>CP139764.1:1285000-2535000 GCA_034370585.1 Fragaria x ananassa | reverse complement strand
AAGCAGAAGCAATTTACACCTAAAGATTTCCTTCGTACCTGTGGAATGGGAAGTACAGCAATAGAGTCAACTATAATATCTTTAGACAACCACTTCGTCCTCCTAAGTATGCATTCATAAATATGCTTCTCCGGGTCAGATTCAGAGTCAGAGTTTGAAGGGATGTCGATCCGATCATATATCAGAGCTACAATGTGGACTGTAAAAGAGAGATCTGTAAGTGATCGCAACAGAAGAACTACAGTCCTTAACGTTCTGTCCATTCCTAGACACTTTTTTTTCTCATCAACAACTGGAATGTAAAAGAACAATGGATCTACTGACATTGCAATGCATGATATCACAAGCACCCTTTCCCAGGTTAGTATGAATCTCCCCTTCAGTATCAGTTTCCACGGTAAACTGATGGGCAGAAGAATCGTCAATGTGAAACAAAGTATCACATGAAGAACTACTCCTCTCAAACATGGCTTCAGATCTTGAAAAAATTCTCTGATATCCTCAATCGTTCTCATGCCAACTATCCCTCCAACATGACATGCCAATGGTGACCATATTTCCCTAACTGGAAATGTAACTGCTAACCATGCTTTCTTAACTGGGGTTGTCACTGTGGACCAAGATTTCCTAATTGCAGTTGAAATACGTGAAGGTTGCCCATGCGCACTCTTTAAACTGGAACTTGTTGGTGATGGAAAGCTGATGAGAAGATGGAAACGAAATCAAACTATGCTATTAAAATTACAAATATATTGATACACACACATATAGACATATCAACTGAAGAAACTAACCCTAATTGTCCAAAAGTGAGAACTAACCTTAAGATGACGCTTTTATCAGTGTCGATAGACATAACTTAAACCAGTATTGGATGAGATGATCTCTACGATGTTCGGAACGTTCTTCCTTAATTCACTTTTTCAGCAGCCAATAAGCCAACATTATATCTTCCACAAAATCAATCAATATAACAAGTACATGTAATTGGGGTTTAACAAAATATTCATCAGAATTACAATGGAGAACTTCTCACCGCAGCTCACGGTCTCGAAGTTCCTGCACATTTAACCTCCAATAGGGTCCGACCCAGGTCGTACCTCCCGACCGGAGTCCGGCTTCCGGTGCTCGCCCTCATCGCCATCTCCGTCTGCTTCTCTCTCCACAATCTTCGAAATTTTCTGTCTATAACTTTTTGTCCATTCCGATCAAAAGATCACCTCAGACTTGGTGACGCTCATTCTTCCTAATTTTCAATAGTCTCTTCATCTTGCACGTATCTAATCAAACTCCAGATTTTTAGCATGAGCTCGGACAAATTTTTTTATATATTTAATTTCATTCGTTTGCCAAATTTGTAGGGAAAAAAAACATTGCATTTTCCAAAAACAAAAATATTGCATTTTTCTTTTTAGAATTTAATCAGGGGAATGTCTCCTCACATTCACAATGTAGAAAACAGGAAATAAAGTTGGTATGATTATGTGAGCTAGATATCATATTGTGACTAAATTAAAACCAATAGGCATATAATTAATCTGCCCCTAATATTGTCGATGGTCACGAAATCGTGGTTGTGCCTATAGGCCAAACAACTAGTAGTGAACATTGAATCATTGAGCCACTTCATGGTGAGCCTAGCTAGGGGATGCCCAATATTCGTCCTAGATGTTGTCTGATTCTGATTCTCGTAAATGATTGTATATATAGAGGCAGTTTTGAGATGGTGATATGCTAATTAAAACGAATACTTTGATAGTGAAACTCTGCTTTCTAAATAAACGAATGTTTAACTAGCTAGTACTTTATGCATTTTACCGCATTATTGTTATCTCTACTACTATAAAGCCAAGCCCTCAAAATCTTCACTAAATTGTGAACTTTCATAATTATCTTTAATGAACTAACTAACACAAATAAAAATAAGGGTTGTTATAGTAAAAAAAATTGAAAAAAATTAATAAATAATCATAAAAACTACCGGTTGGTGGTAGGACAAATAATTGTATAATACGGTAAACTTATTTAACCGCTCACGTTTATCACTACTATAAAGCCAAGCCCTCAAAAGCTTCACCAAATTATGAATTTCCATAATTATCTTTAATGAACTAACTAACACAAATAAAAATAAGGGCTGTTATAGTAAAATCAAAATAAAAATTAAAACAAATTTAATGGTTAATCATAAAAACTACCAGTTGGTGGTAGAACGAATAATTGTATAATACAGTAAACTTATTTAACCGCTCACGTTTATCTTTAGATGATCGTGATCGTGATTTCGTGCAAATATGCATGGGTAGAAGGCTAGTAACCATAATGTGAACTCATCATTATATGCAAATACTAATTGAAACAGATTTCGACTTAATAGGAGCACATCATTTATTTGTGTTAGTGATGCGTAAGAGTTAACTATGGATCACCAAGTTGTATAGATATTAAGCCATGTTTATGCTTATATTTGTGAACGATCCTTATGCGCATATAGATTCTACCGTTATAGCTACCTAGCATATGAACTACACTTTTCGACTTGCAATGTTGTTTTCTTTCACAAGCTACTGGTTTCATCTTACAATAGTTATGAATCTGTATCTACTCTCTATTCATAGTCATATATGGTCATGCGTCTTCTGCCGTAAATGAAATATAATCCTACTTTTACATATTTTCATTTGTGGCCTAAAAAAATCTTAACATCTTAGTAGCCATATAGTTTATATGACAATGAACAAGAATGAGCTAGTGAGAAAACTATTAGTTTTAAATGACAACAATTGACATGAATAATGAACCACTTTTGTGAGAAACTTGGTAACATACAAGCTACATGACAACAAATGATGATTTTGTTTTTCTGGCTTTTGCCATTTAAATGATCACGGTGAGAATATAGATTGTAGTCATTGCAACATTGTCTTCAATTTCTCAATAATATATGTAATTAATTTCTTCTCTCCTATATACAAAATCTACAAAAGTGGCAGTGTGGAACATATGATTTGTAGTTAGAAAAATAGTTCAGATATTGGAAGAAACTAATGTATGTGGTTGATTGTTTGAAACAAAATTAACCAATAAGCTTAGAGTTATATGATTACGTAAGTTAAATAAGATGAATGTTAAGTAGAGGTCAAAACAACGACTTTCTAAATTGGATACAAGTGCTCTATTGCTTAATTATGAATCCGAATTTTGCTCGTTATGTGTACCAATATAGCTTTAGAGTGGCTGACAACAAGAGTTTCTCAAATTTGTAAAGAAACTAGTATTTGTGTCAGGCGCTGCTTTGTGTTTTATTTTGTATAGATGAATGATAAAAATAAACATCATATTTCTAACACAAACAGGGGGTCATCGATAATTTGAGAGAACAATAAGTTGCAGAGAAGTACATTCTATCGTGTTTTGTTAACTATCTTGACCTATAGGAAGCACCTCTAGTCTTTCTCTCAATAACCAATAACATAAAAAATTAGAAAGATTACTGAGGTTGCCCATGATAGTATGACTCGATCGGTACACATTTTTCCCTAAACGAAACAAGGACGAAACAAAGAAAAACACAACTGAACCATATCCATTCCGGAATAATCAAAAACCATAACGAACAAACCAAAAACACATTGTTCTTCTCAATTATCAATTTCTCAAGCCGAGAAAAAAATTATCAACCTATTACTTCACAGAGATTGGAAGTATAGAGGTCAGATTACAAAGAAAATGAAAAGAAACGTCTCAAAAAGCCCCAAAATATTACTATGAATCCCAACCAAAAATAGATCACGGGCCGAATGAAGCAAGTGCCAAATCATTTGATTCGTGCGTATACGATCCAGTCCAATATATAGAGCTCCTATCCGGGTCAAATAATCCGAATAAAGATCCATGCTTCTGAACTGTGTTTCTAAAACCCTAGACCTCGGAAGGGTTTTAGTTCTGGCAAACAAAACGAAGAAACCGGAACTGGGTTTTACAGATTTTCAATTCTTAAGAAATGGGTATTGAAGACGGTAAGCGAATTCGGAAACCCAAAGAAGAAAACCATGATAAGCCAAAGAGCATACCAGTCCTGCCATGGATGCGAACCCCAATTGACGTCAGCGCCCTGGACGAAAAACCCCTCTCTCTCCTCCCTCGCCTTCACCCCAGGTAACAACCCCAATTACCCTCCACAAAATCACCCAAAAGATCAAAACTTTCAATTTGATTGAGTAATTTGTGTTTAAGGGCAATGCCTCCATTTTGGGTTTTTACTGTTTTTGTTCTTAGGTTGAAGGAGGCTTTGGAGAAGATGAGAATCTCGTCCCTTTACCCAGTTCAGGTTGCTGTTTGGGAAGAGACTATTGGGCCTGGTGGGTTTCAGCGCGACTTGTGTGTTAATTCACCTACTGGTAGTGGGAAAACTCTGGCTTATGCTTTGCCAATTGTGCAAGCTTTGTCTACTCGCAATGTTAAATGTCTGCGTGCTCTAGTTGTGTTGCCAACTCATGATTTAGCTCTGCAGGTCTGTTTATTACTCTTGTAGCATTTTCGGTTACAAGTTTGTAGTTGCATTTTGCAATTTAATAAGGCTGTCTGTGTTTGGTTGGTTCTGTTCAGGTCAAAGATGTGTTTTCCACAATTGCTCCTGCAGTGGGATTGTCGGTTGGTCTTGCAGTTGGCCAGTCTTCAATTGCCAATGAGATTTCGGAACTTATTGATAAGCCTAAGCTTGAGTTTGGCGTTTCTTTTGACCAAGAGAATTGTGTGCCTCAATTACGTAGTGCAGTGGACATATTGGTGGCTACGCCCGGTAGGCTGATGGACCATATTAATAACACAAAGGGATTTACACTTGAGCATCTCTGTTATCTTGTAAGTAGCAGATTATGCTTTTGGTACTTCAATTTTCATCAGATGCTGTGAATCATGTAATTGTATGTATAACTACATTGATTGGTTTTAGAAATGTATGGTCTTGATGTGAGTCCAATTGAAGCAACTATTTGATAATTCTTATACGGCAAAGCATATGATGATCTATATATAGGTGGTTGATGAAACAGATCGATTACTCAGGGAGGCATACCAGAATTGGCTACCCACCGTGCTTCAGTTAACTCGCTTTGATGATGATGGTTTATTTCCTCATGCTCAAAATTTTCAACCTTCAGCATTTGGTTCCTTCAGAACCATAAGGAGATCGTAAGTTCCATGTCCATTTACCTCTGTTTGGATATGTTTATGTTACAGAACTGTAGCTGTGTCCTGTCGTTTATGTTGAAAATTGTAGTGCTCACACTTCATTGAGCAATGTCATTCCTTAATTTGATCTAGACTTTCATTGTTCTTTGGAAATGACTAGGATTATATGTTTTTATCTTTCTTGTAGTGTAAGTTATCTATAATTAGCTTTATCTGTGATTATACATTAGAAAAATGGTTATACCTGAGGTTTTTTATGCAATAATTTATGGGAGTGTGATATGTAAATACGTACTATCATAATTTCAATTTGCACAAAAGTAAAGCTTTAAACTGATACTGGCGCAAGAAGTAAAGCTTGAAACTATGACTCTAAGGTTGCAAGGGGATCTTTGCTGCTGAAGGAAACAATAATAACTCTCAGTATGACAGAAAATCACTAATTGATTATCCGTCTCACAGTTTTGGTTGTTAGAGTTCTTTCAAAAATGAAAATGTTGTTGTGTTTGTGAGCCCTTTTTGATGTTATCTCAAATGTGTCACAGTGGTCTAGAGAGGGGGTTTAGGGGTGAACCTTACCCCAGGCTTGTGAAGATGGTTCTTTCTGCCACTTTGACCCAGGATCCAAGCAAGCTAGCTCAACTTGATCTGCATCATCCTTTATTCTTGACAACTGGAGAAATGCGTTATCGGCTTCCAGAAACATTGAAGTCCTACACAGTGGTATGCCATCATGACATAGTTGATAAACACCTTGAATCCTCTTGATGGTGGCATTACAGAAATGGATTGTCAAGTAGTGTTTGTGACGGTGGCATTACAGATTGCTTTGTTGAAAACTTTATACTTTTTGTGTGTACTGTACAGTTCTGTGAAGCAAAATACAAACCATTATATTTGGTTGCGCTCCTGCAAAGTTTAGGAGATGAGAAGTCCATCGTTTTTACATCATCAGTGGAGTCGACTCATCGTCTATGCACCTTACTGAACTTTTTTGATGAACTGCCTTTCAAGATAAAGGAGTATTCACGCGTTCAACGACATCGAAGGTAGACTTTTGGTTTATTTACTTGTTGTATGATAACAGAATGGGATATCTTGGCAAACATTAAATTGGTTTGAATTTGATAAATTGAATTCTGAAATGTGGGTGTGCATGTGCCTTAGATTGTTAAAAAAGCAAATGTTATGGTCAGTTCAACTCATATTCTATTCGTCGCAGGCTTTGGGCCTGAATGCAAATAAGCTTCCATGATAGATTTACTTGAGACTAATCACCGTTTCTGAAAAGTGCAATTCAAATAGATGGTTGCTTGCATAAAGACGATTGCTTTATTGTTGTTGTAATGTTTGTGTTTCAGGGTGTTTTCTTAGGCAAACAGCTTTAGGCTCTCTCAAAGGTGGCTTTCCTTTGGTTCACTGATAATTGAAACTCCCTAATACAGTATATGAGCATTTGACCAGGGCATAACAGTATATATTAGTTTTGTTCCTTTAAACACAGTTCTTATTTCTGTCTAAAAAATATTATGTCTTCGGCAATATCATGATCAATTAATGGCTGTGAGCTGTCTCTTTTAGTTATTGGGGTATTCATAAGTCATAATCTGTGAGCAAGAAAGTAAAAGTGACATGTTTTTTTATTTTTTATTTTTTTATCACAGCAAGACATTGGAGGCATTTCGGAAAGGAAAGATTCAAGTACTTGTTTCAACTGATGCAATGACTCGTGGAATGGATGTTGAAGGAGTGAAAAATGTAATTAACTATGATATTCCTGCCTACATAAAGACTTATGTTCACCGTGTGGGACGGACAGCAAGAGCTGGCCAAACTGGCTGTTGCTATTCATTGTTGCGTGAAAAAGAGGTATGCATGGTCTTGTTAATCTCTACGCCAACACATGTGCCAGGTCAATGCACAGTAGGATAAATTTTTTTTTTTGGATACCGTAGGATAAATAAACTTTCTTTACTGATAATAACCGCTTTTTCTTTTTGCTTTATTTTAATTGTGCTTCTTTTATTTTACGTTGTGTTCACGCATGCAACTGTCAAAAATTAGTAGTGTTTTGGTATGACGTTTTGTGTAAAGTAGACCTTTAGTTTAATTTTGTGATGGTCTGATCTATTCTTCGGTTGAGCTCAATGAATAAGCTGGTTGTGTTTACCCTGATTTAGGAATGAAAATGTCGACCTTTTTTCTTTTCTTTAAATATTCTTTTATCAACAAAGATATTTTCTCACAATATGGGCTTGTTTGGCCGACTCTGCAACCTTTTGATCAATATATGCCGTAAGTTTATGGTTGGGTTGAGTGTTATGTAAGCGTTGATCATCATCAACCCTGATACCTAAAATCCTATCTGCTTTTTTAAACCTTTGCAAACAGTAAGAATAAGAAATGAAAGATCAGATGAAAAGGATGAAAGACAAATTGAAAGAAAAGAAATTCTGTTTGATTATAACCTTATTGCAATTTTTTTACTCTTCCAGGTTCAGCGATTCTACAAGATGTTACGGAAAGCTGAGAATAATTTCTGCTCCAAGTACTCTATTCCTTCTAATTACATTGAACCGCTCCACCTTGTCTACGAATCTGGTAAATTCTTATCTCATATTTAGAATTTCTTTTCCTTCATATTGATGGCTGTGGGTGCCTTTAGATAACTAGCACTTAACTGCTTTACCTCAATGTGCAGCGAAGGAGAAACTGAAGGAGGTAGTTGAAATGGAATCATCAAAGAAGAGGCAAGTTGATTCTAAGTTTGCTCGAGTGATGAAAGGAAAAGAAACCCAATCTGCGAAGGAAAGTGACCATTGAAGCAAATCTGTGGTGTATGAGAAGTGACATTCCTATCTGGGCAAGTTTTTTATTTTTTTTTGGTCGTCTAGCTGGGCAAGTTGACTGCAGACTAAATATAGGAGACGTCTTATAAACTTAATGTTCAGGGACATAGTACCAAGACAATGTACGCTGAAATTTTGACCTGCTTCATGTATAATCAATTTGTATCCCTGTTCAAGATCCTATAGTAAACATGGGGTTTAATGAAGCGCCTGAGTGTATACTAAGATGTGCTTGCTTATGATTGTAGACACCTCGATTGAGGTCCCATCAATACAAGTTCTTTGATTCAAAAAGAACAAAAAAAATGTGAACATTCTGGTATTGCTGTTCAATAATAAATCTCTTTTTTGTAACTGTTAATGCAGGTATTGGCTTAAGATCATTAGATTTCATAGTTCTTTTTTTTTTTGGTGAGAAGATTTTATAGTTCAATCATAATTATATACAGTAGAATCATTATTTGTGATCTACATAACAGAATAGCAAAGCACAATAAAGATTTGCCAAAGCATTGCCCAACATCTGAACTACTGATTGATAGAAATTAGAGACTCTGTACAACATATATAATTGCTCGTTAACTCAAATCCCCCATTTGTCTAATAGAAATGGTTCCCTTTTACAGTCTCAGCTCTTTGGTCATATCACAAATTCTCCATGACCACAGTAGTTGAACCAAAAAAAGAAATAATTGAGGATAAAAATATGCCTTAAAAACACGGCTGCAAGGCAACTTAAATATGTCATAGATAACGCTTTCAAGGCTAGCTTCCAGACTTCCAGTACTTATTTTCTCAGCCTAGCCTTCAATGGCCCTCACTGACAACGGAACATTGCCAAAGACCTGTGAACTCCCTTCAGAAAGTACTTGGCATCAGTACGAGCAGCAGCAGAAGCGAAACTTGGTGATGATGGTGAGGAAGAGGCGGACGAGGATGAACCCTTGGGCGAGGAAATGAGAGAATCATTAGGGCCAGCATACTCTCTCTCCTCCTCAGTGATTGTATCCAACACCTTTGCAGTTCTGTGCCTCATGACACTAACAATCTGTGGTGGTGCAACTTCTGTAATGAACTTTGCTAGGCGTGCATTTGCCATTTTTTTCACTTGCAAGCAAGATTGATTTGAAGAATGACAAGGCCGGAGAAGGAGAGAGCTGTGGAGGGAAAAATAGAGCAAAGAGATGAAAATGCAAGTGAAGGGTCTGCTTGCTGATGAGAATGAACACACCATAAGAATGAAATTAATTTATAGGGGAATGCATGAACCCTTAATTTGTGCTTAGGCTTATACAAAGCCAGTAGTCTTATTCAACACTGTCAAGTTCAAATTTGAACAGCTAGTGCCGTCCTCTTGCTTTTGGTATTAATTTCGAGGGCTTGAAGCTTCCAAGTCGTTAATACGAGACAGCTTAGTTTGGTAAGGTATCTCTGTAGTTTGGTAAGCTTAGTTTGGTAAGCTTAGTCGTTAATACAAGTCGTCAAAGATCGGGTTGGAATTCAGATATCTCTGCAGATTTCATTTTTGTTGGGAACGAAAGGTTCTAAGTTTGCACTTTTCATGGCTACATTATGGTAGTCAGTTGCAGTGTTTCAGTTTCGTATGCATGCTTGATTTGAACAGAATGATGCTGACAAAACTTTTCTTTTGACGATTGAGAAGCTTTCTCCTTACCAAGAAATTGTAGTCCTCCATTTCGTTGGTTCAAATTCATTCAGGGTGAACTAGTTAGGCAAATATCTCAATCCAGGTTTGCTAAGGTACCGTATTCTTGAGGTAACACTGATTTTTGGTAAGTTGCTTAGAAAGGTACACAAATCTTTTTAAGACCAATCAGCCTACGCAGTTGCAATTTAAGACAGACATATATAATTGATTTAGTGATAGTTTAGTCTCTTATTCAAGAGAAAGATCATATGAAAGAAAAAAAAATAAGATACTAGATAGCAGTGAGGAAGATTATAAAATCTAAAAGGCCTAGGATACAATGCTCTTATCTCTATCATTCTTTCTCCTCATTTTCTTTTGTTCTCCTTGTGTTTTACCAGTTTTTGTGTCCCTCCTGGTGATTTTGTCTAACAGATCATTAAGTGCAACTGAGCATTTCTGATTGGATTATATTATACTGATGATTTGAGCATTGATAGTTTCTCAGCCAATGCTGCATGCATAGAGAAAAAGAAAAAGATGCATGATGAGCACGGACTAATTTTCACCATTGTACAAGGTCCTACAATTCACATGCTAGAAAGAGCGAGCATATGGGTTTGAAAGCTCAGGCTGCTCAGTATGGATATGGATGCTGTCACTTCACTTTGCATGGCTGCTCGAGCATTTGGTCCCAATATCGATCGTCAAATTCAAAACGCCTACATTTTTCTCTACATGTCTCTTTTCCTCCAGACTTGCTTCTTATCTGAGGCATGAACAGTCTCACGCGTACTTCCAGAAAGTGCAGTGAAAACATAGATCGATGGTCGCCCTCCAATTATTTCCTGGCTGCTTTATTATTGCCTTGTTTGGCTGAACCAGACATTCAACCCCTTAGCCTTGATCCCATATGATCAATAGTAACAGTGTTATATATGGAATATTGATTTGTAACCAATATTAATTATTACTAGACTAGCTAGCGCTAACAATCTTAATTTACGAATATTAAGAATCATTGGATTATGGATCGATGGGCAATCTTATTAGTTATTGTCCTCCATTCTCTTTCAAAAATATGCTTGCACAGTTGCACACTTACACCAGTACCACCCATCTCAATGCATGACTGTGATAAAGTTCCTTGATTGGCTACTGCAAATCTTCACCGATATCGATGCATCATCGTCGTATATGTCGACCAAGTCTAGCTAATCCATTTCTGAATGCAACCTGCACGGCTGCTCGGTCTGGATATGTCGATCTATCACTGTATTCCCATCACGCAGCTAGCTGTGTGTACGTAAGTGCCGTGTCAGTTAGGCTAGGGCACCAATAAAACAAAAGCATTGAAGAAGATGGTAATGCATGTTGGTCTTCAATCGATCTGTCTGAGAGAGCCATACCGAAGAATAAATATACTCCACATTTTCCATAATATGTCACGTACAGTGCCTTACCCAGATTGAAATGACCAAGACCTGATTGGATAAAAGCCCTAGCTGGAGCCAATCCTTTAGGATAGAGACCCAAAATGGAGTAGCTCCAAGACGTGCCATTAATTCATAAAAGTGGTACTCATCATATGGCCATATGTTCATATTCATTGTATATATGATTCTTGATTAAATCAAACTAGATTGCCTACCTCAAACTAATTTGGATAAGTAGCGTTACTCATAAATCTCTAAATCATTAACCAACCAGGTGAACACTACTGTACTCAAAATGCATGCAGAAACGGCTCTCAGTCTCTCCACATTATTGATGACATAATTAGGTATGTTCATGCACATTATCCTTAACAAAATACTATCAATTGAGAAAAATGATCCAAACAGTATCTCACATTTTGAAGAACCAAAGCTCTGGTATCTCACCTTCAGAAAACTTCAAAACAGTGTCTCACGTTCTTACCTCCACAAAAGTTTGGTATCTAGAAACGTTAACTCCATTAAAAGAACAGACGGCAACCATTTTTATTCATAAAATGACTAATATACTCTTGAGTTTTTGTTATTGTTTTTTTTTTATATAATATAAAAAAAAAATCCATCATAACGGTACCTCATCATTTTTTCTTCCTTATAAATTTTGGTAAGTGGCATAATGGTACCATGTATTTTCTTCTTTAAAATTGCCACCTAGCAACCCCCGTAACGTTATAAACAAGAAAAGATGAGGTACCGTTATAACAAATTTATTTTTTTATTATATAAAATGAATATAAAAATTAAAAACTCAAGGGTAAATTAGTCATTTTATAAATAAAAATAGTTACCGTCAATCTTTTTAATGGAGATAATGGTTCTAGATACCGAACTTCGATCGAGATAAAAATGTGAGATACTATTATGAAGTTTTATAAAGGTGAGATACCAAAATTGTTTCTTTAAAAAGTGAGACATTATTTAGACAATTTTCCTATCAATTGCTAAAACTGTTGCATTAATAAAGGAAAATCAATCTGATGGTGCCCTCATCCCTCCTATATTACTTGAACCAAGATCTACGGATACCACGATCTTGCTCCTATAAACCACCCATTTGTCACATAACAAATATAACACGCGGTTATATTTACACACTTTTTCCTTTTCTGTCATTACAGTTCTACAGAAATCTATCTTTTCCTAAAATCACTGAAGATCAACGTTAATTGGCCTCATGTCCACCTTAGTTAAGCAAGTCCAGACAACCACCCTCCTAAATTTGCACAGAACCTTCACTCAGTACATGTATATATAGGTTGCTTCACCAACCCTTCTCCTCAAACCCATTCATATATATGTTCAAGAACAATTACATTCTTAATAGTTCTTTGAATATATATTTACAGAGAAAACATATCAGTGATCATGGGTCTGATGGGAAAGGAAATGAGGATCATGCAAGACTTGGACGAAGTTGCACCAGCACTTATGATCCCCCACGAGAAGCCTTCGAATAACATTTCGAAAATGGAGACCATCATTGAAGATGAAGGGTTGTTTTCTGATTACCATAGCTTTCAGATTATGCCGAAGCGAGTCGTGTTTCTTCTCCCGGTGTTTTTCTCTTTTGTTTCTTACTACATATTGTACGGCCACATTGCTTAAACTTGATCAATACGTACTGTATGTTGGAATATTTAGGATTTCCTAAAGTTTCTGATGACAGATGATCAAGATCAAGATGGTGGCAAATGTATTTTGAAGTAGATTGGCAGGGGAGGAACTTGAGAATTGCCTCTCCATTTGTGATGTTACATTTTGCATAAACCCTAATTTAGTTCGTTGTTCCATAACAACTTCGCATATAGGACTTTGTCTTCTTAATTGATTTTGGTTCAGAACGTATAGAATGAATTGTTTGAGCCCCGTGGGCATTTTCGGTCCAAGACTCGAGAAAGACTTGGATATCATTTGGGCCAACGCCTGTGGCCTTTTTTAGCCCATAAATGGTAGCGAGGTTTGGCAGCACGTGACGTGGCTTTTATCCAGAGGATTCTGATACCTTGCGAGATTCGGTGTCTACGCGGGATCCTTATCTCCAGTTCGCATGGGACTCTATAGTTCTTGCGAGGATGGGTTGGAAATGACTAATAACGCCCTCGGGATAAGGTCGCTTAGTGTTTGAGTTCGCTTACTACACGACAAATGAAACGCAGCGAGGCAGGGAACGAAACCTAAGCGAGATAGGTTTGACACGTGTTGCATGGAGCGCACGACTGGCGAGTTAAACGTATCCTTGTGGGATTCTAATTGCAGAGTCCGTATTGGATTGTGAGTAAATCCCCACGAGTTGCTTACGGATAGATATATAAGGAAGCTCCATGTTCTTCAAAGACACACAATCAATCAATCAACAAATCTCTCTCAAACAGACGTACACAGTCGAAACTTTCGAGTCTTCTCGAAACCCTAACGTTCTAAGCGCACCCCGCTTTAGATCCCGGAGCCCGTCAGGATTCGTCTCCGATTTCCCAATTGTTGCTCTGCTCGCTCTCACAGTGAGTATCGATCGACAGGTGATTAAGAAGAGTAAGCTCGGAAATATTTCCTCATCAGGTGACGCCGGAGCCCTCATTCGCCTGGTCAAGAAGTCAGGACGCGCACCGTTCTCTTTCCTCATCCGTGAGGTGGCACGCCCCGCACACACCATTTTACATTTGTTCCCTCTCTACACTTGCTGAGGACGTGGGCCAAAACATTGGCACGCCCAGTGGGACCCGGAGTTTATTTTTCCAGCAATCATTGGGAAGTTCGACGACTCCCCATACCGGAGACCTTCGCTTTCTTGTTTGAAACATAAGGCTCCACAATACAAGCCCCATAACAGCGCGGCTTGCAGATCTCTCGCTAAAGAAGAGATTCTCAATCGGTTCGGCAACCCCGACCTTACTAAGTCCACAATGGCAAACTCACAACCAATCCCAGAAGCGGGACCTGCTCTGTCCACAGAGGAGGTCCGCAGAATGTTCGAAGAACTAAGGAGCGATTTCAAGAATGAGATCGGCGCGCTCAGGAGAGAGTGCGGCTTAAAGGCTGAAGAAACTCAGCAAATTGTCCAGGACCTCTCTGCGCAGGTCGCTAAGGACAAGGAGATCTGGCTCGCAAACCAGGAAAACCACGCCAAGCTCAGCGAGGAGTTCAACTATGTGGTTGGCACGATCAGGGAGGACAAGGACATAATGACCGGCTCTCTGCAACGGATCCAGACTGAACTGGATCAGAGCAAGGTGGCCTTTACAAAGGCTTTAGAGGTCCAAACCCATCGTCTGAACGACCATGACACCAAGCTGCAGCAACAGCAGGACGCTTCCTTCTTCGGGAGCAAAAACAGCATGGAAAAGCTCGAAGACTACAAAGAGCGCCATGATACCCTGAGTACAAGGGTCCTGCAGATGGAAGACTGGATTCGGGCCCAAGCGCCGAAGAATCACGCTCTGAACTCCACCAGTTCAAGCGCAGCGGAGGGCTCGAGGTATATCCCGCCACATGAGCGTCCTAGGGCAAATCCGAGGGTCGGGGCCCAGAAGGCTCCCCAATTCACATTGGGGGCCAGCTCATCAAGAACACCACCCCGTCTACCCTCGCCATGCAGCCCTAGGATCACACTCAAGGGCACCGATGCTCTTGCGCCGCAAGGAATGGGGACACCAGACGACCCGATCGTGGCTTATTCCAGTTCGACTCATAAGAACGTCGGACAGGCCCCTAGTTTCTCCGCATGGCATGGCCATGACCAGGGGGCAGATTATGCACCAGTAACGGCGGCCGACTGGCGCCAACTCATCTCAAGCATTGTCAAGGAGCACACCGGAAAGGGTGATGCTAGCTTGCACTACCGTGACCCCTATCCAGATAGCGTGGCACAGTATCCCTTCCCCCACGGGTTCAAGAACATCGTCTTCACCACATTTTCTGGGGAGACAAGGGAAGACGCAGCAACTCACATGGCCCGTTTCAAGGTCCAATGTGGCCAATACGGGAATGATGATATGCTGAAGCTCAAGCTCTTCGGGACTTCTCTGTCCGGAGCCGCTTTCACCTGGTATTCCAGACTGAAGCCGGGGTCAATTCCAGACTGGCCCACCATGGAACGTCTCTTCCGGGAGACATACGGCACAATTGAGCCCGAAGTCGGCCTCGACTCCCTCACGCAGATGAGCCAGCAGATCATGGAGTCCGGAGTGTCTTTCCTCCAGCGCTTCAAGATCCAGCAGGCCAAATGCGATTACCTGCTGCCTGAGCAGGAAGCCATTAAGTTGGCTATTCGGGGTCTGGAGCACCGCCAGCGGCTGAAGCACCATGGAGAGCGTTTCAGCTCCATGGGCGACCTAATCAACAAGGTTGGCAGCTATGAGCTCATCCTGAACGAGCTGGACGATAAGGCCAACGCTTCCAAGGGAACCTATGTGCCAGGAAAGAACCGGATCGTGGGGGCACTCAGCATGCAAACCCCTGCTCACGATCCCTACTATCAAAGGCCGGAGCCAGCCCATGCAGATCAGGACTTGGACGACATTGGCGCAGTAGAGCTGACTGGCAAGCAAGTGGCTCACAAACTGAAGAACCTGAAGATGACCCGCGAGCCGATCACCATCCAGTCCTTTGCCTGGACCAAACCAGAATACGAGTCGTACACTTACGACGCCAAGAACGCCCATTTGGTCTTCAATGACCTAATCGAGGCGAACTACGTGCGCCTGGACCACAAAATTCCGCCTAAGGAGGAGCTGAAGGACAAGAAATACTGTGCCTTCCACAACGTATACAATCATGACACCAAAGATTGTGTCAAGCTCCGAGACCAGCTGCAGACTTGGTTAAACTCAGGCGAGCTGAGGATGAAGGCACCGGGTAGCACGGCCTCTTTGGTCGATGTAGACCCTTTCCCGCCCGTAGTGGGCATGGTCGAGGTCAACTGGGCTGATCAGGCCCAGGACGACGAGCGACGTCGCGCCCCTGAAAGGGGCCGCGAGGAAGGAGACGATAATACCCGCCAGCCGCGTCGCCAGTACACCTACAATGAAAGTCTAGCACACGAGGTCTTAGAAGATCTCAGAGAGGCTGGACTCGTCACACTCCGCTCCTTGCCATACAGCGAGTATAGGGACGGACGCGTCCATTGCAGTTTCCATGACAGTTGGGGGCACAGGACCTGCGAATGTCGCCAGCTCCGAGACCAGATCCAAGACTGGCTTGACCTTGGATACATCTGCTTCAAGGACGAGGGCGGCTTTACAATCGCAACTGCTGGTTTCGCTTGGCCTCGCGTCGGCCAGCGAATGATCACACTAGACCTGTCACCAAATGCAGGACCATCCGATCCGCCAGGCCGAAACCGCAAACGGCCGGCGAACAACTACATGCTCCCGGATAACCAGACGAGGAGCACAGCCGACCCAGCCCGACAGTTGGTCGCAAGACTCGAACCAGACCGCCCCTCCTACAAGGATAAGGGCAAAGCAATCATGAGGGACGATAAACCGCTCCCCGTAAAAGGCTCCCAGCCTACGAGCCCCAGGACTCGCGAAGAGCTGGAGAAAAGGGTAGCGCGCCTTGAAACGTACGTCGCCGCTCATTGGGCAGCCGCGATACCTCCATCCCCTATCGCAAGCGAGATGGACATTTCAGAATCCAGCAGCGAGAGTCACAGCAGCGGCGCCCCAAGCCCTTGTGACGGCGTCTTGACCAACCCTTACATTCCCCCGACGTCCAAATCAGCGATCAAGGAAGGGATCTGGTACACGCAGCAAGGGGGCAAGGCAGTGACCATCAGCAAGTCCAAGAAGCGCAAGCTCCAGAAGCGGTACGGCAGCATCCTACGCAAGTGTAGAGAGGGAACAAATGTAAAATGGTGTGTGCGGAACGCGAAGCCTACGACAAGGTCGCGACTATGGAATATGTCGATGAAGTGGTGGATTATTCCGATACCAAGGAAGAAGTTATTTAGTTAGCTCCTGCTGCCTTGGACGACACTCCACCTCAAGTCCGCGACCCCACTTTACAAGTTGATGTAGGGACTGCAGAAAAGCCCTTACTTATTTCCATCAGTGCAAAGTTGGCGGAGGAAGAAAAGGAAGCCCTCCTTGACCTATTGCGCGAGTACAAGGATTGCTTCGCCGACAAGTACGAAGATATGCCAGGCTTGTCCCCGGACCTGGTCTGCCACCGGCTACCAACCTATCCCGACAGGCGTCCAGTCCGGCAGGACGGTCGTTTCATGCGAACTGAAACCCAGATCGTGGTTAAAGAAGAGATCGAAAGCATGCACCGATCGGGAATCATTCGCGTAGCCAAATATAACGAGTGGTTGTCGAACGTCGTCCCCGTCCGCAAGAAAAATGGCAAGATGCGTGTCTGTGTTGATTACCGAGATCTAAACAACGCAACACCAAAGGACATATACCCCATGCCTGTGGCTGACCTACTTATTGATGCCGCCGCAGGGCACGAGGTGTTATCCTTTATGGACGGCACGGCCGGGTACCACCAGATCCCCGTCGCCGAGGAGGATTGACACAAGACCGCCTTCCGTTGCCCTGGTTTCGCTGGCGCGTTCGAGTATGTTGTCATGCCCTTCGGCCTTAAGAACGCGGGGGCAACGTACCAGCGCGCCATGAATCTCATCTTCCACGACATCTTGGGCAAGTTGATTGAAGTCTACATCGACGATGTGGTAGTCAAAACCAAATCGCGAGCAACCCACGTGGAAGACCTCCGGCAGGTGTTCACACGGATGCGCAGACATAACCTCAAGATGAACCCCGCCAAGTGCGTTTTCTTCGCAGAGGCCGGTGATTTCCTTGGCTTTCTTGTGCATCAAAGGGGCATCGAAATCCCAAAGGACAAGGCACGAGCGGTAATCACCGCATCTCCCCCCACTACCAAGAAGGAGCTCCAACAGCTACTAGGGCGAATTAACTTTCTCCGCCGATTCATATCAAACGCGGCAGGGAAGGTCCAACCCTTCTCCCCTTTACTTAAGCTCCAGGGGGCAACCGAGTTCGTATGGGAACCACAACACCAACAGGCCTTCGATCGAATCAAGGACTACCTTACGAACCCACCTGTCCTAATCCCGCCCCGCGACGGCGCCCCGCTTAAACTTTACATCGCAGCCGCCGATCTATCCATCGGTGGACTCCTGGCCCAGGATGATGAAAACGGGGTAGAACATGCCGTCTATTACCTCAGCAGAGTTTTAACAGACTGTGAGACACGCTACTCGCCCATGGAGAAGTTATGTCTCGCCCTCTACTTTGCAGGATGCAAGCTGCGCCATTACATGCTTGCCTTTACCACGGTCGTCATCGCTCAATCCGACCTGGTCAAATACATGCTTTCTCGCCCTATCTTGCGGGGACGCATCGGCAAGTGGATCCTCGCCATGTCCGAATTCTCATTGCAATATGTTCCGCAAAAGGCAGTAAAAGGACAGGCAATAGCGGATTTTCTTGCCCATCACCCACCATCAGAACTCACAGCGTTTCGCGAGTTGGACTTCGCCACAGTGACACTCGCTCCCTGGACCTTGTACTTTGATGGTTCACGGACTGATACAGCAGCCAGAGCCGGGATAGCCATCGCCAATCCCGCTAGAGATCGTTTCTCCTACTCGTTCCAGCTCGACTTCAAATGCACCAACAACCAGGCCGAGTACGAAGCACTAATCATCGGCTTAGAAATCTTGTTGGACTTAGGAGTCCGCGAGGTCCAGATCTTTGGTGATTCTTTGTTGGTCGTTAACCAGCTTGTGGAAAAGTTCAAATGTTTAAGCTTGTCAATTGAACCATACTTGCGCAAGGCATTCGAGGTACTGGATCGATTCGACGACGTGTACATCGAGCACATACCACGTGAATTTAACTTCGCTGCCAACGAGCTCGCCCAGATAGCGTCTGGCCTCAGCCTGAGAGACGGAGTGCGCGAACGCCTGCTCAAGGTCGAACGCCGCACTCTTCCCTCTTTCATCGCCAGGGGGCAATTTCGGGACGCCATCCCAGAAGTTGCAGCCTTGGACCCCATCGACGAGGATTGGCGGCTACCATTCATCGCCTACCTCCAGAACCCCAACGATGCTGCTCATTCCAGGCAAATCCGCTTCCTCGCCTTAAACTTTGTACTACGCAATGGCGAACTCCGGCGGCGTGGGGAAGACGGCAACGACTTCCGCTGTGTATACGGAAACGAAGCTAAACGTCTCATGCGCGAAGTCCATTGCGGAGTTTGCGGCTCACACCAGGCCGGGCCCAAAATGCGATGGCTGATCCGCCGCCATGGATACTACTGGCCAACAATGCTGAAAGACTGTATTGCCTTCGCCAAAGGTTGCCAAGACTGCCAAGCTCACGGACCAGTGCAACATATTCCTAACATCCCATTGCAGCTATCATCAAACCTTGGCCGTGTCGCGGATGGGCAATGGATTTCGTGGGCATCATTCATCCCCATTCCTCTGAGCAGCACAAGTTCATTATCGTTGCCACCGATTTCTTTACCAAATGGGTCGAGGCCGAACCACTCAAAGTCGCCTCTGCTAACTCGGTGCGCAACTTCATTTTCCGCAACATCATCTCACGCTTTGGTATCCCGGAGTGCATCGTTACAGACAGGGGGGCAGCCTTCATGGCCGATTCCGTTGTTATGTACTTAAACGATTACGGCATCAAGCTTCTCCACTCCACGCCATACTATGCCCAGTCCAATGGCCAAGCGGAGGCTAGTAATAAGGTCATCCTTGGCATCCTCCGCAAGATGTTGGAGTTGAACCCACGCGTTTGGCACCAGGAACTCTACCACACTTTGTGGGCCTACCGCACCTCCAAGCGAGGCCCAACGGATACCACACCGTACGCCCTCATGTATGGTCACGACGCCGTCCTTCCCCTTGAGATCAATATCGCTTCGCTTCGCGTCCAGGAACAGCATCAGTTACTTGGCGAGGATTACGTCCAAGCCATGTGGCAGGAGCTTGAAGATCTAGACGAACACCGGGTCGCCGCTTTCAACAACCTTGTCCTGGAGAAACAGCGCATCGCCCGCTCCTATGATAAAATCACGCGCGGGCAAAGCTATGCTGAAGGCCAGAAGGTGTGGCGAGCGGTACTCCCGCTTGGAGATAAAACAGATGGTCGGGGCAAGTGGTCCGCTCGCTGGGATGGACCATTTATTATTCACCGAATCCTTCCCAAGGGGGCATACCACTTGCGCGACTTGGACGGTACTATTCATCGCAACCCTATTAATGACCGCTTCCTCAAGCGCCACATTGCGGGGGTCTGGGAACGCGAGGATCCTACACCTCCACCAGATCCCGCCACCACAGTCAATAGTGCTACGCGCCATCGCGTACTCGCTCCGCCGCCTAACACTAGGGGGCAACTCGGGACAGAAGACTAATAGAATACATTGTAACATACCAGCCTAAAAAGGCCTGTATTAGATTGGGGCCTATTCCAGAGGCCCTAAAAAGTTCTATTGTTTTCTTTATTCTCTGTAAACGTGCGAAGTCTAAACACAAAGACTAGTACAAGATTGGGGCCTATTCCAGAGGCCTAAAAAATAAATTCATTTATTTTTGCCCTTTTTGACTTTGTTCAATACATGTTTCGAATTATGGCTTTGCGGCCAAAGCAATTACATTGATCAGAAAAGGTAAATTAGACTATGTTTACACTCCAAAAAGCATAGATCTACAGATACTGGAAGCCTCATCCCGGCTCGCTTGGCTAAAGAAAAGTCTGCCGCGGCGTCCTTCGCTCAAAGTTGACGAACGCCTCGCAGCTTTAGACCAGCCAAAACCCTGACGCCGGCCTGGACCCAACAGAAAGTGTTGGGAAGCTACAGGTCCAGCGGGTCAGGATCCCTCATGCTACCACCAGTCTTCCGTTTGAAGGGCCGGCAGAGCCAGACGCACTGATAGAACAGCAGGCGCAAGGCAGAGGGTACCCGACCTTTGGTCAGGCCGAACAAAGGCTTGGCCTGAGAGTAGATTTCCAGAATCACTCTAGGCCTGAGAGTAGATTTTCAGAATCAGCGAAGGATGGGAATGTATGGTTGAGGGCTTTGCTCTAAGCAGGGACAAGAGGATGAACAGAAGAGAATAAGAAATCATGGTGAGGGGGCAGAGACTTCACTGATACTTCACCCCGGCCAAGCGTTTCTTTTTATAGGCGGAAGGGGCGATTGTGCGTTTGACAGTTGTCCCCCATGCAATATTTGCTCCGAGATACGGGCTTTGGAGATAAGGTCAGACGCGTTTTTCAATAATGATTGCCCGCGTTCCGAGCGAGTAGTTACATTGGAAACCGTCGCTAAATCTCGGAAAAGGATTTTTTTCCCCGACAGTTATTACAGAACAGTTGGCAAGGAGCGGGAGAAATACAACTTTGATATTATCATTAAAAGTTCGTACACAAGGGGGCAAATACAAGTTAAACCTACGCACGCCTACAAACCCTATACAAATCTAAGAGCATGCCTTCTAAGGCTATTTCTTCTTCATAGGCTTGGGCTTGAACTTCTTCAGCAGCGGCCACGGCCGAGTCCAAAGCCTCCTGGGCCTCCTCCGCGGCCTGCAAACGAGCTTCCACTTCCAAAGCGCGGGCCAAGTCTTGGCGAGCCCGAGCAAGCTGAGCCTGCAGCTCTGCTATCTGAGCCTCCAAGGCTTCCACTCGCCGAGCATGGCCAACACTTGGATTCTCTGAAGACGCTCCAGGAATGCCAGCTTCACCAAGCTCGGCCAAGAGGTTCGCCATCTGGTTGTCCAAGTTGCGGCGAGCTTGCTCACGGAAGGCCGATTGAGCACCGATATCCAAAACTCGGCGAGCCTGCGACTCGACAGCATCGGCCAACTCCAGCGCTTGGTCCAGAACAGGATTGCCGCCAGCGAGATGTCGATCCAGAGCTTCATGGGCCTCGCGAATACGTCCTACCAAGTCAAAGACGTTCGGGCGAGAGCCGTGATGAAACAACCCATGAAGGAAAGACCGAGCTAGGCGGATGGGTTCTGGATCAGTAGGCGGAGTAGTTCGGGCCCAAAGACGAGCGGCCCGGGTACTGAAGGAAGAAGACTCCTCGCCAGGTTTCCTTGTTGGGACCGGAGTGACTGGTTCAACTTCGGCAGCCGCTTCAATTTCTGGATAGGGTGGCGGAGTGCCACGAGCTGTCTCTGTCTCCACCAAGGGGGCAGTAGGATCCTTTGTTGGGACCGCCGGAGGCACTTCACCGGTATGACCCGCACGGCCCAATCGCAGAGGAGGAGCCCAAAGTATCAGTTGGAGGCCTTCGGGCGGAGTCGCCAAGGGGGCAGTAGGGTCAGAGACTTGATTGGACTGGTCGAGAGCTGCATTTTCAACCGGAGCCAAGGATGGTTCTAGGATTGGACCAGCTTCGCCAGAAGCGGCGGTTGGAGAGGAAGGTTGTATGACTTCCTCACTAGCCTTGCCAGCTCCCTCTATGACCGTGGTAGTCTCCTCCGCAGCCGCTTCGACAGTCTCTTCGAAGATCACCTCCTCGCTGGATTCAGCAGATTCTTCGGCAACCGTTTCCGCGCCTGCCACAGCAAATTCCTCAATGACCATCTCTTCGCCGGCTTCGGCAGTTACCTCGAATTCCATCTCTGCGCTTGCCTCAATAACCCTCTGGAGGGCCAAGTCCACGTCGAATGGTTCTGGAGATGGGACTTCCGTTATCTCGGGCGCCTCCTCAACAACAGCGAGGCGAGGTCGAGTGCGGCGAACCTGTCAAAAGCAAAGTTAGCGAGTTTGTTGACTGGCTTAGGAAAATTTAATTCAAAGTGGTCCGCTTACCGGGTCGCTTACCAAGCCATACTCTCGCTGGTACTGCGCATCCTCCAGCAAATCCTCTTCGTCCTCGATAGGACGCTTCCGCGAGCTCTCGCCGCTCGTTGACCGAGGAACGACAGGAGTAGTCTCGCTGTCGTGGCCCGCCGCAGTCTCCCTTCGAACAGGTGCCTTTCCTCTGGCAACTTCAGACCTGTCAACGTTTCTCCGGCGGGGGGCAGACTGAGAAGAGAAGAAGAGGATTAGAGAAGAGCATTTTATCAATATGTCAAAAGAAGTTCAAAATTTACACAGTTAGTGACATACCGAAGGTGTGGGATCGCGTTCTCGAATGACGATCCCCGTCGGGCGGCGAGCAGTAGGAACTGGCGGAGGCGCGAGCCTAGTTCTTGTCGCAGCCCCTGAACTCCTTTCCGCATGGTCGCGCTGGCCATCGAGGATGGTGCGATCTGATTCGCCCAAAGTGTCGTAAAGGGGACGAAAGATGGCAGCGAAGACAGCGTCGTCCGGGAACTCCCAATGATTGTCAGACAGGGACCGCCACCAAGCGAGGTAAGCGGGGTCAGTACCCAGCGAAGGCTCGATTCCAGCAGGTTGGGAGAAAGAGGGTAGATATTTTGCAGCGGGGTGACCCGATCAGACTCGCCAATCTTCCTCCACGAGGTGTACTTGTTGACTGAATGGAGAAGCGGGTAAGGAATCCCTTGATGAAAACCAAGTTGCCTCGTGAAGTGGTTGGGGGCATACAGCTCGAAGCCTTGCTCATCCTCGGCGAGCTGGAGGTCGCAGCATGAGGTTGCTCTTACGAAGGCAGTCCTCGCATCGTTGTCAGAGTCTTGGCGGGGGAAGAAACCCGTCGATAAGACCTCAGGGTGGCGCCGGCGAACCATCATATCCATAGTCGGAGGTGGCTCGATGTGGTTGTAAAGGATGGACAGGCTAGCGAAGAAGGACAGAGGGGTCCGATTCGCGTCATTCCTGCACACCGCAAAGCCAAGTAGCCGATCTTCAGGCAGGAATTCCACCGGGGCTCGCCGGAAGAGCGGAAAGTACAGCTGCGTCCACAGGTCCAGGATCCACAGAGGGTCGCCAGAAAGGTGGAAAGGCTTCAGCGACAGCAGATGCAGAGTCCGGTAGAGTGCGCCTAATACAGGTTGCCCTAACCCGACTTCAACCCCATTGTACAGCGCTTCGGCCAACTTGGTCCATCTCCCGGTTGGTTTGTGAGCGCTGCCGCAGAAGACAAACTTGTCAAGCCAGTACTCCAAGAAAGCGATGCCTCCTTCATGCGGCTCCGCGTGGCCCATGTAAAATTTCCTCCATGCCCCGTATGAAATTCTCAGGGCACGGCGGGCTCCCAAATTGCAGGCGAATGTGAACTCGGTCGACGCAAAGTCGCCTGGCGCATACGGCTTGGTGTGGATTGGCAGCCCGGTGATGGCGAGGATGTCCAGCAGAGTAATGCCCATCTGCCCGAAAGGGAAGTCGAAGGTGTTGGTGGCGCTGTTCCACAAACAGGCCATGGCAGCGATGGGCGCTCGATCGGTGTGAGAGGGCAGCGAGAAACTCAAGGCAATGGCCTCATGGATGCCAGTGGCTTCCCAGATCGTCTGATCGGTCTGGAGGCGCTCCTCGTACCACGTTCGATCCTCCGCGGTGGCGCTGGGCCACTCCCCGACCCGGACATTTACATGAGAGCGGGCTTGCCAGGTAGAAAAGTTTCCCGGTTCGCGCCGTTGGGCCAAGATTGGCCGACGCACGGAGGAGTTGTAATGGTTAAGGTCGGCGTCGGACAGGGGCTTTGAAGGAGTCGGGCCAAGCAGAGCCGCCCCTGTGTCAAGAAAATAGATTGGTGTTCCTTGAGGCGGGTTGGTGGCGAAACGGCGAGCAAGGTTGGTCGACCAAGAGGTCGCCGCCGTAAGGCTCAGGTTCGGGTCATTGGCAAAGGGTTTGGGAGGCATGGTTTCTGGTTAAAGTTTGTTTGGTGCTGGGGTTTGGCTGTTTGCAGAAGGCGGAGATTGTTTTGAAAGCGATGGTAAGATGTGGGGACCCGCGTCGAGGTTTATAAAGGAGACGAACCGTAACGTCACTTTCAATCAATGGTCGCAACGAAAAGACGCAATGACGACCGAAACGTCAGCGCGTTTCAAAATTCGAAAAACCGTAATGATGAAGGGAAGCGATAGCGCCGAAGCGTCAGCACCTTTTGAAATACGAGTTCCCATAAAAAAGCTTAATTAGGCCTTTTCGCTTATCCGTTGCGAAACGGATTAAGCTCAAGGCCTAGGGGGCAATGTTTGAGCCCCGTGGGCATTTTCGGTCCAAGACTCGAGAAAGACTTGGATATCATTTGGGCCAACGCCTGTGGCCTTTTTTAGCCCATAAAGGGTAGCGAGGTTTGGCAGCACGTGACGTGGCTTTTATCCAGAGGATTCTGATACCTTGCGAGATTCGGTGTCTACGCGGGATCCTTATCTCCAGTTCGCATGGGACTCTATAGTTCTTGCGAGGATGGGTTGGAAATGACTAATAACGCCCTCGGGATAAGGTCGCTTAGTGTTTGAGTTCGCTTACTACACGACAAATGAAACGCAGCAAGGCAGGGAACGAAACCTAAGCGAGATAGGTTTGACACGTGTTGCATGGAGCGCACGACTGGCGAGTTAAACGTATCCTTGTGGGATTCTAATTGCAGAGTCCGTATTGGATTGTGAGTAAATCCCCACGAGTTGCTTACGGATAGATATATAAGGAAGCTCCATGTTCTTCAAAGACACACAATCAATCAATCAACAAATCTCTCTCAAACAGACGTACACAGTCGAAACTTTCGAGTCTTCTCGAAACCCTAACGTTCTAAGCGCACCCCGCTTTAGATCCCGGAGCCCGTCAGGATTCGTCTCCGATTTCCCAATTGTTGCTCTGCTCGCTCTCACAGTGAGTATCGATCGACAGGTGATTAAGAAGAGTAAGCTCGGAAATATTTCCTCATCAGGTGACGCCGGAGCCCTCATTCGCCTGGTCAAGAAGTCAGGACGCGCACCGTTCTCTTTCCTCATCTGTGAGGTGGCACGCCCCGCACACACCATTTTACATTTGTTCCCTCTCTACACTTGCTGAGGACGTGGGCCAAAACATGAATATGAAACAACAACAACTACTTGTCTTGTTGATCCAAAGAATGATGATGGTTTGATGGAACTGCTCGTAATCGTCTACTACATAACTTCAACAACACTACCACAGTGCAGCTCGCTTATAAAAGTAACTAAGCGCGCGTAATAACAAAATTACATTGAGTGGCATATAGTCTCTATGGCATTGCATTGAGACGGCATATGGTAAGTGAAGGATGGTAATTAAAAGGGTCATATCTTTTCCAACAAACATTAGTCGATAAAAGCTTCTTATAAGAAAGGAAAAACGATCATTTGCACAAAAAAACAAACCTACAAATGAATTAAGAAGAGATCGTATGTGTCCAGGGTGCAACATTTCATCGTTATGCATGCAACATGACGCTTATATCATCTACTTGCAGTGAAATTCAAACTCAAACTTATTCGATTTGAAGTTTGGATTTTTTTTTCCCGTAGGAAATCTAAAAGTTACATGTATCTTTATGAATATTATACAATGAGTTTTTTTTCTCTCTCTCTCTTTTTGCACATTTTGATTCAGGTTCTCAATTGCAGAAAAATTACGCATTTATTTTGGTAGCTGAAAGGCAATTCACTTTGCTCTAAGTTCATTCAATTTATTTTTCAATTGGGTAGTTGATAAAAAAACGTTACTGAAAAGTCCAAAGTACATACTGTTCTCGTAGCATATGAAGAACACAGTAACGAATCATGTTTCTAGAACAATTATGTACTTCAAGGTTTCAAGCTTCGTGTTAGGCTTTGGACTATAGGTTAAATGCTGAAATAATAGTACACACATCCAAAATTCGTAGTCCTTGTTCGAGTTTGATCTTATCATGATCGTGCTAAGTTGCAACATTTTAGGAGTTTTTTCTAGAAGAGGTTGCTATTTCCTGGACATTGTAGATGAGCGGTTTTCAACATATGGTTTTTTCAAATTTACGTGTACAGAGTGCAATGGCCAGCTTTAGAACCATCCTAAGACTTGTTCAAACTATAATATCATCATCATGGCCATTTGACAGCTCCCACCTCCTAAATTTCTGTATATCGAAACAGTATATATAGGATCCTCGATCTAGTCCTTCTACTCCCACAACCCGTGAGAAAAATCTCTCTTGCTAGCTAGCTCTTCTTATATTTCTCCAAAGCCCTGGCTTGTTTTAGTTCTTATATCAATCCCGACTAGTTTGGTTTCGACCATCAAAGATATCATGGGCTACATCCACGACTACAGCGAAGTTGCACCAACCATGCTCATCTCCCAGTATCAGAGAACTTCGAAATGCCCGACGCTGGAGACAATCGATGAAGAAGGATCATCGTCTTCTCAAAATATCACCGTTGAATTTCCAGCAACAACGACGGTCTTGTTTCTCCTTCCAGTCTTCGTTTCTTTTGCTTACTATTATTTCCTGTTGTATACATCTTCTGTTTGAATGGAGAGAAAACTGTACATGTATATAATATATATAGCTAGGTACGTAGGTAGTTATTTGCATGCCTTTCTATGTATCGATAAAAATGTTTTAGAGTTTTGTAGCTGCCAAATTGATTCCATTGATGGATCAGCTCCTAGTACTCTTATTCATCACCAAAGCTCACATAAATTTTTTGTTTGAGTTCAATTGAAAAGAGACCTTTGCAGATGAACAATTCATGAAATTAGTTGTCGACGAGATCACAGAAAACTAAACATTGTAAACCTTTCCTGCAAACTATTCTTCACGCGCGAGAGATTATTACATACCACAAGTTAAAATTTGAATGGCTATTATGTTTTACCTTGCATCCAGATGATGAAGCATATTAATTTCATATAATTAAGATTTGTAAATACGTTCATTTATTTCACATACGTGATTTTGATGGTACTTAACAATCGGAGTTTAGATAAATCAAGATGTTTAGATGGAGATGTAAAAAACTACACGGCGCTCTTTTCTTAGAGCATTCATATGTGAACAAGATGTAGAGAGGCCGGAAGATACATTTTGGAAGCCAATTGAACATATCAATTGCTAATAACCTTTCCTCCTTCACCAAAAAAGAAATAACAGAGAAAATTTACCACTCCACTCCTGTCATCTCACATTGCTATGGTTTTAGTGAAGCTAAAGACCTACACACATTATATTACCTTGAGCTCCTGATGTTGTCACCATGTCCAGTCTTCAAGCTATTTCATGTAGTGCATTCGGATGCACCGTATATACATGTCATAGAAACTCTCTGCATATCATGATGTATATAACCCCAGAGAGGAGCAAAGGAATAATAGACACCAAGACCCCTTTTGGGAAAACTTCAAAGCCTTCCGACCCTTCTTCAAGAATGGTTTCTAGTGTAGGCAAACTTGAAGCTTTTTTATGAGTTATAATCAGGTCTCTTGGTGCAACCTCTCCCCAGTTTTGCATGCCTTTCAACTCCTTCACCATTTTTCTCCGAGAAGATCAATACAATTGCTTGCTAGTTCCCCCCTTCTTGAGTATTGGATTTTGATCTTTTGAAAAATCTTTGGGAGGGAGATAAGGTTTTTGGAAGGAACTAGCATAGGATCAATGGTGCGGGTAATGTTGCAAAAGGAGACAGTGAATATAAATATATAGGGAGGTCAAAAATGGTTTGGTCTCAAAAATAGGGAAAGGAGGAAAAATGTTGGCAATGCAGACCAATCAATAATGCAAATGTTTAAACATGTCTTGGAACTATATTTTGCATGGATGTTCTTTTTAGTTATAGGTTTCTTGTCCTTGGTTTCTAAATTTTGTTGCTTATTCACTTTGTGTCTTGGGGTTTCACCTGAAAATGATAAATGATACAATATGAATCAAGATGTCTTGGTGGTGAAACGGGAGACATTACATGGTAAATTATCTTCTACACTTAGGAAATTGCATCCTATGACAGTAAATCCTAGTTTCTGTAACTAATTTAGGAGGCTGGGAACCAATTTCTAGTTAAAATAAATTAGGGTAAAATATTGTATAGTCCTTCTGGTTTGAAGTCGACATCTGTTTAATTCTTATGGTTTTATTTTAATCTGAATAGTCCTTAAAGTCACGATTTTTTATTTAAATAATTCTTATGATTTAATTTTAATCTGAATAGTCTTTAAAGTCATAATTTTTCATCTAAATAGTCTTTATGAACTTTAACCGAGAAAATTGTCGGAATGACTATTTAGATGAAAAATCATAACTTTAAGGACTATTCAGATTAAAATAAAACCATAAGAACTATTTAGATGAAAAATTATGACTTTAAGGACTATTCAGATTAAAATAAAAACACAAAAACGAAACAGATGTCGACTTCAAACCGTAAGGACTAAACAAATTTTAATTCAATAAATTAGTAAGACAACCAAATCGTTTACATTTCACAACAGAGTTGTACAGGTTCGTATCCATAAGACTTCTATATATGGATTTCAGCGTACGTGATTCTCATAAGCCTTCTATGGATTTCAGTGTATGTGATTCTTGATTCAACTGATATGCTAGAATCTTGAAGTCCTAAGAGCATTTTCTGACCTAAGAAAATAACAACTTCCAGTGATTACATACAATGTGTAAACTCCCCAGTTCATCAAAATAAGTAAATCTAGAATCTTTCAAAATGAATAGTGGAGAAGCTGAAAATCAGAAAGCTTTGAATTCACCTCACTTGACTACAAAAGTTTCACCTAAAATAAATTTTTATGATATATATATATAGTACAAGAATACAGAGAAACATCATTCATTATTTAGTGACCAAAGAAATGCTAATGTTTACCATGTACCTAACTACAGTGGGGCTTGGATGTTGTTTTTCTTCTTCATATTTCACAAAAAAGTGAACCCCAGACGTTTTACAGTATATGTGCTATCTCTGTCTGTAGATTACATAACTTCATCAGTCCACTCGCTCCAGACGTTTTACAGTACATGTACCATTGCCTCTTTAACAAGACATGTTTTTGCTGTTCCAAGATGTACACATAAGATGTATCCCTGTGGTGACTGAAAAGATAACTAAATCAAATACTGCAATAGGAGACGACAGTGAAGTACTGGACTTCATGAATAGAATTAAGATTTGAAATTAAGAATGGCGGAAGGTTGATGAAAAGGAATCAACACAAACAATTGAAGCTAATTTTAACTATCTGCAGAAGTGCACGTACAGTTTAAGGCATCAACAAATTTGCAATACAAAGAAAAGAACCCAGGCATGTGACTTGCAAAAAGAGTTAAATATGAGACTAACCGAATGAGTCGATCTGACAGCCAGCAGCAGGGCAGAGTTGAGAAGGTAATCCATTTGGCACAATTATAGATTCCTACAGAACACGGGACTTATTAGTGGATTCCGGTAATAAAGTTAGGACTACTTGCAGAGTTGCAGGAACTTTCCAAACAAGGGAAGTTGACAATATTAGGAGGTTTGTCCCAGAAAAAGAAAGTTCTTAATATTCAGAGGTAAGACATATGTTTCACTATGATGCTTCATAGGGAAAATTAAATAATCACATGAAAGTAAGCATGCAAATGAGAGGTTGAACTATATATGTGCAATTGTAAGTAGGTGTATGCTAGTACCTGGGATTTTTCATGTGGAGCAGCAAAAAGACAATAGAGATGAATATGGAACTTGAACCAACAGAAGTGCAGGCAAACCCAAGGAAGTTGTTCTTTCCTCCTAACCAGCCTGTTGTTGTAAGAATGAGCGTCTTCTTCCCATCAAAACTATAAGTATTGTAGTTGTTTGTTACATTGACTACTACAACATCATCTGCATTCAAATCCTCTTCAATTCTACCATACAACTTACGGAAACTGGGGAGCGCAGCTGTCCGCATCCATACAATAAGATCTTCTTGATCGCTTAGCTAATAAAACAAAGTAGCAATCACCAACAGTTCAAGAAAATTTCAGAGATTAAGAACTATACTTGCACAAATATGGTGGTATCATATAGGAGCAGAGAACAAAATTTCAATAGATTTTTGTACAGTTGTGATACTTACAGGGATTCTTGGGTCTAGCTTTCCACCACCCATCAAGGTACCGTTCTGAAAATTGAAGGGATATACATTCTTCCCAAACTTGTGATCACGGTCACTCTTCCATGCTATGTTCTTCCTGTTGACCTTTAGCTCTGATCTTCCACGGATAAGAGTATATGTATCATTAAACAAACTCCATGCTATCAAACCACAAGGCACAACTGGAAGATCATTGTTGGAATCCTCAGGTTTACAAGAGCTCGTGTCATTGTACCCTAATCCATGTAAAAGCTGTTCATCATTTTTACTTTTGACATACCTGAAAATTTGGAATCAACTTCGTTTGAGACTAAACCCAGTAAAATCCAAGTTGACTTTTCTTGCACAAGTTCAACAGAAAATGGACCAATTTTATTAAACATTTTGTGCAACCGAACTTTTATGAGAACTGAAATGGATTAGATAAGAAGAGAAAGGAATTTCAGTTATAAGTCTTTGTTATCTCCAAACTCTGGCACCAGATACATTATGACTTTCTCCAGTAAAAATAAAATGACGGGAAAGTCAGAGTCAGTGATGGCTCACCACTACATAAATAAAGATACAAAAGAAGTCTCACCGTCTGTGGTTCTGATAGTAGTTATCAAGCTGATAGTAGATATTTATTGGAGCTTTCATATGCTTGTAGACCTTCAAAGTGAGATAAATGTGTAAAATTTAGAGTCAACTTGAGTAAGATCAGGGGGAAAAGCCAAATGTATGGTAAATATCAGTTGAGAAGTCATTGAGCAAAGCAATGTTCATTAAGTGCATACAGAAACAACCCACACTAATGAAAATTTTGGGTTATAGAAAGCACCCAAACTACATTATAAACTCTAAATCAAGTAAGATACCAGGCCTCAAGAAAAAGCTTATAGAATTCATGCAATAAGGAAGATTTCAGTAGTTAAAATAACTTAAGTTTTGGTACCATATTACCTTCCCCTCACAATCATTAACTTTCAAATCCATAGATCGCATAATTTAGGACAAACTTAAAGACTAATGGAAACGTCAGCTTATCAAGAAATATATTATCAGTTCCTGCAACGCACTCACTAAGGATGTATGCAATTATCGCAATTATCACATGCATCCTTTGTCAATTTGATTTCTTCAAATTCCTACCAACCAGCTCCTCTTCCACAGTGTTACTACTGGCAATATGTAATTTTATGCTCTTGCCTCTAGAGCAACAAATCCAACCAGTTGCAAGGAATGTCATACAGAGATCTGAATAACTACAGAGGGAATATTACCTTCAAGTAACGAGAACAGTTTTTGGGAATCGAATTATTTTTTATATATGCCACCTTATTGCTTCTGAATGCTTCTGGCACACAGTCATTATCATATCGGTCCACAATTTCAACAATCTACACATCAAATATCCAACGAATAATTAACCAGAGATTTATGCTCACTTAAGACATGGGTAGCAAACAAGAACCTATGAACAAGCAAGATTATACAAAGTACAAACTCATGAACTATTACGAATAGAGCTTAGCAGAGAGGAGATTTTACATTCTCAGAGGCATGTAGAGTAATAAGCCCAAGAGGTATGAAAATGACACCCATCAATAAAAATGTAGTAATCACCTGCAGAAGAGATTGTTAATAACTTAATATCACAAAATGCACATAGATAGTGAATAATGCCATAAAACAGTTGGTTATAATTCTAATAACTCACCCATGGTGGTGTGAGGATAGGTTTACAAGCAGGGAGACTCTGCTGAGTAAACTGATAGAAAGCTACAAAACCACCACACCATATGCATCAACAAAAGAAAACTCAACTCGAAATGCCTAATTAATTTGAAGGAGAAAACCAAAAGCAATCGAGAACATACTGGAAAGACCAAGAACATACCTTTATGTTTTCTGGAATGTCGCGGAACAGATTGAGCAGCACCACTAGATACTTTCAAGACTTTTCCTCCATCCACTTCCATCAAATTCAATCTTCAGCAATTCAACCCGGAAAGTGCCACAACTTTAACCACCTTGAAATTCGCAAACCATAAACTTACCCTGTAGGCATTTAAATCCATATAAACTCTTCACTCAGTATAAACAACATACATTGCAAACTCAACACCTACAGTACCAAGTTTAACTCTCAGAAAACCTTAGAAAATAATGGTCTGCAACTTGGTCTATTGTTTTGTTATAGTTTAACAATCAGATAGTGTTTGATAGATTAAAGTTTCGATTGAATTACAGAAATGTAAACATAAGCCATACCAATCAAAGAATTGGGTAGCTGAATGAGCTAAAGGGTTTTGCTTTTCTCTGTTTCCCAGAAAGAAACAAATAAAAAGCTTTGATCTTTATCTTTCCTACATTATTAAAGACCAAACATCTGATGGGTTCTGTGGAAGGATCAAATCAGAAACTAAAATTGCAAGAAAGACGAGAAGGGTTGTTGCACAAAAGAAAGAAGATGGAATTGGGAGAAGGGAGATCTGGAATTACCTGAGAAATGAAATGAGAAGTGAAGATTGGTATGTGTTAGTGGGAATTGAGAGAAATAGAGAGGGAAGAGATTACTTGGGGCTGACACAAACTCCAATCTGTCTCATCTTTTCGTGTTTTTATTCTTAGCTTTCCAGAGAGGGGTAGAGCAACTCCTGAGGGAGTAGTATCACATTCCCTCCTCTCTTTCACTATTTTTTCTCTTTTCGACAACCAAACCTTCAATTTTTTTTGTTCTTCCTATGGTTTAATTGTGACAAAATCAAAGTTAAAGGGTTTATTACCCAACTGCATTTTGAATTTTTTTATGTTTTACTGAATTCATATGCTCTATCAAATTTATTTCGATGTCAACCAATACTCGACACGAGCTGATTTATAAGGTAACAATATTATCATGATACTAACTTTGAAATATGAAAAAAGAAAAGAAAATAGCTTCAGAGGTGGAGCAGTTATTCAATACAGTCGTAACATTGTCGTGTTTAATACAATATGTCAATCACGGACAAACAAATTATAAGGACATACATGAAACATTGAGAATATAAGACTTTAAGCAAATTAAAAGATACATTGATAACATGGTAGCCAGATGTAAAACTTTATACTCGAAAATCTTAAGTAACAACAAAAACAAAACTAAAAGATAAAAAAGAATCGATAAAATATTGATTTAATTTTAATTCAAATCTTACTAACGCTAATTTGCCTTGAATTATTCGAAACTTAATCTATTTTTGGTAGCATAACGGGATTGAAGCATTCTACGTCTAAAAAATATGTTCAATCCGCTTATGGTTTGAAGTGTTCTACGTCTAAAAAATAAAAGTCCTAGTTCTCAAGTGTTATCATTTTTGCATTCCATGAGTTGGTTCAATTCTGAAGCTCTCATCTTGATGTGACCAAATATGATCATCCAGCCACACCACACTTGTGTCCAACAATGCTTCTCAAACCCCCACATTTTCCCGCCACCAAAACCAGACGAGTCTTCAGCACACTCTCATCTCTCTTAAACCTCTGCACACACCCCAAAACCCTCCGCCAACTCCACGCAAGGTACATCATTCACGGCCACCACCAAGACCCAACTCCCTTCCATTACAATGCAGTCTTAAGAAGCCTAGCTGAATTCGAGAGCACCGTTTCGGTTTACGATGATATGGTGATGAAGGGTATGTACCCTTATGTGCTGGGGTCGTGTTCTCGGTTCTCGGATGCGAGGATTCATGGGCATGTCGTGAAACTGGGTTTGGACTTGTGTGAAATGGTGGGACATGCTTCGGTTGATATGTATAGAAGTTATGGTAAATTTGAGAATGAGGGTAAGGTGTTTGATGAAATACGTGTGTGGAGATTTGATTCGGTTAATTCGGTTAATTGGTTGAGGTCGAGTGTGGATTTGAACTCGTTGCGAGTGGGAAATGCTGTGCATTGTGTGGCTGTTGTGACCAATTTGTGTGGGGAATTGTCTGTGAACACTGCATTGTTGTCTATGTATGCCAAGTTCGGTGAGCTGGAATGTGCGGAGTTGGTGTTTGATGGAATGCCTGAGAAGGATTGTGTTGTTTGGAATATAATGATATCGGCTTATTCCCGAAACTGTAGACCAAATGAATCGCTGGAGCTGTTGAGGTTCATGGGAAGATCAGGGGTTAGAGCTGATATGTTCACTGCAATTCCTGCTATTTCTTCGATTACAAGGTTAAGGGCTATGGCGTTGGGGAGACAAATGCATGCTCATGTGATAAGAAATGGTTTGGATTATCAAGTGTCGGTTCATAACTCTCTTATTGACATGTACTGTGAATGCAATCGTCTAAGTTCCGCAAGAAGAATTTTTGACATGGTGAGAGACAAGACTGTGGTTTCGTGGAGTGTGATGATCAAAGGATATGTGACTCATGATCAGTCTCTTGATGCTCTTGCTCTCTTTTTGGAGATGAAATGTGATGGAGTAGGAGTTGATTTTATTACAGTCATCAACATCTTGCCTGCTTGTGTGAATCTTGGAGCACTGGAGAATGTAAAATACTTTCATGGCTACTCGATGAAACTTAACCTGAACTCACTTTCATCTATTAATACAGCATTTCTAGTCAGCTATGCAAAATGTGGATGCATAGAGATGGCCCGGAAGCTTTTTGATGAAGAGAACATCAATGAAAAAGATGTGATCACATGGAACTCTATGGTTGGAGCTTATGCAAAACATGGAGACTGGTATAGGTCTTTCGAGTTGTACAACCAAATGAAGGAATTGAGCATCAAATCAGACCAAGTAACCTTTCTAGGACTACTGACAGCTTGTGTAAATGCTGGTCTTGTTCAAGAAGGGAAGAAGTGTTTCAAGGAGATGATTGATATATATGGTTACAAACCGAGCCAGGAACACTATGCTTGTATAGCGGATCTACTAGGGCATGCCGGGCAAGTCAATGAAGCAAGTGAACTGATAAATTCTATGCCTTTCAAACCCGATGCTCGGATTTGGGGCCCTTTGTTGAGTGCTTGTAAGCTGCATTCAGACACAGGAGTTGCAGACTTTGCTGCCGAGAAGCTTATAAATATTGAACCAAACAATGCTGGGAATCTTATATTGCTTGCCAATATAAAGGCTGCAGCTGGGAAGTGGGATGAAGTTGCTAAGATCAGGAGATCGCTTAGGGATATGGGACTGAAGAAAATCCCAGGCTGTAGCTGGGTGGAGATAAACGGACGTCGACATGAGTTCCGAGTAGCAGATCGATCTCATCCAACATCAGATGGAATATATGCCATGTTGAGAAACCTGGAGTTGGAAAGCAAGGAAGCAAATATACAGATGTATAGGTTTACCTCCATAAATGCTCATTTTGTTCATTTGAGGAGCTTTTTAGGCATCAAATTTAAAACGAACTATTCTGAATTATGTTATCCAGTGTAAATGGAACTTTAAGAGCACATATTTCGTTTGCCTGGCTTGTTCACGTGGAGAAACTACTCTAGTAGTCTAAACTCTTGGGTATATTTAAAGAAATTGGTATGTAAGTATGTATGCTTTGTATTGGATAATCAAAGTAGCACAGGACAATGCTATTATATACAACAATGTGAAAACTATTCTAGGTAGACTATAATCTCACATAATAGTGATCCTAAAATCATTCTCATCATTACTCTGCTGATATCTAATCATTCATCACAATACCTTTATCACAGCAATGAATCAGCATAACATACCGCATCAGATTTCTTTCTTTTAACACTCCCCCTCAAGTTGGAGTGTGTATGTCGATGACAACCAACTTACTGAGAAGCCTGTGAAAGGTTGGTGCTCGCAAGGGCTTTGTGAATAAGTCTGCAATTTGATCACTAGTTTGCACGTACGCTGTCTTGATTTCATCTTTTTGGATCTTCTCACAAACTGTATGACAATCAATTTCAATATGCTTCGTCCGTTCATGTTATACTGGGTTTGCAGCAATATGTAGAGCCACTTGGTTGTCACAAAACAACCTTGCTGGTGCAAAATGAGGCACACGCAAATCCTTCAACAAATACCTTAGCCACGTTAGGCCACATGTAACTGAGGCCATTGAACGATATTTGGCTTCAGCAGAGGACCTTGATATTGTGGCCCTGATGTAACCAGTTTCATCCTTATCTTTGGATGAAGAGGTATGTTTGTGTTTTTGTTGGTCTGTGGTTTCATTGGCCTCAACCATGGTGTTTGTGTTTGTTTGTAGCGGAAGTGGTGGGTTAGAGTCACCAGGATTGGTGCTCTAATACCATAAAGAAATTGGTATGTATGTATGTTTTGTATTGGATAATCAAAGTAGTACAAGACGATACTATTATATACAACAATGTGAAAACTATTCTAGGTAGGCTATAATCTCATATAATGGTGATCCTAAAATCATTTCCAACATTACTCTGCTGATATCTAATCATTCATCACAATAGCTTCATCACAGCAATAAATCGGCATAACATACCGCAACAGATTTCTTTCTTTTAACATTATTTGAGGGTGAGGGAGATCACATTCACAAAACCGAACCTCATACCAGACATTCTAAAAAGAAGCTTGAGAAAGACATTGCCTGCTTTGTATGTAATTATCTTTGCTAAGCAAGGTTACAGGTTACAACTTCCAAGTGCCTGTTTCGCTTTGCTAGCTGACCTAGGTTGCGACCATCAAGCTTGGATTATCAACTAGCAATGGTCTCATGGTATTTCAATCTGCAATCTTAGTATCAAGTTCACAAAATAGTGTTTCATCTCATAAGGTCAAAGCCACACAAATTTTAAATACAAAGACTTCGATATAAATTATAAAGATCACGAAAGTAATACATTATAAAACAAGAGAAAATTTCTGATTTTAAAATTTTATATGACTGATACTTGGCTAAACAATTAAATATCATTTATCTAAATATTTATGTTTTCCCCTTTCTAAAGTAAATTTCATTGAGTAGTTGAAGAAATATGTATTTTTTTAAGTACAAGGTTCGATCGATCATTTTGTGTGACAATACTCGTAAGAAAAATATGCCTCAAAACAATAAATAGTGACTACAGAGGGAAAATTGGGGTTTTTGCGAAGTACGTGTGGGTTTTATTACAATTTCATGGCTGAGCTTTGCCGTCAATAGTTATTACTAGCGCATGGTGGTGGCGCTTACACATAACCCCCAAGTCGGTTTATGACCTTCTTCTTCTTCAAGTTTTGACCCCAACACCCTAAAACAGTAAAACCCCATAGCCAAAAGTCTCTCTTCTCCCCAAAGCTCCAACCTTTCTGATTCCCAGAGCCTCAAAATATGATCTTTTCTCGGGGATTTTCTAGGCTCCCAAGAAACAGCTTCAATGGCTTATGTCGGTGTTTGCTCTCTAATCGACCTGACCCACATCAATTCTTGGCCTCCAAAGCTTGTCCTCAGTCTCTTGCGGATTCGACCCAGAAGGTAATTTCTCTCCCCAAAAGCTTGGATTTTTGACTGTTTTAATATGGTAAATTTCATTGCTTTTGATTAGTGTTTGTGCTACTAGATTTTGGGTTGCAGAGAGTTTTGGTCTTCTGGGTTGCCTACTTTCCCTGGCTCCTTAACTTCTAGGCATCAAATTCACCACCAAAATAGCTCCATAGTTGAGGTAAATTGTTGGGTATTGATATTTTTACTGATTGGTTTGGTCTATTTTTTGTTTTATGGGATACCACATTTACGTGTTTACTGACTTGCAATGAAAATGTGACAACTGTGACTTTACAAGTGTGTAAAGACTGTTCTTTTATTTCCATAAACCCCTTATATATGTGGAAAAGCTGCAGTACTCAGTTTCTGTGATCATCTTCTGAAAAATAATGCATGAAATGGTGTATTGTTGTTTGTGGTACAACCGCAAGATGGAAGTGAAAGGTCCAACTTGTCAAGGCTAAATGTGATTTTGTTTTTTTCTCATTGGGATTTCAGAGTCTTGTTCTTAGAATGTATTTTCAGGTGCATTGTACTTATATGGTAGATACTGTTTTGCAGGAACCACAAGACCCTTTCTCACTTGTTTCTGATGAGCTATCACTTATTGCTGACAGGTTGCGAGCGATGGTAGTTGCTAAGGTATTTTCTTCTCCTTGGCTTCTTACCAAGTAATGATATTACTGTAAGAATGTATGTATTGGAGAGGAAGAGTTAACATTGATGGTCCATATAAGAAGAATTTACCTTTTGTTGCAGGTTCCTAAGCTTGCCTCTGCTGCTGAGTACTTCTTTAAAATGGGGGTGGAAGGAAAGAGGTTTCGTCCAACGGTAATGGCAATGCTGCTAATACTTTTAGTTGATAGTTCTCTGGATGTCCTGCACTGGATGACTTTTGGTCACCGTCTTTTCTCTGTTCTAATATGATTTGATTTTGAAATTATTTGACATTTCATCCTTTACTTAGTGTTCTTAATAAGGATTTCCATAAAGTCAATAGTTACTCAATAGTTGTGTACACTGTGCAGGTCTTATTATTGATGTCAACAGCACTGAATGGCAGTATACTGGAGCCTCCTACGCAACCTGAACCCCCCACACGATTGGAAGATGCTTTCCCAACGGAATTGCGAGCAAGACAACAATGTATAGCAGAAGTGACAGAGATGATTCATGTTGGTTATATCTTTTGTTAAGGATTTATTTTATTATGTTTTATTTTATAAAAGTTACAATAATATAATCTTTGCTGATGCACCGATTTCATTCATTGTCTGTGGGAAACACGTGGACCACCTCATCCTCATCCTTCCAGATCCATTTCTAATGTCTTGTTGTGTGCTCACTATTTTTTCGCTTGCTTTCAGTGGACTCCTTTTTAATTTCTTTCCCTTCTGGAACTAGTGCTATAGGTATCACTCATCTGCATGAAGCTATTCTTATCCCCTCAACTATTAGTAACCTGTACTAACACTTAATAAATAAATTGTTACAATAAAGGTATGATTTTTCTCTCAGGACTTTAAGCGTACAAGATTTTTATGTAACTATTTGTATGTGTCAGGTCGCAAGCCTCCTACATGATGATGTATTGGATGATGCAGACACAAGACGTGGTGTTGGTTCATTAAATTCCATAATGGGAAATAAGGTGAACTTTTGCTTCCCTCAAGTTGGTCAAATTTACTTTATGCTTGTCAACCTATATTTTGTTATATGCATGTTTTCTCTCTTCATAATTTCTCTATTTGTGGGTGATCAAAAGTGTCACGTTGTAGTCTTGGAGAGTTTATGTTTTGTGTGTGTGTGTCTCTGTGTGTGCATAGGTGGTTTGGTGCCCAAAGCCTTATTATGTGACTTATATACAATCATCATAACTACCCACTATACCTCACCTGAGTTCCCATTGGAAAAGATGTGTAACTATAAGACTCCTTACTTTTCCCTTGTTTCTAGACAGTAATTTGACTAATACTTTTATTTCTATTATTAGTGGTGTACTGCTTAGAATGGGGGTATAGTGGCCAAATAATTTGTTCACTTTTTATTTAGTTGTAGTTTTGCGAAGGATATAACATTCTGATTTTTAGCATTCCATGCTACAGAGTCCAATATGCCGAATCTTGCTATTCTTCTTTCTGTTATTATTAATGATTGCTTTTGGAAGAAGTCCAAGTTTTCCATATACCTTCTAAGTGATGTTTAATTGATGCACAAGTTACGGGGGACTTTTGCGTAATATGATGGTTGCTCTTCTTTCTACCTTGAATGCAGTTAGCTGTATTAGCAGGAGATTTTCTGCTCTCTCGAGCGTGTGTTGCCCTTGCCTCTCTAAGAAACACAGAGGTATGCATATATTATCATCAGTATATATTCGCAAATGAGAATTACCATATAGGGCTGTCTTACATGTCTGGTATGAGTATTGGATTTGGTCATGTTTCTTTTTTGGATGTGGTCATGTTTCTAGACTTCAGACATCTGATTAGTCTAGTATCTTTTATAGGGACTTGGCCATAAATGGTCCAAAAATTAAATATTAGAGTAGTAGTATCCCATCCCCATGTCATAAGGAATGCAAATAAAACTGAATTTTCGGGTGGGGGTGGTTGTCAATAGCGTCCTGACTGATAGGGATCTTGGCCTCAATTTGAAATGGGTGATGACCAGGGTCCATAATATCAGACCACGAGCTCCACCATCATCAACCATAGTGAAGGAGGGTATTGTGTGTTAAACTTTAGTGAGTCAGACATGGTACCCGCACCTGTTCATTACTGGTTTGTGTTGAGATGGGTATGAACTATGGAGCAAAGTGTTCCACGTAACATAGACACAGTAACATGCATTCACTAGATTTGCTTATTCAGACATATTCATTATTTTTGTGCATGTGTAGGTGGTGTCTTTACTATCAACAGTTGTGGAGCACCTTGTTACAGGTGAAACTATGCAAATGACAACTGCAGCCGATCAACGTTGTAGGTACACTGCTCTGCTGCTTCTATCATATATGTACATTTTGTTTAGTAGCTATTTGATCATTATGTGCTACCAGAAAAGTGCTTTTAAAGCGTTATATAGGTTCTACTACTCACTGCCAGCCAAACAAAGCATGATAGAAGATAGAGTAGTGGTGAGATAAGAGTTAGGAATTTAGTACTCAGCATTACATCAAATTCTCTTCTCAAGATTCTATCATCAAATGTCTAATTTTCTTGAATGCTATTAAGCGTATACACACACATTATATATATATATATACTGTTTCACATGTAAGATGTCCTTATTTATTCTTACGGTGCAGATTTCCACTTTAGACCAACTTTTCGTTCGAATTTTCACATCTCCACCATCTAGTCTTTAGATACTAATGTATAGATCTTCTCTACAAAATTTAGCCAATTTGGTTATCATTAAGGCATTCAAAACTGTGTTTTTCTGTTATAAACATGAACGGTTCAAGTTCGACAAAATTATGTTCATCTATTGGTTTAATATATATATATGAATGTGTATATGGAGCAGTTCCAAAGAGGACGTCCGCACAGCCCTTAAAGTGCGGACGTCCCTCCGTTCTCCACCGGACGGCTTCGACGACAACGCGCCTCCACCCGAGCGGACACCAGCGGCGTCCCCAATCACTTTCTCTTCCCGGTGAGATCGATTTGAAGGTCTGAGCAGCAACCTCCTCTCAAAACTTCAGACAAGATCGATCTCGCCGGAAAACTGGAATTTGACGGACTTGCCGGGGAGAGAAAGTGATCGGGGATACCTCTGGTGTCCGCTCGGGTGGAGGCGCATTGTGGTTGGCGCCGGACAGTAGAGAACAGAGGGACGTCCGCACTTTAAGGGCGTGCGGATGTCCGCCTCTGATCCGGACTATATATATATATATATGTATGTATGTATGTATGTATGTATGTGACTGGTGGATGATATGGTTTTTTCTCCCCTTACAAAGTTTTGAGTTAAGATAAAAGTTGAAACTTAGCTAATGATGATGAAATGTGGTAATCATTGCAGCATGGAATATTATATAGAGAAGACGTATTACAAGACTGCATCATTGATTTCAAACAGTTGCAAAGCGATTGCCATTCTTGCTGGGCATACAACGGAAGTTGCAATGTTGGCTTTTGACTATGGAAAAAATCTGGTTTGTGAATTCTTTTCTCTGTCAATTCTATATTCAATTTCGTTTATCCAGGGGAGGAAGCTATCCTTTTGAGATCTTTAAAAAGTTTACTGGTCATGTCTTCCAAACAGAAGCATTGCTGGAGAATTTAAAACTAAGATTTAGCTGAAATTTATCTTTTAGAGCATAAACAATGAAGGTTTCTCATTGCCAAAAAAAAAAACAATGAAAAGTTTCACATTGATCAGATGTGTGTAAAAGTTTTGGGTTAGCTGACTAATTTTTTCCCCTCAGGGATTGGCATTTCAATTGATAGATGATGTCCTTGATTTTACCGGCACGTCAGCATCTCTTGGAAAGGGTTCTTTATCTGACATCCGTCATGTAAGTCTTAAGTAATGTGGGGTTTTCCTGTTTTAACACTGGAATGTGATCTAGAAATAATTTATCAAAGTATCTGTTTGTCGTATAGACTATCCCTTATGTTATTTATGTGAATCAATTTCTCCCGGTTATGAAACAGAAATGCTTATCCCAGTGGAACTAAAAGCTATGTTTGCATAGCCCACTGGAACTTTAGAGGACCAAACTGATGTTCTTAATGAACTTCCAGTCCAACTGTCTCTTTATCTACCTCATTTGCTCATTATGAGCTAGATACATTTATTGGATGAGCGTGCTAGCTTAACTTGAACAATGTTGACATGTAGGCAGATTTTTCCTTTATTTGTCAGCCTTGAGACCTTAGTTGTACTTAATTGTGTTAACAGTATTGTCTTTATTCTTGCCCTATCCTTCCAAATATCATTCTATGTTTGGCAGTTGGCACACAAAAGAAAAGCTTGCCATTTCTCCAACTATACACAAGTACAGTGACTTGAGCTTAAGAAAATTTGTTCTTCATGGCTAGAAATTTCTTTTCTTTTAGTGTCTTCAAGCCAACTTTCGACTTTTGTGTTCTAAGATACAAAAAAGAAATTCTTGGCTATTCTCTCACATGCTTCTACTTCTTGAGCTTTTCTGTACGAGAGCCCTTATTCCTTTTCTTGTCATGGTCTTCTTAATGTTTAGTGAATAAGTTGCACAATTTGGCCTGCCATAATTATGTGCCCATATTATGATTTTGTAGGGCATAGTTACTGCTCCAATATTATATGCAATGGAAGAGTTCCCTCAGTTGCGTGCAGTGGTTGAACAGGGATTTGACAATCCTGCAAATGTTGAGATTGTAAGTTTGTATAATTTAACTCGGATGTACTTTCTTGTTTTTGAAGTCTGGTTTTTCTCGACTTTAATTTGATCTTTCCTGCAAGCATATTATGAATATTTGATATTGAAGGTTCTGAAGCCAATATCGAGTGGCTTGCATTTATAAATCCCCTTTCAACCTATTTGTTAGTAAAAACTGAACGCCAAACACTTACTGTTCTGCATTCAGGCTCTTGACTACCTTGGTAAGAGCAATGGAATACAGAGGACAAGGGAGCTAGCCCGAAAACATGCAAGCCTTGCTGCAGAGGCAATTGAATCTCTGCCAGAGAGCCACGATGAAGATGTACTAAGATCAAGGAGGGCGCTCCTGGATCTCACCCATATAGTCATTACAAGAACCAAATAACGGAGAAAACCTACACCATAAATAACATACTGTGTTGAAAATTCAATACTCGTGTCATTGTTCCCGTATGGCTGAGGAACAATTTCATTGTTTTGATCATATTCTTTCAATTAACCAATTTTGTTCTCCAAAAAGTTTTTTTAGAGATAGTCTGCACTTGTAGTTCCTTTTTCTCTGCACTTGTATATTTTTCGTTTATCTTTAATTATGTAAAATACACAGTAGTCACATTCTGCTGAAATGATGCACAAGGATCGTAGTTGCGGTGCTAAAAAGTGAATGTTACAGTGGCCTTGCTTTGGACGTCTTGTAATCTGTAATATTATCATAGGGTCCATTGAATTTTGACGATGTAACTATCTAGTTCCATGTTCTTTGAATTATAAGGTGAAGGCTGACAGAGTAAAAAAAAAAACAGAAGCAATATTTCTATATGTTCAGGATGAAGTAATGTATGCGATATCTCAATCATTTTCCAGCATGCTTTTCCTATGACACTGTATTGATATATTCAGTGACGGATTCAGGATGTGAATTTCGTGGCAAACTAGAGTAGCTAAAACTATTTTTGCTTGTCAATATTGTTTCCAAGATGTTGCTTTTTGTTTAAAATGGTACTTGAATCATAAATAAATATAAAAAAAAGGAAAGAAATAAGAAAGAAAGTAAGAACTGCTAATAGAAAATAGGTCAAGTGTGTAAGAAAAAAAAAAGAAAACAAAGAAAATAAAACGAAGTAAAGAGAGAAAATTGTCATGACGTACAGATATTGAAAACAGACCAGCTAGTAAAAGACAGTTCCTTTACACAATTGGTGACATGGTGACAAGTTCCTTTCTTGAAACCTCGGAGCCCTTAAACAAAAAAAGAAGAAGACAAAACACACACTCGTGAATATACTGATCACTCACTGAGTACTCGTGTGAGTCATGATGTCTCATGGTATAGAAATTATAGTAAGAGACTTGCAATTATATTGGGCTTGGACCAACTAAACTATTTATAAAACCAGGGTTTTGCCGAAATCACAGACCAAAGGAAGCGATGTTGCTCAACCGTCATAGTATGATTCTCCGTTCCGATTCCGGGTTCTGCAACAACCGGGGATGAAGATTCCGTGTTTTCTTCTCTGGATTTGAGATAAACATATGAACCGGGATTCATCTCCGGTTGAATTTGTTGGTTTGCTTTTGGTTTTCGTTTTGTTTTAGGTCTTGATATTGTCTCTCGATCTTTTCCACAAACAGATATCAACGGTGGAAAGTACACACCAGGAAAGTGGAAATACGGGCGTATCGATGGAACCTTTCTCGTTATGAAAGAAGGGAGTCCCTCCCTGGTTACATGGTAAATCTTTTGAGATTTTTCGTTTTAAGATTCATATGGAATTTTGAACAACATGAGTGTCTTGCTCTTTCTCTGGCTAATTGCTATGAATATCAAGTCGGTTTCTCAAGATAAATTTTAAATTTGAAAAACTAGATCAATTATCCGATTCTGGTTTGCTCATATATGATCAGTGCCATGCATTCTGTACTGGTTTTCTTGTTTCTTGACATCATTGTTACTTCATTAATCTTTATTCTCTTTTGAGCATATAACAATGTAATTGTGAAACAGGTCCTGATGTATCAGACACCGATGCAGAAGAACTAAAGATGGTCAAGCAACCTAGTAGTCATGGTATGCTTTTATTTTTGTTCTAGGGCTGTGGCGAGGTTATCTTCATTTTTGTTGGGCTGTGTGTTATACTAACCAATAATGATATATCTATTTTTTATCTGACAGTGCAACCACAAACAGGTAGCGAGGGCGCCAAGGCCCAAAAACCCAAGTGGCACATTGCTAATAAGGAGCAGGACGTTCTGTGCAACCCCCACGAAGGCCCCAGTTCTTCTGGTAATCTTTCGATTTTTGGTTTAAGGTGTTTCTACATTTTTGCTTGGGCTCTGAATTTCGAAGAATGTTAATGTCTTCCTTTTTTGGCCAGATATTGTGCAAACAATTTGGTTGCCTACATAGAATAAGATCAAGCATCTACATATTTACATCTCATTCATATGCTACACCTCGATCTGTTCCAGGGATCCTGCCAGTTTTTCTCTTCTTGCAACACTATCTTGATATATTCGGCGCCATGCTTACTGTACTTTCTTTTTGTTTGCTTGACATCAGTGTGAGTTTGTAGGTTTTTATTTTCTCTTTTGTGTATTTAAAGATGTAACTGCAAAACGGGCACAAAGGAGGAAGAACCAAAGATTGCCACTCCTTTACACAAGAGCCCCAGTAATCCTGGTATGCCTTTTCTTTTTCTAGGGTCTGATGGGTATAGTGATCTTCAATTTTCTTGGGCTGAATGTCTTCCTTTTTTCAGGCTAAATGCTTTGCAGATCCATTTGGTTTCTAAGCTAAGTTCATGTATAAACTAGATAAACGAGAATTACAAATGGGGAGAAAAGTAATCTAACTCCTTTTGCCTCCCCCGATTTGCCCTTCTCCCTCTTATCATTGCGAACCTTTCCATGCCTACTCATTTTCATTCAATTATTGCAACTACAGCTTCTCTGAAATAGATAGTTCAGTGTCATTTGCTCTGATGAATATAGTTTTGGTAGTTTCCGTTGAATTAATGTTGATAGCTATGGAGAATAATATGACGTAATTGACTAGTTTTACGTGTGAAATAGGCATGAAGGCTGTAGAACAAAAGTGGCAGAAGGAATGATTTAGGGCGTTGGGAAGGTTGTAGTCTTGGAGCGTCTGGGGTTAGAGAGGAATATAGTGATCAAAGTGAGACATATGTAGGTGCTGAAACTGAGTCTTCAAATCAATATTTTGGAATTTTCAATGACCAAATAGTCAGAATCAACTATAATTGAGTGGTCATAGTGACAATTTTGCCTGTTTTTGCAATTAGAAAGCTCTCTTTTGAACATGTTATATAGCCCATTTGAGTTCCAGTTTGTTAGTCGATCTGTTGCACATATCAAGAAACCAAGTTCAACGGTGAGAGTGGAGCTCCTAGTAAAATTTCATCTTGCATTGCCTCTACTAGAGCATACCTACCGATGTACATTAAAATGAAAATTAAGAGAAGAAGAAAAGTAATCAAGTGATATATATGATAGCTAACAACGGTAAGGAGATCGCTTGAGACAAACGACATCGCAGGTTGGGGTTTAATTTCAATAGGTATTTAGCTCTATTTTGATTCACATTCAGAAACTATAATAATGTAAACCACACACAGATTAGAATTCGAAATACCAGCTGTAGTTAATTCAACAATGTTCATATATCTCACATATACAAAGTCTACAATGAAAAATAAGGTCGATATTGTTCAATATATATATGATGGATATCTAAAAGCTTGCACGTAGTTTAATCGCAATCTTCAAGTCAAAACTGAGTATCAAGCGTTGTGATCATCCACTAGATAATGAACACATCTTGGGAGATGAATAATGCCCATGCATCCTACAACCAAATATCATCACTCGTAAAATTTGTGTTGCTTTTGATCCATTTGTATCATACTTTTACATTTAACAGTCAAGGAGTTAGTAACCAAATATATGTAAAAAGTTTACCTGGAGGATGGAGAAAACTTTCTGAGCAACATATTTTTGAGCTGGTGTTGCTGATCTTTGTTGCAGTTTGTCAGGGTGGAGACACAGCCTTGCCTTTTGATAGGCTTTCTTGACCTGTGAAGTTTCTATTAGGCTTGTCAGAGGTATTGTATGCCATCCACTATTGGGCCATAGAATCTGATGAATCAAATCAACAGTGTATCAAACAATTAACCATCTGGATTGTCATCATGGATGAACTTGGCCGGAAAAAGTAAACTCCAAGAATCTTACCTGGTGCAGTGTTGAAAGAAGCATGCGAATGTTCGATTCCTTCCCAGCTGACCATAACCTTACGTCTTCATCCAAGAACTCCAGCTCCATCTGTAATTTCAGCGCAGGTATTATATCAAATTTTTGTTCCCAAATTCTCATCTTAGTGATAACAGAACTAGGCTTTATACCCAAAATGTACAGTTAAACCCAAAATGTTGCATTTTTGTAAAGACAATACCTCAGGAGTTCTAGTCATTTCGTGTTCATCTCTCTGTCGATCCGAGCATTCATCCACATTAGGCCTTCCTGAATCATAAAAACAAAGTAACAAACATAAGCTCCTATTATTCTCAATTATCGATCTTCTTCCTATACTAAATTACTCACATCTGAAATTACAGTTAAATAAATTTAAAAAATCGATCACCTTCTTCCATTTCAATGGACTGTTCATTGTGATCATGAGCTGTCATGCTTGATTCCTTTTCAGAAGCACTATGCGTTTGAAACTTCTCTTTAGCCCAAGCAATTGCTTCTTCAAGGTTAACTTCTTCACATGTACCCTCTCTATGGTCAGAATTGATCTCAATCACATACGAGCTCATTACTTCATCATCATCATCATCTTCATCATCTAGTTCTTCTTGCTCTGTCACCCCCACTTCTTTTCCGGGCAAAACATGATCATGGTGAAGAATTCCCGGTTTGGCCTCATGTTCCTGACAAATCGAAGAGACTTCCGATGAAGGGGAGTTGAGTAGTTCAAGATCCTCCGTAGATAGCTTGACACTTTGAAATGAACTTGGTTCGATACTGATGATTTCCGGGGACAAAACCTTTCGTGTGAATCCAAAGTAGGAGGCTCTAGTATGTTCATCGTAATCGTTTTCGTTACTTTTGTTTTCAGTGAATGAAGGTATATGACTGCAATGAACACCTGCTGGTATGCCTAGTTTCTTTGAATGTTCCTTGGCGGGCTTCATAGTCGATGAATCCCATCGTACATTTATTGGCCTGTCGCAATCAAGAACTTGGTTGCTAAATTCCAATTTGCTGATTTGAAATCGACAAGACATTTAACCAATCACTCAATCACCACAACCATATGCATGTGGTTGGTTCTGCATGCACTAGCTAACTAGCTAATTAAGAAGCACTTGTCAACAATGAATGATGTCCAAGCTAGGTGTAACTAACAATTAGACATCGATTGTTTTGGCATCTTGTGTTTCCAATACTTGAAAGTGAAGGGTTTGGGTTTAGGTTAGGCTGCCAAAAATAAAATCCAAATCCTTATTGTTCAATGATTTTGACATTTTGTTAAAAGAAATTCTCGATTGTCAAAAATGAAAGCTTTATCAGATAGAGAGACTCGATTAAGACTCGAAAACATGAATGACACATATCTACAACAAAACTAGCTCCCTGAATCTTGGCCATTGAATCAAAATCAAACTATATGTGATTTTCAAAGTCACTATAACCGATGACCTAACTCATATAAGGTGTAGAACAAAAAACCTTAACCATTGGCATAGGATAAAACATTAACCAAAAATTGATATCGAGCCAAACCTCCAATAGTTCAATACAATAATTCGAGAAAAGAACAATCCGATCATCCCTAGTACGACAACCGTCACTATTTTGTGGTTTCCCTGAATGCTCCCAATGCTTTCAGCAAATGTTTATCAAGGGAGGACTAGGAAAACGTAATAACAGCGCAAAAGCAAGGGTACAAGAGTCAACAATTATAACTGATGTTGAAACTTTGCCGCGAAATGAATTTAGTCACTAGCTAGGTAAGTACAGTTCGTACCTGAGCTTAGAAGCAAACGACGAAAACGCCACGTCATCGCCGATGACCGGCCGGAGAGGACTCAGCTCCTCCGAGCTCAACACCGAAGAAGAATTCGACTTGGCTTTAGAGTTCGGCCTCGACCGCTCTCTAGACCTCCGCTGGAACTCGTCTTCCGACCCGAAGATATCACTATAGAACCCCTCGCTTCTCGTCGGAATCCTGAACTCCGGCAAGATGCGGCCGCTCTTCTCCGATGTAGACACGAACTCCGGCCGGAAAATCTCCTCAAAGAACGAAGTGGAGCAGCCGGAAGATTGGCGCGGGAGGACGCTACGTGGAGGACCCCCAAACACGTCGGCAAAGTCGTCCGCTTGAAGATTTGTTGCCACATCCGAATGAGGAGGGAATAGCGAGCGCGTTGAGGTCCGATCGGCGCCAGAGCGCCGGCCGGGCATGCTTGGCATTCCCATGCGCATGCGCCAGGAATCATCCATAGAAATTTATGCACAGTGAAAGATAATGAGTTGTGGTTTTGTATATATAGATGAAGAAAAACAAATGGAACTTTGTCACAAAAGTAATTGACTTTTTGATCAAACGAAAACAAAAGTGATCGACTTTTCTTCACAAGGGCGTGTTAGTTTTTAGTGGGTTTGTCATGATTGAAATGTGCATGATGCAAATGAGATTATGAAATATGAAGGGACTGTGGATATAGCATTATTATTGCTTACCTGGAAAGATGGTTTTGGCTAATTAAACCCTGTTGTCTTCTTTTGGTAAAAACTTGGTTTCATCGTCCCTACAAAGATCATGAAGGATTATGTGTTTGCTGATTCACTGTTCTAGTATTTTCTTGTTCAATTATTGAGCTTGAGCTTAAGTTTCTTGGTCAATGAAAGCCTATGAGCTAACTTGCATTGCTTGTTGGTTTTCATCTGCAATTCATAAGAATGAAGATGAGGGTACCGATTTGTTTGCCTTTTCTCATCATTAGGGGGTTTTTCGATCTTCATTATTGAATGAATCGAAGTTGCTTTGGCTATAGAAATTCTAGTTGCTTCAATTGAACCCTTCTACGATAAAAACAAAAAGATATAATTAGGTATAATGACTTGATGATCTCTACATTTTGAGAGACTAACTCTTAGAAAGCAAGAATATTCTTTAAAAAAAAATTTTAGCTTACCAAACTCTTCCACCATAAGTTAAATTAATAGCATTTTGGCTTTAGAGAAACTCCCCCCGTAAGCTAAAACCTAAGGTAAAGCCATTTATTTTTATTTTTTCATATATTAGTTTAAATCAATAATTAATCATAAAAAATATTATATAAATATATTCAATATGGGGTTTATATGAAATATCTCGTCGAGATATTCGCGATAGTTGTTAGTAACGAAATTTTAATTTTAATGATATTGTAAATTAAAAAGATAAATGTAAAGTTGAATAAAATAACATTTAATTTTAGCTTACAAACTTCATAAGCCAAATTTTAGCTTACCAAATAGCTCAAGCCATAAAAATGTAATTTGATTTATAGTGAAAGTAAACATAAGTTAAATTTGACTTTTTAACCTATGGTCTGCCCCTTTATCTTGAATTGGCATTTAGACTTGCTTGTCTAGTTGATTTAGAGAAAGAGTCGGCACAAACTTCAAAGTATTACATATGAAAGTTCTTAATACCAAATTAATGTTTCCAAAGACTGTCTTGAGGAACATTGTTTGAAAGTCTCATTCTGATTAGCCACTGATTAAGCAATGGAATTTAGTGGAAGGCAAAGTTAAATTCAAATAGAAAAAGACAAAGGTTCGGTGGGTGATCAATACTTTTGTTCACCATCAAGTTTTTGTTTTCTTCTTATTGTGGTTACAATAGTAGGCTAGAACATATAACCTATTAATAGAAAGCAGAATCTGAAAAAATTGAAATCATTATGAAAACACGTTCATAGGTTCCCTTTTAGTAGATAGGAAATTTAATTAGTCTTGGTTGGCATGGTGTACACTTCAACTGATTTAATCTTTCTGGAAACGAGACTTTTGGCCTGATTGAAAAATTGTTTCTTGGTTTTAGGAGAAATACAAGCCTCTTGATCATAATCTAGTAAGCCAGTAACTATGGACCCTGTACAAGACTAGAAATTTTCACCCGCAGCAACGCGGGTCTGAGAAGTGCAAATTTATATACATGGTTCTTTTCTTCAATTCCCAGATAGAGAGAGAGAGCGACTGTTTGTAAATTACTAAAAAATTGAGGACAAAATAGTAATTACAAAGTCACTCAGAAAAATAGGGACAAAACTGTAATTTGGAAAATAATGACGCGACTGTAATTATGACTTTAAGTGAGGGCAGAATTGTCATTTCTGAAAAACGGGAGTGCAAAACTGTAATTATGACATAAATGAGGACATAATAGTCATTTTCAAAAAGGGGGGCAAAATTGTAATTCAAAAGATGATGACATAACTGACGTAGATGAGGATATGATCGTCATTTCATAAGGGGGCTTATGAACAGTAACATGCTGTACCCGTATTAGTATACAGTAAAGTTTCCTTGTTACCGAAGAAAAGTCAAATAGAATGTATCACTTTCCTCAAACCATAGAGGGTCTCCAAAAAAGAAAAAGAAAAAGAAAAAAAAGAGAGAGAAAGAGATAGTAAACTAGTAAATAATGCATATTTCTTTTATCGAGATCGAGATGACACGGTTTCATCAAATGGTCGAGAATACATAGATTCATCTGTTTTACATTTCAAAGTAAAAGGTTAAACTGATTAGTTACCCCAGATATTATACAAATAACCAAGACCAGACAAACGCTAATACTGTATGATATATATCTGCAGGAAAAAGCATTTGTCTCCAACCATTTCTTACCTGTTTAGAAAATGTTTTCCCGAGACTCTCAGCTTTTCATATATAAGCTTTTTCAGTCTTTCAGTAAAGAGGTTTAAGCAAGGGGGGAAATTTTAGACATTTTACAAAGATTACCATCCAATGATTGCAGATGTATATGGTGGTATTGATAAACTGATAAAGTGCTAAGAGGGCAGGTGAGGTAAAGGAGGGTTGATACCTCAAAAGGAGACACTAGCATGCCACTACTTGATTGAGAAACAAAAGCTTTGTGCTTCACCTCTTCACTTTACAATAGTGACAATCATCAATCTTTCAAGCAAAGATAATCATGAATCACAGAGAGGAAAAATTGATGCCATCTTGCTTTACAGGTCCAGTGCCAAGAAAGCATAGAAAGGAGAGGGCCTGGTGACAACAAAGAGAAATTCCATTAGTAATGGCAACTTGATATATGTCAATAATAGAGAAAAACTGAATCTATCTTCATCTCAAAGAATGCTCCACCCTACGCAACCACAGACTATCTACTTTGTTTGGTGTGATGGAGCTGCTACTGCACTGCATTTTAAGGTAGGGTAAAGGGGCATGTTCTGGTGAGTGTATTAAACAGCTTGATGAAGATGGGAGAGAGAAGAACAAGTTGATTCTTCAGTTGGTGTCTATGAACCGCCCCTTTCAGTCCATTGTTGATATAGTCCGTCAATCATTCAAGCTTCTCTGACTCTTAATGCTCAACTGCTCAACAAAATAAAACGGTCGGCATCTTTGTCTCATAATAACAATCCAAAAGATAACTGTGTACAATTATGAATAACAATGCGTATAGTTATGTAGTAATGTTTTCTTAGAGTCAGTCTGGTATGCTCCTAGCTTTACCACGTTGTTGCTAAGCAGTAACTGGCTGCCTTGGCAAAGTAATAAACTCAAGATAATGATACAAGAAACAATTAAACAGGAAACATTCACTTTGGATTCTTAAAATCCAAGTTCTTGCTTTCTCTTTCTCCAAGGAAATAACAGACTATTAACAACTGAAATGTTCTACATGGCAATGTGAAAAATCCAAAGATGGCCATATGCTTCCAACAAGAAAGGACTCGGTCTCAGATAATTTACATGGCCGGAGATATTGCCGACACTAATTGGATGCAAAACAAGTATTTAGTTTGTGTGCCTACATCATAGTAAAGCAACCGAAAGGAATTCAAAGATAGATCACATGGGTAAATAGAGACACGCACACTTTTGAATGATGATATTCATCATCTAGCATACAACAGTAGCATCTTTGGCTGGAAATGGCTTGGGCAGACATGTTTCAAGGTTCTTCCATACAGTGGCTTTCAACATAAAGCCATTCTTTTCATCTCTTCCATGAAAAAAGCCACAAGATATTTCCCGACACCGTTGCCATTGCTCCACGCCTCCACGCCTCCACTTTTCATTCTTTCCTTTTTCATTGATCTTCTTCGCATCTTTCCGAATTTTGATGAATGCTATATTCCATACTCCATAGTAAGATACAAATTGCCACAGTAAGTGCTGTACTTGAGCAGTGAAGTACTAATGTACCATATACAGTATGATTTCAATTTAAACAATAATAGAGGAGACAATGATTAAAGTTGTCACATGGATCATGTTTAAAGGGAAAGTTCCCCTAGGATATTTCTTAAGCATGTATTAGCAAAACCTCTCAGATTTCAAAACCATGCTGTATTTCTTTCTTTTTGTTGCACGACTTTGATAATAATTTAAGAAAATAAAAAAATAACTAGAAAAGAAGGAAGTCCACTAAAATTAAGTCTGCTAAAATTAACTTGGCATAAGCATACAACCTGCCATTTATATATCTTAACATTATCTACACTTCTTTTTGCTTCCCAACCAAGGGGTGAGGGGATGAGTATAGTCACTATAGTGTATAGATGGAAAGGACTAGACCTAAAATTGGGAAGATTCTCTCACCTAGTAACTGGCTAGAAGCCATTCAGAGTGACTGGAACACTCCTAAACAATTAATTGAAAGCTCATGAAAGAGCATCAGGATATGCAAGCCAAGGCCACAATGAGAAACTGAGTCTATACAAAGGCATGCTGATCTTGTCTAACATTTACCTCCAAACACAGGCATAATGATGCGACTGATCAATATTGAGTACTGTCTCCCATTATCAAAATAGAGCCTCATGCTGATCCCTTTCAACCCAAGGTCTGCAGAAAAGGAATTACATAATGTCAATATAGAACTAGAGAGGCGTACTGCAAAGAAAAACATTAGCTATAATAATCTTGGAGCCACTAATCAGTTGTCAGATTAAAGGAACCATAACCAGACTAAACTTTTCGATGATATAATATGGCCTAAGAAAGTTATAGATTGAAAAGTTTGAACTAGGACTGAGCCTCTGACAATATTTCCATATATTTGACAGCTTTTCAGCCAGAGATTTCCTAAGTTCCTAACTGTCATGGCAGAAGGTACAGTGACCTCTGTGGTTACTGGATATTCCCCTCTTGACATGCATGATAAAGTCAATGCAAATAGGACCTTGATCCCGCTCATTGGGATCATGTATGTGAATTTCTGTTTATCCTATGCCACACAGAGGTCTTGTCTGATCTCAACTATTCTCTGGTACTTATTATTGAGCATTTGATTGATAGATTTTGTGTAAAGCATATAATCGACATTTTTCTTTATGGCCCAATATTAGAGTACAAACCAGGGGCTAGAGCTGTCCTTTGTTGGTTTCTCCTTAGCTTTCCAGATGTCCCTGTTGTTGGTTTGATATGCATCCACGCTCAACAAACCTTAACATAAGGTTGTCTGCCTCTTTGGAGTTTCCTGCTAGCATCAGTTTCTTGGTCACCTTCTCACACAAATTTAAATCAGGAATCAGATTCCTACTGAACATTCGACAAGCCACTTTGTATGCTGACAGAGGAATCCCTTTTCTCAAGTAGCCATCCATAACAACATGGCATGTCTTAGCATCAACTCTTGAAGCTGTTCTCAACACCTTACCCAGTAGTTTATCAGCCTCCTCGAAGTTCCCAAAACCACAAAGCTTTTCAATCACTTGATTATATGCTGTTATGCAATTTTGCCGTAAGAACATCTTCTCCAATAAGGTCAACAAGTCATCCACCCTACTCATCTTACAATACCAATGGATGATCGTCCTGTATGTGACGGGAGTCGGATCAATACCCTTACCCAGCATCTTTATCATAAGTTCTGTTGCCTCTTGTATTCTACCTTTCTTTGCCAATTCATTGATCACTGCTGTATAAGTTACTGCATCTGGGTGTTTATTGCTGAGATACATGTCATCAAGCACCGACAGAGCAGCTTCCAAGTCATCTGTTTTACAATATCCATGAATAACAGTAGTAAAATTGACAACATTAACAGCACAACCTTTGTTTAGACACTCCTCCATGAAACGTTTAGCCTCATCCGTCTTCCCCTCTTGGCAAAGAGACTGAATTGGAGATTAATTTCAACAGGGGTAGGGAAAAAGCCCTTTTTAATCATCTCTTTGACAGTATCACAAGCCTCAACTAATTTCCCTTCCCTCCGGAATCCATGCATCAGAACACAATAAGTAATGGCATTTGGTGTCCACCATTCTTCCTCACTCATGTTCATCATATCTCTTGCCTCCAATGAGTTCCCACCACGACAAAGCCCATTTAACAAGGCTGTATAGGATACAGTATTTGGCTTGCAACCATGTTTGTGCATGTGCTGAAGCATCTTTTTAGCTTGATCCACCTTCCTGAGTCGGCAATACCCATTCAGAACAGCAGTGTATGTTACAACATCTGGGGTGCAACCTTTTGAGAACATTTCACTAACAATTTCTTTTGCCATGTCAATCCTACCATCCTTACAAAATGAATGTACAATTGCACTATATCCAACCTTATCAAACTGAAATCCCTTCTCTTCGGCTTCCCTTAAAAATTCAATTGCCTCATCACCGTAGCCGTGCTTACAAAGCACATGGACAAGATTATTATAAGTAACCTGGTCTGGTAACAACCCACCATCCTTGATCATCTTCTCCATCAAGTCCCTCACTTCTTTGACCCTCTTCTCCTTACAAAGGAAATCCATCACAGTATAATAACTAACTTTATCAGGAGCACACCCCTTCTTCAGCATTTTATCAAGCAACTGAAGTGCATCTTCAACACGATGCAGATCACAATACCCCTTTATCAAACAATTATAAGTGACTACATTTGGTGCAATCCCAACAAGCTTCATCCTTTCCAAGGTCCTCAACGCCTTCTCCAACTTATTCCCTTTCACCAAAACACAAATTGCAGTATTACACATTGCCAAATCAAGCTCAAGCCCCGCTTTCTGCATCAAAGTCAACACACGCAACGCGTGCCTCAACTTCCCCGCTCGACTATACGCCACCATCACATGACCAAAAGCTTCAGAACGAAGCTCGATCCGCCTAGGCGCCATCAACCTTAGAACCCTCCTAGCACCCTGGCACAACTTAGTCTTCCCAAGCACCTCCAGCATTGCATAGTACACAATCGGATCATGCTTATACCGCCACTGCCTATCAGCCCAGTAAAAAAAATTCAACGCAACTCTCTCATCAGCCTGAGACTTCAAAACAGCACAAACCTGCTTCGGCTTCAAGCCCCGTAGCAAGTGCCTTAACTCCCCTTCAAACTTTGGAGTCCAAGCAGTTCTCATCTCAATCAACCTACATACCTCTCTCACCAAAGGGTGCCTATACTCATCCTCATCTCCATCCCCACCTACTTCAACTCTCCCCAACTTCCCTCTTTCCTCACAAACCCTATTAGAATTCCACAATATTACATCATCCTCATCCTCATCACTATCACTATCATTCCCTTCTTCACTATCTGACTCTTCAAAAAGCTTGAAACTTTGGCTTTGAACCCCAATATTTGCATGACCCATTTTCCTAAATCTATCATTCCCACTATTACAATCATCAAAATCACTACTTTCAACAGAAAGAGGTCTAGTTTCATAATCAAAATCTGAACTTGGGTCAGAGTTTCTTGAGCTAATTGATGAGAAAAATGAAGAGAGCTCAACCAAATTTAAAGGGTACTCAAATAAATAGGCGGTGAACTCACACGAGCTATGAAGCCTGAGGCGAGCAGCTCCTCCAATTCGAATAGAGAACATTGCAGCAGAGTTCAAAGAACCCAGAAAATGCAAACAGAAGCTGAAGAGGGGACGTGTTATTGATGAATATGGGCCTTTATTTTGGGCCTAAATAAGCCCGGCCCAATTCTCCATAGCGGGTGTGATTTACGCGCCACGTGTACAAATTGTGAAACCGAAAAAACCGTTTACCATGTATTCCGGGGGTCACAAATATTCCTTTCCATTTCCTCCTCTCTTTTCTCAAAAGACTTGAAATTTCAATGGCGGCCGAGAACGGAATCTGCACCGACGGCGACCGATCGGCGCTGATCTTCGTCGGAACCGGATGCTCCAGCGCCGTCCCCAACGCAATGTGCCTCATCCAGCCTTCCGATCCGCCCTGCCACGTGTGCTCCCAGGCGCTCTCCCTTCCCGCCGAGCAAAACCCTAATTACAGGTACGCGAGCTCAGATCCGTCGCAATGCGGCGGTGTTGATTAGCCGGGAGAGTTGAATCGTCCGTTTGAAATTTGGTGGATTTTGGTTTGCAGGTGCAATACGTCGCTGCTGATCGATTATCGCCTGAGCGACGGCGAGCACAGCTACGTGTTGATCGATGTGGGGAAGACGTTCAGGGAGCAAGTGCTGCGGTGGTTCACTCGCTATAAGATTCCTAGAGTCGATTCTGTGAGTTCTGTTTGGTAGTTTTGGTTTTCGAGAGTTTGAATCATTGTTTTTTATGCAAATGTGTGTCATTTTGAGAGAGGAATTCTACATTTTGTTTAAGTTTTTCGTGTTTCGGTTGCGACAGAAGTACCTGGATAGGAATGAGAGTTAGCATAAGAAACTGTGGGTAGTTTGAAGTGACTATATGATCGAAATGTTGGATTGGCATTGCTTGTAGACCTGAAAGAAAAGCGGTGTCTTTAATAATCGTATTGATGCTTTAATGTGTTCGAGTTTGTAAACTAGTTGAAAGGTGGGAATTGGTGGGAGTATGCGAACTGATTTTGTTTATTGACTGCAGGTTGTTTTGACTCATGAACATGCTGATGCAGTTCTTGGTCTGGATGATATACGTACTGTACAACCATTTAGTCCCACAAATGACATTGATCCTACTCCCATCTACCTAACTCAATTCGCAATGGAGAGGTACTACATTTTAGAACTTGGATATTGTTGTCTTTATATGTTTAGTCCAGACGTAAATTTAATATGTTCTAGGAAATTTTTTCCAAAGAAACAAATGCAGCTTATTCTTTCCAAAAGGAATAGTGGGAATTCTCTATACCGTTGCAGAAACATTGTTTCATATGGCCAATGTGGGTTTTTCGACTAGAGAACATTCTTGCTTCAATTTTTATTCATGTAGCTACTTGTCTGGTTATATTCAGCTTCAGTTTGATATATGGTAGTTTGGAAATTGAACACTTACTCCGCCATTGTTTCAGATGTGCTTCTTAAACCTAACACAACTCTCATAGATTTTTAATGGCAATATGAGTCCTAGTCTGCTCGTGCTTATGCAGTGACTCGAAGCTTATTTTTTAGCAACTTGCATAAGTTGTTTATTTATTGTCATTAACTTATACACACACAAACACAGTGTTATGCACTTAGTTAGCATTGAAGCAAGATCAACAATGATTATGTCATATCAAAATGAAGTTCATGCATGAATGAAACTGTAAATTGTAGATATGACTGCTTAGCAAGAATCTCAGGATAAAATTACTCGAGACCTTTTTCATCTTACAATTTTTTTACAATTTAAATTGTAGTCCAACTTATTTGTGATGTACCTTTGAATAGCATTGCAGTGAAGTTCCCTTACTTGGTTCAGAAAAGACTTAAGGAAGGCCAAGAAGTGAGACGGGTTACACAACTCGACTGGAGGATAATTGAGGACCGTTGTGAAACACCTTTTGTTGCATCAGGCCTACAATTTGTTCCTTTGCCCGTTAGTCCCCCAAATCTTTCTGAGTCATGATACAAACATACTACTTGTTTCTCTAGTTTTTCACTGCTATTACTCGATTATAGGTGATGCATGGGGAAGATTATGTCAGCTTGGGTTATCTATTTGGTGGACAGTCTCGAATAGCTTATATATCTGACGTGTCACGTTTTCCTCCAAGCACAGAGCATTGTGAGTGTTGATTAGTTTCTTCTGCTTTATGGATAATCATGATACTATTAATGTATATTGTCAATGTTCATATGTCGACGAATGGCTAAATTAGTTAGTCACAGAAATCTATAGGTATCCAGATGAGGGGATTACAAATTTAATTGTCACATTGAGTACTGCTTACCTTTTTTTTTTTTTTTTTTTTCCAAATGAAGAGTACTGCTTACTTTCTTAGGCATATACGCTGTACTATGCATTTGTTTATAGTTAACTTTGTTGAGGGGGAAGATAGATGAATGATTGATAAGTAATGGCTATCAAACTCTTGCTGGGCACTTTTACTGCATTGGGCAAGGAATAAACTTGATGCATCAATGGGGGCTTAACTGACCTGCTATTTTCAATTTTTCATCATTATTGATGCTTATGTAGACCCAAAAAAAAAAAAAAGAGGCTGTAATTTATGTTTTGAAGTAATTTTGCAGTGATTTCAAAAGATGGTGGTGGGCAGTTGGATCTTCTGATCTTGGACACATTATACAAGGTCAGTACTCGGTATAAAGTCCGTTTTGATGTATGCAGTCATGTGCTGTTCAGTCTGATTAACTTTAAGTATTGTAATTGTATTTCTCTCTCTAAGTGTGGGTTCAATGGTAAAGTTTATCATCCAACTTAATCATTTTTCAGTCTGATTAATCAATTTTTAACTTTAATTGTCACTCTAAATGTGGGTTCAACGGTAAAGTCTATCGTCCATTTAATCCTATTGGAAAACTGCCGGGCATTCACATTTGTACATTAGTGAGTTTACATCAGGGTGTAGCAAACCATGGTGACTACATCCTTAAGTATAGATATTGTGTATATACATGTATACCATTGCACCCCCTCAAGCTTCTTGCTTTTGTCCAAGGCAAGCCAAGTGCTGCCACATCTTCCTCTCCTCTTAGGTTAAATGCAGTGATGAAGTTGTAAGTAACATCATTTTGAAGATGGCAGGATGAGTATTTGAGGATGGAAAGACTGTCATTCTCATTTAAAATTCTTTATTCTGCAATGAGATCGATTAGTTAAAAACTTAAAATGAATTTTTTAGCTAACCGCATCTGTCTTTTTTTCGGAAATCTTTTTTTCGGAAATCTGCTTGTTAATCCTTTTCCCATAGTAGTCCCTTCTTCTAGGTTATTTTCCAAACACTGAATCAGGAAATGTCCATAAGTTGGTGGGCTGAGTAGTTTGAGGGTGGCAATAGTGGTCACTCTCATTCTGCAATCTGCAATCTGCAACCTGCAACTATAACTTATTACTGAAATTGTAGTCACTCTGTTAACTCTCATTGGGTGTTTCTTTTTGGAACTTCGCCTTACTTCCTCTTGCTTTGTTTTAAAGGAATCTTGTATTTTTCATAATCTGCTTTGCCTTGTTTCACTGCAGAACGGATCCCATAATACTCACTTTTGCTTCCCACAGGTTTGGTTTCGCCACTAAAAAATACCACCTTGCTTATAACCAAATGTTGCTCATGTCACTTGACTAGAAATTTTGCAGACTCTAGAAGCTGTAAAGAGGATTTGTCCTAAACGGGCCCTGCTAATTGGAATGACTCATGAGTTTGACCACCACAAGGACAATGAATTTCTTGTGGAATGGTCTAAGCGGTACGAATTATGATCACTTTCCTTTATCTAATTGGATGATAGTCTCAGTACTATGGCATTATTGTTATCTTCATATCTGTTAGGTAACCTGATGGTAGTTTTTCTTTTCTCCTTTGCACACAGGGAAGGGATACCTGTGCAGCTTGCGCATGATGGTTTGAGAGTCCCTTTAGACCTATGATAAGGTGTGCACGCATTTTTTTTTTCTTATTAACTTTTTTCAGCTTTCATTTTGTCTATTCATGTTATCAATTAGATCAGGAAGGAAGACTAATAATGCTATCTTTTCTGATGTTATATACAGGTTGATGTAGTCGTGTATTAAGATGATCATACTATACAGTGTTCAACCCATTGTGATGGGAGGAAGTAGGTGTCATATTATTGAACTTCACATTACTAAAAACTTGTATTAAGAGGTTATACAATTTTACGATGAAGGACTAGGGCAGCAATTAGTTACCAAAATCACTCATTTTTTGCTCAGAGAACTTGTATTATGGTGGGCTACTGAGCCTCGTTGTACTTTTTGAATTGATGAAACATACTGTTTTTGGAAAGTGTGGATATAACTTTGGAGGCAAACTCAAAAATCTGTAATTTAACTTAAGAGTAAATTTCAGTTTACTCCTTTGAACTTTAGATCTAAAATCAGTTTGATACCATCTTTTTTTTTAATCAGTTTTATCCTTAAACTTTCAAAATGACATCAATCTCGACTAAAATGACTAAAATAGTCTTTGTTACGGTTTTTTTTTAATTACAGCATATCAAAAACTTAATCTTTTTACCTTCTCTCTCTCTCTCTCTAAAGTGCCCTTGGTCAGAACGGAGGCACTCGGATCGGATTCCCATCACTCTTCGCCTAATCTGCTATGATCCGTTGTATTCGACCTGGATTGAGATCGGCGGCATCGTCTCCAACCCAAGGACTGAACCACTGATCTGGCAACACTGCTCCATCGTTGTCGCACCGACAACACCGCCTCTGCGTGCGTGTCTCTGGAAACACAAGCGGACCTGCGTCCAATCCAAGAGTATCAAACCCCACTTGACTGGCGCCACCTAGCCCAACCCCTACTCACCCGTCTTTCGGCACCAAGTCCCCCCCCCCAAACGTGACGGCGGTGATGAGGAGAAGGAGGAGAGAAGGTGGTGGATGGTGGTGATTGGGCGCCAGAGGAGAGAAGAATGGGTGAGGTTTTCTGGTCGAACTTGGGAGGAAGGGGTGGAGAGGCTGAGATTTGAGATTTTACTGTATTTTGGGTTTTTATATTTACTATAGTTTCATCTTTTTACCCTAAGTTTTTGATCTGCTGTAATTGAGGGAAAACCGTAATAAGGGTTATTTTAATCATTTTAGTCGAAATTGATGTTATTTTGAAAGTTTATGGATGAAACTGATTAAAAAAAGATAAGGTATCAGACTGATTTTAGACCTAAAATTCAAATGAGTAAATTGAAATTTACTCTCAACTTAAATAACAATACTAGCAGGTGAGCAGGTGAAGATTGATCATGTAAGCATGCATTATTGCATATCACCATATGTAGCTACCTGCCCTATAATCCAAGTTATTTCATATTCTCATAATCATCAAAGAGCACGAGTCTTTTCTTCATGGAACAAACATGACGCTAAACTAAGTTGTTATGATGAAAGAGCAAAACATTCTACAGTGTTCCCTGGTATTGAAATTTCATATTCTTATACAATCCTTGTTTGCAACGTGCTACATAATGCCTCTCGACAGTTCCAATAATCCGGAGGACTATAAAACCCGGTAAGGGCAGCTTTGGTTAAATAGTTGCTGTGGCATTGGCTACTAGTCTCTCGGTACCTGTGGGGAGTGTGGAACAGTGCAGAACCAGTGGAATAGCATGGTGCTTTTATAAAGTTTCAGGAATCTGGACAGGTGAGTCTGTCGTGGGCATCTTCTAGATTAGATTATAGGTTTGATTATCAATGGTGGTTTGGTTTTGGTGAACAAAACCTATGGTTGAATGGTCAATACCCCCTTGTTTCTTTCTTGACCATCAATTTTCTCTAACGAAATTAATCAACATTTGGAAAAAAGGGGTTAGATTAGTAGATTACACTGCTGACCATCTTTCTCTTTGGGGTAGCAGTCGAAGGGCCAAGGGCCACCAGAAATTCTGACTCCTACTAATAATATACCATCTTAGAATATAATTATAATATGTTTTATTAAGCGCAATCAAATAGATATTTTGTCTTTTATATTATGGTAGAATGAACGCACAATGCTAACATGATAGTCTTGAAATAATGTATCAAACAAAGTATAATCAATATCAAAAGCAAGCATGAAATGTTGAAATTTCTTGACCCAGAATACAATTTATTTCTCATGACTAACTGTAATGATAGTTATAGTAATGTTGTTTATTAAGTTGATGTTGTATTAGTCGTTAGGACTTGTTTCTTCTCCCTCCACAAAAAAGACTTGATGACTTGCAATAACCTAAGTCAAACGCAATGTTCATCTAGTTAATCCCAGTGTCTTTCTTGTTTAATTAGTTTTTATTCCCTATAATTGGAGACACAAAATCAACATCTAGAAAGAGTCAAAGGCACCCACAAGACCAACAACTGCATGATTTTGCTTCCAAGTCTTTTTGTTTACTATATCTCTTTGCCCTCCCAGAATCTCTGTTTCAAAAGAAGCCAAACAAGACCAGTCCAGTTTCCAAACGAACCCCTGATTCTTAATGCTTCAATATTTATCGAGCTCTTCAACCATCCCATATATATAACACCCCAGTTTCACTCATCTTTTCCTCCAAGTTTCTTGTGCTTTTGCTTCATTTGAATCGCCAGAAAAGAAACGCAGAAGAAAAATATGGCATGCTTTGTGCCTTTCAACAACAGGAACTTGGATATAAGTATCTTTGTGTTTAGGCCAACAGTAGTACACGTTGAGGAGCTTCTTGCTGGGCTAAAGCAATTCTCTCTGTGCACTGAGACTCTTGGTTGTGTACAGAGTTCTATCTTGCAGAGCATCCATGGAAATATGGTACGCATGCAGCTAGCTACGTCTAGTTAATCATTTCTTCTTTTACTTTCTTTTTGGATTGAAATTGCTTCTTCAAGTTCGTCTCGGTAATTTGATTTAGGTTTCTTGTTTGTACTTGATCAGATCATATGGTTTGGAGCATGGCTGAAGAGATCTTCTGAAAATAAGGAATCACTGACTGCAAGCCTTGTAAGTCTCTCTGATACTATTTCTCTTATCTTGGCCTGCTGTTGCACGTTGATTTTCATTTTTTTCAAGTAATTAGCTAATTCCATATATATACATGTATGCTTTTGTGTTCATAAATCTCTGATCTTTCAATAGGGGAAAGAACAATGATAGGGGGATGCTATACCTGCTTTTTACATTTGTGAAAATTAATTAAACTTGAATTCAGTTACTAACTGATCGAAGTTCATGATCATCAAAATTAAGCAAGAAGTTTCTGTATTGAGATGAATTACGTCATACCAAATTTCGCGAAATTCGAACTTGATATATATGAATTTAGGTCACATATCACTTTAATTTTCACGATCACACATGAATATTGGACCACAACTTTGATAGCTGCTTCATTTCATTCTTCAGAATAAAGGTGTTTATTACCTAAAGAAGTGATACATATATAACATCTCTGTATTGAAATGTGGAACAGTGGAAGTTATAGGATTACAACATCGACTGCTAAAACTAAACTTAAGTAATTAACCATTATTTCTACCATATATGCAGCTCTCAATGCTCTTGAACCTAGCAACAAAGGCGATCTTAGTCGATCATACCTTCTTCGATGCCTACGCAGGAGAATCAAGAGAGGGGTCTTGTGCGGCAAAATTCTGCACCGGAGACACAGTCTCAATGAGTGTAGCATCCTTCAATGGTGCCGGTGACGTTATAACCGATGTCTCTTATGCATGCTTGGCTCTCTTCAAGTCTGGTTTCCACAAGATGGAAGGTGTGAGATCTGGGGTTTGTATGAAGTGCCAAACCAAGCCGAGCATTGCTTCTTTCTATGTATGGAAGTCTCTTCAATATTGCTACTCGTGGATTCTAAGCTCGGACCAAAGAAAAATACTGCTCCCTTACTTCGAAAGCTACTCTATTGATGTTAAGTATGACATTTTTCGAGTGGTTTATGTTAGTGGTGACAGTGAACCTAAGTTTCCGTTCTTCTATCCTCATCAAATATTGGAGCAAACAGCTGGAGGAGAAAGCAAAGATGAAGGTAAACTTATGCACAGTGCTCCCATCATCTGATCAAGTACTGTAGTAAATTTGCCACGTACGAACTTATTATTCTTTAGTAAATCTACATTATGTAAATTTATAAATTTTGATTAGAACCGTTATATACCATAGCATACCAGAAATTTAGACCTAGTGTATGTCCAGAAATTTCAATGCAATCAATTAAACTTTCAATGAAAGAAAGCATTCTGCTGTGTACGTACCGGACATTCATTTGTACATAACAAGAAGCAACATTATGTTAATTACATTGAGACTGTACGAGATTAGGGTAATAGTAACATATAGACATAGCATAATTTACTATCTTTGTACATTAGTTCACTGAATGATAAACTGAGCCATATATTGCGCTGGAGGAACACACTCAAAATCGAAGATGCATGAAATAGATTTGTAGTTGAATTAACTGTACGTTTACAACAAATGTGGATGGGAAGCTAGCAGGCTCTCCTAATCATTCAAACTAAACCCTGAAATTGTTTAGTGTTTCGTACAGGTTTTTGGTCCTGTTTATTCTCCCTCTTCTATATTTTTATAGCAGAATGAAAAGAAAGATCTAAATCAACGTACGTACCTGCCCCGCATCACCATTCAACATTGTCAAACGATTCGATCTCTTCCATTTTTCTTCACTAATCACCGATGACCACGACTATGATGTTGTTATATTTGGTCCAAACAGACGGTTTGATTCACATTGATTCATTAATTTTTGGACAAAAATAACATAAAACATTAATGAAAACTCGATCTAAAGACTCTTAATCAGGAGGTCGACGCTTTTCCAATACCCGGCCTGAGTAGTCGCACGGCACGGTGGCTAGGCACTCCGATGAGACCATAATTAAGCAAGCATGGTTCCTCTCCCAGTATATAGAAGAACCTCAAAGCTAGCTCGAAGTGGCACAGCACAAGCGATTGAGAGATCAGCCCGAGCCATGCAAACCTGAAACCCTAAACAACGACGCTGCAAGTGCATGCAACCACACTCAACCAATATATCTATAAAATGAAGCAGACCGACTTTAATTTGGTGAATACAATAGTTTTTTTTTTTCAACTAAATTAATCTGGCCACATTAATCTTTGTGGCTCCCTCTAGTCATATACTAGTCATAACTTAATTAGTTATTAATCAGCATAATTCTTCTTTGAAAAATGAGGCTTCGATCGGATTCCAAAATCTTGCACGACTTTCAGACAACGTGGGATTGACATATATACCAATTAGCTAGGGACCCGATTAAGATTAAGTTCTGGCCTGGCTTGGTATAGTAAAAAATAAAAGCAATGAATTGCGCATGACTTTGCAATCGTTTTAGGACCTACTCGATCCAAAAATGTCTAAACTCGCTTTAAGTATTTGCCGACTGCCCTTATTTAAGAATCGAGTAGGCTGCAGAAATAAACTGCAAATTAATGGCCTCCTATATATACATGGTTCAAAGATTCAAACATTTCCATCTGTTATCAAACTAAACTTTAATTAACCTTGCGTTTGCGAGAAAGGGATCGAACTCAAGAAGCTAGCTAGATTAGAAGAAAAGGTTCTTCAGATCAAAACAAACTTATATATTCCTACTTAATTTCAAAGTTTGGAGCGAGAGTGGGGAATAAAGGTCGTCCCTGTGCCTTTGGATTCTTGTAGCCGGGGTCAAAACAAACTTAGTAAATGCTCCTTTCATACGTTAAAAGGTCTAGACTCCCATGATTTAGTTTGCTTTTATTTGGAATTAAAATCTTTGAGACCGCAATGTGCGCTTGTATAGATGTTGTTGTTTTTGTGGAATCATGTGTGCCATGCTATCTAGGTCCTTATCGCCCAGCTGGTCTACAAGTTCTACAAAGCCAAAAGTTGGAAAAGTTGGAATAATGAGACTAAAAAGAAACTTGGGTACACTATAAGACTCGACTATTCTAGCACTATATATCTTTGAGTTTAAATACTAAGCTTTAAGTTTTGTATCGGAAGTAGAATGGTAATTTGGTTAGTATGTATTCATTAAAAAAGAGTAGAGATATGTACTAACTTGAGGTTAAAGTTATGAAGATTTCTTTAGTAATTTTTTGAAGAGAAAAGGGGCAGCAGCTCCAAAAATTTAATTGATAAACTCATGTCAGAATGACATCAAAGCACCATTACATTAGACAATTAGCTCACTTTAATTAGCATATGATTAAACTAGATACAAAACAAGATTCTAAAGAAACATAAAAACTGGAACCAATGCGCTCAATTACGGTACTCTAAGCCTCATGAATTCATCTAGCTACAGCTAGCTTGCTTAGTCTGCCAAGCTATCCAAAACACCGAGACTTAAACCTTAGTCATATTGAAATTAGACCCATAGGCCCAATTCCAAAATTGACCTTTTTTAGGCTTGAGATCAAACTCAGGGCCAAGACCCTGAGTCCAATCTCAAACCCAAGCAGGTATGCTCCTCCTCTCGTCAACCTCCGTCATCAGCCCTAACGGCGCCCATGATTGATCAGCCGCCAGCATCATGGCCATGCAAGTGTCTTCATCAGTTCGTCCGACGGTTGACAGACTTCTTTCACCGACACCTCAATCGCCGGCGTTGGCAGGTTGACCATCATCTCTTCAACCCTTAATTTGCCCCTTACCATCACGCGCAACGACCTTGTCAAATTGAGTGTTGTTCGGATTTTCTACCATCTCTTGATCCCGGTTATCGGATCTCGCTGTCAACGGAATAAGAACCATCGATTTTCTTCCATTGGAAATCTTCTCCCCCCCCCCCCCGGCAAAGAGCAACCGGGTTGGAGGCTTAGTGCGGTTGGGATTTCGTGACCGATGTTGCTTGAGAGGATCGCTCTCCTTCGAACTGCTGCCGTCGATACCTCGCTGGTATTATTATAATATGACGTCATTTTAATATTTCATTTTCACGGTATGTATGTACGTACTAAAATTTTGGTACCATGAAAACATCTTATCTTTTAGCTTCATGCCTTCATATCTAAACTTGCGAGCAATCAAAGTCTCGTGTATGAAAGGAGAGAGTCAGAAGAAGCTGGCATGGAATGAAATCAGCAGAAGAAATATAAGAAAAACATGGAGCTAGCGAGCCGTGATCTCTCTTCCTTCCATGTGGAGAATGCGGTCAAAGAAGTAGGCTTAACTGGTTAGGCTAACATATTTATGGAGTCCAAATTCTCAAACACAATCAAAGTGCCATGCCCAATAGGTCAGATTTCATCCACGGTTGCATATATTGGACCATTGCTGCTGAGAATGAAAACACAGCATGTGAGTGAGTAGGGTTCATGCAATTATATAAGTCACAATCCACAGGTCGACCATCTTGCAAAGTAAATACATATTGCAACTCATCTGTGCGATATGGAAGAATGTTTTGCTTTCGCGCTCAAAATCTGTTCAGACAGATTATATATTAACTGATAGAACCGTGCGAGTATGGCCCTTTGAATATAGAAACTACATCGTAGGGACCCTGCCCCTCAATTACTTTGTTTCTAGCTCCTCCTAGGGCTTTGAGCACCAAACTTCTTATTATTTAGTGGATGAGGATCCTATCATCCTCTGTGGTATAAGGTTTTTGAAACAGATTTCTTTGAAATTTGAAATCATTGCTCTTCGGCAACAATAAATTTTACATCTTTTTTACTCCAGATCTACTGTCCACACAATGCCCCTCTTTTTTTTTACCTGCTCATTTTAATACATTCATCTACTATCTACTCCACTCCCTCCAGAAATTCAATAAAATTCATGAACCTATTAAAACACTTCAATTCATAATGCATTCACCTGCAAACTGTTCATATATCTAATAAAACATGAACCGGTAATTGACAACCATATTAGTGATAACAATCAATGCAAGAAGCTAGTTCACCCCTGACAAGTATTGCAATTTTCATAGAACTGATGAAACTTAAGGTACCTTCTGCAAAAACAGTCATATATACACAATTACACACAATCCAGAGCAGGTGTTAGTTGAGTTGAGTCAGCTACAACTATTGACAGAATTAATACACATATATTAAAGCCTCAAAATTCAACTGACCAACCCTTTAAAATGATAAAAAAAAACACAAAGGAAAAAGAAAAACCTTTACAATGGGGAAGTTTTGAGAACAAAAAAAAAAGAGGAAAATTTCTTTGGGTCTGTTCAAAGATTCAAACTTTAAAGAGGAACAAGTAGTGAGGGACTATGAAAAATTCAAAAGCCAGACCAACAGTCCAAGCAACAACGGTCTACTCTTCATTAAGGAAAAAAAAGGCTGCTTTTTTACTATGGAAACCAAACCAAAATTAGGGGTACAAATTAGCTGACTAGATTAACAAGTAAAAGAACAGTAAAGTTTCAAAGCTTTTTATAGTAAGTTTCTTTGTGATTGATTGTTGACTGTGACCCATTAGCTTTTAAGTTTTACAGGTTACTATGCAGAGTAAACTGAGATTCTGCTTTTCATCATTGTCACTGTTCCAACTCCCTTTGGCTTCAATCATTTCCCACCTCTTGTCCTTTTATTCAAAAAAAAAATTTAATGATAATAGTTTAAATTTAGGGTCCATTAAATCGGCAATTCCTCGTCTGTTCAAATCCCGGCAACCACGGTCGGCGAGGAAGGGAAGCTCTTCTAGATTTTGCCACGTCATACTGGCCCCACCAAATGTGGGTCCATGTACTGACGTGTCATGATCAGAAAACTAAGTACACAGCTTCTACTGTGTCCTGCCTACAAAAGGGGTCAAAATACACGCAGAAAAAAGAGACCTGTTAAGTTTGGTCTCTCTCTCATTCTTGTTGTTCCAGTTTGTTTTGTTTTAGAGAAGAGAAGAAACTTCTCAGAGATTCAATGGAGTATGAAAGAATACACAAAGTTCAGGTAAAGTTTGCAACTTTTCTGTACAAGGAGAAAACCAAAGGCCCAAGTTTTTGTCTTTGAAGCTTTTGTGCATATGGAGGAGTTTGATTTTGTTATGGTGTTTTCTTTTTGGTTGTGTTCTTTCTGTTCGGAATGGATTTTTACATTGGGGTATTATCTGAAATTGAGTGAGATGAGGAAAGGGTAGCAAAAACCATGTAGTTTGATGAAGCTGGTTTTCAACTTGAGTTGGGTTTTGCAGCTTGAGCCCATCTGTTTCTTCATTGTAATGTTTTTTGATTAGTAGTGACTTTTGTTTGTATCATTTTGGAGAGGAAAGTTTAACTTGACATCAGGAGTTGGTTAAACTGTTTTAAGGTTGAGTTGGTGTTTGGTTCCAAATTGAGATGATTCAGAATGATTGAAGTAATTTAATTACTGGGTGTTGCTTTCTCAGATGATTCCATTTACAAAGATTATTAATTTTTGCATAAGTTATGATTTGGTTTTAATTTTTTGTTTCATGTAATTTCAGACTGGTATGATTTCTCCTAGTAAATTGAGGATGAAGCTTATGGGGCCTCACCACAACAGAAAGAAAAGTGGATCAAACAATAACTCCTCAAGAACTTCACCTACTAAGCTTGGTGATTCTGAGTTTGTTAAAAACAGCTTGTTGGACACCATGAATGGAGATGAAGAAGGTTTGTCTCTCGTTTTCTTTTATTGGTGGCAATGAATTCTGTTCTGCATCAGGAATTACCCCCTAAATTACCTGCTCGAGTTAGTCAGCTTCAAAATAGGGTTACAAGCATCTATTTAATTGCTAAATGTATCTTATCTGAATTGGTTTACTGATTCAGTCTTATGATGAACAGTTTCACTGCCTAGCTTAGATCTGCCTACAAATTTGTCCACTGAAGTAGCATTGCCAAAAGAAAACGGTAATGCCAGTCGTGCTAAATTGCAGCAATGTACAAAGGGTGACAGTGGTAATTCGAGCACAGTTTACCCCCTGAGGATAATGGAAGATGAGAATCTTGACTATGACAGTAATGCCAGTTCATCCAGTTTTGAGTTCCATAAAGGGGAGAAATCAGTGCAGAAGCACATTTCCAGAGTACTCTCAAGAACTATGCCATCGAAGTGGAATGATGCTGAGAAATGGATACTGAATAAGCAAATTGTGCAAGCTAACTTTCCTAGGAAGAATGCTTTACAAAACCAAACCAATCGGTTGCCAGTGGTCAATATGGGGAGGGTGGCTCCCGATTCTGCTACTTATGATTACAAGCAAAATGGCAGAGTGGCAGACACAAAGCAAGTCGATTTCTATCTACCGGCATCGCAGATTGGCTTTGAAAAGTTCCGTTTTGTTCCTTCTGAATCTCACCCCAGTTCAGGTCAAGCTTGTGGAGGCAATGCATCTTCTCAAAGTACAGATTTAAAGGAAGTTGAGGACATGCCCTGCTCAAAAAGTTCGGTTGAAGAGACTTCCACAGGTACCCTCAGCCTTTTTTTTTCCTCTATATTTAAACTTCAGATCATGTGCTTATGTTCTGTGTACTCTATCTCATAAAAGAAACTTGAGTGCAAGTTTTTTCTTAAGCATGCAATACTATATTATGGGCTTAAAAATGTAGACCAAATACAGTGTGGAAGTGCCATGAATACCCATGAAAACTGGGTTAATGGTTCCGATGTTGGAACATTTATCATCACAGTGAAGGGGAACCAGGTTTGCCCATTGTACATGAATGTTTCCCTTTTTTTCTTCTCTCTTTTTATTTCACTAAAAAAATCTGGTTGGGTCTAAACAAGGTTAAGCAGGGTTTATTTCAGGGTTTGAGTTCTTTATTTCCTGAAGTTATGAACTAATTGAACTTTAGGCCTTTATTGTAGATATGGTGAAGAATTTATGAGAAATTTATGCAATAATTTGTTCAGAGTTTCTAGCAGAGGCAGTAACTAATTTTTTGCTTTTTCATATTTATTTCAGCCACTTCTGCCATAAGATCAGTCTCAATGAGAGACATGGGAACAGAAATGACACCAGAAATGACACCAATCCCAAGCCAAGAGCCTTCAAGGACATGTACTCCTTTAGGAGCAACAACTCCAATCCGCAGCCCAACATCCTCAATCCCCTCAACTCCTCGAAGAGGTGCACCAGCTCCAACACCTACCACTGATGAGGAAATATACAAACAACATGGAAGGAACAAGAGAGAATTGTCAGAAGAAGAACAGAAGCTCAAGACAAGGAGGGAGATTGTAGAACTTGGTGTCCGGCTCGGTAAGATGAACATTGCTGCTTGGGCTAGTAAAGCTGAGCAGGAGAAGACAGAAACTTGTGCTGAAACAGTTGATATGGCGGAACTTCAGCGGGTTGAATTTGAAAAACGTGCAGATGCCTGGGAGGAAGTTGAAAAATCTAAACATATGGCGAGGTTTCCTTTCTAACCCAATGACCCTCATTTCATCCTAATAGAGATATATTTTGCCTTTGTATTATTATCCATGTACATATGTTCCACCATCCTAACATGGTTAGAGAATGCTATCATTTCTCAGATATAAGCGTGATGAAATCCAAATCCAAGCATGGGAAAGTCAGCAGAAGGCAAAACTAGAAGCCGAGATGCGGCGAATAGAGGTATTTATCAAATTCTTTTTCTTTGCAACTTTTATCAGCAAGATTGTCTGTTCTATTGTCACAAACCTCACAACATATTCATTGAACCACAAACTTGAAATGATAATCTTTTGATTCTGAAGATGGTAATGTTGGAAACTTTAGCTGTCATGATCTGAGAGAGCTTCTTTTCAGGCTCAAGTTGAACAAATGAGAGCTCAAGCTCAATCCAAGATAATGAGGAAGATAGCATTAGCAAGGCAAAGATCTGAAGAAAAACGGGCAGCTGCTGAAGCCAGGAAAGCTCAGAACGCAGAGAAGACTGCAGCTCAAGCAGAATATATTCGCCAGACTGGACGTATGCCACCTTCCCATTACATTTGTTGTGGATGGTTGTCGTGAAAGAATTCTACAGAAGCAAATGCTTCACATATAGCTTCTCACAAGTAGGCCTTGTGTAGTTATTGGGAGTACACATCATGATTCTCAATACGTTGTGGTATGCTAATCAATGTGTATGTACGCAGCAACCACGGTGTGCTAGTTGCTACATGAAGTGATTTTCATGTGAATCTCAAGCATCTCAATCATCTTCCCCCGCGGTTTGAATCTTAACGAATATGTAGGTAGGATTAGATTTGGCAGTGTTTAGGTGTTTTTACTGAATAACAACATGCCGACGTTGAATTACTTGATCCTCGCAAGTCACAATCAAAATGTAAGAATACAACATTCTTACTGTTCGTTCAAAGAGAGTAAAGATTAGAGAACCTAGAAGCAATTGATTTCTAGGTTTGTGGTGTTTCTATTTCATTTAGGTATATTGGTTGTCTGATCAAAAGTCCAAGTATGATGCAGACGCGTATTTCGTGATCATGAAGGTAACTTCGTAGCTGGTTTTCTACATTCACATGGTATAATGTCATCTCGGCGAAACATGCCGAACTGCTTGCTTGTATCCATGTTCAACTAGCTAATCCTAAGCAATTTCACCACCTCCATATAGAGACAGATAGTTAGGTTTTAGCTGTCGAAGCTTCATCCCCAGACTGGTCTGAGTTTGGGTTCTTGGTGGAGTAACTAGAACCTAGTCTGCGGCTAGCTTCAGTTATACCTTTCAGCCATGTTCGACGAACAGCTAACCGGGTTGCTCATTTTACTACTGAGCTGGCTTGCCACAACTCTGGTCAATCTTTGTACTAACTGGAACCTCCTAATTCTATAAAGGGGGATGTTCATATAAATTGTACTTATGCCTAAATGTTTATGAAATTGTTGCATCCCTCTAAACACAAAGGTACTCATGACAGAATTAACCTCTGAAACCACTTCCAAGCCTTCCGATTCTACAATCAAGGGCACCACGACACTTTCCAATGCAACCTTTGCCCCATACAAACAAGCAAGCAGTTCTGCTTGTTTTGCACGATGAACATCCACTAGAAAGTGCATGAAGCTGTGCCCATGAAAGAACCATCTGCATTCTAATACTACATCCAACCCGGCAGTAGGATTAGTAGAAACAAAGGAAGCAACTTCAGAAACCCAAGATAACCTCCAAAGTCCAGACATACCCATGGTAGAGCATCCACAAAACCTTTTCATGGTGTCATCTATTTCAGGAATTGGGAAAGCATTTTTGGTCGATTTCCAGATTTTCCATGGACTGCTTTCTAATTTCATGATGTCGATCCTATGTTTATATAGGTTGTGCTTTAGCCCTATCTTCCTCAGATTCCTAGTTTGGATGACAACCTTTCCCGACGAACATGTCTACAGTAATTGTTTCACACTTTTCCTACTTTTTTGTTGCATGGCTAAGTTTGCAAGTCAAATTCAGAATTTCACTAACAAAACAAAGACAGCAAAAAGTCGCACTACCAGAGCTACATATACTACATAGAGTAACTAGCTAAAAAGGACTCATAAAGTCTATGCTATAAAGATAGAAGTTCTGGAAACCTCCTGCAAAAATTACACAAGATTTGGTCATACTGGTATGGCAAAGCATGGGTTCATGTAAAAGCAGGCATACAAGAGAAAATAACTCCCATAGTATAAAGGAGGCTGGGTTGGAGTTGTTGTATTGCAATGCCAACCTTTATATTGATCTTATTATTGTGGGGATGGTGTGCCTAACCTTTGTCACCATTCCATCCCTCAAAAAGCCACATATCCATCCACACTACAGACGACCCACACCAATGACACCATGCAATTCAAACCCCATAAGCTTCCATCCCATTTTCACCAGTATTAGTATTACACCATGTGTCCGAGAATGCTCAACTATAACTTTTGCCTCTCTTCCTCTACCTTCCTAAGCTTGCTCAAAAACTCTAAGGTACTCAAGATTTAGAAGGGGCAAACAAGGACAATGTGCCAACTCAGTCTAAATCAGAAAAAGTAGTTGACATTCAGTGACATTCAAATGTGAATGCACCCACGTGTCTCAATGAATAATACTCAGGGCTACAACAAAAGTGAAGCAAGCATCTCCAGAAGCTAATATTTCAGAAAATGTACTAGACCTTTGAAGTCCATGCATTTACAAAAACATGATTAAAGCAAAACGTGGGGCTTCAAAAGTTTGTTTTACACAATTTTAAGGACACAGACAAGGCTGTCAAAGCATAAATAAGCTATTTTCAAATAATGGAAGCACACAGAATTTCTCTCCAGGCCTAGCTGGTATGGACATGGCATGGCATCTAAGTCGTACACAAGAAGTACTCTCAGAATCCAGAAGAGGTCAAAAAATAACCACTACATGTTCCACTTCACGACATGTCAAGATTTATATAGACCCTCATCAGAAATAGATTGCAATATATTGAGGCTATTCTTCACAAAAATTAATCTCCTAATACATATATGTATTGTACTTTTCTGACAGAAGAATATACCAAAAGAAGATAAGTAAGGTTTAATTACAGTATTAGCTTATATAAACTAAAGTTTTTAAGCTAGCATTAGGCGCCCTTCCAACTCTTAATCAAAAGGGTCAAAAGAGATGCAAATATTACAGAGTATTGATTGAGAGAATGATATCTTAACTGGTTAAGTAGTTCATTACTCGAGTGATCCCACCGAAGTTATCCCACTACTCAAATTTCTTGAGTCCTGCCGGCTTCCTCCATAATCATCACAACTATTGCTGGAGAGCCTCTGCATTGGGACAGACTTCAGAAGTTCTAGGCCTCGTTTTCCCATTTGCTGCACTTCTTGTGGTGAGAGTATTTTGATGCACCACACACTATTTACAAACTCCCTGGTAGATATCAGAATAAGTCACTGAATCAAGAGTGAACTAACTGACAAGCAAGTTGGAAGGAACATATGTAATCATAAATAATGTGTTTAATGATGTGCCAAAAAGTCTCACTGTCGAAAGTGTCAAATGTATCAAAAAAATCTAACAAGATGCGAGTTGTTGCCTACAAACCAGAAAATGGAATCCTAGATATATAATGAGGTCATGTGGAAGTGGAATCAAGTGTCAATTTTGCAAGATATAGTGCATAGGGAAATAAACCTTTCTTGGTTTGCAGAATAATAAAGCAACAACAAAAATACAAGTTTTCTAAATAGTGCATATGTTTATGTTCACACCTAATAACTATATGGATTCTTAACTCCAAAACTTAACTGATTTTCAGACAAGTATTCTACAGTGCATAGCTAAGAGAAACAAAGACAATTATGGAAGTGCAAACTCACGGCCAGGGGTCATCCCCGAGGAGAAGAACATCATTCTCTCGATCAACAAATACAAGCTGCCAGCCTGATCTCACAGGGTCCTCCAACTCGCCATCAAGGCCAAACATATGAGCAAGCTCGCTACGCAGCTCATGGTAGCTGCTGAACTTGGTAATATCCAATGACCTCCCGTAGGACCCTGACTTGTAGACCTGCAGATAATTATGTTGTCAGTTAAGCAAACAAGGGAATTGAGACACTGCATAAGGAAACTACTTAATTGTATAACCGAAAATATAAAGGAACTTAACATGATTAAACCAAAAGACAAAGAGGTAAGAAATTGGTTCATAACGCCTAACCAGTCCACTGAGAAGCATAATATGATTTAAAAGTTAAAAACTACTCACCTTAACAAAATTTCCATTTGGTTGGTTTTCATGGCCCACGTTTTCTGGAGACTGAAGGAAACCTGATTCTTCAATGCAATTAGAAGGGGTAACTGCTGGATTGAGAGAAAAATCAGTTTCTGTAGTGCTCATATAATTAGAAGGAAAATATATCGTTGTAGAAACACTATCGCTGCCAACTGCTCTAAGGTTTGACATATTGACACCAAATAAAAGATGGGTTTGAGGATCGGCGCTTCCTTCTTGGTCTATTGAGCACTCTCTCCCAGGAAAGGGTGGTAATGAAATAGGACTATGAGAGATGGTAGTTTGAGGAGGTCCCAATTGTTCCACCTGGGGCAGAACACATTGAGAAACTCCAGACGAAAGAAGAGGTTCAATTGCTGCTCGCTTAGATGGCCAGCCAGAAGATGATAGTAATGGATTAGTTCTAGGCACGTTGAGCAGGTTGGAAGATTCATCCTGCGAAAATGAACCCATGAGACTGCTCAAGGGAGATAATGTGGTGCTGGTTACAGAGTTCCCATTCGAATCAGGAAAGCTCTGTTGTTGGCATAGTGAGGTGATAACTTGAAAAGATGGTGACCGGGATTGAGAAGCAGAAGCAAACTGATTCATGGAAGGGATAGCACTTGGAATCTGTTGGTGATCAAGGAACTGCTGCTGTTGATTACTGAATGAGTTTTGGTGCTGCAATTGATGTTGCAGGTGCGACTGCGTTGGAGTCTGAGAATATGACTGACGATGAATTTCTTCAACACCTTGTAGGAAGGCTTGTTGAGATTGAGACTCTTGCACCATCTGGGGCTGCATTATGGCAGCAGACCTGCTGGAGAGGTTTTGGGTTTGCTGAAACTGCAGAAGGGACGTAGGTAGCAATTTGGAAGGGTCTACGCCCCTCATCTCCTGAAGGGCAGCAGCAGCCATAGCTTGGTACATGTCTGTCTGCAAGCCAATCATAGAAGCATCAAACCTTGGTTGCATCCATGGTGTGACCCCAATGCCATGATAGTTCAAAGATTGGATTCCACGGTCTCCAGTATCTCCTCGAAGCCACAAAAGTGGAGAATTCATGTTATGGTCATCTTCCCTCAAACCTGAGATAGAGAGGAACATATATGATTTAAGAAGTTTCCTATTGGCTAACTAAAAATAGGAAACTGAAACTACCGAGCTAATAGTAAGCAAGCATACCATTATAAGAGGGTAGTCCAGGTGGCCATGGCCGCTTAAGCCTAAGGGGGAACGAAGATGGATACATGGGAAATGTTGTTAATGGTTCAATCTCCCACAGGGACACTCTTGGCTGCCTCTCCCCAGCTGTGGATTCGTCCCAGCCCACCTAAATATAGTGAAAAGTTACATAATTTTTTAACAAGAGAATAATAGATATAAGCAACCAACAATTTTAAAAGTTATGACTATTAATCAGTTTATACTATATGTACCCAACAAACCTTGACTGAACGCCAATGTGAATTAGGCCACCGAGCAGCATCTAGGTCACTTATGCCAGTTATGGTTCCCATGTAGCTGATAAAAAAAATGTCAGATATCAACCAATGCAATAGGACATGAACTTCATGTTTTGAGCACCCCCTGGTTAAGAGCTTAAAACTTTACCGTCGGACACTTGATTCCTCTGTTTCAAATAACATCCTAAAACGCATGCCAACAGAAATATGAGTATGATAGACTGCCTTAATGTACTTGGCCAGGGGAATGACAAACTCTGATGGGCTAGCCCTGCACGAAAGGTGTTGTAACTTAGGTATCTAAAGGCAAACCGATGAACCAAAAAGATTTGATATCATCAACCTGCAGACATACCTTGGATTATAAAATATGGTGAAACGACTATTTGTTGAAGCTGCATGAGCTGCAGCAGCAAGAAGTCCCAAGTGCATGCTATCACTTGATAAAACTGATGAAGGCATCACAGTTTGTGGTCGGTTAGCTCGCCGGATACCAAGGAGTAGTTGATTTTTTTCATTCCTTAAGCAGGGAAAAAACAATTGGTATGAGACTCAAGTAACTATACAGTTGTTATCCCTTCAAAAGAGCAGATCAAGCTACCCTAAACAGACAGAGCAAAGAGAAAGTGAACAGCCTACCAGATGAAAAGAACCGAGTCTCCAGCAACCAGTCTTTTAGCACTTACAAACACACTCCACCCTGTTGTAAGGAGATGCCTTTTAGGCTGACCTGAAATAAAAAGGTCAAAAATCATTTAGATAGGCACATGAGAGACAAAAGCTAAACCTTCCTCTTATATTTCAACATGGTTTTCCTATAATACACGTAAAAAAGCCAAAAGAAGTCGCAATGGCTGGAATATAACAGATTTTTGGTGAGGTGTATTTGTTGCTATATACTCAATGAACCAAACTAAATTCTTAGTATCCACTTCTCTGCTTCAAGAAAATTGACCTAATAAAGCTCACCGCGAAATATGTGTCTAAATTTCCATTCATTATCGTGCAGATCCCTTGCAATTAACTCTTGCGCTGGTGGTTGTTGGGAGAAGTCCTGCACGTCAAAATTCATGAACTCAGAACCAAAAAGGGAACAACAAAAAAAAGGATAATTCGGAATTGAGCTGATACTTGGGTGATTATTTTCTCAGAGTTTGTAGGCAAGTCTGGTTTTAACATTCCAAATTCACAAGCCAGGATATTTGTATCTAATTGAAATGTATTATGTTAGATACATCTTTCTGCCTATGTTGATTTTTTTAAGAGAAACTGCCTATGTTGACTTTAGTTTGTGCAGAAGAATTGAAGATCGCGTACAAATTACTCAAGTACGAAACTTGCAACAAAGAAGACACATAACGCCAGTACGCCACTATGAGCTTTTTACACATTTAAGGTACAAGAAGAAATAAACTCATCTTTGCTTCCAAACAAGAATCAGAACGAGTAGACATGAGTGTCATAATCTCATGGGTATGAAACACCAACTTTTTGGTAATATTATTGCACAAACCATACCAAAAGGCTGAAAAGTTATACCCACAATTGATCGTTGAACTTACCAATGGAGGAAAAACTTTTTCAGCAGCCCGGCGAGGAACAGAAAAACCACCGTGGGTACTAGTGTCACTGGCTGTCAAAGTTTTACAGAAATAGTTTGTTGGCTGTTTGTTAGGGCTGCCTAATCCTGCTGGAAGGTAGCCATCCTTTTGCTCTTGCTGCAGATGAAGGTTATTTACAAAATGAGGTTCATTGAATAAGACTACCAATTGCAAATCCAATCAAGAAAAAGTGGCATACTGGATTCAACGGTTGCAAGGTCATCTGTGCATATACTTCATCTGTCTCGACATCTGCCTGAAGTTTAGAATATTCAACCTTTAGAAACAAGCATTCAGCGAAACTATAAGAACCCAATTGAACAAGCCTTACATGCATCGTCACGATGTGTAGTTGACAGATAAGTTGTGGAGGTAAGCTTGGGTGATTAGGAATATGGGAATCCACTTCCATGTTGGTTGAAGCAGTAACCTATATTAAAAGAACATTTTAGTTTGTGTAACTGGTTTAAAAAAAATTATAACTAGCACCATTTACAGATTACCATGACTTGATGAATTATCACTCTTCATGTCAGTAAATATGTTTATAACCTAGAGCAGAATAGATGAATTTATACATACCTGTTCACTGTGACCTTGAGGAAAATAAACTACACGGCTACCAACAGCAGGTAGACAAACAAGAGGACCGGCACAAGCATGCCAAAGTTCAGAATTCAAAACTCTCTTTTCCCCTGCAAAATCCAATTCAGCAACATATCAATACACGTCAAGAACACCACTTGGTCATTTGACATAAGCTCAAGATCTAAAGATTGCTCAACATATCCAATGGCCTAATCGAAATTAATTCTGCATCAGCAGGGTTTTCTTGCAATTGTGGTAAACTTCCAAACTTCACACTAATTTAGAAGTTTACCACAATTAAGATGAGATATGCATCAATCCCCGAGAACAAGAGAATGACAGAAAGGAGCAAGTAGTGCCAAATTAAGACACTGTCAACTGAGAAAATGGAGGAAAGAGAAGAATCAACGCGAAGGTACAAAATATACAAGCTTGCTGAAACATGAGTTTCCAGGAGCAAAGGAAAAGTCGAAGAGACAGATACAACTAGAAAGAAATATGATAGCTGAATACAACCAACTGAAATTATCTAATAACTCGGGTCGCCAAGAACATCCGATCCAAATATTACAAATCATAAACCGTGAACTCAACTTAACATCCTGACACAAAAATAAATAAATAACAAACACACAAGGAGAGAAAAAATTTCAAACATTCAGCTTACCTTCTTGGGGTTGAGGACTAAAGCCAGCAGAAGAGAGCCTCATCTTGCAGGGAATCGAAAAGTACTTAATCACAATAACTGAACAGTGAACACAAATATTCCCCTAAAAACCACAGAACAATCCTTTTCTTCACCTCCTTTCTTTTCACTACACAATCTCATATCTCCACCGGACAAAACCCCATTCAAATCCCAGAAAAGGGAAAAAAAAAACTTGATGCACAACTTTACAAAAGCAGGAAGCTTCACAATCATGCAAAGCAAACCATAAAGAACCCAACTTCTGATTTTCAACCGAAACCGGTTTCACTACAAAACACAATCAACTTCAGCCTCATTCGCACCTGATCAACCTCAGCCCCACCCCCCAGAATGTCCAACCTCTAATTAAACACCTCATTCCACAACCTTCAATGAAAAAGCCTCAACATTTGAAACACCCTACCTCCACCTCTGGAACTGAGCCTCAAGACTCACAGCTTCAAAAAAATCAAAACTTTACTCAACCCAAATAACCAATCTCAAAAACCAAGCTTTTTACAGCAAACCCCAGAAAACCCCACTAGCCTAAAAACCCAACACTGCTGAAAGAAGCAACAGATCTCAGCCTCAGAACACCCAAAGCCTATGCCACCATAAAGCACCAGATCTCACACCATAAAAACCCAAATGAAACCTTCATCAGCCTACACATTATTATCTAAGAGCCAAAGACAAACCAAAGCTAAGTGATGAACAAAGCCTAGCACAGACCAAGACAACGATACTGTTTTGAACTAGAACATGCACAAATATAGAAAACCAAGAGTTGGGTTTTGATGCAAAGTCTTCCAGTTTTGGAAACAGAAAGCTAATTTGCTTGATGTGTCTGGTAGCGGTGGTGGTGTGTCTTTGTGTTCTTACTTCTTAGTAGAGTCTAGAGCTACTCTACTGCTTGCTTGGTGGATTTGCCACTATTGCTTTACTCTCTCTCTCTCTCTCTCTCTCTCTCTCTGCTTCAATCAATCAAAGCACAACCGCCATTATTTTCGGTGTCCTTTTATACCCAAGAGAACAAGTAAAGAAAGAAGCTTTTATTATTAGAGAGAGAGAGAGAGAGGGTGTCAGATTTTTCTTTTTCAGAGAGAAGGTTTCTGCAAACTTTACTCCTTTTGTTTTTTGAGAAATTTGTTTCTTTTTTCCAGTGATTTAGGAAATGAATGAAGGGAAAATAAAAATGGCACAACGGTGAAGCTCTTATTGCGGAAATGCCTTTCAAATCAAGTGAAAAGAAATGGAGTGACAAATTGTTGGGGGAAGAAGTAACCAATTTGGACCATAGTGTTAAAATGCATGGAAGGATTAGATGGCACACAGCACACAGCACACTAAAGTGTATTTTGGTGAATGGTGATAGACTCGTGTATCATGGCTCTGCTCTGCAACTTGGTGCTCGCTATTCTAGATGGTCCAGCAAGGAATGAAGTTGACTGCTAATGAAGAGAAATGAAGTTGATCAGCCGTGTTTTGGTTGGTTAAGGTGTTTAACTGATAATTTTGAGGTTCTGGGTTCAAACTTCATTAACATATGTAGGATATGTGAGTTATTAATAAAAAAGTTTTTTTTTAAAAAAAAAAAGTGGAATGCATAAGATGAACTTCAATATGTCTTGAAGACAAGAAAAGGAATGTGTAATATTTTGCGGAGTGGGCAGTTATTATCATCTGTGACTTTTACTTATATTAAGGTTGCATTGCCAAAAGGCTGAAGGTTCAATTACAAGATTTGGAACTTTGCATCCTAGACACCATGATTAGCATTACCTATACATGGTCTCTTGACTTTAAAATCTCCTATTCTAGGTATCTCATGCCTAAAGAAACAAGATTTCCTCCGACTTTCCATTATTTAGGTCATATTATCTCGGTATATTGATGGGAGGCCATTTTTTTAGTTTATGGCTAACTTTCTATAGTAATAAATTCCCTTGAAAGTAAGATAAGATATATATAGTCTACAAATTGGTGAAGACATAAAGTCATTTTACCTTTGTATTATCAATACATATATTTACCAAAGTCATTTTTGAGGATGTAAAGAGGTGATATATTATTTTGAATCCGTCTTAATCCGTCTTAAATCAAAAATATTCTGATAATTATACATAGATATATCACTAAATGATAGGTGATGGAGTATCCTACTTGTCTTTGTTTAGGTCCATCCTCTGCATGGTTGAAGGGATGGTCCTATTAAATTCAGCTCAAAGTCTACATCTCATTTAAATGTAAAGTGTTACAACTATGCATGGGACCAAAGACACTATAAGTCACACTTATCTTTCTTCTGTCATGCATTGTATATATAGTATTCTTATAAGAAAGTTCTCCTTATAATGTGTGAGTACAACTTTTATATGCATAATGTTGGCGAGTTGTGGTTTGGTTGGTTAAAAAGGTTAACCGATAACTTTAGGAATATGAGTTCAAACTTCACTTATATATAGGGCATGTGAGTTATTTAATAATATAAAAAAAACTTACATACGTATAAGACGGTTTGTCGAAATATTAGCAGCATAAATAGATCATTGATTTCAAACTCAAAAAAACGATACAGTTTAGGATTACAAGAACGAGTGATTTGAAAAATTGAAAATCATAATTCATTTGATACCGCAACGACGTTTGATTCTTAAACATAGTTTTTTGATACAACAAACATAAGAAGCGGATAACTTCAAAACAAAACCGTGATCTACACCATTTCCCAACTTATCTAAATGGAACATTGAAAATGTTTGCTTCACAAAAACATGACGGAAAGCAATGAAATCACATTGAGCAGCTAGAATATCTGAGGCTGCGCTCCAATACGGACGCCGTAAACTGTGGATTTGGCGACAGTAGAAAAACTGTGGAAGAATATCTGCACAGTGAGAGCTAAAGGACGAATCCTAACCTTTCGTCATGGGGAAGAGGTGGGCCCCGCACTACTATGATGCGACGTGACGTGAAAATTGTTGCTTTTTCCTATTGGTCGCTCTCATCCGTACCGTGAGTTTGACTGCAGACAATAAGCTACCCTACCCCCTTTATCGTCACGTTATCGGCCACAAGAGGAAGGTTTCGACTTCTGTAGTCTTGGCGTCAGAAGGTGTTACATTTTACTTTTTACTTTTTACTTTTTTACTTATCGCTAACAAAATACGGTCGACATCATGTAATTAACTGGATAACATTGTTAATTTACCGCCATTTGGCCTCGTAGTAAATCTAATTGTCTCTTGTGACACAAGTAACTTTAACGAGTCAATTCTACTTAACATGTTGTAATATCTATTGGGACGTAATTAATTAAACACATGTTACTATTTAGCATTTGTCTCCGATCATTTGTAAACATTTTAGGTATATATAAGTGCTCGATAAGTCTCTTTAACGGTTAGTATCAGTCCTAAAATTTTGATTTTTTTTGAAAAATTAAACTAATTTAAATAAGCTTCAAAATCACTAGATACCTGAGTATGTAAATAAATTGTCAAAATTGTAATTTTTTTTTCCACATAATTTTGTTTCTTCCAACAAATCGATTAAAAGCCCTTCCAATTCAAAGCACTTCCCATTTTCTTTGGTCCTGGTTCTGGTTCTGGTCATTGGTTTTTGTCTATCGGTTCTATTTCGTCAGTCACAGCTCCTTCGTGGAATGGTTTTTTATGGTGGATTGTATGATGTTGTTTTGAGGGAGCTACTCCCCTATGTTGAGGGTTTCCATAGCATTTGTGCATATTTGGGATTCAGTTGGCATTAGTTACTCGGGCATCAACGCTCTGATTTATTACTCCTCACTACTTCACGGCTGTTGGCGGTGACGACAACGACAATATTAAGAAGCATAAATTGTGGGTGTGGTAGATTTGTTAGTATTGGCATTTCTATTTTCGGTTGTAGGGTCATCGGTCCATAGTTTAGCGATCGAGTTGTTGGTCTCCTGTTATTTTTTCTATTTTGATCGAGTCGGAGACTCATGCTCTTTGTTATTAGTTACTTTCTGGACTTGTTTTTTGCAAACTTTGTAATTAGGTTTATCTCTTAATTAATAAATTATTTATTTCACACCCAAAAACAAATATTGTGCGCGCACAAAACAAAAGCCCTTTTCTTAGATGCATTAAGAAGCCAAAACATTGCCAAATTAAACACCTACATACGTAAAAGTGACCGCATCATGAGTTACCATATCTCAACATGTACAACTGCAGCAAAATTACTCCCTCAACCTAACAATTGTCTTTTCATTTTGTCCATGTGAAAACAAAAAACACAAAAAAGAAAGGATAGCTATCTAGCTAGGTTGAAACATCATCTTCAAACATGTGAGGTGATTCTCTCGCTAAGCCCCATAGAAAAAGGATTCTCCAGTACATGTAAGAGATGGACATCCTCAATAGCAAGTCGTTTCTAATTTTGGTAAAAACCCAAAGCTAATTTTATGCCTTACATGAGCAATTTTCGTAGCGCACGGAGAACTTGTTGGTATGAATCTGCAACTATGAAAACCATATATCATCCATCTTCAATCAACATGGCCTGTCTTCTTCAATCTGAATAATGGAACTCGATCACTTAATTTCTTCAAATATCCAGCAATTTTCATTATTCCACTTATTGTCCAATTATTCATAAAACGTGTTTTCTTTCATTTGCATGTACGTGGATCCTGCATATTGATCTTAGTCATTGCACAATTGTATGATTTAGAACAAACTCGAATATTAATTTGATTATATTGCATGCATGCCTCGATTTTAGTAATTACGTACAGTATCTAATTTCATTGTTCAAATTAGTTTAAACTGTGAAAATAGTAACAAATAACTTATAATTAGACCAGTAAATCAAGGAGTTTGATCCATCCAATGATCCAATCTAACTCAAATTCCATCGTGTATGTATGGTTGATCACTACATCAATATGATGTTTTAAGCATGATGCATTTAGAAAAAGCATACCCTTGATATTTATGTTTTTGTGGTCAAATTAAGTGAAGGTTTCTTATAAGAAAGATCTAATACAAACTGTTAGCTCGGGTTGCTCCCTACTCGTCTGGTTCAGTTGATTAAGAATGATGGCGCACAATGGTCGTTGTTGCGCTCCACCATAATCGAGTAGATTCTCATTGCTCATCACATATATGCACCCACCCACCTTCATTGGTTTCGAATCATTTGGAGTAGCTGATATAGAGCTTTTCAATCGGATCTCTGTGGGAACCTTGTTGGCTTGGACCATATACTCATCCTCAAAGTGGAAGACTACTTTTGTCGATCATATCGATCTCTTTTTCACTTCAGTCCGGCCACCTCATTCTCGATGCCTCTACTCGATCGTGCTCCTACTTGACGGATTATCTCTCCTCTGGTGTTGTTCGAAGATGTTGGCAATTATTTTCTTTCAACGATGTCGATTTGTGACCAATGAGAGTTAAATGTATGATATGGCCACGCCGGAAATTAACCTAAGTTACAGCATCTTTAGTAATGCTAGCAATTTTTAAGTTAAATTTTAGTCAAATTAACTAAAATATCATTTTAGCTAACCACTTTAGAAATGTATCATTTTGGCTAGTCAAATTAACTAAAATATCATTTTAACAAGCATGAAAACCTAATCTTGTTCAGTGTGAAAAGCTTTTATTCTCCTCTATTATTTTCTTGTCGTCGTTAGCTGGTTTTTCATACATAGTTGTAATAGATAGATACATTTCCAGTAAAAATGACGTTTCCAGTTTCCTTCGATACAAGTTCATTGTATAGATATATAGTAAAGATACATATAATTTGAGAGCCGACAGTAGTCGCAATACTACTGTGCCGGAGACTATCAGTTCCCGGAGATTAGGAGCCAGCTAGCAATGTTTCATTTCATGCCAAGTTAGTCGTACTGTCGTACACCCACGCACATCAAGCTGGACTATGCGTCTCTTTCGTAACAAAAACCCAAATGATCTATATAGAAACTCTTAAATAGCCGACACTCGATAAAAAAAAATAAAAAATCAAATTAACCCAGTTCAATGGCCTACTATCAATCAATCTGATTGATGACACGTACTCTGATCATCACCACATTATATCTGAGTAGCAGCGTTCTAAAACTAAGCCACTTCAAACCAATCATCTGGCTTAGCAGTGGTGGTTGAGATATCAATTTCGCGTTAATAATATGAAACATTGTTGTTAAGTTTATAAGGATTTAAGTTATTTTATTCATTGTTAATTGATTTTGGACGTGAATCTCATACTATTTTATCATGATATCATAGCGAGTTACTCACGTTCACGTGTGAATGCCAATAGCCACAAACATTCCACGCCATCTCAAAATATTGTCCACGTGTTAAGCTTGAAAACTCGCCACATGTGCATGGGTGTGTTGAGATATTATTCCCACATTAGGAATATGAGACTTTTTCTATGAGTTTATAAATGTTTGTGTTACTTCATTCATTGTCAATTGGTTTTTGGATGTGAATCTCATACTACTTTATCATGATATCAGAGCGAGTTACCCACGTTCACGTGTGAAGCCCAATAGCCACAAGCATTCCACGTCACCTCAAAATATTGTCCACGTGTTAAGCTTGAAAACTCGCCACATGTGCATGGATGTGTTGAAATATTAATCTCACATTAGGAATATGAGACTTTATCTATGAGTTTATAAGGGTTTGAGCTACTTCATTTATTGTCAATTAGTTTTAGATGTGAATCTCATACTACTTTATATATATATATATATATATATATGTATATATATATATATGCAGTGTTATAAAACAAAGACCTCGTCTCTCCTAAACGTCTTTTAGACGCTCCAAACCTGCCATCCGTCCTGAGATGCCTAGCGAGTTTTCAAACCTGGATATAGTACCATTAGCGTAATGAACAAATCACTAAGATATATATTCTTTTAATTTGTTAAAGTGACTGATTTGATTCAGTTTGTAGATCGATCACAAAGTCACAATTGGATATGATCAACATCCAGTCCTTTTCAAGTTAATCGTATTCTTAATCGAAGCTTTATCTCGTGAGATAAAGCTATTGTAATCGATCAACAAATTTGAATAATAACCTTTCGATTGTATCCAATCAAGCAATTGTACGCATCTAATGTTTGGTGCACAAGTTTTTCCTTTTTGTTTTGATCGTCTTAAACTACGGTCAAACAGAAGATTAAGAAACCTTTGCCTTTTGGGGACAGAGCTTGTTCATGAAAACTCTTATAATTTCTTCATCCGAATATCCAGACAGCTATATATATTCTCTATAATATTTTTTTTTTGAAAGGATATATTCTCTATAATTAAGTTGCCTAAATTTGTCAAATATAGAAAGCCAAGATGTGATAGATATGATATGTTTTATAACTTCCCCTTTTTTTTTCGACCAATTATAACTTCTCTTTCTAGGAATTGCTCATTTGCTAATGTCATGATTCAATTATTATATCTGCAAATGTTAAATAACACTTGTGGTTTGATTGATATATTGGTCACAAAGACACATTTTATTCTATGGACTAAACCTAATGTGCTTCTAGTCGAGTTGATCGAGGATCTTATTTTCATACCATTAACTTGAAACTAGACAATAAAGATAAGGCAATCAATTAGCTTCATGAACTCAACTGTCCATGCCAGTATTCAAAACCAACAGCATCTAGTACGTTGCTATCAATTAAGTAGCTTGAAATCACCCACCTCCTCACTTCGATTCCTCAGTCCATGTCACAAACTCACAATATGTCACATCGCTACAACAGAAGCACTAGTTAGTAACAAGTTAATCCATAGCTAGGTTGCGAACTTGCGGTTAAATTGTGAGAACTTCTACTCTACATCTTTTCACCCTTGGATTTTCTACTTCTGCAAATGATTCTCCATATGAGAAAACGAAGAAACGGCATAATATATCTGGTGCATGCATATAGGAGGCATATAGCATTATCATCTGGGAAGATATGCATGTATGGGTTTGAAGTAGGGTCGACGTCCCTCAATTCTCTGGCAACTTGCTGGAAGATCACACCCCCGACAATGGTGGGTCTTGATGAGTTAAATGATGATAAAATTATTTCATCAAGGATATTTTTCTTTTCGATGTTTAATTATGATCATAAGTTGTCATTTGCCAATCACATACAGCAAAAGAAGATCGGTAAATTGTCCAAGCTAGTGAGATCGATCTTCCATTTATGATCCAGTTATGATCGTCAAACCCATTTACAGAGGAAGGTAGTACATCAACGTCTGCTCAAGATTGAGAAAACACTGGTTCGGAGACGATACGGGATACATTTCAATTCGATCGATCGCCTTCAAGCTAGCTAAGCTTCATTTTCAAGAGATCGATCCTAATTAAACATATAAACAATCCAATCGCAACCCGCCTTGAGGCCCTGACGATAGCTACGTACCCTCAAAGTATAGTCTCTTCCAGGCAGTCTCACTCGCTCGCTGCCTTAGTCATATCTGTATACAGATGGTTCATCATTGCTAGCTCCTTATACGCCATAGGTGGAAGCAAAAAGGGGCGAGTGAGGGCAGTTGCCCCGGTGAACTTTCATTTCTGCTAACCAGTTTCTTATATATGCTAATGTTCATATGATTTTTCCCCCGTCATGACTTAGTATATACACTTATTGTTTATGAATCTTCTACCCTATAAAAGAAAATATCAAAGATATCGTGTTTGATTGATGAATCTCTAGAATTTTAGTTTTGGGTACACTACCAGAAAATGAGTCTTGGGCGACGAAACAAAAAAAACCGGGCGACGATTTTTTTTTTCGTCGCCTAAGAGAAAACTTAGGCGACGAAAAAAAAAATCGTCGCCCAAGGAAAAAAAATCGTCGCCTAAAGTTCAACTTTAGGCGACGAAAAAAAAATCGTCGCCTAAGGCTAAATTTCGTCGCCTAATATAGAAACTAGGGCGACGAAACAATATTTCGTCGCCTAAGATATTTATATCGTCGCCTAAGTTTTTTAATCCTTAGGCGACGAAACTCAAATATATCGTCGCCTAAGTATTTTATTTTTTTATTTTTACTTGGCCGACGAAATAAAAGAATTTCGTCGGCCAAGATTAATCCGAATAATTAAAATAAAATAAAACACATTTAAATTTCATTGTACAGGATTTTTTATTTTTACTCTTGGGCGACGAATTTCTTTAATATCGTCGCCCAAGTATTATCTTGGCCGACGAATTACCCTACTTTCGTCGGCCAAGAGTAATCCGAATAATTAAAATAAAATAAAACACATTTAAATTTCATTGTACAGGATTTTTTATTTTTACTCTTGGGCGACGAATTTAACAAATATCGTCGCCCAAGTATTATCTTGGCCGACGAATTACCCTAATTTCGTCGGCCAAGATAATCCGGATAATTAAAATAAATAAAGCACATTTAAATTGTAAGGTAATGTTTTTTATTTTTATAGCCTCGTAAGCGTCTCGTCGATTGGAAACTATTCTCAGTTGAAGGTCCGGCCAGATTACGTGATTTGGAGGGTCGAATAGCCGTTTCCGTCCGTTTAGGGGTTTGACCGCGCCGATTGACCAGACGGATCGAGCCCTTGTCGTTGTCCGATGGAGCTGAATTTTTGCCCACCCACGTAATTCGTTATTCCGGTCATTTCTGGCGTTTCGGTTTTTTGTTCCTCTTCTCCGATCACCAAACTCATGTTATATGTACTAATGTTGTATAACTTTTTTATACAAGTGTTGAGTTTAAGTTTCGTTTTGAAGACAACGTATACGTAGAGGCCTCAAACGCAAAAAAGTCGTGAAATAAGATATGACCGGAACAGTGAAATACGTCAACCCGTGAAAAATGAAGATATTCCAGTAAAATTTCGGTGCCGGTTGTTCCGGTCAACGAATTTCTCTTATTTCTACCTAGTGGTAGACCTATCCCGGGTACAGGATTTTTTAAAATTTTTTTATAGCCCCGTAAGCGTCTCGTCGATTGGAAACTATTCTCAGTTGAAGTTCCGGCCAGATTACGTGATTTGGAGGGTCGAATAGCCGTTTCCGTCCGTTTAGGGGTTTGACCGCGCCGATTGACCGGACGGATCGAGCCCTTGTCTTTGTCCGATGGAGCTGAATTTTTTCCCACCCACGTAATTTGTTATACTGGTCATATCTGACGGTCGGTTTTCAGTTCCTCTTCTCCGATCACCAAAATCACGATATTCTGAATTTTATGATAGAACTCTTGGCCGACGATTTTCTTTATCTTGGGCGACGATGTTTATAGTGAAGAACATCGTCGCCCAAGTAGAGTATCTTAGGCGACGACTTCAAAAATCGTCGCCCAAGATAAAGCTTGGCCGACGATTTTCTTTATCTTGGGCGACGAGATTTATCGTGAAGAAAATCGTCGCCCAAGTAGAGTATCTTAGGCGACGACTTCGAAAATCGTCGCCCAAGATTATCTTGGCCGACGATTTTCAAAAAACAGGGCGACGATTTTTATAGAATCGTCGCCCAAGAACGCCATTATAAAAGGCAGAAATTCGGAACCAACACCCAATATTTCCGATCTCTCTCTCTCTCTCTCTGCTTTTCTGTTTCTGAACGGTGATCCTCTGTCTCTCGATCGACTCCGCTTCCCCGATCCGACGCCGAATCCATTTCTGTCTAGTTATGAAACTAGTTTAATTTGCTCATATTTTGTAGTTACTGTTGCCATTTTTTATGGATAGGAAAGTGCAATGATGAGAAAAATGAAACAAAACGTGTTCAAGGTTACGAGTACTCCAAATTGTCTATTTCTGGTGTTGGGATGGATTTGGATTTGGATTTGTTTTGTGTGTGAGATGATTTTAACGTAGCATATAGAATAGAGAATGAGATTGGTTTGGCTACAAGAAAATGCAGGAACACGAAGAACCAGAAGAAAAAGAAAAATTAACATCATCTAAAAAAAGGAAAAAAAATAAAGGATAAATATCATCTAAAAAAAGGAAAAAAATTTAAATATATCTTAGGCGACGAAATCTATAAATCGTCGCCCAAGATTTAACACCTTGGCCGACGAAAAATAATATCGTCGCCTAAGATGTAGTGATCTTAGGCGACGAAATATTTATTTTCGTCGCCCAAGGTCAGAAGATCTTAAGCGACGAAAAAAAATTTCGTCGGCCAAGGTGTTAAATCTTGGGCGACGAATATTTTTGGGCGACGAGAGGTATATTTTAGGCGACGAAATTAGTATCGTCGCCTAAGAATTACTCTTAGGCGACGACGGAATTAAATTTCGTCGCCCAAGTTCTTCACCGACGCACTTCTGGCGACGACTTCTTGGCCGACGACATGTCGTCGCCTAAGTACTTAGGCGACGAAATTTTTAAACAGGGCGACGATTTTTTTTCGTCGGCCAAGAACTATTTTCTGGTAGTGGTATAAGATTATGTGTTTTTTCTTATCGAATTTTTGGTTATTAGAGGGTCTAGTTGAACTAGCATATATAAGAAACTGGTTATATATTAAAGTTTTGAAGTTAGAAAGCTTGCAATTTCATATATTAAAGTTACGACGGACCTTATGATGGGTGGTGGGATGACGATGACCGTCGGGCAGGAGCGAAGCAGCGTACTGTAGATACCTATCAACAGCCGTCACGGTCGATTTTGTGTCAACCTTGATATGCATCACCTCCATCACACACTGAAGAACGGTCTTCTCATGACCTGGGCACAGAGGGGTCTGTTGGAAAGCAATAAGTCTGTTGTATTTGGCTATACCGGCAGTGTTGACACCTCTAGGGACGGCCTGCATCGGCGCCTGCGGAATGTGCTGTCGTTCAGGGCATACACCGCTGTCATGAGGAAACATGTCGTTGATGAAGGCCGTTGTTGGATCGTTGGATGTACTGCCCGTCTCATAAAACTGTCCATGATCATGCGGGCGTGATGAGGTTTCACCGTGATATATCCAACATGTGTAACGTTCCCAGAATCCGTTACTCTTCAGGTGGTCCCATATTGTATCAAACGGAAATCGATGCATATCACTGCGACACTTACACATCTTGCACGGGCAATAGAACATGCCACTCCCGTCAGCATTGGCCTGCGCATATTGCATAAAATCTCAAACTCCTTCAGCATATTTTCTGTGATATCTTGGAAGAGAAATCCAACTCTTATCCATATCCTGAAAATAACACATATATATATATATATCAATATTTAATGAACATATCTTTTATATATATATATATTAATGTAATACAACATACTAATTATTAATTATATATATATCTAGTTCGAGCGGATTCCGTGGTTTCAGAAGGCAAGTGTCAATGTCACGGAGGGCGAATCCCCTACAGGAACCAGGCATGACTCGTTTGTGATCACGGAGGCGAACCCCTATCGACCCCTTCACCGAGAAGAGTGGTCAGTTTGTGATCTTGAGATCCAGTTAAACAAACCTGTGAACCATATCTATGACAGAACGGCCCCTTACTCAGCTTGGAACAAACTCTATGCATATATATATATATATATCATTAATTCAACTCAAATAAAACTGAAAATCAATATATATATATATGCATATATATATATATGTGCATATGCATATGTACGTACCTGGGAGTAGCTCCACAAACTATGTATGGACAGATTTCCACAACACCGAACGATTTGAAGAACTAGAGAAATTTATGTTTCAAATTTTCTAAGTTCTCATTCTTCTATCCCGGCCTCTCAATATATAGAAGAATCTTAGGCGACGAAATATTTGAGTTTCGTCGCCTAAGAATTAAAAACTCTTAGGCGACGAAATATTTGAGTTTCGTCGCCTAAGGATAAAAAACTTAGGCGACGATATAAATATCTTAGGCGACGAAATATTGTTTCGTCGCCCTAGTTTCTATCTTGGCCGACGAAATTTATTTTTAGGCGACGATTTTTTTTTCGTCGCCTAAGAGGAAACTTAGGCGACGATTTTTTTTACTTAGGCGACGAAAAAAAAAATCGTCGCCTAAGTTCCCTCTTAGGCGACGAAAAAAAAAATCGTCGCCCGGTTTTTTTTGTTTCGTCGCCCAAGACCCATTTTCTGGTAGTGACTTGAATTCATATATTAAAGTTTTGAAGTTAGAAAGCTTGCAATTTCATATAATTTGTGAAAAAGACTTAGATATTTTTTAAAATAGTATAGACTAATAGACACTGAGCCGTCTCTAGAGGCTCCTTAGCCTCAACTTTTTTTTTTGTCCCCACTTACATAACTTTCTACTTCCGTCACGGTACCAAAACTGAAAATAACAAGTAAAATCGAGAACAAAACGAAACCTTCACATTTCAATTACTCGCAGCTAGCTAGCGTTTAGCTTTTGCTTCATCACCCACCATTTCAATCCCTGAGGAGAAGTTGTTGTGTGTGCAATTATTGGAACCACTTCACTTTAAGAAAGCAGAGGAAGTTAGGGTCCTCCTTCAGCTTCAATTCTTTTAGGGTTTCATGTGAACAGAGACACAACTAACACCCCGACCATGGCGAAGCTTAAGAAGAAAATGAAAAATGAAACTGAATATTAATGAGAGTTGGTAGGTGGAAGCTGAACGCAGCAAGTAGATTTCACTGTTTTTTTTGGGTTGAAGAACCCTAGTTTTCCGTCGATGTTGATTTTGAGTGATAGAGCAGGGGCAACCACTTTGCTAGGGTTTCGCAAGTGAAAGAGATAGCGAGTGGGGATACGAAGATAAAGCGACAGGTGTCAAATAAAGCGACAGCTCAGCGGGATTAGATTTGTGGGTCCCGCGAAATTCTAGATTTCCTCGTTTCTTCTTTTCTGACGCGACGTGATTCGGAAAGGGACCCGCGATATGGGCTCCGCTTTGCCCCTCCCAGTCGCGTTGTGTAGACACGCGCCTTCCCACGCGCTCCATAATTCATGCTAATCCGAGTTCAGAGGAGGAAAAATATCATAACAAGTATTGAAGAAGATATTGCCTGGGGAAATTAAATTCATAGAACCGATGGGGATATTATCCATCCATCAGCTTCATTTGTTCTCCTCCACAATAATTAGCTTTCTAGTATTTTCTTTCACAAAATTATTAGTTTCATATATATCATAATCAGTTATCTATGAATTCAACGGAATCTTGAATGAAAGTTTATCAAGAAAAAAAAAAGAAGGTTTCTCACTTGATAAAGTAATCACATGTAGTGGCATGAGAAATTTGTCTGAATGGTATACGAACTTTTGTTCCTTATAAACTTTGGTATATCAAGTTTTGAAAATATCATAATTAACGGTATCTCATGTTTTCATCCCGACCTAAGGTTGGTATATATAACCATTAAAATGACCAATTTACCCATAAGTTCTCTTTTTTTCTTAGTTTTTTTTATTTGTTTTCATATTCAATAAATATTATAAGAGGTTTTAGAATTTGATGATTTTATAAACTTGAAGAAGATTAAAAAAGGAAAACATACATAAGTTCAATCCTTATTGTTTCCGCTGACACTCAAGGATCTTGTTGTTGTCGTTGATATTCAAGGATGATTGATATGAAGAATTGATTATTAGCAAGGAGAAAATGACGATGAATTTTTTCTCTACGTTCCTAAAAATATAAAAAACCAAAAAAAAATTGAAATATGAAAACAAAGAAGAAATAAAACTAAGAAAAATAAAAGAATTTATGAGTAAATTTGTCATCTTTTTTTTTGTCTAGGGTAAATTAGTAATCTTAATGACTATATATATCAATCTTAGGTCGGGATGGAAACATGAGATACCAATATGATATTTTTAAAACTTGATTTACCAAAGTTTATAAGGAGCAAAAGTTCGTATATTATTCAAACGAATTTATCTAAACAGAACATTAAAGAAAATTAAAGTAATCGATACGTTTTCTCCTATAAAATGTTTACATGTACTATCATGATTTGAGTCGTTAAGTTCCCTCGACCGTTTGATAATCAAGGGTGTGCAAAACCACAAATACTTTTCTTTCTCTGTTTTGCTATCTAACAAATTGATACCCAAATTTGAAATTTGAAAAAATACAGATTAAGGAAAATCATTTGCTGGAATATTATTAGAAAAAAGGTAGCTCATACGAATAATTTAACATACTTCGACTCAATGCAAAGCCCACATGGGAATTAAGATGAGCTGAAGCCAATTTTGGTAATTCATAACATACCAAAGTCACTAATAAGTAATAATTAATAAGCTGGTGACTATAGGTTTACAAACTATTGAACCAATGTTTTCCTTTTTGATAAGAGCTCTCTAAACCCTAACATCAAGAAACCCCAACCTTCACCCTAATCGTCCCCGTCCGATGGTACGTGGCCCTTGGCCGGTTTCTGCTGATCGGCATATCATTTGACGAGAGTTACAAAAATCTTTGATCTAGAAGGTTTTTTGGCCTAAAAGCTCTAGGCAGATTTTAACCAGTGTGGTTTTTCTGGATCATGTTTAGAGACAAGGCACCCGTGATCATTGTGTTTGGGCATCAATGGTGGGATGATGTCTCCGCCATTCTTGTCCAGACGGCGGTGATGGTGAGGGTGTTTGTGGCAGTGGTGCATCAGTCTCAAATTGGCGGTGGTGCTGTGGTCTTGAGGTTGTGGCGACATTGGGTGTTCTCTTCGTGGTGGTGTCTGGTCGGGATAGTAGGGAGGCACAGTGACGAGATAGCACCGAGACACAACAACGGGATGGCAACGAGGTCATGGTGGCTGGTGCATTCACCTTGTTTGCAACAATGATGGAAGCTGAGCTAGGTTAAATGCTATTCGGCCTAAGATTAATTAATTTTTTAACTTTATGTTTCTTAGTATATTTAAATCTCTTAAATAATTTATAATATATTTTCGTGTATTAGGATTCTAAGCACATGTTGTACCTCATACGTCTTGTGACGTGTGAGTCTTTTTTTTTATGGTTAGTTCTAAGTATTTCTAGCGTCTCTAGAGTAGTACTGAAGAAGAATATACGATATCTACTACGTATTTGATTTTACAATGAATATGTCTATTTCTATGTATCAATAGTGGGTACTACCACTTAACTTCATGACTTGTTTTCAATTGCAGCTGTATGATATGTAATGACCTATTTTTATACATAATGAACATATAAATAATAAAATTGTCTTTAGTTTAAAAAATAATACTACGCTGGTAAGTGTCATGTGTATACGGATGATAAGGATGAGAAGGGACGATTAATTAAGATGTGATCAGCTTATACTAAACAAAAAGTGCAAAACAAACAATATATATGACAACAATGGACAGTGTAAGACTAGCAAGAACAAGATTAGTGTGGAGCCCAAGTGCTAATTAAGCATGATTGCAGCCTTGCAGGTTGTAAGCTAGCAAGAACATGACTAAAATTAAAGAAAAAGAAGGTTCAAATAAAGGGCACATAATCAATGATGATTAAGAGAATACAATCAAAAGGATTAGCCACTAACTAGGTAGCCAGTGAACAGTGAACAGTGACCCTTTCTCAAAATAAGGATACAAATGCTGGAAAGACAGAAACACAGAATCAAACATAGAGTTGACCACAATGTTTCTGCTGCTTCAGCTTTTGTATATAAATTTACATTTGATTCTTCAACTAATGCTGGGAAAGCCACAAGGCAAGAAAGCAAGCCAGCATTGCTAAGATTTTTTCTTGATCATGTTCTGGGTGACAGAGACACTGTCCAACATAAACCCAGAACCCTAGTTGGTATATAATCATTTGTATATCATTAACTAGGTTACTTAAAAAAAAGGCCTGCATCACAAAATAATCCCATTTGTTTAATTTTCAACTCAAAATTAGTGTCATCTACAGTAATCACTTGTCCCAATTATAATTAGTCAAATCTCTTATTTCTTTGTCTAAGTATCTCACCCAGCTCCATGGGAGGTGTTTTGGTCACGATCCTCAGCAGAGGTAGAGAGGTAACTTGTGCTACCAAAAGTAAATTAGGGTTTGCAGGGCGTGCCACCGTGCGGACGCGGAACGAGAACGGTGCGCGTTTTTGACTTCTAATCAGGCGAAGTAGAGCTCCGGTGTCACCTCGCGGGCGAGGAATTACGAGCAAACTATCTAGTCACCCGTGAATCGATACTCACTGCTGGGATGAGCAGAGCAACAATTGGGAAAGAGAGGCGAGTCCAGACGGGCTCTGAGATCTAAGACGAGGTGCACTTAGAACTTAGGGTTTCGAGGATGCTCGAAGATTTGCAGTTGTATTTTGTATGATTGATTGTGTTTTGCTTTAGCAGGGAAGCGGCAATAAAGCTCCTGGGAGCGTAGGTGATTCGACTGAGTCGAGGGTTTCAACTTGGTTGAAGAGTTTTGTATTGTATTTGAGTAATTGTGTAGTGAGCGTTTTCTGTAAGCCGTGGAGCTTCTTTATATAGTGGGAGAAAGAGAGTCCGCCGCGAAAGAGATAGGAGAGACGTGTTAGACTGCAACGTGAAGCACAAAAGAACTGTTCATCCCATGCAGACCAATCCGCATGTGACACATGTCCAGTTCGCATAGCTCATTTAGAATAGGACACTGCTTCTGGCGCGCCTCTCAACTGTAGAGTCCCATGCGGACTGATATTAGGAATAGTCTTATCCCGCGGGGTGCTACAGTCCATGTAGAAGACAAACTCGCGGACTCTATAATCCAACTCCACCTCGCGGGCTATTGTAGCTCGCGGGCCAAAAGAATGATTTTTAATGTTTAAGGGCCACAGGAATTGGCCCAAAGCGTGTCAAAGACTGTAAAAAGTCAGAAACGGTTAAAAGCAGTTGCGCGTGTCTACCTCGCGAAGTCCATCATGCGGACTCGCGAAGCAGTTCGCCAGCTCGTCTAGACATATTTCGCCTCGCCTACGCCAAAGTCATCCTGCGCGGACTGTATGAAGCACGCGAGATCCCTGCTCCACGCGAAATCATTTCGCGTGCGAGCTCTGTTTTTGTCTTGTAGCGCGCGAGATCCTTTAGTCCGCGCGAGCTATATGTCTTTGTTTGAAGTCCAAGCGCGCGAGATCCTTTAGTCCGCGCGGAGCCATTCCGCGGGCATTCCTTGTAATCTATCTCGCGTGGTCTTGCTGGCGGGCCAGTATTTGTGATCTTTAAAGAAACTTGGGCTCGCCGGCTGCTATAGACCAAAAATTTAATTAACATTTACATAGACAGTTATTGTCTTGTAAAAATGTTAATTTAGGCGTAAACATTGCCCCCCAGCCTCGAAGTCATGAATCTCTAGAATGACTGAAGAGGGTTATGTTCATGCTACTCCAAAACCACTGTATTGACTTGGGTCATAAGATGGGTGTGAGTGGAGAAGCCTGTGAATAGGCCTTGAAACCCAAGCAACCAACAAGGCGTTGCAGCGAAATCGTTGTACAGCTCGCCTAGGCACCTTGGACTTGGACTTCAAATGCATTCACCTGCTCTTCTGCTAAGACACAGTACATTGTATATCCCGCGAGCGAATGTAGCTCGCATGGATATCACTTAACTGGTGATAGATTCCAAAAATGACCCCTCGCGAATCTTGGTGATGGCGAGCCAAAAAGTTTCGAACAAGAGGTGAAAATTTTAAGAGGCCATGTACTTCGCGAGCTGTGTGCGTGGCAAATGGTCATGTACCTCGCTGCCCCCTAGCGCGAACCAAAGAGAAGGATTGGCGAATGGCTGCATAAAGGTAGCGAACACTTTGAAAACTTGGAGGCCACATGGATTGACCTAAATAATGACTAAGACACTTGAAGAATGTCTAAAGTCTGAAATAAACTGGAACAAATGTTCGTCCCAATGTGTCCCCCGGTTTTGATGTTTGTCCGCCGATGCTTGAAAAGAATGAAGGACATCAAAACTTTAGTATGCCCCCCCCAGTGAGGAAGGCGGGCTACGAGGTCATGAAAACACTTTGAAAAAGGCAACGTGCGAATCCGCGCGTCTCCTGACCTCTCTGCATTTAAACTGCCATAAGTCTCTCCAGGAATGGCGGAATGACGAACCATAAACTTCTCTGGAAAGTAGACATCCAGGGCTTTCTGTTGACGTAAGGCGCGCCAACTAGTTCTTCCTGGATCAGTCCAGTTTAATCAGCGAAGTCGACTGTTCAGTATTGGTTGTTGCAACTTTCAGCATGGCAGTCTGTCTTGGCTTCGCTAGCAGCAACTCAAGGCATATGGAATGCCTATTGACGTCAAGTCTCAGGGATAGGCTTCTAAGTGAAGTTCAAGCCTGATATAGGCAAGAACATTGTCCTGCATTTCAGCAAGACCAAGGATCTCTTTTTGTGGTTTTTGGCTATTTGATTTTTTTTGTATTTTTCTTTTTTCAATGCGAGAAAGAAAAGAAACTAAAGAAAACGGAAATAAAAACCAAAAGTAAAGGCTGAAGTAAAAGCGAGGAGCAAAGAGAGGAAAGAATCATAGCTTGATTGGGTATCCATCATTAGGCCACGGGGGAGGCCACCAATGCTTCACTCCAAGTCTTGACGTTGTCATGCTTCCAACGTGAGACTGTTGCTGATGAACATGTCCAAGTGTTGAGCAGAGTTGTCCCGTGTCAACCACTTGAAAAGTTGGACAAGGTAGTTCGCAGGGTATGTCGCGCTGCCCCCCACGCATCTTTGTTTGTTGGCCGAGCAAGATCTTCAACTGCTTTTTCATGGATTGTATGCTGTTGAGATCTGCCTTATTGCCCACTACCATGTCGAAGCAGACTGGCCAAGGGATATCGCCAAACCGTACATGGTTAGGTGTATTATGATCACGGCTTGGCGAAGGGGACTGCCTCATCTCGCTGGTGACCATTAGATTGGCGAGATGGACTTTTAGGAAAGGCGGACTCTGCCAGGCTTGTCGCCCTGCGTATACATGTTGAAGCGGAAACTCAAGAGGCGCGGGTCCATCGTTACTTCGCTTGTCCTGAACTGGTAGAGAAAGCAGGCGAGCCCCGCCTTGCCCCCCATGCATCTGACTTGTGTCCATGTATACATCTTGCATGAGGAAGCTGGCTACTTGGAAGTCGTGGTTCGCCATCTTGCAAAGTCGTGGTTCGCCGTCAGTGTGCGAACCGACTTCTTCTTTAGAGATGGACTGTTCTGTCCTATCTTCGGGCTTCTTTTCCTGAGGAACCACGTGCGAGATGGATTTACTATCCATAATCTCGCCGTCTTCAACCTTAGGCTTGTTGTTATTGATTGACCAAGTGATTTCTTTCTTGGATGTAGGTTTATCCAAAAGAGAGTATGCGCCATTAGATTGGCTGCTAGGCAGTTCAATCTGTTTAGCAGAGTCAATGATGCTCTGTTGAGCAGCCCAACTTCTGAGCAAGCTTTCCAACTTGTCGAACGTCTGGAGGATTCGCTCCCTAGACTGAGCGAAAACTGCTTCTTGAGTCGGCTGGGAGCCTACCATGGCGCGGAATCGCAGTTTTTCCTTTTCTTCAGCAGCCTCTCTAGCAGCTGTCTCCTCCGCGCGTTGCTTGAGGATGGAAGCATGTTTTTTGCGGCTGACAGCTCTTAGTTCGGCATACTTTCTCTCGATGGCTTTTGATTTTTCTTGGAAATCTTGGAAATCAAATTGCATCTCTGTTCGTCGATCCTGACGTAGGTGTCGTCAGAAACTACCCTGGTTTCCCTATGATGAATCGCTAGTACCTCTGGTCCCACTGGGCATGCCAATGTTTTGGCCACGATCTTCAGCAGGGGTAGAGAGGTAACTTGTGCTACCAAAAGTAAATTAGGGTTTGCAGGGCGTGCCACCGCGCGGACGCGGAACGACAACAGTGAGCGTTCTTGACTTCTAATCAGGCGAAGTAGAGCTCCGGTGTCACCTCGCGGGCGAGGAATTACGAGCAAACTATCTAGTCACCCGTGAATCGATACTCACTGCTGGGGTGAGCAGAGCAACAATTGGGAAAGAAAGGCGAGTCCAGACGGGCTCTGAGATCTAAGGCGAGGTGCACTTAGAACTTAGGGTTTCGAGGATGCTCGAAGATTTGCAGTTGTATTTTGTATGATTGATTGTGTTTTGCTTTAGCAGGGAAGCGGCAATAAAGCTCCTGGGAGCGTAGGTGATTCGACTGAGTCGAGGGTTTCAACTTGGTTGAAGAGTTTTGTATTGTATTTGAGTAATTGTGTAGTGAGCGTTTTCTGTAAGCCGTGGAGCTTCTTTATATAGTGGGAGAAAGAGAGTCCGCCGCGAAAGAGATAGGAGAGACGTGTTAGACTGCAACGTGAAGCACAAAAGAACTGTTCATCCCATGCAGACCAATCCGCATGTGACACATGTCCAGTTCGCATAGCTCATTTAGAATAGGACACTGCTTCTGGCGCGCCTCTCAACTGTAGAGTCCCATGCAGACTGATATTAGGAATAGTCTTATCCCGCGGGGTGCTACAGTCCATGTAGAAGACAAACTCGCGGACTCTATAATCCAACTCCACCTCGCGGGCTATTGTAGCTCGCGGGCCAAAAGAAAGATTTTTAATGTTTAAGAGCCACAGGAATTGGCCCAAAGCGTGTCAAAGACTGTAAAAAGTCAGAAACGGTTAAAGGCAGTTGCGCGTGTCTACCTCGCGAAGTCCATCACGCGGACTAGCGAAGCAGTTCGCAAGCTCGTCTAGACATATTTCGCCTCGCCTACACCAAGGTCATCCCGCGCGGACTGTATGAAGCACGCGAGATCCCTGCTCCACGCGAAATCATTTCGCGTGCGAGCTCTGTTTTTGTCTTGTAGCGCGCGAGATCCTTTAGTCCGCGCGAGCTATATGTCTTTGTTTGAAGTCCAAGCGCGCGAGATCCTTTAGTACGCGCGGAGCCATTCCGCGGGCATTCCTTGTAATCTATCTCACGTGGTCTTGCTGGCGGGCCAGTATTTGTGATCTTTAAAGGAACTTGGGTTCGCCGGCTGCTATAGACCAAGAATTTAATTAACATTTACGTAGACAGTTATTGTCTTGTAAAAATGTTAATTTAGACGTAAATAGGAGGGTCCAAGACCATTAATCCAAGATTCGGGACATAATTAAACAAACTTAACTGGTAATGTGTCTTCTTTTGGGGATACGACACTGTCTGCATAATGGGTGTTTGGTAATAGGGTTTAGGACACATATATATGGTTCCATATTATGGACCAAATGGGTCTCATATAAGCAGTGTTTGACTAAATGGGTCTCTAAGAAAACAAATAATTAATATCGAAAAAAGAATATGTTAAAAACATATGTTCAAAGAAATAAGCAGTGTTTGACTAAAGTTTTTACACATGCTGTTTGATAAGTTAAACATATATTTGAGGTCCAGCTAAGAATATGTTAAACATATTTAGGTGTATAATGACAGTTTAAAATAATAGTGTAGTGTTTAATCTGAAGCAGGAACATGATAATGTAAAGAAAGCGCTTTAAGATCTAGAAAAAGCATCAGATGGATTTGTGTAGGGCATAGGGAAAATATATTAAGGTAGATAAACACCTGAGAATCTTTGATTAGCAAATACTTGATGTGCTCTGGAAGTCACTAATACAAAAAGAAGAGGAAAATTTGCTGACATGAGAGAATCCTTGCTTTTGTGTCCAAAATCCAAAACTCCAAATGTGAAATAGTCTTTACCAAAAAGGAAAGATCAAAATCACTATGAACCAGTTCTTACTTATTTGCTTCGGCCTCATCAATCATACCATTACTACTCTGATCCCGGACTAAGTATTTGTTAGCTTATTATCTCATACCAGCATAGCAAGTTTAGCATTATGATCCCAAAAATCGTTTTGTATCGGCAGTTGATTCTCTTATCTATTTGAGCACTTTCGGAAACCTTGAAGTTGATTCAAGTGGTGAATGAGTTATGATTAGTTTAAGTCAAGAATTTATGAATATCATTCATCGATGGAAGGTGTTACAAGTAGATTGAAACATTAGCTATAACCAAAGCCATTATAAGCTACGTATAACACAAAGTACACAATTCAGACTTGAAATGCTTTAAAGTTTAAAGCATACTTTCATACTAACAAAAGAGCAACACAAAGAGGCCAAGAAAAGTGGTCAAGGCTAAGAGTTCCATACCTTGTTGTAGAGAAAAGGAAGTGTCATCCCTACATGAAGCCTAACTTCGGCCCATCAACTACCAGTGGGACACATTGATACTCGTGCTTGGATCTTATTGACAAAAATGAGTACGAGTTTGGTTTGTGGCGTGAGCAGTTCATGAACCACTTACAGAAAGCTTCTGTCTGATTCATATTAATAGCTTTCAGTTTTACAAGCAGCTTACATATTGCATACACCTACTTACTGGCTATTTCTCTGAATTTCTAAGAAACCAAAAGATTTTTAAAGAATATATATCTACTCTTCCTCAAAGTCCATAAGGAAATCAGTTAAGTTCTCAGAATCGTCTACAGCCTCATCCAAAGACATGGGACCTCCCTTTTTTGGTTTCTCCTGAAAGATCAAGAACAAAAGAAATACATCAAATGAGCATTTGACACAAGTTATAACCACCCGATGCTGTATATATGGCTTGAAAGGGTAATGTAATGCTTTATATCTTTGTGCTAGATAATTCCAGTTCTGACTGTCCACAAATCGCATATATGAAATACTGTAACAAAAACATGGTAATACTGGGAAACAAATATCACCTTTGACTTGGTAAGCTGAGGAGTACTTTTCAAAACGCTCCAATTGCGTGTGATTTTCTCCCTTTGTTCATCACCCTCTGCCTCACTATCTTCTCCTTCGTCCTATTTACAGACAATATTAAAGAGATCAAATACTTAACAACCATGTCTGGAGTTGTGGGCTGAAAATCAGCATGGGTCTAGTACATGCATCTGCTGTATGTGAAACAATCAAACTTACATCATTTTCGCCAATGTCAACAGCTTGTGCCATAGCTTCATCTATATCAGGTGCCTGTGATGAAAATTAAGAGTTGAACAAGGATAAAAGACAAATCCAGGCCATACAAAAATTGTTTTTACTTTCAATCAAATACCTCAATCACTTCGGTCTTCTCCTTTGACAGAATTGTATCAAGCTCGTCTCTTGATATGATTTTTCCATGCTGTGCAAAGAGAAGGAAAACCAGAAATGGTATGAAAAGACAGTAAATAATGAAATGTTGCAACAAATATCAAAATAACAAGCAAAACAAATAAAACAGGATAACAATACTTCATCATCCATTTTTCACTCTATGAAGATCGAGGGATTTAGTTTTTAATGCTTCCATTTATGTTTCCATTTTGAGAAATTACCTTGATATTATTATATTCTGAACACCATGGCAGTACAAGCTAACTAAAACAGTGTGGACAGAAGCTTAAGTTGATGGAGTTCATATATTGTAACCTTTTTTGATCCATCGGTCAGTAGCTTCTAGTTTGAAAAACACAATGGGAAAATGGGAAAGCTTTTAGAGGAAAGTATTTCAGTTGAACATGAGAAAATGAATCAAGTCAACTGGGGTGGAAAGTATTGCTTGCAACAGACAACATCACAACCCAATAAACAAACAAAAAATAGATCTAAGAGGAAATTAACCATTCAAGGACCAAGTAAGTGAGTCAGCTTACTATTCAGGCAGGGACGGAGCCAGGATTTTAAAGTAGTATGGGCTACACTCGATTAAATTTTTTAAATATTTTTTTTGTTTATTACCTATAGAAATTTTATTAGATTGTATTCTCATTTAAATTCTTACACCTATAATTTAAGATTTAGAAGGTAAGAATTAAAGAAGGATGTTGATAGATCTCCTTGGAGAAGAGACATTTTTGAGCAATGTTGATAGGAAAATGGCTTGTTGATGATTTGGCTAATTCATGCATAGACTTGCACTTACCTTCATTTCAAAATGGGTAGGCTATGATTCATAAAGTAGAGTTTATTTCAACCTAATTTAGCTTATAAATGAAGAGCAACTGAAATTCCCTATGGGCTACAGCCCAGATACCTTTCCACTATCATCCGTCCCTGTATTCAGGTACTACAGAACCACTCAAAAATTCCTGTGTTTTAATAAGCAATAACATTCATACAAAAAGGAACCCCAAAAAAGAGTTTTCTTGGATGATAGCAGTACAAAAGCAGTAACTGTTTGGGAGTTTAGTCTATGGAGAAGTGCATCCCAATCCCTGCATGTGCATGCTAGAATTAACAAAATAACTTCCATTCCTATCATGTACCTTCAATCTAGACTTCTTACATGATCAAACAACTAAGAAATTTTTTTTCTACTTCCAGCTCAGAAACTTGTTTTTTATTGTACTCAAAAGATCACAGTGACCTCCTTCAAATTACGAAGCTCAATGACATATAAACAAACAAACACACTCTTCTAAATAAGCCAGAAAGGAAAAGGAAGTAATTAGATAGTGCTGACCTCCTTCAGAAAAGACAGCATATTTGGTGTTGGTTCATGAAAATCTGGGCCTCTGTAATCAATCACTTCATCTGGATCTTGAATATAGTTAATAGTTGGGTAAACTGGATCTCCACCCCATACTGTAGATGCCAAACAAGCAGTCAATACAGCAAACTTAATATTCTTATATTTCACTATTCAAGAATAACATCAACACATGTTCAGACCTGGCAGTTATAAGAGAGCAACATTTATAAATTTTGTAATTTCATCAAAATCACATTGAACATGTATACAAAAATTACTGTACGCCTGGTCAACTACAACCAAAGTTCTTCCATGATTAGTAGATGGAAAGGCATGATGTAGCAATCTGCTGATAAATTGCTGCTAAAGTTTCAGAATATAACTGGGCCAATAGAGACCAGGAGAGGTACAGATAATGAATGTTCCTCACTATGATTAGCGATTTACTATTGAGTATGAACACCAAAAACTCAAAAGGGCAACAAAGAAAGCAAGAAGCACCACATTTAAAGAAATATGGAAGGGGGCAATCTGTATCATTGTTTACAGACTACTCTTGGAGGTGGAAAAGATTGATATGATGGGATCAACAAAAACAACATGTAATCAAGGTTTTAACAACAAAAACTCGCATCAACTCCTCCATACAATGAAGTAAATGCAAAATGCAACTGAACCATCTTAGAGATTGAAATGATAATCAGTGAAAGTTAATGAAAGACAAGATAAACAGCACACACAAAACTATCAGCTTTAGAATGAGTACTTTGCTTTATCTGGTCCTCCCGCATTCGCATTGCTAAAGGATCCCTCTTTATTCGGATATCAGTCCCCATCATTATGCGATACTCCCGATCTGTTTGATGACTAAGCATGTCAATTAGTTGGGTTGTTTCATTTTCACCAGTCTCTTCAAAATGCTTTTGAACAGCTTCTCGAGAAGTGTCTCTCTTCCAATCTTTTACCCATTCTGAATAATATGCAAGCGGACCTATCTTATCCAGTCTCTCTTGTTCAGCTTGAAGCCTACAAAAAATTTGGTAATTTCATAATCTAACAACTCTAAATTCTAAATCAACAACCAAGGTAGTCACTACTTGTATAAGAGCTAAGAAATAGACAAGCAGGAGCAAGAGAAAAGCCTAACCTAACCACAACATAAACTAAGACATAGATCAATCTAAATGCACAATGCAAATTTTACACAAATCCAAAATCAAGATTTGAGGACTGGACACAGTCTTTTCCTCCCCTGTAATCTGTTTACACAATCCTCCAACAATTCCTTAATGATTATAGCTCTCCTTACTACTACTGACAAATCAATCATCTACGTTCACTACTTCCTATATCCACTTCTAGATTTACTTCAATGGCATGCATAAACCTAAATCTACATATGCATGCCTGTTTACATGTGTACCACACATGACAAAAGCAATCATCAATTCTTTTGCATCCTTATTATTCTTCCTAGGTTTCCTAAACCTACATTTTATCCTCCCTATATGTATCTATTTATGTTCATTTCCATTGCAAAAGGAAGCATAAGATAATTAACCAGTAGAGAGTTAATATAAAGTCATGGATTTAAACAATTCCAATTGGTATCAATTGTACCTTTCTTCCTTGAAAAGATGTCGTCTTGCTCTGTAAAGTGAAGTTTCAGTCAATGTTGGTGTTTCTCCATAAAGCTTTACTTGCCCAGTCTCTGCCATTGCTTTGAGAAAAACCTTAACAAATTGAAACAAACAACCTATTCATTGTAAAAGACAATCTTCCTTCTAATGGCAGTTAGTTTATGGATGCATTACAGGCACACTCTAAAAGAAAACGAACGTATACTAATTATTATCAAGTATAACAGAAGTGCCATTATATATTTTGATAACCTCATGTAAACAAACCATGTTGCATATCTAGGAAGCTGCAGGGATACCTTGTAACAATAGACCTTTTAAGCTAATAGTTTGAAGAAGTATGCACTGTTGAATAACATCCTAGTCAAGTCACAATACCTGTTTCTTACAATAGACCCTCCAATTATTGTTTTTGTTTTATCCAAGTCCTCAAATTAAGTCAGAGTCTTATCTTCTTTCTATAATATATATGCACTAACCGTTTCAACGTCAGGTCGCCTCCGTTGCCATCTGGACCATTGTTCCTTGTCTGGCTTTCTCCAGTTCCACCATAGTTCTTCACTTGTAAGCGGCTCTTCCAATGGCTTCTTAGTTTCTGGATCAATAAATGGATGAGGACGTCCAAGTTTCTTGTCTAGCTCATATCCTGTTTCTTCTTCTTTTTCTGGTTCAGTCTGATAGACCACATAGTCGGATGAAATATCTTTGGAATCTTCCGTTGTGTCCTCCAAAACCTCTGGTTCCAGTGCCACTGTCACTAGTTCACTTGGTTTTACACTTGGCTCAGAAGAGTCATGAGCCTCAACTGATGCTGATGCTTTATTCTTCCTCCTCCTACTTCCAGGACTTTTTCCAAAAGATGGAGAGCCAAGAGACTGACCAGTTGGTTCAGGTGCATTGGCTGCCCTAACTCGACTAGCAGTACCTTCAGGCCAATAATCCTGTCCAGGAATGCTGGCACGAGCACCAGATGCTGGTTCAAGCTGCCCAGATGTAGAGTCCATATAACTATAGTAGGGTGCACGCTCGATAGTCACCTCTTTCGTAACCTCTTTTGGAGATTCATCAATAGACACATCTTTGGAAGGTTCATCGGCAGACACATCTTTGGAAGATTCATCGTTCTTCTCACACTTTATACAAGGAAGTAAAGGTGCCCTCCTCGGTGACACACTTAAGCCAACTCTAACCGGAAAGGATCTAACAAAAGATGTCTGTACTATTCACAAAAACCAAATATACATGCTAAAATTAGAACAAAGCTGAATTCAAACAAAAGAGGGCAAAACTAGCACAAACCAATCAGTATCATTAAGATTCCTTTTCCTACCATTTCAGCATTTGCTGCATTTCTAAACAAACATGTTATAGAGGTAAACTGAGATGAACTGGAAAACAATACAAACCTTGAAATTGAAACATGGGTTCCCAGCAGCATGGCTCTGTGCAAAGATTGAACCTTTGAATCCTCTATCTGCCACAATCACATCAAAAACTTCAACAAATTAAAGAAAGAACAGAACTTGTTGATGAAATTATCTTCATTATTGAATGAAACAACAAGATGAACTAGAACGGACCTTGATAGAGCCAAGTGGTTGATATAGATGCCATTTGGCTCTAACGCAGCATCAATGTCTAACCAGAAGAGCTGGTTGAATTTTGAAGATTTATAGTTGGAGGTGGACTTGTTGAGCTGTTTCGAATTCTGGGTAGCTTTGGTTTTGGGTGAAGATGAAGGTTTGGATTCAAAGTTTGGAGCTTTGAGGGTCAGGTAGTGAGTAGACAAAAGTCACAGTGAGGGTTTTGGAAATTGGATAAGGGTTTTGGCCGTTGGGAATTTAATTGGTTTCCTTTCCTCTTACTTGTTACACAGCATCGTTGGTTTTTTTTTGTTTTTTTTAGGATCGATGGATTTTTATTTATTTCTTTTAGAAATAAAAAATTTTATATAATAACAACCAATGTCATTGGAGATTTCGGTGGTAGACAATAAGTCTACACACTTCTTCCTACCAACATACCAGCAATTACAATAAAGATAAACCGAAAAATAGTCCAAATGTAACATATTCCTAACCTCATCCAGAGATATTGATAACTCTTTACAGCCAACTTTAAGAAGAAACAACTTTACCAAACACTATACGCCAAAACCGCCAGCATATATGCATAAGCCTACTCCTAACCCTATCCATTAGTCTTGATATCTCCTTACAACCAATTTTAAGAAGAAACAGACTCACCAAACACTATACGCCAAAACCGCCAACATATATGCAGAAGCTTACTCCTAACCCCATTTAGAAATCTTGATATTTTATTACATATAACCTTAAGAAGAAACAACCACACAAAACACTATGAATTTGGGATAAGGATCCTCTCCTTGTTTGGCCCATATCCTTGTGTATCCTTGACTTCTAATCATGTCCATTAATTAGATATCCAAAGGTCATAATCACACTACCTCAGCATTTTTCTATTAAATATTCAAAAGTTGGTTTTCCAATACAAACACCAACGTTTTCTCACAATTCTCCGTTAACAAACAGATCGAGTCCAACAAAAAATTAGAAGACGAACATATTAGATTCTCCTCGATGCCTCGTTTTCCAATTTCTCTCGTCTCATTGAATAAAAAAATTATGATAAGAAAACAAAGTCCATTATGCTCTCTCTTATCTCTTCTCTGCTTTACTATCTCTTTCATCGACACTAATTTCTGGAGATTTCAATCGGACCATCAACTATCGTATCAGCTATGAAGTTAAGAGATGTAAGTTTTCTAGTTTTGTTCATAATTCAGTCTTCCCTTTTCTTTGTTGTTGTTGTTGTTGCATTGTGTTTTTTGTTTTGTTTTTGCATAAAGGCTCTTTCTGTGTTTTTAATAGTGAACTTCTTGTTACAGAATGCCCAATTTCATTCTAGAGACTGTTTGATTGGGATATGATACGTACATATACTTAATAGTTTCAATGCTCAATCATTAGTCAATGCAAAGACTCCTAATGTATCGATATCAGAGTTTCTTGATTGGCTACTGCACCTGGATAATTTGGTAGTTTGTAGTACCAGCAGATTCCCAAGTAACGATTACCTGTAGCACTGAAAATGCTTGGTTTCCGGGACTGAAGAAGCCTACCTTGAGTACAACATTATGTGTTTGTGCATGAGAAGAAGAAAGGGAATGCATGCAGAAACATGAGAAAAAGAGGAAGACAATGCTTCTTAGTTTGGCCATAGAAAAACAACTACTGGAGGGTCAAAACCAATAGGATTTCTTGTATATATGCCTTCATCATCGTTATGAATTTTGATCACACTTCCAGTGAAGCATAGCATGCATATGTTTACACTTTTTAGTAGAGATTAATACGAGGAAAATGTTTCCAGAGAATAAGATTCATGAATTGTATTGAAGTTACTGCTCAATTGAACTTTTTGAGCACTTCAATCATTAATTTACCTCATTCATGTTTAGACACTTTTAGCTTATGGAGTCTACCTTTTACTCTGTTAGTTAAAGAAAAGTTTTTTTTTTTCACTATTGTAATGCTTCTATATATGATCGTCTTTCACACATCAGTTCCCATCAGTTTTTAGTATAGAAAAAAGATATGCTTTTATCGAAGAGAAAGGGTATTGATATTTGCTTCAAATTGCATTAGAATAAATCTCATATCATCAGTGATCGATCCCATCCACGAATAACCTAATTAACATCCAAAAATAGTAGAAGTCTACCTGGTTTGGGAAAATTGGTGCACATATCCAGAAACCAGAAACAACGGAAAAACCAGAAACATCAGCAACATTCAAAAAAAAGAAAAAAGAAAGAGAGAATAACTAAATACAAAAGATCAGTCCTTAAGGAAGTGCTGAAATTGTATCAGCTTGTGGAACACAAAACATAGTTGAAGGGGGGTTCTGACTCGACAACAAATCACACACCAACAGCTAAATGCGCAGGCGAGGCTTGTGGTTGTTCCTAGGCTTGCAAAATACACTAGAAACTAGAATTCCATGACACTGTCAAATCTCTCGGCACAGACCTTCAAGTCTAAGCACTATAAAACAAATATTAGTCAAAATTAGCTGCATTAGTACACATAATATATATATATATATATATAAGTATATGTATATGCCCTGAGCGCATGTATATACCATATACAACTCACACACACAGACACACACTCATAATATATGCATATATACCTTACTACAAACGGTCTTATTCAAGGCATGAACATGTTCAGATTCTAAGTGGCCAGTAGGAGGGTGTTGGGATGTTTGTTGTATCAGATTATCAACTTTACCTGCATCCTATAACACGAAAAATCATTTATATGAAAACATATATTGTTATAACCAAATAAAAGTTAAGATAGAAATATAGTGGTGTTTTGAAGTGTATTTTTGATGATGGAGAAGTCTGTGAAGTAGTTTTAGTACTCCTTCTTCCTCCAGAGGCTTACCTCCTTCTTTTTGAACAATTTGCTTCTACATCAGCAACATTATCAGTAGAGATGTTTGCTGCTACTTCCTGTGACACGATAAGACATTCATGAAGATATATTTTTCTAAAAGCAATGAAAAATTAATATAGAAGTAAATAGATGTTTTAACAACATACTTCTGATGATGGCGCAGGCCGTGAAGTAGTTTCAGAATTCTTTCTTCCATTAGAAGATTGCCTCCCTGTTTTTGAACCATTTTCTTGGACATCAACATCATTGCAGCATTTTTTACCCAAAAGTTGTCTCATTTGAGCTAATTTTCTCATGTAAGCTCTCTCCAATTGGCTAGTCAGTCTTTTTCTTCCCCGAGAACCTTCTCTCTTCCTGAAACCCTTTGCTTGGACACACGTATCTTGTGTAATTAGAGCAGATCCTTGATTATCCTTTTCATGGCTGGTACCATCTCGTTTTGAGCTCAACATCTATTCGATAGTGGTTCTTAACTTATTTGCATGTTCAAATGCAACTTCATAAGTTTCCTTGCTCTCAGCACCCCTTGAAGATATTTTGTAAAAATAGAGAATAAAGACCTATACCAAGTGGTCTGTTGCAACTTAGTATTTACTCGTATGTCCCTTACATGCATATCCTTCACACTATTACTTCTTGCTTTTCTTGTCCACCTATTCAAAATATACTCACTGGGAATTACCTTTACATTCATTACCTCCCTTAAGATCTTTATAGCATGACCGCACAACACCCCATTCATCTCGAACAACTTGCAACAACAAGAGACATAATTGTCACTCCTTTTCCTTGTAACACGAAATTCCTTGGAAGTGTCCAGATCACCAACCGTATACACAATGTCTTCTCCAGTATCAACAGTAGTTTTTATATAAAAATCAAGAGCGCTCACAAACTCATTTTGAAATTCCTCAAATATAATCTTTGTGTAGACATTCCCTGCTTCAATCAACATTTTAATAGATCTCTGAACTTAAGGTATCTTCTGACACAAAGAATATTCTGCTTCTAACTCTTTGTAAAACTTATCATTTACAACTCTCTTAAAATGCTTGAAAAATTTGACCAAATTATGGTCTGATTGGAGATAATCTTTCAAATCACCATTGATACTTTCACTAATCTGAGTGGTCTGCAATCCTGCGCACCATTGGCCTCTAACATATGCATAAACCCATTTTCTCCTTACTTCAAAAATTCTTTTGAACCATTCATCTCCATGCACATTATACTCCGTGAGCATCGCATCCCAAGCTGCTAGAAACTCATCTTCTTCTTCATAGCTGTCTATGAACTTTGATAACACCTTGTGAACCCCTGTTCTGCTCCTAAACACATGATTCACTTTTTTCATGGCATTTTGCATTATATGCCGTATGCAAAGCCTATGATAGGTATCTGGCATAACAACTGAAATGGCTTTTCGCCATTGCTACATCCTGATCATTAAATATGGTTTTCGGAGACTTTCCAGACATGTCTTCTAAGAATGTCTCAAACAGCCAAATAAATGAATCTGCCGTCTCATCATACATCAACGCCGCCCCAAATATAATAACCTCTTGATGATGATTGAAGCCAACGAAAACTCCCAACGGACGATTATCTTTGTTAGTTCTATAGGTTGTGTCAAAACTAACTACATCTCCAAACTGGCCATAGTCAATAATCATTTTAGCATCTGCCCAAAAAACATTAGTTATTTGTTCCTCACTGTCCAACTGTTCGACATGAAAGAACGATGGATTCTCTAACTGTTGCTTCTGAAAATAACCCAACAAACTTCCAGCTTCACCAAATGCTAGTTGCTTTTGCCTTCTAGATCGAAGATAGTTCTTTATATCTTGCTTTATATAGCCGAGAGATTCTCTACCACCAGCTTGCCTACCCATAAGCTCATAACACTCCTTCAGACCAACCCCAGAGTCATAAACTAAATCCTATTCAGAACCCTAGGGTGTGGAGACACCTCGTTGAGAACGCAGCATATAAGCACATCTTCGCTCACAAGAGCATGGTTGTGCGCTTCTCGAAAATCATAAACAACAAACTTGTTGATACATCTATTCAACTTGATACCCATTTGTGCTTCGCAACCAGTCCTTGTCTCAGCTCTTGGATTCTTAGTTAATTTATCTCTCTTGTCTTTCGGTCGATAACCCTCCTTAGAACAAGAATATATTCTTGATGTTACCTCACCGGTTTTCTTGTTCTTCACCACCTGTTCTTTTCTAACGCTGAATCCCATCTTCCTTGCATACTCATTGTAAAATATACAAGCAGCTTCATCAGAGTCAAATTCCATACCGTATTTTGGTTTGCAACTTGTGTCAGCCAAGCTAGATTGTCCACCAATATTTGTTATCTGAAATATAAAGTATAAATTCACAAATTGGTAAACAGAGAGTATACATCAAATTCATAGAAAAATAAAGAACCTTTCATAGTTAAGAAAGTATAATTAGAAAGAGATGCAAGCCAATGCAAAATACTATCAAATGATCTATAACATCGTTCACAGTATAAATAATGAAAACACCAAGGATTTGGAAAACCCAAAGAGAAGGGAGCAAAAGAAAAAAAACAAAAGAAGAGACTGAGTTCTGAACAAGAGCAGAAATATTACATCTCTTAACGCCATAGCTGACATGATTGATGGTGGTCGATGAAAGGATCTTTGTCCCAGAGTGGAATCTCCTGACATAGTCGATGAAAGAGATAATGAAGCAATGAATCGGTAAGAGAGAGCATTGAATCAGTAAGAGAGAGCAGAGCGCGGGAAAACATTGAAAGACGAGAGAAATTGGAAAACGAGGCATCAAGGAGAATCTAATATGTTCGTCTTCTAATTTTTTGTTGGACTCGATCTGTTTGTTAACGGAGGATTGTGAGAAAACGTTGGTGTTTGTATTGGAAAACCAACTTTTGAATATTTAATAGAAAAATGCTGAGGTGGTGCGATTATGACCTTTGGATATCTAATTAATGGACATGATTAGAAGTCAAGGATACACAAGGATATGGGTCGGACAAAGAGAGGATCCTTATCCCAAGCACTGTAAGTTAAAACCGTCAGCATATACACATGAACGACCTCTTCGTTACATTGACAACAAAAAAACACCGAAGTTGAGACTGATAGTCCTTAGATATGACACCAAAAATGATCCTACAAAAACCACTAATGACACTAACCTATCAAAACCCTAAAAATCAGTTGAAGTAAAAAATACATTGAACTAAAGAATAGTGTATGTGACTACTCTTGTAGCTGAACTTCACACAATACTCTATTTTATATTTGTTGATTGTATACTTGAACACCTCACAATCATTGTATTGAGTTCATATTCTCTCACACTACAAATTCTTATTTTCATTTTTACTTACCAGAATACCATCTAATAGTGTATGATTTATCGCAGCAATATCAATAGATCAACCTTGAATGATTTTTGTTTTTTGTTTTTTTTGGAGAAAGAACCCTTCACTTAGAATCTTTAGAATCAACTTCAGAATTTTTCACTTACAAAAAGTTATTTCCATGCTTATAAATGATCGCGTGTGCTACAACATATCAAATGAAACCAAAAGAACTCCGAAGATAATGCACTAAAGTTGTAAACTATGATTATGTATGCAACTAGCCAACTACTAATGACATTCTATTTTTGTTGGGTCAAGAACTGCTAATGACATTCAGATGCGTAATGTATACAACACTCACTCCCCTTCCCCTCTCCTTTTTGATAAGCATAGTCTGGCATGTACTTGTTTAGTCCACTCCACTGTAATCCTTAATCTAAAATTTGAAAAGAGAAAGGAGCATCAAGATTCAAGCATGACCCTTTGTTTAGGTCTTTACTCTTTAGGACATGATGTTATTCTTATGTTTTTAAAAAAAAAAAAAAAAACCCAAATAAAGTGGGAATGAATCTAGTTCTACACAGCGACAGTTATTCTGTTGTGGAGTCAAAGTAGTATCTCCGTCTTTCTCACAATTAACCACCTTTCTATAGGTTTTCATCAGTTTCCGACTTTGAACACCAATAAAGATTGGGTCTTTACTTTTGATTCTCAGTCTTCCAATTCAATCCCCATCTGCATTTTCAGTGGAGAACTTTTCTGGGTCTAAATCAAACTCATTGCAAGCAAATGCGGGTGAGATTTTGGTTTTAAAGCTTTTACTGTGTTCAAGTTTTGTTGAGGCGTTTTGATTTGCTGAACTGGGATATTGACTGATTGTAGAACTGGATCTCTGCGAACCCAGTACTGGGTTTTGAGTTCCTCTCACTGTTATTCTTACATTTCTCGCCATTATTGATTATTTAAAGGATTTGGAAAGACATGAACTTTGAGTTATTTTGTTGGGTTTGGAGCTTGTGTTGGGTTGTATGTGTTGATTGAGGAAAAGGGTATGGGAGCTTTTCGGTTGTTTTAGAGTATGGTGTAGTCTGTGGATTGGTTTTAGAGAGATGAAGAGGCTGAAAGGTGAGCCTCCGGTTACTAGGAGGTTCAAGTTGCAGCATTTGTTGATTGGTATGGCAGCATTGTACTTGATTTTCATATCCTTTAAGTTTCCCCAGTTTCTTGAGATAGCGAAGGCGTTGAGTGGTGATGATGGTTATGATGACATGGCCAATGAGGACTCGGATTTGAGTAAACTGATGTTTAATTCTGTTTATAAGGATACATTGCACCGGAAATTGGAAGATGACCAACATCAGGATGCGCCCGTGAGGCCTAGTAAGGAGCCTTTGGAAGAGAAGAGAAATGGTTCAAAGACTATAAAGCCACTTCAGCATCGATATGGTCGGATAACTGGTGAAATCATGAAGCGGAGGAATAGAACAAATGAACTCTCGGTGTTTGAGAGGATGGCAGATGAGGCTTGGACATTAGGATTACGTGCTTGGGAAGAACTGGATAAACTTGATGTCAAGGAGACAGGAGATAGTTCTGTAGTTGAGGGGAAACCCGAGTCATGCCCTTCATGGTTATCCATGAGTGGGGAAGAATTGGCAACGGGAGATAGATTGATGTTCCTTCCTTGCGGGCTTGCTGCAGGTTCTTCTATTACACTGGTGGGAACTTCTCATAATGCTCATCAGGAGTATGTGCCTCAGCTTGCAAAATTGAGGAAGGGTGATGGAATGGTAATGGTCTCGCAGTTCATGGTTGAGTTGCAAGGATTGAAGTCAGTGGATGGGGAGGACCCGCCCAAGATCCTGCACTTGAATCCACGATTAAGAGGAGATTGGAGTCAGCGGCCAGTCATTGAGCACAACACCTGTTATAGGATGCAGTGGGGATCAGCTCAAAGGTGTGACGGTTCACCATCCAAGAACAGTGAAGAAATGCTAGGTATGGTTTTCATGATTTGGAAGATAATTTATTTCCTTGTATTTCTGCATCACAACCATGTCAATTATAAATAGGCATGAAGGGGCATGAGCAAGTACAGACTTAGAAAACATGAACAATATGTACCTGTTTAAGGATGGTATTATTTGCTTTTGATGAGGAATACGTTTGATCATTGTGTCAAATAAGACAAAAAGTCTACCCTCTTAGCTTAAATTTATTCCAATATTGATGTTTTTCTTATCCTGGATCTGTTCTCTTGCATATGCAGCATAGCTGCTGTCCATCAATGTACATTTAAGACTATTAATATCATTCTTCCAGTGTGTATAATCTCTGGACTTTATTATGTTTTATAAGTTAGATTGTGCTAATTTAAGCAGATGCTGAATATCATCTAGGTTGAGCTATTTCATTTATTGAAGACATGGAATTGAAATGAAGTTTGTTTTTAGATTTAGCTTCTGAAAGTAGTTTTACCTTAGTCTGGCTTGGCCATAGTCAACTCTATGAGGACCGGCACCTCAAGATGTGTTAGTTATCACTAAATTAATTACAACAAAATTGTACAAGAAATTCTAATAGTTCCTGTGATGGCCAAAGTAAACAAGTAGCATTGTATAGGTTTGGGCTTTGTACTTTGTATATCCCCATTGTGTGGAAATTTGACTATGGTTGTTGTAAGTTGTACAACAGTCTGGGTTCTTGCTTTGCCACAAAATTTGGGGTTTGTATCAGTAAGCATGAACTTTACTTATTGAAGTTCCCCTGTAATGTTGAGATTACTTGGTGATCCAAAAAATAGTGGTATCTATCAATGTACTTGCTTTAAAAATTTCGACATAATAGTACTTACCTTTTTAGATATTCTTTACTTTTCCCCTATTATGTAGAAATTGAGTATGGTAGTTGTATTGCGGTCTAGATTCTCGTCTGCTAACAAACTTAGGGTTTGTATGGCCAAACTTAATTTTTTTCTATACAGATGTTCCCTTGTGATGTTGAGTATCCTTGGTGGTAACCCAGATATATATATGGTCTAACTAATGTCATGCCAAGTAAAATTGAACTTGAAGGGCATTAGTGCACTCATATCTATGAAAAGAGAAAAATTTCATATATTTTGGTTCATGTATTGATGTCTCTTCCTGGACAGCCCTGATCATCCTCTAATCATGTTATTATTCTGGACGATGAGAAGCATCTTTATGCTTCTAAGAATGTGGACGCCCTAATCCCCCTTATCCTGTGTATCTGATTGAGTATGCAGTTATATTAGAAATTATTCGACAGAGCTATATAGTGTATACCATGTGATTGCTTATACTGCTGGCTTTGCCTGAGAAATCCTGACGAATCCTAACCGTCTGTGTAATGTTGTAATTCGAGATGGGGGGTTTCATGGGCTTCCCAGAATGTAGACTCCATTTTCCCTATATTTATTTGTGGTAGTTGGTTATATAGATCATATATTCGGATGAGCTAATTACTATAAAGTATATAGTATATACCAGGGAAATTTTTAACAAGGTTTAGTGCACATATGTGGCAGTTGATGGATATGCGCGATGTGAAAAGTGGATGGGAAATGATATGGTAGCAGCAAAGGAATCCAAGACGAAGACTACCTCATGGTTTAAGCGTTTTATAGGGCGTGAGCAGAAGCCAGAAGTTACTTGGCCCTTTCCCTTTGTGGAGGGTAGATTATTTATCCTGACAATACGAGCTGGTGTAGATGGATTCCACATGAGTGTTGGTGGCAGGCATGTGACTTCATTTCCATATCGGACGGTATGTAAAGTATTTATTTATATTTTTTTATGTTTAAGCCTCAAATTTAAGTGGTGCAAAATTGCAATCTGGTGCATGCAGAAAGCTAATTCTTTCTTATCGTTCCTTGTTGGTGACAAGAAATTTATGTTTACAATTTCACACTCCAAAGTGGTTTGACGCACTATCTCAGATTTTTGTTGTTGGTTTTCTTTCCACGTTCCCTTCACCCACTTAGCATTCCCTTATGATTTACACTTTTACAGACAGCAGAAATATGGCAAGGCCATATTTTGATAGATTATGTCAATTGCTTAAGTGTATGGTCATGGCATCTCAGTTTTGTTTCTTTTCTGTTTCCCATTTTTTGTCCTATCAATCATGCAGCAACTTTTTTCTGCTATAATTGTAGGGATTTACACTTGAAGATGCAACTGGATTAGCAATAAAAGGAGACGTGGATGTTCATTCTGTATACGTTACCTCTCTTCCTGCTTCTCATCGAAGTTTCTCACCTCAAAGGGTACTGGAGTTGTCAGAAAAGTGGAAAGCCTATCCTTTACCTAAGACTCCTATTCAACTGTTCATTGGGGTTCTTTCTGCAACAAATCACTTTGCAGAGCGCATGGCAGTGAGGAAAACTTGGATGCAATCATCAGCAATCAAGTCCTCACGCGTAGTAGTCCGTTTCTTTGTTGCATTGGTAAGTTAATTTATTCTGAACATTTTGCTGTTTCAACAGTCATTTTAATGTTAAGAGTTAGATTAGTCAGATCGATCAATTGGTACTTGGTAGTGACCCATCCTTCAGTGGGCATCGCCTCGATTAAGGCCCTAGAGTGTGACCTTAACATTATTCCTTCCTATTAAAAAAAAAAATTGACCTTCTAATAACCTAATAACCTCGATTAGGTTATTAGGTTGCTACAGAGGATATCAGGATATGTAGAATGTGATGTCCAAGCTTGTTGACTCAAACTGTTGTATGAATCTTTTCTTTCATTATACTTGATTCTTTTTATTAAATCCTGTAGAATGCAAGGAAGGAAGTCAATGCCGTGCTGAAGAAAGAGGCTGCTTACTTTGGTGATATTGTGATCTTGCCCTTTATGGATCGTTACGAGCTTGTTGTTCTCAAGACCATTTCTATTTGTGAATTTGGGGTGAGTACAGTTAATCCCAACTCTCAAGTATTCTTTCATTGAACATATATTGTTGGATCAAATGTTTGTGTAAATAATGTTGCTTTTATGTTTGTAGTTTAAAACTCCATTCAACTGGGTCTTACTTTTTAGTTTATATTCTCTGTCTTTATTTGTTCAACATCTTGATGCAGGTTCAGAATGTGACGGCAGCATACATCATGAAATGTGATGATGATACATTTGTTAGAGTGGACACTGTTTTGAAGGAAATTGAGGGCATCTCTTCTAAAAAGTCTCTTTATATGGGCAATCTCAACCTCTTGCATCGCCCTCTCAGAAGTGGGAAATGGGCTGTAACTTATGAGGTATGCAATGCATCCCTTGTTTGTTAAAATTATTATCTGATGTGTTGGGTTTCTGGTAGTAAAGGACGCAGGCTTTACTCTCCATGGAACCTTGGTCCTGAAGAGTAGAATCATTATCACAGTACAAGATATTAATTTATCTGCATAACACTTCCCAAGTTCCCTATTGTTATTGCTGTTACATGAACTTCATTTTATCTTTTCACCAGAGTGGACACTACATTCTCCAAGGACGATGCACGTTACATTTTTTCAGTGTGGTTTTTCTTTTTCCTATATCTGAAGGATAACTGTCTTTTGTAACAGGAGTGGCCAGAAGAAGTTTATCCTCCATATGCTAATGGCCCTGGATACATAATTTCCATTGATATCGCTAAATTCATTGCCTCTGAGCATGGGAATCGAAGCCTAAGGGTAAGTTGCTCTATATGGAAGATATTTTCCTTCATTTCACTATATGTGTGTTTAAACATGGCTACTTTCAAAATCAAGCCAGTCTTATCAAACATATATGTTTGCTTGGTTGCAGCTTTTTAAGATGGAAGATGTGAGCATGGGAATGTGGGTTGAGCAATTTAACAGTTCCAGGGTGGCTGTCCAGTACTCCCATAACTGGAAGTTCTGTCAGTATGGGTGTATGGAGAACTATTACACAGCACATTACCAATCTCCAAGACAAATGGTCTGTCTATGGGACAAGTTGGCTAGGGGTAGAGCTCAATGCTGCAACTTCAGATGACAGGGAGCAGATTTTAACACTCTTTACCATTCTTTACCGTATCCTCGATCACACAAATGCTGATTTTGTTTTAGTTTGGGTTTCTAGTCCAAGCTCCTTGCAGTGAATCGTGAGAAAATGGTTTCAGAATGAAATCATCGAAATATCTACTGATTGTCTAGTAAAAGAGGGCTGTTTGAAAAATTCAGCTTCCAACTATCAAATTGTACATTATAATCATGATATTGAGTAATTGAGATTTTACAGAAAAGGGTTCTAGAAATTGAGTGCCTTGGGTTTTCTCCTTGGTGACTACTACCGGTGGTCTAGTGCCTTCTCATTAGTACTCTACCTCTGGTCCCCAAAATTTTAGAAGTTGTAAGAGACTAAGAGGTGATTAATTAAACAGCAGAATGAGGTAAACTCTTTCTTTTTCTTTCTAGAGGTGTACTATAGTTATGTGGGAAGCCTATATATAATTATGAATTTAGATAATTATCGATTTCTTAACACCATAGCATTAACACTTTTTTCATGTGTCTTTTTACTTGTCGCGAACCAAACGAGGCATCCATAACCATCTTGCCCGTACTTAAACCCATGAAACTGTTACATGGTTCCCACTATCCCCTCTGTACCAGTCCATCCAGCTCCATTGACCATGGAAAAGATGAACCGATAATCTTCACCTAGCTCCAACTCTGGTCGACAGCCATAGGTGGCGCGTCACTCCGGTCGCTTTCAACTACAACAACGGCCATTTCCAACCTCCAAATCCTTAATCCACGTTGTGGGCTCCACCAGAGTCCTACCTGTCACCACGTGAACGCTCCGACCTTTATTACGCGACTTGGACACTGGGTGGACTCGTTTCGCATCGGACAAAACCAAACTGGGCCGGGCCTTATCCGATAGCGGGTCCCGCCCCGACTGCTCGGACCTTTGCTTTTGCGACAAGTATAAAGTGTCGGCAGCACACGGGAGCGACACGTGTCGGACGCCAACCGTTTCTATCCGCTCGATCTGTAAATGCGACGTCGTATGGTGTGGACTATGTCTTGAGGAAGTTGGTGAGGAGGAGCCGTTATATTGGAAGATGACAAAATTAGCCTTTAGGAAAATAAATCTTGACAAGTAACTGTAGAGTGTAGACCAGAGGTTCTGGTTTATCTCAAAAAATTGATTTTTATTGTTTAGGGTTTAGAATTGTTAGGGTAGATTTTATAAGAACTAATTATGTTATACTTTGTCTGCATTCTTTGTAGTGCAACACATTATACTTTGTCTTTGAGTGTCAATAATTTTGTTCAAAGCTTTGTGATCACAAAATCGTTGCTACAGTGTTTACATTCCCTCTTTGCTTTCATAATTGGGATTCTTAATTCAGATTATTCTGAGTTGGAGTTCCATGTATAACAGCATATATGCTCTAAAGTTTGATGCTTAAGAAATTCCAAGAAGCACACATCTAAAGCCTCCACTTGACTACATTGTAATTAGAATTTTGTTTAAAAATGTGTTACGATAAAATTTGAGCGACGTGAAAAAATAACTATTTTTCATAAAGTAATTACTTCACAATTAAATTACATAACCAACAAATATTTTAAACGGTGGTTCTTGAACATAACAACGAAACTCATGTCGCGTTATACATTGACCGAATTATGAGAAATATACACTCGCCGTCCATATCACACGGTGGATACCGAAATTACGGAAAAACTAATGTCTTTGTGTAAAGTTGATGTAACTGATTTCCACCACGGAGACTTCTTTACTTCACTGTTCTTTCCGGCAAGTTAAATGAACTCTTCAATTTCCCACATTTACGAAACGTCCAATTTACTCCATAAACGGTAACCTTTTTGCACCCAAAACGCTTCCACAGGTCCAGCCATGGATCTCATGCATGTGAAGTTTTTTCAAATACAGTTTTGTTTTCATATTCAAAACGTCGGCAACATTTCCCTTTTTGGAAACCAGAAGCAATTTTTTACACAGAGAGATTGACCCACAACTGTTATTCTAATCCCAGAACCCTATTTTCGTCCTTTTCCGTTTCCACTTAACCAGTCCAACTTCCCCGAATCAAATCCTTATCCACAGTGTATCACCTTCTCTCTTCATCTTCATCTCTGCCTTTAAAAACAGAGCCTTTACAAAAATGAAACCCAACCCTACACACCAAAAGCCAATCGTGCATGCTTGACAGCTCCGAGATATTTTCGTTTCCTTCATTCATTTTGGCCACGAAGAATTGAAGCTACACACAACCACCGCACCCCCCTCTTCACATATCAACCGTTACCTTCTTCTTCTTCTTCTATTAAATGTCGACCCTTTAACGGCTTTGTCTCTCCGTATTACATAAAGAGTTTGGGAGTTTCAGTCTCCAGTTTGTTTGGTCGTGTGTGTGTGTGTGTTTTGTCTTAGACAAAAGCCGAGATGGATCTCAGTTCGTTCCTGACATCGTTAGGGACCTCGTTTCTGATATTTGTGATTCTTATGTTGCTGTTCGCGTGGCTTTCGAAGAAGCCTGGGAATGCGGTGGTGTACTATCCGAATCGGATCCTCAAGGGTTTGGATCCGTGGGAGGGCGGGTCCAAGACCCGGAACCCGTTTGCTTGGATCAAAGAAGCTCTGACTTCAACAGAGCAGGAAGTTATAGCTCTCTCTGGGGTTGACACTGCTGTCTACTTTGTCTTCTTGAGCACTGGTTTGTCTCTGACTTGTTATGATTTTTTTTTTCTTTCTTCTGTTGGATTGTTCTTGTTTTTGCTTTTGGTTGTGTTTGTTGGGTTTTGGTACAATTATTCTGTTGGGTTTGTTTGTGTGTGTTTGAATAGTTAAGAGTTTGATGAGACTGGAATAGTTAATTGCCCTTGTAGCTCTGAGGAGTGTGATGTTGTGGGAACTTTATTTTGGTTGGTGACGTTTTCAGAATTACCTTGTCTCATGTGTTTGTACCAAAAATAGTTTCTGGGTTTTGCTCTTTTTTGCTGGAATTGTTTGAGCTTTGTGGATGTTTTGGCTGGGTCAAGTAGGACCGATTTTGAAAGCTAGTTTATCAGATTTCAATGGTTGCTTTGGTGTTTTCGGAAAGGGTTAGAGTCTGGTTAGAAGTGCAATTCATTTTCAGAACAGTTTTGATATATACAAATTTTTCTTTTTTGAAGAGGAGAAAATCTATTTGAGCCATGTTCTGATGTTCAGTTGTTCACCTCATTTTTGTTTTGTTAAAATGAAAGGATCTGTGTCATATGTGAACTCTACCAAGTTGTGTAGTCAATGTGGATGTCATGAGTAAGTATCTCATATGTGAACTTATTATTGAGTATGTTACAATAGCAGCAGATGCTATGGATTTAGGTTGGGCAATTCTGCAAACAAATTTTGATGTTATACCGACATCGATATGATTTGACTACTTAAAGTCGATATAAAATTTTGGAGATGTATCAAAGTAATTACATTTGAAAAAGATTTTATATATTAAATTCAGGACTGTTGTTTGCTGTGGATAGTGGAATAAAAGAAAACACAGGATTTCATTTTCTAAGAGAGGAGTTCCAGGCAGTAAAAGCTGATTCCCCATTAGAATGTCCATTAAAGCCAAGTTTTGATGACTTAAAACATCTTCCTGTATGACTTGCGTGGATTCTTTTTCTGTAAGAAGAAGCTGGGGGTGTATATGTGATTATAGACAATCAACTAAGCTTAAGAATCTTGAAGTACTGACCTTTCTTATTGATGTGCCAGCGTTGGGAATACTGGTTTTGTCCAGTTTGATACTGCTACCAGTGCTTCTGCCAGTTTCTGCTACCGACATTGGAGACACCAAAACAAACACCACCACAAGCAACGGGACTTTCTCTGACCTTGACATGTTATCCATAGGACATGTCCAGGTAACTTATATAATCTTCCATGAAGAACTGATCTTTTTATAAATACTTTTATAATTCAATAACAAGTATTGAATTTAGTCGAGGCATGCATGATTTGTCTTGGAAACTTGGTGAAATATTTTCTTCTGGGAGCCTGAGTTACAGATGTTTTAGTTTCTTAGGTCCACATGTCAGTGATTGTCAATGTTATTGTATTTTCCTTTACCTTTTGAAGTTTTGGTGTACAATTAATATATTGCAAACTTCTTGGAGATGGAATCATTATATCTAAATCTTGCTTGTGGCAAATTGTTCATGCATTTATGTGGTCTCTCTGTATTTACAGTCGAAGAGTCCAAGGCTGTGGGCGTATCTCCTAGGTGTCTACTGGGTTTCTTTTGTTTCATATTTCTTGTTGTGGAAGGCGTATAAACATGTCTCCGATCTGAGATCCAATGCTTTAATGACTCCTGATATCAAGCCTGAACAATTTGCTGTCGTTGTTAGAGACATACCTGCTGTCCCTGAAGGTCCTAATAGAAAGGAACAGGTGGATTCATATTTCAGGGCCATCTACCCCGAGACATATTACAAATCAATGATTGTTACAGATAATAAAGAGGTATAAGTTGTCAAGTTCTTTTTTCCTCATCACTTTGTGGCATGCCTCAACTGTTATTGGTTTTACATCTGTGTTTGGGTTTGGTTATTCAAACTCCTCTCAGATATAATTTTCCTCTGTGGCTTTTGAAGTAATTCTCTGGTAGAATGTGGTATTTGTAACAACTAATGGTTGTTCTTTAATCAGAAATGCATTACGTCTTTGGGTATTTAAAGTTTTTTCCATGAGAAACTTAATTTGTACTAGGAACAAGCAACAAATCAAGATGCCTGTAACAGAATTATATAGAACGTACTATTCTGCTGTTTCATTGTGATGGTTAATTGTCTGTTCCCAGTATATTCTCCTTCATTCACTTTTATTTTGTTCTTATAGGTGAACAAACTCTGGAAAGAATTAGAAGGGTTTAGGAAAAAGCTTGAACGTGCTGAAGCAGTTTATGCAGCATCCAAAACAACAGGCAGTCCAGAAGGAACAAGACCCACCAATAAAACTGGCTTCCTTGGTCTTTGTGGGGCAAAGGTTGATAGTATAGAGTACTACGCTAAGAAGATTAATGAAACAATCCCAAAATTGGAAGCTGAACAGAAAGTCACTCTCAGAGAGAAGCAGCTAAATGCTGCTATAGTTTTCTTCACTAATAGGGTGACTGCAGCTTCTGCAGCACAGACTCTACATGCCCGAATGGTTGACACATGGACAGTCATGGCTGCTCCTGAACCTCGTCAAGTACTTTGGCCTAATCTGAAAATCAAGTTTTTCGCGAGGCAAGTGCGGCAGTATGTTGTGTATATCATTGTGGCTCTGACCGTAGTGTTTTATATGATCCCAATTGGATTCATCTCTGCAGTCACAACTCTGGATAATCTGGTAAAATTTATCCCATTTATCAAGCCAGTTGTGAATCAATCTGTGCTGAAGACGGTGCTGGAGGCATATCTTCCTCAGCTTGCACTTATAATCTTCTTAGCTTTGTTGCCAAAGCTCCTTTTTGCTCTATCTAAAGCTGAGGGAATTCCTTCTCAGAGCCATGCAATAAGGGCTGCAGCTGGAAAATATTTCTACTTCATTGTGTTCAATGTTTTCCTTGGAATTACACTGGGTGGAACCTTGTTCAGTACATTCAAGGACATCGAGGATGATCCTAATAAACTTGTTCCCTTACTGGCAACAAGCCTCCCAGGAAGTGCAACCTACTTCCTCACTTTTGTGGCACTGAAGTAAGTTTTCAATATCACTGTAGCAGACAATGTTGTGTTGTCTGCTATACGTTGCTCGACACGAAGCTCTTTTTACTAACTGGTTTCCATTGATATCAGGTTTTTTGTTGGCTATGGTCTTGAACTATCCCGAATAGTTCCTCTGATCATTTTCCATCTGAAAAGGAAGTATCTTTGTAAGACTGAAGGTGAGTTGAAAGCAGCTTGGCAACCTAGTGATCTTGGGTATGGGACTAGAGTTCCAGGTGATATGCTAATCGTAACAGTTGCTCTCTGCTACTCTGTTATAGCTCCACTGATCCTTCCATTTGGTGTGTTGTACTTTGGCACCGGATGGCTTGTCCTTAGAAACCAGGTAAATTATCCTCCGGTCTTTTTTCGGGATTTACCAGTTTCTGATTGAAAACCCTCCTTCTCATTCGTGCCACTCATAGTGCTTCTATTGTGCTGCTATCCAATATGTGTTATTGAATATAAAATCTTGTTTTTGAATTGAACAGGCACTTAAAGTGTATTGTCCAGCGTATGAAAGCAACGGAAAGTTCTGGCCACACATGCAGCTCCGGATTCTTGCAGCTCTGATATTGTACCAAGTAACAATGGTTGGTTTCTTGGGGGTAAAGAAATTCTACTATGCGCCGCTCTTGATTCCACTTCCTATCCTCACCTTCATCTTCGGTTACACATGTAGCAAGAAATTCTACCGGTTTTTCCAAGACACAGCTCTTGAAGTTGCTTCTCACGAACTTAAGGATATTCCTAACATGGAGCAAATCTATAAAGCTTACCTCCCACAAAGCCTGAGCTCTGAGAAGGTACTACTAGATGATGATCAATTCGAAGATGCCAAGTCAAATGTGTCCAGAACAGCATCATTTGCCTGATGTGTATAATTTGTGTAGTTTAGCAGTTCCACAAGATTTGATTTGATTAGCACTGTAGTGAAAAACTAGTTTGGCTTTTGTGAGTTGTCACTTGTTCATAACATATGATTAGGAACCACAACATTGGGTTTGCTTGTAAACATCTTGGATATCCTGTGTTGATTGTATGTGTGAAGGAGTCTCATTTCAAATCATGGTCAATGTCTTATCAGTTCTGTTTTGCACCAGCATAGATGTTTGCATTGTACTATTTCCTGTTCGAAGTGGACTATGCCGGTAAACTGTATGTATTACTAGCTCACAAAGCCCTTTCTTCTTCCTTATGGGAATTGAACACCAGCTAGACTGCTAGAGATGAGAAAGTTGGATTTTAACACAAGCTTTATATAGTTACAATTTTCTTTACCCCAAAATGGTGAATGAGTTAGCTACAACAAACTAGAGGGTTCGAACTAGCAACTTGTACTCCCACCGGAACCCAACATGCTTCTGCTAAACCAATTTATATGTGTGTTTCCACTAAACCAACCTTATAAATTCTACGTAGATTTGTGTGTGTATATAGTACGATCTACTTGAGAGAGAAAAAAAATGAATCTGAAAATTTCACAAAAAGAAAAAAAAGAAAGGAATAAACCCTGAAATTTCAGAAAAACCTGACTGATAGTTCATACTTGATAGTTGGCGCCTCATCAACGCTACCATTCTCTCTCCCTCTGTAAGATTTCAAAGCCAAAAAAAGAACCCTCCTTTCCTCTCAAACTCAAAAAACCCAGAAAAACCCACCAACCCAAAAATGCCTCCTCCGGCGCCGCCGCACGCGGTGGTCCGCAACCGCTTCCTAGGGTTTCTCATCTGGCAATCCATCCCCTCCACCCTCATTTTCCTCCTCTTCAAAACCCTCTCCCCCTCCTCCGCAAAACCCCTATTCCCATTCGCCCCTTGGTTCTTCGCCGTAATTACCTTCCTGTCCTTCCACCTCTCCCAGCTCCTCTTCTCCGCCGCCCTCTCCCTCGTCTCCTCCGCCCACCCCCACCCTCTCGTCTCGCCTCTCAAGCTCGCCCTGGAGCTCGTCCGCTTCCTCTTCGTTCCCGCCGCCTCCGGGTCGCCGCCTGGTTCTCGGGCCCGGGTCGCCGCCGGTTTCGCGGCGTTTCTGGCCGCAGCGGCGGGTTCCGGGTTTCTCGCGGCGGTCTCGGTTTGCGGGGAGGTCGGTGGTGGGGTTAAGGGGATAGGTAGAGTAGGGTTTAGGGGTTTTGTGATGGGCTTGCTTTATGGGTTGTACTATGTGTATACCCGGAAGTGGGTTCTGGAGTTCCCCATTATTCAGGTCAGTTGTTTTCGGCTAGTTGTATCTGTTTCGAATCCGATTATGTTCTTGTTTTGATTGTATTTGGAAGTAGCTGAAATGCCTAGGAGCTTGGAGACAACAGTCAATTGATTGTTTCAGTGATAATGTGATAAGTTATGTTCGTAGTGAAGACATCTAGATAGATTGGCGCGGTTAGGCATTTGGAAATGTAGAGATGTAAGGTGGGGAAAAGGAAAGGGACTAGGATGAGTTTTCGTCTAAATTTGTTAAATCAGATTATTTAGTTTGCTTTGTTCGATACGAGGAATTCATATCTAGTAATGTGTCGTATGAGCCATAAAGGTTTTGCATTGGTAGTGTATATGCTGCCCGTAGGTGTCTCTGTTTGTGTAGGGGAATTCTTTTGTTTTAGTAGAGGTGGTGTGGTGGTTCAATTTTTCCAAAGTTTATTGGTGGAGCTGGAGTTCTGCTTACCCAAATGTTTGCATCGTAGTTGCTGTTTTGAATCAGCATCCTAACCAAGTATTCAGAGTTTCAGACTGATATGAACTAGTTTTTCGGTCATTATTTGTTGTGATCTTGTTTCATTACTCTCATGTTACTTTGTGCTGTCTACTCATGTGAGCCATGGCTCTTACTGCTAATTTTCATGTCAACAGCGTCCACCCTTTTTTAGCTTCAAGATGGGGATCCCCACGGCTATCACACGATCCTTTAAGCTGTCCTTTGTGGCATACATAGTCTCAGCTATTCTGGTGGTGTTCCTTCCCCATGAGTTTCACAACAAAGTTACAATTGGAAGGTGGATTGCAGAGAAGATTACCTTCTACATTGGGAGTTTCTTGGTGTTTCTCTGCTGGGAACTAAGTCACCATTTACATGAGGTTAGTTTCGCAAACTTATCAATGTCATTATTGTTTTCCATTCTTGCTAATAGTACTGAGGCGGTTGATCGAAGCGTCACACACTCACACGATCATATGATGTAAATATCAAGTAATGTTTCATTTTGTTGCCAGTTCTTGGTTTTGTTAATAGCCATCCTATTAGTACAGTGTCAGGTGTCTTCTTAAGACCTAATATCTGACTCATACTTAGGACATTTATCTGACATAAATATTTCAGATATATAATAGATTTTGAATGTTTTCCAAATTTTTAAAGATACTTCTTAGCACTTTTAGCTCTTCAAGTGCCGGTGCCTCACAATTATGTTACTTGTGCTAATGTGGATTAAGAAATATTCTTAAATGTCCAGTTTGATGAAGTTAATAAGTATCTGTGTCTCTTTCAATCGTCAAAATCCGTCAAACCAACTTCAATCAATAGGTATCAATATAGCTTTAGTTAAGTGCTTTGGCCAGCGGCTTTTGGTGCAATATATATGCCTTCATAATGTTAAAACCAGTTTCCTCAGTATCCTAATAATTCAATAGTGTTTAATTTTATAGTGAAGCCATATTTTTGCTATGATAGGAACTTAGCTACCGCATGAAACTTAAAATAATATATCTTGATTATATACCGAATTGTATGATATACTCTTCAAAGTATCACATATTTGTTTTCTCTACGTACTTTTCTTTTTATGATATACTCTTCAGAGTATCACATAATTGTCTTCTCTAATTACGTTTCTTTTTTAGTTATAGATTCTTTATAAATGTTGCTGTCATGTCTGCATTTACAAATGGCCAGGATCAATAGAATCACCAGTCTAATTATCATATTCTGGATCCCTTCCTTTGTTAATGATCCATGCCTATCTTCTCATACCAAATCTGTATTGTTTGAAATCCTGGTGTAATTTAGGTGCTCAATACCAAGAGATACATATTCGCACCGCCTAAAGGATCAGCTGCAGCAGAAACAAATCCAACTGAGCATCTCCTTGCAGCTCTGGAGGAGAGCGCTCCTAATTCTTTTCCTCAATATCTTGCATATCTTGATCTCTGCATGATTTGTGAGAATAATGTTGATTCTTGGCGACGAGCTGCCTTCTTCGAAGAAAGTGGTGAAACTTACAAAAGGGTTGTATCTGTCTGCTTGCGACCTCTGGAGCAGCTTGCATCAAAATTGGGTGAAGGATTGGAAAGTTCTGTTAATGGAAAATCCCAAACATCCAATCAGTTACAGTCACCAACTGTCCAGCGACTGGATTCAAAATACTCTGAACCATTCGACAACTTCCAGGTAAACAGATAAGTATATGTTTATCGTTATCATTTCAAATATGCTTATATCTACATTCAGGCAAACATGCACAGCCATCTTTTTGTGTGTGGTTCAGTGACCAGAATGTTGAACACGTAACAGTTCAGTTGCACAGCAGTTTCATTTCCTTTTTGACATGTCAGCTCTTTTGCTAAACTGATATATTAAGTTCGTGGACTAACAGTAGATGATTTGAAGCTCAGAGACCAAAGTGCCAGAATACTTTGAATTTCCTTACTTAGCATGGTCACTTTTAACATGTTTGTGCTCGTGCATTGTCCTCTCTCTTATTGCATTATCCTCTTTCTTATTTCTGTGATGAGTAACTTTATTGGTATTTGAAGGTCATGACAGTAGTTGAAGTTGCATCAGTGTTGTATAGCTTCTACATATGTATAGCTTTTGTTCGCCCTCTACTTCGTAAGAGAGGATCAGAGATTGAGCTAGTAACATTGTGTCATTATCTGGAACGTGACTTAGATGAAAAGTAGGAGAATAGTCAACATCATGGATTTTCCATTGCCTCAAAAAGTAAAATAATCATCTTTTTCATGTTATGCAGCTATATGCATGGTGTGCCTGGTCAGCTGCTTCACTGACTGCACGCTCAAACACGGACGACAGATTTGGGGTTGCCCAGAGATCGGGTAGTAATGCTGCTGTGATCTCAACACTGATCTCTTGCCTTCTTGCTGTTGAAACATACATGGGAAAGAAGACCACTGTTCCGGCGCAGTTTATGGGGCCAGCTAGTATCAAATGGGCAACCTCGAGTGTGGGAAATGTTGGCGTGGCTAAGAAGAGAGTTGGCCCTATCCATCCCAAAGCATATGCCCTTGCCGATGCTCTCAGAAACTCAATCTATCATATTGTGTCCGCATGCCATGATCAGATGGTGAGCAGTGCCAAAACGGGCGTCCTTGAGAAGTATTGGGTCATCAAAGGCGAGCCTCCTTTTGGGTCACACGAGCTTCTGGTGCAGAAACTGCGTCTTTTCCTAGACTTTCGAGCTAGCTAAATTCTAGGTATTTTGCTGGGGATCCAAACATCGGTACAATACAGATGTGTGAAGAGATGGTTTTGTTTCTTAACCTGAACGAGTGGTTGTTGAAGCTGAAGGATATAACATCAGAGATGTATTGGGAAGAAAATCAAACGGATCCTGTACGTTTTGTGGTTGATAGAACACATTTTCCTCGACTACTATACCTAAATCAAAAGGCATTTTCCCCCGTGTTCTCTTTTTGTTATTACATACTCTTTGCTAGTTGCATTAAGGCATCACCTGCATCGTTTCTTCCATACATTTGAAAGGAATCATTTACTCAAATTGGCAATTTGACATGTCTTCCATAGTTCAGTCTCTAAATTTATCAAGTCAATGATGACTATTCCCTTACTTGCTGCAATAAGAATTTAGGGAAATAAACTGATTGACCAGAGTAAACCTGTGTAACACTGTAATGTTCGTTAGGATTGAATTACTTGATTAGGGTGTAAAGGATTGAGACGTTTTGTGGGTCAACTTTGATTCACAAAAATGTATTGTTAGCAATCTTTCTTAATTTCATCACTAACTGACCTAACAACCCAAAACAAAACAAAACAACCTAATCAGGGACTATAGACTAGAGCATGAACAAGTGTGAAAATTGGGATCTAATTCCAGGATTACGTGTTGAAAGTCAAAAAGGTTAATACATGCATACTCTTCCTCACGCTTCTTTCTCTTTTTGTTCTTATTCTATTGTATGCACTCTTTCAGAGCTGAAAATGCCTGTTGTTGCCCTCATTCTTTCACAGGCTATTATGGTTTTCTCGAAATTTTGCTCAATGAACAAGGCAATTATTCAAGAACTTGGATTGGATCAGTTTTGTTTGGTTGGTGAACTGAGAATATTCTTTTATAATTCACACATGGTCATGCCCTCAGAATAAAATATGAACAATCACATATTCAAATATAGTCTATGCTTAAGTCCTTTGAACAACACGCGTGTCAAACCCACTATTTACAATGTTGGAGTCTTCTTCACACCACCTTGTATATATTTTGATTCTTCCTTCTTCCCATTTCTCTCATCTCCCTACTCTTCACCTCAACTCCATCTTCCAAATCTCTGTCTTCTGGTTTCTACATTCCTTCTGTTAAATATCATGGCAATGTTAGCAATGATGCATGCTCATCATATTCCGGCGACTCAAGCCGCCTCCGGAGCAACTCGTTTTTCCACGATCCGATCACAGCAGCAGCAAGAAGCTGTTCTTGATCATCACCCGAATACAAAGACATCAAACAGGGCCAATCGTCTAGCCGAGTCACTATCCCACCTCCTTCATCTTCACATAGACACCCCTCCTAAAACCAAGAGTCCTCATCAATTGTCCAATTGGAATATGTTTACTGAAGAGGAGCATTCAACTCCCACAACTTCTCCCAAGGAAATCATATCCAGAAAATGGCGCGAAATCCACGGCTCGAAAGATTGGGAGGGTCTAATGAATCCACTCCACCCTTGGCTAAGAAGAGAGATAGTCAAGTATGGTGAATTTGCACAGGCAACATATGATGCTCTCGACTTTGACTCATTCTCTGAGTTCTGTGGGAGCTGCAGGTACAACAAGAACAAGCTCTTTGATGTGTTGGGATTGAGCAAAAATGGATATGCAGTTAGCAAATACATTTATGCCATGTCCCATATTGACATGCCTAATTGGCTGGAGAGGTCACATTTGGTTGAGACTTGGAGCAAAGATTCAAACTGGATGGGATTTGTTGCAGTGAGTGATAGCAGGATTGGAAGGAGAGACATTGCGGTGGCTTGGCGTGGGACGGTGGCGCCATCCGAGTGGTATGAGGATATGCAGAGGAAGTTGGAGCCTATTGGGGATTTGGATGCCAAAGTTGAACATGGGTTTCTTGGGATTTACAAGTCCAAGAGTGATGAAACCAGGTACAACAAATCCAGTGCCTCAGAGCAAGTCATGAAGGAAGTGACTAGGCTTGTGGAGTTTTATAAATCCAAGGGTGAAGAAGTGAGTCTTACAATTACAGGGCATAGCTTGGGTGGTGCTTTGGCTTTGCTCAATGCTTATGAAGATGCAAAAATACTTCCTGGCCTACACATTAGTGTCATTTCATTTGGGGCACCTAGAGTGGGAAACAATGCTTTCAGAGATGAGCTAAACCAAATGGGGGTCAAGACACTGAGGGTTGTAGTCAAGCAAGACGTGGTTCCGAAAATGCCTGGACTTGTTTTGAATGAAGGTCTGCAAAAGTTTGAAGAGATTACAGGCACATTGGAATGGGTTTATACACATGTTGGAGCTGAACTGAGAGTTGATGTCAGCTCGTCGCCTTATCTCAAGAAACATGGATTCAATTTTCTAGGGTTTCATAGCCTTGAGACTTATCTTCACCTTGTGGATGGGTATTTGAATAAAGAAACTACCTTTAGGTCAAATGCCAGGAGGGACATTGCCTTGGTGAACAAGGCATGTGACATGTTAGTGGAGGATCTTAGAATCCCACACTGTTGGTACCAAATGGAACACAAGGGACTTGTTTGTAATCATCATGGGAGATGGGTTAAACCCAGAAGAGAGCCTGAAGATATTCCTTCACCTACTAGAGAAGCAGAGGCACAAGCTCATGCTCTTCAAGTAGAGATGCAATCAGATCATGTACTTAAATCTTTATGTACTGCTAATATATGATAGATGAAATTCGAAAGTCCAAGACTTATATCTACAATCTAACTGTGGTGCATGATAAAGTTGAAACTCATATGATTGCAATGCTTTATAAGCTCACCATAGTACGTTCCACAAAATACCACAACAATTAACTACTGCATAGTAATTATTCATGCATAGTTGCAAACAGTGGAAAGTGCTACATTATGATTACTGCCTAACCACAACACTAGCTATCATAACCAACAATGCGAACAACATCAATAAATTGAAATTAAAATAGGAACTTGAAAACACGAAATTTCATCCATGAATGTTGAGAGAATGATAGAGGATGCAAGGAAGTCTTCGCTAAACGATTCACAAAAGTTTCACATTTGAATCGCATCATCGCGAAATTAAGTAGTTCAAGCATTTAAACTCGAACGCAGTTTATCCTTCACAACATCATACCCTCTCACATCTTCCGGTACGAAATCTACATGGATGTCTCTTTCAGCATGTACCTTCATCTGTGTGCTGGGCATACAAACTAAACTGCAAACATGGATAAAAGACAGAAATTAAATAAGTATATTAGCACTAAATAAATATAACGGGGCATTTCATTCAATGTCTTCGAGGGTTTGGCAACCCTCAGCGCTCAGTAGTAAAGCATTCGATTGATACAAATATAGCATGGCATTGAACTACACCTTTATTGGTGCTGGTTTAGGCAATTTTCATCAACATCCATAACCAGAAGGAACCAAATGAAGAAAATGTTGAAGAATAAGGGAAGGAGGAGACAGAAACTCTCTGCAAGTACATCAAAAAGAGTATGCAGGTTAGCAGGTATATATTGATCTGTAGTGTATATTTTCTTATTTCAATGATGACTCCCTTGAAATCATCAAAAAGAGAAATCATCAAACCTAAGTCCACAGGTCAGGCAACTGTCAATGATGACTCCCTAGAAATCCAGAGAGAAGTTTAGCTTCAACCCTTGGTCAGCACAATGAAGTATTCATAATTCAATCATGTTTTTACTTTCTAGGATGCGTTGTATATTATTCATAGAGATGGTGATACGTATCTATCTTAATCAGAACTCATTTTTACTTTTGCTAGCTATTGTACTAACCAACCTGCATACTCTTTTTAATCAGAACTCATTTTCGGTTATTATTTCACGCATTCAAGGCTTGTAAATGAAATAGATTTGTACTTCTTCGCGTTTGTAAGTACAACAATGGCAAAATAATAACCCATGCACCTCGCATAGAAAATGAAGAATGCTCCAAATGGGAATAATGTTTAACCCCTTATGATTTGTTTTTCAAATCTGAGGGTGTTAAACTTTCATGTCCACAAACTTTAACCTAGATCAAAGTGATGATATCATGTGTTATATAGGAGGCAATCAAAGATAGATCATCAAAAGCAAGAAAAGAGAGATTTTAAACCCTAATCAAAAGAAATAAAAGTGAGTGCATACCAACTATGGGAAATTGTTTATTGAAGCTTCTAGGGCAGGAGATGATCATCAACTCTCCTCACCCTCCGATTTAAGCTGTGGTTGCTGCTGTGGTTGCAGCATGAGTTGAGCCTGAAGCTGATAGTCAACAGAAAGCTGATGATGATGATGATGATGTGTAGCTGCCGCAGCTTGCATCTGGTTATTGAAAGCATTATTATCGAAACCTCCTAGACCCAATGAGACAGCTGATACCACACCATTACTACCTCCACCACCACCGCCTCCTCCAGCCATCTGATTAAACCCATTTCCATTTTCAATCCCACTCACATTGAACCTCACCAGCTCCTGCTGCTGCGCCTCGAACATCTGCTGCTGCTGATCCCTAATCACCAACTGGCCCCCAGCATGGCCGCCATGCTGCGGGCCAATTGGGACTTCCAACATGGGGACAGCCATTGCACCACCGCCATTCATCTCCGGCTGCGGCGACGGATGGAACACCGGGATCATCAGTGCCTGAGGGCCAATGTAGGTGGAGAGATCCTTCTTGGCATTGTAGAGATCCGTCTGGAGCTTCTTGAGCCTGTCCTGGAGGATGGAGATGAACCCCACGCAGCCGTACACCGGGTCCCGGAGGCGAGCCTCCGCCTCATAGGCCAGTGACGTCACGGCGTCCTCACGGTGGGCGGTATTGAGCTCGTTGAGGATCTTGGCCACGTTGCTGGCGCCGTACACGCGGTGGACGTTGGCGAATTTCTGAGGCTGGTCCGGCGGAAAGTAAGGCGCGAAAACGCACTCCTGCGTGCATTTCCGCCGGAGAAACTTGCACGCGGCGCATGGAGAGTGAGTGTTGGACGACATCTTCGGAGTCTCTCCTTTAACTGCATTCAACATTGAAAGTTCAATGAAAATAAGATAGGGTTAGGGTTATAAAGGATTCAATCAATCTAATAATTCAACCCTAAAACTTTGCATGAGGATCCATTTCTTATAATTAATACCAGTACATTATGATGATGAATTGATGATGATGATGATTATGATGGTGGTGGTGACGATATATAGTGCAGCGAAATTGAAGAGGGTAATATATGGTCGAGGAAACCCTAACCCTAGAGGGTGATAAGGAGTGAGCAAAACGTGAATGATATATATATATATATACACACACCGTTCAGAAGGCCATGATTTGCAGCATTTGGAAGCACTCGAATTCCGTTGTGGTGGCGGTTTTGGATGAGAAAAACAAGCGAAGAATAGAAAGGAGTCTTTAGGGTGAAGAGAGGAGAAGTGTGAATTTCTTGGTTTAATCCAAGGGCTGTGAGTTTATTAACAAAACAAAACTGGGAATTTAATAATGTGAATTGTTAATGTAAGAGTTCCATTTGTTCATGGAATTTTGATATTGACAAAAAAAAAACTCTCTTATAATCATCATTTTGAATAGATTTTATGTTTGGTAAAATGTTAAAACGTGTTTATCCAAAACTCTTTAGTTTAAATAACCACAATTTTAAAAAATAAGTTGAGAGTTGCTTACTTAAAACTAAATTTTTTAAAAATTGAGTTTTTAAACCACAGTACCAAATTAAGCCTTACTTGATTAAAATGTTGTGTTTTCACACTAATGGTGATTTGGGACTTCCCCCGTATCATGTGGGATTTTCTTCCTAGGTTTGATTGGTTTTTCTTTGGAAATGTTGTTTGTTATTGATTGATTAGAAACCATATATTCAGCTCATGAGACCACACTATACAAACAATCCAAAATGAGCCATAGTTTGAGCGGTGGTACTTACCACTAACTCGTACATCCAAGTATGTTTTTGAATCATTCATATATATTCTTTATCAAACAGCTAGAACTCGATCATAAATAACGAGTTATCAAACACCTTGATTTTGAGACGATGATATAAAGGAGTACCGGCATTTATCTCTGTATGTGTTGTATGCACATGATGATCTAAAGATTATTCAACTTTTAAGAAGAGTAAATCGTATCTGCTTGATTCTCCAAAAAAAAAAAAAAAAAAAAAAAAAAAAAAAAAAAAAACCGTATCTGCTTGACATCTTCATCACGAAAGCAACAAGCTCTAACAGATACTAAACGTAATTTACCAATTCTAATTAGTTCCAACCGCAGATAACAAAACTTCAACTGCATAACGACTATGCATTTTAATCCATGCAACAGCTAACAACCTAGTATCTCGGTCACCGATAATTTACCAATTCCAATAAGTTTTTAACTATTTGTTGGTTTTCCCTTCTCATAATTACTTGGTGAACTTCCAATTCTTCTTAGCAGTAGATCACTAGATTAGCCGGTCCTTACTCCTGAAAAGATTAACAACTATACTATGAATAGAAACATTGTGTTGTGAACTCTACAAATGTTAAAAGTGGGTTGAATTAAGATCATGTGGATATATATAGAGAGAGCTCCACACAAACTTAATCAAGATCATATAGATCTCCATATTATTCATAATCTAGCGAACCAATGACACAGAACGAATTTGTGCTTCTACCAAACAAGAAGGTATAACAAATTGTCACCAACCAGCACAACCAAAATGGAACCCCTATAGATATGATGAGGAGTCACTAATGTCCGATGTCCGCAGGAAACCAAGGTATTTGAGACAACAGTGAACCCATAAAACGATACAAGTGTTTGCTCTCTTCCATTTATATGCTGACAAGGATTTATCCCTCCAAAGTTGATCACATCAGTAGTACAAGTTTATACCAGATTGATAAACTATGAATCATTAGAAAGTGTAGAGATCCACACATATAGAATTGGTTTGAAAGTAATAAGATCATATGTATATAGCACTTCGGTGTACACACGCTAAATCATAAAATCAAGTCATTGCAATGTGAATACGTAACTCGATCGCTTGGCTCTAATCCCATATCTCTATATAAACACTTCAGTCTATGCTCATGTACGTGGAACTCAAACCATCTACCATTTTACGTCTCTGTCGTTCTAACTTTTGAGATGACAATGAACAAAACTGAGTATAATTTTCAAGTAAATTATCAATTAGTTTTGAACTGAAATTTTACTTATTCACATCTTTTCGCTACTGCCCGAAGAAATGCAGCTGGAGGATTGCAATCTCTGAAACTTGAGGATTACAAACTTGGTGCTTATGATTTGGAGGGCGTTAAAAAATAAGAAACTAACAATGTTGCTGCCCAGGATCGAACTGGAGACCTTCAGTGTGTAAGACTGACGTGATAACCACTACACCACAGCAACTTTTTGCTACCACGATCACAATCTATAGTTTATATCGGCAAACTTTTTGCGTGCGATTGCCACCTAAGTTATATGCCACAGACGTTACAAGTTTATTAGCGAGCCCGACGTAAGAAAAGGACAAAAATAGTAATTTCTAAGAAATTTCCTGCTTGCAAAAATGCTCACTTCAGCATTTAGCTGTATCTGTCATACTGTACTATGTGTTTCTCTTCTTGATTAAGAGAAGCACAGACTCAGATTCCCCACCAGGTACTTTGTACCAGCCATTTACATAGGGGCTCTGGTTTGTTTCATGGTCTGCTTGAATTTTCTTGAGCTTGTTGTTATAATCTGGTGGGGGTATCTTGATTTGTTCAATTGTCTGAGGAAGCTTGGTAATCACTTCAATGACGAAAATCGCAAGAGTTGTTCTGCAGGCATTGCTTAAAGCAATGAATTCGATTTTGGGACTGCTTGGAATTGCATTTGTTCTCTATGGTCTTTGGCTGGTTAGAGTTTGGGAGAGGGACATGGATAGCTCATCTTCATTTGATCAATACACTACTGCTCCATGGTAAGCTCCTTTTCTTAAAACCTTGTTATTTATATACATCGTCTGTCCATTTCATAATAGATTAGGCTTTTAGTGCACGATGATTGCCTAACATGGTATCGGATCGGTGCTTAGGCCTTTTGGGCACAGTGGTTGTCTACTCGAACATGTACGATGTTCAATAGCTATGATTTTCATTCCCTTTGATATTGCAGGGTTATCTGCACTTTTATTGGGGCTGGTGTTACCTTGTGCATAATAACAAGCATCGGTCATCTTGCTGCAAACTGTGGCAGTGGTTGTTGCCTCTCTTGTGTATCCTTTCTCATATTCTCTGCCTATACTTCACCTACAATTTTTTTTTGAAAGATTTGTTGCAAATAGCGGAATTACCGTTCTGATTGAGCTTGTTGATCTTGAACCAACTAGTATACATTGATCATCTGTATGCTTCTTCTATTGGAGACCGCAATGGCTGCAGATATACTTCTAAATAATGACTGGGAGAAGGTACATCATTTTGATAAGCATATTCTTCAAAATATTGTATTTTGTTTTGTATGTAGCTTATTTGTTCTTCTCTTTCAGGATCTCCCCTATGATCCTACTGGAAAGTTCAATGATTTCAGAGATTTTGTGGAGTCAAACTTCGATATGTTCAAGTGGATAGGCCTGCTGATCATCTTAGCTCAGGTGCTAAGAATTTTGACTTGTTTACAACAAATTTTTCAGAAATGGTTTAGTCCTGTTGACAAATTTAATTATCTGCAGGCTTTTTCAATCTTGTTGGCCACGGCTTTAAGGTCAATAGGGCCAGAACAAGTAGCAAACTGTGACAGCGATGAAGAGTATGCCCCGGCAAGAGTCCCACTCATGAACCATGTTGTTCAGCCACCAGAATACATTGTTGCTGCCAAGAATACCGGTAACTGGAATGTAAGAATTCACTCCTAACTTGCAGGCCTCTCACTGCTTAAGATTTGATGAATCACTAATCTGTTTATTTTTCTCAGTTGAACAAGTGAAGAGAGTTGGAGATCCGAGCTTTGCTAGTGAAACTTCTTGAGCTATTTCTGTGACATATTTATACTGATGTATACTGTGGAGTTGTTAGTCTCTCAGTTTTGGTTGAACGTTTAAAGTTCTTAGAATCAGTGTATAGTTTGCTCTCAGATGCTGTTCTACCTCAGTTGAGTTGTTTTCATTCAATAAAATCTCTTTCCATCTGAATGGAAAAGATGCAGATACAGACTTAGTGGAATCTATCAATTTCAAATATAGATCGCAACTAAATGAATGTTTTCAGCAGATGCTAACTAATGAATCAATCACTTGGTTATGTTCGGTCTATATTAGTAACAAAGATGCTTAATTACCTTCTAATTTCTCAGTATATCCAAATGGTAAAAACTATGAGTTTTACCGTTCATGGAACTGGAGATGGTTTTGAGTGTTTGAGACCATATTGCTTACCAGATCAAAGGTAGCAACGCTTAACAGTACAAGACTGGATTTTGTGTTTGAGTAAGTTATGTTTAATGTCATTCTCCTTTGAGAATATTTCTACATGAAATAATCTTCTCCGATAGTACTCATGTCAAAGTCGTATATATTTGTATTTTGTTGTAGCTATGTTGTCGATGGTCATATAGAACATTTTGGTTTTGCAGGCAACAATACCATGTTTGCTCATCGTCTCATACAAATATGTTATCAAACTATCATGTTCATTGCATTTAGTTGTCATTGTCTCAAAAATGATTCACTCCTATTTATTTCCATAGTGATTACCAATGAACATGGTCATTGCTTGTTTAAGGTTTGTAATATGGGAATGGGATAATGGAGTAAATTAAAATAATTTACATCAACTTAATAGTCAAGTAACTAGAATGTAAGAATTCACTCCTAACTTGCCATTTTTTTGTGTAAATAGCATCTCCATCATGCCCCTCCTCCACCTGTTGAGATTGAAGCTGGTCCTGGATTAAGCCGTCATAATATAGTTGACTTTAGTTCTGACAGTAATCTTGTGGAAGAAAATTTAATTTTGAAAGTAATCATGTGAAAGGAAATTTGGAGATTGTCTTGCTTCTATGCTGTTGAACAGATGTTCTTCTACGGTTCTACCTCAGTTGAGTTGTTAGTTCAATAAAATTCTGATCAAGTGAATCTATCAATTTCAAATATAGTTCAAGCTAAATGCTTATTTTTGCCAAATGCTAACTACTGAATCAATCACTTTGTTATGTTCAATCTATACTACAATCTCGAAATGTTACAAGCAATAAGACAGCAATTCAGCATAAAAGCAATAATCCATTTAGAACCCAGGAAAGTATACAAAAATGGGAGTCATGTTACAGAAGAGAGCATAGCATGGTCTATTCTGATTTGCTTGGCTTCCTCTTCATTCGGCTAAACGGTCCGACTGTTCTGTCCATTATATACATGTAGATGACCTGACTCCATGATTTATAACATTCCAAACCCTCGTAGTATTCTGGTGCAATAGACTTCACCTTGTGGAGCTTGCTCCCAGGAATTCTGGGAAAGTCATGGTGTTCGTTATGGTACCCTACGCTCCAAGTCATGAGATTAAGAGGGCCATAGTAAGAATATGTCTCTTGATCAGGGTTGAACACGTAATGCTCGGAAATGAAGTGACCAGCCATAGGATGCATCCCACCCCCAACAAATGTGGAGAGAATCAAATAAGCAAAAGACTTCCAACCACAGAAGTAAACCATGGAGACATCGAGCGATATCTGGACAAAAAGGTTGGTGAACTCCCAATAACCAGGGGGTTTTGGTTTCAAGAACACAGGCCGAAGGGCATAGAAGAAGAGTTGAAGTAGGACCCATATGGATTTGGTGAAGACATTTCTCACCATATGAGCCTCAACTTTGCTTGGGATGTCCATGTCAATGCCGTCTACACCTTGGAAGCGATGGTGCTCGAGGTGATACTTCTGAAAGGTGACAGACATGGGAACCCCAATTGGGAGGTTAGCAAAGATACCAAGCCAACGGTTGTAGACTGGGGTTGAGAATGCGAGATTGTGGCTGAGCTCATGGATGGCCAAGAAGAGGTTGTGGTTGAGAAAAGAGCCGAAGAAGTAGGCTATTGCCAGAATCTTAAGCCATCCAGCATTGTGAAGAGCTGCAGCAGTGGAGAGCTGAAGCATCACAACCAAAGTAATCTGCAGCAACCACAATATCATTCAACATGATAAACCAAAACTAAACATGTCTACCTACATCAAATTTTCAGACCGAAAATCCAAATACACATTAGGTAACATGAATTAGGTTCTGGAAGCTGAATCCAAAATCCAAACTGAAACCTTAAGATCAACTATGGAAATCATTACTAGGTGGTATTAATTTTTCATCAACTGAAACAGAACTCTGCAAAATTATACTCTGTAATGTCTCTGATTATGGTTGTTTATGCATTTGAAGATTCCACTCGCATCAAAAACAGGCAATCCTATATAACGTTGGGAAGAGCCACTTCCTCAGAGCCCCCAGAACATGAGCAAGTATTCACAAAGAAAGAAAGCACTAAAATTTGATGTAAAAACCATATAACTAGGCAGGACAAATGCTTTAGCTAGCAAACTAAGGCATTTGTATATCCTTGATAGAGCATATTCAAATGCAAAGAACAACCCTTAGACCATCACCAGCATTTGAAAATTCACTACGAATATTCTATCGAAAAAAGTTGCACTAGAAAAGATGCATCACATTGGAATTGGTCGTAGAATTCACAAAAGCACGAATCTCGGCCAGGATCATACCAATGAGCAATTAGAATCTCTTAAAGGCTTGACTCTGATGAATCCATTGCATATACAAAAAGTAATAAACATAGCAAAGAAAAACCAAAAACGCACAACCCCCGTTACATATAACCAAACCAAAACAACAATGCAAGATCAAAGACACGACTCCAAATCCATAAAACCACCAAAACTCATCCAAATCAAACCCAAGAACTCACCCACATTGCCCAAGATCCAAAACCCACCACAAAACCAATCACAAACACAAAACCCAGATAGATTCCATCTCCCAAATCCAAAACAAACCAAGAAAAAAGCCAAAGCAAGAACCTTTACCTTGAGAAAAGCCAAAGGGTCAGGGCCAAAGAGCTCCTTAATCTGAGGGTACTGAGAGAGGATCTGACGGCGGCGAGAAGCGTGAGGCTCATCTGTATAAGACCAGAAGAAGTCCGTGGCCATCACACCCTCTTGTTCTTCTCCATCTCTCTCTTCCCCTCTCCCCATCTCTGCAAAAACCTCCTCTTCTTCTCTGTTTTGATATTTATTTGTTTTTGTGTTTTTCTGGCTCTGTTTGAATCTGAGCAATTTATTCTGATAATTAAAAACAGGGTGGTAATAGAATAGTGACTATAATTAGAGGGACGAAGTCAGATTGAACGTGTTGTTGTGCGGTGCGTGGCGACTTTTACAGGCTGGGAGATTTTGGGAGCTATCTTTGCACCGCAACGGCGCCACTGCTTTCAAATATATATCGTTTATGAATCTACGAAATCTATTTGTAGCAAAAGGCCAGCCGCTTGGCATGCAATCGTAGACATTGAAGTCCACCACAAACTCTGTTTTGTTATTACCGAAATGCTTAATTGTATACAATTACGTGTCTATTTCGGTCATTGATTTTGTGTCAATCCTATCATCGCAACTTGATCATCAAAGTAGTTAATCCTTTTATAGATTAAGTTCTTCGCAATTTAATTATTTTCTTCGTTTAGATTTATTTATGGCTTTCAAGAAGCTGTATGAGGTGAAAATCTCAACGTCGTTTCGCCAACTGGAGTCGTATGTGTATCTCAGTGTGGTTAATAACTGACTAGGTAATAATTTGTGTTTACTTATTACATTAAGTCGCTTCGTCTATTTATACATATGTATTGGCGGTTTTGGTTTATAATGTTGGAATAATTGTTTCTTCTTAAGTTTGGTTGTAATGATGTATCAAAGCTTGTGCTATAAGTTAAATAGGCTGCAGTAGAGCCTTATTGATTCTTGTCTAATATAATCCTTGGTTTTTCCGGTAAGGAGGAGGAGGATCAAAAATGTGCATCACTGATAATGTCTCCCATGGTTGTAATTTGAATCATATTGCATAAAGTATCTACCTTTCTTTTGAAAATAAAAAAATAAAAAAATTTGCTTTATCTATCCAACTGCGGCTTGTAGAGTTGTAGTTATCCCTTGTGGCTTTGTGCTGTCCAATTGTTAACTCAAAACATTAGTCGAAAAAAAAAAAAAAATCAAAACGTTCGGCAATGAAATAGCTAGGGATGATAAGCCTAAATCGCTTTTATCTAGCGTGCCCTAAATCAGTCCAGTGTCAAATCGAAAGATTTGGCAATGAAACAACTAGGATAACAAGGTCTGTTCTTGTCAAGCTCAACCCCACGGCAACCTACGGCAACCTGTTTAACTAAGTGTTACATAAAAGACAAACTTTAATCTAATTACACCGTAGTTGACGCAAGCATATAAACACATGATCAACATACGTAGAACTTAAGACTTACCAACGTTGTTAATAGAGATTGCCATGACTAAAAGCTTAGGTCTTCTGATCTCTCTCACAATATGTTTCTTAGATGGGATAAAGACTGAATGCGTCTTATGATAAGAACATGAACTTATGCTCTTATATTTATAGAGATCAACTAGTGTCTTGCCCATTAAAAAACCTTAGTTGATTTATAAGATTTACCAAAGATTACGAGAATCATATCAAAAGATATTATGAACTCCTTATTCAATATGTAAACTATATATTATTTACATATCACCAATATTACATTCCTTATACTTGTAATACTTAGATTAAACTTAATCAATTGCTTGAACTAAAAGTCACGTAATATTGTTAAAGTTCGTAATACACTTTCATTAAATCAATGACAGTTTAACCTGAGACAACTCTCCGAAAACATATAAACCGATCCTGCTTTATCACGCTTATTTCAACCATATAGATGAGAACAGGGATTCAATGAGAGACTGCTGAGCAACAATAGCAGATTCTGTATATATTATATAGGTTATGAACTAAGATTACATTTTAGTGTTGCATAATACCTCAATTTCCGAGGCTCAGAATTGAAAGAGACAACTGGGCTGGTTAAGCTTTTTATACGCGTAACTTCCAAGCTGTACAAGCATGTACAAATGTACTACATACAATTTAGATAACTCCTCAACTTCACCCACCAGCCTACAATAACTCAGGCTGTTGGGTTCTCTTTTGAACATAAGTGGGAAGATACTGACACTTGCCGAATGAATTCGGGACCTTATGGAATTAAGAGACAATAAGCTAAATCAATGAATTGCCACAGGAGAACTGTAGCTTTTGAACTTCATCAATCAGCTACCTTAGGTGGGAATCGTAGGGGTCAAAAAGGTTATCTGGTATAATTACTGGTAACTTATCTACGTAGATGAAGAGCCTCCTGAGATTCTCCCTCATCACTGTTGCCATGTCAACTATGTCCCTGCTGTCAGTGTATACCCAGAGGTCACCCGAATTCACTCTCTTAAGACTGTCACGACAGAAAGGGCATGACTGAGATCTTGTTCGCCTGCAACATTTCAATAAGACACAGATTTTACTCATCTTTATAGGACAAGACTGACACGACTTTCTAATTATCACACAATAGCAAGACTAAAGGAGCATGGAAATACCTACATTTCGTCTATGAGAGAGAGGGATCAAAACAAACAAAATTTGAAGATCTTACATCAACAAAGGCCAAGGAGACTGAAGTATTTTCATTAGCTGTCAAATTTTAAGTTCTGTTCATCTCCAAATGCCAATTAAATAATTATGATAGGTTTCAGAGAAGCTAACAATTAACAATATCCACAGAGTTAGCAACAACCCTGGACATTTATACTCAAGCATAGGAACATAAACAGGAAATACTACAACAGAGTATATATCAACCAAAGGGAAGTCTCACTTGTGATCTCTAATTAGTAATTACTGACATTTACAATATCATTTTTATGATGCTGTTTGCAAAAATATATTTCAAACTTCTTAACAGAAACAACCAGCACACCCCTCAATTGGTTATTCCAGATATATATATATATAGAGAGAGAGAGAGATAGAGAATGCAATATACCAATCATGGTAACATTTTAGGCACATAGCATGGTTGCAGTTGGGCAATACGATTTTACTATTTGTCTCCATGCATATACCACATTCCTCTTCTCTTTCAATCTCTATATCTGAACACTGTCGATTCTCCTCATCATCTCTTCTTCGATACCTTTCCATGCATACTGCCTTCTGCCTTTTATCTTCACTATCGGTGACACCTCTTTGAAGTTGCAATAAAGAGGGATAAATTACAGCTAGTCACAAAACCAACCACCAGGAAGAAAATAAATACTTAACATCTCAAGAACATCAAAAATGAACAACTGTTGATTTTCAAAATTTACCATAGAAATCTCGGATGCTTGCTTTCCTCTCATGTGTAGACATGGTGGTGGTGCCATCCACATACACCTGTATCAGAAGAGGCAAATGCAATGATCACCAACATCCATAATTGAATCAAATTAAAAAAAAAGAAGCCATCATAAGGTACAAGCTTCAACCTTGTAAATTAGAATTCTGAGCAGACCAAGGGCTCCAGCGAGGTTGCAGTCGGTCCATTGCACCAGAAAAAGGAAAAGATGAGCAGCTGGACTGTAAGACATTCTCATCTGAAGACAAGCACCATCATACTCTCTCGGATGATCCGAAGCCCTGCTCCTCACAAATCAAGATATTCAAACACAAAACTAAATGAACAGACTCGGCCGTCAAGAATAATTGCAACATTCACATTAACACAATGATCATATTTGTTTCTCACTGCTCAACTATATGCCCAATTTAAAGTTTTAAACACCCAACTACTCAAAGTAACATAAGAAATAAAAACTGCAGATACAAATGTTGGTCTTGTAATACAAATACCCAAAGGAGTGGGATAACCCTACAACAAGCAGGTGGAACCCATAAACCACGTGAACTCATTCATGAACTCACTGACAATTCCTATGGATAAGGATGATGCAAACTCCTAAATAAATATCTAACTAAACCAAAACAATAGAGTTAGGAAACAATCCCATCCCCAGAATCAAATTGTCAGTGTCAAAAGAACTGAACCTCATTCTAAGGGAAAGAGACCACAACTGAACGCTTAGCACAAGATCAGTAAAATTCACACCCAGATAGGAAAACATCCAAAACAAACGAAACCAGAAACCAGAAACCTTTCTCAACATAGAAAGGCAATCAGTTTCTGTGACTCTGCCATTCCTTCTTCATTTTTTTTTGCCAAAAAAAAAAAACACAACCAAAACTGAAGGAGAAACTTGCATTTGTGAACACTAGTGGTTTCCTATGACAATCAAACACAACAGAACTAACCCAAAAGAACACAAATTTTCCATGAAACAAAGCCAAGCTGAGCATAAAATCTTAAACCACAAACAGAGCAGGAGATGCTAATCACTTACAGAGTATTGGCATGTTGGATATCAGCTTCAAGCACTTTGAGAGAGTCCTTGAACGACTTTCGCGTTGAAGCTATGTACATCTCCACACACAAACCCCAAGAACTCCCAAGAAAAATATCAAAAACTAATTTGCACCTAGAAAGATACTGGGATTGATTGTCAATAAGCCTCAAGAACCCTAATTTCTTCTTCTCTTCCTCCAAAAACCCTCACTCTCCTCTGTTTCCGTTCACTTTTCTTTTCTCTTTCCTCTCTCTCAGTCTCCAAAGCCTTCGCGTTACTTCTTCTATGCTGCTCTTGAAAGCGAAGACGAGAGGAGGATGCGACACGTGTTCCACCAACTATTATAAATTTTGGATTTTTCGTTTTTAAAACACAACGGAAAATTATTTATTTGTTTTTCTTTTAAATCAGAATTGCATTTTGATTTATGCAATTCTAAAGTCGTAAACTCCATCAAACTTTGTATTATTGAAACTGTCATGGTGGTTAGATATCGTACTGCAGTACGGTATTGATAGATTAAATTTCGAGTTTAAGAAGAATTCAGGCCACCGTATCATTGTCATATATAATTTGGATACTAGCTTTCTTTTATTAATTCTTCACATGTGCTAATAATAGTTTGTATAGATGACGTGTTGAAATATTAAGATGTAGTCGTTGATACAATAAATGTGTTTCAAGATACTACGAGAGATAAATACTAATCAGTAGTGTTCACATGGTCACCTAGTGACTAAAGAAATTATAGTTAATCACCGTTTGATGTAAATTTAAAGTTAGGAAGTATTATTTTAAAGTTAAATTGTTTTGTTTTCCATCTTTGGATTTAAATTTAACGGTGATTGAGTGATTTCTTTAGTCATTAAGTGATTATGTGAACACAGATAGTAATAACTTTTATGAGCTTGAATTAATGTAATAAACAAAAAGATAAAAGTTATTATATATCCTTGGTAATGGAAGTTGAAGTGATAATTATGTTAATTATGAGTAATTATCACTAATTATTTAAAGAAGAAACGAGAGGGAGAGAGGGTTTAGAGGAGAAAATAAAGAAGGCACGAATGTGAGAGCCCGTGAGTGAGGGGAGGAGCTTATCCACTCTCTTTGGCTTTTGTCTGCCACTTTTCGTTTTCGCGCCTTGCTTTCCCTCCACGCACCTTTGATCGCTCTCTCTTCTTCATTTTCGCCCTTTTTGGCGTTTTGGTTGGTCTTACGAGGAACAACCACGTCCACCGCAAGAGTTCAGTGCAACCACCCAATATTCGTAATTGCACACAAATCCAAACACCATTGCTATTTTGGTACTTTTCGTCCCCTCCGATGACAGTTTACGACCATAGGAAGCTGGTTCCATCTTATGTCGACTCACTTGGTAATGATTGTATTCGGAAACATTTATTAACAAACTTGAACCCGGCTCATGATAATTGAAAAAACCAAACGACCACCCGGGCAAATTGGAAACACAACTGGAGATGAACATGCTCTGATACTATGTTAAACAACGACAAATGTGGTCTATGGATCATCTTTGCACTTATATTATTCTAACTTAACTACTTTTAAAGTGTTGAGTGTTAATTATAAAAGGTCTGGTTATAATTAAGAATGATTCGTCCATTTATAAGTTTTATTTTATTTGTCAGGATCTCTCCTCTCCAACACTATAAACATTTTTATTGGAAATCTAGTTTACCAAACACTTAATTGCGGGTTGTTGTGCTTTGGGGGTTCTTATATCACATCATATGCCAAGCTATCTTATATGCACAACCATACGAAACTAGCCTAATATGTGTGACAACTATGAGCGATATCATTTTCTAGATTTAATGTTAACTGCAGGTACTTTATGATAGCTAGTTTATAACTTTATATGATTAAATACTTCCCTTGTATGCAAGTGTCGTCATGGTTTGTATTTCACTAGTGTTACAAGATTGAGATTAAAGACGTGGAATCTAATAAGGAGGCAAAAACTATGACCATGACAGCCTCTTGGGAGTGGGCTAACCCATTCAGAGTTAGCAAATTGGGTTAGGCCCAAGTTTACTTTCAATACAAACGCCCGCGAAACTAGTCATGAATATGCGTTTATTAACGAAACTGCCACTACGCTCCAAAGTCATCCAACTGTCACTCACCTGAGCTCGGCAGCGTTGGCCGTCTGAGATTAGATACCAAACCACCGCCGGTACCTAAAAAAAAAAAGAATATCCCCAAATGAAAACCCTAATTTCCCAATTCTTCATCAACTACTCCAAGCCTCAATTCTCACCTCCACCTTTTCTCTTCCACTTTCCAAATCAAAACCAAACCTTTCTTCACATTTCCAGACCAAATCGGCCTCACAATCCCAATCGACTCTCCTCCGTCAGAGCTCACTTGACTTCGGAATCGTCAAGCTACGGCGGCTGGGACGGCCTCAGACCCGTCGCCGGCGACTCGGATCTGCTTCGTAAGTTTCTGGCCTCTACCGGAATCGATGATAGGAAGCATGTGTTTGTGTTTCTACTAGGCCTTGTCTGTGCTTTCGCGATTTCTAGGGTTAGGGTTTCTTCCATTGTTGTGGTTCCGGCTTCGGTTTTGATTTTTAGTCTTGGATTTTCGGTTGGGTTTGTTCGTAGTGGAGGTGTTGGTGAGTTAAATGGGACTAAGAGAAGGACTAAAGAAGATGGATTGGTTGTTTATAGTGAAAAATTTAGGAGCTTAGTGGAGGTTTTTGATGGGTTTAGAGTTAGAGTTGATGATTTGAAGTGTGAGATACAGAGGGCTATTGATTCCAGGGGGATTACGGTTAGTGATTTGGAGAGTTATGTTGAGGCAATGGAGAGTGTTAGTTTAGCGGCATCGGATGGGAGGAGCATTGTCGAGGAGTGTGTTGATAATTTGGCTAGGTCCAATGTTGGGTTTGCGGAGAATTACAAGACAAGTAAGAGGAAGAAAGAGCCTGTTGAGATCGGATATGTGGTGTGGCAGTACATTGGGGATTTGTTTAAGGAGAAGTTGTCTGATGCCAAGCCTAGTAAAGTGAAGAGCAATGGAAAACGAGAGAGTGTGGAGAAAGTAGGGGGTGATCATAGTAGAGCGAATGGTTTGAGTTCTAATAGAGTGGAAAATAATGATAAAGAGATGGTTTCTGATTCTGTTGATGATAGTGTGGGGATTGCAAATTTTGGTCATTCTCAGGATTCGGTCAATAGGTCTGCTTTGAATGAAACTGGAAATGGAAGAATCAAGCTTGCTTCGTCAAATAAAAATATGCGTTCAGAGGAGGTGAGTTGGGGTATTGACAGTGTTACAGAGAGCAAAGAGTATAGTCATCAGAATAACAGACTGCAGTTCATGAGCAATGGTCATATCTCTTCAAAGATGGACCTTAATCGTAATGAAATGTGGGAATCCAATGACAATCTGCTTGATTCTGTTGATTTTAGTGTCAGAATGAAACATATGGAAAATAAAGCTTCATTCGTACAAGAACAGATGCTCAAGGAATCTGATGGGGACTACAGGTCTTCTCTTATCAGGGAAAATAGTGAAGATGAGACTTTTGGGCCTCAGATTAAACAAGAGAGAGTAAATCACGAAGAAAATTTCCCTTTGGATGATCAATTGTCTGGAAACGAGAGTGAACTCCCCTCCCTTTCATCTTCGTCAATTTCAGAGGATGTATTGTTTGATAGGTATGTTACAGAAGCAAATGATCTTCTAAAACAAGCCAAGGAATTCATAAAGGCAACACATAATGAAGAGCGGGCAGAGATCGTATTGTACAGGTCGGCCAAATTACTGTCTAAAGCCATCACTATGAAGCCAATGAGTTTGTTGGCCGTGGGCCAGTTAGGCAACACTTACCTTCTTCATGGAGAGATGAAGTTAAGGATTAGTCGTGAGTTGAGAAGGCACCTTACAAGAAGTGACCCCTCATCGGTTGAGAAATGGATTAGAATGCAAGATAAAATCACTAGTAAAGATGATATTGCATCTGTCCTCATTAACACGTGTGAAGAGTGCGAAGAACTTCTTGTGGAAGCAGGTAGAAAGTACAGACTGGCATTATCTATTGATGGGAATGATGTAAGAGCCCTGTATAATTGGGGTCTTGCCCTTACATTCCGTGCACAGTTGATTGCAGATATTGGACCTGTAAGAATTGTTCTTTGGCTCTACTTCTGTAATTCTTATAAATTATGCTTATGATGCTTAGGGTTGAGGAACTCATGGAGGTCATCTTTGTTTGTAGTTCAGTACCTATCTATGTGTGCTACTTTATGTTCATTTGATTTTATATTGAACTGGATCCAATGTTGATTTTAGGGAGCAGCTTTTGATGCTGATGAACTGTTTTTGGCTGCAATTGACAAGTTCGATGCCATGATGTCTAAAGGAAATGTTTATGCACCTGATGGTATGTTTCTAATTCTGTCCCCTGTCCCTCTCCATTATATTCCATATATCCTCTAATACCAAACTATGTCAAGACTACTTTTTTCTTGTGCCATAATTGCACTGTTGGTAAAGCATGATTTTTTGGACACATTCCGAGTGATGGCCTTCAAAAAAATTTGAATTTTTTTATTTTTATAATTTTCTTGGATTTCCGACTTTGGAAAAGCATACGATATCTTTCGGTGTGCTTAGCGTTCCTTGAGGAGGCACTGCTAGCCTTACTTCTCCTAACTTTTGGTTCCCTTTGTTCCTTTAAGAAGATATGCAAAGTTTCCAAGTTGTACTTACATTGATAACTTGTAAATGGCAGCTCTTTTTAGATGGGGCATGGCACTACAGCAAAGATCACGTCTACGGCCTAGCAATGGTAAAGAGAAGGTGAAGTTGCTGCAGCAGGCAAAGAGGCTGTATGAAGATGCACTTAATATGGATTCAAACAATGTCCAAGTAAGACGAGCCTTATCATCATGCATGTCTGAGCTTAGCAGTAGGCACCTTTACTTTTAACAAAACCCTAAACTCACCAGTTCTGCTGCATGGTTCCTCCCTTGTAGTTATTCCCAGCATTTATTCTTCTTTTCAAATTTTGTCCCCATTCAGGCGCTCTATGTGTGCGAAATAAGTTGCTGCAGATAGTGCTTTTTGGATGATCTGTAGCCCTTATATAGAAATAAATAATAAAAGTGTCGACAGGAAAAATACAGGAAAAAAAAAAATCTGGCTCAACCTGTTTTTGTTTTTGTTTTTGTTTTTTTGCCATTTGCTCTCAATGCTTTTGTTGTTATCACTTATCAGTAGAACACACATGAGGCCTATGATCACTACATTTTGATAACTGCTAAGTAACAGTTATATCCTGATCAAAGATAACATATTGAGAAATTGTAATATACTTCTTGGTACAAAGACGATGATTAGTAATTTATCATGAGGAACAAATTGGAACAAGATATAGGTATGATGATCAATCTAAAGATTAACTGTGGTTTGCTGTATGTTATTTTGAGAACTTTGGCAGTTTTTACCTTCCTAATCCCCTTTTCCAGTGCATTAGAATGTATATGCTGAAGTAATGCAAGGAAGGTGGGCTGCTTTCCTGTCATCTTTGGTATTTCTCCTTTTGTACTGTTAATGTGATTCCTTGCATTTACGATACCAAAGACATGTTTTCAGTCTCTAGTGCAGTAGTGCTTTATTTAACTAGTCACAACATAAACAAATAAATAAACCAGAGCATAAGGCTATAGAATAAGCACAATAAGGAGTATCTGAAAAACAGAAGTGAATTTCCATTTTCAAAAAGTAGATTACAAACTTCCCCAAAGGAAAAAATTCATCATAACAGCACTACAGCGGTCTACAATTTTTTAACTTCAGATCTATGCCATGAACCTCAAACGATCCCGAAAAATTTTGAACATGCTTGCAAAGGTAACAATACCAGACAAGGTTCTATCCTCATCAACAACCCACACATAACTCACACGATGAGAAAGAGCCTGAACCATCACAGCCACCAATGAGCTGCATGGATAGCACACGATTGCCTCTGATCTCCTCACCAGCCTTGCCGAGTACCCTCCTAACCTCCAACTCCTTCCCTGGCCAAACTCTTCGTCCGATGAAGTTGAACATATGGAAGAAGAAGATGAGAATGTGAAGTCTTCTTCCATCAACTCCAACAACCCCTCATACTTCTTCTCCAGCAACCTGTCTTTCACCAGCTGCACTTGGTCATCACACGGACCACCACAGTCAATGTACGCCATCAGTTCCCCAGCAGAAAGCGTCACGATCGCAGCTGCCACCGACTCGTGGAAGGTGTTGAGGGTATAAGGCGAGATCTCCCCGATCACAATGCCTTCCCCGTCATGAATAGCAACTGAAGTTTGCTGCACAAGGGACTGAGAAATCAGAGGTAATGCAGCTGAGGCAGGGTCATCATAATGGACTGCGAGCATGTTTATGGAGTCAATGATGTGGAGGGTGTTGATGGCGTTGTTCGATACATGGCTAAAGTACCCAATCGAGTTCAGTAGGTACCGGACAATATCTTCTTGTGTGAGCCAGCAGTATTCCCGGTTGTTGTGGACGGTGGGGTTGAAGGAGTTGCTGTGGAGAAGCTTGTTCCTCAAGCCTGTGTTCCTCCGGCTTTCCAGTGGTATCACAAGATTCTGTGCACCTTCCAGAATCAAATCCATAGCCTCCACCAAGCTGGGAATCAAACACAAAGCAACCAAAATCAGCACATTTTAAATACAAAGGAAAATTATCTGAACTCCAACCTCTCCTAAATTGAGTAAATTCTAAACCAATTTTCATCGCAATGCTTTTCTTTGATCCAAAATAAATTAGAAATTGAATCTAGTACCTGGCGTGTGGTTCCAAATGCCTAACAAGGGCGGTGGCGGGTTCCCTGCGAATCAAAACCTCGAGCGGAGCCTCGAGGGCTTTGGTCGGAGACGAAAGGTTCTCTTCTTTCCCCAAATAGGCAATCACATCAAGCATGCAAACCTTCCCTACGCACCGGCACTCCTCCTCCACAATGACGTCGTTGTTCCTCTCAGCGTGGTTGCAGCTCCACACGCTGAGGAAGGCCTCGCCGAGCCTCTTCAGCGCCGACAACGCCTCGCCGACGGTGGCTGCGATCGAAACCGACTTCAGCGGGGGCTTCCCGAGGCACAGATCGGCCACCTCATGCGAAAACAAACTCCGAGGTTGTGACATAAAAGACTCTACCAAACAAACTCAGAAACCGATCAGACAACAACCTCGAGCTGATGAAAACCAAAACTTAGGGCTAGCTAGCTTGTGCTAACGTTGATGAACGTTTCAGAAACCGAAAGAACGTAAAAGAAAGCTTAACAGAGATTCAAGGAGGGTTTGAGCTTTGAAGGTTAGGCTGGTTATTTAGAGGCGTTTGTTACGGGGGGGAGATATATATAAGCCTTTTGCCGTATTAACGGGTACGGATTACGTGGAATCGGTAGTTTTACAGCAAATATGTGCACCCGCGTTGCCACGTGTCATTAAAGGGCCAACAGGATGCTGCCAGGTGGTGGAGGGGACAAGTGGCGGAAGATGGTTGATCCAAGTGGCTGAGAGAACATTGGGGTAGCATTGTTTGACCCCAATTTTTTGGAGTGGGAAACCGTGTTTAGGAGATGATCCACATGTAGGTGTTATGTAAAAGTCAGTCCTCTTCATCGTTGTGATAAAAAAAAAATTGATCAAAATTCATGTCGAAATTTTTGTAGAAATTCATGTGTTGATGCTACATAAATAACGTGGGTTTCGTTTTTGCAATTCAATTCGAGGTTCATAAACTTTTAGTAAAAATATGAATCTTGTAGGAAATAATTTATAATGTTGAAACTTTTTAAAAGGAAAGATATGGAAAGTAAGATCTAACACTCGTAATTCAAGTTGTACAGGGGAATACTTCTGGTAAGATCCTCCATGCTTGCATAGTGTTTTGGGTACTATAAAAGGCATCCAAACAGTAGAAATTATCATAATTGAATTTCCGTAAAAATTTACAATGAAGATAAACATTTATTATTTCAAATAAATAAATGATTTAAAGTATATGTTAGATTTTTCAGATAAACCAAGAAAATTATAACATAGTTTGTCAATGGACTTGGATCATGTCTTCTTAGGGCTATTCTGGATGTATAAACTTACACTGACATACCTTATACACGTACTTGATCCCTGAATTAGTATCATATCGGATTTTGTGTCTATTTTGGTGTTTGTCATCTTTTATTCCTCTCGTTTTCAAAATCTTTATTTTTTATACAAAAGTTGACAATATATATATATATATAATAATACACACGCTCATCATGCTAGTACAGTAGTGCCACAAAAGTGTATACATAGAAAGTTTCCATTATTGGTCCACAGGTGTAGTAACTATAATTCTTCAACAAACTTTCCTAGTTAGACTAGAAGTCCATAACTGAGAAGTGTTAGTATAACCTACCGTGCCCAGTAATTGCTATCCGTTATGTATATAAATATCCATTATAGAAACAACAACATGTAATATTATATAGTATACCTAGCTACCCGGGCACTTCTATTAATCATTTCACCAGATATGACCTAGTTTAATCTGCAAGAGACCATAATTTATGTCAAAAACCAAGTTGAGCAAGTTTCTAGTGTCACGTCAAGCACAATTGCACAAACTAACCGTGAGACTTGAGATATTTTCCTATAACCGATGTATATGGTTAATAAAAGAATTTTCGTCACTCTTTCATTCTTTATGGTACCATTCATAATCATATCTCTTTTATTGGTATTACAATTTAGAGTTGTTATTAGGAGGTGAGACCTATATTTATTGTAATTCTATTATATATAAGTAAACGTTGAAATTCTCCTCTACCAGAACAATGCCATCAACACTCTCCGCATCATGCCATGAGTTGAGTTAGACAATTAGTTGGGCAATGATTATTTTCTTTAAAATGTTGGTCAAGATCCAACTGTTACCCACTACCAAAAGAGAACACATCAAATTGTAACAAAAAAAAAAGGAGATTTAGAAACATTGTGGCCACATAAATCAGCGAGGTTATTATTAGATATGCTTTAATTCACGTCATGGTACATGATCATAATCAAAATATCCTACCATAGAATAATAGTTGATCGTTATATGTGTCAGACCAAAAATGTAGCCCTAATATGGTGGTACCGGTGCATCACCTTACACGTTACGCGATACTATACTCTATTACGACTTTCTTACCTACTCGGATACTTCAAATTCGAGGTCACGTGCGGTCAAAAAGAAGAAGTTCGAGGTCAGGTGCGGTAAATAAGATCAAGCCCGTTTCGATTACGGGCCTGACATAAAAGGGTCTGTATCAATTTGGGCCGTGAAAACAATACCAGCGCAATAATACTCGGTTGGTTCAATTAGACCTGTAGCGAGCTACCAAATACGATCAGATCCAGATTGGTGAGCTTTTTCTTCTTCTTCTTTTCTGGTTTCAGCGAATTTCCAAAACTAGGGTTTGTACCTGAAATCGAGCAACAATGTCAGACTACGACAACAGCAAGGTCCGTTCTCTAAACCTCGTTGGATTATTTGACCTAATTTCTTATTCGCGAATGAAATGAAATTTTGGTTGAAATTTTTGGAATTCGGTTGTTTGGTTGCTGAATCATTTGGTTGTGAAATTGAGAAGAACGAGTGCGTGATTGAACGAATTCCTTAAGCTGAATATGAAAAACGAGATAAAACGAATCGAATTTGTGTTTGGATTGGTTATATTGATTGTTTTGAATTCGAGAATGACTGAGTTAGTTTTGGTTGATTGGATTCAGCACAAGTCTCATGGATCGGAGCGTGAGAGCTCTTGGAGGGAGCGAGAGAGGGGTCATGATAGGGAGAGAGATGATGACACGTATTTGAGAGATACGAGGGACTACAAGGACAGGAGTGGAAGGTTTGACAGAGGGAGGAACAAGTATAGTGGATATAGCGGCCGTCGAAATCAGGATTATGACAGGTTAATCTTATGTATATACTTTTCAGTTGAGTTACTAGCTGTTATTTGAGGTGTTTGATTCTTGTAATGGAATGATGGCTATCTGAGTTTTGTTGTCGTTTTCGGTATTTTTGATGTGTTTCTACTGTAGGAGTCGTGATTATGAACAAGATAGGCATCGTGATCATGATCAAGATAGAGATAGGAGGCATAGACATAGGTCGCCTTCGCCTTCAAGGGAAGAAGATAGGGAGAGATCTTCCCATTCTCGTTCAAAGAGGTAAACAATCATTTTGGTTTGGCGGTGTGATCACTAAGCATCTAAGTTGATAGGATTCTGGTCAATCATGTTATGTTAGTTGCATATGCTGTTAAAGGATGTAGCATCTGTAATACAATTTATGTTTCCCACCATTAATATTTTTTCTTGAAAGCTGCATTCTCATGCAATCCTCTTGCAATTTTATCTTTATCTACAGCAAGCGCGCAAGTGGTTTTGACATGGCACCACCTGCTGGGGCAGTGCTACCTTCTGCTGCTTCTTCAGGTTTGGATCTAACTACTGGATCACCACTCCTTTCAATCAAGGAACATGTAGCATTTCCTATCATTTAGTATCGCCTCATTTCCTGTTATATTTGTTCATGCATCTGAAAAAACTAGATTTATAATGGTTTACTTCAGAAACTGAGAGCAATTGTTCTGTTGTTTGGTTGTTGTCTGTTGTTGTTTGTATGTGTTTGCTTTTATGGTTTGGGTATGAAGGCGATGTTGAGTTGGCGTGACTACGTAGATTGGTGTTCAAGAGAGAACCAATGCAATGAATAGCTGGATCTTCTTCTCCTTCGGCTGATACAGTTGCCATTTGGTAGACTTACAGATGTTTCCCTATCATCTGCATTGATGGAATTTGTTTCTTACTTAATTATTTCACGGTATAATAAAAACGACAAAAAAATGTATTACATACCAGTTTAGTTGCGACATGATTTTGCGTCACATTACTTATCCTTCTGTTATTGCCTGTTCCCCTTTTCTTAGTATTAATAATGCAGGACAACTCTCAGGTTTTCCACAAACAATGCCGGGAGTGGTACAAAATGTAATGTCGTTCGGAACAGCATATGTATGTATTTTTCACCAGTATAAGCTTTGTTCGTTTTTACTGAAGTTCTTTTTTATTTTTTGTTTTATTTTTTCATCTAATTAAATGCTTATATACTTGTTCTTCGTTTTCATTTGTGCTAATTTAATATTTTCAATAACTTCATTTGTTTTTGTATGGTACAGCCTAGTCTTCCCATGATGCCAGCCCAAGCCATGACTCAACAGGTGAAGTTTGTATCATCTATATTCATCTACCATTTTCATGCCTTTAAATTTTCTTATGAATTTGTTTTCCTTGTTTCTTTCTATGTTATAGGCTACAAGGCATGCACGACGGGTATATGTTGGTGGGCTTCCCCCACTGGCCAATGAGCAGGTGATCTTTTAAATTTCCTCTATGCCTCTTATTTGTTCAAAGACTTTTCTTGTTATGTTTTTAAGATATTGGAGTGCTCTCTTTTCTGTTGCAGACAATTGCCACGTTCTTTAGCCAAGTCATGGCTGCCATCGGAGGCAATTCGATTGGTTCAGGTCAGTCTAATCATTATCCAACTTTAACCCTTCATTGGGTGTATACCTGCAACGCCTATATATATTTCATGTGTCTGAGGTGTGTTTTCCAGTTTCTGAACTGGCAGGTGATGCGGTAGTAAACGTCTACATAAATCATGAGAAGAAGTTTGCATTTGTGGAGATGAGAACGGTTGAAGAAGCAAGTAATGCAATGGCCTTAGATGGGATTATATTTGAGGTAGCCAATTTCATTTGATCAATAATTTCGGTTTTTATTTAATATCTATGTTATTCATAAAGGACAGAATAAATGACAAATTAGTGTAAAATATGAATGGTAGGGTGAAATAGAAAGCACAGGTAACTCTTTTTAAATAGTTGTCAGTTGTATCTGATTAACTCTTTTTTTTTTTTGTTAATGCTTAACAGAGCCATATATTTATTATACAGAATGAGATTTGTACTATTAACTGTATGGTGATCTCAGTGTCAAGTTACCAGGACATGACAGGGATGTGATTTCTGGATCTTTTAAAGTTGTATTAGTTATCTTAAATTTGCGGAGCTGGTCGTCCTGCAAAGTGGTGTTTGTGTGTGTGTACATAAGTGTCCTTTTCAAACTTTTTCGTCATCTGACAGTCTCCTTTTGATGGCTCAGGGTGTTGCTGTGAGGGTACGAAGGCCAACAGACTACAATCCAACCTTGGCTGCCGCCCTTGGTCCTAGCCAACCAAGTCCTCATCTCAACTTGGCTGCTGTGGGGCTTACACAAGGGTAAAGTTTACTTTTAGCCTTTCAATTTTGAGGATTACTGTGATTTTGTATTCTGCATAAATTATCCCACTTCCAAACTTTGAGTTAAGTTAAAAAAGATCTTCGCGTATGCTAAATTTGGATTTGTCTGGCAGTGCTGTTGGTGGAGCTGAGGGACCTGATCGTATCTTTGTGGGTGGACTACCATACTACTTCACTGAAGCACAGATAAGAGAACTGCTGCAATCCTTTGGGTATGATCTAAAAGTTATATAGCAATCTGCCATTCTTGTCCATGACCTGTCTTCTGGAATCTTCTTGTACCCCATCAATTATGTCAGCCATAAATGCATATTCTGATAGTAGAGTTGATTTTTGCAGACCACTTCGTGGATTTGACCTCGTTAAGGATAAAGATACAGGAAATTCTAAAGGATATGGATTCTGTGTTTATCAGGTAATCGTCAAGGATTAGTCACCCTTGCTCTAGATTAGTTATCTCCATTTGTTCATGTATATGTACTGCTTTATTGCTGTCACTCCTAGAAAATTTGTCAACTGATGTTCAAAAACTTCAGGATCCAGCTGTGACTGATATTGCCTGTGGTGCTCTTAATGGCTTAAAAATGGGAGATAAAACTCTAACTGTGCGGCGTGCTACAGCCAAGTTAGTTTCTTTCAAAATCAATGCCAACTTTCTTTTTCCAATTATTTCAAGCCCATTTGACTAAGTTCAAACGTTTTTGTAATTCTCTTTACAGCAGCGTGCAATCTAAATCAGAGCAAGAAAATATCTTGGTACAGGCACAACAGCATATAGCTATGCAGGTAGACTAGTAACCATCTTGTTTTTTTTGGTGTGTGTGGATTCAACCATCTTTAGTTCCCTCTTTACTATATAGAATTACATTGTTGGCTTATTTGTTTATTTTTCTTGTAGAAAATGGCGATGCAGGTTGTTGACATGAATTCTTTTGGGAATGGGATGGCATCAGTAACTACAGAAATGCCCACAAAAGTCCTTTGTTTAACAGAGGTATTAGTAGGGATAATGTTGCAATGAAAGTTCCATAGCACATAGTTGGTTTCGGCATCCATATTTTAGTTTCATCTTTTGTATGTCATTTTTTATTTTCATTTGACTTCTGGGTTAATATATGATGGTTTCAACTGCTGGCTAATTCTGGTGTTTTATTACAATGGAAGGCAATTACTGCTGATCAACTGGGTGATGACGAAGAGTATGTAGAAATATTAGAAGACATGAAGGATGAATGCAGCAAATTTGGTATTCAAATTACATGATTTGTGTGTTTTCTGTTTTTACAGTTGTTTATAACTTGGGACTAAGAAATTTCTCTTGTTTGGGATGGTTAGGAACTCTGTTGAATGTAGTTATTCCCCGTTCCAATCAAGATGGAGAAGAGAGTTCAGGTGTTGGAAAGGTATTTGAACTCGTGTACTCTCCTTTTTCTTGTCTTTTCTTAGGTAGTGAATATAGACTTCTTTCTATCGAGTCTGGATCTGTTAGGATATATGTGTGTGTGTGTGTGTGTGTGGGTAAATTAACTTAGTGTCTTTGATAGGCATGATATGTTTCTTGGTAACTTTAGAGCTTTCACTATACTAGTGAGGTATAGTAAACTGGTGACCTGATATACGGCTGTTTCAAACTTGGTTATCACTAACTAGTAGGGTAACACCTTTTTACCAGTATTTGGTGATGTAGTTTGTTTTGGCATTTCTCCAATTTCGGTGATTGCATCTTTCATTATACTAACTAATAGTTTCACCTGCAGGTCTTCTTGGAATATTCTGATACCGGAAGTTGTGCCAATGCAAAGAATGTACTTGGTGGGAGGAAATTTGGAGGGAACATAGTGCATGCGTATTATTATCCTGAAGACAAATACTTTAGCAAAGACTATAGTGCGTAAGGATACTGGAAGTTGTGCCAGTGCAAAGAATGAACTTGGTGGGAGGAAATTTGGATGGAACATAGAGCACATGCATTATTATCCTGAAGTAAAATACTTTAGAAAATACTATAATAGTGCATAAAAGTCGCTAAGCTCCTCGACATAACATTTTGTATTGCAATGTGAAATAGGATATATAGCTTTATATGCTTCAAAAAGAAATTCAAGATGCCCTGTTAATTTGATGTAAAATAGGGAATGGCTGCCAATTTGACGGGCAGACCGTTACTTTTCTTGTTCGTTAAATGTTTTCTTGTTCTTTAAATGTTCTGTAGATTGTTGCTTAAAGAGTGTGATTTGTACCGGTATATAGACCATTATACTTTATTTAAGGTCTTTTCATTTGGCTGGTTATTGAGTGATGTTGAGGCCAGAAGCGGCATGATACAATTTCTTATCAAATTTTTGTGTACTTTTTGAATCGACTCTTCATGATTGCAATAATGGAATTCTCTTTATGCATCTTCAAGGTTCGTGTTCCGACGGTGAAAAGGAGTTTTCTTAATGCTTTTTTTTATTATCATATATTACAAAACTCATAATCTTTACTATTAGAAAGCCAGGCGTGTCTTTGGTGAGGCCTTTTTTTCAATTGGCCAAAAAACCAAGGTAGCAGAAAATTCTCATACAATAAAAATAATAGTTACTATGGGTTTAACCGTAAAACACCACTGAAAAAAAAAAGAAAAAAAAATATGTGGTAGTTTTATCCCATTTTTTGGGGAGCAGTTATCTACAAAATGATAGGATTAACAGATTCATCCCACATAAAGTGGAGCAGTTCAAGTACACTTTCTTCCATTTTTTGATCCCCGTACAGATGCACGGTAAGAGGCTAGTAACTTATAATCTCTCACTTATTTAAGAGATATTATACGGTTAGATCAAATAATAATGAGTATAGTGAAATGAAGTTATTACATTATTTTTATCACTGATCAAATAAAATCAAAATACTAATGTGTTTACTGGAACGGAAAAAAATCATAAATTAGAATTAGAAGAGTTCATGAATATGCAAAATGGATAATCGGGGCACATTGATTTCTGAACCCATCTCTATATTGAATAGATAAGATTGGATTCATCTTAATTCCAATAGGTAGAAGCAGAAGTCAAATACGGTGGAACCATTCCCTCGTACTTACGTTAGTAAACGGAAAAATTCTTTTTATTTTATTTTATTTTAATCTTAAATAAGTAAACATGTCATAATTGTTTAAATTGATCGTTTTTACTCATTAAATGGCTGATAAACTCATTTGAAAATTCCAACACCGTCCTCCTAAGGTTGGGACATCTCAAGTTAGAAAATCGTACATTGACGATTTATAACCATCCGGATATGATCCAAAATAAAAAGAAAAAAGCGTTAATGACATGGATATTATCTTTTTACAAAAGGTAAAAACAAACATCTCAAAAAACAAAAGCACGAACACATCTTTTCCGCTGATCTAAGAGAGTATCTTTAGTACACGGCGTGTATCTTCACATACATACATGAATGGTCAGGATTAGAAGAAATAATATAGAAACATGATGGTTAAACATATAAATTGTTATGAACGGTTAAGATTATATCGTGTAAATACACGTCGTGCATACAAGAATTTTCACTAATCTAAATAGAAAACGAGAGGGAAAGGAAGATAGATAAGTATCCGACAAGATGGAGGACTCAAATGAGTGTCACTGTTCTAACCTTTGACTATTTCCCTTTTCGTACCAATCCATTATCCATCCACCTTAAATCGGCAAAAGACTAAATCCGCCAAAATCGCCTGCCAATCATTTCGCCACATCACGTAGGGATATTATTGTTCGTAGAAAAACGCACGTTGACCCCTCTCCCAAAAAAAAAAGAAGTCACGTTGCCCCAAAATTTACGTTCATAATTGGATTTGTTTAACTCTAAAAAAGATAGTTTAAGTCAGTTAATTACGGTGGGGGATTAAGAAATAGAACCAAATCTCAAAACCCAGACTATAACTTCGCGCCTCCTTTAAAGTTTTGGATAACATTGCCACGCACCCAACCTTCAAATATAGTTTGTATATAACAACTATATCTATATATACACCCCATTCTTCTCCATCACTATCATTATCTCTATCTCATTTGTTTACCAACACTAGTACTACGTAGTTTTCCATCTTTGTTTGAGATCTTTGTTTGAAAGAAGAAGAAGAAGAAGTTAAGATGCTTGCCATATTCAACAAGGAAGTGGTGCAGCCACCGCAGGAGCTTAACAGCCCGGCCACGCCGTCGTCTAAGAAGCCGAAGCACCCTGAAGAAATCGTCAAGGATTTCATGTCATGCCATGACCCCGATAATGCTTTCTCTGTTTGCTTTGGAAACAAGTCCCTGATCGCTTATGTTCGTCCAGAAAATAACTTCTCCATGAATCAGAGGTACGTGCCCTTAATTTCTCTCCCTCTTTTCATGTCATGCTAAGCACATAGGGTTTGATCTGGATAGATCTGAGTGAAATGGATATTGCAGGTTGTTCTGTTCTTTGGATGACATATACTGCGTGTTCTTGGGGAGCCTTAACAACCTCAGCAGCCTGATCAAGCAATATGGCCTTTCAAAGAGCACAAATGAGGCCATGTTTGTGGTGCAGGCCTACCGGACCCTCCGAGACCGGGGACCTTACCCGGCCGATCAGGTCATCAAGGATCTGGACGGCAGCTTTGGATTTGTGATCTATGATAGCAAGGCTGGAACTGTTTTTGCTTCCTTGGTAATTAACTTGCTACACAACCAACATCCTCATCTTATTGTTGTCATATTTTACATTGTTCTCAACAATTGGTTTGAGCAGGATGCTTATGATGGAGTTAGCCTATATTGGGGGATTGCAGCAGATGGCTCCGTCGTGATTTCCGACAACTTGGGGGTCTTGAAGGAAAGCTGTTCCAAGTCATTTGCTCCATTCCCAACTGGTTGCATGTTCCACAGTGAGCAGGGACTCATGAGCTTTGAGCACCCAACCCAGAAGATGAAGGCAATGCCTAGGATTGATAGTGAGGGGGTCATGTGTGGTGCCAACTTCAAGGTTGATGTTCACTCAAAGGTTCAGAATATGCCTCGTGTTGGAAGTGAAGCCAACTGGGCTGCTTGGGGACAACATGCCTAGAGTTTCCAAGACCCAGAAACTTGATGACATCTCATCTGGAACTTATGTTTATCTTCATTTTTGCTTGGCTTATTTTCGAAATTCGAGTATTCATGTATATATTCCTTCCTTTTTTTACCTTACGATGAGTATCTCTGTGCAAATACATGAATGAAGTAATTTTTCTGGATCAACAGCATTTTTCATATTACTACTATAAACAAAGGGATTAGATCAATGCAGACTTTGATTTGGTACAACATTACTGTTTTTCCTGGACTAGTACTGGAATACCAACTCAATACTCATAAAATTCAAGCTAAACAAGAGGGCCATTATTAGCATTGAAGAATTACAGTGTGAACCTACCGACTTTGTAACTTCATCATAGTAATTTTGGTGAAGATAAGGGAAAGTATGCTTTTACTCAAGTGATGGTGTTCACCACTGAGAAGTCTTGAGTCTTGACCCTATTCATTGGAAGATTAAACAGAGTTAAATGGAAGAGGATAAGGACTAAGGAGGGATGATATGAAGTTTATTCAAGTTAAGTGCTTCAATAAAGCTCTGATGTAACAGTAGTTTCTAAGAAATTGTATAACAAATCTGTAATATAATCACCTAAATCTTTTACAAACTACATTCCATCCTCACAACTAAATATGGAAGCCAGTTTCTGGGCATTCTAATCTTACAACTTTACATTTGCTACCCAAAAGAGAATTGTGGAAAAAAGAGATTGCTACAGTCCACCAAACGAACCAGAAAAAAGAGATCGTTAAACCAAGCCTTCAAAAGGCTGCAGGGGTATTCATCACGGTCAAAACTAAGGCATGATCAGTCCAGATCCACATATATCTGCAACAAGTCCAGAAGGCTGGTCAGAATGGAAGAATAACCGAAAGCATCTGGCTTTACAGTTTAGATGGGAAATGAAAATCCATTGGCATAGCTTTAAAAGAATGCCGTGCTAATAGCTGTTTGAATGAAACAGTGTTAACTGACAGGTACCTTAACTACTGTTCTAAGAAAATGAAAACTTACCTCTAAATCTGGCAAAGGATCGTATGATTTTCTCTCCATTGTGTTAAAAACAGTGATGCCAGTGATCTTCTGAACTCCAAGTTTGGTAGCAATGAGGTTCTACATTGTCAAAGAACAGCTCTAAGGAATTACTCAACAGATCATAAAATCATAATTAAGCAAATTGTTTTTCAATAAGAAACAATACAATGTTGGTAGTGGAGTACATGAGATAACAGCTAGCTGATGCAAGTTAAGCTAAAAATCTTGTGCTCATGCATGCAAGTGAGGCTACGCAAACAAAGTTCTATTCCCATGCTCACCTTACTTAATCCAAAAAATAAAAAATTCAAGACCATGATTTCTCACCCAAAATTGTGGTGGACTACAGCACAATTTTTGTTGTTGTTGCTATAATCACATTGATACCAATATCTGACCACCCCCAAATCCTGATTTTTAAGAAATTCCTGAATTGACAGAAATCAAAAATCTTGACCACAATATTTTATTATGGTTTTTCCAGTGTCCACACTTCAGAAAATCATTAAAAAAAATCGGGTTGAGACTTTTAAGTTTCGTCAGTTGGATAATTGCTTAAAAATCATGGTTCGAGAGTAGGACGGTTTTGGCAAGTAAATAAGAATATGCAATTTTGGTCAAAAAACACATTTTCCAGCAAGATTTGTGAGCTATAACACACATTTTTTTGGCCAAAATTGTATGTTCATATTTTTTCACCAAAATTTTCCCACCCCAAATTCATGATTTATAAGCAATTATCCAATTGACGGAACTCAAAAAACTTGACCCAATTTTTTTCAATGATTTTTCCAAATTCTAACTTTGAAAAAATCATAAAATAATATTTGCAGTTGGTAGAGGTCCAAAAAATCATGTCTTTCAAAATGTGAAATTATGGTGAAAGAGAAGTGGATTTGACATAGTTGGGTTTTCTTTCTTTCTTTTTTCCCTTTTGCCCCAGCAACATAACCAATGAGTCTAGACGTAATGAATGAATGTATCAACCATAGAAGTGAACAATTATGCATTACCAGATGAAACTCCTTGGAACCAAATGCTTCAACACTCGGAAATACCTATACATAATTCAAGAAGAAGATTCAACATATTACCACAGTTTGAAGCATTTCTGACAACCTTAATACAAGAAGAGGATTCAACACATTACCACAGTGAAGGCAATTTTGAATACAAGAAGAAGATTCAACATATTACCACAGTTTGAAGACCATTAATCACGACAACCTTCTCCTCGCGTGAATCATCTTGTGATAAAGAAACTTCAAATGGGCCAAGTTCTTTTTCTGTCTCATTTGCTAATTTTAAGTGTAGCTGCATGATATTTTAGTTTGTCAGTACCAACTCATCGTCACCAACTTTAAACTTCATATACTGAGAAATGACGAGTACAGTACTTGTATATTTTGGGGGGGGGGGGGATGGGGGAGGGGAGGTTTGCAAATAAGTCATCAAGAGATGTAAAATTACCGAAAAGGGTCTTTCCAATTTGATGACAGACGGTATCTCCACAACTTGCAACTCAATATCCTTTCGTGTTATAGGCTGTAAATAGTACATCAAAAGGATGAATTCATTTAAACCTCAAGACACAATATTAAACCAAAATAATAAACTGTGAAACATCATAAAGTCATGTAAGATTTAATTGTATGGAAATTTTGAATGTTAAAATAATAAACTCTGTAAGTTTAACTTCTCAGTTTCCATTGAAGTTATCAAATGATTTACAATTCAAATTAACTGCATACTACAAATTTCAAATGGCAAGCAACATATGCATATGACCTGTGCACTGAACTTACCCAAGGCCCTAATAGATTGTAAAATATATAAAAAATAAATAAAAATTAGACATTCCAAACATCCTATACCCAACCAAGCGCATAAGCCTGGGATATATACATTACTACCGACAAGGAGTCGTACACTTCATATGCATGCTAATATATTTTCAATGCAAATATGGGATTCTGATTAAACAAATAATGGACCGACATTCTTCCTTCTTATTCTATTTATGTCAAAATCAAAAACTCACAGTGCCCATAATTTGCTGTGTTTGTAACCGACCAGGTTCACCCAGATTAGTTCGCCAAGTTATCTGAAGTTTACCAAGAATATTGCTTCCCTCAACTTTCGTTTGGGCAGACCCATGTGATATTAACTGATAAAGATAGTTACGAATTCCTCCGCCAGATCTGATGAGAACTGGAGGCTTAAACAAATCTCTGTCATCAACAACTCAAATATGAGTGATATAACCAATTTTAGACTTGATGAAAGATAAGAAATAAGAAAAAGCCAGAACTGACATTCTGCTGACAAAAGGCATATTATTTTGACCTTGTTTGAGATTTCGTCTCAGATTGGTGTTCATCAGCTTTTAGAAGTTTTGCACCCCAGTGCCCAGCAGGCTCAAACTCAACTTGATCCATAAAAAGATTTGATTTCGTATGATTTTCAATGCAAGCTTCTAAAAAGGTAGTTTCCTGGTGAGAATGCAGTTACCATAGGGACGATTATTACAGGCAAATGCTTATATCAAAATACATATATTTAACCAAAATGAGAGGGCATTCAAACAGTTATAAACATGATCAGAGTTACTACTTAGGCCTGAAGGATATGCAAGCTCAGATCCTCCAATATAGCACATGCATGCTCAAGTTTTCAAGCGACAATCATATATCTGTGTTTCCCAACACCATGTATGTATAAATATTTAACTTGTATTTTATATCCAACAGAATTGATTTGCAAACTTACAGCTGACGGATTCAATGATCCTCAACATACCTTAACAACACGGACCTGCACATCAAATCAAATTCGAATTCCCTCAGCATCAGTGACATGATGTCATTTGAGGAACACAACTCTAACTGCAGATGCAAATGCCAAGGCCTGGATCATACCTTAGTCCGAACAGAAAGAGGATTCGCCACAATGAACTTGAAGAACTGCGGTAGGTACTTACGCTCGCCCTCACCATCATTGTACAATGCAGTGCACACCAACCTAAACCTCAACACAAACAACAATGTGAGAACGCAAAACAACAATGACAATGTCAACAAAATCAGTAGCAGCGATGATGAGCAAAGCTTACGTGTGAGCTCCGAGTTCCTTCACGTCATGCTCAACAATGAAGTCGTAACGCCCTCCGGCGCGTATTGACTCCACCGGCGATTTCGAGGTCTCCAACAGCACAAGCCTCTGCCTCTCTGTCTGCATCTCCGCCTAAAATCTCCAAACAGATGAAGAAATTCAGCTGAATTTACACCAAAACCAAAACAATCATTACGTCGAAATCGAACCTTGATTATAATGTCCCGGACTTCGAAACTGGAGCTGTTGTTGATGCTAATGTAGCTACAAAACGTCTCCCCTAAGTAAATCGCTCTGCAAATTTTCAAAGATGAAGAAATTAACTAACAGAAACGAAGAAGAAGAAGGTTCTAGAGAGAGATGGAAGCCTGACCCGAAGGCTTGGGGGAGGACGAGGAGGCCGGAGAGGCCGATGGAGTCGGAGGGGTGGCGGAGGAGCAATCGGGAGCGGTAGCTGGGATCGGAGGAGGAGTCGGCGGAGGAGGACACGTGGCTGTCGAGGAGGCGGGGGACCTGAGCGGCGGCGAGGGGGTCGTCGAAGATGTCTTCGCCGACGAGGAGATCGGCGGGGTCGAGGAGGAGGGGGAGGGGCTCCACCTGAAAGGAGGGCTTGCAGAGACGCATCACCCTGAAGGCCAGTGAGTGGGGTCCACCTTGGCCGCCACCGCTGCTGCTCATCGCTTCGTCGTCGTCGTCTTCTTCTTCTCCGATTTGGATTTGAGACTCAGATTTCAACGCTTCTGTGAGAGTGAGTGTGTATGAGGCCCATCAACAGTGGACCCCACAGCCCGCTAAAGCCCGCGCCCACCTGGACCGCCTAGGCCCGCCACGTGTCCGCCTTGTCGGAGGAATTATTTCTTTTTTTTAAATGGTGGACCTTCAAGCCCGTTAAGGCCCACAAGACCGCCTGGCCCGCAGGAATTATTTTTCTTTTAAAAATGAATTGGGCCTTGGCCCACATAAGGCCTAAAGTCCCTCTTCATTTTTGATTCCTCTAATTCTTTCTGGTTTCTTTCACTTTTTCTCTTACTTCCGTACCGTTTTTGAACAAGACTCGTTTACAATGAAATCATATGTACTGTTTACAATGAAACCTTTTCTTTTTCGAACTTGAATGTCATTTTACAGTGTTAGGAATCATACAAGACTAAAATGATATAATATTCTAGGTGACTACTCTATATTCTAGGTAACTTGGGAGTTCATTACATATGGACATAATAAGTGGAGGGCGTAGTCAGATCAAAGAGGGGCTAGACTCCATTTCATTCCCCAGTACCAAAGGTCAGGGCTGCAACCCACAAGATGGAAACCTGAAATGAATTAAGAAGATCTTAGTAATGAGACTGCTCTGGAATAAGGGAAACCAATCAACAGATAAATAAATATGAGTTTGACTGCTCACTGAGATAATCTTCTACTATTGGTCTGCATCACATGATTCTGCCAGCAATGATCAGCAGGCCAGTGGATCATTAATCAGCTATGTCCTTTGCATCTCCACAGTGGACCTCACCACATATAGAACAGTAAAACATGAATCCACCTAACAAATAACATGGTCGGTTCAGTAGTCTATACAACTCGAACCCATGTTCCACCACACATAGGACAGCAATAAACCCAGCGGCTGATCCACCAACTCTCCCGCTCATTTTGATTAGGTGGACCTGTAGCACCTTGGGAAGCAAATGCTGAAGTCTGCCTTAAACATCTTATGCACTGCATATGCATAGTTGCACAAAATCAAGACTGAAGCTATTAAATATAGGAAGGGAAAAGAAAACGCCGAGGGAGTTTTCGTATCGAACCTTATACCAAACACCATCAAGACCAGTCTTCCATACAGCAGTAACAACATCTCTACGTGATCCCATTATACCCAGATATGCCCCAAGACCCACAGAAGTGTTTAAGCCAAAAGCTGCATCTCTTTCAGACATTCTGCGTTTCCTTGGCCACAGGCCATGGGCTCCATAATAGACATCACAACTTTCCATCAATCCCAAATCGACCGAGTCATGAGAGCTACATAGCTTGGGGGTATCATCTAGATTGCCCACATCATCCGGATCGGACCAAGGCCCACCATACATATTCCGTCTATGCCACTCTTCAGCTGGAGGGTGGAGTTCTAATTCTCGGAGTAACAGACCAGCAGCATCTGCACCTCTAGGCCGGGGCATATTCTGTAGCACCCATCAGAAAAACGAAAAGAAGTATAAGAGAGGATTTCCACCCTAACATATAGCATGAGAAAAAAGTATCATATATGGGAGGTTTCAGAACTTCTAAGCAACCACTAGAAAATAAAGCTGGAGACCCACTTTCTAAGCATGTTATTCCAACTATGACCTGTTATTTCAAAATTATGACAAAGACCACTTCTGGGTGATCCAGCATTAGCATACTGCATATGGTTTCTGGTATACCCCAAAACTGAAGCTGTCTACAATTCTCATTTTTATTTTTTTTACTCCTGCATTACTTTCAGCGACGTTGCAGTTTCACTTGACACCATTACTAATGAAAAGTGAGAGCAACACCCTATGTAATTGCAACCTAATTGGTCGTCTTGGGAAATCCAACAATACCTGCATATGAGGGCCGAGAGATGCTTCAACAACTTCTGGAAGTACAGTATAATTCCCATCAATGTAATGCAGCCGCACTTGAATGTTGCTGCTTCCCACCTGAGAAACTGGCAAGGGATGTGCCAGAGTTGATGTTCTTTTGCAAAGATCCATAAGGATGAGAAAAAGGACTTTCACCTACATCACAGTAACAGATACATCAGTCTAGATTCTGCTTAGACTCTATGACGGAGAAATTTAAAAATTAACTAAGAATTCCCTCACCGTGTCAAATTCACTATCGAGACATGAAAATTCATAAGGATGTACTCTTAGTTAACAGATTAAAATTGTAGAAATTAAGCTAGATATAAACAATTAAAACTAGATATCATCCGTGTGCACATCTTAGAATTAAAGAGCATTCAGTGTTTTACCTCCTCAAAAGTGTATCCCTGACCAGCATTTCCAGCACCCAATCTTGACCTTCCAGCAGGTCCTTCCTCAACTCCTTTTGCTCCAGGTACGATCTGACCAGCCCGAGCTACCTGACCCTCCTCTGGTCTAACTATGGTTGAGGATGGTTTTACAGAAACAGAACTGATTTCCTCCACTTTCCCAGGAGCCCCAGGCTGAGGCTTTTGCATGTTTGCATCAGTATTTCTCTGTGCACCCCCAGCAAAACGGGGTAGCTGAGTTCGCCGAAAGAAAAAACAGAAGAGCAAAAGCTGGCATAATCTATGGAGAAAGTGGCAATCGCCAATCAGCCTAACAGCAGGTGTTCCAGGAAATGTTCCTGTGTTTATACTTATTGGCATGAAAGAAGATGGACCACTGATGGGGTTTGGAGTTGAATTAGGCACTCCATCAGAGGTACTACTGATCTTTGCAATGGCACCTTGTACCCAAGCTTGCATCTGGGTGTTTCCTGTGGAAGTTGCTGGTCCATTTGGGCCTCCTGAAAAAACATGGCATTACACTGTCAAAGAAATGCTCAAATCAGACAATGCAAAATAGGAAGACTGAATAAGAGGTTTCAGTTGGTTAAAAAATCTGCTAATAATATTATTACAAAGAGAACAAAGTATCCCCAACTACTTGTGTAAGAAGCACACAGCTGCCTTGAAAGTTCAATAGTTTGGCATTCAGCATCTACCAATATTTGTTCACCTCTGAAGGAAACCATTGTTTAACTTGAATCATAATCGTTTTATCACTTTAAAAGTTGAAACTAACAATAGAGTTGGTCAGTATATTTTTTCATAACAAGGCAAATGCATACTGACCCTGACTAGTTGCAGGAGAACCCGAACTCTGCATAGGACTAGCCACCATATTGCGATTGCTACCACTGCCGGCAGTAACAGCATGGCTGGCCAATGTGCGGCAAAAACTAGCGTAGCGCCGCAAGCGAGTGATGAAATGTGAAGCTAGATCAAGAACTGCATCTACGTAAGCCTGTATTACAGCGGAAAAATCAGGATAGGAAAAAAGAAAAGAAATTGAAGGAAAAGCATGTATAATTGTTATCCATGGACAATGGCAAACCTCCAAAAACAAGATACGAGTGTGGTGAACTTGGGCCAATAAAATACTTCACATTTTAAGTTTTTTCTTAAAATACTTCACATTTTAAGTTTTTTTTTAGAAAAAAAAATTGCGTCACATCCAATGCAACCACATAATGATTTTTGTGAGTCCTTCCTTCATCTTTTTCTGCACATTATTTTCTTCCCATATGGTTGCAAATAGTTGGCCTTTTGTTGTCGTGTCTCATCAGTACTAGAATATATGCCCCTTTCTTTCCTTAATTATGTTTTTTTTTTTCAGACTTCCAGAATTACAAAGAAAACCAAATAATTTCAACAACAAAGAAAAAAAAAACCTACAGTGCAAAGTGATCATACTTTGAGTTTCGGATATGGTGTAGAATGTGTGGACATGTATCCTAAAGTTAAGGTTCCAAATGCTAACCAATAAGTATTCGAAAGTATTGGACATTGGGTACCCTCAAGTATCGAGGAGTAAATCATATCGGGAGATATGCGATATGAAAGTATCCAGACATCATTGAATAACCTTCAACACAAAAGGCCATAAAATTCAGAAGTGAAGAGCTGAATAGAATCAGCAACCAACCTGAATATTTGAAACAAGCGCTGGTTCAACAGCCATTGCTTCAGGATCAATAGCGGACAAAGTTTCACCTTTTGCCAGCCATGGTTCTTGTACCAAAGCAGATGGATTTATCAAAGTCGATTCAATTCCTTTCCCAAGCATGTCTAGCAATAGCCTAGCTTGCATGTCTAGAACCATTGCCCTAACTTCTTGTGCGTTTGTGCCTTCCAGCAGCCTGCATTTTATCCTATCCAGAGACTGCAATACATGTATGATTCTCTTAGTCAAACCAATTAAAGCAATCCAAAAGGATAAGAAACTAAAGCTGGCATGATAATGGTGCATAAACTACAACCCCGTCACAAACCCAAGTAGGGGGACCAAAAATCATAATGGAACTAAAAAGCCATGATGCAGCCATGCAAATCAAGGTTGGATGAAAGCTTAGTCTTTAGAGCAAAAACTTCCACACTTAGAGTTGAAATAAAAGCTCTAACAAAGACAAAAATGCTGCATGCATTTTTTCATTATAATCACTGGTAAAAATCAGGTTCAAACAACTGTAAGACACTTTTTTTTTATATAAAATAAGCTCAAATACACATATAGGACCTACAACCTAACACAATAAAAATAGAGAGTCCAGGAGAGTGTATAAACTGTAAGGAGGAAGAGCAACTACAATTCACCTACTATGGAGACAACAAAGTTTTAAATTATATAGTAACAAAATACATGACTTTAACTATTCACCTATGTTTCACGTTCACATTTTCAGGAAAAAATTAAGAAAGTACACAAGAATTTTATGCAGCCTGTTTTATGGCCAGAGAAACTTACAGGACCATACTGTTGTCTATGCTGAGTAGAGGGAAGAGAATGAAAATCTGCATCCAGTACTGCAATGACACTGTTCAGAGAAACTGCACCAGAAAGAAGCAACGCATCATTTAGAAATTATCGGAACAAAGCATGAACAAAAGACTTGGAAAACAGAAAGCATCTTCCATTAAAATCCATATAGAAACAACTCAAAGAATATTTGCCAAATTACCATTCATTAGTTACAGTAATACAACAAGAGAAACCTTAACTTACCAATGCCATCCTCGGCAGCACTCTGTGTACACCCAACTGCATCCCACCAGTCAACTCCAACCAAAAGACTCCACCAAAACCTGCCATGATTGACAATTTAATGACATACAAACTAAATAATATATCCACCTCTATCGATATAAGTAAACACCTACAAGTACTAATTGTGGGGAATTGAAGATTTCAATTGGTGGAAGGTACAAGCGCTTTAAAGTACCTTTCGGCAATTGCACGTTCCCACATTGATGAGTTAACCTTCACTTGACTGCTTGGAACAGCGGGCGGAAGAACACGTAGTATTTTTAAAATGGTACGGTCCTTGCTACTCTCATGCCAAACAGAAGCTGAACAGCAGCTTGTCGATGAGAAGGCAGGAGCAGCAATTGCAGATCCAACGTTAATCTGGTAGTTATCAACAGGTGCAAAGTTTGGACCAGAGAAGATGTGAACCCCGCCCCGAAGAAAAGCAACAGCAATTTCACCCCCATGAGCAGAATAGACTATTCGAGCAAGAGTTCTAACATCACTTGGCAGGTCAAAAGGATCAAAACTGACTCTTTTTGCCTTCTCAATGTTAGATTCAGGTGTCTTCGCTCCTGTTGCAGCTGCTTGGTGATTTTTAAAATCATTAGTTGGTTGTATGCTTGTGTCCACTTTGGAAAGCCAAACGGTTTGCATGGGTGGCTGCCCACCAAAAGTGGAGGTAGGATTCCCAAACATTTGATGAAGCACAACTGGCTGAAGGGATGATTCCCAGCGTTGCACTCTCCATCCTGTAATTGAAGGACCCTCGTCTGGATCATATGGAGACATGTATTGTCCTGCACACGTGAAAACAAAGGGTACACTTTATGTCACTTGTGTACTGCCCGAATATTTTAAGATAGTTATTCTTATCCAGAAATACATGATAAATAACTCGGACTGCTAAACCAACTAAGCTGTACACGGAAAATACACGCAACATAAAGGAGACAATATACACTTGATTCAGGTAGGTTTCACATCCAAAAAAGTACTTCTGGAGAGAAACTTAAAAGAAATGGGGAGATTGGCCAAGGTGGTGACAGTATGAATAATGATGAGGAAAATAGGTTATGATTATCTTATTATATGCAAGGATGTAAAGGATATGAGATCCTAAACCCTAAGAGCTCATACACATCAACAAGATGAACAAAAAGTAAAGACAGAAAAAGTTCACAAAAACAGGTGCTCTTAGAAGTAACTTAGGGAGAAAAATCTAGACTAGGTATTAACAAAGAAAATATAAAAATAAAATGCTTGTTTTACTATTTCAACAGCCTGAAATTGAATTTAGAGAAGGAAAAAAGGTTTACAGAATCTGAGAAAAGATATAAACTAGTACCCTCAACTATGACAACAGCAATGACAGAACCACCCCGAGTTGGATCAAAGGCAACTGCAGTAACTCCAGATCCCCACGTGGTGGTTGTTGCAGATTGAGCAGCAGCATCAGGGCTCACATATGCTGAAAAGTTTGAAACTGGAGAACAATGGAGTGGTACTGTATCACTGAAATCTGAATCTGTCTGCTTTCGCCCTTGCTTTGATTCGGATATTAGATGATCTTGCCAGCTAAACAAATATGCAGCTAAAGCTGAAAAACCTGCCCAATTGGGTGGACATATTGACGGTGGGACCCCATTGCTTGTGGTTATCATCGGAGTTGCGTGAAATCCATTGCCAAGGCCAGGAGTGACCTCCCAAACAACAACAGTAGATGGGTTTACAATTGGAACACCTGCAACGTGCATTGCACCACTATCTGTTATGATAACATCAGCAGCCATTATTCCACTAGGCCCAGCACCTAAGAGTCCCTTGCTCGTTTGAAACCACTTTGGTGCTGCTGTACTTTGATTAGGAGGCCATTGAGACCAATGAAGCTGAACTGAGCCTGAGGAGAAAACAGAACAGACACAGAGAAAATTTGGCCACCTATCTGAAACAAAACAAAATATATTGCATCAGATGCCAAGCAAACTCACATTGCAGAATGCAGATCATACCATAGAACATGGAATTACAAGAGGTTGCAAAAGACGAAAAATACCTGAATTTTGGGATTGTTGTGAGAGAAATTTTTCTTCAAAAGTTGACTTCGCATTTGAGGGACTACTTGATTTTGAGGAAAGCCACCTATACTGGTTCATTGAGAAGGTGTAGCAAAAAGGAAAACAGAACATCAGAACATGAAGGGTAATGTATTTCACAAAATGGAAGTTTGTAGTGAACACATATTAATGAAGTAACAAATATATAATTTTCATTTAAGATGAGTAAAGGAGAAGAAAAGTGCTTACTGGTGACACCCCTGATAGCCACTTTGTAACAACTGCAATATCCTGCTGCCATTCATGCTCTAGCAACCAGTTGCTAGCATCACGTACTAAATTAGCCGGCCCCTGTACAGAGATACAAGGTATACACATTTAGATAATAGCTTCGCCTAATAATGTGGGAGGGGGGGGGGGGGGAAAGTGAAAACTAAGCGCTCTTATCAACATCATTGCATATGAGCTGATACCAAAAAAAACACAGCAAAATCTTGTAATAGGAAAATAAAATTATATATGTAAATATAAAAAGCCCTGTCCAAGTGTAGCTTACTTGAGAAGGTTGAGTCCAGATTGTTATTCTCCCATGGAAATTAGCAATCAGTAAGGCACGAGGGCAAGAAGTGGGTGACCATTCAATAAACTGAACAGAATCACGAGGAGAATCTGCAATATGTTCAAAAGGCATTAAATTCACATATTTAATTGTATACTCAACAGTACAGAGTCTAATGACCACCAAAATTTCATAAGTGTATAAGGATAACTATGCAACTAGGATAACTTCAGAAGAAACTAACTTCAAATTCATATATTGGCTGTCTTTAAAACATAAAGATATTACTCCAGTAGAGGTACTTAAAAGAACTACATGTCATCATTATTATCAAGCTAATAACTGGGCACATTATGTTACAGAAAACCTACGCACAGTCTGAAAAAGCAGAGGTTTTGATAAGAGCAATCAGCAGAATATACCTGCATTAACGTTGAATACTGCACACTCAGTTGGTCGCTCTGGGATTACAATATGAATGGGAATCCAAAACGGTGGATTTGCATTAGAACTGTAGCAAAAAAAAATTACATACAAAAAAAGTCAAAACCCTACACAAATAGAACTGTTAGGAAGCCCAAGACTAAATAACCTGTTATACCAACCAAGACTAGCTAAATTTTACACTAGAGGATTTAGTAATATTAAGAACTAAACTTTGGTTTGCACACACTAGCTTATATTACAGCAGCGATTTGGAAACAGCATTATGATTCTTTGAGGATGCAAAGTATCTTTAATTTGAAAGAAATACAAAGACAATTCTGTAAATTTAGAAAGTTAGCTACGACTCTTAACCTCACTTTCCACTTTCCCTTGCATTGTGCCTTCTCATATCTCATACTCTTAAATAATGAAGAATGAGACATTTGCCTGACATGGTGAAGAATGAGAAACAATACTGACCTTGGAATTCTAGCACAAGTTTCTGAGGCACAAGCTATAGCATTCAGCTTCCCGCACCAAGAAACAGCGCTGCAATACAAACAAAAGACAGCATGAATTAAGCTAATTATCCTAAATTTCGTTCCGATGATTAACAACTAAACTTTCCATGTAATCACAACAATAACAATTCTTCTTTAGTGAGCTAAAACCAGCACAATTCAATCACATTCTTCAATTTACATTTGCCCAATTCAATTCAATTCAATTGCAACCAAAAACAAAACGAAAAATCGGATCTTGAAAACATTACCTAAAATTGCGACAAAGCTCAGGAACGCTCATCTTATGCTGCAAGTCGGACCTGGGCTGCTTGAGCCCAATACAGAACACGAGAGACGTGCTGACGGAGGAGGGGGCGTCTTCCTCCATGGGATCGTCGTCGTCGTCGATTTGGGGCTTATCGTCCTCAGTGTCTTGTGGTTCTTCTGGTTCGTCTTCTTCAAGTTTAGGGCTTTGGGGTTTTTCAGGTTCGATTGACTGAGCCAATGCCAATGGCTCGTCGTCAGCTTCGTCGAGGACTTGACTCATTTGGGCCTAAAACAAATTATATATACAAATTGACAAAGCAGAGAGAGAGAGAGAGACGAAGAAGAATGTAAGTGGTGGAAAGTAGTAGTTGAAGGCGACAGGTATCACAGTGTTGAGAGAGAGAGAGAGAGAGAGATCAGTGGGGTTAGTGTGAGAGAGAGAATGAGTGGATTTGGGGGTTAGGGTTTGGGTTTGGGTGGTAGACAAGGGCATGTGATTTGGAACCCAATTTTTTCCAGGTGTTGGTGTGAAATTTAGAAATTTGGGGCCTAGGGTTTGGGATTTTGTCCTCAAGTTTGCGACTTTTGCAAAATTGCACTGGGTACTGATGATTTTTGGGGAATATGACTACCAAGGATTAGAAATGCAATGTTAATTTGAATAAACATGATATTTTATTAATCAAAATCACACTGTTTATTCAGAATAAAATATCACACGATTTTTTTAAAGATTTTCTATACTCACAGAGACCTATGTAATTTGAGCATGATATAAATGGCTACACTTGCTATACAATGTTGTTGTGCTCTATAACAATGTGAAATGCGTCTTTATTCTTAGTTTTAACATTAATGAAAATGATGGGTTTTTATTGGTAGAGAGATTGAGAGGAAGGAGACAGAGAATCATGGGAAAGTCCAGCAGCACAAGGAATCTCCTATATATAAAAATGTCAAAATGTCTGATTGGGGAAGGAGAGGAGACATATATTGTTGGTCTGCTGATGTTCCTCTTTGTCTTTGCCTCACTTGGCCTAGTTTGTGAAGAGAAGAAATCTTGGGGAATTTCATATTTATACCAACTTGATAAAGGAGACCAAGTTCACAAACCCAAGAAACAGTATTTGCCTGCATGATTTGTTTATGAGAGTTCAACCAAAATCGAATGGAGCACACACTTTTTAACTAGTCAAACTAATCACAAGTTCACAGCCACGAAGCCACATATGTCGAGCACATAACGAACTATTCTCTCGCCTTGACGATGAAGCTATTGAGAAACAGCAGCACAAGCAACTTTTAGACTTCAGTGCAGAGAGACATGAAGCTGCACATACACAAACAAAAACAAAGTGATTTGTAGACTGCAGCATGTGTATGACAATTGTTGTGATAATGGGGGGAATGTGGAGCAGGAGACCTGCTTGGTCGAAAGAATTTAACTTTAGTTAAAGATGAAGAAAGGTAAATGATAATCAGAAACATGTGGAAGGAGAATTAGAATTTTGATCTGTGTCCAGCTAATGTGCAGATCTAGAGAAGAGTTGGTAAATAAAGTTTCCCCATATACTTTGGCTCATTTCACCACTAACCAATTTCATCAACTTATATTTCTTTCTTGAACCAAAAACAATGTATTTGTTAAAATGTCTCGAAACTACTAAAACATGTCGCTCATGCCATTTTCTTGCGCACCATGAAGAACAGTTTCAGAATCTAAACATTAGGTTCTCAACTTGATGAAGTTGTGACGTGAAACCATAGAACGACGGTTAATCTAGTCGATTTGTTCCCAGAAATACGTTTGACCCGGTAAATACAAAAAAATGTGTTCTTATTTTTCTAGATGAAGAATACTGTTCTGCTATTCAAGACTTTTATACAGTTGAAATCTACCAAAAGTGCATGTCATCTTCAAATGTTTCCAAGCTGACCATGGAAAAAATGAGTGGTACAGCAAACTACATAGTACAAGCAGAAGCAGCCAGCCAAATGGTAGCCATTTGTTGACAAATAGCTATGAAAACTTGGAAGATATTATTATTGTGTGAATGTGTGATTATAATCACATATACTTTGCATACTTGGTCTGTTGGTCCTTTTTGTTTTGCTGCATACTTGGTCTTACTCGATGCATATCACTATCATGATCAATAAAACCATAAACCATCCAATAACTCTCTCAAGATTAAGATTATTGTTTCCCCTGGTTTTGATACTTTCTGTATATCTTTTCCCACACGAAGAATAGTAAAAGACGTCAAGTTTAAAGATTAAACTAACCATTCATCACTCTAAGTTTGATTGATGAATGGAAGACTAGGAATAGAAGAACAGGACTGGGGGATAAGTTTCTGTGAGAATGAAGGATATGAAGACGTGGCCGGCTGCTTATGGATCCAACATTCCAAATTTATGTAGCTCATTTTCAGCCATTGACTTCAAAGTTGTATTACCTACGTAGCACAAATCTTTAAGTGAAATTGGTATCTAAAAGAACACCCAATTCGTTTGAGATTACATAATGTTTACAGTTTACTTGATAGAAGTAGCATTGTAACGCTCTAATGAAAATAATGTCTTGTAAACTTGCTTGTGAAGCTTTGATATTATATTCTCAACAGATTGCCTAAACTACTTGTGGTCTCATTTCCTTGATTTGCACCTCATGCAAATTTGTACGAGGACAACAGGATCAAAGTGTTTGTGTGCTAACTGCTAAAACAGATGTTTTTGTATCCAAATCATCTCAATTTGGTTCATGTTAAACACCCTATACAAATTTGAAACTAATCTAATCGTAAAGTTAAAATGATATGGATTCACAACAAGTTGAGGATCATGCAAACTGCAAAGCAAGTAAACCTCGAAAAATGATGTCAAATATCTGTAAAATGATGCAATGCAAATCTAGCGAAGCAAACCATTAATGACGCAACAAAGCATTTCCCAAAATAAAGAAAAACAGAGAGAGGTAAAAGTCATTTTCAGGCTTCAACAACAGTTGGAAATGGGAACGCTCTCAGCTGTAATTGGAAGCGAAGCTCGTGCAACTGTGTACTATGACTCGTGATTCTCTAAAGAAGAAGGAACCTTTCTTTGATAGAAGAGTGGAAAACAGAGAAAGAAAGAACGAACAGCTAGAAAAACCAATCACAACAACCACTAATAAATAACAAGACGGCCCTGAAAAGGCTGTACCCTTTTTTTCCTTTGGTGCGTTTAATATTAGTTTATATATTTGAGTATTTGTTAATAGTAAACTAGAGAATTTTCAAGCTCTCCGTGCCTGCCAACAAGTAGGAGATGTTAACCCAATTTGAAGGGATCACGATTTGAAGCTGGATTAGTCATCAAGGATCAGCCAGGTGGGTTTCTTCAGGTTGTGTTTGTTCAGTTTGGAGCTTAAAGATTTGATCTTTGGGTGTTTTGCTGAGAATTTGATGAGTTTGGCAATCTGGGTAGGTCTCAGAATCTCATTTGGCAAGGTGGATATGATGAAGTTGAAATCTTTTTGATGTTTGTATTGTAAATTTATGCAGGCCATCAGAAAGTAGGAGTCTTTACTGTGGACAATTATGAGTTGCAAATGCTTTGGTGGTGCAATTTTAGAGAGGAAAAGGAGTAGTTCTGGTCAGACTAGCCATGGTTTTGATGGTATGCAGGATATGTATAAATGGTTTGGTTTTTATGTTCAAGCTTATCATCAACATAATGCTTGATCTGTCATTGCCCTTTATGAATTGGTTTGTGTTTTTGCAAAGGTAATTTGCCGGAAAATGTTAGAGGTTTCTCCTACAATGAATTGAGATCGGCCACCAATAATTTTCATGCGAGCAATAAGATAGGGCGAGGAGGTTTTGGAATTGTGTACAAGGTACTCACAGTTTGCCTATGGTTTATCATTGTAGTATTACTGCTAAAAGTTTTCTGTATTTGAATTATGTCATTGTTTTGACTTTAATACTATTTGGGATTCTTTAGAGCACTTGAAGCTGTAATCTTACTCTTATCAGCACATTGATACTTTTCTTTAGAAACAATACTCTTGCCTGCAGTTCTAGATTGCAGAATTTTTTAGACTTTATAGCCTCGTACTATTGTGATTTTGCTTGTGTTGGACCATATGCTTTGCTAATTCTTGAGGTTGTCACCGAGAATATTTAGGTGCCAATGTGGTTTGGAAACTTCGTATTGGTGACTTCAATACAAAGATTCTTTCTTAGATTTCAAAGCTTCCGTAGCTGGTGTTATATGGATGAAGAACTAGCTTTGCTTATGATTTTACAGTATTTAGAATTTCCAGATGCGTGTTTGTTATTGTCATCTATCTAAGTATGCTAAATTTTGCTAGGGAACCCTAAAAAATGGAACTCAAGTTGCTGTGAAGACACTTTCTGCTAGGTCGAAACAGGGAGTCCGTGAATTCTTAAATGAGATTAATACTATATCAAATGTCCGACATCCAAACCTTGTTGAGTTGATTGGGTGCTGTGTTCAAGGAGCTGACCGCGTTTTGGTCTATGAATATGTTGAGAATAACAGCCTTGATCGTGCATTATTAGGTAATTAAACAAGACCCTTGGACATGGAAAGAACACCGAAGGTCCATATATCCAACGGGAACTACCGATCTAATTTGTCTTCCTTCGGTTTGTAGGTGCAAGAAATGAAACCATCAAATTGGATTGGGAAAAAAGAAAAGCCATTTGCTTGGGGGTTGCTAGGGGTCTTACATTTCTTCATGAAGAACTGCAGCCCCATATTGTCCACAGAGATATCAAAGCTAGTAATATACTCCTTGACAGAGATTTAAATGCAAAGATTGGAGACTTTGGCTTGGCTAAACTTTTCCCAGATAATATCACTCATATTAGCACCAGGATTGCAGGAACAACGTATGTTATCAACTATATTCCTGGTTCTTATTTGTCATTTGACATTCTATTTTCTTCTTTGAGACTGAACCGAAAGCATGAGATCTTTGTTGCTTGTTTCTCTTTATCTTTTAATTTCTTCATTAACTGCTCTGGGAACATTAGTAAGTGTGGTTCAAACATGTGATGCTTTAGTTTTGGTCTTGATCGGATATGATAAGTGACAAAAAACTAGCCGCATCTTATGCTTAATTTTTCTCCGTGCAGAGGTTATTTGGCACCAGAATACGCATTGGGCGGTCAATTAACCATGAAGGCCGATGTTTACAGTTTCGGCGTTCTCATACTTGAAATAGTTGGTGGCAGAGGCAGTGCCAAGGAAAACTGGGGAGGGACAGAAAAGTTTCTCCTTGAATGGGTGAGTTAATTTTCAAAATTTATCAATTTTATACTATATAAAATGTCTTGGTGATCATTTCAAGAAAAAAAAAAGTCTTGGTGATCAAAAGATGGACTTAAATGGAATAGACTACAGTGGATGAGAATATTTGACATGCTGCATGTAAATTTTGTTTAAGAAATGTTGGAATTAGGTTGTTTGATTGAAGTACTGGATAGTTGATATTCCTATATCTAAGAACTTTTTGAACCACATAATATCAATTATGATCTTTAGTTCTTAACTGCTAACTGCTGCATCTATTCATGGCCTTTCTATTTTAAGCATGATAAACTTGTAACCCTGTGGGGGTATAAAATTTCGGCTTGGGCCCCCACTTAATGAATTAGGCTCAATCAATGGTCAAAGCCCAAGATGAACACTATCATGATAAATGACGTGAAACATGATCGTTCATGGAGAACATGCTCCTCCCACTACAACGGGAATTGAGGACCAAGAAATAAAAGGTCTATAAATTCACATGCTTAAGAGGGGAATGGGGAGGAACAATTATGGATAACAACGGTAATAAGTATCGAACCGATTTCTTTTATTGTACCTGCTTGAATCGAAATTGACTTGGGCGTCGGAGTGTGTATTTGTTTTGCAGGTACCTCTTTCCCCTAGATTCACCGTCGTATGGATGCGTCCAAGGCTTCTCTAGAATCAAAGGAGAGTGATTTATGTTGGGTAATCTCTCTCCTGAAATTTTTTGCACCAACAAACCCCATAATATGTGCTGGTTAATTTCCTTGCCGAACTTGCTCATATTAGTAACCAAACTAACCACTATTCCCTTCTACAACTCTGTTCTTCAATAGGCATGGCAACTCCACGAAGAAGGGAGACTATTGGAGTTAGTTGACCCGGAACTGGAAGATTATCCTGAGGAAGAAGTCCTTAGGTACATGAAGGTGGCATTTTTCTGCACTCAAGCTGCATCAAGCCGTAGACCACTGATGAGCCAAGTCCTTGACATGCTCTCGAGAAACATCAGGCTGAACGAGAAGCAACTTACAGCCCCGGGTTTCTTCAACAACTCAGGGGGGCTCGGAGCATCCTCTTCGAGTAAAAAATCATGTACAGAGTCAACTACCTACAATATGAGTTCTGTCCCCGACACTATTACTCAAGTGACGCCACGGTGAAGAGCAATGGCTATTGCAAGTCCAGCACAAATCGTGACACTAAGAAAGAGAGATGTGCCTAAAGCGGCATGCAAGCAACCTGCGCACGTTTTCTACATGTCTCCTTTTTTAGCTATTTTGCAAATGGAGAGGATGTATTATTCCAAGTAGTGGATCAGTTGGATTAGGTTAGTCTGGTGGTGAATTCTTTTTTCCCTGATTTTATTAGAGTTGTATTATTACTTCTCAAGCGTACAATGAAGAGAAAAATGTTGTATAGTAAGTCAGTGATTACTGATTTCGATTTAGTGAAAGTTTCAGTTACAGAACCACAGAAGTTGTATCATTCCAATTAGAAGGACTTCACAGTAAAATTTACATTTCCATTTTTCATATATAAGCCATAATGGAGAAGATGATTCAATTTCAGACTATTAACTAAAGATAAACACTCTTAACATCCAAGCCATGTTTTTAGTTCACAATTTTCTTGTACCGTTATAATGTGTGTAGTCATACAGTAAAGATGTATGGAACTTTTCTTACCCAACAAAAAGAGAAAAGCTGTTACAAAAAAGTAATATTCATAAAATGACTGTAAAACAATGACAATCTCAAATCCCGAACACAACATATCCAAAACCAATGTATATAAAGGCCAAATATTACAATATTCTGATCATTAGTAGCGAAAGAAACAGGAAGAAGACAGCCGATAATGAAATTAGTCAAAATAATAACAAATATGGAGAGAGTTGGAACATTATATCGACTTAAGCAGACTGTTCCTCGGTAGAAACAGGAGCTGCTTGTTCTGGTGCATCTGCAGTGCCATTAGAGGTGGCTTCTTTGGTTTCTGAAGCAGAAGCAGCAGGCGCCGCAGTTTCTGCAGATCCATTAGTTTTAGATGCAGCATTCTTCACATCTTTTGCATCCTTTACATTCTTGGCATCTTTTGCATCCTTCCCATCTTTAGCATCTTTAGCAGGAGCAGGTGGTTTAGGAATCATGTGAGGTGGAGTTGTATGCTTCAGCTTCAAAAGTATTTGTCGCATCCTTGAAAGATCAGTGGGTTTTCCAGGCTTTGGACCCTGAATGACTGTGATCGATGGTTTCTTGTCCTGATCCTTCTTGCCTCTCTTTTTCTCAATGTTGGGAATCTCGTGTGGAATGAGCTCTGCTATTGCCTTCCAACTTTGCTTGTCTGCATTCTTGTGGAACTTCTCTTGATCAGCCAAGAATAACTGCTCCACATCAAAACTAACTTGTTAGCATCGAAGACAATAAATTGGTGTACAATTTTGAACAGCAGACAATCGCATTACAGAATTTACCTTCTCCTTCTCCCTGTTCTGAACCTTGTTAGTCTCAACATTAAGCTTCCTTTTCTCATAAAATGCGCGTTTGAACTCCTCAGCTTCTTCAATAATCTGGATCCTCAGTTCTTTCTCTCTCTTTTCCTTCTCCTCAAGCAGAAGGGCGTTCTGCCTGTACCAGCAAAGTCAAATTAGGTGATTAGTCTCCAGAGAATTTAATACCACTTAGTAACTTGCAATAAGCTAGTACAACTCAACCAAACGTGTATACATATATTACGAAAGAGGAATCAATAACTGCCAATATCTTATCATTGTCAATTTCCTATTTTGGACTAGTTCTTAACTACTTACCAGTATCATATATAACAAGCACACAAACAAAAGCATATTAGCATGCTAGATAGAAAAATTAATCTTCATCGAATCCTTTATCCCCAATATACCTTGCTTACTTGAAAACATTGATTAACCCATATGACCATTTGAGATGATCATCGCAAGTCAATCACTATCCATTTATCTTTAGCAAAAGTTCAAGGAACATATTCTTCTATGAATAAACAGTGCAAACATTTTGCTTCTAACGGTGAAAACACAAGAAAATGAATAGCAATTCCGGAATTCTGGATCATCACCGATAAAAAGAATTCGAAAACAATAAGTGGCTCTGTTATAAACTACACATTACAAGCTGAATTCTCTCATGGACTATAGAAAACTAGATCCTTCTCAACCAATAGAATTGCCAACTCCACAAAAGCTGTTCTTGATTAAAATCTCTATGCCTATAAAGAACTAAAATTCCAATGCCTCATCCAAATCACTACTTAAACCTCGCAGATCCAACACTACTCCACCTCACAAATCAAAATTAAGCACACAAAATTTTCATAAACATGCTCAATCTCACAGATCTAGTCGATCAAATCAAACCGGATCGGAGACCTTACCTCCTCCACTCACGAAGAGCAAACCCTTCCTCCACCATCTCGCTCGGCTCCGGCAGCACAGGCCCGTCCGACGCGAAAACGCCGTCGTCGATTCCGTTCTCGCCGATTCCATATCCATTCCCGTTCTCAGCCGGAGCAGAAGCCGACCCGAACGGCGACGAGCCGGAGTAGTTCGGGCTCGGATCTTCGAATCCGAACGGCGAGGCTTCCGCGGCGGAGGCGTGATCCACCGAGACTCCTCCTCCTTGGCCGCCGGAGAAGTCAGAGTAGGAGCCGTACTCGTAGCTCTCCTCCTCGACGACGACCTCGTCGTGGTCAAATGGACGGTTGGATGAGGCGTTGAGATCGTCGCCGTCGATGCTGAAAGCGTCGAACGAGGCCATAGCGGGTTCGGGTTTCCGGATCCGGATCGGAAGATTCAATCTTTTTCAGTGTATGGAAGGATTGAAAGCTTAGAGAGAAAGGGAAGAGAGCTCAGGTTGGAAACCACTGCTTTATTTGACTCGTTTTTATATAGTTAACGGAGAACGAGTAGGACCCATGTTCCGAAAGAGAATTTACTTTTACTGTGCTTGATTAGGTAAGTTTCTGAAAGTTACTCAACTTTCTTGGTTAGTCTTATCTTGTCAGTTTATTTTTTGTGGATGAAATCCCATTATCTAGAATAGAAGAAAATAACTAAGTCGTGCATTGGGTATTAAAGCTTTTCTTTTTTTTTTCCCTTCCAGAAAATGTGGAAATTCTGATTTTTAAAAATCTTGATGACCATGGAATCCTTAATTCACTATTTCGAACCCGAGTCCTCTTAGAATATCTCTAAAACACATCACCCAGTAGAAAAATTTTCACTGCATCATTTTAAGCAAGTAAAAAAGGTATTACAAGAGCTGCATTTACATCCCTAAGACACTAAGCAGTTCCACCTCAGGTAAAACTAAATCACCTATCCTTGTATTCCCAATCCTCAGATGTGGACACTGAAAGCAGTAACTAGATGTCAATAGTTAGAGCGCCGTGACTCTGAGCATGCCAAAAGCTGCCCTGGAAGCGATGTTTGGTTTACAAATAAACTCTTTCAATCATCTTGGAAAAAAAAAAAAAAAAAAGTTAAGTTACATGGCATCGACTTCTAACAACGTGCCAGACGAGGCCTTTAAGCAAGGGGAAAACTCTGTTGGATCAATGACCGGGGTACACAATGTCTCAAAACCAAAATCACCTGGCAAGCAAGGGCCTCCCCTGCTTTCAAGAAGACCCTGAAATGAAGCTTTTCTCGTCGGCATGGCGTCTTCAGCCAACATGTTGCAAGACAACACCAAGGTTATGGCCAAGTGGCAGTTATAAACCTCCACGGCCATCGCCCTTCTCTATAATATGTACCGGCATGTTGCGTCAGTAGCTATACCAAAAATGGAATGAAAAAGTGGCAGGACCCTCAAGGAACAGGAGGAGCATTTTTTGAATATCTAGTAGAAGAGGGCATTCGCTGCAGAACTTGTGGAAATTCCTGCTTCAGGCGTTTACTTGGCACCCCTTGCAAAGGCCTTTTTTATCAAATGATCAGAAACACCAAATTAGAAATGAGGAATACACAACACTCCACAGAAACAAATTCAAAAGGATAGCACAAAGAGACCAACTCTTCAAATTGATGTCTATGATCAGTTTAGCACTCTAAGAGATCTAGACAGAAGAAGCTAACTCGGAACAAGAAAAAACGAACTCTTCAAACTGAGTCTATTAAGCCATCAGTATCATTCCAAGGTCTCACACCCAGTTGACCAAACCACAGAAATTTAAGGAGACAAAAAAAATCTAAACAGTTGCAGGAATTCAGACCTTGGAGAACCTTGACGTTTCTGACCATATAGTGTTGATCTTAGATTTCCGAGAGCCTTCTCAGCAGCCTAAGGAAAAAAAAAAATGAAACCGATCAGATATGACATTTGTATAGAATTAAGGCCATAGGAAGAGTACTTGGAACCAAAGAGATGAGATAAATTACCTGCATCTTAGCCTCATCCCAAGTTAAGCCAATCCCCTTCCCCAAGACCTCTCCATCAATTTCAGCCTGAAACATGATACCAAGATAAATAGAAAGAAAGGAGGAATAGGAATTAAAATAAGAGACCTGTCAAGGATACTAATGTCAATAGATTTGATACCAACACTTCCAAAAGCACAACAAAAAGATGTAATGGAAGCTGAAGTCCAAAAAGAACAATTCTTAGGGCCCAGAAATCATCTCATTTGAACTAAAAATAAAATATTCCAGCTTGTTGACAAGGCATAAATAATGATGCTTCATTTACGGTTAACCACATCTAGTCTCTTTTAGTGATTAACAAAATGAGAGGAGGATGTACTATTTTTTATCCAATAGAAGAAAAAAGAAGAAACCAAGTTCAAGGGAGACCACTTCGTGATTCAAAATGAGAGGAGAGTCTATATTGTAATTGAAGTCTTTGTATTATTTTTGTTTAAGTAGTTTCTTTTACCATGTAAGTAACAGAATTTTTGAGGATCGCCATAATAATCCTCTAATTCAAAAGAATGAATTTAACTTTGAGTAAAACACAATAGCAAACTTTGTTAATAAATTTGGTCAATTACGAACCTGTACATGCACTTCATCTTTCTCCGTTGAATTAGGTGGTGGGGGCCGTGGTTGATAAAGTACACTAAGACCCTCCATTGTACACTGTTAAAATACAAACATGGCACATCAATATTCATTTAACATCATTCAGCCGCTGCAATATCAATGCAATAGGAGAGAGGGAGAGAAAAGAAAAAGAACAAAATAATTGAGTTTTCGAGTCCTACCAGTTCCTTGAGTGCAGACACTGAACTCACAGACTTTCTAGAGTTATCCAGCCTAGGGTCTAGAGGCCTGGATGGCTCTGATGAAGTTGAAGATGAGAGAGAGTCCTCTTTCGGCAATGGCTGAGTCCCAAAAGAATTCATATTACCCATAAAACCATTGTTCGTAACATTAGAAAACTTGCTCGCATCCCCATGAATGGGCAGAGCATCAGGCTTGCCACCGGAAATATATATATCTGCAAAATCATTGTCCATGATGATCATAAACAGAAATAGAAAAAAATGGGAGAGGTCCATTAAAATTCCTAGCATCATGAATTATTAAGAATGGCAGATTGCCCTAGCTAGAGGAAAGAAATATAAGAATACAAAGCCTTACTGGCTAAATTCTTTAGAGAACCCTCCGCAGCCTGGAAATGAGCTTCCCTTCTTGTTCTACCAGTTCCTTCACCAATTTTTTCTCCTGCGAACCATGCCTACAAAAAGCAAATTCATAAAGTACTTAATTAGTGACATCTCTCAGCAAGGAAATAGGCAATATATGAAAGTCAGGAAGAACGATTATAAGAAAAACATGGTGCTTGACCTACACGGCATTTGAGTTTCCTTACTTGGAAAATCAGCTCACATATAATAGGCAACACTAGTAATAACAATTGAATAATCCTCTGACAAAAAAATAATGTGACTAATAATAGCTTGCTCTCGACTTTCCAGAGAAAATTATCAATCAGGATGAAATATTATAATAATACTAGAAATAGTCTCATCTTTAACATTTCACTATAGGTCATTGGAAAAACCAAAACTGGAGAGTAAAAGATTATAACATTTCACTATGGTCTCATCTCTAACAGTACTCGATACTATGCTATCATTTTTCAAAAACAAGCTAAACCATTTACTGTTAACATTCAGGTGTAAACAGATACAAAACCAAACAATGAATCATTGTTAGATAAGTTCAAAACTTCGTAACTCAGAAACTAGTGCAGCAAGTAGAACTGAAAGTACCTCAACATAAAACTGCAGTTCCGTGCTGGGAACCAAAGCTGGTCTGAACTCCACCTATTGGTTTTATTTCAAAATAATAAAAGAGGATGATATAAGATGTAGCACAAGGGCTTAGTACAAATAAATTTTATCTTCCAATGCAGAGTTTAATTACCTTTGTTCCACACTTCATTGCAATTTCCTGTAAAACAGCAGCAGGAGTTTCTGCATTTGATATAGCTCGTCCAGATTCATAGTCAAAATCTCTGTTGCTGGAAGAAGATCGATTTAAGGGAGGTTCCTCACCTTAAGAAAGCATAAACCCATTATATAACACCATTCTTCATACAAAACAATGAGGTTTCTATAGTGTTACACATATATACGACAGTTTCAACAAGTTCCATAGGAATTCCACACAGAAGACATACCATCAAAACTCCAATACACTTTTTAAATCAGAGTGCAACACTTCATGGTATATTTCAACCCTATGATTCATAGGCTATGAAGCTCTCGACAAATTAGAAACAGTATACCGCTTAGACTAAAGAAATCTTGAAAGAACTTAAGCATCCAAAATAGCAGCCATGACTAAATAAATGAAATTACATAACATAGAGAAAAAAAAAATAGGATTAAATTCAGTTTACCCCCTCAAACTTAAAGCTTAAAATCAGTTTGATCCCTAATCTTTTTTTTAAAGCAGACTCATCCCTAATCTCTCAAATCTCATCAATGTGGTCCAAAATTTTAATTCAGCAACATGTATGACGTTATAGGCTGAGCTGGAACAAACATAAGGGTTCACTTTCCAGCATGTGACCCTCAGTTTGGTGGAACGACCAAATTGCCCTTTATGACAAATTTTTCTGATAAAAAATCTGCTAATATTGTTCTTGATTGAATGATAGAAAATCAAGACTGATTAAGGCATAGCGCCCTTTCTTCTGCACATAAATAATCAATTCTATTATTGCTTCCAACACTTGTTTAGTTGTTTTACATTACCACTTAGAACTTAATGTACTTCCAGTACTAGATCTGCATGTATTGTGACGGAAAAAATGAGTGAGTTCTCAGAATCTAATGCCCAAACATATATGACAGAAGTCTAAATTGGATGGTAAAAAAATGACTCAGATTATGACTCGTACCATATTCAATATCTCCAACAGTCATGGTGAAAACTCATGACTGAAACTGGCATTTTTTGAGAAAGACAAAAGGAAAATGGGAAACCTCACTATACTCCGGTAAGTCCACCTTTCAGCCAACTAATCAAATTTTCTTTCTTGTTCTTACTCAATCTTGGCAGCTATACAATTTGATCTGGCTCCCTTCGCCACCTTCCATCGTCTTCATCTTCTTCCTTTCACCATAAAGCCTCTTTCAATCCCAATCCAATCCCCTATCCCATAAGCCCAAAACCCAATTTCCTATCTTCCGGCCTCCACTACTAGAGAATAGAGAAACCTATAAGTGGATTTCATGAGCGGTGGCATTTTGGATCAGAAAAGCTTGGGTCTCCTATATGCATGTGGGATTTAGGAATTAGGAGTATTGGAGCCGGGGATTTGAGTGCTTTTGATCCTAGTGGTTTCAGTTTCTGCCGGTTAGAATGGGCTTGGATTTTGAGTCTGGGTGATGAAAATTTGGTGGTGGATTTAAGTTGGAATAGACAAGAATTTGGTGGTGGAGTAAAAGAAAGAAATGAGAGTGATCAAGGTGAGTTGTGTTCATCGGGGAAAGACAGAGAGAGAGGTTGAAAGGAGACCTCTATTAAGAAGGTGAAAATGTATATATTACCCTTTTTAGGTCTTCAAAATCTGCAAAATAGGTCTATATGTCTGCTCCAGCTCAGCCGATGACGTCATACATGGAGCTGAATTAAAATTTTGGACCACATTGATGGTAATTTGAGAGATTAGGGATGAGTCTGATTAAAAAAAAAGATGAAGGATCAAACTGATTTTAAGCCTAAAGTTTGAGGGGGTAAACTGAATTTAATCCAAAAAAATATCCTAAAATAAGACCTCTAAGGATCCTCTTAATATGTCATTAATGTACACCATAACTCACCTGAGAAAGAATGGTAACCAGACATTGCTTGGTTGAATCTCAACCGATCATCTCTATGAAATGCCTGCAAATAGTAATCTTTTAAGATCAGTAATGTCCACAAATCAAAGAATGTAAGACGCTCAGCAGAAAAGTAAAGAATCGAAACGAGATCAACATCCACGAATAATTACCTCTTTCGGCAATCTCTGATTTTCTTGAAGAATTCTATCAGATGGCATAGAATTCTCAACTTTTGGGAAAAAAGCTGAATGATGAGATCGATGCTTCTCGATCTGCAAGGGTTCTGAATTTAAAGGAGCTTCTTTGGGTACCATCCGGCTCAGTTTTCGTGGGCTCATCTCTTCTTCCAATGGAAACCAGCCTCCGCGTGATTGCACCCGTGGAACAGAGACTTGTACTTGGGGTCTTACAGGAAATGAAGGTTCGCTAGGTACAGACTCTCTTGTATCCTGGCCATGCTGCAAAATCAGTAGCCTCCGCCTTGTATCAGGATCTAATTCAGATTCAGGCACCTCCCCTTCCTCTCTAGCAGGAGAACTATGCAAGCCTAAATCTGCAGGTCCAACATGACCCAAAGGTTTAACTAGAGAAGCTAACTGAGGGAACTGCACATTATGAAAAGGCATCATTGACGGTTGATTTGTTGGTAGTGAAACTGTGCTGGAAGGAGGCACAGTGTACTGAAGAGAAGCAAGCCTAGGGTCGTTGTTACTGACTGCTGATGAGACTGTTGGAGCAGCTGAGGTTGCTTCCTGTGAACAAGAAACAAGTAATAAGAACACATTAAAATAAGTGCACGTATAGATATGTATATATGAGCTTTTATATATTCATCCAAAGAAAGGATTCACATCAATGGGTATATAGTTCCATAATTCAACCACCGTTTATAGATTAAACCAGATTCGAAATAAAACAATACACATGAACATGAGACAACCCTTGAATACCTTTAGCCTTCTGTCAACTTCAGCATCTGCCATGCCATCAAAAGGAAGCTGATCTCTATTTCCATTTGAAGCAGAAGCATCATCCTGAACAGCAAAGAACTATTAATTCTAGTATCACAAAAGTATGACGAGCAAGGTGCAATGTAGAGTTCTAGTGAAGCATATATGTACACACACACACACACACACACATGTATATGTAGCATATACGTATAATAACAACACAGCACAGAATGCCAAGAGTATTAAAAACTGTTCCAACTGACCTCTGAAACTAGAAAATTGCTCACATCAGGAGAAGAGATATCTTTAATATTATCTTCGTAAAAAAATTCAGGAATCTTTTGCAGTAGACTGTCGTCAAATTCTCTGTTAAAAAAATAAAAATAAAAATAAAAATAAAAAAAATAAAATAAAATATCCAACAGAACACTGTTAACGAACACATAAGCAGTATGTCTCCATTGGAAATATTGGGCTTTATCACTTTCTTACCTAAAAAAGCCACCTCTGACGCTGCAGGCAACATTTCTTGCAACACACAAGACAGGGACAGCATTATTTGCCTGTAGCATTATAAAGAGTTCAAGCTTAGAAAACCAACAAAAATTGATGCCCATGTAGATTATATGCAATAGAACAGTTTCAAAGAGCTATAGCCAAATGCTAGGACTTTTACTTCAGCTTGAGGAGCATAATAAGGCGCAAATGCAGGAACAACATGCACTCGAGGTTGATCTCTGTCATCCCACACCTTCAAGCGATCATCAATCACCAATGCCATCTTAGGATGGCACAAGCTTTCTTGGAAGACATTGAACAACGACTTCTTTAAACCTATTTAACAGATGATATAAATTAAATTTTGCAGGGAAATGGACGAGCATTTTTTTAATTATGTAACAAAAATAAGAAATGAATGACACTTACCAGACTTGACACATACGATGCGGTCCAGTAATTTATTTGCGTTTATCAAATTTGATTCTGGATCAAGAAGCCTCCACATTTCTAAAGCATAGTCCCTTTCGGCCATTGTGCAAACATAAACTTCAAAACGCTTGCGCCCTCTTGCAGTCAAGTAGCTCCTGAGATCCTCCCATGCAGGTCTCAACCTCACAAGAACGCTTGTATCGCGAATCTAAAGAACACAAATTGATGAGAATATAAACTAGCATGCAATAGAAAAATAGAAAAACATGAAAAAGCAGAGAAAGGTGTATGTGCAATCCAGATAAACAAAACAGGGGGAAGCACAAAGACACGACATGAAGATGATTCAACAATGACAAGTATAATTAACTAAAGCACCCTTTCATGGGCTCATAATTTGCAATGCAAAAAAGAGGGACAAACAAAGCCACTAAATGTGCTCAGGTTAGAAACTTAGAACTACAGTGAAATCGATAGTTATGTACCTGTGGATTAATGCGAGTCAAGATAATATTTTTCTCCTGTAAACGTATAAGTGGCCGGATGATAGGTTGATGGCTGTCAGACAAGGCTGGAACAACCTCAGACTGAGTTTTGATCACCCTCCCATTTTCAACAAGTTGATCATTTTCAGCATATTGCTTCAGTATAAACTTGTCATCTTGGTATCGCTTGATCTCTGCCTGCATACCAGAAATCCTTTGTGGGTCCACCTCGCATTGTATTTTCCTCTGTAGGCCCTCAATTCGATCCTCGAATGATCGCATTGTATTTGCAACAATAAGTGTTTCATCAAGATCAAATACAATGCCAAGACATCTTAGGTTCAGCATGCCAAGGCAAGAACTGTATAATCCGGAGGATACACTGAATCCCCAAAAACATGGATGCTGTTTTTGATTATTTCTCGAATACATGGCAACCAAATGCAGCTCCTCCCCCCCTAGGTTCATAACTGCAGTCTGCAGTGACAATATGGAATCATTGTCAAGGTTTGCAAAAACAACCATCCACAAGAATGAACGAAAAGGATAAATTTACTGACTACATAAGTACAAAACAATATCGCGTCTCAATAAAGAATAGCATTACTGATAGTATGAAGAGAGTACCGACACCGCTACAAGTCAATCAGCAATATCATTTCCATGATAAAAGCCATTAATCACTGACATGCTTAAGTTCCATTAAGGACAACAGTACTAAACACATATAATTCAAGAATTATATTCTCAACATATACTGCAGCAGCACCAAGAGAATATCCAGTACCCTAAATTATGCATCTATGCAATCTCATCACAGCCCTAAACAGAACAACATTCACCAAGCGTGCATCAGCAAGATCAACAAGTCACAGCCACAGAAACAAACATGGTATATTCTTAGCATAACAGAGTCAATACCGCCCATTTAGCAACTTGAGGAATAAAGTTCAGCTTACAGTTCTACGAAAACATAAGTTTCAGTTCAAAAACAGTACTCACAAACTAATCAAACCTCATACAGCTGACCAAAACCAGGACAAACAAATTTCTGGGTTCACTGAAATTCTCAAAAACCAAGCAAATCTCAAAATGGGTCCCCTGTAAAAACTGTCCAGAGTCCTCTGTAACAACATTATCAATGAAACATGGGTTTATCTTCCTTTTCAACTTTATTCCTTCTTGATTTTAATGAATAGTTCTGAGAGTTCAATTTCAATGGGGTTATACCTTGTTCTCCATGATACATGAGGAGTGCAAAAGAAAGAGCGGCGATGTGTCCTGAGAAGAAGAAGAAGACTTGGACTCCATTTTGAAGCAAACCCCATTAGAGCTAATGGTGTGAAGCACAGCCACAGGTGGACATCTCTCACTGGATTGAGAAAAATGGCTTATTCTGATTTCCTTCAACTCATCCCAGATTTTCTTGTTGTTCAACTCTTCTGGGTATACCTCTACCTCCCCAAGTAACTCTTCTCCTTTATAAACCAGCTTTAACATTTTTCACAAAAAAACCCCAAATTCCAAAAACAAAAAAATCCCCAAAAAAGAAAGATTAAAAATCAAATCTTTTTAATCCCCTCTTTTGATTTCTCATCAGATTTCGATCCCCAGAAACCATCGCCGCCGTGAGACACAGCTTTAGTGTAATCGTAATCCGATTCAAGAACCCAGAAAGAAAAAAATTGCGAAGAAAAAATTAGGGTTAATTTCGAGTAGAAGATGTTAGATCCGTGATTGATGAATCCCCCAAATGGGTTTTTGTATTCGTTTCCGAATCGAATCGGTGTTTTTTTTATCTGTGGTTGCTGAGCTAGCTAGGGTTTTCTGTTTTTTGTTTTTTGTTTTTTTGGTGATGATGAATTGATGATGGTGAAGAACAGAGAGAAGTCGTCAAGAGGAGAAACCCTAGATCCGGATGGCGGAAGGTCAAAATAGCACTGCAACTCGTATGTCAGATAATTATTAAAAATTTATAAAACTAAAATATGGGCGTTTGGGGTTTTTTATTTTATCAATTAGGTCATTTTCTTTATTTATCATATTTGTAATGCGTTACAAATAATATCTGGAAAGAGATTTAATGCACCGATATCAGAGTCTTGAGTACATGTCATGTTGACATGATATATCATATGATCATGATTAGTCGATAACAATATAAATACATTACTAATCTTTATATGAAAATTGTTTAGATCATACCGTGCTATGTATAACACCATATATATGAAATTATTAATACCAGAAAAACAATTACACATGAAATGTACATTTTAACGACGTTTAAGGTAACATTGAGAGCAGTTTTTCATTTTGTGTGAAAGATTTGTCTCCAAAATAACATACTGACGTAACTTCTGGTGTTTTTGCGGAGAAGAATTTTGGTTACAATAAATCAAGAATTAAATTCAGTTTACCCCCTTGTGGTTTGGAGGTGACTTCATGTTAGTTCCTACACTTTTATTTTCATCAGTTTACCCCTTGAACTCTTCAATTTCTGTCTACCGTGCCCAAATTCTCATATTCCGTTTGAATTGACCTTTAATTATCAGCAGTTAAGGTCCGATTTGGACATATAAGGTCCGATTTGCCCAAATTCTAGATACTGGCCTCACAGTTAAGGTTAAAATTATCAGCAGTTAACGTCCGATTTGGACAAAATATAGAACATTTAGTCACGCTTGAGGAAAATTCAAAAGTTTGAGGGGTAAACTGATGAAATTGAAAATATAGGGATTAACATGAAGTTACTCCCAAACTTCATGGGGGTAAACTGAATTTAATTCATAAATCAATAATAACAGTAAGATGACGTTGTGAATTCGGTTTGGTAATTTGGTGTAGTAGGGGCTACAGTGACGTGTTTGAAAGATTTTGGGGCATATTTGTGAAACTGGGAAGTTATGGGGCGGTTTGGACAATGAGAGAGGTGGTACGTGGCGGGAGGGGATTGGGTTATGGTTGGCTTTTCTTCTGAGATTCTTGTCGGCATGGAGGTTTCCTTTCTCTGCTTTCCAATCCCAAACTCCCAACCCTAAAGAAAGACTCAATACATAAACACACATTTTTCACTGCGGGATTGAAGAGAAGTTGATGTTAGTGATCTATAAGGGCACGTAATAAGCATTGTTTCACACATCCATGCTATTTTCATCCATACACAAGCATTCAAACACCATAACTCAATATGATCTTCCATAATTTTGCTACTACAAAAACATATGCGATGCAAACAAGTCGTTAAAAAAAATATTTTTTCTTATATTTAAATATTGGAGGAAACTAAATATACAGTATGTTGAGTATTTGATGAAATTTGGTCTTGTAATGGTAATTATAGTGGTAAATTGAATTTGTAAACAATAAATGATGTCCGATATATGAATTGCTTAGGTGTACCGACACCGTCATAAGGTATGGATGGCAATGTGGAAGCTTTGGATTTGGATATCCTTAACGATGTATCATAGTTATGGCAAATAACAAAATAATGATATTAGTTGAAAATTTTAAAATTTGTAGTATATATGGTCATTGTAAAACGCAGGTGTTGTTATAGGGAAATAAACTCCTTAACAAATAGTTGAAATAAGCATGATTGCTGGACATACCAAGTCGATCCAGGTTGATAACTATTACATTAGCTTCTCATTGTTAATTTTTCAAACTTCACACTCACACTGAGTTTAACAAGTAAAAAACCTGAGGAAATAATTTTAAAACTGATACAGAGTTATAGACGACACAATCAAACTTGGAAAAGAAAAACTATTACCAACTGGATTTATCATGGCCTTTCCAAAAATCAGAACCCAAGATTTGCAGGTTTAGTTTGATATTATGGTTTACAAATTCAATTTTTAAAAACTTAATTTTAAATAAGCAACTTTCAACCTGTTTTTTAAAATCGTGGTTATTTAAACTAAAAAATTATAGATAAACAGGTTTTAAAATTTTACAAAATAGAAAAATTATCAAAAATGATTATTATACCTGATTTTAATCCCAAAACACAATACCAAATTGAGCCGAAGCTGTCTTATTCCGAATTTCCGACCACCCGGTCAGCGCGTGAGCTTCCATCATAGTGTATGCGCGTCTTTCAAAAGTCTCACATCTCGGCGCTCTTTTGAGTGCAAAACGGTGCGTTTAAGTAAAACACCACCTCCCAGAATTTCAACAGAACTTACCGCCAAAATCTGCAGCCTACAGAGCTCTACTCAAATCCGGTCCAATATATGAAGCCTCTGCAACAAGTCCACGCCCACATCGTAGTCTCTGGGTCTCACCGCAGCCGATCACTCCTCAACAAGTGTAGCGAGTTTGGGGTTGCACGGAAGGTGTTCGATGAAATGCCTGAGAGGATTTTTTTCGGGATGCGATTGAGTTGCTTAAGGAGTTGAGGGAGTTGGGTGTGGAGCTGGGTTCGAATGATTTCGTAAAGAGCACATATAATTAGTATTCCTGCACTCTTATAGGTAACCTAACCATTCTCATACTTGAAACAGAAAGTAAACAAGTGCTCCAACCTCTATCTGTATTCCTAACTCAACCTTCTTTATAAGCTGAAGCATTTGCTTCACATTTCTTCATTTGACACATAATGTACAATGATCACAAGCAGGAGGATCTTCACCTTTCTGCTTATGTTACTTGCCTTTACTGCAACTCTCGTTGACACCATTTTAATGATTTACAACAAGCCATGACTCTACGGATGTCTTCAACTTAATGTTCAAGGCTAAATTCAGCAACTCACCATCTTTCAAGTGAATCTATAGCTAGCTTATCAGTAACCCTTTTTGCAGTTCTAGCCGTGCTATTCATAATCCTCGTGCTAATTTGTGTTCTTATCATACCATATGTTTAGGTACTTAGTGGTTGTGGAAGCAATTACCTGTGCGTACAACCTTGTCATTATGTTTCTTGCTTCCAAGGGCTCACTTTGGAGCTTGGTTATCATCCTCGACATGGTGAAGTGCAGAGAACAGAAATATTCCCTTCTTATTTTCATCTCAACTCTTTGTCAATTACTGTTTGATTTGTTCTTGTGCAGGTTGTGGCGGTGTTACTTGCTTCAAGCGTGTCATCAGCCCTGACAATAGCAAGTGTGGGGAGGAAAGGAAACACGGACGCTGGTTGACTCCGGATTTGTGGACTAGTCCCCAAGTTTTGCAACCAAGCGCCTACTGCTGGCTTCATTGCAGCACTCATGTAATTTCTTCTTGTTATCTATACCCTCTGCACTGTTCTCCATCTTATGTTTGTTGTAAAATCTTGATTCTGCAGATAGCATAGTCTGTCAACATTGCTGCAAACGAAAATGAAATATCCACTATATATACCTTATTGCCTGATTTCTAGTAAACAAGCAAACTGTAGGGAGACATAATTCTTGTACACTGAACTTCTCAAAATGGTGTTCAGTAAAGAAACACAAGGTAGCATGAAGGCAACAATTACTAACAGACAAGTCTATACTCTGTCACTAAACATATTCTGGAATGACAATGCCTATATGTTATCATTCACAATAGCAAACTGGGTTTTCTCATTCAGTAAACTCAACCGCACAAAGCTTCAACTCGGGGAGGAGTCCTCCCACTTGATGCCTATATTCTATCATTCACTGAATCAAATTGCAATTCGCCAATTCCAGTCATGGTTGGCGCAAGCATCTGCTATAAAATTTGTCTCCCTACGTACATATGTGCTTGGAGATGATCATCTCAAAATTTGAGAGATTGTCCAGGGTGACTCGATGTTATTAATTGTCGATTGCGTTTATAACTAGTTTAGACTCCTTTTTTTTTTCCGGTCTTGACGAAAACATTCATTAAGAAAATGGGAGTTTACTCAAAGCTAAACCAAGAGTATCCATCTTTAAATGCCGTTACTTGTGCTATCAAAAGAAATGCAATAAAAGTTTAGTAATCGATTTTCAATACCCTTCAATGAGAGTGATTATAACTACAATTTTCCATAACATGATTATTACTACAATTGCCGACTTCAACAAAAGAGAATTAATGAACACAGGCTTTACACTTCGAGAGTAGGGTTTTAAGAGGAAAGGGCTTTTTTGCGGTAGTCTTGTTCTCCACACAACACCGAAATTTTCTCAGAAAAAGTCGAAACACTGTCTGCAATGGCGAACCAAATTTTCTTCTGCACAATGCTTGTCCTTGCCATGCTCAATACCGACTCTGCTCCCCGAGCAGCGGCGAGTCCCATCTCTCCTCCCTCAGCTACGGTGGCCAGTCACCTCTCCCCCCAAGCCACCACCCTTCTGTGGATTCCTTCGACAATGACGCCGTTTCATCAGTCTCAGGAGGAGCCAAGGACCAGTCTTTTGTACCCAGTCGTGGAAGGAGCGATGAAGTACGGTCTGCCTATAATTGGAATCCTAGTGATTCTGATTGTTCTCTACAAGAGATACCCAAACACCTTCAGGTTCCTCTCCGTTTACGGACTTCTGCACTATCTTGGAGTCGGGGCTGCTACTGCGGGTCCGACGTGTCCCGGAACGGCAAACCCTTCTGTGATTGCTGGTGTCCTCAGCGCCGGTGGTGCTATTCTGGTGACATTGTTGAGGTGGGTGGCTAGACGTGGAGCTGGAATCCCAGAGCAAGTCTTCGGAGAGAGAAGGGGCTCGTTTCTGGTGGTAGCAATTATGGGAGTTTTGACTGCGACCGTGGCTTATGTGGGAGGCCCTCGGATCATGAATTCCATCAGAGCAACTGGGGGTGGAACAGTGAGAGCTGGGAGAGCAGCATATCGGCTCCTCCTGGCCCCCTTTCGGAGACCAGAGGAAGACCTTGAGCTTCAGCCTATGCCGAACCAGCCACCCATTCACCTCCGGCCTAACGAGCCTGGCTTGCTTCAGTTATTTTAGGCAACTGGATTAGTTAGCAATTATATATTCTTAGTAAATATAGTGTGTGAGCTGATCTGACGTTAAATCCGAGTAGTTATTGGGTAAAACTTAAAATATGGTGTATTTTGGGGTGGTTAGAGCAAGATTTCTTTATATTTTTTATATAATAAAGAAGTAAAATTTAAAATTTTAAAAAATTTTGTATACCAAATTTAACAGTTTCATATTTTAAAGATTTAAATATTTATTACAACAACGATCCTTATTTATTACAATATAATAATAAGTATAAAAATTTAAAAATTTATTTTTTAGAATAAATTATGTTTTCTTTCTTATATTTGAGCCTTGAAAAATGTGCAACTTTCATTCAATTCTTCTTTCCTTAAATATTTTTAGGAAATATGTAAATATAGGGAAGCAGAGCTTCTTTTTCATCTTTTTTCATGTTTTAAGGAATGAGATATGGAAGCTGTTAGAGTGAAAAATGACCTTATATTTTACCAAATAGAGAAAATTAAAGAATTTAGGAAATCTATTGGACTTGCTCTTACGGCCTTCTTTTTAACTATAAGTTGATTTTTCTGATTCTAAATGAAATTATTTTTTATGGTTACATTAATTCTATATGAAACTATGAACACAGGTACTTTATTAGACTTTGATTTTCCTACACAAAAGAGGTTTTTAGCTTTATGCTTAAAATGAAATAGACAAATTGATCTATGCATCAACTAGCCATGATATGACCTGGTATGCTTAGTCTTGGTCTTCTTTTCACTTGACACCCTTTTTACGTTTACTAATCGTTTCAGTTTGTGTTAAAAGGATAAATTTCTAGGATTTATTGTGGTTTATGTGAGAAAGTTACTAGTGATTATGATTGTTCTCTACAAGAGATACCCAAACACCTTCAGGTTCCTTTTCATTTACGGACTTCTGCACTATCTTGGAGTCGAGGCTGCTACTGCGGGTCCGACATGATTGCTGCTATCATCAGCGCCGGTGGTGGTATTCTAGTGACCTTGTTGAGGTGGGTGGCTAGATGTGGAGGTGGTGGAGCTGGAATCCTAGAGCAAGTCATCAAAGAGAGAAAGGGCGTGTTTCTGGTGGTAACAATTGTGGGAGGTTTGACTGCGACAATGGCTTATGTGGGAGGCCCTCGGATCATGAATTTCATCAGAGCAGCTGCAAGTGGATAAGTGAGAGCTGGGAGAGCAGCATATCGGTTCCTCTTGGCCCCCCTTTCGGAGACCATAGGAAGCCTTGAGCTTTCAACCTATGCTGAACGAGCCTTGGCAGTTATATATAGTTGGTAAATATTATTTTGTGTGATGTGATATGACGTTAAAACCAATCGTAAAGCTTATCGCCTTATTTTCAACTGAAAGTTGATTTTTCTGATTCTATATGAAATTGTGTGATAAAATAGTCTCGCATATCTAAAATCAATTGACAATAGATGAAGTAGCTTAAACTCTTATAAACCCACAAACAATATTTTATATTCCCGATGTGGGATTCATATCTCAACATTATTAGATTTTGATTTTCCTACACAAAAGGGATTTTTAGCTTTATGCTTAAAATGAAATAGACAGATTGATCTATTCATCAGCTAGCCATAATCTGACCTGGTATGCTTAGTCTCTCAACACTCTTTTTACGTTTACTGATTGCTTCAGTTTGTGTTTGAAGGATAAATTTCTAGGATTTAGTTTATGTGAAGAAGTTACTATGTGAATGGTAGGAAAATTTAGTTGGTAAGAAACTAAGAAGGTACTTAAACTTTATTGTTTTGTTAGGTTCTGAAGATCTGTTTTGTTACTGGGTTAATTTAGTGTGCAGGGTTAGTGCAGGACTCACAAGTATAAGGTTTTGTGAACAAATTTATGAACAAATTTTCACCAAAATAAAAATAACATACAACTTCATGCAACTAAAGAAAAAGAAAGAAAAGAACATGGACTTTTAAATATATAGGAGATGTAAAATGCATTAAAGTAATCCAAATATATCTCATACAAAGACTAAAGAATACCATGCTCAACTCATCAACTTAGAAAAAAAAACAAATAGAATTTGGAGATTTCTGGACTTTTATGCCTTGAGATTTTGGACGATAAACAAAGAAAACATAGAATATAAAAAGTTTTGGGCTTACAAATATAACGATTACAATCATATACTACACAAATATAATTAAGCATAGAAAACAAAAAAAATTGATCACGGTGCCAAGTGTCAAAATCCGAACGGGGGCAGTGGTCCCTGGCTCCTTGCTGGCCTCCCACTGTGTCCGCTACGGGTGAATGAATTAGTTTTGTGTTTGAGTTCATGTCATGCTCATCAAAGTCGTCCACAGAAGGTTCAACTCGACATGCAAATTATTTGAGTTGTTAAGTCTTGCAACTTACTGCTTGATGCAAAATCTAATGTCAAACTTGAGGAATTAGGTGTCCAACATGAACAATGGGAATATGGGGATACTTGAAATTATTATTTATATTTGGAACATCATATGTCCCATATTTCTCTTTAATCTTATTAGTTTAAGTATTTTATTTTTATTTCTGATTGGTGTATTTAATTTTTTTTTTCCACTTTCTGTTGGTTCCTACATGAATCTAAGTTATATGATTAACCGACTACACCACATGACACTACCATGTGGTGTTCCGCCGGGTAGAAGAAATAATTACTCGTTGTGATACTTGTAAGACCATGTTAGTAATTAATTAAGGAAAATATTATAGATGTTCATATCAAAGGGACTACTCACTCAAAGAAATCCAGGATTTGATATGGAAATTATTCTAGTTTCCATATCATAAAGGAGTAGGAATCTTTGTATTTACTAAGATTGTTCCCTCTTTTTAGTTTTCCTCCCTCTATATAAAGAGGCCCTAGTATCAATGAAGTATAAAATGGAGAAGAAAGAAAACAATTTAACAGATTCCAGTTATCATCTTGATCAATATTATGAGCTTTTTGAAGTGCCGGTGAAGTATTTGAGACCAGTTGCGTAGACGGTTGTGTACTTAATGTTCGACAACAACAATGCTAAAATTGATCAAGATAAATTGAAGGCCGTGGAGACCCTAAGGGCTCAATTTTCCAACAATCTAGTTGATCCATTCATGCCTGAAGGCATTACCTTATTCGTTTATATGTGGCGGACAATAACTGGGGAAGAAGGAGAGTGTGCACAACACTTCAAATTTTCACTCAAGTCTACATAAAAATTATTTGATGAGGATATTAATATCTATGAGCTGGTGGATTTGGCAACCACACAACTCGAGAATTTCAAACGCTACAATTCAAACACAATAAATTTACTACAAGCTGAGAATTTGAATGAGGTAACGTTGCTGGAGATGAGCAATCACTACTCAAGTTTCTTCAAAGGAATAAAGAGTTTGAACATGAAACTCAACATTTTGAGATATCACTTGACACACCCGCAACGTCATCTCAATGCTCTGGTGGACAAATTTTCGGCAATGGTGGAAGGTGAACTCCGGCAATATGAGGAGGAGCTAGAGACCATCAGGGGCAAAGTGTTTCAATTACTGAAGAAGAAAACCAACTTGTTTGGGCTTCGATGGTTACCTGATGCTTGGAAGGAACCAGTTTTGTCTGTTGGCATGAAGGATTGAAGATGGTTGTCTTGGGTGGGAGAGTGATAGATGACATGAGGAGAAATGAGAAAGACAAAACCATCTGAGCTTGTCACGAGAAGTTTTTTTTTGTTTTTTGGTAAATTATCTAGAGAGGTTAATAAGGTTACGCCCTAATAATCGTTGGTGGTAGAAATTGTTTATGAGTTATGACTCATTAGTGGTAAAGTTGTATAATTAAAGAAAAAGCAGAACTTAAGTACAACAGACCTACTACTCATTATGTTAAACCCTCAAGAGTTGATCAAGTGAAGTTAGTCTGTTTTATACTTGTTGCAGTTGTAGTTTCATCCGTAAGTCAAATTTATTTATGTAATTGTTGCACTATACCGCACTCTCATAATTACTTAAAATTTAAGGAGAATTATGAACACATGCTATTAGCTTAGTGTAACATAGGAGATATTAGTCATTTACAAGCATGCTAAAGTAATGAGAAAATTTTAGCACCCGTTCTTAAACTCTTATGGTACGGTTAAACTGATACCCATATTTACAAAACTATTAATATAGTACTTAAACTTCATTTTCGCTAACAACAAAAAACTGGAGACCATTTAGATACCACATTCGTAATTTTTTAAGTTTGAATATCACTTTGATAATACTAAAAGAACATAAAAACCAGTGCTGTCAAAAACCTCTGCTAAAATTGCCTATTAATAGTTCATCGACATCTACGTCCTCGCCGGCTCCGTTCCGATAAACCAAGCCGCCATTCCATTCCGTTTCCGGCCGTCAACGTCAAACCTTAAACACATCCCAGGCAAACGACACGCGCCTCCTTCTCCCTGCCCTGCCCTGCCCTGCCCTGCCAGTAACGAACAGATCCAAAACAACCTAATCAAAAAGACCAAAACACCCCCGTTTTCAGATATAACCAAGAAAATAAAAAAAACCGTGATTGGTCACAAGTACGAAAGGCACTGAATTTCAGAGTCCTCGGAGTCTTTTCAAAATCCAAAAACCTTGCCGTGAAGATTCAAACCCCCAAATTGCTTCTCCTCTCCTCCCATTCTTTTCTGCTTTCAGCTCTGCCAAAATTCGCTGCCCCGATTTTCCAATTCTACCCCTCCCCAATTTCAAATCTCTCCCCAAAACGGCGCCGTAGCGATGATTGTGAGGACCTACGGCCGCCGCAAGGGAGGAGGAGGCCTTCCCAGGACTTACTCCGACTCCACCCTAAACGACGCCGTCCGCGGTGACGACGAAGACGACGTCAGCATCGACGACCCGTTCCGAATCTCCTCTCTCTCCCAAGACACCGCCCCCCAATTCAATTTCAACTTCTCGTCGTCGCAAGACTCGATGTCGCAGTGGTCCCATTTCGATTCGGTGCCCTGTCGAAACGACGAGTCGTCGTTGTTGAAGAAGAGGCCTATCGGTTCGCGAAACGGCGACGTTTTGCGGAGGTCGAAGAAGGCGAAGAGGAAGGAGGCGGCGGCGCTGGCGACGGCGACGCTGATGGAGGCGCAGGAGTTTGGGGAGATGATGGAGCATGTGGACGAGGTCAATTTCGCGCTGGATGGGTTGAGGAAGGGTCAGCCGGTTCGGATCAGAAGGGCGAGCTTGTTGAGCTTGCTGGGTATTTGCGGTACGCAGCAGCAGAGACGGCTTCTGAGGACTCAGGGGTAAGGTTCTTGCTGGGGTTTCCGTCTCAAAATTTGAACTTGGTAAATGGGTTTGTGTTATAGTTTCGAAGTTTCTTTTTTACTGTGTGTAAAACTGTAATGTTGGTTTCAGCTCGTTCTTGGATCTTGATTGTAGGGTTACATGACATTTTAGTTATCTTGATAATGTGTTTGATCCACTATGCTTGAAACTCTGTTATGACTACCTACTATAAGTTTGTTCCTGTTATCTGGGGTATGTACTGACATGAAGTGCTTTGTTATCAGGATGGCGAAAACGATAATTGAGGCTATATTGGATCTCAGTTTAGATGATACACCTAGCGATCTGGCTGCTGCAACTATTTTCTACGTTTTGACGTGTGATGTAAGTGATTCAGTATCTGAATTTAATTCGAATGTCCATTCAAGTTTTCATTTTGATAAAGTTAGGCTGTATTTCTATAATGATGATCCTAAAAGGTTGTCACTATTGCAGGGTCAGGATGATCCTCTTTTGGAATCACCAAGCTGTATTAATTTCTTGATTAGGTTTTGCAAACCAATTGTCACGAACATTACTGAAGACAAAGCACCGAAAATTGGAAGAAAGCTTCTAGCATTGCGTTTGAGTGCTGACATCTCGCATTGTGCACCGAAAATAATAGACTCCAGCTCGGCTGCTATTCTTTCCAAGGTACATAAGATCCTTGTTACTTGCAAGGAAATGAAACCAAGTTCTGCTGATGGTGGTGAAATGAGCATGCCGGAGTTAAGCCCCAAATGGATAGCTTTGCTTACTATGGAGAAAGCTTGCTTATCTACTATTTCTCTTGAAGGTATGATTCTATGTTTTGAAGCTGTTGGCTATCTAGTTATCTTGTACTGGCATTATATACTAGAAAAATATAGGTGTATAAGTTAGATGTTAAATTCTGCAACATTTACTTAGGGTAAATCTTAGATAGAATTTCTTTGTAGTATTCTAGCTATCCACTGCAGTAAGTTTTCAAAGTCTTCCTTTCTAATTCTGGGATTGGAGTTGGTCAACCTTTATCCTTTTTATTTTTTTATTTTTTTTATTTTTTAACTTTACATGTTGAATATACTTTGTTTTGTCCTTGATTTTAATCACTAAGTACTTTTTTTGTTTTAAATGGACTGCTTTCAGAAACAACTGGTACAGTAAGGCAGGCTGGGGGTAACTTTAAGGAAAAATTACGAGAGCTTGGAGGCCTTGATGCAGTCTTTGAGGTGTCCATGAGTTGCCATTCCGAAATGGAGGTGTGAGCTTGTATGTTTGTTTAATCTCATTGTCTGCTTTATTTCATATCAGAACTGAAACGGCTTAGATTCTAGTGTAAAAACATTAAGGAACCGTAATGCTTCAAACAATTATCAGAGATAATTACTACAAGTAATTTTTTTATTTTTATGAACGCCCTTGGTTCACTATATCATATTTCTCTACAAACTTAATTCATAAAGTGGGAAAGAATGGCAATGTTACTGGTGTACACATGTACATGTATTGGTCTGTCACACATATACATATGATTTTCTTTAGCTTAATGACGTGAGGACATCACATAGAAACCTTGAGTAATAATGGGAAATAGGTTTGCCCTTGTATAGTGCATCTAATTGATTGTTGATTGTGAATCCTGATTATTTACATGGAGTTAACATAAATAACATGTGCTAAGAATGTCACTTGCTTCCAAGCAAAGTCCAAAACCAAATACTGGAATCATTACATTATAAGTTTTCACATATCCTATTCTCTTGTTTTTATATGTAATTTTATTTACTTCTCTAGGGTGGTGATAATTATTATTGTGGGTAAATTTTGTTTCTAAGCGCAAGATATTAATATGCAGGGTTGGCTAAAAGGTAATTCTTCTTCTACTTGGGAAAAGGAAATCAACATGGTGCGGAATCTGGTTCTGCTTTTGAAATGCTTGAAGATCATGGAAAATGCCACATTCCTGAGTAAAGAAAATCAGGTATAGTTAAAATCTTAAATCTGATTTAGATTCCCACCCCTACTCGCTCCCTTTCATATGTAAAAGTGCTATCCTTTTATCTCTTTATGATATCGGATTCTTAGTAGTAATAGAAGGGAAATAAATATTTACATCTGTCCTTCCCTACCAGAGCCACTTGCTTCAATTGAAAGGAAAGTTGGATCCCATGGAGAAGCCCATGTCTTTCACAGAACTTGTTATAAGTACCATCAGTATTCTATCAGGTAACTTACAGATTCTGAAGTGAATTCTAATTCTTAATATTTTTTTTGTTTCTAACGTTTAAGGGCATTGTTCTGCAGGGCTTTATCTACATAAAAGTGTATCTGCTGCCTCCAATGATGTCAAGTCTCGTAATCCTTCTAATGGTAATGAATATGCTTCTGAGAAAAGTTCCCACAAATATCAGAGCAATGACTTGGTGTCCACTTCTCGTGTGGTGTATTCTATATCCAGTTCAGAAACTACCAGCACGTCTATGACTGACACCTTGTTGTTGAAGTCAAGACTTAGTTCTTCCAGGAATGGCTCATCTAGTGGTACAGCAAGCCTTTTAACTGGGGGAACACGCACATTTAACTTTGGTTCACGGAAGGATACTGGTTTCAGGCAGAGATCCTATATTTCTAAGAACTCCAAAATTGATATTTTGGAGGAGAGCCAAGATCCTTTTGCATTTAGCTTTGGTTCCGGTGAGGATGCTGGTCTCAGTCAGAAATCCTACATTTCTAAAAACTCTAAAATTGATCTTTTGGATGAGAACCAAGATCCTTTTGCATTTACATATGGTTCCAGTGAGGATGCTGCTCTCAGTCAGAGATCCTATATTTCTGAAGACTCTAAAGTTGACCTTTCACAGGAGAGTCAAGATCCCTTTGCATTTGATGAAGATGATATTGAACCTTCTCAGTGGGACCTATTATCTGGCAAGAAAAAGATTTCTCAAACACGAAAAAATGGAGAGTCTTACAGAGGACTTGATGATGGTTGCCAGTTGCAACTGATTATGAGCCAAGCAGAATCAAGTATTGGGGAAGACCATGATATGCCGGAGACGTCCTATGCAGGTGCTGTTAGTAAAGAGGGTTCCAGTCTTTTAGCTGACTGCCTTCTTGCTGCTGTCAAGGTAATTATGTGGTTTTTGTTTTTGTTTTTTTTATACTTGTTCACAATATATTGGACTATTGTGGTTCTCTTTTCAACTTCCATGCAATAGCGTGGACAGTGGTGTATGTAATACTCTAGTAGATAGTTACACTTTGGCTCAAACATCACGCAAGTCTAGTGTCCTTACATCTGAACCATAAGAACTTTTCATGGCTACTATGTAACTGGCTACTACATTATTCCCTGCATAACCTTTTTATGTTCATTCCTAGTACTACTGATCAGCTGTTTGATTGCTCTTTTAACTGGTAGCATAGTATTTGAAACCCTGTCTTGGTTCTTTCTCATAGAGGTCTTGAGTCCGTAGTAGGAAATATGAATTTAGCATCACAAATACACATGGATAGATTGAAATGTAGAAGCTGATAAATTTTCTTTGCAGGTTCTGATGAACTTGGCAAATGAGAATCCTGTTGGTTGTCAGCAAATTGCTGCGAATGGAGGACTGGAGACCATGTCTTCCTTGATTGCTAGCCACTTTCCTTCATTCTCATCTCCCTTCAGTGAGAGAAATGACAATACTTCAAGCATTGAACTGGACAATCAGAATGGCAGACATCTTACTGATCAAGAGCTAGATTTTCTTGTAGCTATCTTGGGCCTGCTTGTAAATTTGGTCGAGAAAGATGGCCAAAACAGGTTAGTCTGACTCTTTGATTTTTCTCTGTTATTTATGATTATGTTACTTTTCGCTGTAGTATTGTGCTTGGAACTATTGTTACCCCTTTAATACCATATAAAAAATGGAATTTCAAGTATATTTTCAAATTATATGAGCTGAATATAAGAGTTCCTTGTAGACTAATTGGGGACACACCTGAGTGCTTTCTTGTCCATGGTGATGATTCGTAGTAGTAATCTAATAGACATATGGACTTCAGAAGTTGGGGAAAAAAACATTATTTTATTTTTGCAAGTTGCTGACTGCGGTTATATTACGATTGTTCTTGTTAGACCAGTTGTATCCCAAAGCAGAATTTTGTAAGTCAATTCCAGATGAACTAATTTGAATATAACATTCCAATTGGACCTATTGCACCACTAGTGTTTTGTTGCACTTGCTGGTAATTCATTGTAGTGTTCATTAAACAGATGTGCTTCATAAGTAGGATAAGCAAGCGTTCTTTTATTGCTAGTTTTAATCTCTTTATGACTCTCCTATTGGATCAATTATATCCCAAAAGATTGAGACAATGAAAGATGCTATAATTGAGACATCATAGTGTGTTGCACTTGGTAGCGATCATGATAGTAGTCTAATAGACCGATGTACTTGATAAGTTGGACAAGCGTTTTGTTCTGAAAGTTGCTGACCGTGTATTACACATTTTATTTACTATGAGCTTAAATGAGGCAGTAGTATTAGCCTATAGTTCTGGTAAACTAGATTGGCAAGATCATATTTTAAATTTTCTTTTTTCAAATCACTGTTCATTCCAGATCACGGCTCGCTGCAGTCAGTGTTCACTTGCCTATTTCTGATGGGTTCGAAGAGGAGGAAAGTCACAAGGATCTAATTCTGCTAATATGCTCTATATTCCTAGCTAACCAAGGTGCAGGCGAGGGATCTGAAGAAGGAAAAGTATTGCCAGTGAGTTGCATTTTCTTTGGAAATTTCTGATAGTTCTTATATCTTGTAAGATTATACGGTGATCATTAACTCAAAAAGAAAAAGAAAAGAGAGAGGAGATAATGAATGTAAATGAAATTATAAAAAGAACCCAAAAAACGATTTCTACGATGATATAGAGAAGCTATCTGATGATGTTCATCTTCTGAAGTTCTTACTCTGAACATGTTGTATTCTACAGGACGATGAGGCAGCTGTGTTGCAAGGAGAACAAGAAGCTGAGAAAATGATAGTAGAAGCTTATGCTGCCCTGCTTTTAGCATTCCTTTCAACTGAAAGGTTGGTTTTTTTCCCTCTTTCTCCCTTTTTACTGCATCATATTGTGATGTTGTTGACGCTTATATAATTATATTTTGTTTTTTGCTGTCTTCAGTAAGGGTGTACGCGATGCGATTGCTGACTGTCTCCCGGATCGTAACCTGGCTATCCTAGTACCTGTATTGGACAGATTTGTGGTATGTATTTGCCTTCTTCCTAGACCATGATACAAAGCGTGAACTTTATGGAACTCTTGTAATTGCTTTATATACTTGGATGCTATACATAGATAACAAGTTATATTTCTCATCTGATTATTTTGTGCCTTTTTTTCTTGGTTCAGGCATTTCACTTGACGTTAAACATGATCTCACCGGAGACTCATAAAGTCGTAAGCGAAGTAATTGAATCATGTAGGATACGATAAGAGCTTCAGAGATGGAGATCCTGTACAGATTTGGCCTTCCATTCAGATAAATTGTAGTTCACATGACACTCCCCATGACTCCTATAGGGTTTGAATTTCCGCTGCACATTGTACTGAACTGACCACAGGCCTTTTTTGCTTGTGTAGTTCTTACATTTTCTCTTTTTTGTTCCCCCCTTTACCTATTCTTTTGTATCTTTTTTGTCTTTTTACCATCTTGTAGCAGTTAGAGATCTGCTTGTATACAATAGATGCTAAAACGAAATGAAAATATTTCGCTTTTGTTTTGTGCACTGTCCATGTATGATGTAGCAGGCTCATCCACTGTTATACAAGTTATCCCAAGTCTGATGTCAGAACTTTGCTTATATGTTGGAACATGGGTTGCAGTTCTGGGAACAAAACAGGGGCTCAGAAAGATTGGATTTTAGTAAAACTTTTGCTTACTTAAACAGTAAAACCATCAACCTTCTCGCTCGGTAATACATTTTGAATCCAGAAGGAACTATGATACTGAACACAGGGTAATAGGAAGTCAAACCCCAATACTTTTCTTACAACGGACTTCAAAATGAAGGTATTGGAAATACCTTATTATAGTTTCAGAACATTACATGCCACAAAACAGATTAATCTACCTTTCACATCATCCCCTGATAACACCTTATCTGTGGAAATCATATGTACTTTTTAAGGAAGATGAGCATTAGCTGATTGAACTGGTCAGGAAATTGTTCTTGAGCAAAATGTGTTCCTTCAGGCACATATACAAGCTCCAAATCAGTTGCAAACTCCTTCACCTTTCCACTGGTTATAGTCCTCTATCCCCGGAAACTTTAGAAAGTAATCCTTCTGTCCCACTATAACAAGCACCGGAACTTTAACAATTAGCTCTTTTATACCCATGTCATCTGAAAAAAAAAAAAAAAAAAAGCAACTCGATGCTAGTAAAGACATTGAACTGATTACAAAAGCAAGTAATGCCTACATGAAATCTTGAGATGTAGAAACCTTCAGGGAGGGATTCTGCGAAACTACTAGGACGACTTGAAGCTGGTGAGTACGGCACTCCTAATGTTACAACTCCCAAGATCCTTTCTGGGTAAAGAAGAGCAAGCATGTATGCTGGCCAAGCTCCATAATCTGTTCTACGAAACATCAAGATCTTTGCTCACACAGTCACAAGTATAACATATATATGTTCTAGTCCTTCTCAATTCTCATAACCTTAGCATGATCAAACAACAAAGCCAATTCACAAACTATATATCTTCAAAATATTAAAGCTTTAGGGAAGCAAAACACTAAATACACAAACAAATACAACATTAAAGGGTTCAAGAATTGCACTTGTGCTGAATCTGGTCCATTTCTGGTACAACGTTGAATGGATTCTTTGAGGACTACAGTCAAACTGTCATTATTGTCAGCAATGTTCTGAAAAAAAAAAAAAATCCTTAATCAACTGGGCCTCTGTGGGTCAGGAGGAGCCGTGACGTGGCTAGGTGTTCAGAGCTGATGTGGGACTAATGGGCTGGGCCGCACACCTTTACCAAAAACAGAAAAAAGTAAGGGATTCATAAGATGTGCATATCATATGTTCCTAGAAGGGAATTTGATATTGGCAGTGTTGCCTTTATTCACTGTGTGAGACAAATTACATGCCACAACAAGAGTAGGAGATTCATAATATGGTCCTTATTGGATTCAAAACACTAGATCTCACACTTTTACAATACACAATCTCAAAGAAACCTTGGATAAACTTCATCTCTGGCATACAAGCATGACTGATCAGATGTGCTTTCGGAGAAAGGTAAGGATGAGCTCATTAACCTGGTCAGGTAGTTGTTCATGAACAAAATGTGTTCCTTCTGGCAGAAATACGATCTCCAAATCCGGGACAAACTCTTTCAGCTTTGCACTGGTTATGTAATCTTTCATCCCTGGAAATTCGTATACATAATCCTTTGTTCCCATTATGAAAAGTGCTGGAGCTTCAATGGTTGAATCAGCTATGCCCAACTCATGTTTCATTGCCCTGTAAAAACATAAGATAATTAAAGTAGAGAAATTCATGGTCTAGTTAGCTGGGTTAAACTACTTCAAATGCTAGGTCAGATCAGGGGCGGCCCTGGGGGTGTGAGGGCAGTGCTGACGCACTAGGCCTTTGATTTTTGAGTCGTCTGATTGTATAACTCTTGGTTTAATTAGATTTATCTCTTACGATCTGCATATAAACAACGTCTTCAAGTCCGGTTGGTAAGACCTATGCACCATTTAGAAGCATGTTTTGTTTGATCATTTGATTTCGCACTAGTATTGTTACCAAGAACTGTCTGATCAATCTAAGTACTCTAAAAGCTCCTTTGAAAATGTTTGACATATAGGTGGTGCACAAACTGTTACGGAATGCAAGGTGATACATACGAGTTTATAGCAAAGACCAGGCAGTCATTAAGCAGAAAAGCTAAGATCAATTGCATTACCTATATGGAAGTTGCAATGCAGTTTGAAAACCAGATTTCTCGTACAACTTTCCATAAACCTCAAGATCATCCTCAGTGAACCAAGGGGGGAGAGGCGTGGACGAGTCCACCAAGTCCATGATCTCCTGGTTTTCTGAAGCTATTGGTATTTCACTCCTCGAGAAAAGAATGTACACATTGCGAATAACTGTTTTTGCATCAAGGCGTCCAAAATCAGCTTCAGCCCTGCCACCTGGTTCCTATAAAGAGGTCACATGTTCACCACAAGCAAGTAATGTTACTGCAGACACTGAATAGAAAACATCATAGCATAATCAAGTAGATGTGAACCTGCCATCTTGAAATATAGAAACCTTCAGGAAGGTGGTTAATGAATTGGGGACGACTTGACTTTGGCATGTATGGCACTCCCATTGTTACAACTCCCAAGGTCCTTTCTGGGTGCAGACCCGCAAATATGTACGCCGGCCAAGCTCCAAAATCTTTTCCGATGAGGAAAACCTATATATGTCGATTATATAAATATGACGGTAATATAATCCTCATCTGTCTCTAGCAAAACGAACAAAAGAGTTCACAAGCAAGATTCACAAGTTGCTTGAATCAACAACAAAAACCAATCTACAAACAAACTATACTGAAGTCTACAACTTTGTGGATGCAAATAGCCTAAAGAAATAGATATACACACAACAATCAAAAACAAAGAGGAATCAAGCTCATCATTTTCAAGTTCATTTCTGCTCGTACCCCAAAACAAAACCAAAGCAGGCTTCTTCAACATGTACCAATCTCAACAAAATCCAAGATCCCAACTTCTTCAAATAAGTAAATATAACTAAGAGAACCAGAAATCAAAATGGTACCTTAGGAATGCCGAGGGCATCAAGAACTGCAAGGAGGTCATTGTCAAGGTCAAGGAAGGAGGCCTTCTCGGGTTGTGGAGGCGGGTCGGAGAGTCCATATCCGCGGTAGTCCGGAGCGATGGCCCGGAATCCGGCGTTGGCCAGAGCGATCATCTGGTGGCGCCACGTGTACCATATTTCCGGGAAGCCGTGTAGGAACACGACCACATTTGGACCTGAAACACACGATCAACGTTAGTGATTCGATGATGTTAAGAATGAGGAGGAAGAGGTTGAGGGGATCGGCGACCTGTTCCGACGTCGGCCACGTGGAGCTTCAGGCCTTGTACGGTTATGTACTTGTGCTGGATTTGGTCCATGTTTGGAGCACGAGCTAGGGAAGTAGCCGAGTAGTCTTATCCTTAAACAGAAACTTTGTAAGACCTGGAGTCCATGAGCCCTGTACTAAATTAGAATACGCAAGCTGATAGTCAACTAAGTTAACCAACAGTCAACTTCTGGTGTGTTGCAAGTTGAATAGTTCAAGAATCTCACTTAAATGGGAAGAAATGGTTGAAGTTTCAATTGTAGATGATAATCGAACTCTTTCCTCTTGGGAACCAGTGTTGGTAACATACATTGTCAGGAATTGTAGATTTCACTGTTGCAGGTAAGTGAAAAAGTGAACCTGAAGACAATCTTATGTCCGGTAATCAAATGTGCTTTCCAAGGAAGGTGAGGATGAGCTCATTAATCTGTTCAGGCAGTTGTTCTTGAACAAAATGAGTTCCTTGGTGGCGCCACGAGTACCAGATTTCTGAGAATCCGTGCAGGAACAGGACCACATTGGGACTTGAAAAAAAGAGAGTACCAAAGTGTTCAATGAGACTAAAAATAACTAAGGTGGAAAGCAGGGCAGAGGGAGAAAAAGTTTCGTATGGGGGCACACACAAAATATCAGGCTGTCGTCGCCGCCGGTGGAAAAGAATGTGGGGATGAATATGTGAAAAATAGCAAGCAGCGCTATTGGAATTAGGGATTTGGAGCGGGAGGAGATTTTTGAAGAGCTGGTCTCCTATCATGTTCTTTTTCTTTGGATGAGAAGAGAGAGAGAGAGATATGTTATTAATGAAAAAGAATACTTTGACTCATATATGTGGTTTTTGTTATACTAAAGATGCTGACTCAAGGTAGGAAGTTGGAATCATAGACTTGTACTTATACGGCTAGTATTTATTCAAGTATATATATGGGGTAAATTATATTTTCTATGAGGACACATCTACATTATAAAACCAAATGTTGATATCTCACTGAGGCCCGAGCCCCATTAGTCCTATATTGGCTCCATCATTGGTGGAAAGGACAGTACTTTGATTGCATGGTTTTTTGGGATATGTTGCACCGGTTCCGATGTCAGCGATGTGGAGGTTCAGGCCATGTATGGTAATGTACTTGGGCTGGGAATCTGGTCGATTTTTGGTACAACGTTGAATGGAGTCTTCAAAGACTCAAGTCAAAATGTCATGTTCTAAAAAAAAAAAACATAATAAACTGGGCCTCTGCGGGCCAGGAGGAGCCGTGATGTGGCTAGGCGGTCAGAGCTGATGTGGGCCTAACGGGCCGGGCCGCGCACCTTGACATGAAAAAAAAGAAGAAAAAAAAGTAGGGGATTCATAATTTGTGCATATCATATGTTCTTACAAGGGAATTTGATATTGGCAGTGTTGCCTTTATTTACCGTTTGAAAAAAAATTACATATGCCACAACAAGAGTAAGAGATTCATAATACGATGCTTATTGGATTCAAAACACTAGATTCACACTTTTACAATACACAATCTCTTAGCAACCTTGGACAAGCTTCGTCTCTGGCATAAAAGCATGAGTGATCAAATGTGCTTTCGGAGAAATGTGAGGATGAGCTCATTAATCTGTTCAGGTGATTGTTCTTGAACAAAGTGTGTGCCTTCGGGCAGTGATACAATCTCCAAATCAGGGACAATCTCTTTCAACTTTCCACTGTTTATGTAATGTTCTAACCCTGGAAATTTCAACACATAATCCTTGTTTCCCTTTATAAACAACACTGGAACTCTAACGATTGAGTCGGTTGCGCCCGCCAAGTCATCTGTGGATTTCCTGTCAATATATGAAACAAAGTTAAGAAAATCAGTATAGCACTAATTTACTAGCAACTTTGTCTAGTTACCATGGTTGAACTAATTTCAAAAGCTAGCCAGTTCTGATCATTTCACATCAATGGGGCCCTTAATATCAACTGTCTAGTATGAAAGATGAAGTTAAAGAAGTACAACGTCTTTCTTATACTTAGAACTAGTGCTATATAGAAGTTGATTGTAAGATCAAGTGCAGTACGTACCTATATGGCATTTGCAAGGCAGTTCGGAAACCTGATTTTTCATACAACTTTCCATACACTTCAAGATCTTCCTCGGTAAACCAAGGGGGAAGGGGTGTAGACGAGTCCACCAAGTCCATGATCTCCTGGTTCTTGGCAGCTATTGGTAATTCACTTCTTGAGAAAAGGATGTAAACATTTCGAACAACTGTTTTTGCATCAAAGCGTCCAAAATCAGCTTCAGCCCTGCCAGGTTCCTATATATAAAAGAGTCCAACATTTGATTACAAGCAAGTCATGGAAGTGAAGACATTGAATAGATAACAAGACAAATTGAATCTCTACCCGCCATCTGTTGATGTAGAAACCTTCAGGGAGATCTTTATCATATGGGGAACGAGTTGATGGTGGCCTGTATGGAAGTCCTATTGTTACAACACCCAACACCTTTTCTGGGTGCAGAAGGGCGAACAAGTATGCCGGCCGAGCTCCAAAATCTTTTCCGACAAGGAAAACCTATATCAATTACCTTATATCAGTGACAGATGAACATGTTACATCAATTTGAGAGTCAATTCTCTCAGCCTTGTTACATATATACATGATTGCTCAGTTATCAAACAAAATCTAACAATTGGTTGACAGTTTATTAAGTTCGGCTATTTTCTACTCTTCGTCATTTAAAGAGTCTACTTTTGTAGGCAACGGCTATAGGCAATTGGCTGAAATCTTCATAAGCGCATCCACAAATTGAAGACAACGAAGAGGGAAGAACTTTCCCTATCAAGATTCAAAATTTAACTCTATAAAAGTACCGAAGTTCATAAATTTTGGGCCATTTTTCATCATGTACCAATCTATCTGAAACAAACAAATTGCGGTTCCTAAAATCCCAATCTAGCTAGGAACACTCAAGCACAACTACACAAGAGATGAATAGATGAGTATGTTACATCAACTTGAGGAGATAAATATAGATGAACATGATTGCTCTGTTACCAAACAACATGTCTAAGAATTGGTTGACAGTATTTGATCATGTACCAATCTATCTCAAACAAATTGTAGTTTCCCAAAATCCCAATCTAGCAAGAAACACAAGAGATCGAAATGAACAAACTGGTATTGCAAATTCTTAATCTTATCGGTAGTTTTTCAAGAGTACCTTAGGAACAGCCAGAGCATCAAGAATTCCAAGGAGGTCATTGATGAGGTCACTGGAGGAGGTCTTCTCGGGTTCGGGTGGAGGGTCAGAGAGTCCGTAACCGCGGTAGTCGGGCGCGATGGCCCGGAACCCGGCGTTGGCTACGGCGATCATCTGGTGGCGCCAGGAGTACCATATCTCCGGGAAGCCATGCAGGAACACGACCACGTTTGGACCTATAAAACATGATCGATATAATTTCGATTAGACAAAACTGGTAGGAGTAACGAAGCTAACTAAAGATGCAACAAGGATAGTACTTGATTGCATGGTTTTCCAGGAGAGCTGACCTGTTCCGATGTCGGCGACGTGGAGCTTCAGGCCTTGGACTGTTACATACTTGTTCTGCATCTGGTCCATTTCTGATACGTGGTCAAAGAACAAGGGAGAGAGAGAGAGAGGGTGTGCTAAAGAAATAAGCTCAGTTTTTTTGTTTTTCTTATATGAAAAAGAAGTATGCTCAGTTCGGAAAATGGATCACTAGACGTTTGCACACTCAAATCTCGATCAAAATGGCGGAGAACTCTAGCGTCGATCTATGAGAATAAATGGTCAACAATAACATGTAATTACTAAGCATAGACGTATTCACTTTTCTTAAAACAATTGATGACAAAAAAATCAACGTTAATATATAACAAAATAGATATACAAAACCCAATAAAAAAACGCAACATAATCATACAATAGATAATGTGATATTGATGAGACCATACAACAGAAATACATAAATACTTGTAATACGAAAAGTATAAGTTGAAGATTATACTCTTGACATAATCTAGTTGTATGAAGTACATCTCTCGTTCATTTTTTTGTATTAAAAAAATTATTCAATAAATTGTAATTACAAAACAATCATAACATCAAATAAGAAATTACAATTACGAACAAAAAATTTTACCCTCAATCTACTTGTCCTCGTTCTGAAAAAGAAAGACTGATATATCAATAGATCCAATAAAGACCAAATTAGATAGCCGTTCGAGTTAACTCGAGTCGTTCACTTCAACTCTTCAAGACACGAGACAGTTAAAATTATTGATGAAATTTCTCATTTACTTTCTGAAAAATTTTAAATTTGACCTTAAAAATATACGAGCTCTTTAAATTATCCAACGACATTTCGTTCCCTACAGATTCGCCGAGCCAAGGTTACAAAATATGGGGACCGTTCTATTGCGGACCTCTTAATATCTGAACACAATCAGAGCTCCCAACTCTCTCTCTCTCTCTCTCTCTCTCTCCATTGTTGTGCTCTCCTTGCGCTGCCGAAGCCTCTGCAACTAAGAGGTCCGCAAAAGAATGGCCTCCTACAAAATATAGAGAAGGTAAACATGGTTCTTTCATCTTCAAGCCAAGGATAGCAGTCCTTCCTTATCCCACGGTGACCGTGTTCTGGGCATCCCGAGCTGACTCACCCAGTCTTCATCAGAAAAACCCTTTTCAGGTCAAGCCTCCAATTCCCTAATCTCTTAAAATCTTTAGGGTTTATGCTAATCCATAAAAAAAAAAGATTTTTTTTTTTTTTTTTTTTTTTGCAAAGTTTCAAACTTTCTGGGTTATGTCTGGTTGAGTTGGAATACCCTTGTAGATCTAGACCCCAAGGAACCCAATTTCGAAAGCTTTCAGTTTGTTTATTTATTTATGGTGTCCCTGCTTTTTGGGTTTGATAAAGTTAAGAACTTTGGATTGTGTTGATGCCTGAATTATTTGGAACCAAAATTTAAGAGAAATCTGGATTGTGTATAGGGTCAGAATTGCTGGATTTGTTTGTAATGTGAATGCTTTTGGTAGAGGGTTGTTTATTATGTTACTGGAATCAGAGACCCTTATCTGTTTTGGAGATGTTTTCGATTTTGAGCTGGAGATTTTGGGATTTGAAGTGCTGGGTTTTCGTTTTCTAGTGTTTTGGTTACGTGCATTGGTTATCTGTTTTGGTTATGTACTTTTTCTTGCATCTATGATTAATGGTAACTTACTCTTTGTGGCTTTGTGCTTGATGTATAGTTTGATATATAAACTTTGATTTATATATCAATCTTATGAGAAGTTCGTATAAAGAACATAGTTCTCTGCTTTTGATAGTACTGATCCTGGAGTGTTCTTCAACAGTGTGTGAAACGTCAAAGAATACAGACAGGCATGGCAGATAATGGCGGATTTGGATGATTTGCTCTTGGAGGCTGCAGGAAGAACAAGTTTGGGGCGGAAAAGCCGGCACTCACATTCATCTTCAAAGAGGAGACGTGATGATTCATAATCTGATGGTGGAAGTGACTCTAGGGGTGATGACTCTGATGATGGTCGTGGCTATGCGAGTAGGAAACCCTCAGGATCTCAAGTTCCTTTGAAGAAGCAGCTGGACCCTTCAGAAATAGATGATGAACATGACAGCCAGGATGAAGGTGATTATAATGATAGTGGCTCTGATCGTGGGGGTGAGAGCAACGAATCTGATGTCGGCAGTGATCTTTACAAAGATGAAGATGACAGGCAAAAGCTTGCAGAAATGTCCGAACTTCAAAGAGAGCCGATTCTGTCTGATAGAGAACAGAAGAAAGATGATAAGAGTCTAAAGGAGAAATTCAGACCAAAGTGGGACAAAGGGAAGGCTACACAGTCCAGGAAAGTGACTCCACCTCTCCCATCTTCTCGAGTGTGCTCCTCAGCTAGATCTGCTGACAGGGCAGCTGCCAAAGATGATGCATTGAATGAGTTACGAGCAAAACGTTTGAAACAGCAGGACCCTGAAGCTCACTGTAAATTGAGAGATGTATCTAGAGGAAGTGTGGGGAGTAAGAATTTCTCACACACCATCAAGAAGTCTTTCTCTGCTGTCTGTCGGAGTAGCTCTAGTCAGAGTGACAGTGAAAGTCGGTCTCATAGTGATGATGAAGGGTCAAGTGCAGATGATGCTATTGACAGTGATGATGAAAGGAGCAATCAGGGACTAACATTTGAAGATATAAAGGAAATTACCATTCGGAGGTCAAGACTTGCAAAGTGGCTTATGGAACCGTTCTTTGAAGAATTAATCGTGGGTTGCTTTGTACGTCTACAGGCTGTGCTCGGTCCGTAATGTGGACTCTTCAGATCCTGATCGGCAGTACTAACTAGAGAATAAAACCACACACAAGTATCTGAATGTGGTTTGGGGCAATGAAAATTCCGCTGCTCGGTGGCAGATGGCTATGGTTTCAGACTCTTTGCCTCTAGAAGAGGAGTATGATCAGTGGGTTAGGGAGGTGGAGAAAAATGGTGGCCGCTTGCCAAGCAAAGAGCATGTGCTGGAAAAAAAGGAAGCCATAAAAAAAAACCAATACATTTGTCTACTCAGCCGAAACTGTGAAGCAGATGATACAGGAGAAAAAATCTGCTTCATCAAGGCCATTGAACATTGCGCTTGAGAAGGACCGGTTGAGGAGGGAATTGGTAATTGCACAAAGCAAGCATGATGATGCGGAGGTGGAAAGGATCAAGGCAAGGGTTGAGCAGTTGGAAGCACGGCGACAATCACAGGGGAAAGATAGCAAGGCTGTCAGGCTTGCTGAGATGAACAGAAAGAATAGAGTTGATAATTTCAAGAATGCCTCAGGATTAAAACCTGTAAAAACGGGTTTAAAAGCTGGGGAGGCTGGTTATGATCCATTTTCGAGGAGATGGACCAGGTCAAGAAATTACTATGTTTCAAAGCCTGATGAACAAAAAGATGATGAAGAGGTCAATGCTGTTGCTGCTGAGTCATTGGCAGAGGTTGAGACTAATGGAACAGAAGGGGTAGTAGCAGTACGAGCTGGCTTGGAAGCCACAGCGGCAGCTCTGGAAGCTGCAGCCGGTGCTGGGAAGTTGATTGATACGATGGCTCCGGTTGATCAAGGAACCTCGTCAAATCCATTGCACAGTTTTGATCTGCCAATCTCGTTGGCAACACTTCAGAAGTTTGGTGGCCCGCAAGGAGCTCAGGAAGGATTCATGGCAAGAAAACAAAGGATAGAAGCAACAGTTGGTGTCCGAGTACCAGAGGATGATGGGAGGAGGCACGCATTGACGCTTTCAGTTAGTGATTACAAGAGAAGAAGAGGGCTTCTCTGAAATGCAAATGACGCTGCTCGAGCCAATGCTGTCATGAAAGAGGCAACATCAGCTTTCTCGGCAGAAACTGAATTGGTGTCGCTGGTGAAGGCAAAGCTTATTCTTTAAAGTTTAAGCTATAAGAACCACATTTGTTCCGGTGGTAATGCACACTAGTAGTGGTTGGTTCTTTGTATTTCCTGGTAAGTGCAATTCTGGTTGATCTGTTATATTATGTTGTATGATTATAAAGTTGATTAACTTGCAGGACTGCATAAGAATATTGTATTTTTTTTTGGGTAATTAGAATATTGTATTTGTATCCTTTCTCTTCGCTATGTCTAGTGATGGGCTTAGATACTTTTTTCAGTTTTAAGCATCTCTAAGACTCCCACTGAGTAGTTAAATTGAGATTTTATTTTACTCATTTTAGCAATATACTTGAACAATATTGCATCAGACATGAACTCCAGTAGCCAAGTGTTTTCTAACTCCAGTAGCCAATTTTGCATCTGAATTTTAAACATACACTACATGTCAGTCTCTAAAAGAGTTAGGATATGGATAGTAGGCGCGTCTACACATCTACGAAATGCCATAGCAGATCATAATTCATGAAAGCCAGAATTGATGGCTTGTCCAAATCTGCAATCCTGCTGACTCTGCCTGGTCTTGTTCTTGTTCACTGCAATCTTTATCTCATTCTCAAATGCCTTGTCCGCCTTAATCCAATAGATCTCTCTAGTGAAACATTCCATGGTCACCTTCACCTTGGTGCAGATGGCCTCTAAGTTGGCTTTCCCTCGAAAATAATGTTATGCATCTATTGCGAGTGAAAGGGGGAAGGCTGTGAGACCACGGATAACAAATCCTAAAGACAAAGTAAGTTGGTCCAATTAAAACACAATAGACCAGGAGATTTCAATTGAACAACGAAAGGCCAAAGTTCTCAATTGCACAAGGAAAAGTAAATACATTGAAGAAGCAAATTGGGAGGTACATAACTACATATAACCCCAACCATAACGTGATGGTCACTCCTGATATGAACGCACGGAAAATTCCCTCCTTAATCGAACAAAACCTCAAAACCAAACCCCCTCTAATCGAAACTCAAAAGGTAGTTCGAACTTGTTACTATCATCTCTGTAATTGTTAAAGTCTCAGCTTTGCTACTATAAACCCTAGCTGTCCTTTTTTGTTTCTAACCCTAATCTTCATCCTCAATAAACCCTAGCCTTTTTTGTTTCTAACCCTAATTTTCAACCTCAACATGTCAACCGATTTGTTGCTAAAGCCGTCGTGCGAAGTCCGGGGATGTGGATCGACTTCTGACTTGTATGGAAGCAACTGTAAGCACATGACTCTGTGCATCTCATACGGCAAGACCATGGCAAAGAACAAAGCCAAATGCTCTCAATGCGACGCCGTTGTCACTCGCTTAATTCGAGAGTACAATGTTCGGCGGGAAAGCACTATCGGTGACAAGAACTACTTCACTGGCAAATTCGGGACGGGTTTGCCAAGCTTTTTGAAAACGAAGAATCCTTCTCATAATAAATGGTCTCTTCGTAAGGATCTTCAAGACTCGAGGAAGAACAAGAATGAGGTGAAATCTAAAGCATGGATATTGGATGAACAAATGGGCCAGTCTCGGTATCAGGGTCATCAAGAATGTGCACAGTCATCAAGTTACTACCTACTAATGAAGGCAGGGAAGGAGTTTTCGGCTGTTCCGGCTGGTTCTTGGTTCAACTTCAACAAGGTTGCACAATATAAGCAACTAACTCTAGAGGAAGCGGAGGAGAAGATGAACAATAGGCAAAAGACTAATCGAGATGGATATAAAAGATGGATTATGAAACTTGGAAACGGACCTGAAAAAGTTACTGGTGAGGATGATGGTAGTGGTGAAGGAAATGAGGAAGAAGAGACAACAAGGAAAGGTTTTGATGAGGAGGGTGATATTGGAGGTGCAAGTGAAGATGGGGACTTGTATGATGATGGTAGTGACAAGGGTAGTGATTGGGAGCATGAAGAAATTTTCAGTGATGATGATGAGGCTGTAGGTAATGCTGATGAAAGAGAAGATTTGGAACATGAGGCTCCAGCTCCTCCCGAAACCAAGCACGATGAAGATGGTAATGAAGAACAGGTCAGGCTGAGCGAATCGGGGAGAGAGTTGAAGAAGCTACTTGGGAGATGTGGTGGCCTGAATGGTATTGATGGAGAGGAAGAGGAAGATGAAGACGACGACGATGAGGATGATATGGACGAGGACATTGGCTTATTGCCTCCGGCACCAAAGCAGAAGGTTGCACCCAAACAGCTGGAAGGATTTGACAACAGTCACACAAAACCAATTCCGAAGGAAAAGAGAAAATTAGATGCTGATGAGGCTAATAAGCAGGCATCTAACACTGCATCGAAGAAGATGAAGACCGAAAATGAACAAAACTCATATGTGAGAGATAATGCAGCTGCTTCTGTGCATTCACAAGCTTCTCCATCCATGAAAATTGGTTCTGCTAGTAGTCCGGTATCTGAGGAACAAATTAGGGATCTGTTGATGCAGAAGGCACCAATCCCCTTGTCTGATTTTATTAACAACTTCCCAGAAAGACGCAAATATTCCAAAGAGGAGAAAGACTCTTTTTCAATAATAATGAAGAAAGTATCTACGCTGCAGAAGAAGAACGGGGTCAGCTATCTTTTAATGAAGAAGTAAATGATTCTACTCCCATACTTGGATTTTACTCCTATAAACGTAGCATTACCATTTGAATAAGAACTTGATGTTTTGGATTTTGAGATGTGTTGTTGTATTGTAATATTTATCTTTCTAGACATGTGTGCTTGCCGTAGTGAGGAAAAAACATTAGACATGCACCTTCTTAAGCTTATGCTCTTCTACTGGGAAATCCGGAAGATGAAACGTGCCTTTGTGTATCAAGGCAGTTCATTATGCCCAGCGGTGGTCATTGATCGGCCCCGAAAGCCAAAACAACCTGTAATTGGATCAGTCTCTACCTCACGAGCTATAGATAGGATATCGTATTCCTAGTTAAGGTAGGATATTGTATTCCTAGAAGCTGGAAAAGATGCATCACCCTCACAGAATACGTACTGATGCATACTGTCAGCTAGGTTTACATAAGAATCATTGTCCTATTCTGTGAGGGTCTTTCAAAGTATCAGTATATCAGTATATGACTAGCATATATAAGAATCCATAAATATTTACATAAGAAGTTTGTCCAATATATATAAGAGAGTTGATCCATAAATGCTAGCATCTTAATGAGGTAACACCGATCAACAATGGAGAAGAAAGACAACAAGATGAGTCGGATGAGTACGTTGTTCCGGTGGATATTGATGATCTTGATGAAAGTCCTTGGGGTTTTCACCTTCACCAATATCCTGAGTTTTTCAAAGTGTCGTCACAGTTGAAAGGAAGGCCCTCAGACCAAGTCTACCCCAACCCCAAAAACAAGACCCAGCCTAGAAAAAACCTCTCTCCACCCTTTAAATTTCTTTCACCTGGGTCATAACTTGGGTCAGACCCATAACCCAGACAATGAAAATTGAAGACCTGGGCCTTCGTGGCCACATCAGCCCAACAGCAGGGCTCCACTCTTGCGTCAACCACGTGAAGCAACCACTGACGCGGGCCTTGCTTGCGTGTGTTTCACGGAACATTACTATCCTTTCATATTCACGTGTGTTGCACTTGCTGTTGCAACATGCAAGACAAACTCTCAGTCTCCAAGGACATGTGTCAAAGGGTTGTTGGTTGGTTTCAATATTTAAATACATTTCTATAAATAAATTCTTTACCCTAATTTCTTTAATCATTTTATAATTAGTTAATGAAAAAAATTAGTTAATATACTTTTTTTCTTTCGGTAAAACTAAATTCACTTATGTTATATATTTTAGTTAGTATTTATCATTTATTTGTATTATAAATCTTTATTTATTAATATAAAAAATAACATAAAATTTAATAAATCGTAAATACCACCCAAAAAATTCACAGAAAAATGTGAAAACTGCTGCTTTGTTTTACTGACACATGATGACCCAAACGAAAACCTATGGGTGGACTTGCTCTCAAGGATCGTGGTTCCATATTTAACATAATATTATGCGGCCTCGCGCCGCCTTACTGTTGTTAAGGAGTTGGGCTTGGGCTGTGTCTCAGTCGGGCTTTTACCTCTGTCTCGCTCGGGATATCTTTTTCTTCCTCTCTCGATCTTTCTCGATCCCCAAATCTGAAGCTCTTTCTCGAAATCTAAATCTGAGGCATCAGTCTTTTTCTTCCTCTCTTGATCTTTCTCTATCCCCAAATCTAATTTGGTTGATCATTCTTTCATCCGTTTTATCTTCTTCTTCATAAATCATAATTGATCAGTTCTCTCTCTCCAGACTCTTTCACGAAATCTTCTGGCTTGCTTATCAGTTTTCTTTCGCTTTCCGTGGCTCGCTCGGGCTTTTTCCTCTCTCTCGATCTCTCGCCGCTTTGCATATCTTTTTCTTCATCTTTCTCGATCTCACTCAGCCAGTTCCATCACCCTCCAGATTTCAACCCCAAATCTCAAGCTCTCATTCCTTCATCCGTTTTATCTCACGCTCTCTCAATTTGCTCTGTTTTGGTTTCGTCGCACGTACACCAGATTGAAAAAGAGAGGGAGACCAGAGAGGTAATTACTTTCAAATTCATTTTTTTCCTCTCCAGAGAGGTAATTTTGCTGTCAATTTTGTTGGGTTCGACCCTTTCTTTATGATGATTCGATTAAGATTTTTGTGTAAACTTTCATCACTATGAGTTTTGTTCCTCATAGAATCAGTTTGATCTACAGGGAGAGATAGAGAGAAGGCGAGCAATTCTGCTGGGCTGAACGACGGAGGTGTCAGGAATCACCATTGGATTCCCGATAGTGTTCGAATTCCAGATAGGAACCTTGGATTCCTACAAGGTTAGTTTGTTATTAGTATGAAACTATAATTGAAATTGTGTATAGTTACTGCGATTTGCACGATTGTGATGTGATAAATTAAAGGTCTGAGTGGCTTATAATATAATTGTTGTTCTTTGCAACAAGAAATGGAATTGTTGTTTCAATCGATATGGATGAGATTGATGATGGTGGTTTTGAGTATTGGGTTTTGCTAGGAATTGGGATTAGTGGGGTGTTTTACTTTGCTGCTTGCAAATTTTGGTGCTTTATGGTTTAAGAAGTGAGAATTGTGGAACTGAATGGGTTTTGATATTGGGTTTATACGTATCTGTTCGTTCTGAATGTGTTGTTTGATGAAAATGTGGAAATGCTCTCTTTCACTTTGTATCCATGTTTTGGCTTTTGCCTGTGTTTCATATTACCTTCCCCCAAATCTTTCATATAAAAAAAATTGATAGAAAGATTTATTTAGTGTCATTGAGCAAACTAACATCAGTGCTTCCCTCTAAAGTCGTACTCCTCAGAATTTATGGTAGGTTTTCTAACTCTGTAATCTCCTCAAGGCTTGGTTATTATTTGCTATAGGACATTGTTCTTCTGCATTTGCAATCTCAAGTTGCCGTTCAAGCTTTATGGGATCTAGATTTGGCAAAAACTAAAATTTCTTCTAAGATTGCAAATAGAGGATTACGGGTAGGCTTAGTATTTACATCAAGACTTAGTGGTAATGTACTCAAGCATTTAGGGTCAACTTATGCTAATCCCTGAACATTTAGCTCAAGCTGATGTTGTCTATTACATTTAAGTTGCAAGTTTTGGTGTGTTTTCTTCTTTTTGAAACTTGATCTCTTTATGTTCAATAACTAGAATATTTGTATCACATAGAGTTTCTGTTTTGTTCTCAATAACAATAAATAGGCACATAGCAGAAATTTGTCAGAAAAAAAAACTGAAACTGAATCTGAACTTTGGAAATTCATAACTAATTCAAGAAAAATTGTTTAATATTTTAGTCTGAAGGTGACTGGTTCAGAAAGTTAGATTGTGTTAAAAGCATAAGCCCAAGACAAGAGTGCCTATCAGGGAATTTCCTCATATTGAGTAATAGGTAAGCTTCAGTTTGGTTGTTTGCTTTTCAATTCGGGTAAGCTTCAGTGCGATTCAATTACCTCTATGGTCTCCCTCTCTTCTTCAGGTAAGCTTCAGTGCGATTCTTTTATGATTGTTCTTTCATATGATCATTTTTTTTTTCATCTGGGTTTGATGTATTTGAGTTTTGTATATTTTATTGGCAATGAACAAATGGATGAAATGGTGTATGTATTGGTTTCATGTATAGACGTGTAAAAGAAATCAGCTTTTCAAACTTTCTCATGTTATCCATGATTTTGTTGTTACGAAACGGCTATACGCATTTTTTTTTCTGTTCTGGGGTGATCTACAACTTAAAAGTTGCTTATAACTCACAATAGCTGATGATCGCACTAAAGTATCACAAGGATATACATAAATTTTTAAGTAGCTATAGGTAATTGGCTTTCAATGTTAAATTTACTGTCATATTATGTTAGGAATTGAAACCACGTCTACAGCAGCAAAGCCAGGGAATCGTTGTAGTTGGGCAAGAAGCTCAAACCTGAAGGTTTCTGAGGTCACAAGGTGATTGGTAAGTTTCAACTACAATAAATATCTTTTGGTGTGTACGTTTATTTGCTTATTTACTAATAGTCACCAATTTCAGATATAAGTTTATTATCTTGGCCGGCTCTATCATCCAAATCTACATTATAAGCTTTGTGCATCAGAAGTGAGTTGGCCAGCCCATGAAGGTATGAACATATCTTCTTTGAAATTTTGATCTGGGACCTCACTGATGGAACCATACTGCTTTTATGCATCTTTAGTTATACTGCAATGTCTTTTGAAAAATAGAACTTTCATAGAGAAAAAGTTAATCTACGTGATGGCATATTTTATCATCTTGGACAAAGAACCAGTGTAGTTTGTGAAGACACACTGATTGAGAATTACTGCATTGGAGATCAAATAATGATTGGTAATGAAATATGTATGCTTCCACTGATCCTAGGCTTTAGAGATTTAATTAATTTCTTTGTGCAACATCTATATCGTACCTTGAACATAAAATTAATTAGATGTTTAATTAATGGACTATCTATGCTAACACATGTTTAGGAATGCAATATATATAGGTTATACGCTGTACAGCTCTGGTAGTGTTAAATTTTCTAAATAGTTAGTTTTCATTCCGCAGGTAAAACTTGAAACATCTTCACGTTGCTCATTTTTCTAGAGTGCTAAAACTTGAAATGTCTACTGCAATTTAGGACTTGATAGTTGGGTATATATTCTATGTAAAGATCAGTTGCCTACATTGGCTGCCATATGCGTGACATCAGTTGCCAGACAAGTTTTGTATTAAAGCGCGAGCATATTGAATCTTTTGTAATATGTTGCTGTCTTGCTGAACAGATGAGCGATTTAACAAAGGAGGAATGTCTGCATGTATTTCAGTATTTCACTGACAGAGTACCGAGTTCCCTAGATGCCTAGAGGTAGCTCAAAATATAGATGAGTGCCTTTGCATAAGTGTGGGAGATGGCAAGCTCAGATGAGCCAATTTTCAGGCAAAAAGTAAGTAACTAATTATGACTCATTTTGTTTTCAGGTATGTTTTGTTGTCGACCCTATTTAGACTGCATTTCTTTGACGGTCTAGATTGACAATCGGATGACATGAAATGCCTATGAGGAAGTTTCTGTGCCCCATTTGTAATCTCTTACAATTAATAATTGATTTTACAGGTATGTCTATTTGGGATTATTTGATACTGACATCGATCCAGCAAGGTACATGTTTGTAATATCAAATTTATACGTTTCTGGGCAGAAGAAAAATAATTAGTTGAAGATTGGAGTGAGAATGATGTACATATTTTTGTAGGGCCTATGAAAAAGCTGCAATCAAGTATAATGGGAAATAATTTGTTGTTAACTTTGATCCTAGCATCTATGAGAGTTAGCTGAACTCAGCTGGTAACTATATAATTAAAATTTTAGTAATTCATCTTAATTTTTGCAAATATTCATTTAGATATGTATTTGTGCAGAGCAATCTGGATTTGAGTTTGGGAAAACCGGAAGAAGAACAACCCAGCATCATTTGGGACTACTTAAAATCACACACATCGAAATGTAGCAATGCAACAGCAACAGCCACGACAGTCTGACTATACAATTTGACTCCAATTGGATGAACAATCAAGGATTTCAGCCCAAGGTATTAACTGTGACTTAATTTCTTTCTAAATTCCATGCTATCACTAATTAAAATTTTGGTGTCCTTAACTAACTAAAATTACTCAGTAATGTTGTTTTGATTAGTTGTTTTATGTGGTTCTAGATTCAGACTTGGTTGGGATTTCAGATCAACATGGGTCTCATTGTACATGGAATTTCAGATTGACATGGGCCATTGAGATCGATCAGCAAAATAAGTATGCAAACTGTTAGCTTATCCAAAGTCCGTGAATTGAAAATTGTGGGTATTGGTCCTTCTTTGTTGGCGATTTGAATTTTTTGCGCTTTGGTTGATTTTTTTAATTTTTACTGTTAGTGATTTTTACGTGGTTATTGAATTACAGACTTGCCCTTTATAGCTTTAGTTTGTGTCAAAATTACTGAATGACTTACTCACAGTAATTGTTGTTCGGCTGTGAGTTATTGGTCTCTTTGTCATTGATGGGTAACTTTTTAGAACATGTCATCTCAAATACAATACTGAGGCCCTTTTTTTTTTTCTTCTGATAGTTCTCATTCACTTTTGAAAAATGCAGTCTGGTCTTCAATCCTCTATTCAAGAAGCTAAGAAAACCACGATTATCTTTCTGGATTTACAATCACATAAGGATTCTAGAAATGGTTCCCATTACGCCTATTAGATATGAAAGAACAGTCGGTTAATATGTTCTTCATTTGAGTTACTTCCTACCTTTTTCGAAGTCATAACTTCAATTCATTTTCTGCTTTAAGTATCTTGGTCAAGAAAAGGTTTCCTCAATATAGTAAACATGCTTTGCATTTGAGTTAACGATGATGCACTGGTTTTGATGAAGATATGTTGTCTCCAAGTCATGTATTGGCTGCCAGTAATATGTGATTTACATTCATTTTGTATAGTGATCAATTGAATCATAAACATTTGTTATTTAGCTTTCATGAGAAAGTTGATCTCTTTTGTAAAACAACATTATTCATTTTAGACTTTGCTCAAAAAAATTGAGCAACAGTGTGATTTCTTTCATTTCCAATTTGAGCAACGGCATTCCAACATTTTTCCTCGCCGCAACGCGCGTGCATACTGCCTAGTATCTGTTATGCAAGGACTATTTGAGATGAACGAAGATGCTCAACTCTTGGTATTGTTATCCTGCCGACAGCTGAGAGCTAGTGATCGAGACACCGATGACCCGCCACGACAACTATTTTGGAAGGAAGTGATTGCATCTCTTTCTGGAAGAAAGAGAAATGTGAGAAACATGGACGGTGGTCTTTGCTGGCATTGGCCTACTGCCATAAGTTGCCTTGGGGTTTCCACGGACCGATAATTGATTTCATACCGACTTGAGTAAAAGATGTAAAGCTCGACAAGACCTAAGCACTTAAAACTACATTATTCATACCATGGAACAGTACGTTGCTTTGGATTCCATGGAGACACAACCACAATCTACAGAGACTGGAAGTTGCATCTTATGTACATTATTGATAGTCATTCTATGTTTAATATGCATAATCCTGCAATTTCTTGAGATAATTGAAGAATTATTGGTGGCATGGACAATATCCCTGCAATTTCTTAATAGCCACAAGGCCCACGACCTTTATTATTGGAAAAAACAAAACTGCAACTTCCACAACCTCTATCATTCAATTATTGTTGCCGAAGGCATACTAGAGTGAAATTACATAAGTAGAACTTCCCAATGAACATGTACTTTGATTTCCTTAGGTCTTCTAAAAAATTAAAAAATAAATTCCGATGGGTTGAGGGTTAGGGACAAAGACATAAATTGCCTCAGCCTATCACAATTGGATGTATTCTTATCCTTTATGCCTCAGCCTATCACAATTGCATGTATTCTTATCCTGCTTCTTTTCTTTCTGCCCACAAAAAACGAAATATCCTTTGTTCAATTTTCAAACCAGTTCTGATGTATCTGTTGCTACTTAATCTGCATTCCTTCTCAAATTGAAAAAGCCAACCAAGAAAGAACAACAGAAAAGGAAGAGCATGCAAACCAGCTCGTACTTGCTCTCATTTTTCTCCAGACCCCATAAAACAGCTCGATTAAGAATTAAGCTTCCATTGCTGTCTTTCTATAATACCATAAACCCAAAGATCGAGTATCATCCATTGTTTTCATTTCTCTTCCGATGTCAGTCTTCCCTCTGCACACTTGTGGCTAGCAACCTTCTTTAGTTTTACTTCGATCATTGCTCTAAATACTTCTCAGTTTTTAAAGTCGTAAGAAAGGTTTTATTCAAAAAACAAAAACAAAGGTATTGCCTTTAATTACATCATTTCTTCTAATTCATGGTTTTGTTCATTTTTGTTTACAATGTTTTTATACTTTTGGTGTTGTGGTTTTATTTCACAGATTTGCATCCCGTTCATACTCTATCTAGTGTTGGGTGGAGAATTTGATCGAATTGGAGATACACACCTTATTCGAAGGTCGAGGTATATCATTTAATTTCATTCCTCAATTTTATTATCTCAGTTTTTTCCTTTTTCTCTTTTCATTTCATATTTGGAGTAATATGATCTAACTCAACTCATCTAAGAGCATCTTTAACGCACTTTATTTTGACTCCTTCACTATTTTGGAGAACTTGTACAACTTTTTGTCAATACTCTATTTTAACTTTTACCAATCTCGCTCTTAATTGAAAACAATCCCAGTCTAATTAAAATAGAGAGAAACGATGCGCATGTAAATTTAAGGTGGCTAGCCAGAGTGACTATTTTACTATTTTGTTTAAAAATTAACTAAACCGGGTTAGCATTGCTAGATAAAGGGGTTTTTTCTGTAAGAAATGTAAAACTTTATATAATAACAACCAATCATTACAACCATGAGAGATATCGGTGGTGAACAACAGTCCCCACACTCCTCTCTACCACATACTAGCGATTACAATGAATATGAACCGAAAAGAGTTCAAATGTAACATTCTCCTAATCGCCAGCATATATGCAAGGGCAACCTCCCCATTACATTAACAACAAGAAAACATCAATGTTAATACAGGTAATCCATGAACATGACACCAAACATGACTTACCAAATCCACCAACCAAAACCCTAACACCCTTGTCCGAAGGGAGGGACACCCTCGCCCAAAGAAAAAGAAAGGGACGACAAACAACACCAAGAACAAAAACAAAACTAACAAAACCAAGAAAATAAAACCAAAACTAAACAACCAGAAAAATCCAAAAAGGCCTATGCTGGCCGAGAGATCGACGCAAGCCCAACAAACCAGAATGGAAGGCCGCCTGCCACCAAAACCAGTCGTCGCCCACCCGCCACCGAAATAGGTCGTCACTTAGAGCTCCGCCAATCTCGTCACCATGACAGAGAAAAGCAGCAGCATGCCCTTCCTCATAGATCTGAACCAAACTGCAACAACAAGGACTAACCAAGATCAGATCGATCCGGCCAAACCTGAATCATCACGCCTCCTGTCGATACAAACCACCGCCAACCCCGCATAGTCTCTTCTCTTGACGAGACACCTCCATGCCGGATCAGATTTCTCCTCCCCCAAGCCTGTCCGGCAGCGAACCCGGCTACATCGACTAGGTCAGAAACTAATGTCAGCGTAAGGGATCCGCCGGACAAGCAACCAGCTTCGAACTTAGGCATGCACCTTCTTAAGCTTATGCTCTTCTACTGGGAAATCCGGAAGATGAAACGTGCCTTTGTGTATCAAGGCAGTTCATTATGCCCAGCGGTGGTCATTGATCGGCCCCGAAAGCCAAAACAACCTGTAATTGGATCAGTCTCTACCTCACGAGCTATAGATAGGATATCGTATTCCTAGTTAATGTAGGATATCGTATTCCTAGAAGCTGGAAAAGATGCTTGAGTACCCTCATAGAATACGTACTGATGCATCTTGGTGTATTCCTAGTTAGTTAATTAAGGTTGAACTAGAACTCTCAGCTAGGTTTACATAAGAATCCTTGTCCTATTCTGTGAGGGTCTTTCAAAGTATCAGTATATCAGTATATGACTAGCATATATAAGAAAATCCATAAATGTTTACATAAGAAGTTTGTCCTATATATAAGAGAGTTGATCCATAAATGCTAGCTAGCATCTTATTGAGGTAACACCGATCAACAATGGAGAAGAAAGACAACAAGATGAGTCGGATAAGTACGTTGTTCCGGTGGATATTAATTTTACAAAACTTTTGGGTGTTGTTTTTCCTAGTTTGAATTAAATTTTATAATTTCATATGTCATGGTATTTATATAATTTGATGCTAAATAATATTCTAATTAATATAAACTCTTTTATACATCATACTTTAATATTTACATAAACTAGATATACATTTTTTCTTTCGGTAAAACTAAATTCACTTATGTTATATATTTTAGTTAGTATTTATCATTTATTTGTATTATAAATATTTATTAATTAATACAAAAAGTAACATAAAATTTAATAAACCATAAATAACACATGACCACCAAAATTATTCACAAAACAGATGAAAACTACTGCTCTATTTTACTGACATAGGATGACCCATATCACACCGGTGACCCAAACTTTCCCAAACGAATACCTATGGGTGGACTTGCTCTCAAATATCGTGCTTCCATATATCTGTCATGCAAGGACTATTTGAGATGAACGAAGATGCTCAACTCTTGGTAATGTTATCCTGCCGACAGCTGAGAGCTAGTGATCGAGGACGACCACAAGACACTGATGACCCGCCACGACAACTACTTTGGAAGGAAGTGATTGCATCTCTTTCTGGAAGAAAGAGAAATGTGAGAAACATGGACGGTGGTCTTTGCTGGCATTGGCCTACTGCCATAAGTTGCCTTGGGGTTTCCACGGACCGATAATTGATTCGATACCCACTTGAGTAAAAGATGTAAAGCTCGACAAGACCTAAGCACTTAAAACTACATTATTCATAATATGGAACACTACGTTGCTTTGGATTCCATGGAGACACAACCACAATCTACAGAGACCGGAAGTTGCATCTTATGTACATTATCGATAGTCATTCTATGTTTAATATGCATAATCCTGCAATTTCTTGGTGGATTGTGCCCTGAGATAATTGAAGAATTATTGGTGGCATGGACAATATCCCTGCAATTTCTTAAGAGCCACAAGGCCCACGACCTTTATTATTGGAAAAAACAAACTGCAATTTCCACGACCTCTATCATTCAATTATTGTTGCCGAAGGCATACTAGAGTGAAATTACATAAGTAGAACTTCCCAATGAACATGTACTTTGATTTCCTTGGGTCTTCTAAAAAATTAAAAAATAAATTCGGATGGGTTGAGGGTTAGGGACAAAGACATAAATTGCCTCAGCCTATCACAATTGGATGTATTCTTATCCTGCTTCTTTTCTTTCTTCCCACAAAAAACGAAATATCCTTTGTTCAATATTCAAACCAGTTCTGATGCATCTGTTGCTACTTAATCTGCATTCCTTCTCAAATTGAAAAAACCAACCAAGAAAGAACAACAGAAAAGGAAGAGCATGCAAACCAGCTCGTACTTGCTCTCATTTTTCTCCAGACCCCATAAAACAGCTCGATTACGAATTAAGCTTCCATTGCTCTCTTTCTATAATACCGTAAACCCAAAGATCGAGTATCATCTATTGTTTTCATTTGTCTTCCGATGTCAGTCTTCCCTGCACACTTGTGGCTAGAAACCTTCTTTAGTTTTACTTCGATCATTGCTCTAAATACTTCTCAGTTTTTAAAGTCGTAAGAAAGGTTTCATTCAAAAAAAAAAAAACAAAGGTATTGCCTTTAATTACATCGTTTCTTCTAATTCATGGTTTTGTTCATTTTTGTTTACAATGTTTTAATACCTTTGGTGTTGTGGTTTTATTTCACAGATATGCATCCCGTTCATACTCTATCTAGTGTTGGGTGGAGAATTTGATCGAATTGGAGATACACACTTTATTCGTAGGTCGTAATTGCCAAAAAGAGGTATATCATTTAATTTCATTCCTCAATTTTATTATCTCATTTTTTTCCTTTTTCTCTTTTCAATTCATATTTGGAGTAATATGATATAAGGGCATCTTTAACACATTCTTTATCTTGACTCTTTAGCTATTTTGGAGAGCTTGTACATTTTTTTGTCAATACTCCATTTTAACTTTTACCAATCTCGCTCTTAAATGTAGAGAGTGAAATGAGGTTTTCTATAATTGAAAACAATTTCAGTCTAATTAAAATAAAGAGAACCGATGCGCACGTAAATTTAAGATGGCTAGCCAGAGTGACTATTTTACTGTGTTGTCTAAAAATTGACTAAACCGGGGTAGCATTGCTAGCTAAAGGTTTTTTTAATTTTATTATTATTGAAATCTAGGAAATAAATGGGGGCAAACATTACAAACCTCTTAATAACACATATAACACTCAAGTTTTATCAAAAATGCTGAGGGGTGCCTTGGCCTCAACGTAGCTCCGCCGGTGGAACTGCAGCTCCTTTCAAAAGATGAAGTGCAAGCCATTTCCCTAATATATCAAACATAACGCTCAATACATAATAATCATTCCAAAACATTATAAATTGTAAATTTGGTTGTCACCGGTATCTGACTAAATTCCATTTTATTCAACAGTCATGGCATTTCTTATTGATATTGGTACTGCAATTGTTGCGAAGCTAGCTGCGTACACGATTGAGCCAGTTATACGCCAAGTGGGTTATGTAATCTACTACAACAAGAACCTCAAAAAACTACAAACTCAAGTTGGTGACTTGGGTGGTGCCAGAGAAAGCATGAAGCATGTTGTTGAAACAGAGGAAAGAAAAGGTAAAACGATTGAAACAGAGGTCCAGAACTGGCTGACTAAAGTGGATCAGCTGACTAAAGAAGCAGATGACTTGAATGATAAACACCTTGCACAAACCAAGTGTCTACATGGCTTTTGTCCTAATCCACTGCTTCGTCATCATCTAAGCAGGAAATCAACAAAGCTGGTTCTAGAGGTGGCTGAGCTTTATGAGAAAAAGAAGAATCTTGGGATTCTTGGCAATATTGCATATGTTGCTAAACCAGAAGAGATGTGTATCCAAGACTATGAGGCCTTGGATTCAAGGACTTCAACTGCAATGGCTGTAATCAACGAACTAAGAAATTCTAATACCTACATGATTGGGGTGTACGGTATTGGGGGTGTCGGAAAGACAACACTTGTCAAAGAGGTTAAGAACCAATTAGCTGCAAGTGATGAGAAGCTGTTTGATGAGGTTGTCATGATACGTGATCTGAAACATGATCCCAGCATCAAGCGAATTCAAAAAGAAATGGCTGAGAAGTTAGGCCTCGAGCTTCCTGAAAATGGGACCCCAGCTGGAAGAGCAGATCTAATAAGCAACAGAATCAAAGATAAGAAGACTCTTGTGATCCTGGATGATGTCTGGGAGAGCATTGATTTGGAGGCTGTTGGTCTTCCTCGCATGGCAACTCTCAAGATCTTGTTGACTTCACGAACTAAGGAAGTATTAGCTACTGACATGGGTACACAAAAGGATTTTCCTCTCAAACTGTTGAACAAAGAAGAAAGCTGGAGATTATTTCAGAAAATGGCGGGTGATATTGTTGAAAAGCCGGACATACAAACTAAAGCAACCCAAGTCGCTGAGATATGTGGAGGTTTGCCGCTTTTGATAGTGACTGTTGCAAGATCTCTGAAAGATGGTTCATTACATGACTGGAAAGATACTTTCAGACGACTGAAGAAGTTTGATGGAAAAGGACTGGAAGAGAAAACATACGCTGCTATTGAGTGGAGTTACGATAAATTGAATATTGAGGAGCTTAAGTCAGTATTCTTGCTCTGCGCAAGTGAGAGTTGGAGTACCAATTTTATTACTGTCCTTGACTTGTTAAAATACAGTATGGGGCTGGGTTTCATCAAAGATGTAGAGACAATGGAAGAAGCACGGGATGCATTGCACTCGCTGCTTAAAAAGCTTCAGCATTCTTGCCTGTTGCTAGATACAGGTAATAATGAATGGGTCGGAATCCATGATCTTGTAAAACATGTTGCGAAACATATTGCTGCTAGAGATCATCATGTGTTATCCGTATCTCATGGAAGTGAGTTGAAACAATGGCGAGATATGGAATTCCGTGAAAAGTGCACAAGGATCTCTCTCGAGAACTGCCGAACTCCGGAGCTTCCTGAAGTTCTGGAATGCCCAGAACTAAAAATGTTAGTATTATCCAGAGCTGATGATGATTCCTTACGGGAAATCCCAAGCAACTTTTTTAACGAGATGAAGAAACTCAAAGTGTTGGATTTAACTAAATGGAGTATCGCATCACTACCTCCGTCTCTTAAATTCCTCAAAGATCTTCAGACATTGTGCTTGGATCATTGCACGTTGGAAGACATTGCCCTAGTTGGTGAGTTGCAAAACTTGAAAATCTTGAGCTTTTTAGAATCCAAGTTTAAGGAATTACCCGAAGAGATAGGGCAATTAACTCGTCTACAATTATTGGATTTAACTGGCTGCTCTCAACTCGAAGTGATTTCACCTGATGTTATATCCAAGTTGAAACGACTCGAAGAGTTGAGAATGGGAAAGAACAGCTTTAACAAATGGGAGGCTGGAAGAGTCGGCGAGACTAAAAGAAGTAATGCAAGCCTTGAAGAGTTAACGTATTTGCCCCGGCTAACCGCATTACATATACATATCCCAGATGCCACCATACTTCCAGCAGATTTGTTCACCACTAGTGAGTTGGAGAGATTCCAAATTTGTATGGGTTCCGTGTGGAAATGGGATGATGTAGATGAAGCTCTCAATGCACTAAAGCTGAAGCTCACTACCAACAATGAATTGGACCAAGGTCTAAAAATGTTGCTAAAAAAAACTCAAGACTTGTACGTGGAGGGGATGGAGGATGTTAATGACAAGTTTTTCCGTGAACTAGCCACAGGAGGTTATCAGCAATTGAAACATCTACATGTCCAAAACATTGCTAAATTTGCGTACACCATAAATGAGAAGGTACATTCTTTCATTTTACCTTGTTTTTTCATTTTTGTTATTATGATTCATAGTCACTATTTAACTTAACAATTGTTCAACTACATTTAGTTGATGAGTTATTCCTCAAGAGTAATTAATTTAATTATATGCAACTTGTCATTTCCTAAACATGATTGTGCAATGTGTGCCAGGTTTGTTTTCCTAACTTAACATGGTTGGCGGTGAGTGAGCTCAAAAGTTTAAGGTTCTTGTTATCATCTTCAATGGCTAGAAGTTTATCCCAAATCAAACGGCTTCAGATATCCGGATGTCAATTTATGGAAGTGGTAATTTCTATAGAAGAATCTAAAAAGGAACTTGCAGAGAACTTTTTTCCCCAACTACAAGATTTGGAGCTAAATGGCCTTCCAAACCTCACTAAATTCTGCTCATCAACATGTGAGAGATTAGAAGACTGTACAGAAAGTGCTGGAATCTGTGAAGAAGTTGAAGAGATAGACTCAAAAAGAAACCTGTATTTTGTGATACATCACTTTCTTTTTGAAAATAAGGTGAACAAATACTTTTTTTTTTCTTGCCTATTTCTTTTTGTCTAATACCATATATCAATTCCCTACATATTGTTTGTTGACGAAATCATAAATAAGGCGAATATCATGTATATGCAGGATGAGTTTCCAAACATGAAGAAGTTATCCTTAAATGGCTTAGCAAAGTTGACGACAATATGGAATAATCAAGTTTCTCTAGGGAGTTCAAAAAACCTAGAGACAATAGAGATTGTTTCATGTGACAATTTGAAGAGTGTTTTTCCAACTTCCGTGGCCAAAAGTCTTCAACAGTTGAGTCGTCTAAAAGTGCAAAATTGTGGCGTGGAGGAAATCATCTCGAAAGAGGATGATGTACAAACAACACCTATGTTTGTTTTTTCAAAACTAAGATATGTGAGATTTGAAAATTTGCCCCAACTTAAGAGTTTTTATCCAGGATTGCATTCTACGAAGTGGCCGTCACTCCTAAATTTATCGGTGTTTGGTTGTACTAAGGTGCAGATATTTGCAAAGGGAATACCTGAGTTGAAGAATCCATGCACTCCAAATGAACAATTTTTGTTTTTACTTGAGAAGGTAATAATACTTTCAGTATAACTCCTCTTCCAACTCGTTTTAAAATATATATAGAAACACTTAATTAGTTCAAAGTTTTTTTTTTGATTGATAATTAATTCAAAGTTTTTTTTTCCTTCTTTAAAAAACAAAAAATTCACCATTCCAAGCGAGGAATAAAAATCAATATTTTATGCCTGTTACTCTACATAAAATTATTATTGATCATATATAACTGACCATAAGTTATGGAATTGATTTTTCAGGATTCATTCCCCGACTTGGAATCTTTAGGCTTCGACATAATGGAGAACAGGGATAGTCCGCCACTCAACTTGTTCAGGAAGCTCAAATCTCTTTATACTGGCGCACACACCAACTCATCTTTGAATTCCCTTGAGCAATTACTTGGTCTTGAAAAAGTCAATGGAGAAATACATGCAGCTGGGGATGCGACCTTTCCGTTTTTACGAGAGTTGCACCTTCACGGGATGCGGAAGCTGATGAATCTTGGGGACGATAGCTTCGGACTAGCAGGCCTATATTTTCCAAAAGTGGAAATTCTATTGTTAGAGGACTGTGACAGCTTACAGAATTTAAGATCGTCCGCAATATCCTTTAACTATCTGACAACTCTGCAAGTGCTTCGTTGTAAGGGATTGAAATACTTGACATCTATCTCCATGGCCAAAAGTTTGATGCAACTCAAAAAACTAGAAGTTCGTGATTGTGAGGAAATGATAGAAATAGTTGCCAGCAGTGGAAATGACGTTGCAAGAAATGAGATTGAATTCAAGATGTTGAAACATTTGGAACTGTCTGCTCTACCAAGTCTGAGAGGCTTCTGCTCCGGAACTCACACTGTCAAATTCCCGTCCTTGGAAAATTTAATGATGAGTGGTTGCACTCAACTGGAGGGATTCATCCTTGACGTTACTACGGATAAAAATAGACTGCTTGGCAATGAGATCGAAGACATCGAGAGTGCTAGACTAATGCAGCGATTCCTTTTCGACAACAAGGTGAAATAACTACATATTCTCAACTTTCTTCACTATTTTTATATCATGTCTGAGTTTCAGTATCACAGTTTCATAAGATGTCGACTAATACAAATTTTTATACAGGTTGAATTGCCGAAATTGACGAGATTGACTCTAAAGGATCTAACCAAGTTGGCCACAATATGGAATAATCAAGTTTCTCTAGGGAGTTCAAAAAACCTAGAGACAATAGAGATTGTTTCATGTGACAATTTGAAGAGTGTTTTTCCAACTTCCGTGGCCAAAAGTCTTCAACAGTTGAGTTGTCTAGAAGTGCAAGATTGTGGGGTGGAGGAAATCATCTCGAAAGAGGATGATGTACAAACAACACCTATGTTTGTTTTTTCAAAACTAACATATGTGAGATTTGAAAATTTGCCCCAACTTAAGAGTTTTTATCCAGGATTGCATTCTACGAAGTGGCCGTCACTCCTAAATTTAGCGGTGTTTGGTTGTACTAAGGTGCAGATATTTGCAAGGGGAATACCTGAGTTGAAGAATCCCTGCACTCCAAATGAACAATTTTTGTTTTTACTTGAGAAGGTAATAATACCTTCAGTATAACTCCTCTTCCAACTCGTTTTAAAATATATATAGAAACACTTAATTAGTTCAAAGTTTTTTTTTTGATTGATAATTAATTCAAAGTTTTTTTGTTCCTTCTTTAAAAAACAAAAAATTCACCATTCCAAGCGAGGAATAAAAATCAATATTTTATGCCTGTTACTCTACATAAAATTATTATTGATCATATATAACTGACCAGAAGTTATGGAATTGATTTTTCAGGATTCATTCCCCAACTTGGAATATTTAGGCTTCGACATAATGGAGAACAGGGATAGGCCGCCACTCAACTTGTTCAGGAAGCTCAAATCTCTTTGTACTCGCGCACACACCAACTCATCTTTGAATTCCCTTGAGCAATTACTTGGTCTTGAAAAAGTCAATGGAGAAATACATGCAGCTGGGGATGCGACCTTTCCGTTTTTACGAGAGTTGCACCTTCACGGGATGCGGAAGCTGATGAATCTTGGGGACGATAGCTTCGGACTAGCAGGCCTATATTTTCCAAAAGTGGAAATTCTAGTGTTAGAGGACTGCGACAGCTTACAGAATTTAAGATCGTCGGCAATATCCTTTAATTATCTAACAACTCTGCAAGTGATTAGTTGTAAGGGATTGAAATACTTGACATCTATCTCCATAGCCAAAAGTTTGATGCAACTCACAAAACTAGAAGTTCGTGATTGTGAGGAAATGATAGAAATAGTTGCCAGCAGTGGAAATGACGTTGCAAGAAATGAGATTGAATTCAAGATGTTGAAACATTTGGAACTGTCTGCTCTACCAAGTCTGAGAGGCTTCTGCTCCGGAACTCACACTGTCAAATTCCCGTCCTTGGAAAATTTAATGATGAGTGGTTGCACTCAACTGGAGGGATTCATCCTTGACGTTACTACGGATAAAAACATGCTTGGCAATGAGATCGAAGACGTCGAGAGTGCTAGACTAATGCAGCGATTCCTTTTCGACAACAAGGTGAGAAATAACTACACATTCTCAACTTTCTTCACTATTTTTATATCGTGTCTGAGTTTCAGTATCACAGTTTCATAAGATGACTAATACAAATTTTTATACAGGTTGAATTGCCGAAGTTGACGAGATTGACTCTCAAGGGTCTAACCAAGTTGACCACAATATGGAATAAACAAATACAGAACACATCAGCAGCACCATTCGATTGTGAAAATCTAGAGCATGTGGTGATTGACTCTTGCGAGAATTTGGAAAACATTTTTCCATTGTGGGTGGCTAGAAATCTCCAGCAGTTACAGACTCTCGTAGTGATGAACTGTGGAGTGAAGGAAATCGTCGCAAGAGAGGAGAGATTACCAACAGTATTTAAGTTTGTGTTTCCAAAAGTAACACGCGTGCTCTTTGGGAAGTTGTCCCAGCTCGTAAACTTCTACCCAGGGATGCACGTGTGTAGCTGGCCATTACTTAATGACTTGGGAGTGTATGATTGCGACAAAGTTGACATATTTGCTGAAGAGTTTTCAAGTTTCCAAGAAAAGCTTGACGGGAACAATTCCAGTACTCTTACTAATCGGCAATTTCTCTTTTCAATTGAGAAGGTATGAGTATCTAATATACAAATATTTTTCTTTGTTAATCAGTTTAAATATAATTTTATATAATGTATGACTCCTACCCAAAAATGTTGTTTGTCTCACTCTGAAACAAGATCCTGACTCAACAACAAGTACTACTATATATGCGTTGTACGTTATAATCAAATTATCTGATTTGTCTGTGCTTTGACTATATTTTAGGATTCATTTCCCAACTTGGAGCGGTTGGACTTGAATGCAAGGGAGTTCTCCAATGGTCCACTCCCAGCAGCAGCACAGTTTTTTGGTAAACTAAAGAAACTTGAGGTTTGTTGTCCAGAGTCCAAGTCACTTGTTTTCCTGGACAAATTACTACCCGACCCTGAAGGAAGCAGCACTGCTAGTGCTGTTGGGATAACGACCCAGCAGTTCCCTCATCTAAAAGAGTTGAGGCTTGTTCGAATGAAGAAGCTGATGCATCTAGGCCAGGATGATGAGGAGGATAACTCACAATCAGCCACTCGCATCCCAAATATTCCAAACCTTCAAACTCTGTTCGCAAATGGTTGTCACAGTTTAAGGAATCTGAGATCATCCGCAATATCCTTCGACAATCTAACAACTTTGCAAGTAAGTGTTTGCAACGGGTTGGAGTACTTGATAACATACTCCATGGCCAACAGCTTAACGCAACTCACAACATTGGAAGTCGAGGGCTGCCAAAGACTGCTGCAAATAGTGGGAAGCAATGAAGACCACGATTCAAGAAATGAGCTTACATTCAGAAGCTTGAAACATCTGAAACTATCAGTTCTACCCAGATTGCAAAGCTTTTGCTCCGGAAATTGCCTTGCTAAACTCCCGTCCTTGGAAACTTCAACCATGAGCAACCGCCTCAAATTGAAGATTTTCGCAGCTGATAACCAAACGCTACAGCTGATAACCAACGAAGGGGACGACACAGATGTTGATGACTAGGGTAAGTTTCTGATTCCCCAAACATGCTTAATGACTTTATGTATTGTGTTTCCCCGGTAACCTTATCTTGGAATTTTGTATATGAAATGTTGATTTCCAGTGGCGAGGTACCCTGCTGAGGAATGATGATAGTACTGATTTCATATCTTAACGATATTTCACTGTAAGCAGTCTATGCGAACCATACTACACATTAGAATTTCCTGCTTGCTTCTACCTCCAAATTTTTAATTGTTCTGACAAAATTCCTTACACCACCTTACAGATTCCACTGCTCCACCTTGCTTCCATTGCTCGTATCTTATGATCTGACTGCAGTGGAAGATTGTTCACCAAACTGCATTCGAGGCCGTTTGAGAATATGATTGTATGGGCACGGGCTATGGGCACCAAGTGTCTGAGAAAATGATTGTGTGGGGGAATTTGCTGCATTTCATTTCTTATGCTTCTATTGCTTTACATGTGTATTAGTTTCTTTCTACTTGCCAATAAAGTAAGAACCAAGAACATGACAGAACAGAACAGAGTGATTCATATTGGATCTCTCCCCATTGTTGTGCAACGTACCGAGAGCTGTGAACCTTCTTTTTGTTTTTCTTTCAGCTTAATATGTTACTGTAATTGCTGATCTGGGAATCTTCATTTGTTAGCTGCATTTTGCACTTTTAGTCTTTTTGCTTAATTGACTGTTGATGAGGCTTCTTGTAAGACGGAAGAAACAGATGTCGAAACCTGCGGTAAGTCTTATTCACCATTTATGTTTAATGTTCTGTATTTTCCCGGTGCCCTTATCATGGACTTTTTGTATTCTCTCCGGGGCCGCCGACGATGTATTATATATTTCCAGAGGAGTTGACGGCTGCTGACGATGAAATGAATTCATGGTGATCTCGAAACTTTGGTAGACATATTTTCGACCGTGGTGGAAGGTGAACTCCGGCAATATGAGAAGGAACTAGAGACCACCGGATTCAAAATGTTTCAATTAGCGAAGTGGACGAAGAAAACCAACGTTTTAGACATTTGACTACTTACATGAAAACATTTGTCTTTGGTTGGAAACTGGTGTGCAATGGATACAACACCAGGAGCAATTAGAAACAGAAACCCCTCTGAGCATGGTACCTTATTTTTACTATCTAGCTAGAGAAAGTCGCAAGCTACGTATGTTTTAATTTCTGTATTCCCTCCGGACTTTTTGCTTTTGGTTCTTTTGCTCGTTTCTTTGATTTTTACCAACTACTGGAACCTTTTTGCCCCAACACGTTCTTTTTCATGATCAAAAGTAACAACGAAACTGCAAATAGATCCAATTTTTAGGGCTAAGATAAAAGTAAATGGAAGCAAAGTTAAGAAGACAGCAAAATACCCAAGGCAATAGTTTGATGTTTCCTTCAATTCTTTTCCCGGCCTGGTCACCGCTTATTTTCACCAAATGTGACCTCCCATCGGAGGTACGTACTCCACAGTCACGATCCATTATGGATTTGAAAGTTTTAGTAGCTTCTTCAATAAACTGCTTGGAGTTCATCAAAGATGATTGAACACCAACAGGTTTGCGTTTGCTCTGAAGTCCATAGTAAAATCCGAGCACCATGTCCTCGGAGAACAAGCTGCTTTGCTCCGCTGCATTGTAAAGACTAACTTTTTCTCCGGTAGACATGAGTATTCTGTACTTATGAATCACAGTGTTTACCTCATTCTCAATTTCTTCTCGAGACAGCTTGTGCTCTTTCTGTGACATTGAGCAGGGAGTTGCATTACACATCTTTTTGCTTTTCTAATCAAGCTTGTTTCTTTTACATGAAAACCTTGGATATAAACCACTGTATATATAGCTAGCAAGATACATGTATCATTAACTACCTGATTCATTTCACTTCATTATCACTTCCAATCTTTTCATGTACCAAATTCCAATGGAACTTTCGCCTCTACATTTTCTTTTCAATCAAATTAAGTTCACTCTTTTCTAATACAATAGCACTTGTCACAACCAATTTCTATGATAGCCCTAATGTATATTTTTCTTGAAATGCGATTGACAAAACTGTAGATCTAAATGCCCATTTGTACAAAATCAGCTAAATTTTAGCCAATTTCAATGAAAATATTTTACCTAAAGTCATTCCAATGATTTGTAAGAAAAACACGTTATTACCCTTAGTTATCACACACTCAAACTCTCTTTTCTCCCTATCTATAACAAACACACACACACACACACTCTCTCTCTCTCTCTCTCTCTCTCTCTCTCTCTCTCTCTCTCTCTCTCTCTCTCTGACGGAGACCATCAGTGGTTTCGATGGTGCCGGAAACGTTATCTTCACCTCCATTGAGATTTGGAGAAGGCGAAGATCGGCTGATGCGGATCAGGTATCGAGAACATGCCTCCAATAGTCACTCAACAGATACCAGAAATAAGGAGTAGCAAACTCCTAAAAAATGGCAAATCCATGCCGCAGATAAACTGATTTTATTAAGGAGTAAATGCTTGTGACACCTTGTAGTTTACACCTAAAATCAGTTTTGTCCCTCACTTTTTTTTTTAAACTGGTATACCCCTATACTTTGAATTCTCGACTGATTTACCCTTTTTTTAAACTGGTATACCCCTATTCACAGTCATAATCAGCTGGAAAAAGGGCAAATCAGTCGAGAATTCAAAGTATAGGGGTATACCAGTTTAAAAAAAAAAAGTGAGGGACAAAACTGATTTTAGGTGTAAACTACAGGGTGTCACAAGTATTTACTCCTTTTATTAATAAAACATAAGCTCCTTTACAACTATTAAAATACCCATATTTATATGGTTTACAATACTTGGAGAATAAGTAGCCTAAAACAAAAAAGGAAAGCTAATTAAACATAAATCCTAATAATTGTAAAATAATTCTTTAAAACTATATCAATAATGAAATATCAAAGATTACGAATCTATAATTAAATATTGTCTTATATGCTCTTGCATCAGACTCCCTTGGTTGGAAAGAATTCGTCCTCGAATTTGAATCATTGATGTTGAAAAATCCAGACAAAATCTTCCACTGCTTCAAATCTTCTTTTGACAGATTATCTTCAATTCTTCCTTTCCAAATAAACAGATATTTGGAGTAAATGCTTGATTGTGATCCAATAAATTTTCTCTTCAACTTTAATCTCGCAATCTCAAAATTTCTTTCACCATCATTGATCTGATTGACGAAATTAACTATCGATTTGGGAATTTGCATAATGAAGGCATTAACTCCAAGAAAATCAACAAAATTATTGTCAATATCCTTCTTCAATGCCTTGATTGCGTCTTTCTTAGCATCTTCATCTTCTTCCACACCACAATTACCACAGCAAGCCTCACAAAAACAATCATCATAAATCGGTAGCTTACTAAAATCCACAACACCATCTTTTTTTTCCTTTTTTGAATTATTATTGACCGAAAAAGTAAAGATAGAATATGAACTTTCATAGTCGAAACTAACAGGTTCTCCATTTTCACCCGACTCACACAACGGAACACATCGATGAAATAGGCCAACGCATATATCCCCGTTTGAACCATCACCATCTTGGTTGAAAGTTTCGATGCGATCAATACGTTGATGATAGGTGGAAACGTCTCTCTCCCTGTCAAAACTCTTACGACTCCGTCGTCGAGCTTCAATGCGATCGATACATACCGCAAGTTGCTTAAGCATTCTTTTGATTTCAGCCATGTCGTTCTTGACGTTACGACCCTCCATTCTGAAACCTCCGCCTCTTCGCCCGACCTGAGACATGGAATCCACCAAGCTCTCGCCAGAGCTCTGATACCAACTGATGCGGATCAGGTATCAAGAACGGGTCTCCAACAATCACTCAACAGACACCAAAAATAAGGAGTAGCAAACTCGTATAAAAGGGCAAATCTAAGCCCAAATAAACTAATTTAATTTATAAAACATAAGCTCCCTTACAACTATTACAATACTCATATTTATATGGTTTACAATACTTAGAGAATAAGTAGGCTAAAGCTACAAAGGAAAGCTAATTAAACGTAAATCCTAATAATTATACAATAATTTCTTAAAACTATCTCCATAACGAAATATCAAATATTACGAATTTATAATATAATATTGTCTTATATGCTCCTGCATCATCGGCAGTGGTAAGTAGATTGTTATTTGCCTCACAGACGAAGTTCTTGTGGTCCAACGATAGTGATCGGATTCTCGATCAAAGGCAGCCTGCCGAACTTAATTCTTTGTTGTTTGCCGGATGGGTGAGTGGCTCCAAAATTTATAAAATTGGAGCTACATTTGGTTGATTGAACTTGTTTGAAAGGGAGTTGTTTGTTAGTCTTTCAATTTTGTGGAGTGTGTATGAGCCAGTTTCATGTCATATCTACTGTTAAGAGTTGGTCCTAGTTGTAGATAGTTGCAGCACACTAGCAAACGAATGAGCCTATGCGACTATGCAATTCTAGCTAAGCTCTTAATATCTTTGTATACTTACTGACCTCTATAGTGCTACAAAGTTTTGGAATTGTTTTGTACATAGATTGGAATTCTTTTGAATTGAGGAACTCTTCTATTGAACAAATCTTTACCCCATTTGAATGCGCCAATAACCGATTTATTGAAGGTCAATAATTACCGAGGGTCATTAATTAATTACTGAGGTCCAATAACATGATTATTAGGGTCAGTAACTCCATTATTTTATGTTATTTCTTTTTTTTCTATTACTTAAGCTGAAATAAGTTGATTATTATGAGACAGAAACCGATAATCGAGGGTCAGTACCAAGTTATTGAGGGTCAGTAACTGAGTTACCGGAGACCGGAATTCGACAAATGGAGAAAATCCGAGTTATTGGGGTCAGTAACCGAGTTACCGATGGTTATTGAGAATCATGAAATAAGTTACTGGGGGTCAGTAACCGAGTTACCGGTGACCGGATAAATTTCGATAACCAGAATCAGGCAATCGAAGAAATTTCGGTGACCGGTGACTGGACTCCAGTGAGGTTCCTACTAAGTTTTCTCTCTCTTTCATTTTCTTTCTCTATACATGTTTAAGAAATGAGGTCAAACTAATCTTAAAACAATATAGTTTGTTAAGACTTTAAGTAAATATTTGTTTATTTGGACAAAAAAAACTACCTTATATTTAAATAGACTCATGTAAAATTAACACTAAATGGGTATTTTTTTTCCTTTTTATATTAAGCTAAGTCGACCGAAACTTACATGTAGCTAAATTTACAAATTAGTATGGTCAATGCAAAATTGTCAACATGGAGTAATTTTTGTATCTTTCGGTTTCAATTAACCTCTCCCTCTCCTATACACGTATGAATTCGGGTAGGCATTTGATCATATCATTTGATTATAGGATGAGAAGTCTTTAACGTAGTTTCATATGAGATGGAAGTCTTCATATTATTGGTTAGCAAATATGATTACGATAAAGAAAAAGGAATTTGAGTGCGAGTAGACTCTGGCCATTTTTGGCCATTTTATGGATTTCATATCCAATTTCTATTTTAGAAAAAAAAAGAAAAAAAAAGGAATTATCAATTAGTTTGACTGGAAAACCCTGACTCTCTGAGCACCTTGGGGCAATCCTACATGCTCAAACTGTTGAAGCCAGTGACTTTAACTTCCTCACATATTTTTGGTTCCCAAATCTTTTGGCCGCTTCCACCATTAAAACACCCTCCCATTTACTCCGCAAGACTGCAACTCTCATTAACGCCCCAACTACTGTAGTACCCAAAAAAAACCAATACCCTCCTCACCAAACCAAACCCAACACCATCATGCTTCTCTCTGAAAAGCCCCGCAAGCTTGTCAGTCCCCTCATTACCTTCATCACCAAATTACAAGACCTGAGAAGATCAACACTTTCTGTTCTTCTCAACCTCCCAAGTTCTCTTCTTGCTTTGGTTCTCATTCTCCTTTTCGTGTACAACAGCTTCTATGTCTTCAGCATCATTCTCCCTTTTCCCGCCAAACCCCCGCCGGAGCCCGTCATTTTCTCGCCGCCTAATTATGCCGGAAAACCCTTCCCAAAATGGGCACCTCCGTTTCGTTCTTCTTCTTCTTCATCGTCGAAGATTCAATCCTCTTCTGTTATGTATGTGGTGAAAGAAGATAACGCACCCATGTTCTTGAAGAGCACAACCAGTTTGGCTTCTCTGCAAAAGCCAACAAACTCGATCATGTCGAAATCCAAGTTTCAGAGGCCAAGAAGGTTCAAAAAACAGAAGCGCAAGCTCAAGGCCATACCCATTGAGAATAAGCTGCCTCTGTTTCGGAGCCAATTCCCTACAAGAATGAGAGAGTTCTTTAGTGGAAACTCTTCTGGTTCTTCTTGCAAAACCAGGTTTTTCATGACTTGGATTTCGTCGAAGACTCTTGGAAATAGGGAATTGTTAGCTGTGGAGAGTGTGTTCAAATCCCACCCAAATGCTTGTTTGGTCATTGTCTCGAAGTCCTTGGATTCCAACAAGGGACTTGAAATTCTGAAGCCGTTTTTGGATTTGGGATATCGAGTAATGGCAATTGCTCCTGATTTTGACTACTTGTTCCACAATACTCCAGCTGAGGCTTGGTTTATTGGGTTGAGGAAAGGCGATGTGAGACCTGGTGGAGTCTCAATTGGTCAGAACCTCTCCAATGTGCTTAGGCTTGCTTTGTTGTACAAGTTTGGTGGGATTTACTTAGACACAGATGTTATAGTGTTGAGGAGTTTGTCAAAGATGAAAAATGTGATTGGGGCTCAGACAGTTGACTTCCAAACCGGTAATTGGAGCCGATTGAACAATGCTGTGTTGGTTTTCGACAAGAATCATCCATTGCTCTTCAATTTCATTCAGGAATTTGCTCTGACTTTTGATGGTAACAAATGGGGTCACAATGGACCTTACTTGGTCTCAAGGGTGGTTTCAAGGATCAGTCGAACACCAAACCCTGGTTTTAACTTTACTGTGGTAACTCCCTCAGCATTTTATCCTGTGCATTGGAGCCAGATTCAGAGTATTTTTCGTGGTCCGAAAGATGATGTTCCCTCGAAATGGCTGCTTACAAAGTTGCAGCACATTCGTTCTCATAGCTTTGCATTGCACTTGTGGAATAGTCAGAGCAGAAGATTGAAGGTTCAGAAGGGCAGCATTATTGATCATATAATGTCAGATTTCACCATCTGTTACAATTCTTCTTCTGCAACTTCAAGTCTGTCATTATAGAAGAAGGTTCACACTTGTGTAGTCACTTGTCTTATGTATTGTTTTAGTGGTTGTTCTTGTATATGAATATTGTAGTGATGCAAAAGAACAAAAGAAGATAATTCATTTTTTTCTCTCTGTATTTTTACATTGTTCCATGTTGATCAGATAAGGCCGGCCTTTTGATTGGAGAATGCAAAGAAATTAGTTCAATTATTCATTTGATAAAATTTTGCATGACATAAGGGGAATCTTGATGGAAATATCAAAGCAATATGATAGAGTTTGATGGGTTTGGTTTTAACAATTAGTGTGCAACATGCTGTATTATAACCTTGAGGCTCATTGAGATTACATTATTCTGAAGAGTGATATACAAGCTTCCAATCAATGTAGGGTACCAACTTTTGTGGTCACATTACATCACCATCCCTTATTGTTACTGGTGTTAGTCCATAAGATATCAAACATGAGAACTTCAGCCTATTTTCACCATACAGGCATTTGGTGGGTTTATGGAGGAGGCTAGCTTATCTTTCATTGTTCAAAGAAAAGAAAATCACTGAGAAAAAAGAAGAAGAGAGGAGAGTCCAAGCAATTTTGATGATCTATCTAAAATCAGCAAGATTGGTTAGGTAGGACTCATAGTTCTTGCTCATTGTACAGAGCAGATATGACGAATATCATGCTTCTATTATCCACGAGTATTCATATCAGAGAAACATAAAAATAAAGATATACTTCTGTTAAACAAGCAACTGACTTCATGCATGTTTTATTCCTCTGTTTGTTTTTCTTTTTATATATGGAATAACAAGTCCTCTCTGCCTACCAGAACCCGGAACTTATTATTCATCATGAGCCAGAGCTTCCTCAGATAAAACCTCAGAAGCATGTGAAAGTTGGATCTGAAGCATTACTAATGGGATCCAATCTTTGTAGCATGGAGTGTGAATCACTGCATGTTATTCACTTGTTTTTTGTTAATTTTAGTAGTGATCACCTGGTTATGAAGTTTCCATTTATATGGTGCATTTATAGGATTCACATTCAGGCTTTTAGTCTTTCTCTTTGTATGAGGACCGGTTCTCGTGAAGATCTTCATGATGAATTAGTATAGGTAACTTGTAAATCTTGAATGTGCTTGGCTACAAAGGAAGGGTGTAGTTTGGGACCAAATTTGACTTAAGGACAAGACCAGCCCTGGCAATAGATGTCTGGGTATCTATAGCAATTGGGAATTGTCCTTGTCCTTGTACTGTAGGTGTTGTTGTCCACTATATGTAACCAAGATGCATGTGTTCTTTCATTTTCAACAACTCATAAAAAATGAATCCCATTAACAAACAATGAGATAATTGTGTATGCGTACTGGAATACTGGATTTGGGTTGAGATTCTCAGTTGTATATGATTCATAATAGGCTTTAGTTTTACTCTTCTCGTGTGAAGTTCTTCATGGTGATCTAGTAAAGATAGGTTGTAATTCTTCAATCTGCTTGGAGGCCAAAAGAGGGGATAGGCTGGGACAAATTTTGGGTCAAGGACAAGACCAAATATGGAACTTTATGTAGGTCTATAGCTAGGTATCTTTAGCAATATGGGATTTGCCCTTGTTATCTTGTATTATGCAAGTTGTTCTCCACTACATGTGTGCTTGATATGTTCTTTGATATTCGGTTACTTACCAGATGCAACCTTGCAACTAACGAAGAGATAAATGTAAACTATATGTTCTCAGGAAAGAAAATATTGGCTCTCAGAACAATTTAAAATGTTGTTCGGTTCAACATTGATGATGCATGAGTTAAGAGTCTTGATATCTTCTTGCTAATTTCTTGAGGTTGCAATAACTATTGCAGAACTTCAAATATAACTAGATAATTTCATACCAAACGAGGAAGGATGTTTATATATAGGATCAGAGGCCATTGTTTCCAGATGTATAAAAAAGCTTAACTCAGGAAAACTGATCAAATTATTGTCTATGAAGTTGAGATATTGGAGCTCTAGTACGTCATTCCAATAATGCAGAATAATTAATCATGCAATCTGATTTCCCAGTGGTGAAGATAATATAATGCAGCAAAATGTGCAATGCAGGCCAAGAATATCAAATTGAATGAATTTTTTCTCTTTTGGTTCTGTTGTAATATGTGCAATGGCTACATTTCACAGATAAATCAGTATAATGCTTAACCAATTTGGCCACACAAAGAAGAATAATATTTCAAACATATTTCTGCACTCATTCTTTCTGCATTAGACGCTGCGCATCTCCCATTTCTATTTCACTTCCTTGCCACTCCCCTTCGTGATGGAAAACCATTTCGATTTCTTCTAATGACTTCCCTTTTGTTTCAGGAACACATGTATGGACAAAAGCAACCGAGAGAGCTGAAATCACTGCAAAAACAAAGAAGGTTCCTGCTACTGTAATTGCTCGAGACACTGAGAGAAATGACATGGTAATCACACCACTACTAACCCTACTACCAACTGCCCCAAGCGCGGATGCTTGAGCTCGAAGCCTTAAAGGGAATATTTCAGAAGACAAGACCCAACAAACCGGGCCAATTCCAACTGAGAAGAAAGCAACATTTCCACAAACGGCTAATATTGCCAATCCAATTCCAAGTTTTCCATTTCCGAGAAAAGCCAGTGCAAGGCTCAGCCCAAGTAAGCAAGTAGTCATTCCAATAGTGCTCACATAAAGCAAAGGCTTTCTCCCCACTTTGTCAATAAGAAATATAGCTACCAAGATGAACACAGTCTTTGTAAGCCCAACAATAACAGTTACAGCAAGAAGTTGAGTGTTGCCTTTAATCCCGGCATTCTTGAAAATTGTTGGACTATAATACACAGTTGCATCAATGCCTGTAATCTGTTGGAAACATTGGATTCCGCAACCAGTAATGAGCATTCGTCGAACTGGGGGAGAAGGATTCAGAATCTCGCGCCATATAGCTTTTGCTTCATTATTCCCAGCATTAGCCATTCCTGCAGCAGCTAGCTGTATTTCTGCCAATCTCTCCTCAACTTCTTTTTCACTGTCATTTGTCTTGATCAATACTATTCTTGCTTCTTCAATCCTGTTCTGCATAACTAACCACCTCGGGGATTCGGGGATCACAAAAAGAGCAAATCCAAGAAAGACTGAAGGTATGATTCCCACACCAAGCATCACCCTCCAGCTTATATGCACTGGAAGCCCCGAGAAAGCATAATTTGATATGTATCCAAGAAGGATGCCTAGATTTATGAAAATCTCAGGAAATGAAGTAAGAGAACCCCTAGCTACTGAAGGTGAGATCTCAGCAATATATACAGGTGCAATCATGACCCCAAATCCTATACCAATCCCAGCAAAGAGTCTACCAATCATCAGTACTTCATAAGAAGGAGCAAATGCCATTACAGCTGCACCTGTCTGAAAGATAAAGGCTGCAAATGCAATAGTCCATTTTCGGCCAATGGCATCCGATGTTTTTCCACCAGCTAAACTACCCAGTAGGGAGATTATGCTCAAAATCCCAACAAGAAGTTCTTGCTGCACATCTGTGATTTTTAAATCCTCCTGAATGAAGAGAATAGCTCCACTCATAACACCCACATCTGCATTGTGATCAATACACATTGCACATGAACACATGTGAAGATTGATTTGAACTTTCCTCTGATAAAATTCCAAAATCAAAATCAAAACAAAAGAAATGATAGAATCATTCAACTGCGTACTCCTTAAAGGCACTAACTTTCATAGCTAAAATCAGCACTTACTTCTTTATGGTATGTTCATTTTTCAAATGTTGAAACATTTAGAAAGAAACAAGATGCTTGTTGACACTTCAACACTTCAACTTCATCAATGTTATTTGATGCCAAATACTTGTGGTACTTAAGTAGTCGAGTATGATATTTGGCTTCACCTGAATTATATCAAATCTACAGGCTAAAAGCAGTACTCTTACAAAATATATGGTATTTGGCAGCTTGTATCATTTTATAATTAAGTACCAAATTTTTAATCACTTACAAAATAATGTATTTTAGTCTATGTAATATCAGACAAGTGTGACACATGTAGGATTTAGCCAGATTAACAGATCAAACTGAAACATAGCCCAAAAGAAAAATGAGTTTCAAAGAACGAAGCAGATCAAGCCAAGAAACACAGATCACATAATAAAGTAGGATTAAAATGATGGAATCAAACACCAACCATATCCAAGAAGCACAGAATTGAGAGAAGCAAAGATGGCACAAGCAAACACATATTTCTTGGTGTCACGATTCTCCTTTGAGAACGAGCCGTCTTCCTCTTCTTCTTCAGTGACCTCAGACTTCATTCTCTTGTACTTGTTCTTGCTCCCCAGTTGAAACTCCGACGAGTCAGACCCCGACACTCCATTCTGACCAGCATTCCTGTTTTCCTCGATTCCCATTATACCCTTTTTCCCTCCAAAACTTTTTTTTATCTGAAAGATAAAGGGAGGACCTTTGCTGAGCTATGAATGCTTGGAACTGAGTCGACTCAGTTTAAGAGAAGAGAGGTGAAGAGTCTCAGATCTGAAACAGAGGATGGTCTGAGAAACAGAGGGGGTAACGCGTTGAAGAGTACAAAGACGGCAAGAACTGGAGCCGGGCCCAGCAGAAGGTCTAAATTCACTCTCATGAATACGGGTTTATTTGCGCGTCTATTGTGTGATTTGTGTCCCTTTCGGGTTTTTTTCCATGTTATGACTTGGGATAGAAATTTCAAATTTATAACAAAAAAGATGGATCCAAAGCACTTCCATTTAGGGGTTAGGGTTTTATATTTTTTCGACACTAACTTTGTGTTTAGATAAAATAATTTTAATTTCTATAAAAATTTCAAAATCATGAAAATTACAATTCCATGAATTTAAATTTCATTAATTAAGAATTTCGTTGTTTGGATTTCATGATGTAGAGTTGTAAAATGATAAGAATTTGTATTTAGACTGACCTCAGTCAAGAGAATTGACAAATGACACTTATTTTGTGAGGAATTTAAGTCGGAAATTTAAGCTTTCATATTTCATGATTATTTTCCTGTGAAAATTACTAATTTCACGAGATAAGAATCAAAACAGGAAAAACAATCATAAGAAATTGAAAATTCCTTATTTTTTATTAAATTCTTGAGAATTCACTCACATCCAAACACACTATAAAGTTTAGAATTTGACATCTAAACTCATGTTTTTTGAGATGTTGATGGTAGAAAAATGATATGTGAAGTATGTGGGGGGTTAGTTTGACTTGCTAAGATACTTTTCTGGACCTCGATATAAATAATGATTGAGTCGTTGAGTGTGTTACTAACATAACCGATGTGTCTTGTTACCAGATACAAATTTGCCGACCACCTATATTTGTCCACTAAAGTGTCCACCCTATTAATCTATTGACATATGTCTTTTTAAATAGTTTAACTTTATTTTTGATAATAAAATGTATATGTGTCAACAAAATAAGAAGGTGGGCAAATAAAGATGATCGGCAAATTTATATCATCTTTCCTTATTTAATTTGTAAATCCTTACCGTTGAATCTTTTCATATCGGATAAGTAAATTTCATGCAAAGGAGAGAGGTAAACAAAACCATTCAAAGAAGTTGGGTGTCATGCCTTGTATGTTCCATTCTAATTTTGAGAACCAAATATTGTACTCTGAGGTAGGGGTGGACTCGGTCCCAACGGTTCGGTTTTTAGGCACTAACCGAAAACTGAAACCGAAGCTTCGGTTTTCTATTTTCTAGAACCGAAACCGATAGAAATATATAAAAGATCGCACTCGTCGGTTAACCTAACATCGGTTCGGTTTCAGTCAGGTTTCGGTTACAAAACTATTATCCGTAATATTTTTTACACTTGATCAAATAACATAAAAAATAAAAATATTGAAGTTGTAAACTATCAACACTTCAAATAAGTTAATCTAATAAGTTCAAATAAGTAATCCAAAATGAAAAGGGAAGCTAAAATTTATACATAATTCATTTGAAGCCTTCAACATTCATATATAACAAAAGATAAAACTATATGAGAATGATTTCGGTTAGACTTCAACACTTAAAGATATAACCATGTGTGTGAAAGCTTACTATTTGTAACTCATAACTGATAAGAACATGACACATAATGTAGAATTAATTAAGTATTAATAATTAAAATAGGTAGAATGAATATATGTCGGTTCGGTTCGGTTTAATCGGTTTTTAGGATGCACGGAACCACAAACTGACACCGCACTACTCGGTTTGTGTGGTTTCCGGAACCGATTGCCTCGGTTCTATTCGGTTTTGGTTACTCGGTGTCGGTTCGGTGCGGTTTTAACCGGTTTCGATTTTTTCGGTGCCTAAAAGTCCACCCCTACTATGAGGACGTGCTATTATTTGTTTTGAATGCGTCAACCTCCACTCTTTGAAACCACTAAACTGCATGCTATCAACAAATCAAGGTAAGTAGAGACTCGAGAATCATGCTAAATCAGGAGTTCGAAAATTCAGCTTTTCTGAACCCAGCCCATCTTTAATTAGACTAACCCATTTATTGCAAAATATCGACCCAAACTAATTCTTCCAATCTGGGCCAAAATAAGGCCCAACATAGCTTATCCCCCTCAAATTTATTTCGCTTCTCACTCTCTCAGATGTTCTCTTTCGATTTCGTTCCTCTTCCCCAATCCATACCCATGACTGCTGAGACGCTCTCGCAGCTCCCAAACGGCGCCGTCGTCGCTAACGGCGATCTGAAACCGCTCTCCGACGCATCTAACGGCGCCGCCGTCAAGAAATCGAGGGAGAGCGAACGACGCCGTCGGAGGAGAAAGCAGAAGAAGAATCGTAAAGCTTCTCAGGCCACCGCCAGTGACGTCAGCGACGGTGATGATGTGAAGGAGAACAACGATCCTCAACAGGTTCTCTTTCTTTCCCCTGCCTACTATGTCTCGTAACTGTTTCGAGTTTAGATAATGGATATAGATTTCTAGGGTTTTGCTATGATTCGGATGCAATTAGGGTTTTGTGTTCGATCATTTAGCTTAGTCATACTGGAATATGTTGTAATTACTACTTCACCTAGTGAATATACCTAAAACAAAATCGTTGATCAACGGCTTTGGTGTGCATCACATTTTTATGTACATAAGCCAAATGGTGAAAAAATTGATTTTCTAATGGTAGATAGGTGTGTCGATAAGTTCATTTGTTCTTCGAAACTATTTTTCCTGGAAAATTTGAAGTTTATTGCATACTGTTTGGAGATTTATTTTACTGAACGTCGTATCTTTTGTGTTTACTTTGTAGGTTGTTGAGCAAGTTGAAATCGAATATGTTCCGGAGAAAGCCGAGCTAAATGAAGAATTGGATGAGGAGTTCAGAAAAATTTTCGAGAAATTTACATTCAAGAGTGCTGGGGGTGTTGATGTAAAGACAGAATTTTGGCTTGTTATAACTAATCTATCATATGTATTCTTATCATATGTTCTTCCTTACTGAGATAGTCCGTGATTCATTATTTCTTGTGTGCATTCAGGAGGAAAAGAAAGATGAGGCTCAAGAAGGAGCCACAAAGAAGAAGGCTGACTCAGATTCTGAAGAGGAGGAACAGGATAATGAGCAAAAAGAGAAAGGTGTATCAAACAAGAAGAAAAAGGTTTGAAATAGTGTTGGCTGTTTTTTTTTTTTGTTCTCATCATTATTGTAGCCGAGGACTTGAGGCTAATGCAAATATTGATCCTTTCAGCTTCAACGTCGAATGAAGATTGCAGAATTGAAACAGATCTGTGCAAGGCCTGATGTTGTTGAGGTATGTTTGCTGTTCCTTGAACTTCGTTTGAATCTCTGTTTAGCCTTTGGTTTATGTCTGTTTTTTTTTGTTTTTGTTTTTTGTCCATTTGCTATACAACTTTGATATTAAGATTGTTCAATTGTTAATATGTTTCCAGGTGTGGGATGCAACTGCAGCTGATCCTAAATTGCTGGTCTTTTTGAAATCATACCGGAATACTGTACCAGTGCCAAGGCATTGGTGCCAGAAAAGGAAGTTTTTACAGGTTAGAGATTCGCTGTGATGTTAAAACTATCGAATGTGGATGCATGATTAATGGGTATGATTAGCATGAGGGGATTAGGGAAAGGGTATGGGAAAGATCACGTCGATGAGGTTTCTCTTATATGTATACATGTGCTTCTTGCAGGGGAGCGGCTGTGGCTACCATGGAGCCTGGACTTGTAGGTGTTTGGCAAAAGGCACCTTTGATTTATATTTCTTTATATGCATCTGCTAGTGTGATTGCGGGATCTAGGCATAATTAGGGCGATATTTTGGGGGATATTCCTTAGCATGGTATATATTTTCTTTATTCAATTTAAAGGTGCTGATCTATCTGCTTTGAACTTTCAGAGGCCTTCATATAATGCTTAGTGCTCCAGCGTCTTTTATAACTATAATAAAGTATATTTGACTGAGTGTATAAGAACTTTATTATTTACTGGTATCTCATTGAGAATGGATTGATTTTGCAGGGTAAACGCGGTATCGAGAAGCAACCATTTCAGCTTCCTGATTTCATTGCTGCAACTGGAATTGAGAAAATTAGACAGGTACTGGTTATGAGATATCACATATTGTTTGTTCTTCTTTGGGTTACCTATCCTCTTCTTCAATTGAATCAATTCTCTGTGTCCTAGGGCTTCTAGTATCAATTTAAAATGTTCCTAGAAATCCATGATTCCACTCGATATGATTTTGAAGCAATCATGCATACCATTGATGTTACTTGCATTAGTTACATATATTGGTTGTGAATGCAACAATTAGGTAACTTCGGTATAGGTGCTAGAATATAATTGTGGTTTGTTTTTGTGACGGTCCTTCCTCTGTCTGGCTGGGTTGAACTTCTTAAAGACACTTATTTGATATTTCTTGTCTACTGCAGGCATACATTGAAAAAGAAGATAGTAAGAAGTTGAAGCAAAAGCAACGAGAACGCATGCAGCCAAAGATGGGCAAAATGGATATTGATTATCAGGTTTGTCTTTATTTATTTTGCAAGTCTTTGGACTCTTATTATAGTGCTCCATGTAATGTTTTATTGATACTGTACCTGTCTTCTAGGTTCTGCATGATGCCTTTTTCAAGTACCAAACTAAGCCAAAGCTCACAACTCTTGGTGATCTGTACCATGAAGGGAAAGAATTTGAGGTATAAAAATTTATTCCTTGTTGTTTTGCATTTTTAGGTGCAGTATTTATACATAGCCTAGTAATTGAAGAACACTCTTCACATAAATAATTCCTTTTGTCATTATTGTACTATTTTCCTTTATGAAGGTGCAACTTCATGTTATTCATGTTGTTTCCCTGTTTTTATCAGGTAAAATTAAGGGAGATGAAGCCAGGCATGCTGTCACATGAACTGAAAGAAGCTCTTGGTATGCCAGATGGTGCTCCTCCGCCATGGCTCATAAATATGCAGGTGAAACTGCAAATATCTTTTCTTCCCTCTTTACCTCTGGTTGTTGAACTGTATGTTAATGCTTGGTATGGTCTTAACTCTTGTATCTTTCTTCCAGAGATATGGGCCTCCCCCATCATATCCACATTTGAAAATCCCTGGACTCAATGCTCCAATCCCCGCCGGCGCTAGCTTTGGTTATCATCCAGGTGGCTGGGGAAAGCCTCCTGTTGATGAAGTAAGTTTTTGTTTTTAAGTTATATGTATATGATTTGAAATTCTATGTTCCATTATTGGTTTTTACTTTTAATTAATCTGTTTTTATTTTGTTTCTTAATAGTATGGCCAACCATTGTATGGAGACGTTTTTGGCGTTCAGCAACAAGATCAGCCTAATTATGAGGTATGGCTTGTGATTTGGAGAATCGGATTTTACTTGTAGAATGCCAACTACTAAGTTGTAATTGGCACTAGGTTGTAGTAGTACTTGCATGTTATGTAAAAATAACATTTCCTTTCATGATGTAATTCAGGAAGAGCCAGTTGATAAGACGAAACATTGGGGTGATTTGGAGGAAGAGGAAGAGGACGAAGAGGATGATGAAGAAGAGGAAGAACCGATGGAGGAGGAAGAAATAGAGGATGGTTTTAAATCTGTTGAGACCGATGTTACAAGGTATATCTTTGTTCAGTTTCCGCTTTACATTTTGTTTTATAATTATTCTTGTGAAATTCCCTACTGTGTAAGTGTGTAGTTTCATATGCTAGTATTTTCTGCCTTGGGTCTTTTTGCACTCAAGGTGATATTCCGATTTGTTCTATTTTACTAACAAACTTCCACACTACCTTTCTCAGTATTCCTGCTGGCGTTGAGACACCTGATGTCATTGACCTTCGCAAGCAGCAGAGAAAGGAGCCTGAAAGGCCTTTATACCAAGTAAGTTCAGTGATAGTCTTTCTTTCAGTCTATTAACATATGGTGATTCCATTTTTCGTTGTTCTTTCTAATTGTTCTTCTGCTTATGTTGCAAAAGGTACTTGAAGAGAAAGAAGAGAGGATTGGTTCAGGGACATTGCTTGGGACGACTCACACTTATGTTGTTGGTAGTGGCACACAAGACAAAGCAGGAGCTAAAAGGGTGGATCTACTAAGAGCTCAGAAAGCAGATAAAGTGGATGTCACTCTCCAACCTGAAGAATTGGAAGCTATGGAGAATGTCTTGCCTGAAAAGTAAGTGCAACTCTTTAAGGTTCAGATTTATGTACTCTACCTTTTATCGGGAAAACCAGTTTGATTTATAATATTTTCCACAGGTATGAGCAAGCAAGGGAAGAGGAGAAGCTGCGAAATCAGCGAGAGGATTTCAGTGACTTGGTTGTGGAGGTGTGTGCCTCCTCTGTATACCTCACCTGTTCTATCAGTTTTCAGTTATGTTTGATTAAACTCTAATGAGATGTTTTTACTTGTGTAGCATGAGAAGAAGAGGAAGCGTAAGCAGGAAAAGGAAGGGAAATCCAGCAAAAAGAAAGGAGACTTTAAGTTTTAGGGTTTGGTCAGGTATCATTGTATTCGCCAGACATGAGAGATCTGAGTTCTATCAAGTTTTGCAAGATGTCGAGCATGATGTTGAGATTTAACGAGCCCGTATGTTTGAATCCCAGACGTATTGGATAGTATTGAAAAATCTGATATTAACCTTTGGTGTATGATCTTTTATATATGATTATTCACTTCTGTATTTATGTATATATGCCATTCATTCATAACCGTCGAGTCTCCCATGTCGAGGAAAATCAAAAGACAACTTTAATTAAAGCTGTCCTCTCCTGCACGCACACTATCCATTCAGAGCTAGTTCAGTGTGCTTATTTATGTCACTTTTTTCTACAGCTTTCTAGTAATTGGGACTCATCGAATTGAAAGCTGAACGTGAAGATGAAGCACAAAGTTGGAAGGTTCACGAACAGACAGCTTTAGGAAAAAGAAGCAAATCCGAGAAAAAGCACTAGTACTATAGCTAGGTGTGTTTGGGTATTTTCTCTTGCACACTTGATCCATCTTGGGGGAGTTTTGTGTGCTTTGTATATCACACAATTTGGTATTTGTTCTTGCTATAAAAACTATTGAACTAGTAAAACAACCATGAAAAAACTATTAAAGCGACCATGTAGGTACTTGTTCGGCGACAAATGGCTCTGACGAAATGTTGGTGAGAGTTTGGAGGAAATTAATCGTTTCATATAACTAATTTAGAATCATAAAGCTGAAAATTTTTGTTGTATAAACTTGAGTTAAATAAACGCATGTAGAAACCTGGGTTTTCTTCCCGAATCGTAGATTCGTAGTTGGTGTGCCAACATCACATATAGTTCTAGCTAACCTCTTAGATTCTTGATAATCTTTCATATAAATGATGTTAAGCAATGACTAAATTTCAATAAGAGTATCACGTAAAATAGCAACACGTAGACAGAGGGACCTGATGATCAATTACACTAGTAGAAATCACATGTATATGGTGTTGTCGAATTCTAATTTGACACTAGCTAGGGTTAAATTAGTTGGCTCAATTATTTCACTAAAATTGCAACCCATGCTAGCTTCCAATTATTTGTTACTATACGTAGTACGTACACCCTCTATATATGCAAAGTGATATACAATCAATGGACCCATCACCCGCCTCCCTCTTAGCAACCCACTATGTAGCACGTAAGAGACCCAAGTCAAATAGGGTACCTATCTTACATTTTCTGCACTCATTTCTTGTGCGTCACAATTGCGTATTTGACCCATGCAATTGATCACTACAGTAGCCATGAAAGTTCTTTGCAGCTACAAATCTGAAGCATATCAAGCACAAGGCTTCCTGTTTTGTTTTGAAGTATAATGAGGAACAAGTAGACCAGCTGCAACTACTGGTTTCATGAATTCATATACAAAGGGGTTTATGAATCATGATTGCTGCCTAGCTGACAACTGGTTTGGGTTTCAAAAATAGTTAGAATTAGTTGCCAAAAAAAAAAAAAAATAGTTAGAATTAATCATAGTCTTGATTATCTGATTAATGTTTCATATATATGGACCAACCAAGACATAAACCCAGATCGATTATCAGATCGTTCATGTTTATTTCTATATAGGACCATCAATCAAACCTGGTCCAGCTTCACCTCATGATCTGGTGACTCGTGGGGCAATCATTTTGGACCCTTCGTAATCCTCCTTTGATTCACATGGAAACTAATAAAAATTAACCAGTGAGATTGATTATATAATTAGCCAGTGATAATGATAGTAAAGAATAAAACAAAGGGTTGGCATGCATGCGTTTCCTATCTATCTATATTTTAAGCTTTCTGTAATTCCTTTTGTATTCTGGTCAGTGAGATTGAATAGTTTTATCAAGTCTGGAATTTGGGTATGAATACGATGGCTTGGCTTCGTTTTCTATTTGGTCACCTTATTAGTACTTTCTTCTTTGTTTCTTAGTTTTTTAGGGTTTATTCGTTTACGACATACATTCTGATTCCATCGTATCATTTTAAAAATTACGTGGAAGATGAACCTTTACCTAATTAACCAAATACAGATCGACGACCAAATTCTTCATCATATTATTTCAATTCGATTCACACTGTGTCTTTGATCACAAGCAAGCAATCTTATTAGCAAACATTTTGGAATATATATTTGCCACCCTTCAAATTCTGCACCTCTGCACCAGGGTGACCTAATTATACATGCACGAGGCTCTGGTGGCCGGCCGGTCCTATTTTTGTGACGGCAAACTCCCTAGCTAGTCCCTACCACTCATTATATCCAAACTCGATACAAAAAAGGTAAAAATATTACATACCCTCTAATTAAATACATAATTATTGTGTTACAATACATGCTGCTTTAAGTTAAAACTCACGATCTCTTACTTATAATACATACGAGACTTATATCATTAGATCAAATGATACTGAACGATTATAGTTTTATCTTCCGGTGATGTTTTTCTCCGTGACTATCCTCTCGGAAAACAATGTATATAGATGGTGTCGATTTTCAAAAATCGAGAAATATATACGTTTAGAGTTGTTTGTCAGGTAGATTTGCAGGGTGCATGCATGGATGTAGACGGGAATAAAACGCCAAGATACGAAACGTGTAATCACATGTACAAAGGGCCATAAGTAAATGAGGAACCTCATGTACCATTTGTAGGGTTTACCCTCAACTAGTAGCCACGTGAAGGGGATTGCACTGTTCATTTTTATCCCTACAAAGTTGGGGTCTACCTGCCACCCCCTCTATACATAGTACTTAACCTGCAGTGTCCTTCACAGATCGATATGACGAGCTAGCTAGGTAGCTACGTAGTCCCTGGACCGTAGTACATGTCCTTTTATTCCTTGATATGATCGTAACGACGTCCTCTAGCCTCTAACTCCTAATTTCCAATCCTAATGATGGTTCTAATACATGTAACATCTCCTAAATTCTATTCACCGATGAGGGCTCTAACATATATGCAATACATCCCGTCAATCATATCGTTCAAATAGAGAAACTGATTCAAACTTATTGTATAGTTACATATTAATTATGTATTTGATCAACAGTGTCACGAATGATCGTAACCTTCTCATTTTTACTGTATGTTGGAATATGAAAGATTGTAGATTCATATATATTCGTGGACGTCCAACTGAAAAACATGTAATACTCTCATGGTCATGGATGATCAACTCTCTAGATTAATCACTTAAAAATGAATTATGAAGGAAGTTTAAGTTGAGGAGAAACTACAGAGGTACATGCAGACGTTGTATATGTTCGTTTTACATAGCCAACTCTACAAAGCACTATCAATGGTGTTGAAACAGACACATGTCACCAACCCACCATCGCCTTCATGGTTAAGTAATTCTCTTTCCCATTTCACATCCTTCTTCTCCACGTTGGTGCTTCTCTTATTACTTAGGTACCTTCCTCGATCATTTTCTCTATAAAATTGTGGGGAGCATGCTACTATTGATTGTCACCTGTAAGCTTTGCATAATTCTAATAGGGGTTGCCAGCGCCACCACCTCATCATCTTCATTCGTAATACCAAACCCCACATACATCAACCACAAACTATCTTGGACCATACAAAAGCTTCAAGAGAAATTTCCGATCATCATCATCATCATCAAATATCTCTCTTATATATTCCTCTGTTAATTAACACTAATATTCCTTTTACTTAAAGCTATGCTCCTCTCTTCTTATCAGCTTCCATACCATTTCGTTGCGGCATCTGAAACTCTCTGGCTTATAAGCAATAACATTAGCCTCGTTCTCTTCCGATCTCTCTCTCTTCTTCATCACCCTCGTTCCAAGGGCTAGCTAGACCTACTTCTTCATCCAGATCACAAATATCCAGAAGGGTGTTCGCTCAGATCATCCATCTTAAACGGGTTGTCATTAGCTTCGGGTTTTGATCAAGGTAATTTTGATTTAGGGGATGGGATTGAGTACTAAGCAGGTTAGTAGTGATGGCTTGGACTGGAGCCAGACCTTGCTGCAAGCACAAAGCTTTGAGCTGCCAAAACCGGCTGTGGTGAGGCGGCAACAGCAACAAAACCATGAGCAACCGGAGCAGTTGAAGTGTCCGAGGTGTGAATCAACAAACACAAAGTTTTGTTACTACAACAACTACAACAAGACTCAGCCTAGGCACTTCTGCAGAGCTTGCAAGAGGCACTGGACCAAAGGCGGAACGCTTCGAAACGTTCCTGTTGGTGGCCATGGCCGGAAAAACAAGCGCAACAGGAAACCAAACTCTAGTGCCTCCGCCGCAAAAACCACCACAAACGGTGCCGGTACTGTTTCCACCACGACTAGGGTGATCAACAATACCAACTTGGCATTTGATCGAACCGATGGTGTTCAGAGGCTTAACAGTCACTTGGCAATTGATGGAGAGCAAAGGCTCAACACACATATGGGAGTTCTTCTTCCTCAACAGAGTTTAATCACCTCAAGTGAATTGGACAACCATATATATTCATCGTCCTCAGGTTTAAGTAGTACTATTATGCCTTTCAATTTTCTTCAAGCTGGTAGAGCCCAAGTACTTAGCTTTCCCTTCTCAAGCTCAAGTACTACTTCAAGTTCCTTTGACACAATCTCTACCTCTTTTCAATCCCCAAATGTTTGTAACTACCCTCAAGATCAATTCATCAAATCCATGGAGGAGCCAACCATCACAAGCATCATGCCCTCAACAACCATCCCGCAGGCTAATAATCCAAGCGTCGGCATGTACACATCAAACGACTGGAATTGGGACGACATCGAAACCTTGGTTTCTACTGATCTCAATGTGGCTTGGGATGATTCTGATATGAATCCATAATTGGGTATTATTTATTTAACCACTGGAAGTAGTTAGTGGGTGTCTATAGAGGTTAATTTTTCTCTTTGAATTCGGTTATTGGGTGTGTATCAAACAGTCTCTTTCCATGTCATTGTCAATTATGTATTTCTGCTATGATCTTGATCTTCAGGTGATCATGATCTTCTGGTACTTCATTTATTTCACTCACTCTCTCAATCTTGTAATTTCTACAGAGATGTAGACTGTTTGAAGCTGACTTTTTGAAGCTTCCGCTTCATGGCTACTAATGAAGATTTGTCCATTTTGGAACTATAGTCTTGTAGTTTTGCTCTTCCATTTTACTCAATTAGCTTGTTGGAACTTGAAACCTACAAACAAATGAAATCTGATTCATTTTTGCATTGGTGCACCCACATAGTGCTTTGTGAGTTTGTGGTACATGAAAGATGACAGAAAATGGGGTCTTGTACAGCAAGAAGTGACTGACAGAATGTGATGGAAGATTCTTGTGGATATACATGTATATTTTGGATTACTTCTGGATCATTACAGGGATTTGTTCTCCCATATTTTATAGCCATTGGTTCCAAATTATTCTTTCCTTCTAGTACCGACAGAATGTTTTGGTTGTTAAGTAATTGCCAAAACATTTGTGTTGTTAACTTACGTTATTATGGAAAAGTTGAAATTATATGTGACCATACTGTACGTTTGAATGATTTGATGAATATCTCCCCACCTCATAATGTCTTCCATTTGTATCAGCATGTCAAATCATTCTTCAAGTACCGGAAAGCAGCAATACCCCGTTTTGGGTTCACGGAATAAGCAAAGTTACGAGATCTTTTTATTCAAAGTCCCGCTTATATTACACAGTCGAACTAGACTTCCCACAAAAGTCGAACTAGAGGTGAGCTCATTTCCCGGCTATAGTTGTACCCGATAGTAGGAAAGTAAACGAAATTGCAGTAATCGAAGTAAACGAAATTGTGTGATATTGCCCATTTTGATGAATATCAGAGCGAGTATCAGAAGGAGATCCTCATCTTACTGGGAAAGTATGGGCCGGCCTACAACCAAAATAGAATTCTGAAGCAAATATTGTCATAACATGGGATATCTATCCAAAAGCACGAGTCCAATATAAGCCAAGAGACGCAGAATAGCAAACATCCCCTTCTAAACTTTATCACACGTTAAATCATGTCTTGTTGCCTAGGTCATGAATTACGAAGAACATGTCACTTAATCAACTGCAATATCTGATTCAAAGGTTCTGCATCCTCACTCCATTATCTCTGGCATAGTGAGCCTCTGCATCATTAGCCTTGGAGTAACTAGCATAGTAAAACTCAGATATTATGCCTGTGAAGACCACAAAGGCGGCGCCAGCCCCAAAGATCCCCTTCCTCAATGTCTCGCATGAAAGCTTTTCAGTAGAAAACTTAGTTCTGTACTTGGTGTGGTAGGCATTTCTCACTGAACCAGCAAGTAAGCACGCCTCAGCAATGAAGAAAAATACCCTGAAGATTCAAATGATACATGGCAGTAAATTACAGGTCCTAGATTGGTCTTTGGACAGACAAGCAAACTTAGCATATTAAACTGGTTTTAGATGCAAAAGACTAGACTACACGTTATGAATCATGCAATGTGCTGTGCAAGAACAAGAACATACCAGCTGGTAATGAATAGCGCGATTGCCCATGACCTAGAACCACTTGGTCTCAATGCTTTTCCACAGCACAAGCATCGACTTGCAATCATTAACAGAGCCTGACTTGTCAACAGGAACAGAAATGCCCCAACACCTAAGCCAGTGGCAATGTCGGAGTCATACACACAGTAGCTGGAATTTCCATCTTTCTGAATCTTAGACTGCCAGAGAGAAATCATTCTAGAATTAGGACCAGACATAGAGCAAAACTAACATATCCTCTAGGATCACTGAGATTACTCAATGACTTTAAGTAACATTGTTCTACTTATAGGAGAAACCATTTATACTTGTATGTTGAATGTTTAGAGTATGTCTAACATCAATTCATCAATTGAAAGTGAAGTATGCCAACAATTATAATCGAAACACATATAAGATTTATCTCTTTCCTCATTATCAAAAAAAAGATTTATCTCTTTCCTTTCGGCTTTTTCAGATATCTAATCCAGATTCATAGTCTAATATTAAGTTATTAACTACAACCTCTAGCTTCTTCTAAGCTTGCCAATGAATTACTAGCCTCCACAAGTAAAATTCAGATTCTAAACCAAAACAGGTGAGTTTTGAAATGAGATAGGGAAACTCCTTGTCATGGACTCATGGGCGCACCCCCATCTTCTGAGTTCACTTGCTGAAATTATGAAATAACCAACTGTAAACTAAATACCAGATTTACCAGAAGGATACCAAAAATTCCCCTCATCTTGATAACCCAATTATCCTAAAGTTGATCATATTAGACTTGTTGTTTGGAAATAACCCAGATTTAGACAATACCCTCTTATTATTTTTGTCTGAATGCCAACACCACCACACAGTCTCCCTCTTAAAACTTTCAAAAACCAACAAACCTTTTCACCGGTTAGAGTTCTACAGCAAACAAAAAAATTAAACAGCCCCTCTTCCTAAATCAGCATCAAATCCAACAGACAAAACTGAAGCAAGAGCACCAATATGAACCCAACACGTAATAATAGAGGAATAGAAAGTGATAGAGGAACTTACAGTAGACCTCCTCTGCTCAGCAGCCACAGCAAGAGCAAAAGCAATCAGATCAAGCACAAAAGTGACACCCAAGACCAGCCTTGAAGCCATTATTCTCGTTCCAGATAGCTACAAGTACGAGAGCCCACAAAACCAAACCTCTCTCTATCAGAAACAAAGGAAGACAAAGCGCTTCACGTTGTAATCTACTTTTATTTTTCACACGGCTTCTGAGAAATATGTTTCTTTTTTTCTTCTGTTTTACCACTTCTTTTACTTCGCGGTGAATTAACCCCACACGCCGCCGCTCCCGGGAAATTAGGAAAACCTAGATTCTCTTCTTACAATAAAAGTGGATTTGGGCCTTTGTGATCCATATTGCAGGTAACGGTTTTATAGTCCACATCTTCTTTTTTTTTTTTTTTCTTTCTTTTTTTCTAAGACGTAATTAAAGAAGAAAAAGAAAAAGTTAATTTGGTGTTTACTGCGAATCTTATAATTTGAAGATTTACATTTTCATTTTTATACAAATGCATCGTTGTCCTTAAGGAGATTTTATTGACAAGTCATGTGAAAATTTGTCAAATATCAGTTGATTTAGTGGTATAGTTTTTTTTTTTAATAGGTGCGAGGTTATGGGTTCGACTTACGAAATTGTAATATGTGATAAAAAAAAAAAAATTGGTAAAACAGGCAACAAATCCGTGAAAATAACAGAAATAATAAATTTCCTTTTTCAAAAAAGCGGGCCAAACCAAAACCCGGCCCAAAATCCACGTGCCTACCATAACCGGCAAAATAACTAATTACTCGGTAACAGTTCCCGTCCCCCTCATTCAAATTTCTCCTTAATTTTCGATCTATCCGCCAACCCCCTTAAAACCTCTCTCACTCTTTTTCTCAGCTCCGGCAGATCAGCTTCCTCTAATCGCCGACGACGACTCAAACCCTAGCTTTCACCGTCCGTCCTAACCTTTCGTCTATTTGATTATTTTATATTTGTTAGGTTTGATTCGTTCGGTTCAACTCTGTTAGCTTTGAAATTCGCGAAATGGCGACCTCGGCGTTCAAATCCACGACGAAGCGGACGCCGATCGGGAGCTCCGCGGCTCCGGCGGAGGACTCGGCTTCGGTTAACCGCTCCCACCGGCGCTCCCGGAGCCTCAGCTGCTTCTCGCGGCGGTTGCAGGAGGCGCCGGCGGAGGAGTTTGAGGTCAATCCGACTCCCAGGAGGAAGTTTGTGAACACGGTGAGAGGCTCGGGCTTCCCGGAGATTAGCCTTGACGACTTGGCGATTGAGCTGTTTGATTCCGGCTCCGATGAGAGAGGAGGACGCTCGGTGTTGCGGAGTTCCGAAACTACCCCTGCCGGCGCGTCGCAGAGGCGCGGGAGGTCGGTGTCGAGGCATGGACCGAGAGTTGGCGGCGGCGGTGGTGGAGGTGAGACGAGGGGCCGTGCTGGTAATAGCTCAGGTGGAGGGAGGGTAGTTTCGGAAAGTAAGGGGAATATGAGGCAAAGGCGATCGGTGTCTGTTGCTCGGTATCAGATGAGCGATTCCGAGGTGAGAATTGCGGTGGTTTCTTCTTTAGTTTCGTTTCGAATATTGGTTCATTTGATATAGAAAGTAGTTGGTTCACTATTGCATTCTGTGCTTGCTTAGATAGCTAATTTGCATTACAGTTAGTGCTCAGAGAATCATATGAACTTTTGAAGCAGTATTTTCATGTGTAAAAGAAAGAAAATGTAGCTACATTGTGCATATTATTAATCGGGACAGAAGACTATTTACGGAACACTGTAGATGTTACATTGTTATGTATGTCAGATTATGTACATTCTCCAACTCATTGTGGCTGAATTAATGTTTTTAATGACAGAGTGATCTAGATCATACTCATAATCGTAGCACTGCTAAGTCGAAGAACTTCACTAGTGGAAACAACCAGACGCCTTTGTCCGGGAAGTCATTGGATTCAAATTATAGGCCAGGATTGAGAAGGTCTCTTAGCCAAAAAGATTTGAAGTGCCATGATGGTTATTCTGTAAGTGTTTCTCTATTCATTCAATCTAAATTGTTTGAAATTTTTGCTATTAGCTTTTAGTTGGGGCAGCATTTAGCTGAAAATTGGTAGAAAAGTAGCTTTTAGACAGACCATATATGGTGGTTGAGTTGGATTTTATCCTTAAAATTTAAAGACCTTAACTTTAAGTATTATGTCCAGAACCAGTCTTCTGTCCTAACTGATGATGAGGGGAAGGATGCTTATATCTACAAAAATGGGGCTGAGAAGACTATTCGAGCTGTATATTCAGAGTAGAAGGTATACCGATTTTGTAGAAAATTTAATGAAATCAGGACCACCTAGTTAGTTCCTTTATCTCAGTGTTCTTATTTGTTATCTTGTTAACTTTCAGGCACAGCACCCTGCTGGTAATGATATGAAAAATGGATTATATGAAGAGATGCGGAAGGAACTTAGACATGCCGTGGAAGAGATTAAGACAGAACTTAAACAGGTCTGCTTTTAGTGTTCTTTAGAACTTCTGCCTGTACATATGTTCTCTGTCCTGTGCTTTGTATTGTTTTGGTGGTCCTTCATTTTGATTTTAAAGCTCATTTCCGATCGACTTATTCAGGAAAAGGGAAAAACGAAATCAACTGTTCCAGCACCTGGTGATTCCTTGCGCTCTAATGGTTCAGATGTACTTCAGGCTGTTTCTTCAATCAGGAAGAATTATTCTTCCAAATTGGAACAGGTATGAAATTTTGTATTTAGATTCTCAGGTTATAGTTTTGTGTTGTGTATGTTTTGTACTTGATCCGAAAACAATGCATCCCCTGAAATGTCCTTCATCTTTAACAATAGTCGGTTTAGCACTTTTGGATTGTTTCTCAGCCTGTTACACAATGTCCACCAGTTGGCCTTTGATGTCTGGACTTGGAATATTAGGGCAGATTATTTGTCGACTGTGCCATAGCGGCCTGTAAACTGAGAGTGCCATCTTACTTTTATATTCTTGTTTGAAATGTTCTCTGCAACTACTTCGCATTCAGATGTGCCATTTTTATGAAGTTTTGGCTACTAAAAAATCATTTATATATTTTTGGTATTGACAGTCAGAAAAGCGTAAACAAGATTTATTAGCAGAAATAGTGCTGGAGGAACAACACAGTAGGGAACTCTCAATGATTGTAAAAGAATTGCTTCCTGAGCCAAAGAAAATCGTTAGTCCAGACAGACCGACACGAAGTAGAAGGGTACGCGTTCCATCTGATAATCTGCAAAATTTGTCATCTTTGAGTTTGCTTATATTTGTATGTTGCTATAACTATAATTATTATTATTCTTACCTAATAATATATTGATTCATCTATCTGAGGGATTGGTTTGAAATTTGTAAGACTTTGTATATTAACCTTTGTATTTCTCTTGGCAGAGGAGCAATGACAAAGGTAGGGTGTCTAAGCGATTGACTGAGGAAGCAGAAAGATATATTGAGGACTTCATTTCAAATGTTGAAGACACAGATATATCTTCACTTGATGGTGAAAGGAGTGATACAAGTTCAAGCATAGGAGGAATAATGAGGGGCGAAACTTTTCAAAGTCCAGCCATGTCCACTCCTCCTCCTGTTTTCATGGACGGCGTTGTACTGCCTTGGTTGCAGTGGGAGACGAGTAATGAAGGTACTCCTATGGGTTGCAGGAATAAGACTGAACCACCAATGACCCCAAAATCCTTTTCATGGGGTGCTTCTCAGGTAAGATTTGGAAGTTATGTGTTCCCATTTCAGTTTTTGATTGCCAGTGTGTCGTGTCTTAGTTTTTCATTCATCGTTATCTCTTGTAATATTATGCTCAAATTTCTTTGAAATTCAATATACAGGAAGTGAGCAATGCGCAAGACCATAGTCAGTCTGCTAGCAGCCGTGGGAGTTGGAGCCCTGGGATAATAGAATCCCTGCCATTTAACATCATGGAAAATGCATCCAGTAAAATTGGAGAATCTGGTAATTACCAAAGCAGATCACACCCAGGGAGGTCAAATCCTTCACGCTTTGACATGGAAAAGTATCTTGAGCTTAAAAACAATGAAGATTTTCTCTTTGAAACACTGAAGCAACGACACAGAATTGCTTCTGGGGGCCTCCTTCTTTGTAATAGAATGTTGATCTAGTTATAACTAGTTTTTTTAAGACAGCAACGGATAAACTCCATCGATATCATTGTAGGTAGCCATCGACAATATATTTCAAGAGTTAAATCTAAAACTTCTCCATTGAGCAATTACACTATTGCTGACCACTGCCAAAGCAAACCTTGTGTGATTAACATAAACTTCTGAGTCTTAGTTTTATAGGCCCAGCTTGTTTTTCTTTCATCTCTCCTAATCAGAACTTGATTTCGTGCAATTTGTTAAGGTAAGTCTTTTCTTTCTGATGAGAATCTTTTACTTTCCTATCCCAATGAGAAAAGAAAAGGCTAACAGACCGCCTTCATTGCATTATGTATATAAATATGCAGGGACAGCAAGAGATGTAGTCGCAGCTTCTGGCTTGGAACAATATGGAGAGCCACAGGAAGAGGCCCTGCAATACCACAAAGCTGAATTTGATGGAGCTCCCCATGGAACTGTTGGTGGAAATCCTGAAGAGACTCCCTGCAAAGTCAGTGTGTCACATTCAATGCGTCCGTAAGATGTTGTTTAGCATATATAGTCGACTCCCCCTCTTTTGTTACGCTGCACTCTAATTTTGTGTTTGATCCTGATTCTCATCTACTTCCTGCTCCCCCTCAATTTATCCTGCATTATCACCTATCACGCTACTGGTGTTCTACCTCTAACCGAAATAACTTTCATACCACTTAAATTTGCATCCACTTCATTACAACCCTTCCAATTAATGCCCAAGATGCTCAACTTATTACTGCAAGGCTTATTTTGCAGTCATCACCCACCTCCTACACTCTACAGTTTGTTTTCAGCAACTTGTTTTGCATCAAAAAAAGTAATAGTCCTGCACCAGGCTTCTTGATCAATCCTCTAAAGGGAGAAGTTCTAAGGCTCCCCCCATGTCAATCTATTGCCCAGCAAGGTTATGGTCCATCTTCCAAAGTAGAGGGTTTTTGGTCTGGTATGGGATTTGATAGTATAACCAATACCTACAAGATTCTTTGTGTTGCATGGATTCGTGTTCCAAACTCTCCAATAACAGAGCGCTGGTGCTATGTATCCTTAATGCTTGTACTCGGCACAAGCGAATGGCGACTCCTACCTTCATCACTTCCATGTCTGGCTCATTTTAAACCCTCCAAGGGTATATGTGCACATGGAGATATGCATTGGTTGGTGTCTAGTAGAAGAGAAGGAATTCGAGGACATGCTCATATACTTTCCTTCGACTTCAAGAAAGAAGAGTTCTGTTGGATTCCCAACCCCTACCGTTTACCAGATATGAACCGAGGGTTACACTTGATTATGCTTAGAGGATCTATGGCCGTAGTGGATACTACATCAGGTACGAATATTAGTATATGGGTGATGAAAGATTACACTAAGAAACAGTGGAAGTTGGATTATTCCTTCAATATTAACAAGCTTGAATTAGATACTGAGTTTAAGTTTTTGCAAGCTGTTTGTTGTGAATGGGAGCATGGCATATATACTTTTCATAGATCAACCGGCCACGATAACATTGTGTTTGGATTTGAGAGGACCTGCGGTTACCAAGAGTCTTCTCAGATGTCCAATTGAGGGCTGTGACTGGGAGGATAGGCAATAGGTGGGTCAAGGCAGCCTAATGCAGGCCAAGACGGGTCAAGGTGGCCCCTTGGTGGGTATAGGCAGGTCAAGGCGGCCCTAGACGGGTTAAGGCGGCCCTAGGCGAGTCCAGGAGGGTTAAGGCAGCCCCTTAGCGGGTTAAGGCGGCCCTTGACGGCCTTAGACGGGTGAAGGCAGCCTCTTAGCGGGTCATGGCGGCCTTAGGCGGGTCAAGGCGTCCGCTTAGCGGTCTTAGGTAGGTCAAGGCGGCCTTAGGAGGGTTTAAGAGGGTCAAGGAAGCCCTTTGGAGTATATGCAGCAGTAGGCTTAGGCATGGGCAATGGTAGCCTTTTCTGCCTTTTACATCAGAAAATGTTTGCTACAATTTAGGAAATATAGATCAGTGGGTTATGGCAATTTGAAAGAGTTTATGCTTCAAGGCACGTTGTAGCAACGCTATCTTTCAGACTAATTTGCGCCCACTACTTGTGTGCAAAGAGGTCTATGCAAATTAGTCTTATGGATACAATGAAGCCTAGCAATCTTGCTATTGTTGATCGGCGTCTTGCACTTACAACGATCAACCAACACTCAATTGAAGGTTTTCAAGGGGCTTAAGATTTCTAGAAACTATAACTGCAGTAATATAATTTCTAGATTTTGTCTTTAGAAAACAAGGAATGAAATAGAGATTTTGTTGAAAAGAATAGAGAGAGTTTCTGAATGTATCAATTTGTAGAGAACAACTTTTTTATATAGAAATGGTTGTGTCTTTTAAAATTGGTGTCTCTTCATGTTGGTAACTCTTCACCAAAGGTTAATGTGAGACCCGTAAGTTTACGAAACTAGCTTAAGGAATTACCCTTAAGTCAAAGGTGCACATTCTTTTTTCTATTAGTCTGTCTCGTATGTTTTTTTTTTTCAATTTCCTTGATAAAAAGAATTTTCTTGAGTGTCATGTTTATTCTTTCTGACTTTCCCTTTAGACCTCCATGAGAGTCGAACATCGACTCAACCCAAAAATACCGACATAACTAAGGTTTATCACTTACCTCGTTCTTTACGTTCTCTTTCTCTTTTCATTCCCAACTCTTTCTTCAGTTCCTATACATTTAAGCTTTCAAAATCAGTTCACTTCCAAGGTTCAAAATTAAAAGCTAGCAGCTACCTTATCTTGGTGTTTTACTCGTTGTAGGAGGTATATGTCTTGAATTGAAACTCTACCTCTATACTTTTCGGGTTTTGTTGGCTTCAAATCCTTCTATCTTGTATCCGTCTTGTGATTATATTCTAAACTTTTTGAATCTTATTATGACAGAACAATCGGAGGATCTTGGACCTTCAAATTGCTGAGTTCTGTCTACTTTTCATCAACATCAAAGCTTTCTTTCTTCTGGTAATATGTTCTTCCACTCATCACGAATTTCATTGATATTTGTTTTAAGGTTGTTATGAGATGCACTTTGACTATTAGTTAGGTTTGGTAACTCGATTTAGATGCCTAGAACTGAATTAGATTAGGTTTCACATAGTGCACACCACATGTTTGATAGAATGCCTCACAGACACAACAAAGCTGAACCAGTGGGTTTTTCCATGATTTTCAAAAAATCTATACTTCTTTGTTTAATCTCAGTTTTTAACAGTTGAAAATAGACTCTTCAATGATCGTTTTAAACTTGGTTTCAAGCAAAACGGAGTTGTTTGAGAAACTTGTGCTATTTTAAAATTCATACAGTGTTTCAGACTTTTCTGCAGAAACTGCATTTTCAGTCACTTTGGGTCTCTATTTGACCATGTATTTGAACTCCAAACGACTTGCAATTTTGGGATATTGTAGTTTTGCTTGTCTACTTTGATTCTGGAGATTTTCAGCTGAAAGTATGAAAGTGTCCATTGTTAATGAATTTCTCTCTCTTACTACCTGTTTCCTGAAACTTTCTCAGATTTGCAGCTTATTGTTACAAAACAATTGGTTTGAGAGCTCTTACCTTTTGTATTAGTTTTTGATCTTTAACAAGTCCAAAAAGGGTCAAGGAAAAACTCCATTTTTAACAAGGCATTGTCTCTGTGTTATAATAGTCTGATCACTATTTTCCTTTTTGAAATAAGCCCACATATGGAAACTCTAGCTACTGTTGATTCTTTGAAAATGCAACTTGATGTTAGGACTGATTAAGGTACTGCATATGCTTATATTAGGAACAATGATACAAGGGAACTGTTGGTCAAGTGGTAATTGCAGGGAGTTGCGCATCAGAATTTCCAGGTAGGGGGTCTCCACTGGTTAGAGATGTTTCTAAAAATATATTTATGTTTTTATGCATAAAAGTGCATTGTTTTATGTGATGACTTGAGAGTGAAGGGAGCATAGTGACTACCTTGGGTTTCAATCTCCTAAACCTCCGGAGGGGCTATACGGATCGGAAGACATCTTACATCCTTGAGGTGTGGCGTCTCTCCTAGGCGGTATGGCATAAACGGCCACTCTCACTACTTCTTGCTGGCAGTTTGTAAAATCATTTTAGCAAGTAAGTAGTTGGCAAAAAGGACCGGTCATCAGATCTTTAGAAAATGGGTACCCCTGAGCATGTGTTTCACTGGAAATTCATATATCAAATCTTTGTTATTTCCACCGCTGATGTTTAAGGATTTACTTAAACTAAACTCTCATAGTTTTCAAACCTAGCTAGCGTTACTTCCTACTGAGCATATGATCGTGAGTGATGCTCACCCTTATACATTTCAGGTTCTGTGCACGAGACTGAAAAGGAGTGGACTTGAAGTGGTGGCTTTGGCATTTTGCAGCTTGTCTCCTTTCCTTGAGGTCTACTTCCTGTTTTGTTGTTCTGATATCTTATAAAATCTGAGCCTTTGTCACTTATATTTTTGGTGGAAAAGTAAAGTCAACTTGTTGTAAATATGATCTCAAAGGCTCATTTTGGTGTGTAATATCTATGTTGGTCTTATCTGGAATGGAACTTCTAGTTTGTAAATGGGTGTTATGTATGATTATAACCTTGTCTTTCTTTTCAGTTTTTTTTGTGTTCATAGTGGTATCTAGTAAAATTGTACTCTTGTGTTGTAATCCAATTTGTCTCTCTTTTGGCACTGAGATTAGAACTCAGTGAGTTGTAAATTTGTTTTTGAAAGGTTTATCTTGTTTTGTATATTATTCATCTAATGTAGTGTCTTCTGTACTTGTTAAAATTTCCAGATTTGGACATTTATTTCTCTTCCCCCTAAAAATTTCTTTAGTTGCCAGTTATTTCAACTCACTGAAATTATTATATGACATTTCTTTTGAGTTTTATTATCTTTATCAAAGGCCTTGTGCATTTTAAGTTGGCTAAGTAATACTTGTTGATTACTTAAGCTTCTTAGGATGCACGGCACTGTGGGAACATCCCTTTTGGGGCGTTATAGTTAAGTCTCTTCAATACGAGTTACTGATTTTCTGTTGTTACTTTAATTACCAACAATCACATAGTTTGAATTAATTCAATTGAAACTAACATACCTCTTGGTTATATATATGCATACTTTTTCATCTCTGCTTGTCAATTTCTTTTATAATTTGAAAATTGTTCCAACAAAATCGTATGCAACAATGTGAAACAATTGTGGGCAATGTGCTTGGGCCCACCTGCCCAACCAATTCAAGAGGCAAAATTTGCCTCCCTTGTTGCCTGACTTCTCATGACATGGTGAAGCCCATTTTACACACTTATATTATTAAACAATGCAATTGAATGAGATTTTGAGATGAGAACCCATCAGAAAAAACGGTAACTTAGAGGCTCTAGGAGGGTCTAGGAGAGTCAAGGCGGCCACTTAGCGGCCCTAGGCAGGTCAAGGCGGCCCTAGGAGGGTCTAAGAGGGTCAAGGCAGCCCTTTAGCGGGTCAAGACGACCCTTTGACGGCCTTAGACTGGTGAACGCGGTCCCTTGGCAGCCCTAACCGGGTCAAGGGTGCCCCTTGGTGGCCCTAGGTGGGTTAAGGCAGCTTCTTGACGGCCCTAAGAGGGTCAAGGCGGGCCAAGGCATGTCAAGGCAGACTAAGGCGTGTCAAGGCGGCCTCTTGGCGGCCCTAAATGGGTTAAGACGGCCTTTTGGCGGCCCTACGAGTACGAGGGTCATGGCGGGTCAAGGCGGCCCCTTGGTGGCCCTAGATGGGCCTAGGAGGGTCAAGGCGGCCTCTTGGCGGCTTTAGACGGGTGAACGCGTCCCCTTAGTAGCCCTAGCCTAGTCAACGCGGTCCCTTGGTGGCCCTAGATGGGTTAAGGCGGCTTCTTAGCGGCTCTTAGGAGGGTCAAGGCGGGTAAAGGCAGATCAAAGCTAGACAAGGCCGCCCAAGGCGGGTCAAGGCGGCCCAAGGTGGGTCAAGGCAGCCTAATGCAGGCCAAGGCGAGTCAAGGCGGCCCTAGGTAGGTCAAGGCGGCCCATTGGTGGGTTTAGGCAGTCAAGGCGGCCCTAGGAAGGTCTAGGAGTGTCAAGGCAGCCCCTTGGTGGCTCTAAATGGGTTAAGACGGCCTCTTGGCGGCCCTAGAAGGATCTAGAAGGGTCAAGGCAGCCACTTAGCAGTTCAAGGCGGGTCTAGGCAGGTCAAGGCAACCCTTTGGTGGCTTTAGGGGGCCTTGGAGGGCCAAGGCAGCCCTGGGCGGGTCTAGGAGGGTCGAGGTGGCCCCTTGGCGTGCCATAGATTGGTGAAGGTAGCCCCTTAGAGGGCCCAGGCGGCTGCCCTAGGCGGGTCAAGACGGCCGCTTAGCGGCCTTAGGCAGCCCCTTAGCGGATCAAAGTGGACCTTTAGCAGCCTTAGACTGGTGATCGTGGCCCTTTGACGGCCCTAAATGGGTCAAGGCGGCCCTTTGGTGGCCTTAGGCGGGTTAAGACGACCCCTTGGTGGCCTTAGGCGGGTTAAGACGGCCCCTTGGTGGCCTTAGATGGGTTAAGGCGGCTTCTTGGCGGTCCTCGAAGGGTCAAGGCGATCTAGGAGGGTAAACGGTTGGCGGGTCTAGGAGGGTAAAGGGTTGGCGGGTGAAGGCGGCCCTAGGAGGATCTAAGAGGGTAAAGGAAGCCCCTTGGCGACCCTAGACTGGTCAAGGCGGCCCCATGGCGACCCTAGACTGGTCAAGGCGAGTGGCCTTAGGGGGCCTTGGAGGGCCAAGGCAGCCCTGGGCGGGTCTAGGAGGGTCGAGGTGGCCCCTTGGCGTGCCATAGATTGGTGAAGGTAGCCCCTTAGAGGGCCCCATGGCTGCCCTAGGCGGGTCAAGACGGCCGCTTAGCGGCCTTAGGCAGCCCCTTAGCGGATCAAAGTGGACCTTTAGCAGCCTTAGACTGGTGATCGTGGCCCTTTGACGGCCCTAAATGGGTCAAGGCGGCCCTTTGGTGGCCTTAGGCGGGTTAAGACGACCCCTTGGTGGCCTTAGGCGGGTTAAGACGGCCCCTTGGTGGCCTTAGATGGGTTAAGGCGGCTTCTTGGCGGTCCTCGAAGGGTCAAGGCGATCTAGGAGGGTAAACTGTTGGCGGGTCTAGGAGGGTAAAGGGTTGGCGGGTGAAGGCGGCCCTAGGAGGATCTAAGAGGGTAAAGGAAGCCCCTTGGCGGGTCAAGGTGGCCCCATGGCGACCCTAGACTGGTCAAGGCGAGTGAAGGCGACCCATGGCGGGTCACGGTGGCCCTATACTGTTCAAAGCGGGTCAAGGCAGGCCAAGGCAGGCCAAGACAGGTCAAGGCGGGTCAAGGCGGCTTGTTAAGGCAGCCCATGGCGGGCCAAGGCGGGTTAAGGCAGCCTAAAGCGGGTCAAGGCGGCCTGTTGGCGGCCCTAAGCGGGTGTAGGCAGCCCATGGATGGTCAAGACACACCAAGGCGGGTCAACGAGGCCCAAGGCAGGTCAAGGCAACACAAGGCAAGTCAAAGCGGGTCAAGGCGGTCCAAGGCGGGTCAAGGCGGGTCAAGGCTGCCCAAGGTGGGTCAAGGCGTCCCATGGCAGGGCAAGGTGGGTGAAGGGGGCCCAAGGCGGGTCAAGACAGCCCAAGGCAAGCCATGGCAGGTCAAGGCGGCCTAAAGTGGGTAAAGACAGCCCATGGCGGGCCAAAGCGGGTTAAGGCAGGCTAAGGCGGGTCAAGGTGGGTCAAGGCGTATTAACGAGGCCTAAGGCAGGTCAAAGCGGGTTAAGGCAGGCCAATGCGGGTCAACGAGGCCCAAGGTAGGTCAAGGCAGCACAAGGCAAGTCAAAGCGGGTCAAAGCGGTCCAAGGTGGGTCAACGAGGCCCAAGGTAGGTCAAGGCAGCACAAGGCAAGTCAAAGCGGGTCAAGGCAGCACAAGGCAGGTCAAGGTAGGTCAAGGCGGGTCAAGGTGGCCAAAGGTGGGTCAAGGCGGCCCATGGCAGGGCAAGGCGGGTGAAGGGGGCCCAAGGCGGGTCAAGGTAGGCCAAGGTGGCCAAAGGCGGTCCAAGGTGGTCTAAGGCAGGCCAAGGCGGGTCAAGGCAGGCCATGGCAGGTCAAGGCGGCCTAAAGTGGGTAAAGACAGCCCATGGCGGGCCAAAGCGGGTTAAGGCAGGCCAAGGCGGGTTAAGGTTGGTCAAGACACACCAAGGCGGGTCAAGGCAGGTCAAGGCGGCCCAATGCAGGTCAAGGCAGGTCAAGGCGGGTTAAGGCAGCCCAAAGCGGGTTAAGGGACACCAAGGCGGGTTAAGGATGGCCAAGGAGGGTCTAGGAGGGTCAAGGCGGCCCCTAAGCGGTTCAAGGCAGCCCTTTGGCCGCCTTATGTGGGTGAAGGCAGCCCAAGGCAAGCCAAAGCGGGTCAAGGCAGGTTAAGGCAGGCCAAGGCGGGTCAATGCAGGTCAAGGTGGCCCAAGGCGGGTCAACGCAGCCAAACGCAGGCCAAGGCGGGTCAAAGCGGATTAAGGCAGCCCAAGGTAGACCAAGGTGGCCTGTTGGTGGCCTATGAGGGTCAAGGCTGCCCATTGCAAGCCAAGGCGAGTCAAGGCAAGTCAAGGCAGCCTGTTGGCAGGTCTAGGCTGGTCAAGACACCCTAGAAGGGTCTACGAGGGTTAAGGCGACTAGAGGCGGGCAATGGCGGGTAAAGTTGGCCCAAGGCGGGTCAAGGCGGCCCAAGGCGGGTCAAGGCAGCCCAAGGCAGCCCAAGGAGGGTTAAGGCTGCCCAATGTGGGTCAACCCAGGCCAAAGCGGGTCAAGGCGGGTCAAGTTTGCCCAAGGCTGGTCATGGCGGGTCAAAGGGGCCCAAGGCAGACCAAGGCGGGTCAAGGCAACCTAAGGCGGTTCAAGGCACACCAAGGCGAGTCAAGGCAAATCAAGACAGCCCAAGGTGGTCTAAGGCAGGTCAAGGCGGGTCAAGGCTGTCTAAAGCGGGTCAAGGCACACCATGGCGGGTCAAGGCAGCCCAAGGCAGGCCAAAGCGGTGCAAGTCAGGTCAAGGTGGCTGAAGGCGGGTCAACGCAGCCAAAGGCAGGCCAAGGCGGGTCAAAATGGATTAAGGTAGGCCAAGGCAGGCTAAGGTGGCCGGTTGGTGGCCCTACGAGGGTCAAGGCTGTCCATTGCAGGCCAAGGCAGGTCAAAGCGAGTCAAGGCAGCCCGTTGGCAGGTCTAGGCTGGTCAAGACACCCTAGAAGGATTTACGAGGGTCAAGGCGACTAGAGGCGGGCAATGGCGGGTAAAGTCGGCCCAAGGCGGGTCAAGGCAGGCCAAGGCGGGTCATGGCTGCCCAACGTGGGTAGAGCCAGGCCATGGCGGGTCAAGGCAGGCCAAAGCGGGTCAAGGCGGGTTAAGGCAGCCCAAAGCTGGTCATGGCAGGTCAAGGCGGGTCATGGCGGGTCAAGCCGAGTCAAGGCAGGCCAAGACGGGTCAAGGCAACCCAAGGCAGGTCAGGGCGGATCAAGGCGGCCTAAGGTGGGTAAAGGCACACCAAGGCGAGTCAATGCGGGTCAAGGCAAACCAAGGCAGGTCAAGGCAGGCCAAGATGGGTCAAGGCGGTGTAGGGTAGGCCAAGGTAGGTCAAGGCAGCCAATGGCGGGCCTAGGCGGCGCAAGGAGGGTAAAGGCTGCCCATGGCGGGCAATGGCGGGTCAAGGCAGCCCAAGGCGAGTCAAGGTGGGTAAAGGCAGGCCAAGGCGGCCCAAGGCAGGTTAAGGCAGGCCAAAGCGGGTCAACATAGGCCAAGGCGGGTCATGGCGGCCCAAGGCGGGTCATAGCGGCCCAACGCAGGCAGAGGCGGGTCAAGGGAGATTAAGGCGGCCCAATGCGGGTCAAAGGCGGGTTAAGGAACACCAAGGCAGTCCAAGACGGGTCAAGGAGGGTAAAGGCAGCCCATGGCGGGCAATGGCTTGTCAAGGCAGCCAAGGCGAGTCAAGGCAGGCTTTTGGCGGTTCAAGGAGGCCCAAGACGGCGGGTTAAGGCAGGCCAAGGCAGGTGAAGGCGGCCCAAGACGGGTCAAGGCACACGAAGGCAAAAGGTGGCCCAAAGAGGGTCAAGGTGGCTCATGGCAAGCAAAGGCGGGTCAAGGCGGTCCAAGGCGGGTCAAGGGGGCCAAAGGTGGATCAAGGCGGGTCAAGGCAGGCTAAGTCGGGTCAAAGCGGGTTAAGGCAGGCCAAGGCGGCCCAAAGCAGGCCAAGGCGGGTTAAGACAGGCCATGGTGGGTCAAGGCGGGCCAAGCCGGGTCAAGGCAACCAAAGGCAGGCCAAGGTAGTCCAAGGCGGGTCAAAGTGGCCCAAGGGGGGTGAAGGCGGGTCAAGGCACACCAAGGCGGGTCCAGGCACCCAGGCAGCCCAAGGCGGTCCAAGGCAACCCAAGGCGGGTCAAGGAACACCAAGGAGGGTCAAGGCAGGTCAAGGCACACCAAAGCGGGTCAAGGCAGGACAAAGCGGGCCAAGGCAGGCCAAAGCGGGTCATGGCAGGTCAAGGCGGGTCATGGCACACAAAGATGGGTCAAGGCAGGCCAAGGCGGGTCAAGGTGGGACGTGGCGGGCCAAGGCAAGCCAAGGCAGGTCAAGCCAGGCCAAGGCGGGTTAAGACAGGCCAAGGTGGGTCAATGTGGGCCAAGGCGGGTCAAGGCAGGCCAAGGCGGTCCAAGGCAAGTGAAGGCGGGTCAAGGCGGCCCAAGTCGGGTCAAGGCACACCATGGCGGGTCCAAGCAACCCAAGGCAGCTCAAGACAGGCCAAGGCTGATCAAGGCAGGCCAAAGGGTCCAAGGTAGGTCACGGCGGGTCAAGGCAGCCCAAGGCGGGTTAAGGCAGGCCAAGGAGGTCAAAGGTGGTCCAAGGCAGGCCAAGGCGGGTCAAGGCACACGAAGGCGGGTCAAGGCAGGCCAGGGCATGCTAAGGCGGCCTAAGGTGGGTAAAGGCAGCCCAGTAGACCTGTAAATCGACCGGATCTCGATCCGGACCCGCTCCGGATCCGTGATTTTTAAACGGGTTTGGATCAAAAATTAGACCCATTTATCCGTTAAGGACCCGGATCCATTAACCCATTTATTAAACGGATCAGATACGGATTGAGGTTGATCCGATCCGTTAAGGACCCGGATCCGTTTTAAAATAATTAAATAATATTTTTATAAATATAATATCATTGATAAATATTAAATAATATAATAATTATTTAGATAACCTAAACATCTAAATTGCGTTTAAAATATGATCATTTTATGAAGTTGAAGGTAACTAATGTCTATATTCTTTTTATGCTCTTTGCTAAATACATTAGCGGTCTAGTATTTTGAATATATTAGTTTATTGTCAAGGAGTATTTTGACCATGTAATTCGACTTTTGATGTAAACCTTTATTTTGTTATAATATTTCATTAGTGTTTTATGAAAATTTATGATAAAATTAAGAAATTATTATTTATAATTTGAAAATATTTATTATTATAAACAGATCGGATTAACGGGTTGGGTATCCGTTAACCCGCCGGATCCGGATTTGGATCTAGCTATCAAAGATCTGACGGGTAACGGGTCGGATCCGGATCCAAAATTTCTATTACGGATCCGGATCCGGATCTAGGTCGATCCGCTCCAGATCCGGTCCATTTACAGGTCTACAGCCCATGGCGGGCCAAAGCGGGTTCAGGCAGGTCAAGGCTGGTCAAGTCACACCAAGGCGGGTTAAGGCTGGCTAAGGAGGGTCTAAGAGGGTCAAGGCGGCCCGTTAGCGGTTCAAGGCAGCTCTTTAGCGGCCCAAGGTGGGTGAAGACAGCCCCAGGCGGGTCAAGGCGAGTCAAAGCAGCCCAAGGCAGCCCAAAACGGGTCAAGGCAGGTCAAGGTGGCCCAACGCTGGTTAAGGCAGCCAAAGGCAGGCCAAGGCGGGTCAAGGCGGGTTAAGGCTGGTTAAGGCAGGCCAAGGCGGCCTGTTGGTGGCCCTATGAGGGTCGAGGCGGGTCAAGGCTGCCCAATTGCAGACCAAGGCGGGTGAAGACAAGCCATGGTGATTCACGGCGGGTCAAGGCAGCCCAAAGCGAGTCAAGGCAGCCTTTTGGCGGTTCATGGCAGGCCATAGCGAGTTAAGGCAGGCCAAGGTAGGTGAAGGCGGCCAAAGGCGGGTCAAGGCATCTTAAAGCGGGTCAAGGGAAGCCAAGGCGGGTCAAGGTGGTGCAAGGCAGTTCAAGGAGGGTCAAGGCGGTCCAAGGCGGGTCAAGGCAGCCTAAGGTGGTCCAAGGCAGATCAAGGCGGGTCATGGCGGGTCAAGGCAAGCAAAAGCGGGTCAAGGCGGCCCAAGGCGGGTCAAGGCAGGCCAAAGCGGGTCAAGCCAGGCCAAGACGGGTCAAGCCAGCCAAAGGCAGGCCAAACCGGTCCAAGGTAGATCAAGGCGGGTCAAGGTGGCCCAAGGCGGGTAAAGGCAACCCAAGGCGGGTTAAGGCGGTCCAAGGCGGTTCAAGGCACACGAAGGCGGGTTAAGGTAGCGCAAGGCGGTCCAAGGCAGATCAAGGCGGGTCAAGGCGGGTCAACGCAGGCCAACGAGGGTCAAGGTTGACCAAAGCAGATTAAGGCAAGTCAAGGCAGGCCAAAGCGGTCCAAGGTTGGTCAAGGCGGGTCAAGGCTGCCCAAGGCGGGTAAAGGCGGGTCAAGGTAAGCCAAGGCGGGTCAAGGCAAGCCAAGGCAGGCCATGGCGGGTTAAGGCAACCCAAGGCAGGCCAAGGCGGTTCAAGGTAGGTCAAGGCGGGTCATGGCACACCAAGGCGGGTCAAGGCAAACCAAGGCAGCCCAAGGCTGTCTAAGGCGGGTCAAGGTGGTCCAAGATGGGTCAAGGCACACCATGGTAGGTCAAGGCAGCCAAAAGTGAGTTAAGGCAGCCTTTTGGCGGTTCAAGGAGGCCCAAGGCGGGTCATGGCAGGTTAAGGTAGCCTAAGGCGGGTCAAGGCAGGCCAAGCCGGTCGAATGCGGTCTAAGGCGGTTCAAGGCCCACGAAGGCGGGTTAAGGCAGCCCAAGGCGGTCCAAGGCAGATCAAGGCGGTCAAGGTAGGCCAAAGCGTGTCAAGGCAGGTCAAGTTAGGCCAAGGGGGGTCAAGCCAGAGCAAGGCGGGTCAATGCAGGCTAAAGCGGTCCAAGGGTGGTTAAGGCGGGTCAAGACGGGTAAGGCAAGCCAAGGCGAGTTAAGGCAGGCCATAGCGGGTCAAGGCAACCCAAGGCGGTCCAAGATAGGTCAAGGCGGTCCAAGGCGGGTTAAGGCAGCCTAAAGCGGTCCAAGACAGATTAAGGCGGGTCAAGGCAGGTCAAGGCACGCTAAGGTGGGTCAAAGCAGGCCAAAGCGGGTCAAGGCAGATCAAGGCGGGTGGAGGCACACTAAGGCGGGTGGAGGCAGCCCAAGGCGGTTAAAGGCAGATCAAGGCGGGTCAAGGCGGGACAAGGCACTGAAGACAGGTCAAGGCGGGTTAAGGAAAAACCGGGTCAAGGCGGTCCAAGGCAGATTAAGGCGGGTTAAGGCAGGTGAACGCAGGTCAAGGCAGGTCAAAGCAGGCCAAGGCAGGTCAAGGCGGGTTAAGGCAGGTCAAGGCACGCTAAGGTGGGTCAAAGCAGGCCAAAGCGGGTCAAGGCAGATCAAGGCGGGTGGAGGCACACTAAGGCGGGTGGAGGCAGCCCAAGGCGGTTAAAGGCAGATCAAGGCGGGTCAAGGCGGGACAAGGCACTGAAGACAGGTCAAGGCGGGTTAAGGAAAAACCGGGTCAAGGCGGTCCAAGGCAGATTAAGGCGGGTTAAGGCAGGTGAACGCAGGTCAAGGCAGGTCAAAGCAGGCCAAGGCAGGTCAAGACAGGTCAAGTGAGGCCAAGACAGGTCAAAGCGGTCCAAGGGTGATCAAGGCGGGTCAAAGCGGGTAAGGCAAGCCAACGTGGGTTAAGGCAGGCAATGGCGGGTCAAGGCAACCCAAGGCAGGTCAAGGCGGTCCAAGGCGTATCAAGGCACAATAAGGCGAGTCAAGGCAGCCCAAGGCGGTCCGAGGCAGATTAAAGCAGGTCAAGACAGGCCAAAGCGGGTCAATGCAGCTGAAAGCAGGCCAAAGGGTCCAAGGTAGGTTAAGGCGGGTAGAGGCAGCCCCGAGCGGGTTAAGGCAGGCCAAAGCGGGTCAATGCACACCAAGGCGGGTAGAGGCAGCCCAAGGCGATCCAAGGTGAGTCAAGGCAGGACAAGGCAAGTCAAGGCGGCCTAAGGCGGGTTAAGGCACACTAAGGCAGGTCAAGGTGGCCCAAGGCGGGCTAAGGCAGCTCAAGGCAGGCCATGGCAGCTCAAGGCAACACAAGGCGGGTCAAGGCGGTCTAAGGCGAGTCAATGCACATCAAGGCGGTCCAAGGCGAGTCAAGGCGGGTCAAGGCACCCAAAGCGTTCGAAGGCAGATCAAGGCGGGTCACGGCGGGTTAAGGCAGGCCAAGGTGGGTCAAAGCGGGTCAAAGCAGTCTAAGGCGGGTCTATGCAGCCCAAGGCATGCCTTGCCGGGTCATGGCAACTCAAGGCGGGTCAAGGCACACCAAGGTGGGTCAAGGCAAACCAAGGCAGCCTAAGGCAGGTAAAGGCGGTCCATGGCGGGTCAAGGCGGGCTAAGACGGGTCAAGGCTAGTCAAGGCAAGCCATGGCGGGTCATGGCAACCCAAGGCAGGACAAGGCAGTCCAAGGCGGGTCAAGGCGTGTTAAGGTACACCAAGGCAGGTCCAGGCAACCCAAGGCAGCCCAAGGCGATCCAAAGCAGGTCAAGGCGGTCCAAGGCGGGTCAAGGCACACCAAGGCTGCCCAAAGCGGTTCAAGGCAACCAAAGGCGGTCCAACGTTGGTTAAGGCGAGTCAAGACGGTTCAAGGCGAGTCAGGGCAGGCCAAGGCAACCCAAGGCAAGCCAAGGCACACCAAGGCGGGTCAACTCACACCAAGGCGGGTCAAGGCAAACCAAGGCGGTCCAAGGCGGGTCAAGGCACACCAAGGCAGATCAAGGTGGGTCACGGCGGATCAAGTCCGGCCAAGGCGGGTCAAGGCGGTCCAAGGCAGATCAAGGCGGGTCACGGCGGGTCAAGGCAGGCCAAGGCGGGTCAAGGCAACCCAAGGTAGGCCATGGCGGGTTAGGGCAACCCAAGGTTGGCCAAGGCGGTCTAAGGTAGGCCGAGGCGGGTCAAGGCACACCAAGGCGGGTCAAGAGAAACAAAGGTAGCCCAAGGCGGGTCAAGGCGGTCCAAGGCGAGTCAAGGCACACCAAGGCGGGTCAAGGCAGCCCAAGGTGGTTCAAGGCAGATCAAGGCGGGTCAAGCCGAGTCACAACGGGTCAAGGTAGGCCAAGGCAGATCAAGGCGGCCCATGGCAGGTCAAGGCAGCTCAAGGCGGTCCAAGGAAGATCAAGGCGGGTTAAGGCTGGTCAAAGCGGGTCATGGCAGCTTAAGGCGGGTCTAGGCAAGCCAAGGCGGTCCAAGGTAGTGTAAGGAAGGTCAAGGCACACCAAGCGGGTCAAGGCCGCCCAAGGCGGTCCAACGCAGATCAAGGCGGGTGATGGCGGGTCAAAGCGGGTCGTGGCTGGTCAAGGCAGGCATAAGCGGGTGAAGGCGGGTCCAAGGCAGGTAAAGGCGGGTCAAGGCACACAATGGCGGGTCCAGGCAACCCAAGGCAGCCCATGGCGGTCCAAAGCAGGTCAAGGCGGTCCAAGGCAGGTCAAGGAACACCAAGGCGGGTCAAGGCACACCAAGGCAGATCAAGGCGGGTCAAGGCACACCAAGGTGGGTAAAGGCAACCCAAGGCAGGTCATGGCGGGTCAGGGCAACCCAAGGTAGGCCAAGGCGGGTCAAGGCACACCAAGGCGGGTCAAGGGAAACAAAGGTAGCCCACGGCGGTCCAAGGCGGGTCAAGGCAGTCCAAGGTAGGTTAAGGAAGGCCAAGGCGGGTCAATGCCGACAAGGCGGTCCAAGGCAGATCAAGACGGGTGATGACGGGTCAAAGCCGGTCGTGGCTGGTCAAGGCAAGCAAAAGCGGGTGAAGGCGGGTCCAAAGCAGGTAAAGGCGGGTCAAGGCACACAAAGGCGGGTCCAGGCAACCCAAGGCAGCCCATGGTGGTCCAAAGCAGGTCAAGGCACACCAAGGCAGCCTAAGGCGGTTCAAGGCAGATCATGGCAGGTCATGGCGGGTCAAAGCAGGCCAAGGCAGGTTAACGCAGGCCATGGCGGGTTAAGGCAATGCAAGGCGGGTCTAGGCACACCAAAGCTGGTCAAGGCAAACCAAGGCAGCCCAGGGCGGTCCAAGGCAGGTCAAGGTGAGTTAAGCCACACCAAGGCGGGTCAAGGCAGCCCAAAGCAATCCAAGGCGGGTCACGGTGGGTCAAGGCGGGTCGAGGCGGGTGGAAGCGGGTCAAGGCACACCAAGGCAGCCTAAGGCGGTTCAAGGCGGATCAAGACGGGTCACGGTGGGTCAAGTCAGACCAAGGCAGGTCAAGGCTGGTCAAGGCAGGCAATGACGGGTCAAGGCAACCCAAGGCGGGTCAAGGCACAACAAGGCGGGTCTTGGCACACTAGGCTGGGTCAAGGCAAACCAAGGCAGGTCAAAACGGTCCAAGGCGGGTCAAGACACACCAAGGTGGGTCAAGGCAGTCCAAGGCGGGTCATGGTGGGTCACGGCGGGTCAAGGCGGGTGGAAGCGGGTCATGGCGGCTCAAGGCAGTGTAGGGTAGGCCAAGGCTGGTCAAGGCAGCCAATGGCTGGCCTAGGCGGCACAATGAGGGTAAAGGCAGCCCATGGCGGGCAATGGCGGGTCAAGGCAGCCCAAGGCGAGTCAAGGCGGGTAAAGGTGGTCCAAAATGGGTCAAGGCACACCAAGGCGAGTAAAGGTGGCCCAAAACGGGTTAAGGCGGCTCAAGGCAAGCAAAGGCGGGTCAAGGCGGTCCAAGGCAGGTCAAGGCAGGACAAGGCGGGTCAAGGAGGCCAAGGGTGGATCACAGCGGGTCAAGGTAGGCCAAGGTGGGTCAAGGTGGGCCAAGGCGGGTTAAGACATGCCAAGGTGGGCAAGGCACACGAAGGCGGGTCAAGGCAGGCCAGGGCAGGCTAAGGCGGCCTAAGGTGGGTAAAGGCAGCCCATGGCAGGCTAAAGTGGGTTAAGGGAGGCCAAGGTGGGTCAAGGCGGGCCAAGGCGGGTTAAGACAGGCCAAGGCGGGTCAAGGCAGGCCAAGGCGGGTCAAGGAGGCCAAGGGTGGATCACAGCGGGTCAAGGAGGCCAAGGGTGGATCACAGCGGGTCAAGGTAGGCCAAGGTGGGTCAAGGTGGGCCAAGGCGGGTTAAGAAATGCCAAGGTGGGCAAGGCACACGAAGGCGGGTCAAGGCAGGCCAGGGCAGGCTAAGGTGGCCTAAGGTGGGTAAAGGCAGCCCATGGCAGGCTAAAGTGGGTTAAGGGAGGCCAAGGTGGGTCAAGGAGGGCCAAGGCGGGTCAAGGCAGCCCAAGGCGGGTCAAGGCAGGCCAAGGCGGGTTAAGACAGGCCAGGGTGGGTCAAGGCGGGTCAAGGCACACCAAGGCGGGTCCAGGCAACCCAAGGCAGCCAAAGGCGGGTCAAGGAACACTAAGGAGGGTCAAGGCACACCAAGGCGGGTGAAGGCAGGCCAAAGCGGATCATGGCGGGCCAAGGCGGGACATGGCAGGTCAAAGCAGGCCAAGGCGGGTCAAGACAGGCCAAAGCGGGTCAATGCAGCTCATGTAAGGCGGGTCAAGGCAGGCCAAAGGGTCGAAGGTAGGTCAAGGCGGGTCAAGGCAGGCCAAGGCGGCCCAAAGCAGTCCATGGTGGTCCAAGGCAGGCCAAGGAGCGTCAAGGCACACCAAGGCGGGTCAACGTAGCCCAAGGTGGTCCAAGGCAGATTAAGGTGGGTTAAGGCGGGACGTGGCGGGTCAAGGAGGCCCAAGGCGGGTCAAGGCAGGCCAAGGCGGGTTAAGACAGGCCAAGGTGGGCCAAGGCGGGTCAAGGCAACCCTAGGCAGGCTAAGGCGGCCCAAGGCGGGTCAAGGCACACCATGGCGGGTCCAAGCAACCCAAGGTAGCTCAAGACAGGCCAAGGCGGGTCAAGGCAGCCCATGGCGGGTCAAGGCAACCCTAGGCAGGCCAAGGCGGTCCAAGGCAGGTCAAGGCGACCCAAGGTGGGTCAAGGCACACCATGGCGGGTCCAAGCGACCCAAGGCAGCTCAAGACAGGCCAAGGCGGGTCAAGGCAGGCCAAAGGGTCCAAGGTAGGTCACGGCGGGTCAAGGCAGCCCAAGGCGGGTCAAGGCAGACCAAGGCGGCTTAAGGAGGTCAAAGATGGTCCAAAGCTGGCCAAAGGTTCCAAGGTAGGTCACGGCGGGTCAAGGCAGCCAAAGGCGGGTCAAGGCAGGCCATGGCGGCTCAAGGAGGTCAAAGATGGTCCAAAGCAGGCCAAGGCGGGTCAAGGCACACGAAGGCGGGTCAAGGCAGGCCAGGGCAGGCTAAGGCACACGAAGGCGGGTCAAGGCAGGCCAGGGCAGGCTAAGGCGGCCTAAGGTGGGTAAAGACAGCCCATGGCAGGCCAAAGCAGGTTAAGGCAGGCCAAGGTGGATAAAGGCGGGCCAAGGCGGGTTATGACAGGCCAAGGTAGGCCAAGGCAGGTCAAGGGGGGTCAAGGCAGGCCAAAGCGGGTCAAGGCAGGCCAAGGTGGCCCAAGGCAGGCCATGGCGGGTTAAGACAGGCCAAGGCGGGTCAAGGCAACCAAAAGCTGGCCAAGGCGAGTCAAGGTGACCCAAGGTGGGTCAAGGCGGGTCAAGGCACACCAAGACAAGTCCAGGCAGCCCAAGGCGGTCCAAGGCAACCCAAGGCGGGTCAAGGAACACTAAGGAGGGTCAAGGCAGGTCAAGGCACACCAAGGCGGGTGAAGGCAGGCCAAAGCGGATCATGGCGGGCCAAGGCAGGCTAAATCAGGTCATGGCAGGTCAAGGCATGCCAAGGTGGGTCAAGGTAGGCCAAAGCGGGTCAATACAGCTCATGCAAGGCAGGCCAAAGGGTTGAAGGTAGGTCAAGGCGGGTCAAGGCAGGCCAAGGCGGCCCAAAGCGGTCCATGGTGGTCCAAGGCAGGCCAAGGCGCGTCAAGGCACACCAAGGCAGGTCAAGGCAGACCAAGGCGGGTTAAGACAGGCCAAGGTGGGTCAACGTGGGCCAAGGTGGGTCAAGGCAGCCCATGGCAGGCCATGGCGGGTCAAGGCGGTCCAAGGTAGGTCAAGGCGGCCCAAGGAGAGTCAAGGCACATCATGGCGGGTCCAAGCAACCCAAGGCAGCTCAAGACAGGAGAAGGCGGGTCAAGGCAGGCTAAAGGGTCCAAGGTAGGTCACGGTGGGTCAAGGCAGCCCAAGACGGGTCAAGACACACGAAGGCCGTCAAAGGTGGTCCAAGCTAGGCCAAGGCGGTCAAATGTGGTCCAAGGCAAGCCAAGGTGGGTCAAGGCACACGAAGGCGGGTCAAGGCAGGCCAGGACAGGCTAAGGCGGCCTAAGGTGGGTAAAGGCAGCCCATGGCAGGCCAAAGTGGGTCAACGCGGGCCAAGGCAAGTTAAGATAGACGAAGGTGGGTTAAGGCGGGTCAAGACGGGTCAAGGCGGCTCAAAGCAGGCCAAGGTGGCCCAAGGCAACCCAAGGCAGGCCAAGGTGGGTTAAGACAGGCCAAGGCAGATCAAGGCGGGTCAAGGCAACCAAAAGCTGGCCAAGGCGGGTCCAGGCAACCCAAGGCAGCACAAGGCGGTCCAAGCCAACCCAAGGCGGGTCAAGGAACACTACGGAGGGTCAAGGCAGGTCAAGGCACACCAAGGCAGGTGAAGGCAGGCCAAAACTTTCTTCATGGCAGGCCAAGGCAGGCTAAGGCAGGCCAAGGCGGGTCAAGGCAGGCCAAAGGGTCGAAGGTAGGTTAAGGCAGGCCAAGGTGGCCCAAATCGGTCCATGGTGGTCAAAGGCAGGCCAAGGTGCGTCAAGGCACACCTAGGCGGGTCAAGGTAGCCCAAGGCAGATCAAGGCGTGTCAAGGCGGGACATGGCGGGTCAAGGCAGGCCAAGGCGGGTTAAGACAGGCCAAGGTGGGTCAATGTGGGCCAAGGCGGGTTAAGGCAGCCCATGGCGGGTCAAGGCAACCCAAGGCAGGCCAAGGCGGTCCAAGGCAGGTCAAGGCGGGTCAAGGCACACCATGGCGGGTCCAAGCAACCTAAGGCAGCTCAAGACAGGCCAAGGCGGGTCAAGGCAGCCCAAGGTGGTCAAAGGTGGTCCAAGGCAGGTCAAGACAGGTCAAGGCACATGAAAGCGGGTCAAGGCTGGCCAGGGCAGGCTAAGGTGGCCTAAGGTGGGTAAAGGCAGCCCATGCCAGGCCAAAGCGGGTTAAGGCAGGCCATGGTGGGTCAAGGCGGGCCAAGGCGGGTTAAGACGGGCCAATGTGGGTTAAGACAGGCCATGGTGGGTCAAGGCGGGCCAAGGTGGATTAAGGCGGGTCAAAGCGGGTCAAGGCAGGCCAAGGTGGCCTGTGGCAACCCAAAGCGGGTTAAGACAAGCCAAGGTGGGTCAAGGCGGGTCAAGGAAACCAAAAGCTGGCCAAGGCGGTCCAAGGCGGGTTATGGTGGCCCAAGGTTGGTCAAGGCGGGTCAAGGAACACCAAGACGGGTTCAGGCAACCTAAGGCAGCCCAAGGCGGTCCAAGGCAACCTAAGACGGGTCAAGGAACACTAAGGAGGGTCAAGGTAGGTCAAGGCACACCAAGGCGGGTGAAGGCAGGCCAAAGTGGATCATGGCGGGCCAAGGCAGGCCAAAGCGGGTCAATGCAGCTCATGTAAGGCAAGCCAAAGGGTCGAAGGTAGGTCAAGGCGGGTCAAGGCAGGCCAAGGCGGTCCAAGGCAGGTCAAGGCGGGTCAAGGCACACCATGGCGGGTCCAAGCAACCTAAGGCAGCTCAAGACAGGCCAATGCGGGTCAAGGCAGCCCAAGGCGGTCAACGGTGGTCCAAGGCAGGTCAAGGCACATGAAAGCGGGTCAAGGCTGGCCAGGGCAGGCTAAGGTGGCCTAAGGTGGGTAAAGGCAGCCCATGCCAGGCCAAAGCGGGTTAAGGCAGGCCATGGTGGGTCAAGGCGGGCCAAGGCGGGTTAAGACGAGCCAAGGTGGGTCAAGGCGGGCCAAGGCGGGTCAAGGCGGGCCAAGGCGGGTCAAGGCGGGCCAAGGCGGGTCAAAGTGGCCCGTGGCAACCCAAAGCCGGTTAAGACAGGCCAAGTTGGGTCAAGGCAACCAAAAGCTGGCCAAGGTGGTCCAAGGCGGGTTAAGGTGGCCCAAGGTTGGTTAAGGCGGGTCAAGGCACACCAAGACGGGTTCAGGCAACCTAAGGCAGCCCAAGGCGGTCCAAGACAACCTAAGATGGGTCAAGGAACACTAAGGAGGGTCAAGGTAGGTCAAGGCACACCAAGGCGGGTGAAGGCAGGCCAAAGCGGATCATGGCGGGCCAAGGCAGGTTAAGGCGGGTCAAGGCAGGCCAAAGCGGGTCAAGGTAGGCCAAGGCGGGTCAAGGCAGGCCAAAACGGGTCAATACAGCTCATGTAAGGCAGGCCAAAGGGTCGAAGGTAGGTCAAGGCGGGTCAAGGCAGGCCAAGGCGGCCCAAAGCGGTCCATGGTGGTCCATGGTGGTCCAAGGCAGGCCAAGGCGCGTCAAGGCAGAGCAAGGCGGGTCAAGGTAGCCTAAGGCGGTCCAAGGCAGATCAAGGCGGGTAAATGCAGGACGTGGCGGGTAAAGGCAGGTCAAGGCTTGCCAAGGCGGGTCAAGGTAGCCCAAGGCGGTCCAAGACAGATCAAGGTGGGTCAAGGCGGGACGTGGCGGGTCAAGACAGGCCAAGGCAGGCTAAGGCGGCCTAAGGTAGGTAAAGGCAGCCCATGGCAGGCAAAGCGGGTTAAGGCAGGCCAAAGTGGGTCAACGCGGGCCAAGGCAAGTCAAGGCACACCAAGACGGGTCAAGGCGGGACAACGCGGGTCAAGAAGGTCCAAGGCAGATCAATGGGGGTCAAGACGGGTCAAGGACGCTTAAGGCAGGCCAAGACGGGTTAAGACAGGCCAAGGTGGGTCAAGGCTGCTCAAGGCAAGCCATGGCGGGTCATGGCAACCCAAGGCAGTTCAAGGCAGGTGAAGGCGGGTCAAGGCACACCAAGGTGGGTCCTGGCAGCCCAAGGTGGTCCAAAGCAGGTCAAGGTGGTCCAAGGCGGGTCAAGGCACACCAAGGTGGGTCCTCGTTCTTTACGTTCTCTTTCTCTTTTCATTCCCAACTCTTTCTTCAGTTCCTATACATTTAAGCTTTCAAAATCAGTTCACTTCCAAGGTTCAAAATTAAAAGCTAGCAGCTACCTTATCTTGGTGTTTTACTCGTTGTAGGAGGTATATGTCTTGAATTGAAACTCTACCTCTATACTTTTCGGGTTTTGTTGGCTTCAAATCCTTCTATCTTGTATCCGTCTTGTGATTATATTCTAAACTTTTTGAATCTTATTATGACAGAACAATCGGAGGATCTTGGACCTTCAAATTGCTGAGTTCTGTCTACTTTTCATCAACATCAAAGCTTTCTTTCTTCTGGTAATATGTTCTTCCACTCATCACGAATTTCATTGATATTTGTTTTAAGGTTGTTATGAGATGCACTTTGACTATTAGTTAGGTTTGGTAACTCGATTTAGATGCCTAGAACTGAATTAGATTAGGTTTCACATAGTGCACACCACATGTTTGATAGAATGCCTCACAGACACAACAAAGCTGAACCAGTGGGTTTTTCCATGATTTTCGAAAAATCTATACTTCTTTGTTTAATCTCAGTTTTTAACAGTTGAAAATAGACTCTTCAATGATCGTTTTAAACTTGGTTTCAAGCAAAACGGAGTTGTTTGAGAAACTTGTGCTATTTTAAAATTCATACAGTGTTTCAGACTTTTCTGCAGAAACTGCATTTTCAGTCACTTTGGGTCTCTATTTGACCATGTATTTGAACTCCAAACGACTTGCAATTTTGGGATATTGTAGTTTTGCTTGTCTACTTTGATTCTGGAGATTTTCAGCTGAAAGTATGAAAGTGTCCATTGTTAATGAATTTCTCTCTCTTACTACCTGTTTCCTGAAACTTTCTCAGATTTGCAGCTTATTGTTACAAAACAATTGGTTTGAGAGCTCTTACCTTTTGTATTAGTTTTTGATCTTTAACAAGTTAAATTAGATGTTGGCTAAGTAATACTTGTTGATTACTTAAGCTTCTTAGGATGCACGGCACTGTGGGAACATCCCTTTTGGGGCGTTACAGTTAAGTCTCTTCAATACGAGTTACTGATTTTTTGTTGTTACTTTAATTACCAACAATCACATAGTTTGAATTAATTCAATTGAAAGTAACATACCTCTTGGTTATATATATGCATACTTTTTCATCTCTGCTTGTCAATTTCTTTTATAATTTGAAAATTGTTCCAACAAAATCGTGTGAAACAATTGTGGGCAATGTGCTTGGGCCCACCTGCCCAACCAATTCAAGAGGCAAAATTTGCCTCCCTTGTTGCCTGACTTCTCATGACATGGTGAAGCCCATTTTACACACTTATATTATTAAACAATGCAATTGAATGAGATTTTGAGATGAGAACCCATCAGAAAAAACGGTAACTTAGAGGCTCTAGGAGGGTCTAGGAGAGTCAAGGCGGCCACTTAGCGGCCCTAGGCAGGTCAAGGCGACCCTAGGAGGGTCTAAGAGGGTCAAGGCAGCCCTTTAGCGGGTCAAGACGACCCTTTGACGGCCTTAGACTGGTGAACGCGGTCCCTTGGCAGCCCTAACCGGGTCAAGGGTGCCCCTTGATGGCCCTAGGTGGGTTAAGGCAGCTTCTTGACGGCCCTAAGAGGGTCAAGGCGGGCCAAGGCATGTCAAGGCAGACTAAGGCGTGTCAAGGCGGCCTCTTGGCGGCCCTAAATGGGTTAAGACGGCCTTTTGGCGGCCCTACGAGTACGAGGGTCATGGCGGGTCAAGGCGGCCCCTTAGCGGGTCTAGGCAGGTCAAGGCGGCCCCTTGGTGGCCCTAGATGGGCCTAGGAGGGTCAAGGCGGCCTCTTGGCGGCATTAGACGGGTGAACGCGTCCCCTTAGTAGCCCTAGCCTAGTCAACGCGGTCCCATGTGGCCCTAGATGGGTTAAGGCGGCTTCTTAGCGGCTCTTAGGAGGGTCAAGGCGGGTAAAGGCAGATCAAAGCTAGACAAGGCCGCCCAAGGCGGGTCAAGGCGGCCCAAGGTGGGTCAAGGCAGCCTAATGCAGGCCAAGGCGAGTCAAGGCGGCCCTAGACAGGTTAAGGCGGCCCTAGGTAGGTCAAGGCGGCCCATTGGTGGGTCTAGGCAGTCAAGGCGACCCTAGGAAGGTCTAGGAGTGTCAAGGCAGCCACTTAGCAGTTCAAGGCGGGTCTAGGCAGGTCAAGGCAACCCTTTGGTGGCCTTAGGGGGCCTTGGAGGGCCAAGGCAGCCCTGGGCGGGTCTAGGAGGGTCGAGGTGGCCCTTTGGCGTGCCATAGATTGGTGAAGGTAGCCCCTTAGAGGGCCCAGGCGGTTGCCCTAGGCGGGTCAAGGCGGTCGCTTAGCGGCCTTAGGCAGCCCCTTAGCGGATCAAAGTGGACCTTTAGCAGCCTTAGACTGGTGATCGTGGCCCTTTGACGGCCCTAAATGGGTTAAGGCGGCCCTTTGGTGGCCTTAGGCGGGTTAAGACGACCCCTTGGTGGCCTTAGGCGGGTTAAGACGGCTCCTTGGTGGCCTTAGATGGGTTAAGGCGGCTTCTTGGCGGTCCTCGAAGGGTCAAGGTGGTCTAGGAGGGTAAACGGTTGGCGGGTCTAGGAGGGTAAAGGGTTGGCGGGTGAAGGCGGCCCTAGGAGGATCTAAGAGGGTAAAGGAAGCCCCTTGGCGGGTCAAGGCGGCCCCATGGCGACCCTAGACTGGTCAAGGCGAGTGAAGGCGACCCATGGCGGGTCACGGTGGCCCTATACTGGTCAAAGAGGGTCAAGGCAGGCCAAGGCAGGCCAAGATAGGTCAAGGCGGGTCAAGGCGGCTTGTTAAGGCAGCCCATGGCGGGCCAAGGCGGGTTAAGGCAGCCCAAAGCGGGTCAAGGCGGCCTGTTGGCGGCCCAAAGCGGGTGTAGGCAGCCCATGGATGGTCAAGACACACCAAGGCGGGTCAACGAGGCCCAAGGCAGGTCAAGGCAACACAAGGCAAGTCAAAGCAGGTCAAGGCGGGTCAAGGCTGCCCAAGGTGGGTCAAGGCGTCCCATGGCAGGGCAAGGTGGGTGAAGGGGGCCCAAGGCGGGTCAAGGCAGGCCAAGGCGGTCCAAGGTGGTCTGAGGCAGGCCAAGGCGGGTCAAGACAGCCCAAGGCAGGCCATGGCAGGTCAAGGCGGCCTAAAGTGGGTAAAGACAGCCTATGGCGGGCCAAAGCGGGTTAAGGCAGGCTAAGGCGGGTCAAGGTGGGTCAAGGCGGATTAACAAGGCCTAAGGCAGGTCAAAACGGGTTAAGGCAGGCCAAGGCGGGTCAATGCAGGTCAAGATGGCCCAAGGCGGGTCAACGCAGCCAAACGCAGGCCAAGGCGGGTCAAAGCGGATTAAGGCAGCCCAAGGTAGACCAAGGTGGCCTGTTGGTAGCCTATGAGGGTCAAGGCTGCCCATTGCAAGCCAAGGCGAGTCAAGGCAAGTCAAGGCAGCCTGTTGGCAGGTCTAGGCTGGTCAAGACACCCTAGAAGGGTCTACGAGGGTTAAGGCGACTAGAGGCGGGCAATGGCGGGTAAAGTCGGCCCAAGGCGGGTCAAGGCAGCCCAAGGCAGCCCAAGGAGGGTTAAGGCTGCCCAATGTGGGTCAACCCAGGCCAAAGCGGGTCAAGTTTGCCCAAGGCTAGTCATGGCGGGTCAAAGGGGCCCAAGGCAGACCAAGGCGGGTCAAGGCAACCTAAGGCGGTTCAAGGCACACCAAGGCGGGTCAAGGCAAATCAAGACAGCCCAAGGTGGTCTAAGGCAGGTCAAGGCGGGTCAAGGCGGTCTAAAGCGGGTCAAGGCACACCAAGGCGGGTCAAGGCAGCCCAAGGCAGGCCAAAGCGGTGCAAGTCAGGTCAAGGTGGCTGAAGGCGGGTCAACGCAGCCAAAGGCAGGCCAAGGCGGGTCAAAATGGATTAAGGTAGGCCAAGGCAGGCTAAGGTGGCCGGTTGGTGGCCCTACGAGGGTCAAGGCTGTCCATTGCAGGCCAAGGCAGGTCAAAGCGAGTCAAGGCAGCCCGTTGGCAGGTCTAGGCTGGTCAAGACACCCTAGAAGGATTTACGAGGGTCAAGGCGACTAGAGGCGGGCAATGGCGGGTAAAGTCGGCCCAAGGCGGGTCAAGGCAGGCCAAGGCGGGTAATGGCTGCCCAACGTGGGTAGAGCCAGGCCATGGCGGGTAAAGGCAGGCCAAAGCGGGTCAAGGCGGGTTAAGGCAGCCCAAAGCTGGTCATGGCAGGTCAAGGCGGGTCATGGCGGGTCAAGGCGAGTCAAGACAGGCCAAGACGGGTCAAGGCAACCCAAGGCAGGTCAGGGCGGATCAAGGCGGCCCAAGGTGGGTAAAGGCACAACAAGGCGAGTCAATGCGGGTCAAGGCAAACCAAGGCAGGTCAAGGCGGGTCAAGGCAGCCCAAGGCTGGTCATGGCGGCCAAGACAGGTTAAGGCTGGTCATGGCGGGTCAAGGCGGCCCAAGGCAGGCCAAGGCGGGTCAAGGTAACCCAAGGCGGCCTAAGGCGGTTCAAGGCACACTAAGGCGGGTCAACGGGTCAAGGCATATCAAGGCGGGTCAAGGCAAACCAAGGCAGCCCAAGGCAGGTCAAGGAGGGTCAAGGCGGTCCAAGGCGGGTCAAAGCACACCAAGGTGGGTCAAGGCAGCCCAAGGCGGTCCAAGGCAGATCAAAGCGGGTCATGGCAGGTTAAGACAGCCCAAGGCGGGTTAAGGCAACCCAAGCCGGTCGAAGGCCGTGGCGGGTCAAAACACATGAAGGCGGGTTAAGGCAGCCCAAGGCGGTCCAAGGCAGATCAAAACGGGTCAAGGCAGGCCAACGCGGGTTAAAGCAGGTCAAGGCGGGTTAAGGCAGTCCAAAGCGGGTTAAGGCACACCAAGGCAGGTCAGGGCGGCCGAAGGCGGGTCAAGGCAGCCCAATGCAGGCCAAGGAGGGTCAAGGCGGGTCAAGGCAAGCCATGGCGGGTCACGGAGGGTCAAGGCAGCCAATGGTAGGTCAAGGCAGCCAAGGCGAGTCAAGGCAGGCGTTGGCGGGTCAAGACACGCCATGGTGGGTCAAGGCGTCCAATGGCGGGCCAAGGTGGATCAAGGCAGCCCAAGGCGAGTCAAGGCAGCCTTTTGGCGGTTCAAGGAGGTCCAAGACGGGTCATGGCGGGTCATGGCAGGTTAAGGCAAGTGAATGCGGCCAATGGCGGGTCAAGGCACACCAAGGCGGGTAAAGGCGGCCCAAAGTGGGTCAAGGCAGCTCAAGGCGGGTCAAGGAAAACAAGGGCGGGTCAAGGCGGTTAAAGGCGGGTCAAGGCAGCCCAAGGCGGTCCAAGGCAAATCAAAGCGGGTCAAGGCGGGTTATGGCGGGTCAAAGCGGGTCAAACCGGCCCAAGGCGGGTCATGGCGGGTTAAGGCGGGTAAAGACACACCAAGGTGGGTCAAGGCCAACCAAGGCAGCCCAAGGCGGTCTAAGGCAGGTCAAAGCGGGTCAAGGCAGTCCAAGGTGGGTCTAGGCGGTCCAAGGCGGGGTCTAGGCACACCAAAGCGGGTCAAGGCAGCCTAAGGCGGTCCAAGGCAGATCAAGGCGGGTCAAGGCAGGCCACGACGGGTCAAGGTAGGCCAAGGCGGATCAAGGTAAGTCAACGTAGGTCGAGCCAGGTTAAGGCGGGTCAAGGCAGGCCAAAGCGGTTAAAGTCAGGTCAAGGTGGCCCAAGGCGGGTCAAGGGGGCCTAAGGCGGGTCAAGACAGGCCAAGGCGGTCAAAGGTTGTTCAAGGCAGGCCAAGGCGGGTCAAGGCACACGATGGCGGGTCAAGGCAGGCCATGGCAGGTCAAGGTGGCCCAAGGTGGGTAAAGATAACCTATGGCGAGCTAAAGCAGGTTAAGGCAGGCCAAGGCAGGTCAAGGTGTGTCAAGGCACACCAAGGCGGGTCAAGGCTGGTCAAGGCAGGCCAAAGCGGGTCAAGGTGGGTCAAGGCAGGCCAAAGCGGGTCATGGAGGGTCAAGGCAGGCCAAGATGGGTCAAGGCGGGTCAAGGCAGCCTAGGGTAGGCCAAGGCGGGCTAAGGTAGGCTGTGGCGGGCCAAGGCAGCCACTGGCGGGCCTAGGCTGCCCAAAGAGGGTAAAGGCAGCCCATGGCGGGCAATGGCGGGTTAAGGCAGCCCAAAGCGAGTCAAGGTGGGTAAAGGCAGGCCAACGCGGCCCAAGACGGGTTAAGGCGGGCCAAGACGGGTGAAGGCAGCCCAAGGCAGGTGAAGGCAGCCCAAGGAGGCCTAAGGCGGGTTAAACCGGGTAAAGGCAAGCCAAGGCGGCCCAAGATGGGTTAAGGCTGCCTAAGACGGGATAAGACACACCAAGGCAGGTTAAGGCACACCAAGGCAGGTCAAGGCAGCCCAAGGCGGTCCAAGGCAGGTCAAGGCACACCAAGACGGGTCAAAGCGGATTAAGGCAGCCCAAGGCAGGCCAATGCGGCCTGTTGGTGGCCTTATGAGGGTCAAGGATGCCCATTGCAGGCCAAGGTGAGTCAAGGCAGCCTGTTGGCAGATCTAGGCTGGTCAACACACCCTAGAAGGGTCTACGAGGGTCAAGGCAACTAGAGGCGGGCAATGGTGGGTAAAGTCGGCCCAAGGCGGGTCAAGGCTGCCCAACGTGGGTCAATCTAGGCCAGGGTGGGTCAAGGCAGGCCAAAATGGGTCAAGGCGGGTCAAGGCAGCTCCAGACTGGTCATGGCGGGCGAAGGCGGGTCAAGGCAGGTCATGGTGGGTTAAGGCGGGTCAAGGCGGCCCAAGGCAGGCCAAGGCGGGTCTAGGCAACCCAACGCAGGCCAAAGCGAGTCAAGGCGGGTAAAGGCAGGCCAAGGCGGCACAAGGGAGGTTAAGGCAGGCCAAAGCGGGTCAACATAGGCCAAGGCGGGTCATGGCAGCCCAAGGCGGGTCATAGCGACCCAAAGCAGGCAAAGGCGGGTCAAGGGAGATTAAGGCGGCCCAATGCGGGTCAAAGGCGGGTTAAGGAACACCAAGGCAGTTCAAGACGGGTCAAGGAGGGTCAAGGCAGCCCAGGGTAGGCCAAGGCCGGTCAAGGCAGGCCGTGGAGGGTCAAGGCAGCCAATGGCGGGCCTAGGCGGCCTAAGGAGGGTAAAGGCAGCCCATGGCGGGCAATGGCTTGTCAAGGCAGCCCAAGGCGAGTCAAGGCATTCTTTTGGCGGTTCAAGGAGGCCCAAGACGGCGGGTTAAGGCAGGACAAGGCAGGTGAAGGCGCCCAAGACGGGTCAAGGCACACGAAGGCAAAAGGTGGCCCAAAGAGGGTCAAGGTGGCTCATGGCAAGCAAAGGCGGGTCAAGGCGGTCCAAGGCGGGTCAAGGGGGCCAAAGGTGGATCAAGGCGGGTCAAGGCAGGCCAAGGCGGGCTAAGGCGGGTCAAAGCGGGTTAAGGCAGGCCAAGGCGGCCCAGAGCAGGCCAAGGCGGGTTAAGACAGGCCATGGTGGGACAAGGCGAGCCAAGGCGGGTCAAGGCAACCAAAGGCAGGCCAAGGTAGTCCAAGGCGGGTCAAAGTGGCTCAAGGGGGGTGAAGGCGGGTCAAGGCACACCAAGGCGGGTCCAGGCAACCCAGGCAGCCCAAGGCGGTCCAAGGCAACCCAAGGCGGGTCAAAGAACACCAAGGAGGGTCAAGGCCGGTCAAGGCACACCAAAGCGGGTCAAGGCAGGCCAAAGCGGGCCAAGGCAGGCCAAGGCGGGTCATGGCAGGTCAAGGCGGGTCATGGCACATAAAGACGGGTCAAGGCAGGCCAAGGCCGGTCAAGGTGGGACGTGGCGGGCAAGGCAAGCCAAGGCAGGTCAAGCCAGGCCAAGGCGGGTTAAGACAGGCCAAGGTGGGTCAATGTGGGGCAAGGCGGTCCAAGGCAAGTGAAGGCGGGTCAAGGCGGCCCAAGTCGGGTCAAGGCACACCATGGCGGGTCCAAGCAACGCAAGGCAGCTCAAGACAGGCCAAGGCTGGTCAAGGCAGGCCAAAGGGTCCAAGGTAGGTCACGGCGGGTAAAGGCAGCCCAAGGCGGGTTAAGGCAGGCCAAGGAGGTCAAAGGTGGTCCAAGGCAGGCCAAGGCGGGTCAAGGCACACGAAGGCGGGTCAAGGCAGGCCAGGGCATGCTAAGGCGGCCTAAGGTGGGTAAAGGCAGCCCAGTAGACCTGTAAATCGACCGGATCTCGATCCGGACCCGCTCCGGATCCGTGATTTTTAAACGGGTTTGGATCAAAAATTAGACCCATTTATCCGTTAAGGACCCGGATCCATTAACCCATTTATTAAACGGATCGGATACGGATTGAGGTTGATCCGATCCGTTAAGGACCCGGATCCGTTTTAAAATAATTAAATAATATTTTTATAAATATAATATTATTGATAAATATTAAATAATATAATAATTATTTAGATAACCTAAACATCTAAATTGCGTCTAAAATATGATCATTTTATGAAGTTGAAGGTAACTAATGTCTATATTCTTTTTATGCTCTTTGCTAAATACATTAGCGGTCTAGTATTTTGAATATATTAGTTTATTGTCAAGGAGTATTTTGGCCATGTAATTCGACTTTTGATGTAAACCTTTATTTTGTTATAATATTTCATTAGTGTTTTATGAAAATTTATGATAAAATTAAGAAATTATTATTTATAATTTGAAAATATTTATTATCATAAACAGATCAGATTAACGGGTTGGGTATCCGTTAACCCGCCGGATCCGGATTTGGATCTAGCTATCAAAGATCTGACGGGTAACGGGTCGGATCCGGATTCAAAATTTCTATTACGGATCCGGATCCGGATCAGGATCTAGGTCGATCCGCTCCAGATCCGGTCCATTTATAGGTCTACAGCCCATGGCGGGCCAAAGCGGGTTCAGGCAGGTCAAGGCCGGTCAAGTCACACCAAGGCGGGTCAAGGCAGCTTAAAGCGGGTCTAGGGAAGCCAAGGCGGGTCAAGGTGGTGCAAGGCAGTTCAAGGAGGGTCAAGGCGGTCCAAGGCGGGTCAAGGCAGCCTAAGGTGGTCCAAGGCAGATCAAGGCGGGTCATGGCGGGTCAAGGCAAGCAAAAGCGGGTCAAGGCGGCCCAAGGCGGGTCAAGGCAGGCCAAAGCGGGTCAAGCCAGGCCAAGACGGGTCAAGCCAGCCAAAGGCAGGCCAAACCGGTCCAATGTAGATCAAGGCGGGTCAAGGTGGCCCAAGGCGGGTAAAGGCAATCCAAGGCGGGTTAAGGCAGGCCAAGGCGGGTCAAGGTAGGCCAAGCCAATCGAATGCGGTCCAAGGCGGTTCAAGGCACACGAAGGCGGGTTAAGGTAGCCCAAGGCGGTCCAAGGCAGATCAAGGCGGGTCAACGCAGGCCAACGAGGGTTAATGTTGACCAAAGCAGATTAAGGCAAGTCAAGGCTGGCCAAAGCAGTCCAAGGTTGGTCAAGGCGGGTCAAGGCTGCCCAAGGCGGGTAAAGGCGGGTCAAGGTAAGCCAAGGCGGGTCAAGGCAAGCCAAGGCGGGTCATGGCGGGTCAAGGCAACCCAAGGCAGGCCAAGGCGGTCCAAGGTAGGTCAAGGCGGGTCATGGCACACCAAGGCGGCTCAAGGCAAACCAAGGTAGCTCAAAGCCGGTCGTGGCGGGTCAAGGTGGTTCAAGATGGGTCAAGGCACACCATGGTAGGTCAAGGCTGCCAATAGCAGGCCAAGGCGGCCCAAGTGGGTAAAGGCAGCCCATGGCGAGCAATGGTAGGTCAAGGCAGCCAAAAGTGAGTCAAGGCAGCCTTTTGGCGGTTCAAGGAGGCCCAAGGCGGGTCATGGCGGGTTAAGGTGGCCTAAGGCAGGTCAAGGCAGGCCAAGCCGGTCGAATGCGGTCTAAGGCGGTTCAAGGCCCACGAAGGCGGGTTAAGGCAGCCCAAGGCGGTCCAAGGCAGATCAAGGCGGTCAAGGTAGGCCAAAGCGTGTCAAGGCAGGTCAAGTCTGGCCAAGGGGGGTCAAGCCAGGGCAAGGCGGGTCAAGGCAGGCTAAAGCGGTCCAAGGGTGGTTAAGGCGGGTCAAGACGGGTAAGGCAAGCCAAGGCGAGTTAAGGCAGGCCATAGCGGGTCAAGGCAACCCAAGGCGGTCCAAGACAGGTCAAGACGGGTCAAGGCGGTCCAAGGCGGGTCAAGGCAGCCCAAAACGGTCCAAGGCAGATTAAGGCGGGTCAAGGCAGGTCAAGGCACGCTAAGGTGGGTCAAAGCAGGCCAAAGCGAGTCAAGGCAGACCAAAGGGTCCAAGGTAGGTTAAGGCGGGTAGAGGCAGCCCAGAGCGGGTTAAGGCAAGCCAAGGCGGGTCAAGGCACACTAAGGCGGGTAGAGGCAGCCCAAGGCGGTCCAAGGCAGATCAAGGCGGGTCAAGGCGGGACAAGGCACTGAAGACAGGTCAAGGCGGGTTAAGGCAAAACTGGGTCAAGGCTGTCCAAGGCAGATTATGGCGGGTTAAGGCAGGTTAAGGCAGGTCAAAGCAGGCCAAGGCAGGTCAAGGCGGTCAAGGTAGGCCAAAGCGTGTCAAGGCAGGTCAAGTCAGGCTAAGGGGGGTCAAGCCAGGGCAAGGCGGGTCAAGGCAGGCTAAAGCGGTCCAAGGGTGGTTAAGGCGGGTCAAGGCGGGTAAGGCAAGCCAAAGCGAGTTAAGGCAGGCCATAGCGGGTCAAGGCAACCCAAGGCGGTCCAAGACATGTCAAGGCGGTCCAAGGCGGGTCAAGGCAGCCCAAAGCGGTCCAAGACAGATTAAGGCGGGTCAAGGCAGGTTAAGGCACGCTAAGGTGGGTCAAAGCAGGCCAAAGCGGGTCAAGGCAGATCAAGGCGAGTGGAGGCACACTAAGGCGGGTGGAGGCAGCCCAAGGCGGTCAAAGGCAGATCAAGGCGGGTCAAGGCGGGACAAGGCACTGAAGACAGGTCAAGGCGGGTTAAGGAAAAACCGGGTCAAGGCGGTCCAAGGCAGATTAAGGCGGGTTAAGGCAGGTGAACGCAGGTCAAGGCAGGTCAAGTGAGGCCAAGACAGGTCAAGCCAGGCCAAAGCGGTCCAAGGGTGATCAAGGCGGGTCAAAGCGGGTAAGGCAAGCCAACGTGGGTTAAGGCAGCCCAAGGCAGGCCATGGCGGGTCAAGGCAACCCAAGGCAGTCCAAGGCAGGTCAAGGCGGTCCAAGGCGTATCAAGGCACAACAAGGTGAGTCAAGGCAGCCCAAGGCGGTCCGAGGCAGATTAAAGCAGGTCAAGACAGGCCCAAGCGGGTCAATGCAGCTGAAAGCAGGCCAAAGGGTCCAAGGTAGGTTAAGGCGGGTAGAGGCAGCCCCGAGCGGGTTAAGGCAGGCAAAGCGGGTCAAGGCACACCAAGGCGGGTGGAGGCAGCCCAAGGCGATGCAAGGTGAGTCAAAGCAGGACAAGGCAAGTCAAGGCGGCCTAAGGCGGGTTAAGGCACACTAAGGCAGGTCAAGGTGGCCCAAGGCGGGCTAAGGCAGCTCAAGGCAGGCCATGGCAGCTCAAGGCAACCCAAGGCGGGTCAAGGCGGGGCAAGGCGGTCTAAGGCGAGTCAATGCACATCAATGCGGTCCAAGGCGAGTCAAGGCGGGTCAAGGCACACCAAGGCGGGTCAAGGCAACCCAAAGCGTTCGAAGGCAGATCAAGGCGGGTCACGGCGGGTTAAGGCAGGCCAAGGTGGGTCAAAGCGGGGTTAAAGCAGTCTAAGGCGGGTCAATGCAGCCCAAGGCATGCCTTGCCGGGTCATGGCAACTCAAGGCGGGTCAAGGCACACCAAGGTGGGTCAAGGCAAACCAAGGCAGCCTAAGGCAGGTAAAGGCGGTCCATGGCGGGTCAAGGCGGGTCAAGGAGGCCCAACGCAGGCCAAGGTGGTCAAGGCGGGCTAAGGCGGGTCAAAGCTACTCAAGGCAAGCAATGGCGGGTCATGGCAACCCAAGGCAGGACAAGGCAGTCCAAGGCGGGTCAAGGCGTGTTAAGGTACACCAAGGCAGGTCCAGGCAACCCAAGGCAGCCCAAGACGGTCCAAAGCAGGTCAAGGCGGTCCAAGGCGGGTCAAGGCACACCAAGGCTGCCCAAAGCGGTTCAAGGCAGATCATGACAGGTGAACGTGGGTTAAGGCGGGTCAAGGCAGGCTAAGGTGGGTCAAGGCGGGTCAAAGCCGGTCAAAGTAGGCCAAGGCGTGTCATGGAGGGTCAAGGCAACCCAAGGCAGGCCAAGGCGGGTCAACGCAGCCAAAGGCAGGCCAAGGCGGGTCAAAATGGATTAAGGTAGGCCAAGGCAGGCTAAGGTGGCCGGTTGGTGGCCCTACGAGGGTCAAGGCTGTCCATTGCAGGCCAAGGCAGGTCAAAGCGAGTCAAGGCAGCCCGTTGGCAGGTCTAGGCTGGTCAAGACACCCTAGAAGGATTTACGAGGGTCAAGGCGACTAGAGGCGGGCAATGGCGGGTCATGGCTGCCCAACGTGGGTAGAGCCAGGCCATGGCGGGTCAAGGCAGGCCAAAGCGGGTCAAGGCGGGTTAAGGCAGCCCAAAGCTGGTCATGGCAGGTCAAGGCGGGTCAAGGCGAGTCAAGGCAGGCCAAGACGGGTCAAGGCAACCCAAGACAGGTCAGGGCGGATCAAGGCGGCCCAAGGTGGGTAAAGGTACACCAAGGCGAGTCAATGCGGGTCAAGGCAAACCAAGGCAGGTCAAGACGGTTTAAGGCAGCCCAAGGCTGGTCATGGCGGGCCAAGACAGGTTAAGGCTGGTCATGGCGGGTTAAGGCGGCCCAAGGCAGGCCAAGACGGGTCAAGGTAACCCAAGGCGGCCTAAGGCGGTTCAAGGCACACTAAGGCGGGTCAACGGGTCAAGGCATATCAAGGCGGGTCAAGGCAAACCAAGGCAGCCCAAGGCAGGTCAAGGCGGGTCAAGGCGGTCCAAGGCGGGTCAAAGCACACCAAGGTGGGTCAAGGCAGCCCAAGGCAGTCCAAGGCAGATCAAAGCGGGTCATGGCAGGTCAAGACAGCCCAAGGCGGGTCAAGGCAGCCCAAGGCAGCTCAAGGCGGGTCAAGGCAACCCAAGCCGGTCGAAGGCCGTGGCGGGTCAAGACACATGAAGGCGGGTTAAGGCAGCCCAAGGCGGTCCAAGGCAGATCAAAACGGGTTAAGGCAGGCCAACGCGGGTTAAAGCAGGTCAAGGCGGGTTAAGGCAGTCCAAAGCGGGTTAAGGCACACCAAGGCAGGTCAGGGCGGCCGAAGGCGGGTCAAGGAAGCCCAATGCAGGCCAAGGAGGGTCAAGGCAAGCCATGGCGGGTTACGGAGGGTCAAGGCAGCCAATGGTAGGTCAAGGCAGCCAAGGCGAGTTAAGGCAGGCGTTGGCGGGTCAAGGCACGCCATGGTGGGTCAAGGCGTCCAATGGCGGGCCAAGGTGGATCAAGGCATTCCAAGGCGAGTCAAGGCAGCCTTTTGGCGGTTCAAGGAGGTCCAAGACGGGTCATGGCGGGTCATGGCAGGTTAAGGCAAGTGAAGGCAGCCAATGGCGGGTCAAGGCACACCAAGGCGGGTAAAGGCGGCCCAAAGCGGGTCAAGGCAGCTCAAGGCGGGTCAAGGAAAGCAAGGGCGGGTCAAGGCGGTTAAAGGCGGGTCAAGGCAGCCCAAGGCGGTCCAAGGCAAATCAAAGCGGGTCAAGGCGGGTCATGACGGGTCAAAGCGGGTCAAACCGGCCCAAGGCGGGTCATGGCGGGTTAAGGCGGGTAAAGACACACCAAGGTGGGTCAAGGCCAACCAAGGCAGCCCAAGGTGGTCTAAGGCAAGTCAAAGCGGGTCAAGGCAGTCCAAGGTGGGTCAAGGCGGTCCAAGGCGGGTCAAGGCAGGTCAAGGTGTGTCAAGGCACACCAAGGCGGGTCAAGGCTGGTAAAGGTAGGCAAAAGTGGGTCAAGGTGGGTCAAGGTGTGTCAAGGCACACCAAGGCGGGTCAAGGCTGGTCAAGGCAGGTCAAGGTGTGTCAAGGCACACCAAGGCGGGTCAAGGCGGGTCAAGGCAGGTCAAGGTGTGTCAAGGCACACCAAGGCGGGTCAAGGCTGGTCAAGGCAGGCAAAAGCGGGTCAAGGTGGGTCAAGGCAGGCCAAAGCGGGTCAAGGCAGGCCAAGGCGGGTCATGGAGGGTCAAGGCAGGCCAAAATGGGTCAAGGCGGGTCAAGGCAGCCTAGGGTAGGCCAAGGCGGGCTAAGGTAGGCTGTGGCGGGCCAAGGCAGCCACTGGCGGGCCTAGGCGGCCCAAAGAGGGTAAAGGCAGCCCATGGCGGGCAATGGCGGGTTAAGGCAGCCCAAAGCGAGTCAAGGTGGGTAAAGGCAGGCCAACGCGGCCCAAGACGGGTTAAGGCGGGCCAAGACGGGTGAAGGCAGCCCAAGGCGGGTGAAGGCAGCCCAAGGAGGCCCAAGGCAGGCCAAGGCGGGTTAAACCGGGTAAAGGCAAGCCAAGGCGCCCCAAGATGGGTTAAGGCTGCCTAAGACGGGATAAGACACACCAAGGCGGGTCAAGGCACACCAAGGCAGGTCAAGGCAGCCCAAGGCGGTCCAAGGCAAGTCAAGGCACACCAAGGCGGGTCAAAGCGGATTAAGGCAGCCCAAGGCAGGCCAATGCGGCCTGTTGGTGGCCTTATGAGGGTCAAGGATGCCCATTGCAGGCCAAGGTGAGTCAAGGCAGCCTGTTGGCAGGTCTAGGCTGGTCAACACACCCTAGAAGGGTCTACGAGGGTCAAGGCAACTAGAGGCGGGCAATGGTGTGTAAAGTCGTCCCAAGGCGGGTCAAGGCTGCCCAACGTGGGTCAATCTAGGCCAGGGTGGGTCAAGGCAGGCCAAAATGGGTCAAGGCGGGTCAAGGCAGCTCAAGACTGGTCATGGCGGGCGAAGGCGGGTCAAGGCAGGTCATGGTGGGTTAAGGCGGGTCAAGGCAACCCAAGGCAGGCCAAAGCGAGTCAAGGCAGGTAAAGGCGGCCCAAGGCAGGTTAAGGCAGGCCAAAGCGGGTCAACATAGGCCAAGGCGGGTCATGGCGGCCCAAGGCGGGTCATAGCGGCCCAACGCAGGCAAAGGCGGGTCAAGGGAGATTAAGGCGGCCCAATGCGGGTCAAAGGCGGGTTAAGGAACACCAAGGCAGTCCAAGACGGGTCAAGGAGGGTCAAGGCAGCCCCGGGTAGGCCAAGGCCGGTCAAGGCAGGCCGTGGAGGGTCAAGGCAGCCAATGGCGGGCCTAGGCGGCCTAAGGAGGGTAAAGGCAGCCCATGGCGGGCAATGGCTTGTCAAGGCAGCCCAAGGCGAGTCAAGGCAGGCTTTTGGCGGTTCAAGGAGGCCCAAGACGGCGGGTTAAGGAAGGCCAAGGCAGGTGAAGGTGGGACGTGGCGGGCAAGGCAAGCCAAGGCAGGTCAAGCCAGGCCAAGGCGGGTTAAGACAGGCCAAGGTGGGTCAATGTGGGTCAAGGCGGGTCAAGGCAGGCCAAGGCGGTCCAAGGCAAGTGAAGGCGGGTCAAGGCGGCCCAAGTCGGGTCAAGGCACACCATGGCGGGTCCAAGCAACCCAAGGCAACTCAAGACAGGCCAAGGCTGGTCAAGGCAGGCCAAAGGGTCCAAGGTAGGTCACGGCGGGTCAGGGTAGCCCAAGGCGGGTTAAGGCAGGCCAAGGAGGACCAAGGTGGTCCAAGGCAGGCCAAGGCGGGTCAAGGCACACGAAGGCGGGTTAAGGCAGGCCAGGACATGCTAAGGCGGCCTAAGGTGGGTAAAGGCAGCCCAGTAGACCTGTAAATCGACCGGATCTCGATCTGGACCCGCTCCGGATCCGTGATTAGACCCATTTATCCGTTAAGGACCCGGATCCATTAACCCATTTATTAAACGGATCGGATACGGATTGAGGTTGATCCGATCCGTTAAGGACCCGGATCCGTTTTAAAATAATTAAATAATATTTTTATAAATATAATATTATTGATAAATATTAAATAATATAATAATTATTTAGATAATCTAAACATCTAAATTGCGTCTAAAATATGATCATTTTATGAAGTTGAAGGTAACTAATGTCTATATTCTTTTTATGCTCTTTGCTAAATACATTAGCGGTCTAGTATTTTGAATATATTAGTTTATTGTCAAGGAGTATTTTGGCCATGTAATTCGACTTTTGATGTAAACCTTTATTTTGTTATAATATTTCATTAGTGTTTTATGAAAATTTATGATAAAATTAAGAAATTATTATTTATAATTTGAAAATATTTATTATTATAAACAGATCGGATTAACGGGTTGGGTATCCGTTAACCCGCCGGATCCGGATTTGGATCTAGCTATCAAAGATCTGACGGGTAACGGGTCGGATCCGGATCCAAAATTTCTATTACGGATCCGGATTTGGATCCGGATCCGGATCAGGATCTAGGTCGATCCGCTCCAGATCCGGTCCATTTACAGGTCTACAGCCCATGGCGGGCCAAAGCGGGTTCAGGCAGGTCAAGGCCGATCAAGTCAAACCAAGGCGGGTTAAGGCTGGCTAAGGAGGGTCTAAGAGGGTCAAGGCGGCCCGTTAGCGGTTCAAGGCAGCTCTTTAGCGGCCCAAGGTGGGTGAAGACAGCCCCAGGCGGGTCAAGGCGGGTCAAGGCGAGTCAAAGCAGCCCAAGGCAGCCTAAAACGGGTCAAGGCAGGTCAAGGTGGCTCAAAGCTGGTTAAGGCAGCCAAAGGCAGGCCAAGGCGGGTTAAGGCTGGTTAAGGCAGGCCAAGGCGGCCTGTTGGTGGCCCTATGAGGGTCGAGGCGGGTCAAGGCTGCCCAATTGCAGACCAAGGCAGGTGAAGACAAGCCATGGTGATTCACGGCGGGTCAAGGCAGCCCAAAGCGAGTCAAGGCAGCCTTTTGGCGGTTCATGGCAGGCCATAGCGAGTTAAGGCAGGCCAAGGTAGGTGAAGGCGGCCAAAGGCGGGTCAAGGCAGCTTAAAGCGGGTCTAGGGAAGCCAAGGCGGGTCAAGGTGGTGCAAGGCAGTTCAAGGAGGGTCAAGGCGGTCCAAGGCGGGTCAACGCAGCCTAAGGTGGTCCAAGGCAGATCAAGGCGGGTCATGGCGGGTCAAGGCAAGCAAAAGCGGGTCAAGGCGGCCCAAGGCGGGTCAAGGCAGGCCAAAGCGGGTCAAGCCAGGCCAAGACGGGTCAAGCCAGCCAAAGGCAGGCCAAACCGGTCCAAGGTAGATCAAGGCGGGTCAAGGTGGCCCAAGGCGGGTAAAGGCAACCCAAGGCGGGTTAAGGCAGGCCAAGGCGGGTCAAGGTAGGCCAAGCCGATCGAATGCGGTCCAAAGCGGTTCAAGGCACACGAAGGCGGGTTAAGGTAGCCCAAGGCGGTCCAAGGCAGATCAAGGCTGGTCAAGGCGGGTCAACGCGGGCCAACGAGGGTCAATGTTGACCAAAGCAGATTAAGGCAAGTCAAGGCTGGCCAAAGCAGTCCAAGGTTGGTCAAGGCGGGTCAAGGCTGCCCAAGGCGGGTGAAGGCGGGTCAAGGTAAGCCAAGGCGTGTCAAGGTAAGCCAAGGCGGGTCAAGGCAAGCCAAGGTAGGCCATGGCGGGTCAAGGCAACCCAAGGCAGGCCAAGGCGGTCCAAGGTAGGTCAAGGCGGGTCATGGCACACCAAGGCGGGTCAAGGCAAACCAAGGAAGCTCAAAGCCGGTCGTGGCGGGTCAAGGTGGTTCAAGATGGGTCAAGGCACACCATGGTAGGTCAAGGCTGCCAATAGCAGGCCAAGGCGGCCCAAGGTGGGTAACGGCAGCCCATGGCGAGCAATGGTAGGTCAAGGCAGCCAAAAGTTAGTCAAGGCAGCCTTTTGGCGGTTCAAGGAGGCCCAAGGCGGGTCATGGCGGGTTAAGGTGGCCTAAGGCGGGTCAAGGCAGGCCAAGCCAATCGAATGCGGTCTAAGGCGGTTCAAGGCCCACGAAGGCGGGTTAAGGCAGCCCAAGGCGGTCCAAGGCAGATCAAGGCGGTCAAGGTAGGCCAAAGCGTGTCAAGGCAGGTCAAGTCAGGCCAAGGGGGGTTAAGCCAGGGCAAGGCGGGTCAAGGCAGGCTAAAGCGGTCCAAGGGTGGTTAAGGCGGGTCAAGACGGGTAAGGCAAGCCAAGGCGAGTTAAGGCAGGCCATAACAGGTCAAGGCAACCCAAGGCGGTCCAAGACAGGTCAAGACGGGTCAAGGCAGTCCAAGGCTGGTCAAGGCAGCCCAAAGCGGTCCAAGGCAGATTAAGGCGGGTCAAGGCAGGTCAAGGCACGCTAAGGTGGGTCAAAGCAGGCCAAAGCGGGTCAAGGCAGACCAAAGGGTCCAATGTAGGTTAAGGCGGGTAGAGGCAGCGCAGAGCGGGTTAAGGCAGGCTAAGGCGGGTCAAGGCACACTAAGGCGGGTAGAGGCAGCCCAAGGCGGTCCAAGGCAGATCAAGGCGGGTCAAGGCGGGACAAGACACTGAAGACAGGTCAAGGCGGGTTAAGGCAAAACCGGGTCAAGGCTGTCCAAGGCAGATTAAGGCGGGTTAAGGCAGGTTATGGCAGGTCAAAGCAGGCCAAGGCAGGTCAAGGCGGTCAAGGTAGGCCAAAGCGTGTCAAGGCAGGTCAAGTCAGGCCAAGGGGGGTCAAGCCAGGGCAAGGCGGGTCAAGGCAGGCTAAAGCGGTCCAAGGGTGGTTAAGGCGGGTCAAGGCGGGTAAGGCAAGCCAAGGCGAGTTAAGGCAGGCCATAGCGGGTCAAGGCGGTCCAAGACAGGTCAAGGCGGTCCAAGGCGGGTCAAGGCAGCCCAAAGCGGTCCAAGACAGATTAAGGCAGGTCAAGGCACGCTAAGGTGGGTCAAAGCAGGCCAAAGCGGGTCAAGGCAGATCAAGGCGGGTCAAGGTGCACACTAAGGCGGGTGGAGGCAGCCCAAGGTGGTCAAAGGCAGATCAAGGCGGGTCAAGGCGGGACAAGGCACTGAAGACAGGTCAAGGCGGGTTAAGGAAAAACCGGGTCAAGGCGGTCCAAGGCAGATTAAGGCGGGTTAAGGCAGGTGAACGCAGGTCAAGGCCGGTCAAAGCAGGCCAAGGCAGGTCAAGGCAGGTCAAGTGAGGCCAAGACAGGTCAAGGCAGGCCAAAGAGGTCCAAGGGTGATCAAGGCGGGTCAAAGCGGGTAAGGCAAGCCAACATGGGTTAAGGCAGCCCAAGGCAGGCCATGGCGGGTCAAGGCAACCCAAGGCAGTCCAAGGCAGGTCAAGGCGATCCAAGGCGTATCAAGGCACAACAAGGCAAGTCAAGGCAGCCCAAGGCGGTCCGAGGCAGATTAAATCAGGTCAAGACAGGCCAAAGCGGGTCAATGCAGCTGAAAGCAGGCCAAAGGGTCCAAGGTAGGTTAAGGCGGGTAGAGGCAACCCCGAGCGGGTTAAGGCAGGCCAAAGCGGGTCAAGGCACACCAAGGCGGGTGGAGGCAGCCCAAGGCGATCCAAGGTGAGTCAAGGCAGGACAAGGCAAGTCAAGGCGGCCTAAGGCGGGTTAAGGCACACTAAGGCAGGTCAATGTGGCCCAAGGCGGGCTAAGGCAGCTCAAGGCAGGCCATGGCAGCTCAAGGCAACCCAAGGCGGGTCAAGGCGGTCTTAGGCGAGTCAATGCACATCAAGGCGGTCCAAGGCGAGTCAAGGCGGGTCAAGGCACACCAAGGCGGGTCAAGGCAGCCCAAAGCGTTCGAAGGCAGATCAAGGCGGGTCACGGCGGGTTAAGGCAGGCCAAGGTGGGTCAAAGCGGGTCAAAGCAGTCTAACGCGGGTCAATGCAGTCTAAGGCATGCCTTGCCGGGTCATGGCAACTCAAGGCGGGTCAAGGCACACCAAGGTGGGTCAAGGCAAACCAAGGCAGCCTAAGGCAGTCCAAGGCAGGTAAAGGCGGTCCATGGCGGGTCAAGGCGGGTCAAGGAGGCCCAACGCAGGCCAAGGTGGTCAAGGCGGGCTAAGGCGGGTCAAGGCTACTCAAGGCAAGCCATGGCGGGCCAAGGCAGGACAAGGCAGTCCAAGGCGGGTCAAGGCGTGTTAAGGTACACCAAGGCAGGTCCAGGCAACCCAAGGCAGCCCAAGGCGGTCCAAAGTAGGTCAAGGCGGTCCAAGGCGGGTCAAGGCACACCAAGGCTGCCCAAAGCGGTTCAAGGCAGATCAAGACAGGTGAACGTGGGTCAAGGCGGGTCAAGGCAGGCTAAGGTGGGTCAAGGCGGGTCAAAGCCGGTCAAAGTAGGCCAAGGCGTGTCATGGAGGGTCAAGGCAACCCAAGGCAGGCCAAGGCGGGTCATGGCACACCAAGGCGGGTCAATGCGGGTCAACGCACACCAAGGCGGGTCAAGGCAAACCAAGGTAGCCCAAGGCGGTCCAAGGCGGTCCAAGGTGGGTTAAGGCACACCAAAACGGGTCAAGGCATCCCAAGGCGGTCCAAGGCAGATCAAGGCGAGTCACTGTGGGTCAAGCTGGGTCAAAGCGAGTTAAGGCATGCCAAGGCGGGTCAAGGCAGGCCATGGCGGGTCAAGGCAACCCAAGGCGGTCCAAGGAAAGTTAAGGCGGGTCAAGGCGGATCAAGGCAAACCCACGCAACCAAAGGCGGTCCAACGTTGGTTAAGGCGGGTCAAGACGGTTCAAGGCGAGTCGGGGCAGGCCAAGGCAACCCAAGGCAAGCCAAGGCACACCAAGGCGGGTCAACTCACACCAAGGCGGGTCAAGGCAAACCAAGGCGGTCCAAGGCAGGTCAAGGCACACCAAGACGGGTCAAGGCAGATCAAGGTGGGTCACGGCGGATCAAGTCCGGCCAAGGCGGGTCAAGGCGGTCCAAGGCAGATCAAGGCGGGTCACGGCGGGTCAAGGCAGGCCAAGGCGGGTCAAGGCGGGTCAAGGCAGACCAAGGCTGGTCATGGCGGGCCAAGACCGGTTAAGGCTGGTCATGGCGGGTCAAGGCGGCCCAAGGCAGGCCAAGACGGGTCAAGGTAACCCAAGGCGGCCTAAGGCGGTTCAAGGCACACTAAGGCGGCTCAACGGGTCAAGGCATATCAAGGCGGGTCAAGGCAAACCAAGGCAGCCTAAGGCAGGTTAAGGCGGGTAAAGGCGGTCCAAGGCGGGTCAAAGCACACCAAGGTGGGTCAAGGCAGCCCAAGGCGGTCCAAGGCAGATCAAAGCGGGTCATGGCAGGTTAAGACAGCCCAAGGCGGGTCAAGGCAGCCCAAGGCAGCCCAAGGCGGGTCAAGGCAACCCAAGCCGGTCGAAGGCCGTGGCGGGTCAAGACACATGAAGGCGGGTTAAGGCAGCCCAAGGCGGTCCAAGGCAGATCAAAACGGGTCAAGGCAGGCCAACGCGGGTTAAAGCAAGTCAAGGCGGGTTAAGGCAGTCCAAAGCGAGTTAAGGCACACCAAGGCAGGTCAGGGCGGCCGAAGGCGGGTCAAGGCAGCCCAATGCAGGCCAAGGAGGGTCAAGGCAAGCCAAGACAGGTCAAGGCGGGTCAAGGCAAGCCATGGCGGGTCACGGAGGGTCAAGGCAGCCAATGGTAGGTCAAGGCAGCCAAGGCGAGTCAAGGCAGGCGTTGGCGGGTCAAGGCACGCCATGGTGGGTCAAGGCGTCCAATGGCGGGCCAAGGTGGATCAAGGCAGCCCAAGGCGAGTCAAGGCAGCCTTTTGACGGTTCAAGGAGGTCCAAGACGGGTCATGGCGGGTCATGGCAGGTTAAGGCAAGTGAAGGCGGCCAATGGCGGGTCAAGGCACACTAAGGCGGGTCAACGGGTCAAGGCATATCAAGGCGGGTCAAGGCAAACCAAGGCAGCCCAAGGCAGGTCATGGCGGGTCAAGGCGGTCCAAGGCGGGTTAAAGCACACCAAGGTGGGTCAAGGCAGCCCAAAGCGGTCCAAGGCAGATCAAAGCGGGTCATGGCAGGTCAAGACAGCCCAAGGCGGGTCAAGGCAGCCCAAGGCGGGTCAAGGCAACCCAAGCCGGTCGAAGGCCGTGGCGGGTCAAGACACATGAAGGCGGGTTAAGGCAGCCCAAGGCGGTCCAAGGCAGATCAAAACAGGTCAAGGCAGGCCAACGCGGGTTAAAGCAGGTCAAGGCGGGTTAAGGCAGTCCAAAGCGGGTTAAGGCACACCAAGGCAGGTCAGGGCGGCCGAAGGCGGGTCAAGGCAGCCCAATGCAGGCCAAGGAGGGTCAAGGCAAGCTGAGACAGGTCAAGGCGGGTCAAGGCAAGCCATGGCGGGTCACGGAGGGTCAAGGCAGCCAATGGTAGGTCAAGGCAGCCAAGGCGAGTCAAGGCAGGCGTTGGCGGGTCAAGGCGGGTCAAGGCACGCCATGGTGGGTTAAGGCGTCCAATGGCAGGCTAAGGTGGATCAAGGCAGCCTTTTGACGGTTTAAGGAGGTCCAAGACGGGTCATGGCGGGTCATGGCAGGTTAAGGCAAGTGAAGGCGGCCAATGGCGGGTCAAGGCACACCAAGGCGGGTAAAGGCGGCCCAAAGCGGGTCAAGGCAGCTGAAGGCGGGTCAAGGAAATCAAAGCGGGTCAAGGCGGGTCATGGCTGGTCAAAGCGGGTCAAACCGGCCCAAGGCGGGTCATGGCGGGTTAAGGCGGGTAAAGACACACCAAGGTGGGTCAAGGCCAACCAAGGCAGCCCAAGGCGGTCTAAGGCAGGTGAAAGCGGGTCAAGGCAGTCCAAGGTGGGTCAAGGCGGTCCAAGGCGGGGTCTAGGCACACCAAAGCGGATCAAGGCAGCCTAAGGCGGTCCAAGGCAGATCAAGGCGGGTCAAGGCAGGCCACGACGGGTCAAGGTAGGCCAAGGCGGATCAAGGTAAGTCAACGTAGGTCGAGCCAGGTTAAGGCGGGTCAAGGCAGGCCAAAGCGGTTAAAGTCAGGTCAAGGTGGCCCAAGGTGGGTAAAGATAACCTATGGCGAGCTAAAGCAGGTTAAGGCAGGCCAAGGCAGGTCAAGGTGTGTCAAGGCACACCAAGGCGGGTCAAGGCTGGTCAAGGCAGGCCAAAGCGGGTCAAGGCGGGTCAAGGCAGGCCAAAGCGAGTCAAGGCAGGCCAAAGCGGGTCATGGAGGGTCAAGGCAGGCCAAGATGGGTCAAGGCGGGTCAAGGCAGCCTAGGGTAGGCCAAGGCGGGCTAAGGTAGGCTGTGGCGGGTCAAGGCAGCCACTGGCGGGCCTAGGCGGCCTAAAGAGGGTAAAGGCAGCCCATGGCGGGCAATGGCGGGTTAAGGCAGCCCAAAGCGAGTCAAGGTGGGTAAAGGCAGGCCAACTCGGCCCAAGACGGGTTAAGGCGGGCCAAGACGGGTGAAGGCAGCCCAAGGCGGGTGAAGGCAGCCCAAGGAGGCCCAAGGCAGGCCAAGGCGGGTTAAACCGGGTAAAGGCAAGCCAAGGCGCCCCAAGATGGTTTAAGTCTGCCTAAGACGGGATAAGACACACCAAGGCGGGTCAAGGCACACTAAGGCAGGTCAAGGCAGCCCAAGGCGGTCCAAGGCAGGTCAAGACACACCAAGGCGGGTCAAAGCGGATTAAGGCAGCCCAAGGCAGGCCAATGCGGCCTGTTGGTGGCCTTATGAGGGTCAAGGATGCCCATTGCAGGCCAAGGTGAGTCAAGGCAGCCTGTTGGCAGATCTAGGCTGGTCAACACACCCTAGAAGGGTCTACGAGGGTCAAGGCAACTAGAGGCGGGCAATGGTGGGTAAAGTCGGCCCAAGGCGGGTCAAGGCTGCCCAACGTGGGTCAATCTAGGCCAGGGTGGGTCAAGGCAGGCCAAAATGGGTCAAGGCGGGTCAAGGCAGCTCAAGACTGGTCATGGCGGGCGAAGGCGGGTCAAGGCAGGTCATGGTGGGTTAAGGCGGGTCAAGGCGGCCCAAGGCAGGCCAAGGCGGGTCAAGGCAACCCAAGACGGGTCAAGAAGGCCCAAGGCGGGTCAAGGAGGGTCAAGGCATACCAAGGCGGGTCAAGGCAAACCAAGGCAGGTCAAGGCGAGTTAAGGAGGGTCAAGGCGGTCCAAGGCAGGTCAAGGCACACCAAGGCAGGTCAAAGCAGATTAAGGCAGCCCAAGGCGGCCTGTTGGTGGCCTTATGCGGGTCAAGGCGGCCCATTGCAGGCCAATGAGGGTCAAGGCTGCCCATTGCAGGCCAAGACTGTTCAAGGCGAGTCAAGGCAGCCCGTTGGCAGGTCTAGGCTGGTCAAGACACCCTAGAATGGTCTACGAGGGTCAAGGCGACTAAAGGCGGGCAATGGTGGGTAAAGTCAGCCCAAGGTGGGTCAAGGCAGCCCAAAGCAGGCCAAGGCGGGTCAAGGCTGCCTAACGCGGGTCAAGCCAAGCCAGGGTGGGTCAGGGAAGGCTGCCCAACGTGGGTCAAGGCAGGCCAAGGTGGGTCATGACAGGTCAAGGCGGGTCAAGGCAGCACAAGGCTGGTCATGGCGGGTCAAAGCGGGTCAAGGCAGCCCAAGACAGGCCTAGGCAGGTCAAGTAGGGTCAAGGCAGGCCAAGATGGGTCAAGGCGGTGTAGGGTAGGCCAAGGCAGGTCAAGGCAGCCAATGGCGGGCCTAGGCGGCGCAAAGAGGGTAAAGGCTGCCCATGGCGGGCAATGGCGGGTTAAGGCAGCCCAAGGCGAGTCAAGGCGGGTAAAGGCAGGCCAAGGCGGCCCAAGGCAGGTTAAGGCAGGCCAAAGCGAGTCAACATAGGCCAAGGCGGGTCATGGCGGCCCAAGGCGGGTCATAGCGGCCCAACGCACTCAAAGGCGGGTTAAGGGAGATTAAGGCGGCCCAATGCGGGTCAAAGGCGGGTTAAGGAACACCAAGGCAGTCCAAGACGGGTCAAGGAGGGTCAAGGCAGCCCAGGGAAGGCCAAGGCCGGTCAAGGCAGGCCGTGGAGGGTCAAAGCAGCCAATGGCGGGCCTCGGCGACCTAAGGAGGGTAAAGGCAGCCCATGGCGGGCAATGGCTTGTCAAGGCAGCCCAAGGCGAGTCAAGGCAGGCTTTTGGCGGTTCAAGGAGGCCCAAGACGGCGGGTTAAGGCAGGCCAAGGCAGGTGAAGGCGCCCAAGACGGGTCAAGGCACACGAAGGCAAAAGGTGGCCCAAAGAGGGTCAAGGTGGCTCATGGCAAGCAAAGGCGGGTCAAGGCGGTCCAAGGCGGGTCAAGGGGGCAAAAGGTGGATCAAGGCGGGTCAAGGCAGGCCAAGGCGGGCTAAGGTGGGTCAAAGCGGGTTAAGGCAGGCTAAGGCGGCCCAAAGCAGGCCAAGGCGGGTTAAGACAGGCCATGGTGGGTCAAGGCGGGCCAAGGCGGGTCAAGGCAACCAAAGGCAGGCCAAGGTAGTCCAAGGCGGGTCAAAGTGGCCCAAGGGGGGTGAAGGCGGGTCAAGGCACACCAAGGCGGGTCCAGGCAACCCAGGCAGCCCAAGGCGGTCCAAGGCAACCAAAGGAGGGTCAAGGAACACCAAGGAGGGTCAAGGCAGGTCAAGGCACACCAAAGCGGGTCAAGGCAGGCCAAAGCGGGCCAAGGCAGGCCAAGGCGGGTCATGACAGGTCAAGGCGGGTCATGGCACACAAAAACGGGTCAAGGCAGGCCAAGGCCGGTCAAGGTGGGACGTGGCGGGCAAGGCAAGCCAAGGCAGGTCAAGCCAGACCAAGGCGGGTTAAGACAGGCCAAGGTGGGTCAATGTGGGCCAAGGCGGTCCAAGGCAAGTGAAGGCGGGTCAAGGCGGCCCAAGTCGGGTCAAGGCACACCATGGCGGGTCCAAGCAACCCAAGGCAGCTCAAGACAGGCCAAGGCTGGTCAAGGCAGGCCAAAGGGTCCAAGGTAGGTCACGGCGGGTCAAGGCAGCCCAAGGCGGGTTAAGGCAGGCCAAGGAGGTCAAAGGTGGTCCAAGGCAGGCCAAGGCGGGTCAAGGCACACGAAGGCGGGTCAAGGCAGGCCAGGGCATGCTAAGGCGGCCTAAGGTGGGTAAAGGCAGCCCAGTAGACCTGTAAATCGACCGGATCTCGATCCGGACCCGCTCCGGATCCGTGATTTTTAAACGGGTTTGGATCAAAAATTAGACCCATTTGTCCGTTAAGGACCCGGATCCATTAACCCATTTATTAAACGGATCGGATACGGATTGAGGTTGATCTGATCCGTTAAGGACCCGGATCCGTTTTAAAATAATTAAATAATATTTTTATAAATATAATATCATTGATAAATATTAAATAATATAATAATTATTTAGATAACCTAAACATCTAAATTGCGTCTAAAATATGATCATTTTATGAAGTTGAAGGTAACTAATGTCTATATTCTTTTTATGCTCTTTGCTAAATACATTAGCGGTCTAGTATTTTGAATATATTAGTTTATTGTCAAGGAGTATTTTGGCCATGTAATTCGACTTTTGATGTAAACCTTTATTTTGTTATAATATTTCATTAGTGTTTTATGAAAATTTATGATAAAATTAAGAAATTATTATTTATAATTTGAAAATATTTATTATTATAAACAGATCGGATTAACGGGTTGGGTATCCGTTAACCCGCCGGATCCGGATTTGGATCTAGCTATCAAAGATCTGACGGGTAACGGGTTAAGGCAGGCCAAAGCGGGTCAAGCCAGGCCAAGACGGGTCAAGCCAGCCAAAGGCAGGCCAAACCGGTCCAAGGTAGATCAAGGCGGGTCAAGGTGGCCCAAGGCGGGTAAAGGCAACCCAAGGCGGGTTAAGGCAGGCCAAGGCGGGTCAAGGTAGGCCAAGCCGATCGAATGCGGTCCAAGGCGGTTCAAGGCACACGAAGGCGGGTTAAGGTAGCCCAAGGCGGTCCAAGGCAGATCAAGGCGGGTCAAGGCGGGTCAACGCAGGCCAACGAGGGTCAATGTTGACCAAAGCAGATTAAGGCAAGTCAAGGCAGGCCAAAGCGGTCTAAGGTTGGTCAAGGCGGGTCAAGGCTGCCCAAGGCGGGTAAAGGCGGGTCAAGGTAAGCCAAGGCGGGTCAAGGCAAGTCAAGGCAGGCCATGGCGGGTCAAGGCAACCCAAGGCAGGCCAAGGCGGTCCAAGGTAGGTCAAGGTGGTCTAAGATGGGTCAAGGCACACCATGGTAGGTCAAGGCTGCCAATAGCAGGCCAAGGCGGCCCAAGGTGGGTAAAGGCAACCCATGGCGAGCAATGGTAGGTCAAGGCAGCCAAAAGTGAGTCAAGGCAGCCTTTTGGCGGTTCAAGGAGGCCCAAGGCGGGTCATGGCGGGTTAAGGTGGCCTAAGGCGGGTCAAGGCAGGCCAAGCCGGTCGAATGCGGTCTAAGGCGGTTCAAGGCCCACGAAGGCGGGTTAAGGCAGCCCAAGGCGGTCCAAGGCAGATCAAGGCGGTCAAGGTAGGCCAAAGCGTGTCAAGGCAGGTCAAGTCAGGCCAAGGGGGGTCAAGCCAGGGCAAGGCGGGTCAAGGCAGGCTAAAGCGGTCCAAGGGTGGTTAAGGCGGGTCAAGACGGGTAAGGCAAGCCAAGGCGAGTTAAGGCAGGCCATAGCGGGTCAAGGCAACCCAAGGCGGTCCAAGACAGGTCAAGAAGGGTCAAGGCGGTCCAAGGCGGGTCAAGGCAGCCCAAAGCGGTCCAAGGCAGATTAAGGCGGGTCAAGGCAGGTCAAGGCACGCTAAGGTGGGTCAAAGCAGGCCAAAGCGGGTCAAGGCAGACCAAAGGGTCCAAGGCAGGTTAAGGCGGGTAGAGGCAGCCCAGAGCGGGTTAAGGCAGGCCAAGGCGGGTCAAGGCATACTAAGGCGGGTAGAGGCAGCCCAAGGCGGTCCAAGGCAGATCAAGGCGGGTCAAGGCGGGACAAGGCACTGAAGACAGGTCAAGGCGGGTTAAGGCAAAACCGGGTCAAGGCTGTCCAAGGCAGATTAAGGCGGGTTAAGACAGGTTAAGGCAGGTCAAAGCAGGCCAAGGCAGGTCAAGGCGGTCAAGGTAGGCCAAAGCGTGTCAAGGCAGGTCAAGTCAGGCCAAGGGGGGTCAAGCCAGGGCAAGACGGGTCAAGGCAGGCTAAAGCGGTCCAAGGGTGGTTAAGGCGGGTCAAGGCGGGTAAGGCAAGCCAAGGCGAGTTAAGGCAGGCCATAGCGAGCCAAGGCAACCCAAGGCGGTCCAAGACAGGTCAAGGCGGTCCAAGGCGGGTCAAGGCAACCCAAAGCGGTCCAAGACAGATTAAGGCGGGTCAAGGCAGGTCAAGGCACGCTAAGGTGGGTCAAAGCAGGCCAAAGCGGGTCAAGGCAGATCAAGGCGGGTGGAGGCACACTAAGGCAGGTGGAGGCAGCCCAAGGCGGTCAAAGGCAGATCAAGGCGGGTCAAGGCGGGACAAGGCACTGAAGACAGGTCAAGGCGGGTTAAGGAAAAACCGGGTCAAGGCGGTCCAAGGCAGATTAAGGCGGGTCAAAGCAGGCCAAGGCAGGTCAAGGCAGGTCAAAGCAGGCCAAGGCAGGTCAACGCAGGTTAAGGCAGGTCAAAGCAGGCCAAGGCAGGTCAAGACAGGTCAAGGCAGGCCAAAGCGGTCCAAGGGTGATCAAGGCGGGTCAAAGCGGGTAAGGCAAGCCAACGTGGGTTAAGGCAGCCCAAGGCAGGCCATGGCGGGTCAAGGCAACCCAAGGCAGTCCAAGGCAGGTCATGGCGGTCCAAGGCGTATCAAGGCACAACAAGGCGAGTCAAGGCAGCCCAAGGCGGTCCGAGGCAGATTAAAGCAGGTCAAGACAGGCCAAAGCGGGTCAATGCAGCTGAAAGCAGGCCAAAGGGTCCAAGGTAGGTTAAGGCGGGTAGAGGCAGCCCCGAGCGGGTTAAGGCAGGCCAAAGCGGGTCAAGGCACACCAAGGCGGGTGGAGGCAGCCCAAGGCGATCCAAGGTGAGTCAAGGCAGGACAAGGCAAGTCAAGGCGGCCTAAGGCGGGTTAAGGCACACTAAGGCAGGTCAAGGTGGCCCAAGGCGGGCTAAGGCAGCTCAAGGCAGGCCATGGCAGCTCAAGGCAACCCAAGGCGGGTCAAGGCGGGTCAAGGCGGTCTAAGGCGAGTCAATGCACATCAAGGCGGTCCAAGGCGAGTCAAGGCGGGTCAAGGCACACCAAGGCGGGTCAAGGCAGCCCAAAGCGTTCGAAGGCAGATCAAGGCGGGTCACGGCGGGTTAAGGCAGACCAAGGTGGGTCAAAGCGGGTCAAAGCAGTCTAAGGCGGGTCAATGCAGCCCAAGGCATGCCTTGCCGGGTCATGGCAACTCAAGGCGGGTCAAGGCACACCAAGGTGGGTCAAGGCAAACCAAGGCAGCCTAAGGCAGTCCAAGGCAGGTAAAGGCGGTCCATGGCGGGTCAAGGCGGGTCAAGGAGGCCCAACGCAGGCCAAGGTGGTCAAGGCGGGCTAAGGCAACCCATGGCAGGCCAAAGCAGGTCATGGCAACCCAAGGCAGGTTAACGGGTCAAGGCAAACCAAGGCAACCCAAGGCAGGCCAAAGCAGGTCATGGCAACCCAAGGCGGGTCAACGGGTCAAGGCAAACCAAGGCAACCCAAGGCAGGTTAAGGCGGGTCAAGGCGGTCCAAGGCGGGTCAAAGCACACCAAGGTGGGTCAAGGCAACCCATGGCAGGCCAAACCAGGTTAAGGCAGGCCAAGGTGGATTAAGGCGGGTTATGACAGGCCAAGGTAGGCCAAGGCAGGTCAAGGGGGGTCAAGGCAGGCCAAAGCGGGTCAAGGCAAACCAAGGCGGGTGGAGGCAGCCCAAGGCGATCCAAGGTGAGTCAAGGCAGGACAAGGCAAGTCAAGGCGGCCTAAGGCGGGTTAAGGCACACTAAGGCAAGTCAAGGTGGCCCAAGGCGGGTCAAGGCGGGTCAAGGCACACCAAGGCTGCCCAAAGCGGTTCAAGGCAGATCAAGACAGGTGAACGTGGGTCAAGGCGGGTCAAGGCAGGCTAAGGTGGGTCAAGGCGGGTCAAAGCCGGTCAAAGTAGGCCAAGGCGTGTCATGGAGGGTCAAGGCAACCCAAGGCAGGCCAAGGCGGCTCATGGCACACCAAGGCGGGTCAATGCGGCTCAACGCACACCAAGGCGGGTCAAGGCAAACCAAGGTAGCCCAAGGCGGTCCAAGGCGGTCCAAGGTGGGTTAAGGCACACCCAAACGGGTCAAGGCATCCCAAGGCGGTCCAAGGCAGATCAAGGCGAGTCACGGTGGGTTAAGCTGGGTCAAAGCGAGTTAAGGCATGCCAAGGCGGGTCAAGGCAGCCCAAGGCAGGCCATGGCGGGTCAAGGCAACCCAAGGCGGTCCAAGGCAAGTCAAGGCGGGTCAAGGCGGATCAAGGCAAACCCACGCAACCAAAGGCGGTCCAACGTTGGTTAAGGCGGGTCAAGACGGTTCAAGGCGAGTCAGGGCAGGCCAAGGCAACCCAAGGCAAGCCAAGGCACACCAAGGCGGGTCAACTCACACCAAGGCGGGTCAAGGCAAACCAAGGCGGTCCAAGGCAGGTCAAGGCACACCAAGACGGGTCAAGGCAGATCAAGGTGGGTCACGGCGGATCAAGTCCGGCTAAGGCGGGTCAACGCAGGTCCAAGGCAGATCAAGGCGGGTCACGGCGGGTCAAGGCAGGCCAAGGCGGGTCAAGGCGGGTCAAGGCAGACCAATGCTGGTCATGGCGGGCCAAGACCGGTTAAGGCTGGTCATGGCGGGTCAAGGCGGCCCAAGGCAGGCCAAGGCGGGTCAAGGTAACCCAAGGCGGCCTAAGGCGGTTCAAGGCACACTAAGGCGGGTCAACGGGTCAAGGCATATCAAGGCGGGTCAAGGCAAACCAAGGCAGCCCAAGGCAGGTTAAGGCGGGTCAAGGCGGTCCAAGGCGGGTCAAAGCTCACCAAGGTGGGTCAAGGCAGCCCATGGCAGGCCAAAGCAGGTTAAGGCAGGCCAAGGTGGATTAAGGCAGGTTATGACAGGCCAAGGTAGGCCAAGGCAGGTCAAGGGGGGTCAAGGCAGGCCAAAGCGGGTCAAGGCACACCAAGGCGGGTGGAGGCAGCCCAAGGCGATCCAAGGTGAGTCAAGGCAGGACAAGGCAAGTCAAGGCGGCCTAAGGCGGGTTAAGGCACACTAAGGCAGGTCAAGGTGGCCCAAGGCGGGTCAAGGCGGGTCAAGGCGGTCTAAGGCGAGTCAATGCACATCAAGGCGGTCCAAGGCGAGTCAAGGCGGGTCAAGGCACACCAAGGCGGGTCAAGGCAGCCCAAAGCGTTCGAAGGCAGATCAAGGCGGGTCACGGCGGGTTAAGGCAGGCCAAGGTGGGTCAAAGCGGGTCAAAGCAGTCTAAGGCGGGTCAATGCAGCCCAAGGCATGCCTTGCCGGGTCATGGCAACTCAAGGCGGGTCAAGGCACACCAAGGTGGGTCAAGGCAAACCAAGGCAGCCTAAGGCAGTCCAAGGCAGGTAAAGGCGGTCCATGGCGGGTCAAGGAGGCCCAACGCAGGCCAAGGTGGTCAAGGCGGGCTAAGGCGGGTCAAGGCTACTCAAGGCAAGCCATGGCGGGTCATGGCAACCCAAGGCAGGACAAGGCAGTCCAAGGCGGGTCAAGGCGTGTTAAGGTACAACAAGGCAGGTCCAGGCAACCCAAGGCAGCCCAAGGCGGTCCAAAGCAGGTCAAGGCGGTCCAAGGCGGGTCAAGGCACACCAAGGCTGCCCAAAGCGGTTCAAGGCAGATCAAGACAGGTGAACGTGGGTCAAGGCGGGTCAAGGCAGGCTAAGGTGGGTCAAGGCGGGTCAAAGCCGGTCAAAGTAGGCCAAGGCGTGTCATGGAGGGTCAAGGCAACCCAAGGCAGGCCAAGGCGGGTCAAGGCACACCAAGGCGGGTCAAGAGAAACAAAGGTAGCCTAAGGCGGGTCAACGGGTCAAGGCATATCAAGGCGGGTCAAGGCAGCCCAAGGTGGTTCAAGGCAGATCAAGGCGGGTCAAGCCGAGTCACAACGGGTCAAGGTAGGCCAAGGCAGACAAGGCGGCCCATGGCAGGTCAAGGCAGCTCAAGGCGGTCCAAGGAAGATCAAGGCGGGTTAAGGCTGGTCAAAGCGGGTCAAGGCAGCTTAAGGCGGGTCTAGGCAAGCCAAGGCGGTCCAAAGTAGTGTAAGGAAGGTCAAGGCACACCAAGCGGGTCAAGGCCGCCCAAGGCGGTCCAAGGCAGATCAAGGCGGGTGATGGCGGGTCAAAGCGGGTCGTGGCTGGTTAAGGCAGGCATAAGCGGGTGAAGGCAGGTCCAAGGCAGGTAAAGGCGGGTCAAGGCACACAAAGGCGGGTCCAGGCAACCCAAGGCAGCCCATGGCGGTCCAAAGCAGGTTAAGGCGGTCCAAAGCAGGTCAAGGAACACCAAGGCGGGTCAAGGCACACCAAGGCAGATCAAGGCGGGTCACAGCGGGTCAAGGCAGACCAAGGTGTGTAAAGGCAACCCAAGGCAGGTCATAGCGGGTCAGGGCAACCCAAGGTAGGCCAAGGCGGGTCAAGGCACACCAAGGCGGGTCAAGGGAAACAAAGGTAGCCCAAGGCGGTCCAAGGCGGGTCAAGGCAGTCCAAGGTAAGTTAAGGAAGGCCAAGGCGGGTCAATGCCGCCCAAGGCGGTCCAAGGCAGATTAAGACGGGTGATGACGGGTCAAAGCCGGTCGTGGCTGGTCAAGGCAAGCAAAAGCGGGTGAAGGCGGGTCCAAAGCAGGTCAAGGCGGGTCAAGGCACACAAAGGCAGGTCCAGGCAACCCAAGGCAGCCCATGGTGGTCCAAAGCAGGTCAAGGCACACCAAGGCAGCCTAAGGCGGTTCAAGGCAGATCATGGCGGGTCAAGGCGGCCCAAGGCAGGTCAAGGCAGGTCATGGCGGGTCAAAGCGGGTCAAAGCAGGCCAAGGCAGGTTAAGGCAGGCCATGACGGGTTAAGGCAACGCAAGGCGGGTCTAGGCACACTAAAGCTGGTCAAGGCAAACCAAGGCAGCCCAGGGCGGTCCAAGGCAGGTCAAGGTGAGTCAAGGCAGCCCAAGGCAATCCAAAGCGGGTCACGGTGGGTCAAGGCGGGTCGAGGCGGGTGGAAGCGGGTCAAGGCACACCAAGGCAGCCTAAGGCGGTTCAAGGCGGATCAAGACGGGTCACGGTGGGTCAAGTCAGACCAAGGCAGGTCAAGGCTGGTCAAGGCAGGCAATGGCGGGTCAAGGCAACCCAAGGCGGGTCAAGGCACAACAAGGCGGGTCTTGGCACACTAGGCTGGGTCAAGGCAAACCAAGGCAGGTCAAAACGGTCCAAGGCGGGTCAAGACACACCAAGGTGGGTCAAGGCAGTCCAAGGCGGGTCATGGTGGGTCACGGCGGGTCAAGGCGGGTTGAGGCGGGTGGAAGCGGGTAATGGCGGCTCAAGGCAGTGTAGGGTAGGCCAAGGCTGGTCAAGGCAGCCAATGGCTGGCCTAGGCGGCACAATGAGGGTAAAGGCAGCCCATGGCGGGCAATGGCGGGTCAAGGCAGCCCAAGGCGAGTCAAGGCGGGTAAAGGTGGTCCAAAACGGGTCAAGGCACACCAAGGCGAGTAAAGGTGGCCCAAAACAGGTCAAGGCGGCTCAAGGCAAGCAAAGGCAGGTCAAGGCGGTCCAAGGCAGGTCAAGGCAGGACAAGGCGGGTCAAGGAGGCCAAGGGTGGATCACAGCGGGTCAAGGTAGGCCAAGGTGGGTCAAGGTGGGCCAAGGCGGGTTAAGACATGCCAAGGTGGGCAAGGCACACGAAGGCGGGTCAAGGCAGGCCAGGGCAGGCTAAGGCGGCTTAAGGTGGGTAAAGGCAGCCCATGGCAGGCTAAAGTGGGTTAAGGCAGGCCAAGGTGGGTCAAGGCGGGCCAAGGCGGGTTAAGACAGCCAAGACGGGTCAAGGAGGGCCAAGGCGGGTCAAGGCAGGCCAAGGCGGGTTAAGACAGGCCAGGGTGGGTCAAGGCGGGTCAAGGCACACCAAGGCGGGTCCAGGCAACCCAAGGCAGCCCAAGGCGGGTCAAGGAACACTAAGGAGGGTCAAGGCAGGTCGAGGCACACCAAGGCGGGTGAAGGCAGGCCAAAGCGGATCATGGCGGGCCAAGGCCAAGGCGGGTCATGGCAGGTCAAAGCAGGCCAAGGCGGGTCAAGACAGGCCAAAGCGGGTCAACGCAGCTCATGTAAGGCGGGTCAAGGCAGGCCAAAGGGTCGAAGGTAGGTCAAGGCGGGTCAAGGCAGGCCAAGGCGGCCCAAAGCAGTCCATGGTGGTCCAAGGCAGGCCAAGGCGCATCAAGGCACACCAAGGCGGGTCAACGTAGCCCAAGGTGGTCCAAGGAAGATCAAGGTGGGTTAAGGCGGGACGTGGCGGGTCAAGGCAGGCCAAGGCGGGATGTGGCGGGTCAAGGAGGCCCAAGGCGGGTCAAGGCAGGCCAAGTTGGGTTAAGACTGGCCAAGGTGGGTCAATGTGGGCCAAGGCGGTCCAAAGGCGGTCCAAAGCAGGTAAAGGCGGGTCAAGGCAGGCCAAGGTGGGTCAAGGTGGGCCAAGGCGGGTTAAGACAGGCCAAGGTGGGCAAGGCACACGAAGGCGGGTCAAGGCAGGCCATGGCAGGCTAAGGCGGCCTAAGGTGGGTAAAGGCAGCCCATGGCAGGCTAAAGTGGGTTAAGGCAGGCCAAGGTGGGTCAAGGCGGGTTAAGACAGGCCATGGCGGGTCAAGGAGGGCCAAGGCGGGTCAAGGCAGGCTAAGGCGGGTTAAGACAGGCCAAGGTGGGTCAAGGCGGGTCAAGGCACACCAAGGCGGGTCCAGGCAACCCAAGGCAGCCTAAGGCGGTCCAAGGCGGGTCAAGGAACACTAAGGAGGGTCAAGGCAGGTCAAGGCACACCAAGGCGGGTGAAGGCAGGCCAATGCGGATCATGGGGGGTCATGGCAGGTCAAAGCAGGCCAAGGCGGGTCAAGACAGGCCAAAGCGGGTCAATGCAGCTCATGTAAGGCGGGTCAACGCAGGCCAAAGGGTCGAAGGTAGGTCAAGGCGGGTCAAGGCAGGCCAAGGCGGCCCAAAGTAGTCCATGGTGGTCCAAGGCAGGCCAAGGAGCGTCAAGGCACACCAAGGCGGGTCAACGTAGCCCAAGGTGGTTCAAGGCAGATCAAGGTGGGTTAAGGCGGGACGTGGCTGGTCAAGGAGGCCCAAGGCGGGTCAAGGCAGGCCAAGGCGGGTTAAGACAGGCCAAGGTGGGCCAAGGCGGGTCAAGGCAACCCTAGGCAGGCTAAGGCGGTCCAAGGCAGGTCAAGGCGGGTCAAGGCGGCCAAAGGCGGGTCAAGGCACACCATGGCGGGTCCAAGCAACCCAAGGTAGCTCAAGACAGGCCAAGGCGGGTCAAGGCAGCCCATGGCGGGTCAAGGCAACCCTAGGCAGGCCAAGGCGGTCCAAGGCAGGTCAAGGCGGCCCAAGGTGGGTCAAGGCACACCATGGCGGGTCCAAGCGACCCAAGGCAGCTCAAGACAGGCCAAGGCGGGTCAAGGCAGGCCAAAGGGTCCAAGGTAGGTCACGGCGGGTCAAGGCAGCCCAAGGCGGGTCAAAGCAGGCCAAGGCGGCTTAAGGAGGTCAAAGATGGTCCAAAGCTGGCCAAAGGGTCCAAGGTAGGTCACGGCGGGTCAAGGCAGCCAAAGGCGGGTCAAGGCAGGCCAAGGCGGCTCAAGGAGGTCAAAGATGGTCCAAAGCAGGCCAAGGCGGGTCAAGGCACACGAAGGCGGGTCAAGGCAGGCCAGGGCAGGCTAAGGCGGCCTAAGGTGGGTAAAGGCAGCCCATGGCAGGCCAAAGCAGGTTAAGGCAGGCCAAAGCAGGTTAAGGCAGGCCAAAGTGGATCAAGGCGGGCCAAGGCGGGTTATGACAGGCCAAGGCAGGTCAAGGGGGGTCAAGGCAGGCCAAAGCGGGTCAAGGCAGGCCAAGGTGGCCCAAGGCAGGCCATGACGGGTTAAGACATGCCAAGGCAGGTCAAGGCAACCAAAAGCTGGCCAAGGCGGGTCAAGGTGGCCCAAGGTGGGTCAAGGCGGGTCAAGGCACACCAAGACAGGTCCAGGCAGCCCAAGGCGGTCCAAGGCAACCCAAGGCGGGTCAAGGAACACTAAGGAGGGTCAAGGCAGGTCAAGACACACCAAGGCGGGTGAAGGCAGGCCAAAGCGGATCATGGCGGGCCAAGGCAGGCTAAATCAGGTCATGGAAGGTCAAGGCATGCCAAGGTGGGTCAAGGTAGGCCAAAGCGGGTCAATACAGCTCATGCAAGGCAGGCCAAAGGGTTGAAGGTAGGTCAAGGCGGGTCAAGGCAGGCCAAGGCGGCCCAAAGCGGTCCATGGTGGTCCAAGGCAGGCCAAGGCGCGTCAAGGCACACCAAGGCAGGTTAAGGCAGGCCAAGGCGGGTTAAGACAGGCCAAGGTGGGTCAACGTGGGCCAAGGTGGGTCAAGGCAGCCCATGGCAGGCCATGGCGGGTCAAGGCGGTCCAAGGTAGGTCAAGGCGGCCCAAGGCGGGTCAAGGCACATCATGGCGGGTGCAAGGAACCCAAGGCAGCTCAAGACAAGAGAAGGCGGGTCAAGGCAGGCCAAAGGGTCCAAGGTAGGTCACGGTGGGTCAAGGCAGCCCAAGACGGGTCAAGGCAGCCCAAGACGGGTCAAGACACACGAAGGCCGTCAAAGGTGGTCCAAGCTAGGCCAAGACGGTCAAATGTGGTCCAAGGCAAGCCAAGGTGGGTCAAGGCACACGAAGGCGGGTCAAGGCAGGCCAGGCCAGGCTAAGGCGGCCTAAGGTGGGTAAAGGCAGCCCATGGCAGGCCAAAGTGGGTTAACGCGGGCCAAGGCAAGTTAAGACAGACGAAGGTGGGTTAAGGCGGGTCAAGACGGGTCAAGGCGGCTCAAGGCAGGCCAAGGTGGCCCAAGGCAACCCAAGGCAGGCCAAGGTGGGTTAAGACAGGTCAAGGCGGGTCAAGGCAACCAAAAGCTGGCCAAGGCGGGTCAAGGCGGGTCCAGGCAACCCAAGGCAGCACAAGGCGGTCCAAGCCAACCCAAGGCGGGTCAAGGAACACTACGGAGGGTGAAGGCAGGTCAAGGCACACCAAGGCAGGTGAAGGCAGGCCAAAACGGATCATGGCAGGCCAAGGCAGGCTAAGGCAGGCCAAGGCGGGTCAAGGCAGGCCAAAGGGTCGAAGGTAGGTTAAGGTAGGCCAAGGTGGCCCAAATCGGTCCATGGTGGTCAAAGGCAGGCCAAGGTGCGTCAAGGCACACCTAAGCGGGTCAAGGTAGCCCAAGGCAGATCAAGGCGGGTCAAGGCGGGACATGGCGGGTCAAGGCAGGCCAAGGCGGGACATGGCGGGTCAAGGCAGGCCAAGGCGGGTTAAGACAGGCCAAGGTGGGTCAATGTGGGCCAAGGCGGGTCAAGGCAACCCAAGACAGGCCAAGGCGGTCCAAGGCAGGTCAAGGCGGGTCAAGGCACACCATGGCGGGTCCAAGCAACCTAAGGCAGCTCAAGACAGGCCAAGGCGGGTCAAGGCAGCCCAAGGCGGTCAAAGGTGGTCCAAGGCAGGTCAAGGCACATGAAAGCGGGTCAAGGCTGGCCAGGGCAGGCTAAGGTGGCCTAAGGTGGGTAAAGGCAGCCCATGCCAGGCCAAAGCGGGTTAAGGCAGGCCATGGTGGGTCAAGGCGGGCCAAGGCGGGTTAAGATGGGCCAAGGTGGGTCAAGGCGGGCCAAGGCGGGTCAAAGTGGCCCGTGTCAACCCAAAGCCGGTTAAGACAGGCCAAGGTGGGTCAAGGCAACCAAAAGCTGGCCAAAGTGGTCCAAGGCGGGTTAAGGTGGCCCAAGGTTGGTCAAGGCGGGTCAAGGCACACCAAGACGGGTTCAGGCAACCTAAGGCAGCCCAAGGCGGTCCAAGGCAACCTAAGATGGGTCAAGGAACACTAAGGAGGGTCAAGGTAGGTCAAGGCACACCAAGGCGGGTGAAGGCAGGCCAAAGCGGATCATGGCGGGTCAAAGCGGGTCAAGGCGGATCAATGCAGCTCATGTAAGGCAGGCCAAAGGGTCGAAGGTAGGTCAAGGCGGGTCAAGGCAGGCCAAGGCGGTCCAAGGCACACCATGGCGGGTCATGGTGGGTCAAGGCGGGCCAAGGCGGGTTAAGACGGGCCAAGGTGGGTCAAGGCGGGCCAAGGCGGGTCAAGGCGGGCAAGGCGGGTCAAAGTGGCCCGTGGCAACCCAAAGCCGGTTAAGACAGGCCAAGGTGGGTCAAGGCAACCAAAAGCTGGCCAAGGTGGTCCAAGGCGGGTTAAGGTGGCCAAGGTTGGTCAAGGCGGGTCAAGGCACACCAAGACGGGTTCAGGCAACCTAAGGCAGCCCAAGGCGGTCCAAGGCAACCTAAGATGGGTCAAGGAACACTAAGGAGGGTCAAGGTAGGTCAAGGCACACCAAGGCGGGTGAAGGCAGGCCAAAGCGGATCATGGCGGGCCAAGGCAGGCTAAGGCGGGTCAAGGCAGGCCAAAGCGGGTCAAGGTAGGCCAAGGCGGGTCAAGGCAGGCCAAAATGGGTCAATACAGCTCATGTAAGGCAGGCCAAAGGGTCGAAGGTAGGTCAAGGCGGGTCAAGGCAGGCCAAGGCGGCCCAAAGCGGTCCATGGTGGTCCATGGTGGTCCAAAGCAGGCCAAGGCGCGTCAAGGCAGACCAAGGCGGGTCAAGGTAGCCCAAGGCGGTCCAAGGCAGATCAAGGCGGGTAAATGCGGGACGTGGCGGGTAAAGGCGGGTCAAGGCTTGCCAAGGCGGGTCAAGGTAGCCCAAGGCGGTCCAAGACAGATCAAGGTGGGTCAAGGCGGGACGTGGCGGGTCAAGGCAGGCCAAGGCAGGCTAAGGCGGCCTAAGGTGGGTAAAGGCAGCCCATGGCAGGCCAAAGCGGGTTAAGGCAGGCCAAAGTGGGTCAACACGGGCCAAGGCAAGTCAAGGCACACCAAGACGGGTCAAGGCGGGACAACGCGGGTCAAGAAGGTCCAAGGCATATCAATGGGGGTCAAGACGGATCAAGGACGCTTAAGGCAGGCCAAGACAGGTTAAGACAGGCCAAGGTGGGTCAAGGCTGCTCAAGGAAAGCCATGGCGGGTCATGGCAACCCAAGGCAGTTCAAGGCAGGTGAAGGCTGGTCAAGGCACACCAAGGTGGTCCAAAGTAGGTCAAGGTGGTCCAAGGCGGGTCAAGGCACACCAAGGTGGGTCAAGGCACACTAAGGCTGGTCAAGGCACACCAAGGCAGATCAAGGCGAGTCAACGTGGGTCAAGGCGGGTCACGGCGGGCAAGGCAGGCCAAGGCGGGTCAAGGCAAGTCAAAGCGGTTCAAAGAAGGCCATGGCAGGTTAAGGCGGGTCAAGGCAGGCCATGGCAGGTCAAGGCAACTTAAGGCAGACCAAGGTGGATCAAGGCAAATCCAGGCAGCCAAAGGCGGTCCAACGTTGGTCAAGGCGAGTCAAGACGGTCTAAGGCGAGTCAGGACAGGCCAAAGCAGGTCCTAGGCAACCCAAGGCAGGCCAAGGCACACCAAGGCAGGTCAAGGCGGGTCAACTCACACCATGGCCAGTCAAGGCAAACCAAGGCGGCCCAAGGTTGGTCAAGGCGGTCCAAGGCGGGTCAAGGCACAACAAGGCTGGTCAAGGCACACCAAGGAAGATCAAGGCGGGTCACAGCGGGTCAAGTCCAGCCAAGGCAGGTCAAGGCAGGTCAAAGCGAGTCAAGGCAGACCAAGGCGGGTCAAGGCAACCCAAGGTAGGCCAAGGCGGTCCAAGGCGGGTAAAGGCACACCAAGGCGGGTCTAGGCACACCAAGGCGAGTCAAGGCAAACAAAGGTAGCCCAAGGCGGTCCATGCCGAGTCAAGGCACACCAAGGCGGGTCATGGCGGGTCGAGGAGGGTCAAGGCCGCCCAAGGCAGGCCATGGCGGTCAAGACAACCCTAGGCAGGCCAAGGCTGTCCAAGGCAAGGCAAGGCACACCAAGGCGGGTCAAGGCAAACCTAGGCAGCCCAAGGCGGTCCAACGTTGGTCAAGGCGGGTCAAGATGGTCTAAGGCGAGTGAGGACAGGCCAAGGCAGGCCAAGGCACACCAAGGCGGGTCAACTCACACCAAGGCGGGTCAAGGCAAACCAAGGCGGTCCAAGGCAGGTTAAAGCGGTCAAAGGCAGGTCAAGGCACACCAAGACGGGTCAAGGCACACTAAGGCGGTCCAAGGCGGGTCACAACGGGTCAAGTCCGACCAAGACGGGTTAAGGCGGTCCAAGGCGGGTCAAGGCAACCCAAGGCAGACCATGGCGGGTCAGGACAACCCAAGGTGGGTCTAGGTACACCAAGGCGGGTCAAGGCACACCAAGGCAGGTCAAGGCAAACAAAGGTAGCCCAAGGCGGTCGAAGGCGGGTCAAGGCAGTCCAAGGCAAGTCAAGGCACACCAAGGCGGGTCAAGGCAGCCCAAGGTGGTTCAAGGCAGATCAAAGCAGCTCATGCCGAGTCACGACGGGTCAAGGCAAGCCAAGGCAGATCAAGGTAGCCCATGGCGGGTCAAGGCAGCTCAAGGCGGTCCAAGGCAGATCAAGGCGGGTCAAAGCAGGTCAAGGCAGCTCAAGGCGGGTCTAGCCAAGCCAAAGCGGGTCAAGGCGGTCCAAGGTAGGTTAAGGCAGGTCAAGGCACACCAAGGCGGGTCAAGGCAGCCCAAGGCCGTCCAAGGCAGATCAAGGCGGGTGATGGCGGGTCAAAGCGGGTCATGGCTGGTCAAGGCAGGCAAAAGCGGGTGAAGGCTGGTCTAAGGCAGGTCAAGGCGGGTCAAGGCACACCAAGGCAGCCTAAGGTAATTCAAGGCAGATTAAGGCGGGTCACGGCGGGTCATGGCAGGCTAAGCCGGGTCAAAGCAGGCCAAGCCGGGTCAAGGCAGGCCATGGCGGATCAAGGCAACCCAAGGCAGGTCAAGGCACACTAAGGCGGGTCAAGGCAGCACAAGGCGGTCTAAGGCAGGTCACGGCGGGTCACGACGAGTCAAGGCGGGTCAAGGCATGCCAAGGCGGGTCAAAGCCGCCCAAGGCAGGCCAAGGCGGTCCAAGGCAAGGCAAGGCACATCAAGGCGGGTCAAGGCAAACCCAGGCAGCCCAAGGCGGTCCAACGTTGGTCAAGGCGGGTCATGACGGTCCAAGGCGTGTCAGGGCAGGCCATGGCAGGTCCAAGGCAGGCCAAGGCACACCAAAGCGGGTCAAGGCGGGTCAACTCACACCAAGGCGGGTCAAGACAAACCTAGGCGGTCCAAGGCAGGTCAAGGCGGTCCAAGGCAGATCAAGGCGGGTCACAATGGGTCAAGTCCGGCCAAGGCGGCCCAAGGCAGGTCAAAGCTGGTCAAGGCAACCCAAGGCAGGCCATGGCGGGTCAGGGCAACCCAAGGCAGGCCAAGGCGGGTCAAGGCACACCAAGGCGGGTCAAGGCAAACAAAGGTAGCCCAAGGCGGGTCAAGGCAGTGGCGAATCATGACACACCAAGGCGGGTCAAGGCAGCCCAAGGCGGTCCAAGGGAAATCAAGACGGGTCAAGCCGAGTCACGACGGGTCAAGGCATGCCAAGGCAGATCAAGGCAGCCTAAGGCGGGTCAAGGCACACCAAGGCGGGTCAAGGCAAACCAAGGTAGCCCAAGGCGGTCCAAAGCAGGTCAAGGCGGGTTAAGGCACACCAAGGCGGTCCAAGGCAGATTAAGGCGGGTCACGGCAGGTTAATGCAGGCCAAGGAGGGTCAAGGCACACTAAGGCAGGTTAAGGCTGGTTAAGGCGGGTTAAGGCGGGTCAAGACGACCTAAAGAGGGTCATGGCGGGTTAAGGCAGGCCAAGGCAGGTGAAGGCGGCCCAAGGCGGGTCAAGGCACACCAAGGCGGGTCAAGGCGGCACAAAGCGGGTCAAGGCAGCTCAAGGCGGGTCAAGGTAAGCCAAGGCGGTCCATCGCAGATCAAGGCGGGTCCTAGCGGGTCAAGACAGGCCAAGGCGGGTCAAGGCAGGCCGAGGCGAGTCAAGGCAAGCCATGGCGGGTCAAGGTAACCCAAGGCAGGCCAATGCGGTCCAAGGCAGGTAAAGGTGGCCCAAGGCCAGTCAAGGCGGGTCAAGAAACATCAAGGCTGGTCAAGGCGGGTCAAGGCACACCAAGGCGTGTCAAGGCAACCCAAGACGGTCCAAGGCAGCTCAAGGCGGGTCAAGGCAGGTCAAGGCGGGCCAAAGTTGGTCAAGGCAGGTCAAGGCAGCTTAAGGCAGGCCAAAGCGGTCCAAGGTAGGTCAAGGTGGGTCAAGGCAGGACAAGGTGACCCAAGGCGGTCCAAGGTGGTCCAAGGCAAGCCAAGGCGGGTCAAGACACACGAAGGCAAGTCAAGGCAGCCCAAGGCAGGTCATGGGGGTCAAGGCGGCCCAAGGTGGGTAAAGGCAGCCCATGGCGGGCCAAAGCAAGTTAAGACAGGCTAAGGCGGGTCAAGGCACACCAATGCGGGTGAAGGCAGGTCAAGGCGGCCCAATGCAAGTCAAGGCAGGCTAAGGAGGGTCAAGACGGGTTAAGACAGCCCAAGGCAGGCCAAGGCGGGTTAAGGCACACCAAGGCAGGTTAAAGCTGGCCAAGGAGGGTCTAGAAGGGTGAAGGCGGCTCCTTAGCGGTTCAAGGTGAGCGAAGGCAGCCCAAGAGGGTCAAGGCGGCCCAAGGCGGGTAAAGGCGGCCCAAAGCGGGTCAAGGCAGCTCAAGGCGGGTCAAGGTAAGCCAAGGAGTCCATCGCAGATCAAGGAGGGTCAAGACAGGCCAAGGCGGGTCAAGGCAGGCCGAGGCGAGTCAATGCAAGCCATGGCGGGTCAAGGTAACCCAAGGCAGGCCAATGCGGTCCAAGGCAGGTAAAGGCGGCCCAAGGCCAGTCAAGGCGGATCATGGGACACCAAGGCTGGTCAAGGCGGGTCAAGGCACACCAAGGCGTGTCAAGGCAGGTCAAGGCAGGTCAAGGCGGGCCAAAGTTGGTCAAGGCAGGTCAAGGCAGCTTAAGGCAGGCCAAAGCGGTCCAAGGTAGGTCAAGGCGGGTCAAGGTGGCCCAAGGCGGGTCAAGGTAAGACAAGGTGGCCCAAGGCGGTCCAAGGTGGTCCAAGGCAGGTCAAGACACACGAAGGCAAGCCAAGGCAGGTCATGGCTGGTCAAGGCGGCCCAAGGTGGGTAAAGGCAGCCCATGGCTGGCCAAAGCAAGTTAAGACAGGCTAAGGCGGGTCAAGGCACACCAATGTGGGTGAAGGCAGGTCAAGGCGGCCCAATGCTGGTCAAGGCAGGCCAAGGAGGGTCAAGACGGGTTAAGACAGCCCAAGGCGGGTTAAGGCACACCAAGGCAGGTTAAGGCTGGCCAAGGAGGGTCTAGAAGGGTGAAGGCGGCTCCTTAGCGGTTCAAGGTGAGTGAAGGCAGCCCAAGGAGGGTCAAGGCAGGCCAAGGCGTGTCAAGGCAGGTCAAGATGGCCCAAGATGGGTCAAGAGGCAGCCAAATAAGGCAGGCCAAGGCGGGTCGAGGCGGGTTAAGACAAGCCAAGGCGGCATGTTGGTGGCCCTAAGAGGGTCAAGGCGACCTGTTGGCTGCCCTAGGAGGGTCAAGGCGGGTCAAGGCTGCCCATTGCAGGCCAAGGCGGGTCAAGGCGAGTCAAGGCGGCCCGTTGGCAGGTCTAGGCTGGTCAAGAAACACTAAAGCGAGTCAAGGCACAACAAGGAGGGTTAAGGTTGGCCAAGGCGGGTCAAGGCGGGTCATGACGGCCCAATGCTTGTGAACACAGCCATTTGGTGGCCCTAGATGGATTAAGGCGGCCTCTTGGAGGCCCTAGGAGGGTCAAGGTGGGTGAAGACGACCCAAAATGGGTTAAGGCGGCCCAAAACGGGCCAAGGCGGGTGAACGGCCCCTTGGCGGCCTCAGCTGGGTGAAGGCACCCCCTTAGCGGGTCAAGGCGGCCGTTTAGCGGCCTTAGGTAGGTCAAGGCGACCTTAGGAGGGTCTAGAAAGGTCAAGGCGGCCCTTTGGTGGCTTTAGACGTGTGAACGGATGGCGGCCCTAGCGGGTGAAGACAGACCCTTAGCGGGTCAAGGCGGCCATTTGGCTGCTCTAGGGGTAAAGGCGGCCCCGCTTAGGGACCCTAGGCAGGTCAAGGCTGCCCTAAGAGTGTCTAGGAGGCCCCTTGGCGGCCTTAGACAGGTGAACACGGCCCCTTACCGCCCCTAGCCGGGTCAAGACGGCCCCTCGGTGGCCCTAGATGGGTTAAGGCGGCCTCTTAGCGGGCCAAGGCAGGTCAAGGCGGCCCCTTGGCTGCCTTAGGCGGCGGGTCAAAGCGGCTCCTTGGCGACCCTAGGCGGGTCATGGTGGCCCCTTAATGGGCCTAAGCATGCCTAAGAGGGTCAAGGCAGCCCTAAGCGGGTCAAAGCGGCCCCTTAACGACCCTCGCCGGGTCAAGGCACCCCATTGGCGACTCTAAGTTTGTCTCGGCATCCTTTGGCCTCTCTAGACATGTCTCGGCAGCCCCCAAGCGGGTATAGGAGGTCCCTACGTGGGTCTATGAGGGTTAAGGCGGTCCTTTGGCAAGTTAAAGCTGCCTCTTGGCAACCCTCGGTGAGTCAAGGCGCCCCCTTAGCGGCTTTAAGTTTTCCTCGGTAGCCTTTTGACAGCCCGAGACATGTCTCGGCAACCCCTTACCTGGTCTTGGCGGCCCCTAAGCGGGTCTAGGTGGTCCCTATGCGGGTCTAGGTGGTCCCTATGCGGGTCTACGAGGGTCAAGGCAGTCTCTTGGCAGGTTGCGGCCCCTTGGCGACCCTTAGCGGGTCGAGGCGCCCCCTTGGCGGCTCTACTGGTTTTTTTCCATTCGTGTGTGCTTATATACATCATCTAACATCAATTGAACCATTATAGCATCAAAAGCTCATGCCCTTTATCATTTTACTCACAATCAAGCCTAAATGTCTCATGACAACTTTGTTTGGTAATGATGTTGGAACTGTTACTTTCAGTTTCAATGGAACAAAGTGAATCGCCATGTTTATGGAGTCTTCAATTTCTCTCATACTGACCTCAAAAACCTAAATTGTGAAAAAAAAAACTTACGTGTTACCCATCTTTTCAAGTTTCACTAAATTTCAACCAAAACTCCTTGTTATAGCACACGAGTTTTTGACAAATTTCATTTTTTCTGAACGTCCGGTTTTTTTCCATTCATGTGTGCTTATACACATCACCTAACATAAATTGAACCATTACAGCATCAAAAGCTCGTGGCCTTTATCATTTTACTCGCAATCAAGCTTAAATGACTCACGACAACTTTGTTTGGTAAATGTGTTGGAACTGTTACTTTCAGTTGAAAAAAAGTGAATCGCCATGCTTGTGGAGTCTTCAATTCTTCTCATACTGACCTCGGGAACCTAAATTTTAAAAAAGCTTACGTGTTACCCATATTTTTAAGTTTCACCAAATTTCAACTAAAACCTCTTGTTATAGCACACGAGTTTTTAAGAAATTTTACCTTTTCTAAATGTCTGATTTTTTTCATTTTTGTGTGCTTATACACTTCACCTAACATCAATTGAACTATTATAGCATCAAAAGCTCTTGGTCTTTATTATTTTACCTGCAATCGAGCCTAAAAGACTCACTACAACTTTGTTTGGTAAAGCGGCCCTTGGCAACCCTCGGCAGGTCAAGGCGCCCCCTTGGCGGCTCTAAGTTTTTCTCGGCATCCCTTGGCGTCCCTAGAAGTCTCGGTAGCCCCCAAGCGAGTCTACAAGGTCCCTACGCAGGTCTAAGAGGGTCAAGGCCGTCCTTTGGAAGGTTAAAGCAACTCCTTGGCAGCCCTCGGCGGGTCAAGGCGCCCCCTTGGTGGCTTTAAGTTTTTCTCAGTAGCCCTTTGACGGCCCTAGACGTGTCTCGGCAACCCCTTAGCGGGTCTAGGCGGCCCCTAAGCGGGCCTAGGTGGACCTTACGCAGGTCTAGGAGGGGCATGGCGGTCCCTTGGCAGGTCAAAGCGGCCCCTTAGCGATGGGAGCTTGATGTGCCTAAAAAGCTATGCAAATTTGGTAGAAGCATAAGAACCAGCTATTCTAGCAGTTGGTCTGAAGGAGAAGCAAGCGGGAAGAATTTCTTTTATTTGAAGGAAACAATGCGGGATTAGTTGTTTACTTAATCATATGATACATATAGTTCACTTTGATCAATTGTATCTAATTCATGGTCTAATTAGAAGTTGCATAGAGTGTCATGAGTAGTACAAAATTCGAACATAACTTGCAGTCTTTGTTTAATGACTAGTTGAGGACTTGGTTGGAGTGTGTTGCTAACTTGCTAATGTGCAATTGCGGAGGGAGGTTAGTGTGTCTTTACTGTGATACTCTCACGGACTCGATCTGAATACTGACTTTGTGTGTTACTAACTTGCTAAGTAATCGAGGTGGCTGCTATCTCACCCCAAAATATATAAAAAATCTTTATCCATTTTGGATATTGATTCTATTTCAGTTCTACAATGAATCGATGAGATATGTAAGTGGATCCAAAATAGGGTAAATCAGAACTTTCAAACAATTGAAAATCAAATGGCTAAAAATAATATTCTTGCACATAATCACATACAACGTAGAACTCAATTGTTTCAGTTCACTAAGATTTCATGCACTCAATCTACCCTCAGAACTCAGAAGCCTGACGATTTCAAGTTCAACAAGGAAACAAACTCGAAGTACGGTTGACTACTTGGTATCAAAGTCCTACTCCAAGTCCTACTAGTTAAACTAGCACTTTTTGTTCTTATATATATGATCAAAGCAAGAAAGCTTGCCTTGTGTTTGGGACTTCTTGTTCAACTACTGACAGATGAGAGAGATGGATGTTGAAGCAAAAGGTATTGATCAGAAGGAAAAGGATCTGAATGACTGGCTTCCCATCACAAGTAATAGGAATGCAAGCTGGTGGTACTCTGCTTTCCATAATGTCACCGCCATGGTTGGTGCTGGTGTGCTTGGTCTTCCCTTTGCCATGTCTCAACTTGGATGGTAAGGCCTGCTTCAATTTCATGTCTTCAGTTTTTTTCAGTTGTAGGTTCAAGCGTTTCGAGTTTTTTAGGACATGAACATGATACTTGGGTTTGAAGATGTGTGTCCTTTTCTTTTTTTTGGCAAAAGATGTATGTCCTTTTTGGAAGAAGGGTTAAAGACTGATTTTTTAGAATGATCGACATAGTTTTATGCATAAATCCAGTACTTGGGGTTTAGGGTTTAAGATCCGGTGAGTTATGTAATTTATGCATGATCATCAATATGCCATGTTATATTTTTGGAGCTATCATTAACTGAATTGGTTTTGTGCTTTAGGGGACCTGGAGTCACTGTGATGGTTCTGTCATGGATTATCACCCTATACACCTTATGGCAGATGGTAGAGATGCATGAGTCGGTACCGGGGAAGAGGTTTGATAGGTACCATGAGTTGGGTCAACATGCCTTTGGAGAGAAGCTAGGCCTTTGGATTGTGGTGCCACAGCAACTAATGGTGCAATTTGGTGTGTGCATTGTCTATATGATTACTGGTGGTAAATCACTGCAGAAGATCCATGATACTGTTACCCCTGGAAAACCAATCAAAACCACCTACTTCATCATGATCTTTGCTGCTGTCCACTTTTTTATCTCTCACCTTCCTAGCTTCAATTCCATTGCTGGTATTTCTCTTGCTGCAGCTATCATGTCCTTGAGGTACATAAATTTTCCTTATCATCCAGTTAATCTGTTAGAATTGTTTTTGGTACCTCCTATATAAGTATAAGATTTCTCCAAATTGAATGCAGCATCAGATTAAGAAGTTCATATCAGTTCAATCTTTTAATTTGCTGTAATGTATTTGACATAATGTCTCATGAATTGTGAATTGGTCACATCGTTCACAGCTACTCTACAGTTGCCTGGGGAGCTTCACTTCACAAAGGGGTTCAACCATTGGTGCAGTATGGCCCCAGGGCTTCAACCACCACAGGAAATGTGTTCAACTTCTTTAGTGCTTTGGGAGATGTAGCTTTTGCTTTTGCTGGTCACAATGTGGTTTTGGAGATTCAAGCAACAATTCCTTCTACACCTGACAAGCCCTCCAAAAAACCAATGTGGAAGGGTGTGATGCTTGCATACCTTGTGGTGGCTTTGTGCTATTTTCCAGTTGCTCTTATCGGTTATTGGGTGTTCGGAAACAGTGTTCAGGATAACATCCTCATATCATTGGAGAAACCTAAGTGGCTTATTGTTATTGCTAATGCCTTTGTTGTTATTCATGTCATTGGAAGTTATCAGGTACAGTTCCTACTTCAATATCTACTTTACTGCATAAACAGTTGTTTTAGTATTCATGTTGCTCATCACGATCTTCTTGCTTATATTATGCAGGTCTTTGCCATGCCGGTGTTTGACACAATAGAATCAGCTCTAGTGAAACAGATGAAGTTCAAACCATCTTATTCTCTTCGCTTTATATCACGAAATATATTTGTTGGTAATGATCATTTTCTTCCCCATCTCTCTACTAAATTGGTAAATCTTAATCTTGAGTTAACTTCACACATCATACATGAGCTACATATGATCTAATTCATATTATTCTGTTATCGGTAAATGCAGCATTGACCTTGTTCATCGGAGTCACATTCCCTTTCTTCGGTGGGCTTCTCAGTTTCTTTGGAGGATTTGCTTTTGCTCCCACAACATACTTTGTAAGTAACTAATCATATCACCTTGCATCAGTTGATTTTTGATTTTTGATTCCCTTTCAGTACTAAATTACCTGAAAATTTCTTGTAGCTTCCTTGCATCATGTGGCTTGCCGTCTACAAACCTAAGAAGTTCAGCTTATCCTGGTTTGCAAATTGGGTAAGATAGCAAGAACTTAATAGTGTACTTCGTTCTTTTATCTGTTATTCTGTTCCAAAATACTAATATCATTATGGTTTTCTTCTATTGCAGTTCTGCATTATAGTTGGAGTGTTATTGATGGTTTTAGCTCCTATTGGTGCATTGAGGAATATCATACTTCAAGCCAAGGATTTCAAATTCTACTCTTGAGATTTCAAATTGGAGAACCGATATTCATGTTCAAAATTAATTCAGTTAACTCTGTAATATAAGGCCTTCTTAGTTTAGTCAGCTGTATTAGCTTGTTTGCTGCAGATATGTAGTGATATGTAGTAAATTACCTCTCCTTCTGTCGACGGCGAAAATTTTTAGTGCTCTGATACTCTATTGTTTAGCTTTTGAATTGTCAACAAACCTCTAACTCTAAAACCCTTTGATTCATATTTTTTCAAATTAATTAGTGCAATTCCGATTATTGCATCAATTACCGATAGATATGTAACATATGATCAAATTTCGACTTTTATAACGTATAATAATAATAATAGAAATACTCATATCAAACAGATACGGCCGACTTGTCGACAGATACCAATTGGAGTCAAATCTTCATACTGTTGGTATGTTGGTAAGTCTCTGACCAAGGCTGACCACCAAGGCTTGTCGGCCGACTTGTCGACAGATACCATCATTTAGGTCTATCAGTACTTGCCCATTCCTGTTGTGGATATCAGTGTAACCCATGTTGGACCTCTGTTGAACTTGATATTTTGTTTTTATTTACAAACTGGACCTCCATGCTAAAACTATGGTTTTAACCTACAGCCGTAAAGCTCTTGGTCTACCACAGGAAGAGCCAGGGAGGTATGTGGAGGACAGCTACTTTGGGAAGGATCAATATGACCCAGACAACCCTCTATACCGGTATGACTACTGGGGGGAACCAAAAAACTCAGAGAAAAGCAAGCAAGAACGGCTGACAGATGCTCACAACAAATCTATTGTTGGAAAGAGTAACATTTGGTATGAAATGTCATATGATGATTGCATCGAACAGCGGATGAAAAGAGAAGCCAAGGGGATAAAACCAAGAGAATATGAGGAGGAAGATACAAACATAGGTGGAGATGATGAAGACGACGACAATGATGACTTTGATTTCAGCTTCTTGAATGAAACCGTTGATATGAACAGCCAGCCCCATGTTAATGGGACAGAATCTCCTGGAATTTCAGATGAGGGCATGTTTGAGGATTAAATCTCTCGAAGTGTAGCATGGCTCAAGTGAAACATTGTATCGTGTATCTGTATAGTAAAGTGACTTAAAAGAGAGGCAGAGTTGCGGAGGGCAATTCCAATTTTTGTTGCTAGGACTAGGAGACAGCATATAGATATCCATTTCTGTTGAAGAATCTGGATTAGGTGTTACTGTACTTCCTATTAGTGTAGGAAATTAAGGGGGTTCGTTTTGGCCTTTTGGGTATATCATTGTACGATTTCTGGCTTTCGGCAATAAAACTTTGTTGGATAGTAATTCTTCTTCGAACCCTAAACAACTGCTCCATCATCATAATGCTCGTCTTCCTCCGAATCCGGTAAGCGTTGGGGGCAAAGTTGTTTCTGTGGGTGGTGACAAGTTTTGTCTCATTTTGTCAGGAAGAATTGACAAACGTTCATGGTAGCTGGTTGTGCAACCTTTCAGCTAGCCTCTACTATGCTGTTTATCGCTCTTCTATTCGACCTGTTTGAGCTATCATATCATCAATATGATGACATTGATTCAATAAGCGCTAATCTTCATGCACGCGAGAAGAACTACAGGTTTCCCATGCTTTTTGATTACGAAGATTTGCAGGATGCTTTTGTAATGTACAGTGGAAACTAAAGAAATGCAATGGTGTTATGAGTTGCAGAATTTTACAATGATCTCTTCCATAATAAATTGATATTTTGTGGTAGCATATCATGTGGCATGAAACAAGCTTATATATTTTCAGTGAATGACCCAACTCTAATAGTTAGTTAGTTACACGAAAATATTAAGTTCTGTTGTAAACAGTTGAGACAGCCATCGTCAAAACTGAAAGAAAAACTAGAGCAACCTCTCTACTTCATGTCAAGTTACTGGTAGAAACTATGGATTTAAACAAAAGCTCTACTATGTTTCAACTCACTGTAAGATAAAACTTGATGTTCATTCAGTTCTTTGTGGAGCCAGTCTTGGCTCTCACATCACCATTCCTCCATCAATGGTCAACACCTAGAAAAGATCAATACAGCTTGAGATTGATGACAACAGACTTGAACATAGAGTTGCAACTTTCTTATTTAGGGATGGCAGTCATGGCACATAGTATATTCAAAGAAGTTTTACCTGTCCAGTAATGTAACCGGCAGCAGGATTCAGAGCCAAGAATTCCACCAGTCCAGCAACTTCTTCAGGTTGACCATATCGCCCTGAAAAGAATTGCACCTTGGATAAGCATTGTCTCTGATTTATGATCCACTCCTCAAACTCGATGATTTCAGTTGAGGTGAACAACTAAAGAAGATTGTAGGGAATTATTCCATATTTCAATCATCTTAGAGCAGATTGCAACAGATGTACAACACATGAAACACCATATACTGTTTTTAGTTTTTAGTGAGCCAATCCAAATAATGAGAAGAGTTGGCTGACACTGAATGGGACAAATGTGTTGATATGTTAACTTCATTCCAGTGCAGACCAAAGAATAAAAACATGTAGTTCTTAATTATACACAGTAATTAGCTTCAAGAGGTTTGATAATAATACTTCCATAACTGGCCAGCATCTAGTTGTTCTCACCTAAGGGGATGGACCCAAGGATTTTCTTTTCCACGTCTTCTCCAAGCTTGGCAGTCATATCAGATGCAATAAATCCAGGAGCTACAGCATTGACCTATACAAAAAGAATATAGTTAAATACTCGTTCAGCCCATCGTGTATGAGTTAATGAGTGGAAAACTATTGTCATATTAATAACGTCTTGAAACTGGAACAGCATAACAATTGTCAAGTGTGATGCAGTGTTAAATGCATTCCTTACACTGCAAAAAAAAATATCCTAAGAAAAGTTCGGGAAAAAAGAAGGCCTGAATCAGATGTACATACATTGATGTTCCTGCTTGAATATTCCTTTGCAACACTCTTTGTGAAGCCAATGACTCCTGCTTTTGCAGCACTGTAGTTGGCTTGTCCAACATTGCCAACAAGACCAACAACAGATGCTATATTAATAATTCTTCCCTGCAAGATGATGAATATGCTAAGATAATGGAGACCAAATAAAATTTTCACATGGAAAGCAAAAGGACAGGAAACAACTGTATTTACCTTTCTTTGTTTCATCATAACTTTGGCTGCAGCCTGCAAAAAGCATAAATCACTAGTCAAATAATTGTCTTGAGCTAGCAAACTACAATTACTGAACAAAAACATTCCACAATATAAATACCTGTGTGCATAAAAATACACCAGTAAGATTCAAATCAATAACCTCCTGCCATTGGGATTTTTTCATTCTCATCAACAAGCCATCCCGTGTTATTCCTGAAATGAAGAACAAAAAAGTCGGTTAAAAAAACAATGAAGAACGTAACAAGACACCAGAACACAAGTAATTTTGACCCTAACCTGCATTATTAACCAAGATATCAACTGTTCCCCATGCATCAACCACCTGTAATCATCTGACTAAAATGAAGTAATGTTGAATTGCAATAACAAACAAAACCATGACATGAAAGAGCAAATTTTCTTACAGTTTTGATCATAGCTGCTACATCTTCTTCCTTTGAAACATCACCCCCAAAAGTCAGAACTTGACCGCCAGATTCCTCAATCTACAGAATACAACATGTCAGTTCAAATTATTGACCACATAGTCTCTCCTTTAAGAGTCTATACCAACTTGTTGGTGTGTTATCAAACACTTTGCATATAAATCAACGAACTTGAGCGCAGCTCACACAATTCCCAGTTTTTTACAGTACTCTTTGAAAAACCACGAAACTTGACTAAAGATCTCAAGTCTGGAGTGGCCTCTATATGTTCATACATTCAAATCATACAGAATTTTCAGCATTTTATATAAACAGCAGGTACCTCCTTGGAAACTTGTTCGGCTTCCTTAGACGACCTTGCATAGTTTACAAGCACCTGTGAACAGTGAAATGCAGCATAAGTTTCCGACTACTCAAACCACGCAATCGATGAAGACAAATGAGGATGAAGAGACCTTACAACCAGATTTCCCGAGAGCTAGCGCAACCGCCTTGCCAATCCCTCTAGAAGCTCCGGTGACAACAACCACCGGAGCCTCCACTTTCGGAGCCGTCGAATAGTTCACTGGCTCCGCCGCCACAGACTGAGCCCTAATTCCTGCATATTTGATTCAAATTATTGAACATAGTTTATTTTATATATATTAGTTTTTTTATTTTACTATTTACTATAGTAATTATTGTTCTTAATAATTTGAATCAACTTAATAAAGTAATTTGATCAGAACATAAATTGATAATTTAGAATACACGTTTTATAATAGTAGAGATGGACAGGTTTTCATTACGAGCATGTATCTTGCCTAATTGCGGATCACCCGTTCAACATTGTTTATTATCAGATTTGTTGTGTTGAGATTTAAGAATTAAGAGAGAGGGCCGCAAATTAACATCTAAAGCTGTTGGCTTTGAGGTTTGTAAGCAAGTATTATTGCCAAGACAACGAGATGACTGAAAAAACTGACTATAGTTAGAACTAGCTTAAACAAGGGAAACTGTCCTCGATTGGTCGATCCTGATATAATATACATGAAGAAAAGGGCAGAAAATAAAAAAAAAGGACTGTAATGATCGAACTTTATAGATAGATTATTCCTATCATTCAACTTTATAGATTATCCATATCAGAATTTCTTGGAGATACACTTAATTCTGTGCTAATAAGGAGACAATCATTCAAATTCTACATCAGTATTTAGGCCAACACCTGTGGCCTCTAAAAAAAATAAAATTCAAGGCTATGCGATTGTTCGCCGACATGGTCTTTTTGTTTGACTCTCATTGGTTCGCACTGGGGGGCAGCGAAGTCACTCCATGATCTGAATATCAAAAAGTTGGTTCGCCATCGCCAAGAGCTCAAGCGGAGGTCATTTTTTGAATCCAGTCAAAGTGCACGTTTACTCAAGGTACATCCCTTCGAGGTACATCCATGGCGAGTCAACAAGTCCATGGCGAGTCAACAAGTCTATGGCGAGTCAACAAGTCCTTGGCGAGTCAACAAGTCCATAGCGAGTCAACAAGTTTTGGCCGCAAGGCGCATCCATGCGAGGAACATCCTCTCGAGGATATTATCTAGTCGAGGTGCATGCATGGTACTATGTTCTCTGAGTGGAGCAGGCGAAGCGCACGGCATCATCCATAGTCATTCAAGTTCAGGGTACCTAACTATGTTAAGTTCATGATCATCAGTTTAATATGGTACTAGCTGAATCGTACAGTGGTTTCGCTGCAATGTTTTGTTGTTAAATACTTGAGTTTTAGAGCCTATTCACAGGCTTGTTTACTCACAGTTATTTTGTGTATGAACCGAGCCAATACCAGTGGCTTTGGGGCAGCATGAAACATAAACCTCTTCAGTCATTCTTGACATTCATGACTTCGAGGCTGGGGGGCAATGTTTACACCCAAATTAATATTTTACTGGACAGTAATTGTCTTAGTGAATATTAATTAAATTGATGATCCGCGTCATACCGGCGAGCCCGAAATAATGGGTTTACAAGTAACGGCCCGCCAGAAAGTCATGAGAGCTGGACAGTCCGCGTACGAATGGACTCCGCGTAACAGACTGCGTACAAGAGGAGTTTAATTGATGGGGAACACCTCGCCCCGACTTAGCATCGTACGCCAACTTGTATATACAAGAGCACGTGCATGGCTTGTGGTCCTTTAATTACATAAGCATCTCGACGGCATCTTGATGGAATCTCGCCATCGACCTGGCAACCTCGCCCCGACTTTGTGGATTGGCGCGACCTCGCCAGTGTTTAATGAGGAAAGCATCTCGATCGTATCTTGAAAAACATCTTGACGCTGACTCGGGGGTACTTCACTACTAAATGCTTGTTTAATTGGAGGTGAGGGCATCATTATCTTATCCTTGGTTGAATAAAGCAGAAGGGAAGGATGACTGGTTGATATTGTACGTGCATGGCAAGGGTTCTTATCTCATGCAATAGTTGTCCAATAGATATGAAGCATACCCAGACGTGAAGCATGTGATTACTCCTAATTCTAGTTGATTAAGGAGATACACATGCAAGCTGTGCATATCTACTTTGCATGCACGTCAGAGTTCTAGTATTCAAGGGCACTCATACAGTGCTTAGAAGGAGCATACGTCCAAGAAGTGTTCTAGGCAAACTCTACTGTTTAGAACAAAGCGACGACCACGAAGTGATTAACATCGCCTGTACCACGTTTATCGTTGAAGACTCCTACAAGTCTTTGACATGCTTTGGGCCAATACCTGTGGCCCTAAGTAATTCTATATAAAGAAGCTCTACAACAAACACACAACAACAATTACTCAAATACAACACAAAACAACTTTCAACCTAGTTGAAAACTCTCTCGACCTCGTCGAAACCTTCAGCGCTCCCAGGAGCCGATATCCCTTCGAAGCCTCTTCGAAGCCCTATTTCTAAGCGCCTCGCCGCCTAGAACCCTTCAGAGCTCTCCGGAACTCGCCCCCGATCCTCGGAAACTTCCCTATTGTTGCTCTGCTCACCCCGCAGTGAGTATCGATCGCTTGTGCTGTAAATTCCTCATCTGAGGTGGCACCTGGAACTCCGCTCGCCTGATCAAGAAGTCAAGCCTGCGCACTCACTCAACATTTTCCTCGTCCGCGAGGTGGCACGCCCGCAACTCTCCATCCTCTTTGGATCGCTATTTACCTCGGCTCAGCACGTTGAGGATCGTGGCCAAAACAAAAATTAAGAAGAAGTAAAATATAAACCAAGTACATCAATTAGGTCAAGAGGCTAGCCTAAGTTTCTATGACTACCAATTTCAATTTGCCCGCCCTACATAAATATATTTGGAGCAATACCAATTAATATGATGCGTAAGAGCTTGTCCAGGTGAAACAAAGTCATTGATCATGTCCATTCTTCCCGCACAAGATAAGATTCTGCGACCATTCACTTAGATTGCTCCAAGGTTTTGTTACAAACTTTTCTTTGATTGGCCTAGCTAGTTTCTATTTTAGACAACCACGTATGGCTTAAAAGTAAACTTAATTAGCTGGGTTGATATATATGCTTTGTTTCTTTGACTAGATCGATTACTTAACGTGATCTACTTTCATCATTCTTGACTAACATAATATTGGCTGAAAAGGGGAATGAACGAGGAGGTGGATGGGGAATTGGGTGGGGAGAAATCCAAAAACTAGCAAACAAATTAAATCACATGGACTCCACATTTGTCTTAATTAATCGCTCCTTAAACAAAATTATCCCCTTTCTGGATTCAGACCTTCTCACTAGTCTTCTGTATCATGCATATTGAAGTTATAATTACAATATCTATGTAGTAAATTATGTGATAAACTTATTGATGCCCTTTCTTTTTGGTTCAATCCCAGAGTTAAGTATTAATCTTTCCCTTCTAAAAAAAAAATAATGATATTGCCCACTCCATTATTGTTATAATCAATATCGATCACAAAAATTACGAAAATAGATTCATCACGATAAGAATATGGATATTGTGTGCTTCAAACATAATTAAATATGAGTTTATTAATATGGCACCGGCCAATGGTCATATTTTAAAGGGTTTTAGAGGTGCCCATGTTCTGTATGGATGAAAATGATGTACGGATGCCTAATATATTGCGCAGTAGTCTTCATGATCATTTACAATTTTCTACATGTTGTGCAAAAACAAACATTTTCCTTCTGGCAGGCATTAGTTTAATTTCCTAATTAAACCTCAGTATTAAGACAATTAAAACAAAAATACAACATAATTAAATTAGCATAAACCTTTTCAAATAGTGTGTGTTAAGCTCATATACAAAAATATGATGTAGAACGACGTGCAAAAGAGTTCGAGGAGTTCCGACATTATATTTCGAGATGTTCCTTGAACTCTTATGGAAGTCCTTCTACATCTAAATAGGATTACTCTTATTATTAGACCTTTATGAACTATATATAGTCTTGATATCACCGGCCGACTATGGTTTAAAGTGGACTAGCTTAGCATATTCTGACCAATTTTTGGTATTAATCAAAGACTTACTTTCTCTCCGATCTTATCCTAAAAAATAAGCACCCCCGTCGGATTAAGACGCTAATTAACATTAATCATCTAGCTAGCAGACAGAAGATTCGTCGTAAACCCCTATTAAATTGTCCCACGTGGTGAAAGCCTCGGTCGTGATTTTAAATTGTCAACTAGATCCGGCTGCCAACTTTCATCGAGCCAACTTTGCATGGATATTGAAGAAAAGTATGACCAAGGTTTTATTATAAAACCAAAGCCTCCCTCTGAGCTTTCCATTGTACCAGAGGCCATGGCTTCTCTCTCACCTCAACTAGTCACCACCACTACCATTCCATCGTCTACAACTTCCCTCTCAGCTTTCTCACATGGCTCTCAGGTTTCTTTAATCGGAAAACCTAGGCAGTTCATCCGTACAAGGGTTTCATGCAAAGCCGCAAACAGCGACCAAAATGATGCACAACCTCCTGTACCTAAGTTCGATAGGAGAAATGTGCTTCTTGGTCTTGGAGGCCTATACGGGGTTGTAGGTCTTGGAAGCGATCCTTTCGCTTTTGCCAAGCCTGTCGCCCCGCCCGACGTGTCCAAATGTGGGGCGGCGGACTTGCCTAACGGCGTAGCACCAACAGATTGTTGCCCGCCAACGCCCTCAAAGATCATCGACTTCAAGCTGCCCTCGCCAACCCCATTGCGTGTTAGGCCTGCGGCTCACGCCGTGGATGATGCTTACATTGCAAAGTACACCAAGGCCATGGAGCTCATGAAGGCCCTTCCCGACGATGATCCCCGTAGTTTCAAGAACCAAGCCAATGTGCATTGTGCTTACTGTGATGGTGCTTATGACCAAGCAGGGTTTCCGGATCTTGAGCTCCAAATCCATAACTCATGGCTCTTCTTTCCCTTCCATAGATACTACTTGTACTTCTACGAGAGAATCTTAGGTAAGCTCATCAACGACCCAACATTTGCTTTGCCGTTTTGGAACTGGGACAACCCTGCTGGCATGCAGCTGCCTGCCTTGTTCGCCAATCCTAAATCACCGCTTTACGACCAGTTCAGAGCCGCCGCTCATCAGCCGCCGACCCTGATCGACCTCGATTTCAACGGTAGGGAGGACAACACATCAAACACAACACAAACCAACAGCAACTTAAGCATTATGTACCGTCAAATGGTATCTAACGCCAAGAATGCTCAGCTCTTCTTCGGCAACCCATACCGGGCTGGGGACGAGCCTGACCCCGGTGGTGGCTCCATTGAGGGAACTCCACACGGGCCGGTTCACTTGTGGACCGGTGACAACACGCAGCCTAACTTTGAGGACATGGGAAACTTCTATTCCGCCGGAAGAGATCCTATTTTCTTCTCACACCACTCCAATGTGGATAGGATGTGGAGTATTTGGAAGACCCTAGCTCCCAAAAACAAAGACATCACTGACTCCGATTGGTTAGACTCCGGCTTCCTGTTCTACGACGAGAATGCAAACATGGTGCGTGTGAAGGTGCGTGACTGCCTTGATTCCAAAAATCTCGGCTATGTGTATCAAGATGTGGAGATTCCATGGCTGAACTCCAAGCCAACGCCGAGAAGATCAAAGGTGGCATTCAGTAATATAGCCAAGAAGCTCGGTGTGGCTAACGCCGCCGGTTCTAAAGCAAAGGTGGTGAAGATTACTGATTTTCCTTTGACTTTGAGCCGAAAGATTAGCGTGGCGGTGCCGAGGCCCAAGCAGAAGAAGAGGAGCAAGAAGGAGAAGGAAGACGAGGAGGAAATACTTGTGATCGAAGGGATTGAGTTTGACAGAGATGTGGCAGTGAAGTTCGATGTGTACATTAACGACGAGGATGACTTGCCGAGTGGGCCGGACAAGAGTGAGTTCGCCGGAAGCTTTGTGAGTGTGCCGCACAGGCATAAGCATACTAAGAAGATCAACACTGTCTTGAGGTTAGGATTGACAGATTTGCTGGAGGATTTGGACGCCGAGGATGATGAGACGGTGGTGGTGACTTTGATTCCAAGGTATGCGGCGGACAAAGTCAAGATTGGTGGCATCAAGATTGAGTTTGCTTCTTAAATTATTGAACCCCATAGTCAGGAAGCACCATCCTTGTTGGTTTAGATCTATAGCTAGCTATTGATCACCTACACGTTACATTCTTCAATTTCGTTTTGTTCTTTTTTTCTTTCTTTCTTTAATAATAAAATTTTCCTGTACAAATAAACTTGACGCGGAATGCATTTTTTTGCATTTTTTTATTATTAAATATTACAACTACGTAAGTTAAACTCATAATCTCCCACTTATTAAAAGGAGACTATACCGCTAGATCAAATGATACTTGGCATTTTCTGGCATTTCCACTATTAGGAAATTACAACTACGTAAGTTGAACTTATAACATCTCACTTATTAAAAATAGATTATGCAGTTAGAGCAAATGATACTGGGTATTTTCTAGCATTTCCACCACTAGGAAAAAAAATTTAGCGTGTGCCCAATTTTAGTCGAGCTCATTTCACCAGAATAAGATTCTAAAGCTAACCAATAGTCCAATACGGCAATAACAGTATATGGAATGCGCCTTTGAAGGTTGCATGGACCTTAACCCTAAATTCCGTCATCACGTCGATTCGTAGCACCATATATTATTATTTTTTGGATAATTCGTAGCACCATATATTGCCAATAAGAATACGCTATATTGTTATTGCTTGCTTGCTTAGAAAGGCAGAGACCAAATCAAATTCATGTATACTCATCTCTAACCTTCTCTGTTTTTCCTTTGAACAAAATGATAATGGTTTCCATCAAGAAGTTGTTTAGAAAACATGCCACGACTTCGTGACAGCCTCGACGCTCCTGACCGGTCTACAAAACTATATATTATACGCGTTAATGAATCCATCTGGTTCTAGGTGCGTGTTTTCAGATCTACAACTAAATTCGAACTCAAATTTCCTTATGGTGGAGGTAGGTAGTTGATAACTTACTGATATAGATTAAACAATATTCGACTATTGACCAAAAAAAAATATATTCGACTACAAATTTTATCGGGGAAAGAACTAGGAAAGGGTGGTGGGGTGAGAACCCAAAAGCATAAAGTCCTCGACATACATGTTGTTTATTACTTAAGTACCTCTTTAAATTAACCAAATTAAGAACTTAATCCAGCTAATTTAGACTAGCTATATATTTCTCCGTAGGTTATTCAGTTAACCGAGTGAGTTTTTACCAAAGTGACGTGACAACATCATAACCTTTTGTTTTAGTCAAGTCCAAAAGTCCACTAACAACAGATTTGAAACTAGAGGCTATGATGTTGTCACGTCATCTAGATGAAACTCACCCGCTGGAATTAAGAACCTCCGTATATTCTCTTGCTTCTCCTATATTATCACTACCATCATCATGAATCCATCACCACCATGATATATATCATACATGAAAGTTGCATTATATTTCATTTTAAGGCAACTCTCTGTATGTATTCTTTCTTTGACGATGTCAAGGCATAACCACATTTTCGATCGATTTACTAATACTGCATAATAATTATATCAACATATAGAACACTTATACAAATTATTAACTAACATATCTTTTATTTCTGGCAGCCATTATATTACGTACCCAGTTGCATAATGGATTTGGTAGAAAAGTTATAAAACCTCTCCACTAACACTATCAATTTATTTAGAAAAAAACATATGATTCTAAGAAGTAAATTCAATTGATCAACCTAATCTTTGTCACATGGCTAGCTAGAATCTCAACTACTCTTGAAAGAATACAATTTTGCGCTATATGGTGTATACTCGCAGCAGAAGAATAACGAATTCCCACTCTCATTTGAGTCATTTCTACCTAGCTAGATTGCATATGAAGCTTTCCCGTATAAAGACAAATTTAATTAGGGTCGCATTTCAATTAACAAATTAACAATCACATAAGATTGTTGAAGAAACAAGAGTAATTTGTTAGGGAATCTTTGTTTGTGCTGATCACAGTACTATTCTGTTAAATGAAAAGACCAAGAAATCATGAAAGAAAATAAGATTATATAACAGCTTAATTGGCCGGGTACCTTTAAATCTAGTATGAATTCCTCTATAGAAGGAGATTCCAAGTTCTGATTTATATATAGCACCTGGTTGATTCTCATTAATCTATCTTAATTACTTCCTTCGTCAACCGATCGAACAGCAACTTGTCTGTTTCTATACTGATCTCAATCAGAAGTACTGTAGAACCAAAGATTCATTATAAAAGCAAACCTCATTCGAGCTTCAACATCATACCTAAACCTCAGAGGCCATGGCTTCTCTGTCACCTTCAGCAGTGATCGCCACCACAAGCACCATTCCCGGTACTCCAACTTCTTTGTCTTCCTTCTCTCACAAGAATTCCCAGATTTCCTTAATTCGGAAACCTAAGCATTCCTACGCATGGAGCAGAGTCTCATGCAAAGCCACAAACAGTGACCAAAATCCTTCCAACAACTCCAACGATGCACAACCTCTAGGCAGAACCCTAGACCGGAGAAATGTACTTCTCGGTCTCGGAGGTCTGTACGGAGTGGCCGGTCTCGGCACCGACCCTTTTGCCTTTGCCAAGCCTGTGGCTCCTCCTGACGTCTCCAAATGTGGAGCCGCAGACTTGCCTACAGGTGCGCAAAAAACTGATTGTTGCCCGCCTGTAGCCAAAAGGATATTCGATTTCCAGCTCCCACCTCAGTCTAAACTCCGCGTCAGGCCAGCGGCTCACGCTGTTGACAAAGCCTACATCGAGAAATACTCCAAGGCCATCGAGCTCATGAAAGCTCTCCCTGACGATGATCCACGCAGCTTCAAGCAACAAGCAAACATTCACTGTGCTTATTGTGACGGAGCTTACGACCAAGCTGGCTTTCCCAATCTCGAACTCCAAATCCACGGCTCTTGGCTGTTCTTTCCCTTCCACCGATACTACTTGTACTTCTATGAGAGAATCCTGGGAAAATTGATCAACGACCCGTCGTTCGCCTTGCCTTTCTGGAACTGGGATGCTCCGGCTGGCATGCATCTACCAGGCATGTTTGCCAATCCTAAGTCGCCGCTCTACGACAAGTTTCGAAACGCCAACCACCAGCCGCCGAAGCTCATTGACCTCAATTACAATCTCAAGGATGCAAACGTCTCCGACGAAACTCAAATCAACACCAACCTCAAGATCATGTACAGGCAAATGGTGTCCAACGCCAAGAACCCTAAGCTGTTCTTTGGAAGCCCTTATAGGGCTGGGGACGAGCCTAGCCCCGGAGGCGGAGCAATAGAGACTACTCCACATGGACCGGTCCACATTTGGACCGGTGACAACACACAGCCGAATCTTGAGGACATGGGAAACTTCTACTCTGCCGGTAGAGACCCTATTTTCTTTTCTCACCACTCTAACGTTGACCGTTTGTGGAGTGTGTGGAAAACCCTAGGAGGGAAAAGAGAGGATTTCACCGATTCAGATTGGTTGGACTCGGGGTTTTTGTTCTATGACGAGAACGCAAATATGGTGCGGGTGAAGGTACGAGACTGCCTTGATTCGAAGAAGCTAGGGTATGTGTACCAAGACGTTGACATCCCATGGATAAGCCACAAGCCAACTCCACGTAGAGTCAAGGATGTCATCAAGAAATTTGGTCACAAGCTCCACAGCCACGGCGTTGCTCACGCCGCGGAGACTTCCACCAAGGTGGTGGCGGGGGCTCATTTTCCGATAAGCTTGGCGTCGAAGATTAGTATTGCGGTGGCTAGGCCGCAGCAGAAGAAGAGGAGCCAGAAGGAGAAGGACCATGAGGAGGAGGTACTGGTGATTGAAGGGATTGAGTTTGACAGAGACGTCGGGGTCAAGTTTGATGTGTATGTGAACGATGAGGATGACTTGCCTAGTGGACCGGATAAGAGTGAGTTTGCCGGGAGCTTTGTGAGTGTGCCGCACAGGCATAAGCATACCAAGAAGATTAACACTGTCTTGAGGTTAGGGTTGACAGATTTGCTGGAGGATTTGGATGCCGAGGACGATGAGACTATCGTGGTAACTTTGATTCCTAGGTATGGGGCAGAGCATGTCAAGATTGGTGGCATCAAGATTGAGTTTGCTGATTAAATCATTATTGGGTCATTTGGGTTTACTGGTACGATATGTGTTGTGCTTCTCCAATTTGGTGATTACTTCTTGGCTTTCGAATAATCAAATGTACGTGTATAAATAATCATGACTGTGTGGCATGCAGTTTCGTGCATTTTCTCCAATGGAAAAACTATATATGTGCCTTCTCTGTTTAGCAATGTATGATGAAGTTAATCATTAATTTTTTTTCAGGTTGTTTATGTCTTGGTTGCAACCTAACCGATTAGAAAAGCAACTGTACGTGATCTTCCTTAATGTGTGCGATCGATTTTGGTAGAAGCACGTCTACACTAAATCATTGGAGCTAGTTAATCCTTCTATAAGGGTGCAGTTGTGTTTTTCTTACTATTCAAAAATAACTAGTCTTTATGGGAAAATTCTGCTATACCGATGCTAATATTTCATGACATGCAAAGTCTCTTAAACTAACCACCACCGCTAAATATGGCATCCCTTTAGTCAGATGTATGAATGAGGATATGGTGAAACTTGAACAATCTTAGTTATATCCTTATTATATACAAGAGAATCTTAGTTATTTATGTAACCATGGTTTGAACACCTTCTAAAAGCTACCCAGATGCCATTGCCCTCTAACTAATCCAAACGGAGTTGACGAAAATGTTTAAAGTTATCAAATGGAGTTGACGAATATTCAGATCTGCAATTGCTATTGAAATATATGTTTTCAAACCAAATTGCTATCGATCTGTCCCAATTTCAGGCAATACATATTGCTCAAATCGTGGACTATTATCTTAGCGTGTTATGTACTTGGTCTAGTCATTAACTGCTACATATATAAAGAAAAAAACTAAGCTATATGCAGAAAATTAGAACCAATAACTGTGATCATCATTTCTATTATATTTACCAGAACGTTGGGAATACAGGACATACCTTATAATAGCGTGCTCTCAATGACTCTTAAATCCTGTTGCCGGAAACATTTTTAGATCTTGAATACCCAGCTAGCTTCCTGCATAATGGCACCTCACCGATCGATACACACACACACAGTTCTTACCTGAATATGTTCAAGAAAGAGCTAGCTAGATCGATGTGGAGAACTACTATTGCTGCCCGCATATATTTTTAGAACTTAGATATCCTTATATACAGGTTTTTGTTCCATGCCAATCTCAATTTTGTCCCATTGAAGTACAATTACTATTCTCGATCTAAACTTCTAAAGGACGTACTGCTAGTACAATGCAGTACGTACTCGCACTGCTGAAGCTGCAAACCAATCACGGTTTATAATATTGAGGTGGGTAATTCACTTCTATATGTTTATAATTTTCTATTATAAGCTAACAAGATTCGGCTCAGTTGGCAAGGGTGAGTTTGTTGTGGAGATCACATTTAAGTTCGATCATCGCTACCAACAAGCCTCGTTGGTTTGCAATCTGTAAATTTTCCTATGGAAATCCATACCTGGAAACTGGTGGTGTGACAAGTACGTGTCAAATGTCAGTCTTTCAGGCTTGAAGTTGTTTGCTCTGACCATACTAATGTAACGTAATCAAGTTCTCACCTAAACTTTTTGAAACAAAAAAAATTATATATATATATATTTTTTCTGTTATATAACTGAATATTAAGAGCATGGTTAATTATTTTAGTAACTTGACCCTTGATGCAAGTGCGATGAGAACATGAAATGCATCTATGTCTGGATAAGCATGTGGTCATGTGGCAGATGAATATGCAGAAAATATATTAAGGAATCGAGATCAATTAATTTTTCAGTCAAGACCTGTGTGTGTATATATATGCGGTTCATTTTCTTGCATGTGAAAAGAAAATAATTATTTTGGTTAGGTACATTTCCAGTCAATACCTAATACATACATACTCTTGCATATGTATCAGACATTCATCGTTCATAACTGCGTACCTAATTGTCACATGTATAGTTCATGTCTTCATGATGCCAGAATATGCTACCTAGAGAACACTCACACACGAGCATTTTTTTTAAACTTTGTGAATGTGTCAAGACTTCTATAATCTTTTGCAAGAATCAACAGTGCATGTTTCAGTATGAATAAAGATAAATTATGAGGCTTAATTCAACACTTTGGTCGATTGGAATCAAGTGACAGAACTGGTTTTCTGGGATCGGAACCAAGTGATAAAACTGGTTGCTTGCTGTCGTATACGCGTAATGCCCGAACAAAGCTGCAGAAGCATGGCAAATTAAAATGCCAGAACAAAGCTGCATAAGCATAGCAAATTAACATGCCAGAACTGAGAATGTTAACATTATCAGGGGAATGCTTGTCTTTGCAAATTTGCCTGCTTTCACTTCAGACGACAGACTACAAACAGAATATGTACAACACAAGATAATACACAAAAGACAGACAATCATAACCAAAATGACACCCTGACAAGATCCCCTGCACATCTAATAACCTTGCTCAAAGTCTCTAATAGGCTAATAGCTGCATAATTATATTTGAAAGAAGTCTTTTCTAGACAATAGTCATAATCATAATGTTAGTGCTTGCCTTGTATCCAGACACCAGCACTTGTAGTTTGGTTTTGACAATTCATAAAGCTCAACAGGTGTCATCTTCTCAAACTTTTCAGTTGTCAGAGAATCGAAATTCACATGGATGTCGTTTGAATACTCCGTAGCAAGTGATGCTACAATGCCTTCTGTCTGATGATCTAGGGCTCGGAATCTCTTGTACAGTCTCATTACAGCCACACAATCTTCATAAGGATCATGCATACCAGACTGGATATCATACCTGCAAAGCCAAAGCTTCATGAATCACTGAGAAATTTACAATCAGAGATGACCTTTACAAGCAAAAAACAGAGACTGCAAGATGAGGATCCCTACTAGTCTACAACTTTAAGACAATTAGAAACTTCTGCTAGTTTCTGGGTAAGTACTGAAACCGTGAAGTGCAATTGAAGATTTGCATGAAGTGAATGATAGATGGTTAACAACATTTGATGTTTACAGTTTACATTTTACAGTACAAATATGTTTAAGGGAGAGAAGGGAAATCATATGTCTCCAAGGAAAGGAAGGCTAACAAGTAACAACAGTTTCTGAATGCAATAATCTCCAACATAACACATGTGAAATGCAAGTTAGGTGGAAATGAGCCAATTTTGTGACTTCTACCTGTCGTTCTATAAGTAATATGAATAAAGCGCTTGACCACTATTGAATCAGAGATCATGAGCCAACAAAAATAGAAGGGAACATAACTTTTGCAATGTAAACCGGCACAAACTAGCACAATATTTCTTTTAGCTAAGCAACTTCCTAAAAGTAGCAGAAATTGGTTTTCAGTTAAGAGAATAAACTGGAATTAGCATAAGCGAATACCATCATTTTTACAAAAATAAAAAATAAAAATAAAAAGAAAGAAAGAAAGAAGAAGAATGAAACAAAAACCAAAGCAAAAATCTGAGAAGAATAACTAACCCCAGATATGTTCCAGTGAGACACTTGAGTGAGTAGAATAACTTACCCCAGATATGTTTTGGTGAGATACTTAAGTGAGTGACTGACAAGATTTGTTTTCATCAGTGGTTGGTACTTTGCAGTATCCCTGCATACAATATAAGGAAACATCAAGCATCTAGAGGCTGCCAAATAAATACAATACAAAAAATCAGTTCCCTGTTACGAAAGAATCAAAGACGACACTAGTTCATAAATGGTAAAGCAGCGCAAGTACTATGGCCAATATAAAGAGGGAATCAAAGATTAGAATAGCTAGCTTTGAATCCTCTGCAGAGTTATTACACACTTTTTCATTCAAAAAATTAAACTGTCCATGAAAAGGTGCTCAACATAGTGCTGCATTTAAATTCATATTGGCCTTAGGGATTTAATTGGTGCCATATCATGAAGTAGGTGCTCGAAGAAAACATGACTTGGAAAAAAGCTTTATACCTCAGCAGGTGCTGAGGATAATACATTGCCATGCAATCCAAATCATGATCCAAATCATGCCCCACAAGAAGCTTGGCCTTTCCCCCATCCAACCTTGATCTCCCAATGGACTCTCCATTGTACAAAATTTCCAAGATCTTATCGTGCACATCTTTGAGTGGCATTGCATTTGTAAGATGATCTTCTGTTAACCCAGTAATTTCGTATCTGTAAATGGCATTTGAATCAGAGCAGACTGTTTCCAAACTCTTGAGACAATCCAAAGATGAGAAGTCATACACATACCTGTAATTAGTGATAGGAAGTTGAGGCCGCACATAGGTGTGGAATAGGATTTTCTCGTCTTCATCAGTTAGGCACACCCTTGCACACAGGTCCAGTGATCCATCACTTCCACCACCAACCATTTCACAATCCATTGCAATTGCTTCGGGGTGGTTATCGAAGTGGTTTTCTCCACAGAAATTCATATAAGACTGAGATTTTGCATTAGGCAATGTTCCCTGCAACAGATCAAATAAAAATGTAAGCCATGTATGTCTATATATAAATAAATTCAGAGGTTAAGAAGTGTTGTTGATGGATCAATGGACAATAAGACATTGAAGGTAATCAACTTACTATAGGAGCAGGTGCAGATAGGAGACAGACTTCTCTATGCTGGCTAAGAGAAGCAGGATTATCAAAGAGCTTCAAACATAGATCACATCCTTGTTCAGTGAAAATCTTCATGCAATTTTCTTTTGCCATTGGACCTAAATAATAGGAGCCAAAAGATAAATTGAAAACGCAGTTTCATCTATGAAACATAAAAACTACTCAATCTTATCAGCTGTCATGAACTTGCATCTCACCAGTAAGATGTTCCCTCAAAGACTCGAATGATTTGCAGTGCTTTCTACACACTCCACATCTAGGATCATGATCTGAGTGGAAGGCAACCTTCATATGCTCAATGAAATGTTCTTTCTTCTTATATTGTTTGTAACAAGCAGGACATGTGTGCCTGTAAGCCCATGGGTCAAGAAAAATCATCAGACTCAATCAAATTCATACATTGCATTCAGTCCCAAACTCCCAATAGAAATAAACCTTTGTAACAAGTAAAATACTTCACTCGCATATAAGTAAATACACAGATTATGTTTACTTGTTTGGAAGATTGAATTAATTTAAACGGTTAAGATACATTAGTCTAAGAGTAAAACTGAAAATATATGAACATGTTCCTGCAGCCTTATTATATGTAAGCATTACAGTACTTTCTGGGCTTAAATATGAAACTTTTACAACTACCCTGACACATCGATTACTCTCCTGCAATGACTACCATGACTAAACCAAACAATTTTCAGATTGCACACTTCAGACATCAGATTAAAGAATGTCCGAACTGATAGCACCACAATCAAAGAATTCTGTCATCAAGAAAAATAAACACTTCCACGAGAACCAGAAAATGCACAATAACCCATATGAAAAGCGTTAAAGATCCAAACTTCAAACTACTCTTAACATTTCCAGCACAATCAAAGCTACCTAGGCCAAGAAACACCTTTGGAGTTACTAAATTTAGAAGCAGATAATATAATATCTCTAAAATGAGCAAACCAAAGCCAGATCCAAAGCAGTAGCCAATGCCCTCCATATAACATAAAGATCAATCTTTGAACTGAAAAATCTGTACTTTATCAGCAACATGCAAACCCTTATGCCAAGGGTGGAAACGAAGCCAAACCCATAAACCTCAACAATTGCAAAAACATGAGAGAGAGAGAGAGGTGAACACCTAGCTGTTGGGGTTTTCTCACTTTTCTGCAAGTCGTCGGAGTCCATGGAGTGAATGCCGGAATAGTGTCCCAGTGAATCGGAATGGGGATATTCTTGCTTCCCAAATAGGCAAATATAGTGACGAGAGAGAGAGAGAGAGAGAGAGAGTTGGTCAGGGTTTAAAGCATTTTAGTGATTTTACCACACTACTGTGCGCAAGTGTGCAACGATGTACCTGCGATCGAAACCACATGCCAGCAATCATACGATGACAAACAAACTGATCTACACGGTTGTTTTCCCGAAATTAACCTTCAAACTTCGTGTTGATCGAGTTCTGAACTCTGAAGTGGTCTCTTGGTCTCAAAAAGGGTCAAGTTTGGTACTTCCAATACCAAAAGCAAACAACTGAAACAAGAGTGTACCAGAGATTAAGAGGCCGCACAATTTCTTCAATTTTTCAACTCCATTTTTATCCGTTATAGTTGTTGTAACTTAATTTTAATCTAAATTATCGTGACCTTTTACCACTAGGACTAATTGAAGAACATCATTATTTTTTGTAACAATATAACTCATCTTTTAAATGTGTCGACCCTAACAAGTAATAAATTTTGACAATACATGTACACTAAATGAAGTAAGAAAAAAAGACGAAAATTCGTTATCAAAATCCTCTTATAAAAAATATATATATTCCCAGAAATATATTCACATGTCAGAAAAGCTTACATGAATTTATTTATTTTCCTCAATATCAAAAATAAATAATAAATATAAAAAAATTCTTGCGGACTAATGGTTGTCCTTGTAATCTATATTGTGGGACATAACTATGAACATATGTGTAATGAAGTTGAAAGAAATTCCTAAGAACAGCAGGTCATCCAGATATTTCCTCAATTGTATAGGACTGTACTTGTGGTGGCGTGTCAACTGTCAAGCATGGCCCAAAAGCTGTTTCTTATTTATCCATTATTCCGTTTACAGAGGTAGAGAAGTTCTCTTGATAGACTGCAGCTTACTCCTGTCATTCTTGATGGGGCCCTTGGCTGTTTTACTGTCTAGTGAAACCCTTCTTACAGCTGGAGGAGCGAAGCCACCTGCTGCAGTTTTCTCTGCAATTCTCTTCTGTCGTTCTATTGCCATTTCCTCCATCTTCTTCCGAATTTCTTCTTCCTGTTTACGGGCATATTTCATCAGATTCAAGAACTGAAAAAGAAAATCTCAAATGTATAAAGATAGAACAACTTCACAAAAAATGTTGTGTACTCTCAATACATACCCTCTCCTGTTTGCTCTTGTGTGCTATAGGCCTACTTGCAGGAGATGGTTTTTTGCTTTTGATATCAAACCTGTTGCTCCCAATAGGTTTCCGTAAACCACTAGACTTTGCCTCTCGATCTTTTGTTCCAGGAACTTTACTGATCTTCTTCAGATTGACATTTGTACCATTCGAAGCAGGCTTGTCATCCACATTATCACCTTTTTCAACAACAGAACATCTTCTGTCGGCCTCTTGAAATGCGATATCTGCTGCATAGTCCACAGGCCAAGAAATTCCAGTAGACTCCAACTTGGAGTCCCTTTCAAGAACCATGTAAAAGTCATCTGGCTCAGCAATATTAGATAGTCCAGGCTTATCTTGTGGAGTATCTATATTGCCATTTTCTTTTTGCTCAGCTAAACTTAGATCAGCATCTTCCGTTTTCCATGGAGATTCATATGTATTCTCGACTGCTGATCGAGACTGTATAAAGAAAGAATCATCTATGCACATGCCTTTGGGGTTTGCTTGATTGGTTTTTTCTGGTGCAAAAATGCAATCACCATCAAAAACTGTTGGCTTCACCATCTGATTTTCTGCATTTACCGAGTTATTGGCGCTGAACCAGTCTTCTCTCCAACTCTTTCTTATAGTAGACTCAACAGCAGCTGTAGAAAAACCAGACCCATTGCCAGTTCCTTGTTCTTCTGATCTTTGCAAAAACAATTTATCCTCATCTGCACCATCTTTTCTCTCAATACCTGAACGAAAATTGACTTCATTCCGAAAATCTTCCAACTTAACCATGTCTTCATTTCTTCCATTCCTCTCCATCATAACCAGAGGATCAGCTGCATGTGAAGCTGTTGGTTTCTTTAGATGCTCCTCAAATCCAAGCTCCACATTTAGCCTAGACCCTAACGAATGAGCATTAGAGCTACTCATAATAAAATGTTCATCTCCAACACCATTAGTGGCCACAGAACTAACATTATGTGATCCATTCAAAATACGCCCACTGTCCTCAACATCTCTTTCGTGTGAGTTTGATTGTTGTAATGCCAACAGTAATTCTTCTGCTTTCGCAAACATTTGTTTATCGGTATCTCCCTCATCAAGCCCCTCATCTGAAAGCGATTCATCAGATACTCCACCTTTATTCCCATCTTTCCTCTTAGGAGTGATGTAGTTAATATTTTGAATAACCACTTTTCTGGAGGATTTCTTCTTGAACTTCTTTTTGGTCAAATTCTGTGAGGAAGAATGCTTTTTCTCCTGCTGTGTATCTGAATCATTACCACTTGTGTAAGTAGAGTCACTTGAATCTGTTTGGTTTCCTTCCTCTGAATACTCAGATTCTTTTCTATTTGGGTAGTTCTTTTTGCTTCTTGAAGATGACCTCTGAGTCCTACGATAATCGAATTGCTTACCATAGCTTGCTTCATCCATGCTAGGATGCCATTGCATGTTGCTTGGATAGTGAGGAGGAAAAGACTGCATATTAGGGAAAGGATATCCATGGTAGGGAGGCATACCATAAAAGTACTGAGGATTCTGGTTTGAAAACGGCATTGGCACTTGATCTGATGCAGGCATTATATTATCTGCAAAGATCATATATTACATCAACAAAATGCTAATTCATTTGCCGATAACAGATACTACAGATATATCTGTCCTTATAACTATGTAACAAATACATATAGTAGGCCATTGTCAAACAAAGGTATATTCGATAAGGAGTTTATATTTGTGCATGTAAAATAAGTATGAAGCAAGGAGCACATAGACAATAAGTAATACTTGTTTTGCCGTCTAGGCTTGCATGACTAGGAGTTGAACCAGATTTTGAGGAATTATTAGTGAGACCACCATTGAGAAGATTCAGCATGAAATTCTGATTAGGCAAATCTGTTTCATTTGCCATTACAATTCCAGATTCTCCGGCTAATTGCAATTCTGACGAAGAACAGGCTGCCATAGCTGCTAGTTCCTCTCTCCATAAACCATCTGTGTGCTTTTTCTTGTGTAGTTCCCGAAAATTGATGCATGCTTCCCTACAATATATAACACATATTTGATCTTAGAAGACTGCTGCATGCTCAACATTAATGGAAAGTGCAGTAAACTGTAAGTGAATAGTTGACCGGTTGTTACCAGTAACCAGTTCATACTTTAAACGTGAAGCTCCAAATGCATCTGCAAACATAATGAGGGCATCAAGATTGTGGATTTCAAATCCAGCAACAAGCCCACGAGCATAAGCCATCGCTTGCTCTTTCCGAAGCAATGCTAACCGAGTTCCCAGAAGGCGTTGAAGGTGAACCCTTAACATTACAAAAACTGAATCAGTTAAGAACATGAATATCGTATCCAGTATAATTTGTAAGCATCAGAAATTTATAATTACTTGGAGTTTTCATTCTCTGCAGCATCCACTGCTTCTTCATGTCCACCTTTATTCTGGAAATAAGCACAAAAACGAAACTCAGAGTAATCAGTATCACAGAAAAAAAAATTGTTTATGTGTGATGTTACAAAGTCGCAAACTTGAACTTAACTCGCTACCTTTGAACTTAAAGAATCAGCTGATTTCCTTTTACCACCATTGGCAGATACATTTCCTGATTAACCAAAATCAATCTGGGGATCAATCACAAAATTCAAGTCCTTCACTGATCTAGATTGTGGCATTACGAAAAATTCCTTATCAATTGATAAACCTTTCATAAATTTAGTTTTGTCCGATTATACACTATCTGAATGAGTGAATGGACACACTTCAGTATTTCATTTCAATAGAATATCGTTTTCTTGGGTAGCCTAGTTCATACAGGAGACATGACATTTCAACCATTTTCTAATCAACCAAATACAGCAAACAACAACAAAACCCACATAGCTCAGAAAACCAATACAAAAAGAGAAATTGACAAACCTTCTTCTAGTTGTACAGAACTCTCAATCTGCAAAATCTCCTTTTCAATACTGACAAACCTCTCCAGAACCGCTGGAGTGCTAACAAACCTCACAAATCTACAACAAAACCAATCCAAGACCAATCATCAATGACGCAATCAAAACTATTGGGAAATGTCACAAATCAACAATATTGGAAGTCAAAACAAGAAAGAGGGTACCTTTGAAAAGTGGGCTTGGTGAACCAATGAGCATCTCTAGTAGGGGGGCGAAGAGTAATGGAATACCCACCTCTAGAAATCTCATCTCTCAGAGATTTGAGGTGAGAAACAAATGGCTGGAACAACCCAGATGCCAGCTTCTCTGATTTGCCTCCATAGAAGATCACCAAGTCACATCTTCCACACACATCAGATCACATAATTAGATACTCTCAAAAACCAAAAGACCAAAGAAACAGAGTGACTGAAATAGCAAGTATATATATGTACCTTGTTCGAGTTGGAGTGAGTTGAAACGAGGCATGATCGAGTTGAGCCATGGATGAAAGCAGAGAGTGGAAGAGAGAGAAGAGAGTAAGGTGAAGCTAGAATGGCATAATGTCAAAGTGTGAGTGATGGAGTAAAGTAAGAAGAGTATGTCATGTTGGGGAACGTGGGATGTCACATTTCCACAGTTGGAAAAAAAAAAAAGAAAAAAAAAAAGGAAGAGACAAACAGAGAGAGCTAAACACACACAGCTGGAAATGATCGAGCTTTGCACATGCTAATCCTCACAAAGGCGGCGCGATTATACTCATTTTACCAGACTCCAGTTCTCCGGTTTTTGTTTTGTAAAGTCATTTTGACCCCACGTTTTCAGTTTATTTACGAATAAGCTTTCGGCAGTTTCCAACATCCTCCAGCCATCTCCGACCATTTCCAAGCATATCAAGACGTACACGGTGCCATGTAGATTGATAAACTGATCCTGGAAACATCGGAAACACATCGGAGAAGGCTGGAAACGTGCCGAAAATGCGTCGGACACGCACCGCAAACGTCCTGAAATGTCTTTGTAAATACACTATATACAAAAGGGCAATACTGATCTTTCGCCATAAAGAAAAAAAATAAAAGAAAGCTGAAACAGCCGGAAAATCATTTTGCCCCACGTTTCATGTTTATTTACGAATATATTTGAGGCATTCTACGGTCGTCTCCGACTATTTCCAGCCATATCAAGTCGTACAAGGTGCCTTGTAGGTCGATAAAATGGTCTCAAAAATGCCGGAAACGTATTGAAGAGGATCGGAAATGTACTGAAAACAGCATTGTAAATACACTGGATACAAGAGAGTAATAATGACTTTTAACCTAAAAAAATAAAAAGAAAAGAAAGCTTAAACAGTGGGAAAGTCTCTCTACATTTCATGTTTATTTACAAATATGTCTTCGACCGTTTATGGCTTTCTCCGACGGCGGTTTCCAGCAATATCAAAAAGTGTGCCTTGAAGGTTAAGAAAGTGGTCTCGGAAATGCCAGAAACGCGTCGTAATAGGCCAGAAACGTGTCAAAAACGTCTAGAAACGCCTATGTAAATACACAAGATACAAGGGGTGATACTGATCTATCCTCAAAGAAGAAAAAAAGAAGCTGAAATAGACATGAAGTCATTTTTGCCCTCGCATTTCTGATTTATTTACGGATATGTCTTCGGCCATTTTCGGCATTCTCCGGCCATCCCCGGAAGTTGTCGGCCATATCAAGGTGCACATAGTGTCTTGCAAGTTGATAAAATGGTCTCAAAAACGCACCGGACAAGGCCGGAAACACACCGATCGTGAAAACGTCCGGAAACATCTCTATATACACTTGATATAAGGGGGTGCGTAATACTGACCTTTCCACTCAAAGAAATATAGGAACATCCCTAGCTGAATATTTCATGTATTGCGAGCAACACACTTTAATCATTTATGACGATCTCTCCAAACAAGCGCAGGCTTATCGCCAAATGCCTCTTCTATTACGAAGACCGCGTGGCCGCAAAGTGTATCCGGGATGTATTTTTTATCTACATTCACGCCTTTTTCTGTTTACCATATATATAAGTTCTGTTGTAATGTCGGATTCTTGGGGATCATCCATTTGGGATAGAATTGATACAAAAGTGTAGTCCTAGTCTTGAGTCACAGATAAGAAGGTTTATACATGTGATATCATGTAGATTGATAAGTAGAAAGGCTCACCTTAATTTGTTAGCTAAGTGAAAGTGCATCCCGTATTCTATCACAAGTAGCGAGCACTAACCAGATACATACACAGGCCATCTACTCTAAAGATGGAGTTCTGAGGAATAAACATGAACACGATTCTAAACCTTAAACCCCTAGAGTTTCCGTTTAATATACGTACGTGAATCTTCCAATTACAGATTAAGAGAGGAAAATCATGAGATAACAAAGTGGCACTTCTAAATGGGATCATGCATTATCATTTTCAGTCACATTATTATGACTCTAGTCACTCCAATTTCCTTGTAAAAGCTAGTAAGGTTTAATTATATATCTTGTTGAGTGTGCCTTTTGATCAGACAGAAGCAAGCTAGCAACTTCAATCGAGATACATACATTACGTACTTACAGAACTAACTCTTGGTTCTAAGTTCTAACCAGTTGCAAAGCATTTTCCCAAACCAGTTAACTAAAGTACCATTGATCATGGAATTAACGAAGCCTGAAAGCTTTGACGGATTCTTTTCTTCCAAAACTGGAAAAGTTTGCAGGCAAAAGCCAGTTTGCCGTATGATATAGTGTTGAGATATATATCCCACATCGGAAAAAATAGGACCTTATTTGTGGTTTATAAGGGTTTAGGTCACTTCATCCATTGCCAATTGGTTTTGGATGTGAACCCTATACTAATTTATCATAGTATTAGAACGGGTTACCCACCTTCACGTGTGAAGGTTACACGAACTCCACGTCAGCCAAAAATGTGAATATATGTTGGATTTTAGTTAGAACAATAGAACTAGGCGATATTAGCGCTTGACCGACCAAGCAAAACGACTGTACGTGTTCTTCGGACTCTTTGGAACTATTTCCATGGAGTAAAAATTACTTGTGCGGCAAGAAATAACCCCATTTCAGAATCACATTTAGATACCAGTAGGGAAGTTTAATAGAATGATTAATAAAATCTTGGGGTTTGACTGAAGACGAAGAAGAACTGAACAGAAATACAATTCAAGGATTCAAGTTAGGCTTAGTCGCTTGAAAGGGATACTTCTATTCTCCCCAGTGCATTCCGACCTAGGCTGACTGCCTGAGTATTCCGAATAATTTGACTTGTACGGACATGACGTTTGAAGAAGTCGGGCTCCAAGAATATGATCCGGCCGGAATCAGTAGTAGATTGAAATTCCCGGGTAACCAATACTTCTATATCCAGTACTCAGTCAATTAGCTCCTAGCCTCTCCTAGAACTTTGACCAGTTCCCAAACCTCTTAATCAAGAAAAGCAAGCAAAGAAGCAGCAGGATTCCAAACATGAGGAAGTGTCATTTTCTTTTATTCGATTCCAAATCACACTTTCTGTCAAACTTCTATTGAAATTGAGAGGCAATTTCATTCTCCAGCCGAACCATGTGTTCATAACTTCAATTCGAGTTTGTCACTCACTTCATCTTAAGCCTCTTCATTCTTAAGTTTGTAACCATTTTCCGTCATTTTTTCGCTTGTCACCATTGTCAAAACTCAAAACCAATCAAGAACTTCATGACTAACCTGATAGTCGATCAAGAGAGCTAATCAACGTAATGTAAGTAAGGTAGTCATCATCATGAAAGTTTAAGGAATTAAGGGGAGCATCCAAGCCAAATATTTAGAAAATGAAGCACATTAGGAAAAAACCATGAGAAGAATTGCTAAACTAGTGCTGCATTATCAAAGTTAATTAGAGTTGCTTTAGCTCCAAATGAAGGTTCTTGGGAAACGGCTAAATTCAAGTCACGTCAAATGACACATGCAAGGATTCCGGTAAGCATATATGGAAGTCCCCTTCAATAATTGACTGAGATTTTACAGATCACTCGAAGATGTTGATTATTTCAAAACTAGCAAACAATAGTGACCACATTATTTCACTAACTTCGATCTGTAAAAGAAATTAAAAAATATATTCATTGCAGTGTCGATCATCCGAAAATCTTGATAAATTTCTAGGTATACAACAAAAACTGTCGTTCCATTTTCCATTAACATTCCAGTGGGAGCTTCATCGACTTAATCTTCTCTTCGAAATTAGAAGTGAAAAACAAACTCCTTTGTGCTTAATCTAATGTACACAGTATTTTACAACTGAAATTTCTTTGTAATTACGGGGTAAGTTAGATTTTCACGTTAGGGTTCTTGTACAGATTTAACTCGTATATAGTTTTCGTGCTTTGATCGAAGACGAGCTATGAAGGAAGGAAAAGTATATATTCCTAATTCCTCAGAAGATTTATGTAGTCCAACAGAAAGACTGCGCCCGGATTTAAAACCATATATATATGGTTGATACCCACTTTCGATAATGAGGACAAGACACAAGGGTCCCTCTTGCCTAATCAAATTGAAGGTTGACACTTCAAAATTACATACAAACTGAGTCAAAGGGCACGTTTTGATCGATCTGCAGAGACTCACACTAATAAGACTCTCTCATTGGAAAAATTGCCTTAAAGTTATTTTTTGTACATATATATCAAATTAGTTGAGCATCTTTCGCAGTAACAAAGACAGCTATAGGCGCATTACAAAACAAAGATAATCATACTAGTACTTCACTGAAGCTAGCTTATTGATCTTCCACAACCGAAACCTAGCTATTTGGATTTCGCCTAGGTAGAATCTAGTGCTCATCAAACTAAGTTTTGTTAGGAAAATGAGGAGCCTCTTGCTCCTCGTACATATGATCAAGCTGAAATAAGTTTTTTGTGTTCATGGTTTGATGAGGGTGAAGCAACTCTAGAAGATGAGAATATTCTTAAATCTTTTCCAATGTCTCAAAAGAAACAATTAAAGACAAAAAAAGATTTACGAGACTCTTACCCTACCCGTAATCAGACTCCCGTCATGCATTTTAATCTTTGATGCAATCGGTTTTGGTTATATTTGTTTCACCATTTTTTGGTTGTATTTTGCTTTTGTTATTTGTTCTAAAGGGTTTTAGCTTCATGTCCCCTAGTTATTTGGATCCGAACATGTATCATTCTGTATCCCCCACTTGTACAATTTGTTGCCTTTGGAGTCCAAGATGATGTGAGTTGTTGTCTGTTAATTAACAGACGTCATACCACCATAAAATGTGCTAAATAATTGTTAGACCAACATAAAATGCATAATATACAAAACTAGTAATCTTAGTAAATTGTGATTACGAACCAAGTGAGTCATGACTTATGGTCTTATGCGCAACTGCTCAAGAGCCAAAAAAAAAAACTTGGAGGCTGCAAAAGCACTGCAATCTCAGTCAAGTGTTGGCTAGGTAACCCAATTCTGCAAGTTTTTTCAAGGAATATATATATATATATATATATATATATATATATATATATCCGAATTTATGCATTTCCATCTTGCATTATTGTATAGATACATGTATTTTGGTTATATTAATCTTATTAATCGTAGAGTAACTTCATGCATGCATTACTATACTCGTTTCAGTATATCAGTATATTGCAATATTTTCAAACCGTATTCCATCGTTAAAAAAATAATAAAATGTTTTGAAACTGTAACTATGAAAATGAAGAAAATCGTCGATCGTGCTAGTGACCAAGTAAAAGCAAAAAAAAAATTTTGCACATATTTTAAGAAATACGTGCTTGAAGGTTCAAACAGTTCCATGAAGCCTAGATAGTCAAGAATTTCACGGCCACTTTCTGTGTCTTAGCAAATAATCTACCAGGTATTTTCTCCAAGTCGAAACTCTGAATTCAAGAGTCAGCAAACCCATCCATCCTACTTCCCCGTAGCAATATATATATTACCCATTTGTCGGTCCATAATTTACAAACAAAAAATTGTATTAGAATTACAAAGACAATCAGAACAATTCTTTTAGACGTAGAGAAAGTACTACACATAATAGTTTTCCTCTTTAGCTTGTTCAAAAAGCCATGCAGCGTTCATCACCAGCTTTGGTTCGTCAGATACTCCGCCACAACCGCATGAGCAACGTCCAAATGGTACCGGCCCTCTCTTCGGTGGCGTCGCCTCCCCCGCCCGGCCCACCCTGCGACGTGTTCATAAACCACCGTGGGATCGACACGAAAAGAACCGTGGCAGGGCTGCTGAACTACCACCTGTCTAGCAGGCTCAACCTGCATCCTTTTTTGGACAGCAAGAACATGAAACCAGGGGACAGGTTGTTTGACAAGATCGACGCTGCAATTCGGAAATGCAAGCTTGGGATCGCAGTGTTTTCACCGCAGTACTGCGAGTCTTACTTCTGCCTCCACGAACTCGCTCTTCTAATGGAATCCAAAAAGAGGGTTATACCGGTTTTCTGCAACGTGAAGCCGTCTCAGCTTAGGGTTAAGGACAATGGAGTTTGCCCTCAGTACGAGATTGAGAGGTTTAGTTGGGCCCTTGAAGAAGCCAAATACACAGTTGGACTCACCTTCGACTCCTCTAAAGCGTATGCATATATTCACAAAAGCTACTTAATTTGTTTGATTCCAAGTTTCAACATATATACATCAAATAATAGAGAAATCTAATATTTCGATTTTGATTTGCAGTGATTGGTCGGAGTTTCTAAGAGAGGCTTCGGATGCAGTGATGCAGAACTTGCTGGAGGTAGAAGGAGAACAAGCATATCTACAAGAGAAGTGACAGTAGTCATGCAAATATGTTGACACAAAACACATTCCCTCACTAATTCACACCAATTATAAAATACAGATGCCCCTTAGTCTGTTCATCAGTTTTAATTATTCAATTGATTTTTTCTGTATAGAAGAAAAGGAAAGAGTGTCTTCTAACAAATGTTGATATGATAATGTAGATGGATATCAGTATGTTATAAAAGTAACAACCAATTATTAAAATAAAAAATCAAGTAACAACCAATTGATGTTTTCATGACTTATTTGGGGTTTTTGGTACCCCGGCATCTCTAATATTTAATCGAACAATTTTTTTTATGGAAGTGCTATTTTGGGGGGTGGTGCATTGTGTTTACAAAAACAAATGGATTTTCTTGTTTTTGTATAAATTTTCGGATGCAGTTATGCATGTATTTTCCTAGAACAAGAACATCCATTTGTTTTTGTAAAGTCAATATTCTGTGTTCATAAGCTAGCTATATATGTACATCATATATTCATCGATCAACAAATACTAGCTAGCTGCATCGTCGATATATAGTACGTGCTCAATCATTAGTGTGAAAATCCTCAGGAGAAGGCAAGAAACCACCATATATATATATGAAAGCAAAATCATAGTTGGTTATGCATGATTTATTGCTTTAACAACTACCAAGCTAGCGAACCAATATTTGAAATGTCCAAATTGAAAAGTCGAGAGAACTGGAGAAGTATATATATTTGAAATGTCCAAATTGAAAAGTACGTCGAGAGAACTAGAGAAGTATATATATTTGAAATGTAAATTCAAAACTAAGATACGCCCGGGAAAGATCATAGAATTTATTTTGTGATTACCAGGAAGCTATTAACTAATAATATATATTAATTAATTAACATCTAATTCGTGTGCTTATTAATTTGTCGCGATCGGTAGGAACTGGGAAATTTGACTTTGAATTGACTTCACTACAAAACTGAAAAATTTGTGCTCTTAATTTGATCAACTCTCGACAGTGGCGTAGGGAGGGTAGGGCGAGAAGGGTCAATTGACCCTTCTAGCTATTGAATTAAGCGGCCATTGGTTGAAATATTTGGTAATCACATATATAAACTATAATTAATGACCCTCCTCACATAAGAAAATCTGTAAAATTGAAAGGGAAGATGATCAAAAGTTTTGATCTTATGGCCCATTCACCCCACAAGTCTAGTGTTTGGATGGGTGTCCACCATGTTTTGACTTTTTACTGCATTTTATTTATTAAGTGGCCAATTAATAATGATTATGTCCCATAAATCAACACAGTTAAACAATATATATTTAGATTTATACACCGAATAATGTAATATAAAGTAATATATATATATATATATATATAATATTTTTTTTTAACAATGGATGTAATTTATGTTATTTGATGAATTTGAAGTTCATCTTTGTCCAAACCCCCACCAATAACCAAGATTGATTGGGTTAAATAATTTATTAAATGCTGATTTAGTATGAAGGATATATGTTACTTAAAAAGAGTTAAGTTTTGACCCTTCTAAATAATATTTCTGGCTACGCCACTGACTCTCGATGAAGTCACCAGTCACCATCGAACCAAAAGAAGAAAGTTCTCAACAATACCTATATAATTTGTAATATCACTTAATTAGCTACATTGTCCAGCTACACGTACTAAGACCAGGGACACCACCCAAATCTTTTGAAGATGGTCAATTACACCACAATTGTGTAGGACTAAATGGTTACGATTATATACAATTGTAATGATCTGGCTCCCTTTTTATGTAATAATATGTCACGTATGATGACCAGTTTGATAGTTTCAACACCATAATCGATTAGTTATTAACTAATCATAATTAATCATTTAACATGCATGTAAACTTTCAATATATAATCATTTATATATACATAAATGAAATTATACATTAACAAAAACACTAAGTTCAATTTTAATTAACACATAATTTTGACAGACAATTTAAAATTTTATATATCGCACTAGTGGAAAAAATCACTTAGCCGACGGAAAAATAATATTTTCGTCGCCTAAGATCTACTTAGCCGACGGAAAACCTTCCGTAGCCTAAGTTTTAACCTAGCCGACGGAAAAATATTCCGTCGGCTAAGAAAATCTTAGGCGACGGAAATTTTTACCTAGCCGACGGAATATTTATATATAAATATAAATGATTATTTATGATAACCTAGGCGACGGAAAAATATTCCGTCGGCTAAGAAAATCTTAGGCGACGGAAATTTTTACCTAGCCGACGGAATTTAAAAAAAAAAATTTAAAAAATAAAAAATAAAAAAAAATAACCAAATTTAAAAAAAAAATTAAAAAAAAATTTTTTGGCGGGATAACTGCCGCTTAAATATTTTGAACTTAGGCGACGGAAAAATATATTCCGTCGACTAAGTTCAAAAATTTTAAGCGGCAGTTATCCCGCCAAAAATTTTGAAATTTTTTTCGGTTCCATTCTATAACTTTCAGCTCTCTCTCCCTCATCCTCTTCATCTCTCTCTCCCTAGCTCGTCTGCTGCTCTCTCTCTCCCTCGTCTGGTTGCTCCCCCACCACAGCGGCGCCTCCTCCTCCTCCTTCGCCGCGGCACCTCCTCCTCCTCCAAGCAGTGCCGCCTCCTCCTCCTCCTCTTCTCGGCGGCAACTCCTACTCCTCCTCTTCTCGGCGCCTCCTCCTCCTCCTTCGCCGCGGCACCTCCTCCTCCTCCAAGCAGCGCCGCCTCCTTCTCCTCCTCTTCTCGGCGGCAACTCCTCCTCCTCCTCCTCTTCTCGGCGCGCGACACCTCCTCCTCCTCTTCTCGGCGGCACCTCCTCCTCCTCCCGGCGAGTTTAGCGTCGGAGGTGGAGTGGAGTTGTTCGGGAACACGCAAACATAACCGTCGTGGTCGCCGGAGAAGAGGAAGAGAAGGAAAAAAAAAAAAACCTAAAAAAACGAGAAAAAAAAACCGCGCCAATTATTCTAAAAAAAAAAATTTAAATTTTTACTTCCGTCGACTAAGATCTTAGGAGACGAAATATTTCGTCGGCTAAGAAAAACTTAGTCAACGGAAAAGTAATTTCCGTCGACTAAAATCTTGGCAGACGGAACTATTCCGTCGACTAAGTCCCACTTAGCCGACGGAATAATCAATTCCGTCTGCTATTGTCTTAGCAGACGAAGCTTAGCCTACGGATCTTAGCCGACGGAAATTCCGTCGGCTAAGATATTTGCAGACGAAATATATGTCTTAACTGACGGAACGGTTCCGTCGGCTAATAGCCATAATCCAGTAGTATCTTTTTTTGTATGTATTAAGGACTTTGATTTAATACACGAATAGTTACGTAGAGTACTCTATGCATGCTATACATGCAAAGAGTTTCATTTGGTAAGCTATAGGATCTCTAATTTGTGTGTTAATTAACCCATACAAGCCAAATAGGGATCGAGATTAATTATGGTTCCACTTTGCTCTTATTTTGGTTTTCAATGCACAATTCTCATCTTTTCTGAATCTGAATGAATGCAATTTTCAAATTTCTTGAACAACTTTAATGGGTCAGTACCAATCAAATAATGAAATAAATAAAAGTTGAGCTTGAAAGCTTCCCTTGAGTTTCATTTCATAAAATTGTGGAAGCATGTCAACTTCTCAAAATTGGCCCCCAAAGGAATGGACAGAATTCGGCAAAAGGCCCTTAATGTGAAAAAGCCCACTAAGCAAAATTTTGATTCTTAACATATCGCACTTCGTAGGGACTTGAAGCCACATTTATAGATATATATCGACTATCTTCATGTCGCATGTTTACACAATTTTGTTGCATCAAGAACAAGATCGGTCGCAGTTTCTAAACCACACACACTGATCTGTAAAGAGATGAATGAAAATGGCAGCTGTCCCTCTATATGTGTTCATGCATGAATCAAAGAAAAGAGATAAATATGAAATGAAATGTAATGTGATGCACCGAATACTTTGCGAGATATTAGCTGTCATCATATAAAATTTTGAGAGAGGGGAAAGTCCGATTCGGATTTAAACTTTATTTAACATGTAAATAATTTGTGATATATTGTAGTTTTTAGCTGGTTGGTTGGGTCGAATTTTAGGGTGTGAAAAATGTAACGTAAGTAGTGTCCAAATCTAAGGGTAAATAAACCTAATTCTATCAATTAGGTCATGCGCCCTAGACAAAAACAACTATCAAGATGCTCATTCATCAACCATGTAATTGGCGCTTATCTTGGAGCTTTTGATATATATAATCGTGATCGATCCTGATGATCGATATGTTTGGTGCGCCTAACAAACATGAAACAGTGACGCAAAATTGCCCACATATATAGAGATCCAACTATGCCACATCACATGGCTAATGTGAAACAGAAACAGAAACATCATGGGTTTAATTTTGGATTATGTATAATACTTTCGACATGTACATGAGCTAGACACAGAACATGATGGTTTCCAAATACACCTTAAACCGCTTCAAATGACACGGGTTAATTAATTTTTTTGAGTCGGACTGCTTACCTCCCACTAACTATAGATCGGCAACTCTTGTTCTAGCCTCTATGTTTCTTCTAATCTTACGGATGATTGCCCTTCGACTGTATCATTTTGTCGATAACACGAACCTGAGTAGATGTCGATGTGAATTTTTCAAACGTCCGAGTTTTGGATCAGTTGGTGTTGGCCATGGTGTTGCAGAGTACAAAATCGAAAAGGATGGTTATGCTCGAAACACTAAACCGCTGCGATCTATAGTTACCTCCCACTAACTATAGATCGGCAACTCTTGTTCTAGCCTCTATGTTTCTTCTAATCTTACGGATGATTGCCCTTCGACTGTATCATTTTGTCGATAACACGAACCTGAGTAGATGTCGATGTGAATTTTTCAAACGTCCGAGTTTTGGATCAGTTGGTGTTGGCCATGGTGTTGCAGAGTACAAAATCGAAAAGGATGGTTATGCCCGAAACACTAAACCGCTGCGATCGATTCCTCCCCGACTGCTTTTTCGATTCAATGCGAAAGTTCTATGAGAAGTGCAGCCATTTTCGGATGGTGATGTTTCATGAATATCTTCTATAACCAATGGTGATGTTTCCTAACGAGTCAAAGTCGACCTTTGTATAGTTAGGGTACTTGACGCGTGGAGTAATCGTCCCCCATGTGCTCATCGATACTAATTGTGGGGCAAATATCCCCAAATTGGCAAATAGATAATTGCGTACTATACTTTAATTACCTATAGAAAATAACACTTAACCACCTTACACATGGAAAACCCTAAAAGTTGTTTATTTCATATGGTTAGATGAATTTGATCAACATTGGTCCAATGTTATTGCATAATTCGTCATCATTAATGTGCAAATCCTTAAATTGTCGCATGCAAAGATCCAATGAAGACTAAAGACCCAAAATTCATTTATTTCATCTTCATTTTTTTATCGGATCAAATTAAGCGCGCTTAATAAGAGTATCTCTTATTCGACCTCAGGTTCTCACATTCTGTGTTGGGAACACTTATGACTATTTTTTTTGGTTTCAGTTTTTTTAATAGTATTAGAATACATGCATGATAATGCGACGTAGATGACCAAATCAAAATATTATATATTAGTTGTTCGGTTCACCTGCATCATGGTGCGTAAAAGAATTTTTGTTCTAATACGAGCATGAATTCAACTATATGATTATTGTTGGTTTTTTCGATGTAATATGATTATTGTTGGTTAGTTCAACTTTGACTAATTTAGAGTAAATTTAAGCACTAAAGAATCACATATATAATTAACACATTGCATGTGAGTTGTTTGGGTAGTACCAAGTACTAACCGAACGAAATCACATGTACCGGATTTCCCTATATCAAACATGTGCCAACAATAAATAAGTGACACGTGGAGGTCCCCTCAACAAAACTTAACTGGACTCTAACTCTGTTAACATCGATTGTTTTTAGTTTTTTTTTTTTATATTTACGAAAGAAAAAGAGATGGCAGTGATATCGTAGTTACTATGTCGTTCCTTCTTCCTTGTTCAATCAAGAAATCCAATTAGATCAGACACAATCAAATAAAAAACAATTAGATCTCAACCAGGTATCTCGACCCATTTACTGGCGACTAGGATTCAACTCTTTCTCCGTTTTCCAGTTATATCTCTGCGTCGAACTAGTCACCAGTGATTGAAGCTTCGTCTCGGACGAGTGCTTTTGTGGATAGAATTCTATGCTTGCTCAAATTCAGTTTTTGGTAATGATTAGGACTCTAGCTGGGATTTGATCAAGTAAAAACGTTTAAATTTGCAGGAGTTAAGATTTGGGGCTGAAAAAAGAGGAAGTCGATTGGGGAAATTTTGTTTCCATTCTTGAAGAGAGTATATTTTGGGGCTTTGTTTGAGTTAAGATTGAATTGTGGGTTAGCTGGTTTTGATCAAAGGTTCTGTGAGCTGGGCAATAGACTTGGTTGAATTTGGAAAGAGATAAGGAAAAGATGGAGAGGATTCTCGATCAAGCTTCTACTGGAACATATGGGTGGAGAAGGAAGAAGAAAATGGTCAAAAGAGAAAATGAAAAAATAAAAATAAAATGAATTCGAAAGATAATCAAAACTAACTGAGTTAGATTCTTGTTAAATTTTGTTAAGTAAAACTCCACGTGTCATTTTTTCATTGTTGGCACAAGGTTGACACTGAAAAATCTGGTACAGGTGATTTCGTCCGGTACTAACAATCTCACTAATGGCACAAAAAGAAAGATTAATGCTTGACTTTGTATGTTTGATAATAACGCCTTCATGTAAGTCGAGGTTTAGAAAATGTACATGAATTCAATAATTACATGAATCTCAATAGCTGAAACAAATTCAGGACAAATCTACCTCGCTCGCCTAACTCAATCCATTCTAAACGTCTCGACGTACGCTACCTTAATCTCATAAATTTAAAGGCTATTTCATTGGTAGAATTAATCGACATAAAATTCCAATTGTTAGGGATCACCACCGACATTCAAAACTTTGTAAGAGAAATGAAACACAACAATAAAATTACTGATGTATACTTGATGTATCCACACATTTGTGTATTTAGACGATCTCGTACACAATGCCATACGTGCGGAGAAGAAAACCTTCTTCGGCCCTCTCTCAATCTCTCTCCCAATCCCTCACAAAATCTGTTGTTTGGAGGAAGGTGGTGTTGTTTAGGCTATTCCCATAACAAAAGCATGACATGAAAAAGCGTACAGGCAGTTCCAAACCCCCGACCCCCATAACCCGCCCCGTCCCGTTTCTCATTTTCCCCTTACCACCGTCTCACCACCGTGTGGTCCCCACCCACACGTGTCGCCTAACCATTGCATCATCTCTCCACGTGTCGTCCTTTTAACGGCGCCGCTTGGTCCTTTATATTCGCCACCTAACCGCCACCACTCTCTGCAGCCTTCTCCTAAACCCCCTCCCCATCCTCTCCCCAGTTCCTCCGTCACCAAATTCCCCTTCAAATTCTTCCATGGAGAGCACGGACTCGTCCTCCGGCTCCGGCCACCCTCAGCTTCCTCCCGGCTTCCGGTTCCACCCGACCGACGAGGAGTTGGTCGTCCACTATCTCAAAAAGAAGGCCGCTTCCGTTCCGCTTCCCGTTACCATCATCGCCGAGATCGACTTGTACAAGTTCGATCCATGGGAGCTACCGAGTATGAAATCCTCAATCCATGAATCTGATTATGATCATTATACAATAATATATCCTCAATCAGTGATTTCATTAATTTGGTTTTTAATGCAAAAATTTAGGTAAGGCGACGTTTGGGGAGCAGGAGTGGTATTTTTTCAGTCCCAGAGACCGGAAGTACCCCAACGGAGCTAGGCCGAACAGAGCGGCAACCTCAGGGTATTGGAAGGCCACCGGAACTGACAAGCCGATTCTGACCTCGAACGGTAGCCAAAAGGTCGGCGTCAAGAAAGCTCTGGTTTTCTACGGCGGGAAACCACCGAAAGGAATCAAAACCAATTGGATTATGCACGAGTATCGCCTCATCAACGACGACAATTCCAGCGCCGCCCTCAAGCCTCCTGATCCGACCAACAAAAAAGCCTCCTTAAGGGTACACAACATATGTTTCTTGTGTTTCAATCAGTCTCGAATATGTTTGTGAATACAAAATCATAATGGTATCGAAGCCTCAGCCGTGTTTTGTTGTTGCTTGTTTGTTTCGTGTGGTATAGCTGGATGACTGGGTTTTGTGCCGGATTTACAAGAAGAACAACGCGCAGAGGCCTATGATGGAGTGTGATCATCATCTTCACAAGGAGGAAGACTCTACTACCAACTCCATGGAGGGTATTTTCGTCCAGTCAATGACAAAGCCGTCGCCGCAGAAGGCCACCACCAACTACACGGCGTTGCTGGAAAACGACGAGGAGGACAATTTCTTCGACGGGATATTATCGAGTGAAGGCGTGCAAAACAGTAGTCATTCCAACCTCTCCAATCAATTCATGTCGAGCTCCAAAAGCGACATCGTAGTACTGCCCGTGAACAACAACAACTCGAAACGTCAGCTTCCGTCGCCGTTTTGGAACGAAGCGGGGGGATCATCATCGATGGGGACTAATAATTCATCGTCGAGCAAGAGGTTTCATACTGATCTCAACAGCGGTGGTGGCAGCGGAGGTGGGGTTGATGAAAGCAACGCCTCCTTTGTTTCTATGCTCAATCAAAACGCGGCGTTTCACCATAACTCGCTGCTTGGTTCGCTTGGGGATGGGGTTTTGCGCCCACAGTTTCATCTTCCCAGTATGAATTGGAACTCATAAGACTTATTCAGAAACACAGAATCTATTGATGATATCATGTAGAATAGTAGATATAATCTCATTGGAGTGTAACTATAGCACAAAGAAGATACGGGTCATGAGGTATATTTCACTCTCATATATATATATATATATATATATATTTTCTAATTCAGAGACTCATAATCTTTGTTTTATTGTTTAGTTCATTACTTGCTTTCATATTATTTACTTGTTGGTATTACAATTCATATGTAGATATTGAGATAGCGTAATGACGATTCATAAAAACCCTATTGAAGTACCAGAAAATGAAGTTCAGATAAACCCTATGTGGGTGCAAATATTTTCAACACAGGTTTTAGGGTATTTCTTCATGATGAATTAGTTATATTGAAGGTGTATTTGCTTCGCGGTGAATCATGTCGTGGTCAGAATGTAGTCCTGGCCCAAATCAGACGACAACAAATTGAGTTATCATGTAGTGTGGGGGCAACTATTTTTGGTATGAGGTTTTGAATATAAGTTAGTAAGACAACTTATACTCGAATAAATTGGTCATTTGAGCCGTGAGTATAATGAGATGGGTAGCGGTTGAATTGGGTTACGGAAGAATTGAGAAGAGGGAGGCTGATTAAAACGTGGCCATGAGGAAATGAATCACGTTGTGGATAAGTCACGACGTGGTTGAATCACGTTATGGTCAAATTAGGTCGCGGTCAAATCTGGTAAGGCCTCAAAAAGGTTTGGGTCTCAACTCGACCATGAATGGATTGGGCCGTGAGTGAATTGTGTGGCGGCCAAATTAGACTGTAAGTAAATGGGAAACTTCCATGGGCCATGAGCAGAACAAAATAGGTAACAGTTGAATCAGGTTACGGGTGAATTGGCTCGCGGTATGAGCTGACCAAGTCAAGACGGGAGAAATCAAACGAGACTTAAGGAAAAGCCCCATGGCAGAACGTCGCGACGAAAGAAGTTATGGAGTAGTGTTGAATGGACGTGACTTAGTGGAAGATGGCCACGTTGAGGGTATATCATGTAGTAGTGGATCACGTAGTAGGTCAAGTCAGGTTTGGACCGGATACGGTGTCGGTCAAATCAAGTCGCGTGAGAAGAAGACACGAAGGGGAACGAGTCGAGGACGAAGAGAAATAGAGTTGGTCAACAAGAAAAGTGGGGGAATGGAGTTTCCCATGATGTCCATTATATGGAGTCGTGGATCCACTCGCGCTTAACTAGCGAGTAAAGCGCCAACATAAAGTGACCTAGGAGTCACGCCTATAAAGAGAACATGAATAAGATCCTGAAGGGGTGTCCGAGGAAAATCAGTCACTCAAACCTATAACATACCCCTTTCGAGATTCTAGATCGAGAGATAGACCGTCACCATTAAATTTTCAAACCATTTTTACATCCATTATAAAAGAAACTTTCATTCCTACTCCAGTCAAAAGTGGTTAGTGAGGAAATCTTCTACCTGAATTTTTCCGCACCAACAGTTGGCGCCGTCTGTGGGAAAGTAGTTTCCCGAAAACTAAAATGGTGGGAATGGAAGATCATGATGTAGGTCAACCCAACAGATCTGGATTGGGTGGATCACAAAACGATCAAAGTGGAGAAATGCACACGAAAATGAGGAAGATGGAGGAGGAGATTGCCCGGCTGCGTAAAGAAAAGGAACTTCGAGAAGCCCGGAAACAGAAGCGCAAGAAAGGGGAACAAGAGTCAGATGATGACTTGAGCGATGAAGAAACAGAGGAGACGAATGAAAAGAAATCTGCTCGTGATGAAATCAACGATTCAGGAGGGAAAATTTCTGAATCTGCTCAAGGAAGCAATCAGAGAAAAGCCAAGAAAATTAAAAAAGAAAGCTGGAAATCACGAATAGAGAAAATGCTGAAGGACGTGCGAGATGCTAGCCCGAGAGAATTGGCCACAACCGCTGCTAGAGAGATTGGGAAGTCCCCATTCGTCGAAGAAATTTTAAGTGTGGACAAACCACGCAATTTTGTGACGCCCGTTTTTCAACAATATGATGGGATCACGGACCCAGTGGATCACCTCAGGGAGTTTATGCAGCAGATGACCACAGAGACAAATGATGAGAGATTACTTTGCAAGTTTTTTCCATCAAGCTTAACCGGCGAAGCAGGAGTGTGGTTCCGTGACCTGAAGCCAGGATCTATCGCCAACTTCAAACAATTGAGGGAGTCGTTTGTTACACAATACTTCTGCAACAGAAAACGTAAAAAGGACATGGCAGCTCTATTCATGGTGAAACAAAAGGTGGGAGAAAGGCTTAAGACGTTCTACGAACGTTTCCGAGCCGAGCAAGTACAAATCGAAGGATGCACATCGGAATATGCTATCGTCGCATTTCGTGACGGGCTCCTGCCAAATTCACATTTGTATAAGGACTTGGTGAGAAAACCAGCTAAGGACATGAGTGAAATCCAAACACGGATAGAAGGCGAAATCAGATTGGAAGAAATCGAAGCAGCACATGCAACAAGAAACACATCGCTCATTGCCTCACGGGCACCAGATGAGTCAAACATAAATGAAGCAGAACAAAACAGGTCATGGAACCGGAACCGACGAAGGGAACAAACAATGGATGGGCGAGGACTTCAAGAGAATCAAAATAAGTTCACAATCTCTCAATCAGCAATCTTACGCGCTCACCAGAACGAGGAGATATTCACAAAACCGCCCCCACTGATGTCAGATCCTAGTAGAAGAGACCAATCACGTTTTTGTGAATTCCATGGTGAATATTCTCACACCACCAATCAATGCCGAAACCTCCGGTGGCAAATCGAGAACCTGATGGCGAAAGGGAAACTCATCCAGTATAGAGCCCTTGGCGAGGAAGAGAATAATCCAGCTTCGTAAGTCATTCCACCACCACTTAAGTACAACTAAAGGATGGCCATCGTAAGACGTCAAAAAGGTTCATATCTTTCTGTTTTCATTTGTTTTTAGATATTGATGAAGAGCAATGCCGATGTTCAACAAAAAACAAAGCAACATCTTATTTACTTTCCGCAATTTCTTTTTTTCAATAAATGGCAACACTAATGTTCGTGATGAACAATGGTTATGCCTCATAGCATTTCTATTATATGTTCAGTTTTCGATTGAGTATGAAATAAAGTTGTTCTTTCATAATATCCGTCACCGGACGTTAAACATATTCCGTCACCGGACGTTAAACATATCCGTCACCGGACGTTAAACATATTCCGTCACCGGACGTTAAACATATCCGTCACCGGACGTTAATCATATTCCGTCACCGGACGTTAAACATATCCGTCACCGGACGTTAAACATATTCCGTCACCGGACGTTAAACATATTCCGTCACCGGACGTTAAACATATCCGTCACCGGACGTTAATCATATTCCGTCACCGGACGTTAAACATATCCGTCACCGGACGTTAAACATATCCGTCAACGGACGTAAAACGTATTTGTCACCGGACGTTAAACATATCCCGTCAACGGACGTTAAACATATCCATCACTGGACATTTATCTCTCACGGAATAAGCAGTAAACGGATCATTTATATATGTTGTCGTAGAAGACTTTCTTGCAAGAAATTCTGGATGCTACAATTTTTAAATGTCAATATGCGACCGATGGTTATTTTTTCTTTCTCCATTCGAAACTCATGAAGAAAGAAAAAAGGGGGCATTGTGGGTGCAAATATTTTCAACACAGGTTTTAGGGTATTTCTTCATGATGAATTAGTTATATTGAAGGTGTATTTGCTTCGCGGTGAATCATGTCGTGGTCAGAATGTAGTCCTGGCCCAAATCAGACGACAACAAATTGAGTTATCATGTAGTGTGGGGGCAACTATTTTTGGTATGAGGTTTTGAATATAAGTTAGTAAGACAACTTATACTCGAATAAATTGGTCATTTGAGCCGTGAGTATAATGAGATGGGTAGCGGTTGAATTGGGTTACGGAAGAATTGAGAAGAGGGAGGCTGATTAAAACGTGGCCATGAGGAAATGAATCACGTTGTGGATAAGTCACGACGTGGTTGAATCACGTTATGGTCAAATTAGGTCGCGGTCAAATCTGGTAAGGCCTCAAAAAGGTTTGGGTCTCAACTCGACCATGAATGGATTGGGCCGTGAGTGAATTGTGTGGCGGCCAAATTAGGCTGTAAGTAAATGGGAAACTTCCATGGGCCATGAGCAGAACAAAATAGGTAACAGTTGAATCAGGTTACGGGTGAATTGGCTCGCGGTATGAGCTGACCAAGTCAAGACGGGAGAAATCAAACGAGACTTAAGGAAAAGCCCCATGGCAGAACGTCGCGACGAAAGAAGTTATGGAGTAGTGTTGAATGGACGTGACTTAGTGGAAGATGGCCACGTTGAGGGTATATCATGTAGTAGTGGATCACGTAGTAGGTCAAGTCAGGTTTGGACCGGATACGGTGTCGGTCAAATCAAGTCGCGTGAGAAGAAGACACGAAGGGGAACGAGTCGAGGACGAAGAGAAATAGAGTTGGTCAACAAGAAAAGTGGGGGAATGGAGTTTCCCATGATGTCCATTATATGGAGTCGTGGATCCACTCGCGCTTAACTAGCGAGTAAAGCGCCAACATAAAGTGACCTAGGAGTCACGCCTATAAAGAGAACATGAATAAGATCCTGAAGGGGTGTCCGAGGAAAATCAGTCACTCAAACCTATAACATACCCCTTTCGAGATTCTAGATCGAGAGATAGACCGTCACCATTAAATTTTCAAACCATTTTTACATCCATTATAAAAGAAACTTTCATTCCTACTCCAGTCAAAAGTGGTTAGTGAGGAAATCTTCTACCTGAATTTTTCCGCACCAACACCCTAGCCATGTTTTGGCATGTCTGAACTGTTTTCATTTTGATTAAGATGGAGATTGTTATATATGGAGATAGCTTGTTCATTTGTCATTGTAATCTTTCTCTGTAACAAACTTACAGCCATCACCATTATTCGATTCCATAAATATCAAGCCACATGAGCTGTTTCTGAATAATGATAAAACCCATATAAGGTGAAAACATTTTTCTGGCAGGGGTGATGTTATATATGTATATCTGTATTCGTAAATAAATTAAAAATCGAATCATCACGTTAATATATATGACATATATATAGAGTTAGGCATACACACATGATGCATAATCAAGCTTGTTATACTTGGTCGATTCTTGTATGCTCCTCCTCTATTTTACGCCATTAGTTTTGTTGATCATGAATTGGGTATTGAACCCGATTTCGATGACAAGCCCTTATCATTTTAAGGTGACCACAATTAATAAACATAGACACATGTTCATTTTGAAAAATCTGGCTGTAATTTAAGGACATAACATGAGAGGTTTTGGGTATTTGACATGTTTATTTATAATTATTGTTGACACTTGTCCATCTCTCATTGGTATTTGTCACCCATAAATGACCATAGTTGGTCACCTAAGTTATTTCCTTAGGTAATTATCTTTTATAGCTAGCTACCACTAATTAGATTCATTACCATCATTAGATGTATATTAAAATGGTGATAAACATAAGTTGACTCAAGAATCAAATACAGCCATTGAAATGGGGGGGGGGGGGGGGGGGGATTTATACAACGAACTAAATTCATTAGTACTAATTAATTAATTATTGACAGGTGGTTAATTCTAATTAAGTTCTACTTGCTATAGTATCGTATAATGTTTTTTAGGAAGAAAATTATATGAATGAAATAGAGACAAGCAAGATGAAATGGGAGAGTATGATGGGGGAGAGCCAAGACAAAATTTTCAACAAAAATGACGTGGGATTATTCCATATCTCTTTCAGCATGCGCAGTTGATGAAATAGAAGATGATGATCCAGATTTGGGATTTCCAAATGTCAACAATGCAAACATGGGCATTAAGCAAGTTCAGCAGTGCTGTGATTTCTAATGTCAATATGTATCGATCTCTAATCTAATCTGCTGGCTCTCTGTGTATATGCATCGAACTGGCATTGGCTCATCACACACTACCTCACCTAATTGTCGCGTTCTTTTGGTTGGGTGGGAATCGAAGCGTGTCCCTGTCCTATTCACCTTAATATACGTACTGGATTAACATTTAAAGTATATTATTACGACTTAATATCCCATACGAATATTATGTTTTAATCATAGATGAACAGTTAGAGCATCTTTAACAATACTAGCTTTTAGACAAATTAGTTAAAATATCATTTTAGCTAGTCACTTTAGAAATGTAGCTGCATCAATGCTCTCTATTTTATCTAGCATTACATCAATATTATTTTTTAAATAGAAATTAAATAGTTTAAATATATTTATATATCACATAAAATATCTTAAAAGAAATGTATTAAATTATAGTTAGCCTCACCTGAGTCATCTCACTCTCTATATTTAGCTAGCGAGACAGCTAAAAGTCATAAAAGCATCTTTAGCAATGCTAACCATTTTTAAGTTAAATTTTAGACAAATTAGCTAAAATGTCATTTTGGCTAACCACTTTAGAAATCCGACTGTATCAATGCTCTCTATTTTAGCTAACATTACATCAACATTATTCTTAAAATAGAAATTAAATAGTTTAAATATATTTATATATCACATAAAATATCTTACAAGGAATATATTAAATTATAGCTAGTCTCATCTGAGTCATCGCGCTCTCTATATTTAGTTAGCAAGATAGCTAAAAGTCATAATAGCTAAACTTTAGCTAGTCTACTGGAGCTCCGAAAATATCAAAAAAGCTAAACACGCTCTCTAAAATAGTTAAAAATTAAAATAGAGAGTCTGCTAAAATTGCTTTAATAGCTAAATTTTGGCTAGTCTGCAAGAGCTCTGAAAATATTTTAAAAAAATAAACACGCTCTCTAAAATAGCTAAAAGCTAAAATAAAGAGTCTGTTAAAATTGCTCTTAGCTTGGCGGCCCGGCCGAAATTAACCGAAAATTCTCTTATGCACCAATTAAGGTGTACGTAATCAACCAATGATATTTAGGGTTAATTTTTATTTAAATAATTAAATAGTGTGATAAATACAATATAACCGTCTATTCATGTCAATTTAAGTGCATATCAATGCTTTGAATCATCTCTCAAATACATGAAAAATGACAACCAAAAAAAATTCTTCTGATCTATTCCCAGAAACAAAAACACCGGAACCTAAATTATTGCTTGGTTTCGAAGAAAATCACACGCATGCATATGCATCTATAAAAGGCAGCAATGCAATACATGTATATAACAAATGATGATATATGTGACAGTATGACTAGGATGTAATTAATTTTATGTTCTTCTGTAACTTTAGACGTACTTTCTCTCTCGATTTGGCTTTGGTCTTCTACATACATATTGCGAGCACAACAAGCTTGTATACTAAGATTAAGATAGAGCATCAACATATTCTATATAGAGCCATAAGTTTTATTAAAGCATGGGATGATTGATCTCCTAAATGAGCTCCTAGTTAGCTAGAGCTGTGTTCACGACTTAATTATCGAGTCGATGGCGGAGAGTCTCCAAGGAGAAATGATGTGAAAAGAACCAATGACTCTGCTGGTTTGAACGAGGGAACATCGTGCCCAGCTCCTCTAAATGTTGCATAGGTAAGCCCCTCATACTCTTGATACCAACCACTCACCTGACCATGGCATAAAGATTATCAGATACACTAATCGTAGTGTAATTACTAATTAGATCGAGCTAAATGATTATAGTTTTGACTGTTAATTACTAATACCTGCTTCTGATGGTACCAAGGTCTCCATGTCTTTGTAATAGGCAGCCCTAGAGCACTTAAGCTATATCTTGTGGACAACACAGGTACTCTTCCATCCGTGTCTCCACTGATCCATACATACAACAAAACTATAATTGGCTAGGGTAATTTTTTGCATCAATTCGTTGTATCATATACATCTATATGAACAGAAATTTACCTGTACACCCATATTCTTAGTCCTGCTGCGATGAGTTTCTTGTATGTGGGAAGAAGAGATGGTCGTGAATCTGACCAATTGGAAAATATTTGATCACTGCAAACAAGGTAGATGAAGAAAATGTTCTTATCAGTACTGTTTGAAAACTTAGCTTGATCAAATAAGCAACTATAATTTGTGTCCAATATAGGCCGAGGGAGATAGCATTGGCAAATTACTTGCAGATGCTCCAGTTCTTGAGCTGGAGACCATCACTGACATGGAGGGCTTTTTGCACATCTGCTCTGTTGAAGAACTTTTTCGAATAACCATCAAGACATGGATCATAGCCTCCCATAATCCTTGGAATCTGATTAAAGGAAAAGAGTTAATAAGGACCTAAATTAGCGTTTGTGGACTATATTCTAAAGTTTAATAGTTTTGAATCTTCTTGAGTACTCGATCTGTACTCACCATTGTAGAAGTACGCTTCATCGTCATGAGTTGCATTTTCGAAACAGCTGTATATGAACTTGCTGTATCATTTGTAGTGCAGGTCGGGGTGTAAAGGCTGTACAAGTCTATCTCCTTGTACTGTTTAAATACTTCATCCACACCTTGTGTACAATTTTTGTTACTCCAAGTATCATTACTGTGGAAATCACAGTTATCATTTATTAATTTGTGAGTTTCATCTGAAACCACAGCATGACTCCAAGCATAATCCACCAGACCTCTCCAATCCTCAGCATCATATGTTTCAGGATTACCCATCTGCCAGCAGATAACATATAAAAAATTTGATTATTCCATATATAAATGGATATGTGATATGAGGAATAATCTATATTTAGACAATATATATAAAACTGAATTGTGTCACCATATATATACATACATACCAGGATACCCTTGAGATCAATATGCAGAGAAGGATCTGAGTTCCTATCAAAGATGACCTCGGCTAGTTCAGGAATATATTTTCCTGTTGACAAATAAAGACATGAAGGATTCTGGATTTCACAGACGAATTCAGTTTTAGAAAATATAAGGTAATAGATGAGGACTATCATTGCAGATGATCGACTAGTTTACCTGCATAACTCTCGCCTGCAATGTACAAGGTCCGATTTCTGAATGATGGGAACTTGAGAAACCACTTATGCAGGAAAGTGTATGAATCTTGCGCTGTTCGAATTAGAAACAAATAGATAAGTTCTGATCTACGATTTCAAAATGTATTGAACTAATGTGTCAAAATAAGTAATAAATTACAGCAGTAGTACTTCTTTAAGTGACTTGCCTGTGAAGTTATCTCCAAGATTATGAAAATCAAAAGTTGTATTGGTGTATGAAAAGCCAACCCCGATGGGAGATTCCACGAATAGCACGTTTGCCTCTGCATCATCGATCAGAGACATCAAATATTACTACCTAATGATACTCATATTCATATGTGCAGCTCAAGTTTAAAGCTAGCTCGCAAAGCAGATTTGCTTAGTATGCATGCTGAACATATTTGTTTCGAACTATGTTTATGTGAAGTATATATAGTACCTCATAGGAGTATATATATATATGACATACCTTTATTCCATGAGTAGTTATTAAATATGAACCCTTGGCTCTCAATGTCCAATAAAAAAGGACCAACCTCTTGGGTTGCTCCATATCCCACAGAAGAACACCCAGGACCTGCATGAAATACCCAATAAAAATCTTGTCACCTCACCATATAACACAGAATAGTATAAAGCAGTGCTCAAACCACCTACATAAATTATAACCCCCAAATCCCCAAATTATAAATTGCTATTCTATGTGATTATATTTGCATCGGACATGAGTATAGGTCACCTCCATTAAGCCACAAGACAAGAGGTTTTTGATCTGGAGTAGTAGCAGCCTCAAAAAACCAGTAAAAGAGAGCCCGCCCATTCGTTTCGTTCACGGTGACATATCCGGCATAGTGCTTGAAGTCTACGGCAGGCTGGCTAGGCAAGTTGGTAACAAGATCCTCATCACTACTAGTGCTGATCCCAGTCTCCAATGATGAGTACTTTTGCAATGTCCGCCTAGAACCCAAAACGGGCAGTGGCAGAGGCTTCACAACAGTAGCCAGAATGAAGAACAAGGCTATTATTCTTACTACAAACTCCATGATACTCGTAATATTGGAACTTTGGAAACATACGATGGAATGCTAAAATCTCATAACACGGTATTTATACTCATATATTTGTTCTGACTGGCCAGATATTTAGGAATATACAATTATACATGACTCGTTCATGAACGAAAATTGTGTAAATTTAATGAGATTATCATTCCTTACTTGACTGGATTTATTTTGCTTGTTTGTTATATATATGCACTTACCTAATTAAGGAATTAACACAATTAAGCTTTTAATTTCATTGACTGTAATCAAACTGAAATCTTTGACTAATGGTCAGCCTACATCAAAATGCATGTAACCAAAAATAAACTAAATACTCAAGAAACATAAGCACAAAATATAGGAAAATCTTTGTTAAATACGATGAATTTAATTACCTCACATATATGAAGATAAAATGGTGGTTAGTTACACGCGCATATATATATATATAATATCGAATTTAGAGATCGTTTGAGCTTCCGTAATTGCGATTTACACGAACAGTTGCATTTTGACAGATTTTGTTATGTTAATTCACTTAATTTAATTCAGTACTTAAATGATATCTAAATTAAATAAAACTTTGTTATACACTATGTTGTAGACACAACAGTGAAGATGTGAAAATATGACAAAAAAATGAGCCAAATAAGGAGTCTTACATTTTAATTTTAAAGTGGTGTCCTGATCTGAATAAAATTTATATATATATATATATATATATATATATATATTACTTTTTTTATATAGTACTATGCGTTTTTTAAGTTCTCCTTCGTTCTAGGCCAGCTTTGCCTTCCACCTTGTTTTGAATATTGCAGGGATTCCACATGCACTGTCTTATTGGGATACATTATCAACCCCACTTAGTTTTTACTGTAAAATGACGAGCAGATCGAAACACTACTTCTAAACACTATTCATATGGCACTGACATCTGACATGGGTGCAGGGGCGGAGCTAAAAATGTAAGTCTAGGGGGGCCGAGATATAAAATATAAAAAAAAGTATATAAAATTTTAAATTGTCTGTTAAAATTATGTGTTAATTAAAATTGAACTTATTGTTTTTGTTAATGTATAGTTTTATTTATGTACATGTAAATGATTATATATTAAAAATTTATGTATATAAAATAATTAATTAATAACTAATCGAATATGACAAGATGCAAAGAGAAAGGAAATTATATAGTCTAAAATATCAAACTAGTCATTATTACGTGACATATTATTACATGAAAAATGGGCCAGATCATTACAATTATATATAATTGTAACCATTTGGTCCTACAATAATGGTAGAAATTGACCATCTTCACAAGGTTTGGGGGGTGCCATGGCCCCCCTTGGTCTTAGTGTGGCTCCGCCAGTGCATGGGTGGTTTTCATTCTAGGCTTTTCAATGGATGACCTCCATTATATACAGTAAACTGCAATCATAATTCTTCTCCTAAGAAACATTATCATGATGTAGATTGATCCGGTTACTCTGATGCTTTTAAGGTTTATTAAGATTCGGGTTATATTAGGGTTTAGGGTGAATGTTTCTGTATTTCCTGAGGCATCTTTATTATGTGTATTTTACTACTTTATTACCTTGGGGTACTAGAATTATCTTAGTGCTCCTTTATTAACAAAGATATAAACCATCGATGTCTTTCCAATATTTCATTTTGTGCAGCAAATGCCAGCAGCACGACTTGAATTGCAAGATGTGAGATATAGTACAAGCATAACTAAAGAACAAATGCAAAAATTTCTGAACCCTCTCTCATGCGTTATATTTATTTGACTGCAGAAGATGTTTTCTTATCCAAAATATATAGGGTATATAGGATTGATCTGTCACCACTTAACAGTTTTACCCTTTATTACCTATCATTTCCCAACGCCGCCATGACTCTTATAATTTGTTATAAATCCCCATGTATATCTTGTTACTCATAGATTTGAGACCGATTTATACCAGTTGTTGGTAGAGCTTCAATCTGTCCCTAATATTTATCATCTACATTTCGTATTAACCTATACATAGAATTCTCAGTTATTCTACAAGTTAAATCCCACTCCCACAGTCTGAAATGGAATCTGAAATTTTGGGTAAATGGCATCAGAACTCTGCAGCTGCCATGATGCTCTGCATGAAAACTTACCTTGTTGCAATGCATAATCAGAAGCACACTCATCAACCCCATTGTCCCGTACTTGCTAGCTAGACATGGCCTCTAGTGGTGTTGGACAAGTTTGCTTCAATTATATGCTCAAGAAAAAAAGATCTCATAAAAGTTGCATACTTTGACTGCAGCCCTTGCCCCGAACATGAACGTGATTCATATCCAATCCACCCAAAGTTTTGAGCTTCCTTTTGAGTTTTAATCTGGAAAGGAAGGGTTTTTTATTTTATTTTGTTTGGACTCTCAAAGTTGAAGCACAACAAAGAACCCTTTTCCCTTTGTTCAGAAAATAAAAGCTATATTTTCACAATCCACAACGTTAGTTGCCTAGTTAGTGACTTATTACTTGGGAGACTATAGGACGGTGCTGCTGCATCTTAATTTGGGCATATCAAAAGCCTAATATTGCATGGTGTTGTCTTTGCTTGATTAACATATGCTAACATAATAAGAAAGTAAGAAAGCAAAACTTTCCCTATTTTGGCGCAAGAAATTATGAATACTCCTCTTCCCACTGTTCCTGAGCCTGATGTTCTTATTTGGGAAGACTCAAGTTCTTGTACTCTTTCATTCTCTAATGCATATGAGTTGCTTCGGCCTCACTTTAATTGGTGAGCAAAATTGGGTCTCTAAAATATGGGAGGTGGCTACACCACCTCGATATTCTATGCTTGCATGGCGTATTTTTCATAATAAATTACCTACTGATGATCAGCTTAGAAAGCGGGGTGTTCTTATGGTTTCAGTTTGTCAGCTATGCACGACTTTTGGGCATGAGGAAATCTTGACCCATCTCTTTATCACTTGTACCTTTGCTCAACATGTATGGCAATGACTTGCTTGCTGTTTTGGTACTCACCTCCCTTCCTCAGGTACGCTCATTGATTTTTAGAGATCATTTACTAGTAAACATTTCTCTTCACAATTGATGAATCTTTGAATTGTTAGTGGTCTCTTTTTGCTAATGCCAATTTGGAAGACTAGATGTTCTTTCTTTTGATTTTATACAAAAGATGAGTTTTCCCTATTCTCTTTTTATTTGTTCCGTTAGGTTTTTTTTACTTTTAGACATTGTAATTTTTTAGTTATTTAATTAAAATATGAGTGAGAGGCTGAGACTCCCAGCTATGCTGATTCCAAACCCTTAAAAAAAATAGAAAAGAAGAAGAGCCTAATAAGAAGGCAAACGCGCTTTAAAGACATCTTAATTACCTATATATTTTGGTTTTCATTGGTTTCTTTTTGGAGTTTCAAATCAACAAGCTTTGTTAACTTATTCCCCCCAAATCATAGAGTAAATAACAAAAAGGCAAACAGTATAGAATCAAGTTCTGTTTGCTGCTATGAGTACTGGTGTGAGAGACTGAGAGGATAGATCCAGCCTTGTGTTTTTGTGAAAGAAAAGAAAAGGATTGTTAATCTGTTAAAGACAAATTAAAGAGACTTCTCAAGGCAAATCGAATATGCACAAACTCGTCATCAACACCGGTACCATGTTATATATATATATATATATATATATATATATATATATATATATATATATATAATGCTGATTAGGTAAGGACACACACACAAAATGCTGATCAGGTAAGGAGATAAGGTCGGATTTCACTATTTGACCCACTTTTCGATCATATTTTCTTATCTCAACTGTTCATATTTTAAGTATATAATAGTAGATCATCTCTATAAATTTTCAGCCAAATTGATAATCATTAAGGCATTCAAAACTGTGATTTAGAATTAATAGAAAGTACGGTTTAGGATGAACATATTCTATTCGTTCATTGATTTAATACATTTTCGATACCTTAATGATAACCAAATTAGCTTAAATTTTGTATAAATGATCAAGTCATGTAAATCTAAATAGTGAACTGCTATGATGTGAAAATATGATCGAAAAATTAGTCAAATTAAGGAAATCCGTACCTTAGTTAAGGTAAGGAGGTCTTTTTTTTAATTTTATTTATTTGTTTATTATTATTTTTTATTTTGTAAGATGCTAGGTAAAACTTTGAGCAGATTCACTAGTAACAACTAACATTAAGTCTAGACTAGTGTAGAAGTCTAGGAAAAAATTGCCATAAGATAGCCAAACAACTTTACTGTCAAACGTGGGATGAGGCATGCTTGGCTTGTCTCTTCAAGAGAAAGCTGGTTGTACATACAGACCCTGTACATGCATCATTGTACTACATTACCTTTTTCTTTATCTTTCTTTTGTTTGGATTGATCGAATAATTGTCCAGCTTAATCTGCTCATCATTCTGGTAAAATAACATAGTAGCTTAGACGCAAATTAAGCCATTTTCTGCCAACATATATGTAATGCTTCTTCTCCCATAAAGCCTCATGCGATGCATTTTCTGCTTGCCCCTGGATGGAGCTGGTGATATATCGATGCGGTTGATGATGCTTGATCTCCAAAAGAACATTTATAATAATTACATTGTGCAAGGCCCTAATCTATTTGTCTCTTTCTGGATTTAGTAACCCATAATTTCTAGATTCCTTAAAGCAATAGAAGTTTTGACCCTTTGGATTTGATAGTTAATTGTTCTGTTTTATGCTTCACTGCAGAGCTTCTTTCTTCTGTGTGTATGATTGCTGCAATTGCTCCATATTGGTGAAAGTTCAGATCCACCAAATATATAAAAACATTATAACAAAATCCCTTTTTCCTTATAAGCCTAGTTAAGCTTTAAAGAAGTAGATCTTCAAGAAAAGGATATACATTAAAAAGAACATCTCTTACTCTTCCATTAAGCTTTAGATGATCGATCGAGTTTGTGATACTAGCTAGCTCTGTCCTCTTGCTTATAGTCTGATTTCATTTGTCCACTTCTTTTAGTCTGATACCTTTCAATCCTTTCTTTTGAGACCATATACAGTTATGATAATCTAGTAGCTATGTAATGCAAACTAAAGGGACTCAACTAACTAGGACTTCTTTCCACCTCTGATGGGACAAGACAAGCTTTCTAGTGGCGATATATCATAGCATTATGGGAGCACAAAAGGGCACATTAGTATCACATGGGAAATACAATGCATAAAGTTCTGCACCGACCAGATTTTGAATTCTGAATTAGTGCATAAATTTTGTACAATTCTAAAGTTATGTACTTGTGTTTATGAAATTAAATTTACAAAAATAAATAAGCTCTTCCATTACCTTATATTTTCAGCTCTTACATCGTGATGATCTTCTACTTGAACAATGCTCGGTGTACTTTGCGATATATTATCGATCATGGCACATGTACAACAGTTCCCTGAAACATTAAGACTATTATTTCATGGTTAGTTATTAATGAAATGAACTTATACATATGCAAGTAATCATGTAAGTAATCAATTTTGCATTCGGTTTTATTTGTCTAATTGTATACATATATAGAGTATATGTTTGGTACTTTAGATCTGTTTCATAAATGATTCAACAACACGTTCATGATTCAACAACACCAGTAATTTGTTGTTCTTTAATTAGCTCTAAAAATGTTCTTGGCCTTCAATGTCGTCATAAATATTACTTGGTTAGCGGTGTACATTATCATAATATTTCAGGTCATACATGGTGACCCAGAAGAACACGCGTAATGCAAACAACTGAACCTTCATCGATCATCATCACATTAAAGATCCTGGCCTCCTCTGAAATCTGGCTATTGGAGATTCATGCCATGGATTACAAACCATGACAGGTTGGACGTCAAACGGAGATTTGAAATTTTGTTAAATATGCAATCATGTAAAATAATAATCTCTCTAGCTCTCAGATTCTTAACAGTAACTCGATTGTTCGAGTGAATAACCTCCTTAATTTGAGCAGAAAAGCAACTGCAGCTAGCCCTCTCTAGCTAGCTATCTGGGCGCATGCTCTTCTCCAGTAGTCACTCCATGCCACCCTCTGTCCTTGCTGACGTGATAGATCAATTCAACGCTACTTCCAAATTAATCAGTGCCAATTGATGCTAAGCATTTGTCGATCACTTGATTTGTCGAGCAAAGCAAACAAGCCTCGCTCTGATAGAAGTAAAAAAATTGGTTGATCGATCGATGAACCATCAAGATCAGGGACGACAGTACGTAATGGATCGAGAGACTAATCTGGAGTTATCGACAACACTGCAGAAACTGAAACTTTCATTGGTAGCAGTAGATACAACAGGCCAGCATTGCCTCCACCCATATCGATCATCACCAACTCTCACAACTACACGACATGATGATAAGTTGGATCAGAAACACTTGTATCAGAATAAGTAGTAGTGTCTGTTAGAATCATAGGAGAATATAGGTCGAGTAGGGTGTTTTAGTCATTTTACTGTAACCCCTAGCTATATAAACTCTTGTAACTTATATTTTACATCAATCAAGACAGACACAATATAACATTCATAGTCTTTTTCCTCTCCTTTACTGTTTTCAGCATTTACATTCAATAAATCCATAATTTCTACCGGTGTCCACATGTGTTTGCAATTCAAACATTAGGCTCCTAAATCCACATAGCTAGATTCAGTTCAACTTAACTGGTTAGTTTCCTTGATACAGTTATGATAGACACCAGTAACTATGTAATGCAAACTACAGGGTGATTAGGACTTCTTTCCTCCACATCTTCAATGGCTAGGACAATAATGCAAACTTCCCAAGGATATTACTATACAGATCTGTAGAGTGTATGCTAGCAAGGATATTATATAATCCTCATAAATTGCTTATGCAGAAGAAATCCTATAGGGCAATTATTATTGTTCTTTCTAAGGAGCAGAAAAAGTGCACACCAATATAATGAAAATACTGTGCATAAAGTTAAAGGTAGGATGACGATAGAATCCCTACGTCAACAGTAGATATTGAAGGTAGGATGCTTCAAATATTATATTTTATTAAATAAAAGCCCTAACTCGGCTTCTATTTAAACCTACACCAGCTCCAGACCTAACCATCCCAGTTCTAAAGCTTCAAGTTTTTTTTAGAGACAGAAATAGAGAGGAGAGCTACTAAAAGCTTCTTGCTTTAGAGACAGAGAGAATCTAATATTCAACCGCAATTCCCAAATCTTGTTCTTCTGCGGCAAAGATGAGATCTACCTTCAAGTCTATCATCCACTGCGGAGACGCCGCCGCCAAAGCCGCCAAAGATTTCGGCGGAATGAACTCCGTCGCTCCTCTCGCCTTGGTCCGGCCCGCCGGCCCCGCTGACGTGGCGAGCGTGGTGAGACTGGCGGGGAAGCTGAACCTGACTGTGGCGGCGCGCGGGAACGGACACTCGATCAACGGCCAGGCCATGGCTGATGGAGGCCTGGTCCTGGACATGCCGAACATGAAGGACCATTTCCGGGTGGTGAGGACGAGCCACAACTCCGGCTACGTTGACGTGTCCGGAGGGGCATTATGGGAAGACGTGCTGAAACGGTGCGTTCGGGAGTGCGGGATGGCGCCGAGGTCGTGGACGGACTACCTCAACCTAACCGTGGGCGGCACTTTATCTAACGCCGGCGTCAGCGGGCAGTCCTTTCGGTACGGCCCACAGATCTCCAATGTCACGGAGTTGGAGGTAGTTACGGGGAAGGGCGAGATTTGCATTTGCTCGGAAACGCAAAACTCGGAGCTCTTCTTTTCCGTTCTCGGCGGGCTGGGCCAGTTTGGCGTCATCACCCGAGCTAGAATCTTGCTCCAGCCAGCCCCAGACATGGTTGGTATTACTATTTTACCTTAATTTCCAAATTATCCGATTAATCAACTAGAGCTGCATGCATTCAATCAAAAAAAAAAAAAAACTAGAGCTGCATGCATGAGCATCAACGTAATCACTGTTTTGGTTTTTAATGATGATAATTAGGTGAGGCGGATAAGGCTGGTGTACACCGAGTTCGACGCCTTCACCCGCGATGCCGAGTCGCTTGTCACTCGTCGCCGTGACGACGACACGTTCGATTACATAGAAGGGTTTGCGTTGCCGAACAACGACAACCCGGACGGGCTGCCCTCGGTTCCTCTGAGCCGAGACCAAGTATTCGACCGGACCCGACTTCCAAAGGAAGCCGGATCCGTACTTTACTTTCTCGAGCTCGCTCATCACTACCGGAGCAGTGACTCCGTCTCAGATGTTGATATGGTAAGTTCCAAAACCCCAGCATTCTCATCATTTCATGTATCTCCTACACCAGTGACTATAGCATCATCTCTAAACCTCTACAGTCTCTGTCGTCGAATTTGTAGCTTTTGTATTTCCGGCTATAGTTTGCGTCATGGCCTCTGCAACTGAGTTCTGACCTCGGTGGTTGCCTGCTAAGGCTGAGAATTTATTTGAACTCGTTGTCGGAGTTCACTTACACACGAACACGTGTAAGCTGCTCCTGGTTTTCGGGAGGGGTCCGAACAGTGATTTGAGATTTTGCTGGTCCCCTAAATCCCTCAAATGGCCAGAAAGGCCATCATTTTCTCAGAATGCCATGTCCTTTGTAGGTCTGGAATGACGGAAGTGCCCTCATCTGTTTGATGCTATTTTATTGTTTCTTTGTTTAGGGCGTGGATAGGCGGCTGCGAGGCTTAGGATTCGTGGAGGGATTGAGGTTCCAAGTCGACCTGGGATACGAGGAGTTTATACTGCGTGTGAAGAAGGAAGAGGAGATCAGCAGGGCCATCGGCGTTTGGGATTCTCCACACCCGTGGTTGAACATTTTTGTGTCGAAGTCGAACATCGCCGACTTTGATCGTGTGGTGTTCAAAGAGATCCTCAAAGACGGCATTGGTGGTCCAATGCTCGTTTACCCTCTCCTTCGTAACAAGTATGTCCCTCTCTCTTCCTTCTTCTTTTTGGTAACCATGCAGTGTATGTATTCACTTCATTGAACGACTTCTTTTTGTTTTTTGCTAGGTGGGATGCTCGTACGTCTGTGGCGTTACCAAAAAGTGAAATTTTTTACCAGGTGGCGCTGCTGCGGTTCACTCCGGCATTCCCAAAAGGCCCGTCCTGTGAAAGTCTGGTTGCTCAAAATCAGGAGATTGTGCGGTACTGCTTGAAGAAAGATTATGACTTTAAGTTGTACCTGCCTCAGTATGAATCGCAGGAGGAATGGAAATGCCATTTCGGGAATCGTTGGAGTAGAATTGTCGAGCGGAAGACTTGTTATGATCCGCTGGGTATCCTTGCCCCTGGTCAACACATCTTCCCCAGAATCATTAACCCTAGCTCAAAATTATGACAGGATCTTAGCTTACACTCATAGTTTATAGTATGTATATGATAGTGAATCTTAACAGGTACGTTATTGAGCTATCAGTTCAAGTAGTTAGAGATTATTTGACCTCAACTGGGTTGACTGCTAGTTCAATTTTCAACATGAAAACAAAGTGATCCTAATTAAGTGATTAAGCATCATATTCTCTCTTTGCATGCAGATTTAACACCAATGCATGCACTAAAGTGAAATGCCATATATGCATAAAGGCTCGCTTTCACTTTTATCCAACTCTTGTTTTTTACAGTCTCGATCGAGCTTTGCTTTGGTTGGTTTTGTTTGGTTTCAAGGGAAAACAATTCTCCGACTGGGTTTCTTTAGCTATAGCGAACTCCTTTATATTTCTTTCTATATATCCCTTCTTTTTGTATTATGAAAGTAGAGAAAAGTTGGATTAGAGTGGGGGAACGTCGTACTTAATAATAAGATCATGATTAATTCTTGTAAGGTGCACCAAAGCTAAGCAACAAGGATTAAACAAGTGATTAAGAATAAGGTAAAAGTAAGCGGGGAGTGTTTCCAGGCCTCGATCGATGATTTAATGACTGGGTTTTACTTCAACACAAGCTTTTAATTTCATTGACTGTAATCAAACTGAAATCTTTGACTAATGGTCAGCCTACATCAAAATGCATGTAACTAAAAATAAACCAAATACTCAAGAAACATACATGAGTGGATGAATCTTGTATTATATGAAATTTGAAGCACAAAATATAGGAAAATGTTTGTTAAATACACACAAAAGGATAGGATGAATCTATCAGATCATATGAAGAAAAAATGGTGGTTAGTTACACTCATGTATATGATCGACTTTGGCTTTGATTCATTCCTACATATACCTTTGTTTGATGTAAGATCAGGGTTGATCATGTTTGAAGTAGTCACGTACTCTTCCTTAGCAACAAGGACAACAAATTGAATTAAACGATCCAGTAAAAGGTAAACTATAGACATATAGCATGCATTTGTTTGTTTGTTTTTTTTTTAAAAACAAAAAACTGAGCAACTATTTCCTACTCAAATATATTATATATGAAAGTTCATTTAGATTTTATATAACCAACAATACATTGCCTATTCAGTAACCCTCGATTTTCTTGCCAATCCACCTTATTTTATAGAGAGATTAGAAGGGTTCTGCAATTTCTATTTGACTATGGCCTTCTACTTGGTTTGCCTTGTATAATAGTTGGATATGAGATGATGATCTCCGGTACCAGTTATCATCACTGTGATGATCGCGATCACTTGATCATCGCGTGGAAGGCAAAGATTCCCCAAGAAGAAAAGAGGTGAATAAAGCCAGTGAGTTGCTTGGTTTGAAGCAAGGAACCGCATGCCCAGCTCCTCTAAATGTTGCGAATGTAAGCCCCTTATATTCTTGAAACCATCCACTCACCTAAGTACCATATATATAAACCAAATAAAGATTTTGGGAGAACTGATGGAACTCGTAAATAGTCATAAAATTAACCGTAGATCAAATTTATGTGACTTCCATAGTTAAGGATAGGTAAAACTCGTTACCTGCTTCTGATGGTACCAAGGCGTCCATGCTTTTGTAATAGGCAGTCCCAGAGCACCTAAGCTATATCTTGTAGACAACACAGGAACTCTTCCATCTGTGTCTCCACTGATCTCATCCATAAAAACAAAACCATAATCAGATAATCAAGGCACTGAACATATATGATACATGTATCAATAAGTTTGAATGTACCTGTACACCCATATTCTCATTCCTGCTGCAATGAGTTTCTTGTATATAGGAAGTATAGATGGCTTTGAATCGGTCCAGTTGTTAAATATTTTGACACTGCAATACAATTAAGTAAACATATTTTTATTAGCATAATTGGCACTTGTTAAGTGCGATATATGACTAGCAATCTTGGCAAACCTGGTCAAATGAATTATTGTTGATAGCTATGTCCAAGATAGGCTGAGGGAGATCAGATTAAATACCTGCAGATGCTCCAGTTCTTGAGTTGGAGACCATTACTAACATGGAGGGCCTTTTGCACATCTGCTCTGTTATAGAATTTTTTTGAATAATCATCCAGACATGGATCATATCCACCCATAATCCTTGGCATCTGACAAAAGAAAAAAGACATTGAAGTCTTGCTAATTTTAATTGAAGTGTGCCTAAAACATTAGTTGCTCAAAAGTGAGTATCGATCAGTTGAAATCTTCACTCACCATTGTCGATGTTTTCTTCATCATCATGACTTGCATCGAAGCATCATCTGAATTTGCTGTATCACCTATGCAGACTGAGGTGTAAAGGCTGTAAATGTCTATCTCCTTGTATTGTTTTAGTACTTCATCCACAGCTTGACTACAGTTTTTATTACTCCAAGTATCACCGTCAAAGTCACAGTTTTCACGTATAATTTTATGAGTTTCGTCCGATACCACTGCATGACTCCAAGCATAATCTACCAGACCTCTCCAATCCTCAGCATCTGATGTTTCAGGATTACCCAGCTGTACATCATGTACAAGAAAACACTTCAATAATCAATACAATACACACTAAGCTGAAAAACAACTGTAATTGTTTTCCATAGGTTCATACCAGGATTCCTTTGAGATCAATATGCTGGGAAGGATCTGTATTCTTGTCATTGATGAGCTCGGCCAGCTCCGGAACATATTTTCCTGTTATCAAGTTAAGATGTGGAAAATCTGAGTACAGTAACAATTTTGATTGCAGCACATGGTTAATAGGTGAGGGTTAGAGGGATTGTGGATGACTTATTTACCTGCATAACTCTCCCCTGCAATATAGAAGGTTCTTGTTCTGTATGATGGGAACTTGAGAAACCACTTGTGCAGAAAAGCATATGCATCATTTGCTGAATTAAGTAGTCCTTGTAATAAGGTAAATAAGAAATTATACTAGAACATCATAAAAATCTTGATAATATCTTAATTAGGCCTCGTCATATGTGTGAAAAAAAATGAATAAATCCAGTAGTACTGGTTTTAATTTTAAAGATAGCAGATCTGTTAGAGAAATTTTGTAGCTTGCCTGTAAAAGCATCCCCGAGATTATCATAATCAGTTGTTGTATTGGAGTATGAAAAACCAACCCCAACTGGAGATTCCAAGAACAGCATGTTGGCCTCTGCTTCATCATAGGCATCAACTTTAACATATTACTACAACTTTGTGGTAAAAAAATGGAGTACCATATTACCATATGATACAGAAGCAAATGAGATGTTCAAGTATAGAGAAAAGCATGTTTGTAATATAACTGATTTGATCGTAAAGTGTGATGCAGCACCCCATAGCTCATATGCCATACCTTGATTCCATGAGTAGTTGTTAAATCTAAGTCCATGGCCATCAGTGCCCACTATGAATGGACCAATCTCTTGGGTTGCTCCATATCCCACAGAAGAGCACCCAGGACCTGAAACATATAGCATCTTGTCACCTCAGCATATAACATGAAGTGGAAAAAACAGTGCCTGACCTGATGGATTAATAGTATATAAATTATTGAACACTGAATGAGTAGGAAAAGAAATAGAAAAACTGATCTCCACTAAAAACCAAGTACATTAGGATTACTACAATATAGTCACATCGAGCTTTACAATTGTTTATTGGCAGTGATCAACATGTTTGATGTTGGGTGACGGACTGTCTAAAGATAAGGCAACATGAAGATATCAAGGAACCTATATATATGCTGGCTTTCTCTTCCACACATATATGATTATGAATTGCTATATAGATTTTAGGCTCAGATTTGGTCAAAATATGGAGATAGCATAATGGAACATGGATGGCTACAAAGATGAATGCAAGTATGCAACCTGATGCTGAAAAACAAAAAGAATTGAACTACTGGTTTGGGTACACATGCATCCCAAGTGAGGTCTAGATCAACAACCATCATTGAAGGGTTATACACACACACACATATATATATACATATACATATATATATATATATATATATATATATATATTTTGTGATCGGGAAATTTGTCAAATACCCTATCCCTAAAAATGAACAAAAAAAAGATCCCTCATTGGAAGGCCTCTATATATATATATATATATATATATATATATATATATCAGTCAGCTCACCTCCATTAAGCCACAAAACCAGAGGTTTTAGATCTGGGTTAGTAGCAGCCTCATAGAACCAGTAAAAGAGAGCCCTGCCATTTGTTTCATTCACATCGACATAGCCAGCGTAGTGCTGGAAGTCTACAGCAGGCTGGCCAGGGAAGTTAGTAACAAGGTCCTGACTTGCCAATGGGTTGATCAAAGGCCGCTTCTTTCTAGCATCCACAGGCTGAGGCTCGACCACAGTAAGAGAAAAAATTAGGAAGATCGCCGTCACTTTTACTACTACAAAATTCATGCTGAACTAATATAAACCTCACTAGCTAGTTTAATTAGAAACGCTCTCACAAAACACAGAAACCTGATAAAACATAAGCAAATTCTCATGTGTATTTATAATCATTGGGGAGGAATGGGAACCACTTTATTTTTCATTGTTTTTGATAGTGCATTACTATATTACACTACGATGATGATACAGAATTCAAAAAGTAGACATGAAAGAATGTCCTTTGTGGCAATGGAATTTTTAATCAGGTTGACAATATTCATATGGCATTGGCATCTGACGTGGGTGGTTTAGGCAGCCCAGCTTCATTCTAGACTGTTCAATGGATGAGCAAAGCTGATGAGTGGTACCTCCATTATATACCTTTTATTGGGTTGGTGATGATATATCTATATATTACATATACAGAACCAGTATCTGTATATATACTGGGTCTCTTTATAAGTTGATATCTGTATATAAATCAAGAAACCTAGTGTCTATTATCTCTGCAATCTGCAGAGCCAGTCCTAGAAAAACTGTTAAAAGAGTCTAAATGATAACATATATCCTTAACAACATTCTGTTAATTACTGAATCTATTAGAAGTAAATGAAAAGATATTAAGGGGATACAGATAGTATCATGGTGTGGTAGATAATTTTCGTGATCTGGGTTTGTAGTCCAACAGTAATTAATACTAATACCTATCTAAAGTAAATTGCAATCATATTTCTTATCCTAAGAAACATTATAATGATGCAGATTGATCCAGTTACTCTGATGCTTTTAAGGTTTATTAAGATTAGGGTTATATGTAGGGTTTAGGGTTTCTATTTCGGTATTTCCTGATGCATCTTTATTATGTGTTTTTCACTACTTTATAGGGTTCTAGAATTATCTTAGTGCTCTAAAAGTTATCATTGAATCTTAATCTCTATCTATTTTTATTGTCAATCAAATCTATCTTTTCATCATCATCCAATTATCCTCTCTTACCTGTAATATCCTCTTCTCACATCTCTAAGTCACTTCTCTGGAAATCTGTCAACTGGTACTACATGTTGCCGTTCTATAAATGAAAAAACTTCTCCTAATTCTAGGACTAGTTGTACTGTAACAAGAATAATCTGTGGTCAAAACTGGATTTTGACACAAACATGAAGATTAATCACATCAATCGGCAGAGCAAGACAAATTTAGCATATATTTTTGTTTTCTACAGTAGAAGAAAACTCTGAATTTTGCATCAGTTTTAAGTACTACATTCAACACATATAAGAATACCAGAGCATGCATTTATTTTAGATGAAAACTTTCTGCATTGGTTTAAGACTTTAAGTACTAGATTCATTGCATATACATGTTCAATACATGAAAATATTTATAAAGTAAATAATTAGTAATTACAAAAACCTCATAAAATTAGTATCCTTAACTAAGATACATCATTTTGATGTTGAAGCTACTATTACAGAGTCTAATAACAACCAAAGGACAATATCATGACTGAAAAGAAAGTGATACATGTCGAGAACAGAGCTCGTGGGCAATCTCTGGGTGCATATAAGAGAGACAATGTTCTTGCTAGTCAATTTTTAATATATCAGAAAGTGGAGAAGACATTGGTATATATTCCAAATTGGTGGTGTTGTATAAATTAACAGAAAAAGGTAACATGCTCTTGAGAATCTCATCATCACAAAGTAGAAAGATGGAGTTTTGTAGCGAACCTTGTGCGTAATGACTCGTGAATCTGATGAAGCTAAAGTGGTAGTGAAAGGAATGAAAGGAACAGCCAATTAAGTTGGTGGTTCAACAATGACTCGGATTCCAACTTTTTTTAGTTGCAAAATGAGATGGAAACGATCTGTTAATTGCAATTTAGATTTGTTGAATCCCTACGTAATCACTTTAAACCAAGCTTACATCATAAAGTTTATCATCTGCTTCAGATATACAACATTCTCACTCAAATAACAAAGAAGTACCTAAAAGCATTCCTCCCACCCACCCATGCATATCCCCAGTGAGGAATTTGCCTTGTGCATCTGACTCCAATTTATCTTTTACCAGCCAATGGATCATGTCCACCTACTGCCTTAAGAAACTATTTCATTGAACCCTTTTTGTGTGTTACATTTCCACTAAGATTTTAGTCAACGCAGAGAAAGGGAAGTGCAAAGAGAGTGCAAACTAGTCTTTAACATGCTCGTTAGTTAGGATTTACCTCATAATCATTCAAATCATATGTGTGTGTGTGACTGCACATAAACTGTATATGTAATGTGGATCATAATGTGCAACCACTGCTTAACTACAGTTCTGCAACTAATATGCACAGTGAAGGAGAAGTTTGCATAAGTTACTCATACTTCTTGTGGCCTTTTCCACCGAGAGTCGTGGAAGTCTCGAGCTTCTCATGTCTTGTAACTCTGTTAGGAGACAATTGATAAAGATCAGAGACTTGATCAGAATTCAGATTAGATGCACTGTCCATATATAATAGCTACATATTCGACATCAACTCTACAAATTAAGAAAGTCGGTGTCTAATTTCATCCACTAAAACCCAAGTGACAAAGAGAGGATAGGTTTGCATGTGTATGCAATCCAAACATTAGGCTTCTAAATCCATACAGATTCAGTTGAACTTAATTGGTTAGTTTCTTAGTACAGTTTTGAACTGATGATAGACTAGTAGCTATGTAGTGCAAATTAAAGGGTGACTAGGACTTCTTTCCACCTCTGATGGCTAGGACAATGCAAGCTTTCCAAGGATAATACTATACAGATCTGTAGAGTGTAGGCATTGCAGAGGCTTATTGGTTTTAAGAACCCAGCATTATAAATGCACAAAGTTTTCTTGCTCAAGCAAAAAGAGCATGAGATGATTCAAAAACAAATATCAAGTGATTAAAATCTTTTAGACTCGTATGCTAGCAACGTTGAATATGCTGAAGAAATCGTATTGGTTGGAGGGAGAATGGGCAAAATAAAATTGTTTGGAATCTTTTTGACCCATAGACTTACCAGGGACCATTGATTCATTATAAGAAGATTATTCATGTCATTGCTCTTCCAGAAGCCATTTAACAATGTTTTAGAAGGGAGGAGAAGGGTGGATTTGGATCTATAATATCTAGATTTTGCCCAAAAGGTACATCTTAACGAAAAAGTAGACATATGGTTGAAGTTGAACCAGCAAAAACAAAAAACAAAATCATGCATAAGCCATTATCTAAACTTTAATATTGGTTTCATTTTTCAGTTCACCCTAGAAAAAGACAATTCGGACACTTACTATTCTTCTTTCTAGTGGTGATATATCATAGCACTATGAAGCACAAAGAAGCGCACATTAATATTTTGGAAATATTGTGTGTAAAGTTCTGCACTGACCAGATTTTGAGTTCTGATAGTGCATAAATTTTGCCTGCATTATGTAATTTTGTCTACATCATGTCCTTGTGTCTATGAAATTAAACTAACAAAAATGAATAAGCTCTTTCATCACCTTTTACTGTTGGTTGGTCGGTGAGTTATCATCATCGTGATGATCTTCTACTTGAGGAGTTCCCCGTGTACTTTGTGATTATCATGGCGCACAGCAATTCCCTGAAACATTAGTTATTAATGAAATAAACATGTACATGTGCAAGTAATTTAAGATAAAAATTGTGCATTCGGTTCTACTTTTGTCTAGCTAATTGCATAGAGTATGTTTGGTACTTCAAATCTGTTTCTGTTAAGATTCCCGAGATCAAATTCATGGGAAGCTATTAGAGAAAAGGAAATGAAAGTTATAACTAAGAAATAAACAAAGAAAATAAACTTCAATATTCTTCAATAACGAGCAAAAGCTCCAAAAGAGATACATATAGGACCCTAGTATCTGATCACGTGCCCCGCACATGACCTGAAGAGTCTAGAATCATAACAGTTCCATGAGTGATTCATGAAAGATGATATTTTGCAGATAGTAAAGGAACACACCAGATTTGACCTGCTCCTATTAGTGAACCTTTCTTGTTTCTAAATCAAAGGTCTACTAGATAGTAGCTTTTGATAATATTAACTATATATATGACACTTTTGATGCTCTTAGGCCAAGTTCGAAAGAAGAACTGGATAACCCTAATGACCTGCCTAATATTGGGCATCATTACTCGAATTAGTTAGATAATCCAGACACAGTGGAGAATGACCACACTAAAAAGTGCTTTCATCTTCATGTTTCTTCTAAATGAGCCCTTTTTCCCCTTTGAATAATTTTCGCTTGTTTCCTTGGTATCCACTATCAGATTTCCTCCGATAAGACTCCTGTTTTTCCAACAGTGCGCTTTCTCTCTCTCTTTTTTTTTTTCCTTTCCTCTTCCCACTTCCTTGTTCCAAATCAACTCCAATAGTTCTCTGTTTGTTTCTGTAATCAAGAGTCCACTCCAGCAACCCTTTAGGAGTTCATTCTAATTTTTGCTCTTAACTCGTATTGCTAGAGGGGAGGATGTGATTAAAAAAAAAGCTTGTACCAACATAATAATCAAGATAATGTAGTTTAGAAACTAGTAGTTCTCCATTCCAATGCTGCTGAGTGCTAAGGAAAAACTTGACTAGCATCCTCATCTGAAACCAAACTCCTACCACACCATTTCGCCATCCTAATCAAGTAATCATGGAATTCAAAAGACCTAGAAAACACAATAAAGAGAGCTTTTGGGATTCTCACTACTAAGAAACATGACATTTGATGATCAAACAAAATAAGTTAACAACATAAACACTAAAAAGCAGCAGCAGCATAGTGCAATCTGAACCACTTGATACATACATTTCCAGCTCCACTATCTCTCCAGCCGTGTGCGCCGGCGACCTATACAAGTATACAACCCCATCCCTACATTAGTCTTCTCATCAATTTAAAGCGCCCCAATAGCTGCATCCACCCCACATTGCTAAAGCCATAAAGCTCATATCTTTAATTTCTATAAAGAGAGAAACTTGACAAGATTGTCTCTACCCAAAATTAAAATATCGGATATATCGGGGATATCTATGAAAAAATATCGGCATTTTAAAAATAAATTTTTTCTGAAATATTTAGTTTATTGAATTTACATATAAATATTACAGACATTATCTTTATCTACATTCAAAATAAGAATTTAAATGGTTGAAAAAACGTACCGTGGTCTACAAGAATACAACCGAGATAAATCAAATTTTTTATACATATTTTTTTTAATATATCAGAAATATATCGTAAATATGATAAATATCAGAGATATTTGATTATATATATAAAAAATAATAATTAGAAAACTGAGTCGAACGAGTCACGAACCTGGTTGAGAAACCGAGTCGTTTAATTAAGCCGCACACGAAAAAAGCAGAGAAGCCAAAAAAAAATGAAAGAGGAAGAGAGGAGGAGGCAGCCCTGGGCTCACTACTGGGGCACAACACCGGAGCAAGACTACTACACTTCACAGGGGATCAAATCCTCCAAAGCCTTCTTCACCTCCCCCAGAGGCCTCAAGCTCTTCACACGCCAATGGCTCCCTCTTCTCTCTCCTCCACGTGGCCTCATCTTCATAGTCCACGGCTACGGCAACGACATCAGCTGGACCTTTCAGGCCACCGCCGTCTTCCTCGCCCGTCACGGCTTCTCCTGCTTCGCTCTCGACCTCGAGTCCCACGGCGGCTCCCAAGGCCTCCGCGCCTTCGTCCCTAACGTCGATCTCGTCGTCGCCGACTGCCGCTTCTTCTTCAGCTTCGTCAAGCGGAGCCCCGGTTTCGAAACCCTACCGTCTTTTCTCTACGGCGAGTCCATGGGCGGCGCGATCTGTCTTCTGATCCACTTGGCGGATCCGGAAGCCTTCGACGGCGCGGTTCTGGTGGCGCCGATGTGTAAAATCTCCGACGACGTCAAGCCGAAGTGGCCGATCCCTCAGATCCTGACGTTCGTCGCCAAGTTCCTGCCGACATTGGCGATTGTGCCCACCGGGGACCTGATGGTCAAATCGGTCAAGGTCGAGGAGAAAAAGGTAATTGCGGACATGAACCCTTCCAGGTATAGAGGGAGGCCTAGATTGGGTACAGTCCTGGAGCTACTGAGAGTGACGGACTATGTCAGCCAGAGGCTGGGGGATGTGAGGCTGCCGTTTATTGTGCTCCACGGCAGCGCCGACGTGGTGACGGATCCCAATGTGAGTAGAGCTTTGTATGAAGAAGCAAAGAGTGAAGATAAGACGATCAAGATTTACGATGGGATGATGCATTCCTTGCTGTTCGGGGAGACTGATCAGAACGTCGAAATCGTCAGGGGCGACATTCTGGCTTGGTTGAACCAGAGATGCACAGCAAGAAATTGATTCAAGATGATGTTATTTGTCTTTGCTTTCTTATGCTTCAAGAAATAGGTAAGATTGTCAAATTTAGTATAAATTGTATACCAAGTAACACCAACACTTCCATTCCAAACAACTCTGTTATCGAACAATGCTGCTATATCACGGTGAACCACATTGCTGAACAGTTTAGCAAATTTACAGTAATGACAAAAGAACCAGGGGAAATGCTTTGTATGATTTACAAATGGAAACGAAAACAAGACTCTTTGAACTTTCATATCTTTGATTGCTTTAGACTAAATCTACAAACCTATACACCATGATGGAGAACAACCAACACAGGGAAAGAATCGAGAAACTATAAAGGCGAAAAAAAAATTGGCAAGTAAAAACCTTGATCATGTGAGATTCTATGTACTATTAACATCTAGCTGATAAGAGCTCCCATGCTATCCCTTTCCTAGATCTATTGTCAGATATCTCTCCAAGTATCAATTCTGATGCGGCAAAAGCCGAAAACAAACCTATAGACAATGCCTTTTGTTAGCAGAACAAATCTGTTCAACCTATCAAACCTATCAAGTCACTTCATAAACAGGTACTTGAGATCATCAACTGTTAAGCGAGTCTGACGACCACCACTTTCATCCTCTCCAAAAGCAGATGCCACCATCTCTCTCTTTTTTTGCTGCCAGAACAAACCAAAAACTTCAGTTATATATATACAATCAATTTCTCCAGACAACCATGGTGTGTAACTCTTTCTAATCTAAATCATAACAGTAGTGAGTAAAAGTTTTTAAACTACAACAGAAGAGAAAAAGTGAAAATAATGCGAAGTACCTGAAGAGCTAAAATACGATCTTCGACTGTATTTTTCACAGTCAACCGTAAAACTGTAACAGGACGAGTCTGCCCAATACGATGTGCTCTATCAATTGCTTGATCCTCTGTCGTAGGATTCCACCACAGGTCCAAAAGAAGTACATGACAGGCTGCAACCATGTTCAGACCAAGACTGGCGGCTTTCAAAGACATGATCATAACTGACACCTACATGAAACATGTTAATAATTCAGAACCATAACAGAAAACAAATTGATCAATTCCTAATGTAGAATCTGGAAATATATGAACACATTCTAAAATATTCACAAACCTCTGGAAGAGAGTTAAAATCCTTTACAGCTTTATCTCTGGCAACAACCGACATTGTTCCATCAAGTCTTCTGTACTCGAGGCCAGAAGTTTTAAGAGATGCTTCAAGCAAATCCAGCATCCTAGTCCACTGTGAAAAGACTATTGCTTTCTCTCGAACTGCCTTCTCAATTTTCTTAGGACTTCTGTCCACATCCAGGTTCTGTCCATCAGAACCATCCTCAATTGACTCAGCCCCATCAATATCAGAAGTTGTAGAGCAGCTGGCATTTTTATCACAGCTTTCCAGTAAGCAACTATTTTCTGTAGTGCAAATCTTTGGTTTACACATTGAGCAGAGAACCTCAAGCGCGGCCTTAATCTTGGATGAATAGTACGAGCTACCTTCATAGAAAGACTCTACAGCATCAAAAACTTCAGAATCCATGCCCCCTTGACTAGGTTGGTCAGAAAGCGAACTGGTTAACGTGGATTTTGAAAACACTGAAGACACATTCAGTCGAACTTTGCAACTTGTGTGGGGGCACTGGTTCTCATCACCTGTGAGATAGTCACCAATGCATTGGCTACAGAAGACATGACCACATTCAGAAACAACAGCATCTTCTGGCGCATCCTAAGAGAAAGTAAACAGGAGTGTCAGAACAGAAAAGCTAAAGCACATGGGAAGTTCGGTACAAATGCAACACAGAGTGTTCTTCATTATAATTACATCCACTAAACAAACATATAATAAATGCTGTACTTAATTAAAACCAAACTCCATTAGCATAGCATACCGTGCTTCTGATGGTTAGATAATAACATACATGGTAAGAACATGAGTCTATTTCTTGGATGCTAAGTGGTAAGTACTTACGAGTCTATCTACTAAATGGTAAAGGACATGTAAATTATTATGTCTTAACGCAATTCATCAGCCATAAAGCATCATGCCCTCAGAAGCTACAGAAAGCACACCATACTCCACGTCAGCAATTTTGGCATTTAAGCCATACCACCGTGCTTAACAGGGTTCAATAACCCCCACATAGATTCTCAACTCCTTATACATCTACAGTAGATTGTATCAACTTCTCTACTCTTAAACAACTTGGGACTTCCGGAATTCATATATCATTAAAAATTAGAAGTCTTTGAAAATAGCACAATTTCATCCCAGTAAGCAGTACCATGACGTTTCCACTAAAAGAAAAAGAACAATGGATTTTTAACTCCTTATACGGCTTAGCAGTACGTAAACATTAAGAAGAGATATATAAGCAAGGGTAAAGCCCCCAGAATATGTAAATATATGGATACTAAGCCATAATGACGTCCTCACATTTCAGCAGTCCACATATAAGAATATAGGAAAAACATGAAAACTTACATTGCAGATGCCGCAAATTGCCAATGAAGCTTCCAAACACTTCAGAAGGGATACTTGTTTGTCATGAGGAAGCTTCTGCGCCTTCTCAATAGAAGATTTCCACAAAGACTGTGATTCATAACGTCTGACAAGAAGAGGGTGATCACAAGCTTGTCGAAGTCGCAACAGCATCAACAAAATATTAACATAATTTTGTTTCACAGTTCCAGCAGCTGCATATTCCTGACATGACGAGCATACTTATGTGAGAGAAGAACCAAAAGGCACATAAACACAGATTCCATATAAAATCATCAATTTCCTTTCAGAAAGAAACCATATGAAATATCAAACTCCGACCTAGAATTTAAAGAAAAACATACTTCAAATTGAGCGCGTGAATCACACTCTAGCCTGGAGTAAAAATCTCGTTCTTCATCTGAGAATTCCACCCTTTTCAATTCTATGAATTTTGGTGGTAAACTAATTATAGGTTCTCCATCAAGAAGTGTGCCTGCAGGAAATGATTACCGTTAGATGGCCATAACTGTGAAAACATATCAGAATATCCAATTAACAAGAAACTTATTAGTATGACCCTAAAAGATCTATTAAAATAAACACTACTGTTTTATTCAATGAAATATACACCATCCATGAGCAAAGATCTGCTATATGGTCTCACCTTTTGTGCGGCGTAACATAATTGTCTTCAGAACAGCTTGTAGCTTTTTGTACCCTTTTGTTGGGTTCTTGCTGATTGGAAATTTTATTGTCGTGCAGAACGAATTGTAGACTGCATACGGGTCATATCTCAGAAATCTGAAGTAGCTATAAAGATCATCAATCGCATTCTGGATAGGTGTCCCCGATAAGCACCACCTACGTTTCGCTCGAAGCCCCCAACAGGCCCTAGCTACTTGAGTTCTGTGATTCTTGATACTCTGGGCTTCATCCAAGACAACCCTAAACCATCCAACCTTAGCAAGAGGACGAGCAAGAGACTCAAGCGCTGCAGTCTCCAATCTCTTCTTACCCTTTGAGCATTTATTACGATATTTCCTTTTTTTAGATGAAAACCCCATATGTGGAAAATCATAGTCCTCTCGCTTTCCTTTCTCCTCATCTTCTCCATCAGCAAGAGGCTGCTTTGGGACCTCCATGCTGACAATTGAATATGTTGTCAGGACAACATCATACTTAGCTAGCTCACCCGGATCCCTCGTTCGATTGCCTCCATGGTAGACTAACACCGAGAGTTTACCTTTTTCTGTTACCTTATTACGCAACTCCTCTGCCCATTGCCGCAAGACACTTGTGGGGCACACAACGAGTGTTCCACAAGCTAGCCTTCCCTTTGTTTGTGTCAAGGATTTCATGCTCGTTTCGGAAGACTCATTTGAAACACTTGAATGAGCATCAGTGTCTTGTGTCCTTCTGCTAACCTCAGGAAGCATATCATCATCATCCATGTCCAAATCCAGAGTTTCCAGCTTGCACATTTTTTCATCTTGACAGGCTCCAGAAGCAGGAGGCCTTTCCTTAAGTATGAGTGCAATTGTTGATATCGTTTTTCCCAATCCCTGAAAAATGAAAATTGGATATCAGGCACAAGTCTTTGACAGATAACTGGTGTTCGCTAGTTCCTGAAGGATGATATAGACCTGATCATCTGCCAGAATTCCTCCAGAACAATGCAAGCTAGCTGTCTCCTTCTGAACCATCCATGACAATGCAATTCTCTGTACAGGAAATGAGTTAATGCTTAGATGAACTCTGCTCAAGCATAAGAACAGAGAGAAAGCAGGTGATCAGAACAATAAGGAGCTGGAAAGCCAGAGTTACAGATAATACTATCTCTGGGGGATGGTAAAGACACAACAAAGTGGACACCAGGTCTCCTTAATGGTGTGGGAGGGAGGGTGAACTATTCAACTGGAAGCAAATATTTTTGCCCATACATTGAAATAAAACAGAACAACCGACCCCATTACCTCATGGAAATAACTACTTTAAGCATAAACATTTACTTCAGTTGATTATTATAACCTAGACTTTTACCACTACCAACCTAATGGAGCAGCCATAAGCTGGCTGGAACAGAAATATCCTCTTTGGAAGCCAAAGCCAAAGACTAAGCCCAACCCCTTTTGGTCCAAAGGAAAGTCTACTTGGTAGTTTAAGGGTATTGACAGGTTTATTTTCAGTTACAAAGTTTATTTTCAGTTATGAAAAGAATAATTATGACTCTGGTGTTTTAAAGAGTCTTGAGTGTGTCTTTATGTCTATTTAAGTAGTATTTAAGAGTCTTATTATTAATCAGTTATATTAGTCTTATGGTATTCTAGGAGTCTTAAGGGTTTTATTTGAAGCCTATAAATATGGCTTTCTAATGTAATCCGAAGGCAGATTGGAATGAATTAAGAGTTTATTTTATTGAAGGCTTGTCCTTGTATCCTCTCCCCTAACCTCCCTTATTCTATTTCTCCCTTCTTCAGCTAAGAAACTCCTGTTTCTCCTAAAATCCTTCTGTTTTCTATAATCTCTCAACACTCTCCAGCCCACCTTATTCACTATCACACTATCTCTTGCTTCTCCCTGCATCACAACCACAAATCCCATAAACTAATTCGTATTGCAGTTAAGATGAGAAGAAAAGGTAGAATTGAAAACCTGATGTCGTAAGAGAGGTACTGTTAAAACTCCATCTGGTGGAAGGGCTTCTGACTTGGGCTGTGAAAGGTCCTGCAATGCATCACAAATTTGGTTGAGGCTTTTCACATGTCAAGTGTCAGAGCAGCTTTCCCAAAAAAATAAATAAATAAAAGAAAATATTGCTTCAAATTTTGAAAAACCCACCAAATGCCCTTTTATAACTTCAAAGTAGGAATGCAAAACTATAACGATAATGATAAGCAGTGGCGCACCTCCTTAATATAGAGGAGGGGTCAATATATACAAAGTTCATGAACTTAATACATAAATACACAAATATAACACGGTTAGGGAGAAAATTTTGAAATCACAGGGGGGGGGGGTGGCGCATTAAAGGATCCGCCCACTGATCATAAGGAAGAAGGTAGCATATTGATGGAGTTAGCTCAAGATCTACAAATATTTGTTACTTTAATGCAAGACAAAAAGCGCCAGTTACCACACAGTTGGCCACTTGACAAGGAGCTCGGGCATGAATTTCTTTTTTATTATATCTTTGGGAAAGCAAGGGGCCAACAAAAACAGCATTTTAGCAAATCAAACATTTGATCAAGAACCTGTGCTGTCATTCATTGATCAACAGTATCTAGGAGAGAGAAAGCAAACCTGCAATGCTACTCTCAAGATCAATTGCTCATCCCTTGTCCTGAATCGCATTCCTCCTACCCCGGTGTCGTAATCACTAGATTGTTGTGAACTGACAATGTTACTTCCAACTGCTAGAGGGCGATTCAAGGGCACAGGGTAACGAGTATTGCTAACCATTGGAAGGCGATGCGTGGGTGCAGGATCACTGATATCTTCAATAATGCATACATCATAGTCCTCTTCTGCAGGGGATTTTTCAGAGGAGTTACTATGAATAGACTCAGGGCTGACTTTTGAAGGAGGAAAACCCATGGTTACAGGCAGAGAGCGTACAGCTTCAAGTCTGTCCATATTGTAACCCTGATTCTTGTTTGAAGAGAATGGCTGAGCAGGTGAAAACTGATATTCCAAACCATTTATATTCCCAGATCCACCACCAATATGAGATATGATACCCTCGGAAAAAGTTCTCTTAGTGTCAACAATCATGTCTTCCACAGCTCTCCCTAATTTTCCAAATGGCTGAGTAGGTACATCATAACCTGAGAGCTTTGGTTCCTTATCAAAATAACTACCATCAACATTGTAAGACGATATTCTACTGTCATCCATGAATGAAAAAGAATGAAACATATCAGTACTGGGAGCACCCAACTCATTAATATTTTCATCCTTCACTCCATGGAATTCCCGTTCGCTTGACATGTAAGTCTTAGTAAAACCCAAAGGCTTGACCGATGCCTTGTTATCAACAGGACAAGAGTCAGTATCCAAAGAAGATTTCCCACTAACTGCCGAAATACAATTAAGACTTCCATAATCAAAATTCCAGTCCTTCATATCTGAGGCATCAATCATTGGTGAATCAAAGCTATATGTACCAATTATTCCCTCCTGACAATTTAAATTCATCTTACTGCTTGAGCATGAACTATCAGTTTGAAACTCCACTGATTCATCCTTCACATTAGTCATCATTTCTTTGTTACTTGGATAAAATGTATAGAAGCTATAAGGACTATGCTGGACTGAGGACTCTGCCAAATATGTATTGTTGAAGCTCATACCATCTGTAGCTGTATAGTGGTCACTGAAACGATCAGAATCTTGACAGAGAGTGGACTCGGTAGAAGTAACATGTGGTGAACATATATCAACATCTAGAACGGGCACTTCCATAGATGTACAAGAATTATTTTCTGATGGTCCCAAGGATTCTGTGGTGTTTTCCCCGAAAGCACCATAAGGTCTGGAACTCATGTCCATGTTATCAATGCCAATGCTTTGTGAAGAATCTGCATTCACCAAAGACATAAATTAGTGCTTCCACCTCAAGTTTCAAAAACTAAACTAAATAGATTCAATAACATAGAGAAAAACTTCAAACACAAAACAAAAAGGTCCATTGCATAGACAAAGATATTGACATACTTTCAGAATCAACTTTCCCTGCCAGATCTGCTTTACCCTTCAGGATATTGAGATCTCCTCGGTTTAGAGCATGGTGTACCTCTTCCAAACTAGAAGTGGTGCTACAAGTGGGCTGTGAAATGCCAACCTTCTCAGTGAAGTCAGTCTCCGTGCATGGAACCAACGAAATCCGGTCTTGAAGACCTGCAGGGTACATATTCCCAGGAGAGCCGGTCTGTGCTGGTGGTTCTCTGTCAAAATCCATAGCAGGGTTCCCTCCAGATTCAAAAGAACCCCCTGGACCCCCTGCCACAGAATCTGATGCTTCTGAGATATACAAAGGATGCCATGGACCAGGAGAGCCAGTGTGTGCTGCTGGTATGCTATCATTGTAGTGAAAGACCATTGCAGGATTCCCAGCAGAATCAAACGAACCACCCGGACCCCCTTCCCCAGAATCTGAAGCTTCAGAGCTGTATGGAGGATGCCGTGATCCAGGCCCCACTATATCAGCTGATGGTTCTGCTTCTAAAACTTGTGATCCTAATTAATCAAACAATCAAACGTTGTCAAATGTACAACTTCGTAATCTATATTCCTTATCCATAGCAACAAACAACAAAAACCTACTACAAAGCAAAGCCTAAAAATGCATGTCACAGCTGGAAGAATGAAGGAATCCACTTAAATTTTCATCAAAAAGCTGAGTTACATACCACTTTGTAGCTGCGTATCCTCACGGTAACCAGCACCTGAAACTGCTTCACCTTGCAATCTGGTTCCCAGTAATGAATCCTCCGGACAACTCTGCAGTTGGCACTCACAAGTTCAGCAAAAACAAAACAAAAGACGCCCTAGCCATAATCCACAAAACAATCAAATTCGCTAGTAATTTTATCTAAATTGTGCACCAAGTTTGCAAAATTCTTAACAAAACTAACAAAGAGCTTTACGAGAGTCTCGAAAACAGCAAGTAACAATAAATAGAAACAAGAAAGGAATGTCCAAGTTCAACCATAGCGAAATTCAATCTCAATTCACTTAATCAGTATCATGCAACTCACTACTTAAATCCCCTTTCCTACTCGAAAATCAACCCTACAAAATCGAAAACCTCTTATCAAAAACCTAGCTGAAACCAAGTCCTTCAACTACCACAAGCTCACAAATCCTCAAACCCCAAAACTTCATGCGGCGACGAAATTCAAAAACCCCTAATCCAAAAATTCCACATTTTTCAGCTCAGTAAAAATTACCAGAGGTTCTTCATCGAGAATACGATATAACGAATCGAGATCCATGCACATGTCCTCGCCGTCGAAATCATCGCCGGTAAATTCACCGGCAGAGCCCAGTGCGTCGCTCCAGTTAGAACCATCCTCCGCCGTCAACATACCTCCCTAAGCCTCTTCTTCTCCGCCGCCTCCGCCTCCGCCGCAGCTGTGTCGTAAAGCACTAGTCCGATCAAACCCCGAGGAATTCAGCAACGGCGACTCAGATCGCTGCGATTGAAATCGCATTATCAATTTGGGAGCGAATTTTAGTTGAGATTGGGGATCGTTTTTCTGAGAAACTTCTGGATGCGACTTTGTCTTTTTTATCGGGGAGATTTTTTTTTTGGGGGGTTTTTGGGGGGGGGGGGGGGGTTGCGCAGGTTAAGAGGGGGTTGGGGTTTGGGGAAGGGGGAGTGGGTTGCGTAGGGTAAGGAATGTGGAGAGGCTCGTTCGCAATTGGTTGGCGGGTTCTTTTGGTTAAGTCGGTTTTTTATTTTTATTTATTTATTTAATTATATAGGATCTTACGCTTTTCCGTTTCCCACTAGGATGACATATTGACTGGTTTGCGTTTAGGACTAGCTAAGCTGCTGCTGTTATATGGCGTGTCCGTTACGCTTTTATTTCTTTTTCTTTTTCTGGATTATATAATAAAAAAGAATTATATAGAAAAATCTTTACGGGTTACGACCAACCAACAACACTATCGGAATTGAATTATATCGAAAAGCAAGATTAGTGTCTTCGTTTCCCATAGGTATACACATCCAACATGTAAAGTACATATTTATTTGACTTTATGATTCTTTTTCTTTTGATTAGTGCATTCTAGATTAAGAAAATAATGACCACAAGCTTTGGGACGGTCATAATAATGCTAGAGATAGGAACACATAACACGCTTTGTTGCGAAGTTAACATCAAACTGAGCTTCCTAGGTCAGTGAGCTGTGACTTGGTTGGTTAAGATGTTTAACTGACAACTTTGAGGTCATGGGTTCAAACCTCACGATATATGTAGGGTGTGTGAATTATTAATAAAAAAATTTAAAAAACAAAAAAAAGAGCTTCCTAGCGATTCAAAGCAACTAAACATGTTGGGAAATGACAACAACCAAGAGGCAGGTGTTACGATTTACCCGCTCTTTCACGTTTGGCGCCAACTATACCGACCTGTTTTCTTGTTGTATTGATGTGGCAGAGGCCCAAATAAGGACGGGTGACCTCAGCCCAGTCCGGCTTTTTCATCACCATCCATACCCGAATTGAGATCCAAGTCCAACCCGAAAACAAACCAAAACAAAATCCCAGAAACAACCATCGCCGGAATCCCAACTACTCACTCTCACACTCATCGGAGAGCTCTCGGCCCCCAAAACTCACCGCTCCGAAGGTACCTACCTCTCCCCTCCACTATTACGTCGTCGTTTTCACCTCCGCTCTCATATACAACATTCCCGTCGCGATTTCACAGAGCTAGGGTTTCGAAAGTTTCGGATTCTCAGTAATTTGAATCTTACCGTGTGAAATTTACAGGAGAATGAGCCTCGCGGCGGAGCACTGATGTCATTTCACCTATCGCATACGATTGATCAGGCAATTCGACAGCTCGAAGAAATCGAAGCACAACTAAAAGCAGCAATGGTGAAATTTCCAGACTCTGATTCTCGATTTTTCGATCCTATTTGAACTCGTTTTAGCTTATTTGATCAGTTTCGGTTTCGATTAAGGCAATGAGATTTTCTTTGTGATATTTTTGGTGGATATAGTCTGGATCGAAGAAATTGATAACTAGGGAGGAGTGGGAGAAGAAGCTTAATGATGTGAAAATCAAGAAAGAGGACATGAATAAGTTGGTGATGAATTTTTTTGTGACTGAGGGCTATGTGGATGCGGCGGAGAAGTTCCGAAAGGAGTCTGGAACTGAACGTATCCTTTTTTGTTTAGTGATTGATGTGGTGTTGTTTGTGTAGTTGGTTCAATTTGAATTGTGTTTGTGGCTTTGATGTGCTTGTTGGTGTTGTGGTATGTGTTTGTCCTTATGAGTGTTTAGCAGATATTGATCTTGCAACAATCACGGAACGGATGGCGGTCAAGAAGGCAGTACAATGTGGGAATGTGGAGGATGCAATCGATAAAATGAACGACTTAAACCCGGAGGTAAGATTCCCTTTTTTATTGAGCCTTTGATGGTAGCATATAGTTATGATTCGATGCTGTCTCTGTTATTCTCATTTTGTCAACCTGTCAGTTTCAATGCAAATAATCCTCAGTTGTGGATATGTACAAATTTGAGATGAAGTTTAACAACCTCTTATGAAGTTGCTTTGAATTGAGGCAGGAACAATATCAAACAGTGATCCATTAGGTTGTTATGCAAACCAAGTAACCAACCTTGTATCCTTGAATTTGCAAATTTGAATTTGGTCTTTTATCTGTTACATGGTTGCTTGGCATGTTCCAGATATGATTTCACCTGACATTATGAGAATTACAGGTGATAGCATGTTACTTCGTACTTGCAACCTTGACATTATTAGGTTTCTTGTGGTTATGTTGCTGTGATTCTGCACCTTTTCCTTTCAGGGACCGAGCACCAGAGAGACATTAAGTGCGTGTGTTTTGAGTTTAGACTTTAGAGTAACAGAGTTCATCTTGCACTCGTCTATTAGGCCAACCAATCTTTGAAAATAAATAAACTAAACAAAGACAAAGGCAGGGTGCTATGTCAAAACCATGGCTGAAAGAATTCACTCCTTCTCCCAAGTTTAGTAGTAGTGTTTGGTTTTATTCAGAATGCTATAGATAGAAATCTACCGGACTACACTTTAGCAATGTTGTGGGTAACCATAGCACTCATCACTGTGGTATTTCTTGGCAGAATTTGCTGTGTGTGCCTTGGAACTTGATCATTTAGGACCAACTCTTAGATATCAAGAATAGACATGAATTTTCTATAGTAGTTTGATTCTGTTGCAGTGTTAATTGTCAATCTGTCCATCATTGCTTCAATAAAGAAAGTGTTTGTGCTGAGATCTTCACATATAGTTTTGCCTTTTAATAATTTTGATTTAGCGTATTTATAAGAAATTCTAGCTTCGCGTATTTCAACTTATTTGATGATCTGTGAAAATTCTGTCTGCAGATTCTGGACACAAATCCCCAATTATGTTTCCATCTCCAACAGCAAAGGTTGATAGAACTAATTAGGAATGGAAAGGTAGAAGAGGCTCTTGAGTTTGCTCAGGAAGAGCTAGCACCAAGAGGGGAAGAAAATGTAAGATTCAGCTATTGTGTCTTTGTTTTGGTTGACTATAATGTGTGTAATTGTTGCTCCTTGTAACTTTCTAGCGTGATGTACGGTTGAATGTTTATTAATTCGTTAGGTAGTACCAAGCAACTCAGTTTATTAATGTCATCATTATATGCAGCAAAGCTTTTTAGAGGAGTTGGAGAGGACTGTTGCACTTCTAGCTTTTGAAGATGTCTCCAACTGTCCTGTTGGAGAGCTTCTGGACATATCACAGCGCCTAAAGACAGCTAGTGAAGTGAATGCTGCCATCCTCACCAGCCAGAGTCATGAAAAAGGTTAGCATGTTTCCCAAGTTATATTTACCCTAGTTCTGGCATGGTAAAGTCTGTATTGTCAAGTCGATCAGGAAATATATTTCGAATCGGGGTGGGTGGAAAGATGGCCAGACTCGATACCCACCTTGTTATTGTGTATTAATATTAGCATTGTTCATCTTAAAGAGTTGTGTCATAAGGACATAAGGTTGGTTATTAGAATAAATAGGGTTTAGCTGGTAAACCCCACAAGAAAATGTGTAGTGGAGTTTTAGTTGTACTAGGGTCTTGCTCAAGGTGTTTTGAATAACTGGTAAACTGCACAATTTTTTATTTATTTTTAGATCACATGAAATTCATTAAGCCACAAACGGGCAAAGAAAAACATAAAAAGCAACACTAAAGAGAAAAGACAAGCACTGGAGGCAACCAAACTAGGCTAGCAGAACAAAGCAAAACAACATAAAGAACACACACACACAAAAAAAAAACACAACAGCTGGGATATTGAATGATAGCGGTAAATTGGGTGATGGTTAATGGATGTCTTCAAGAGGAGATATCAATTTGGAGATTTCCATAACCCATTTTATCTAGTTGGTGCTTATCCTTTGTTCTTGAAAGAGGTTGATAATTGTGTATCATCTGTTGTGTTGCAGACCCAAAGCTTCCAAGCTTGTTGAAGATGCTCGTATGGGCCCAGAACCAGCTCGATGAGAAAGCTCACTATCCTCGGATAAATGATCTATCTACTGCCAAGCTAGAAGACCCTAGTGCCTAATGTTCCAGGTCCTCCTTTTGTGGAGGTTGTAGGTTTCCAGATAGGCTTTCATGGAATGATTAATGATTCATGTATTATTGCCAAATGACTCTGCATTCCTGTTGAATGTTGCCTCGTTCAGATCTTCATTCCCAGTTAGCTTTGTACAAATGATTGTCTATAACATTTCTTTACTCATATTGTTTGAGATTGTGGCATAATAATACATTTTAAGTTTCAGTATACCGAAACCCGCTCCATTGTTGTTAGTTACTATCAAAGCCATTGAATTGTGATTTTGCATAAAACTAGTTGTGGTCCTGCCAAGTTTTTGAGAAGTATTTGCAAGTTATATCCAGGTTTATACATTCATGAATTGGTCTGCAGTTATGGAAAACTGAAATCACATAATCTTCCTGAACAGGAACAAGACAATTTGTAAAGACTATAGACTGACAATTTATACAAACTAGTAAGAAAAAAGGAAGAATTTTGAAAGCCATGAAGTGAAATCATAATTCGTACTTCTAAAATCTCAAGCATTCATCTCTTTTCACAGTAACCAAAACTCTCATTCACAAGCAGAAAAAGCAAATCTAATTCCCTCTTGTCTACATCACTCAGACTTGGCCAAAAGACACAGACCAAGAGAGTGTTGATATCTGAATCCTCCTGAAGCTTTGAAGGACATCTCAAAGCACAAGCTCCTCCCTCCTCATATTTCCAACGCCCATCATCAAAATTCAGAGCATAGCTTGAAGGATCATACTGGAAGCTGAACTTCCTCTGCTTCTTAGAATTCTTGATAACCTTCTTCAATGCAGCTCTCATCCTGCATAGCAAACTCCTACACTTCTTCCTCCCAATCGCATTCACCCAACGCAAGCTTCCCATAAAACCCATGTTCATAAAACTCACAATGCTCTCATACACCAAAACCCAAAAACAAAGTTGGCTAGTGGCTAATGGTTAAGGGCTCTGTTTTCCTCTCTATTTATAAGCAGATTCTGACGATGGGTTTGTGAGAGTGAAAGCAGAGCTTCACGGACTTGGAATAGTGTAACCTTAGACTCTGCTTGAAAATGGGTTCTTGGAATTGAAAGCTATGAAAAGAAAGCAAGAACCTTTCCGAGAAATGGTTAGGCTGCAATCAAACAGTGTGTATTGTGTAATATATAGCCAGCCACCTTTTTATTTCCTTTGAAAATCACATTGGGATGCTCAAATTCGAGAGAGAGAGAGAGAGAGAGAGAGAGAGAGAGAGAGAGAGAATGTGGGCAGTGAGCCAACTAAGGTCGTTTCACTATCAGAATGTGGTTGTAGCTTGTGTGTACTATTTCCTTTGGTCTTTTGCTTTTGGCTATTTCAAATCTCAACAGTTACTGTTTCTTAAACGCTATTGCCTCTGCAATTAGAGAGTGGTTTAGGGTTTTAGGGACTCTACTTTCTTGTTAACCAAGACTCAATTTTTTACTGTTTGGTGTTAGTCTGCTACAACAGTTGAAACCAAATCAGTATTTCTACTAATCACCAATCAGTACAATTAAAAGTTCTTATCTAGTTTGTTCATCCTGACTTATCCGTAACTAAACCATCATGGTAAAACTCAAACTCTGGATTTACACAGAATGGTAAACCATAATTTACTCAAGGGCAGACAACTCTAATGTGTTCCAATGGTAGACAACTCTAATAATCAAGGGAAGAAAATGTGTCCAAGGCTGTGCTATGGTTTAAAGTTTTAATCTTGCTTGTCAAGGTTTTCTGTTTTTTGGATATCTTTACCATAGCTGTAGAATTCAAATTCTGGGTTGAGATAGTAGTGTGGGTGTCACAACTCACAAATAGTACCTTAGGTTCATAAGTGAAACCATAAGAACCAATGCATGTTTCCAAAGAGGAAATATGGGCAATAGAGGTGTTCATTGATATGTCAAAATCAAGGGTTTTCTTTTTCCTTCTGAACCGGTTTGTCTCTAATGGACGCAATGTGGGAGGTTCTTTCCCAATTCTCTTTTACTTTGTCTTCATCTTCAAAGCCATTTTGCTTTTTTAGCATATGCTTATTCAATTCCATTGTGTCTCTCTTCACAGTAAAACCTACTGGCCTTAATTTCTAGTCTGTGCTGCAGTGACTATTCACTGTTATGCAACCACCACCTCTAGCTAGGTCCCCAATTACAGATGACCTGTCATTCCACCCTATACAGCAAGCCTTGTCTTTGGCCTTGGCAATCTACTGCTCAATAGCTTTCTTTGTCTGAATCTTTGCTTTCCTAGTTTTTTGATGTATGAGTATTGACACCTGGCTTTTTCATTTTTTTTCTTTCAATTTGGGTCCTCTTTTTTTTTTGGTTAATTTAACTAGCTTCTCTGTTGAATTTGATTCATACTTAAATCAATGGTCCTAGCTGATGAGTTGGGGGTGGACCTCAAGAGATTGAATATTTGTCTTGATTCAAGTTTACATCTTTCATATTCAAACTTGGCTCAAGTGTAAGTGGACATGAGGCTTCAGAGTAATGTGAAATCCCAGGATGAACACTCATTTGGTTGCATCACATCATGTACTTACTTCTCAAGTGTCTTTGCTTTCTTATTTTCTTGATGTTATGATGCTTGATCATGTGCTACATGTCCTTGATTCCTTGGCAGTATTGGCCCTTGTATATTTCTGTCCCATCCAACATGTATATGTATATGTCACATACGTTTGCTTATTTCATGATGATATGAGACTGGGTACTACTGAGAAAATATGCATGCTTTACAGTTGTGGAATATTCTGTACATAAGGTTAATTACTCTCTACTGGTTAAGAGGTTGCAACCTCATGGAAGTTGTTTCTGCAATCTGCACTATTAATTTCAAAGGGTAGCTGATTGGGTCTAGGCTTTAGTGCTCACATGCCTTGGTTGCTGCTAGCTTGTTTCACCCACATGTGAAATTTTACTTTTTACAATCTCTAATACGCATGATCATGAAAAGAAGATAAAGATATAAGATCCCAGAAACATAAACGGGATATAGTATTCTGCACTTTTACATATGAAACTGGGAAATTTCCTTTCTTGATAAGTAAAACCAGGCCCCATATCTTAGAGCTGATTCTGTGTTGACTTGGTGAGGGAGTGAATAAAGATATAAGATTCCAGAAATTGTGCATATTGTAATATCTCTCATGTGGATTTGCTCTCTGATGTCTTTTTCAGAGTGCTGTTCCATTCATGTTTGCTAGCTCTTCTCCCTATTGTAATATCTCTCATGTGGATTTGCAAACTTTTAGTGAAAGATATTTGTAACCCCATGCGCTTAGCTTAGATCAAAGGAGACAATAATACCTTTGAGCAACCCTATAGAATAGAGCAGAATTGTTAAAGTTAGAATAGCAGTACTAACTAATAGACTTAACAAATCACCCTAAATGAGTTTCAACCCCAGTTCAGCTATGCTCAGTTTAGTTAGGTCAGTCTAATTGTTCAAGCTTAAATTTTTTTTACTCTGTAGTAACTATAATTGAGTCTTAACACTAATATCTTCTTGCATCAGTAAATTTGAATTTGCCTCACCCAGAATCTTCACAAAATCGGGGATGGCTTGTATAACAATCATCTCTACATCCTCTTTTCCAGTCAAAGGCTTTCCTTTGTCCAAGAACTTCCAGTCTCCTTGAATCATTTTCCATGGATATTCAAACAACCTTCTTTCACTAGTCAAAAGTCACTCAACCTACTCTTCTTGCTCTTTGTTGTTTTTGCACAAGTTGATTTGTCTTCTTTCTCTATTGAAGATTCTGAGTTTCCCACAATGACATAACGGTAAATCATCCTAAAACAGTAAAACTTCTCTCAAGGCAGTAGAAACAGCTGTGAAATAATCACATACAATTTCAATATCTCATCGAGCGAGAGAAGAATCCCTCGAGATGAAGAAGGATCTGTTTGAGGTTGAAATGCAATCTTTTCAAGGTAAATCATGATGAAGAAGAATCTGTCAGCAAATAACTTAGCTAGCCAACTCATCCGAGGTAATCAAATTGTACCGGTACTCAGACAAGATTCGATTTCCAATTCACGACGGATACCTAGCCTTACAGTCTCACACTACCCGACATGATTACCTCTTAGCAAAAATGTCTAAATCACAATGCTTAAAGTGATGTTCATCATACTATGAATCATCAACATAGACCTCAGCTTAGACAATGTACGTATCATACTATCATCAACATATATATGGATCTATCTATATACGAGTTATATACTTATATATAATTTCCGAACAATTGAACCATGCATGCTGAGCTTCTTGGCAAAGCATCAGTTTTATTTGCATGAATGCATGGCGATCACGGGACGGTGAGATATTGAGAACAGCTTCTTCTTCTTCTTTTTATTTTTCTTTTATTGGACCATGAATCTGTTTCTTTTTCTTTTATAGGACCATGAATCTGGATTAGAGCATCGGCCATTGTATATCATAAGAATTAAGAACCAAATGTAGAAAATATAGAAATTCTGAAGATCACTTTGAAATTGAAAATTAATAAAGGAATCGTGTATGGAGACTCTTAATTATTATTATTTTGGACGATTAACAAAGATTGCATTAATAAGTAAGAAATTTTACATCAAAAAGCCTATTAAAAAAGAAGGTTGTGACTAGTTTATGTACTTCTGAGGTATTCCTAAAGAAGTACACAGCTTGGTTTAAAAGGCCATTAAAATTAAAGTGTACAAAACTTAATAAGACTGAGCCCAAACAAACAATATGAGGGCCAACTAAAACTAGAAAAACAAAAAAAACCATAATGCTACACTTCTCATCCACTTCAGCCGCCACAAGTCTAGCGACACCAACGACGACTTCGGCCATGACAGTTGAAACTGAATCGCAGCTTGGGAGAAGACTCCTACAGCAAAACCCGATCAAAACAACCCTGAAAACGAAAAAAGAAAAGAGAAAAGAGGATCTAGACACAAGTTTATCATCCCCACATGAGAAATTTGCATCATAACAACTGATTTGCAGCCACAACTCAAGGAACAGATCTAGGTACAAGAAAACCAAAATACATGGAGCCAAATGACTCCGAAAATAGAAAAAAGAAGGAGGTGGTGCATGCACCCGAGCATAAGCTCTACCTATCTTCCGATTGAGACGCGAGAAATCGCGTTTGAGAGAAGTCACTACAATACCTAAGCCATGATACAGATTTGAGAGGGAAAAGATAAACTCTAGGTAGATGAAGATGATGGGTGGTGAGGAGTGGGTTGGAGAGATTTTGGGGCTAAGCTTTTGAAAGAAAATTGGGGCAAGATGGAAGGAGGGGGGAAGGAAACCGAAGGAGAAGATCAGAGAAGGAACAAAAGGCAAAACTGAGACATAGCTCAGGGAAAAATCTGAGACAGTGCTCAGGGATCTACCCATAAAGGGTGAGGAAGCCACCGACTCTCAAGGGGCACAGATGCTGGAGAGAGAGAGAGAGAGAGAGAGAGAAAACCCCTCTCTCTGTGAAGGTATGAAGAAATTAAGCGTGGAGACTCTTAATTATGAGTTCTCAGTTTCTCATACAAACTGTCGGGTCGTATCGGATCAAGGAATTTCACATGTCACAAGATACAAACTCAAAGGGTCATGTTGTGTCGGATCAAGAAATTTCACGTGTCACAAGATACAAACTCAAACCTAAACCCAACTCATTTAATAATTGTGTTAAAAATCTAAACTTAAACTCAACTCGTTTGTTAAACGGGTTACCCATTTCCAATCCGTTTAACCTATTTAATATATAGGTCGTGACGTGTTCGACAAAATGACCTATGACAACTGTGACCCATTTAATAAAAAAAACATCACTTGATTAGATTCATTAAAAACTCCACAAAAGCATAATTTTATAACTCATGAATAATCAAATCCAAAATTCTAATATAAAATCAAACATTCCCGATCTGAAATTGAAAGACATAATCCATAATTAAATTTGAAGTTTAACTTTGAAAATAAAAGCCTCAAATCCTAACTTCCAAGTTCCAAGAACCCAAGTCTACATTTTATTTAACTTCATTTTATTCAGCATAAAAGACAAAACAAGTAATCACTACCTACAATCGAAAACAAATTCAAGTCAACATTAAAATACATAACTAGAAATCTACTTCTTCACAATCAAATAAATGATAACAAAAATAAAATCACTTACATACCAAAAAGAGAAAGTCACTTTCTAATATGTTTCGGCTTTATTTCTCTTAGCTCGAAAGAACAACAACAGTGGAACACCGCATACCTGCTATATGACATTTCAGATTCCATGTACCATATTTGCTAGAGCACAAGTAGGTAACACCGCATCTTAGGCACTTAGCTCTTTGCTTCTTATCCGGACCTAATGGAAGAACATCAAATTTAGACCATACATTTGAGGTGAGTTTTCTTCGCCTCTTACCACACTTTAGAGATGCAGTATTTATTTCTTGGCAATCTTGCATCACATTCTCATTGGTCTCGGCAATATCACATTGAGCGTCTTGAGTATTGTCATGAATAACATTCATCTATCATACATAATACAATATATTAGTACCTAAAAAGCTATAGGCAGAACAACGTTTTCTCTTAATTGTGAGTAAGGCTGAATATATAACAAATGTATTGATTTCATGTAGTTTATATAAATAATGGTATCAAATAATAACCATAAGAAGTTCATGAGAATTTGGTAAAAAATTGGTTCACACTAGCACGTGGACTATATGCAAACTCAACTGAGATTTATAATAAGCAATAAACATTACGTGAAACAAAACAAGAGAATAAGGATGGAGTGAGAGACACTAAATTGATAACAACTATGTCTCTCATCGCAAGAGTTGATCAAGAAAAACTAAAAATCAGTCAAATAATTCACATATATAAAATTGTCATTGCAAAGAGTTGATGAGCCGCGAACACCGAGAGCTAATGAGCCGTGAACCTTAGGGTTTGTGTATTGATACAAGACTGAAACAAGAGAATTTATAGTGTTTTGGTAACCCTAGGGTAAAGTGAAGAAAGACATACTTGACCCTTATACACATGTAATATTACTTTTTAAATGGGTTGTGTATGCGGGTTATATATTATATAACCCAACTTATCTAATAAACATGTTATTTAGGTTCATTTCGTGTTAGCGGGTTGACTCGTTTATTAAATAGGTCATGACAGGTTGTCTCGCCGTTATCCCATTTTTTAATCGTGCGGGTTCTACCTGTTTTATTTCGTGCGGGTTTTGAGTCGTTTTGTCGAGTCGTGTCGGAATTGACAGCCCTAACATATGCCAATCAATAAGCATCAAATCTATAACCCATGTGTCAAAATTGGAAGATGCCATTGAAAAATTGATCCAAAAAACAAAAACCATCGTACGATCTTTGAATTCCTCCTCTACTTTCTCCTTTTATCCTCCTTCTCATTCCTCACATCTTCTGTCCTCATTAACCTAGCTAGGAGGATTCCTTCTTACCAACAAACCAAAATTTGATACCGAAACAAAACTGGACATGTTAGTACATAGCCAAAATACTTGGCTGAGCCGAGAATAAGGCCCAATTACCCGGTCACCGAAGATCATTCCAGGCAAGATAGCCCTGGTAAGCCCCTCACGGATATCCAAGGAGTGAAGGGCCGGTAACAAACCGCTTGCCAAAATCACTCTAGCGGCAAAACACCCCCAAAATGGAAGACACTACAAAGACTAACAAGTAGTCCCACATCAGAGACTAAGGCCAAAGTGTCCAACCTTGGCCTATAAAACAGGCACAAGCTCCTATCAAAGGTACACACAACTCTCTCCCACACTCCCGTACATTGCAAATAGCTCAAAGCTAACTTAAGCATCAGAGAGTCGAAGACTGGGCCAACCCAGTCCCGACTTTGATAATGGAAAATTGCGGGATCGAATCATAAGAATTGGGAAATTCACCACGTAAATTTAGGGGAGAGGAGAGAGATTAGATAGATAGATAGATAGATGGGTTTGAAAATGCAAGCTTTATATGGAAGGGAAAAGCTAATCGGCTATATTAATATTATCAGACCACAAAATCAAAAAATTTATATATATATATATATATATATCTTTTATCGAAGAGAGGAAAATGGAAATATGTAATTAATATGGAAATTAGGGGAAAATGATAAAAGAGTTTGGGAGGTTCTTATGATTCGATCAAAAACCCTCAAGTGCTTCCGGGCTCCTTGTCAAAAACCCTCAATTCTTATGATTCGATCCCGCAAAAGAAATAAAAAAGGCTAACAATCAATTTCATGTTGGAAGAAAAAGGTCATTTTCCTAAACTTCTCATTTTTTAAATTCTACTATTCATATATATATATATATGTAACTTATAATTTTGGAAAAAGCAAATACACATGCTAATGAGTAATTTTGTCGGTGAGGTGTGGTTTGGTTGGTTAGGTAAGCTAACCAACAATATTGAGGTAATAGATTCAAACATCACGGACGTATGTAGAGTGCATGAGTTTATAATAAAAAAAAGTTTTTTAAAAAAACCGTTATTGAAAAACATCACGGACATACTTTTATAATTTTGTTTTACAATATATATAACATTTTAAAATATTCAAAAGGTTGGTGCACGCTAAAGTTTTCTATAAGAAAATCAACAACTTTAATATGTTCGTTCATTGTGTCTATGCTTGGGACAAATGATGAACAAACATATGACCTTTTGGGCTATTAGGGGGGGGGGGGGGGGGGTATTACTTCTTTTTCGGAAATCGGAACTCATGCATATATTGGGCTATGAGACATTAGGGCATTGTTAGAAAGATATTACTGACTCTAAATCATTATTACATTGTTTGATAGTAAACCCTAAAATCATTAGTCTTACATGTTATATATGTCTCCTTATCTAGAACTGGATCAGTGATCGTTTAGGTCCTTAGGACCCATATATCCCACACCCTTGTGCAATGACATCTGATCATGATGTTTGCAACCTGAACCTAATTGGGTCATAATTGCCATGACAAAGCCCATTTAGTGAGACATGACTGACCCAGTAACCACCGAACACATTATACCCTACAGAATAAGGAGACCCCCAAACTTTAGAGGACTCTGAAAAGAAATAGAGCCAACCTCTTCTTCGCATGCCTCCATATAAGCCCTAAATTCCAAAGCTTTCAAGTAGTCAAGGGTGCCCCCAGGCTTTTGTGACCCCTCAAAAGAAGAGAAAGAGGTCGATGATGAAAGCGAAAGAAAGATTCATCATTCACGTGAACCGTCGCACGAGCCACACCCTCCACCGTACGCGGTGGTCTCCTAACCACCCTGACCCGGCCTGAACCCCTGACCCGACCCCTCACCCATGTGGGCCCCACACTTTAGACACGCCGTCGCACGTGTAATGCATGTACACGAGTGCGACCACACTCCTGTAATTAGCAAGTTTACCTATTCCTACTAGGAGTATGCTCTTTCCTCGGTTCATCATATATAATATACAATTGTACCCTAGAAATCTAAGCTGATATTTTGCACGAGCTATCATGGATTTTCAGACTCTTCAGCAGAGTGTATTTGTTAATCTCAAAGTCTACGGGCTTCTGGCTCTTTTTGAGTATTATGTAAGGTGCAGGAATAGATCTCTTACTGCATAGCAAATTTTTATCATTTACCATCATACACTGCTATCTTTCGGTAAAAATCATGGGTGTTGACAAGTTGTTGAGTTCATCGGACATGCCCACGACTGCAAGTACTTGTATTGTGTATATGTTACATTGCATTCTCTATGCCCGGTTAGTAGTTTGGTTGCACATCTTCATCAGCCGATTTTGTCCACGCTATCGGGCAAAGATAACAAGCTCTACGCTATTACTTGGGGAACAACAACTACCTGTGAACGTGAGACCAAAGACACGTGCGCCATGCTAGATGAATGTTGTCACACGTTTCAGCCCAAAGACATTTTTTCATCTTTCAAATAGTTTAGCCCAGAGATATATAAAATAAGGTCATATATAAGCACCGGCTCATATAAAAAGTTAAATAAATTTATCCTCCTCTTCTCTTCTCGTATCAATAACTATTTAATCTCATGATCTGATTTTGGATTACAAGAGTATTATCTTCATTACAATTTGAATTTTTTTATCAAGAAAAAGTTTAGCCTGATCTATTTTAGAATCTTATCTCCGTCCCTGTTTCGTCGTGAATGTCTTCGCAAGTCGTTAACGAATTTCAAATATTGTCTCCTTTGTCATCGAAGCGTTAAATATTCTACTCTCTAGGCGGTTGAAACTGTATACGAAATGTTACTTTGATTCATGTGATATGTTCTCAATGATGTTGTTTTGATCAAATTCGAGCGTGATCACCTTGGTATTCCTTGGCTTTTATCATCGATAGGGAATCTCAGCGAGAGAATCAGAGCCGTTGAGAAGGGGGACAATCACGAGTAAAGCAATGTTCCACATGTTTGTTAGGACCTGCAAAACCCGACAAACGAAGCTGATATGTCGGTCTTGTCATGGGGAAGAGACTTGACTAATTTAAACTTTTCCTTTCTTTTATTTCCTATTTTCCACGTGGCGGTATTAGAATGGTGGGTTTGTGAGACACGTGTCGAAAATGTACGTAACGGCCATGGGGGCTTGGAAAGAGGTTTAGGGGAGACATTACCCGACAAAGAGCATGTGAAAGAGGTTGATAAAGAGGTTTAAGGTCACTGTTTAAGGAGCCCCTCCTCACAGTTTAGGTGTCAATCAAGCTGCTAAGCTAACCCTTTCTTTTTCTTTTTTTTTACAAAAATTTAAATGAGAAATTATTTACGGTACACCGTTATCGTCAGGGCAAAGCTACAACATCAATCATAAGGGGCTGACAGTTAATAAATACATGTCACACCAGCTTATAGGTATAGATTTTCATAATTTCTATAGGAGAATTTACATATCACGAACCAACGAGGCCTATTGGTAGTGGAGATCGAACTTGAATGGGGTCTCCACCACAAACCCGCCCTCATCAACTGAGCTAAACCTCGTTGGCTGCTAAGCTAACCCCTTTGTTCACACGTACTATTGTACAGTTGTTGTTGTTGTTGTTGTGGTTTTTTTTATTTTTTTTATAACAAAAGAACTTTTACATTTGTTCAATACGTATCTCACAGTATAAAACTGTTTAGGTAAACAAGACAATCGCTCTAAGATTTTCGTGTTATATTTTCTCTAAGAGAAACGTGAAATGAACAATAGACATTACACATCGTAATCTCCAAGAGTGAACACGCTTACCTACCAACAGTACATTGCTGTCTTGATTTATATCAACCGCAAACATTGTTTGACGGTGAAGCTGCTATTGCCTAATGATGCGCAGGCCACGACACAACACTGAAGAGAGACTTAATTATGAACATGAGTTGCTTAAGTTTGTAGGATTGCGTAAGTTTTGGAGGGTACATCTCATGTCCATGTTGCCATCTTCTTTCGATGAGAGCGAAAGCAAAGAGAGCAAATAGATGGTACCACTTTGATCTCTCACTTTGCAAGCAGTTCCCATGGAATCATCTGTAGCCTTATACTCTGCAACTAGCATTTTGGACCATGCCGCTTTTGCCACACACCCTTTCTTTGAGCTCTACTAGTTTCACCCAAATGCCCGTTTGAGACTTTGATCATAACACGTATATGTGCCTTGATTCAAAGGTTCATTGTGTCATTCTTGCCAAGAACAGAACAAAACAAAAGAGAAAATGTTTTGGAGCTGGCATGGCCCAGATCATTCATAAGTGTCTTTCTTGTTCTTGATACAATTATTTGATGGGTGTTTATTTAGTCTTGGGAAAAATAGGAAGAAGATAAAAACTGGAAAAGATATTCCTTGGGTCCGTAGTCTTTAGCAAGCTTGTGGCTAGGAACACAGATTTGTCTATTGCATGTTGTATGTCCTCCATTTTTTGAGCTTTAAGCCTGCAAATAGAAACAAAAGGTGATAATTTCAAGTGATGATTGTGAGATTGAACCTTAGATAAAGTTGGTTTTGACAGCCTGAATTGAAAGATGAAAAAAACAAACCCAGAAGATAATTGAGCATGAATAACATCTAGGGCTCTAGGCAAAGCAATCCATAATTAATCCTCAGTATAATGCACACCAAAGTGTTTGTGGTAAGGTCCACTGTAGTAGTAAAAAACTCACCTCAAAACTTTTTGGTTTAACAGTAAAATTTGAAAAGCTACTGAAGCTGATATGTAACGCACTCAAAACCATGGTACAGATCAGAAAGTTAATAAAACAAAGCCATATAATCTTGTGCAGTAATACCCACCTCAAACTTTTTGGTAAAACAGGATTTGCTTGCCTGAAAACATGTGGGAACCTCCAAAACTAGCAGGCAGAGGAAAAAGGGGGAAAAGGCCTAGCTATTTATCCCATTCTTAGAGAGAAGATGAAAAGTCATATGCAGTGGCCATTTGACTACTATTTTCCTAAGCTTATTGAGTTTAATGTCACTTAATATTATCATGTATATACATATATATATATATATATATTCGTGTCCTGAGCTATCCAAATTCCTTAGCTTTTTCACATGCCCTTCTCTCTTTGTCACTAGTTTAAGTACCCCAACAAGCTCTGTTCTTTGATAATGGTGTAAAGTTGTTCACTTTACTACTACTGCACACAACCCATCTCTCTCTGTTTCTCTCAGTTTCCATGGAAATGGTGTGAACTCTGAGCCAACTTTTAGTGAGGGAGTTGAAGATGGCTGTGCAAGAACACCGCTTTCAGCGGCCTCCAATTGGAGCTCCACTAAATAACATGCAGCAGCAGAGAGATGAGAATATGAGTCCCTTTAATTCTTCAGCCAATGCGTTGTCGTTTGGTTTTGTAGCCACTGCCGTGCTCATCTCCATGTTCATAGTCATGGCCATCTTTGAGAGATTCCTCAGACCCTCATCGCCGGAATTTTCGCCGCCCGGCCGCCGGAGAAATGGAAATCTTGAGTCCCAGTTGGAGTTTAACGGAAAACTTGGTTACCCATCACCCGAAGTAAGCCAACCACATTCTCAAGGTTCTGGGTTTTGTTTCTGATCTCAATGGTTCTGGGTTTTGTAAAGTTTGTGTCTTCCTTTTCTGCTATTGACAGTTTTGATGGTTATGTTGGTTATTTCTTTCAGTTTTTCTAGTTAATCTGCATTGTCAGTGATGAGCTTATAAGTTTTAGGGGGTTGAGGTCTCTTGCACCCCATTTTGGTTTTGCTTTGGAACTTCATGCCCTTGTCCAACAAACTTCATTTTCCATGTTTTTCTCAGTTTAATGGTTTGCTCCTTCCAGTATGAACACTCGGTTAATCAAGTCATCCCAAACTATCATGATCTTCTTCCTCTTATTACCCTTTGTTAAATTACAGTTTTCACTTTCCACTTTCACTTTTCACCCATGAGTTGTGTTTCTGATTCGTCTGCCTGTGTGATCAAATCTCAAATCTGGGTGCATTGCACTGTTTATTTTTAGTTGATTTGATTTGTTTTTCCCCCTTGTTTTCTGTGATATGTCGAAGTCTCGTCAAGAACTATGCTTTCTTGTAATTAAGACACTGGTCTGAGGTTAAGGGCCCAATCCAACTAAGTCTCGTCAAGAACTATGCTTTCTTGTAATTAAGACACTGGTCTGTGGAGTGGTAGTTACTTTGTCCCAAACAAGGGACTAGGGACTTTACTTTCTGTGTTTAGAGTCCCACCACTGTTTATCAGGTTCATCAATACCAATCTTTTTCACGATAAGCATAGCTTGAGCCCTTTGTTATAGACAGGTGGTCAAACATTTCTTTCTGGGCAAGTTTTAGCTTATTCTCTTGTTATATATGTACGTACAGCTTTAATCGTGCATCCAACTAGCTTCACTAATCAAAGAAACTAAATGGATAAAGAGGTTTGTGTGTTCTGCAATTGTATGCCTTTTGAGATCTTTGTTTCAAAGTGATACAAGGCATGCTGGTGCCACTTTCATGAGCAACTGGGCATGGCCTAAAAATTAATGTGGTTTCCTAAACTTTTTGATTGATATTTAAAGCCAATGAGGATCTCTTTTTATGTTTTTGAGAGTTGAGATCATCATACTGAAAGTGTCTTTAAGACTGACATAGTAACTATTACACCAGAAACTATAAACCCTGACAGTATTGTAGAAATGAAACAGGCTCAAATCTAAATCCTTATTAAACTATTATCTTCTCTCAACCAGTGTATAATGCAGGAACACTGTTCTAAAAAAAGAGAAAAAATAAGTCAAATGCCTATGGTAGTTGTTGGGAACTTAGGATGACAATGCTACCTTATCTAATAGGTTGGAAAAATAATAGTAGAAGATGTAGTGCATCAACAAACAGAGTCATGTGATTAGGTTTCAGAAATGGTGTTTAAATGTGTTCTTTATTGTTTTTGGTACTTTCTGTTATTTTTTTATCTGTATACTTCATTTGTTGCCAGAGAAAATCCATATCATTCTAGTATTGATCTGGATATTGAGAAGCATAACATGTGCACAAAGTTAATGGTAGCAAACCAGAACAGCATGAGCAGCGCAAAACTAGCACTGCTGTTGTTTGAACCAATTGTCTGATAATAATCCTATTTATTTTTTAATGGATCATGACTATCACTGGCTTTTAAGTTGCCAAAACAAGGAGCTTTAGTACCATTCACCTACATCACAAGTCTTATTGTAGCAATGCAATGCAATATCTATTATGTATGGATTCTCTTCTAGTTCAGATGTTCAGTAGTGGACTAGTCGCATGGGTAAAATAAGACGTACCTGTAGTATCTAATTAGTTGTGCTTGAAAAGGCTTAACCAGGCATTTCAATATGCAAATTTCCTTTAGTTTGGATTTGGGTTGTAACATGAGTCTTCCAATCCAAAGACTGCAGTGTCTGTGTAATTATCTTTCCTGATTTCTACGTTGACACTTTTTTAGTTTTTAAGTTTCTGATTGCCATCATGATATGCAGATGTCTGTGTATGCAAGTGGAGTTTCTGTTTTAATGCCTGGAGATGATATTCCATCCTACATTGCACACCCAGTGCCGGTGCCCTGCCCTCCCGAACGCATGTTTTGGCCTCCACATCAACACATGTCATTGCCTAGTCCCACTGCCAACTCGAACCAGAGCTCAGGTTGATAGTACATGTACTAAAACAAGAAATATCTGCCTTTTCCATACCTAATGTAATTCACCATCATGAATTGAAGCAGCAGAGGCAAGTCATGCAACCGCATTTCTGGTTCTGCACCAACTTCAATTGCCCAATTTTTTAAGGCACGAGCTCTTGTTTCTGTGTATATGTCATTTATGTGGTACTAGGCCACTAGGGGAATTGGCTTCTGTACATGTAATTCATCTATTATCTAGTATCAGAAACCCAAGAATGCAACTTTATTGCTTCAGATCCATTATCCTTGCCATGATTAGCAGGTTTATAGAATATGAATTAACCTTGGAGATAATTATGATGTCCATCGGCAAGTGTCTGTATAAACAGTAGTGTAATGAAAGGTATTGACTAATCAGTATTAGAATTTAGAAGAGACAATAGATTTTAGATTTTATCTATTTAGCTTATGCTGTGTTCTCTTTATGTATGTAAATAGATCACCTATCGTTACAGTCCTGGCTTTAGTTTCTCTGGAAAAAAATTAAATTGCTGTTAATCTGTTTGATCCAAGTCTTTGGCTGTCATAGCCTCATTGGTCTTTAGTAATCTTTATTTGATCAAAAAGACAACATATTGATAAGCAACTGCATCAGAACAACAGCTTCAAACTCAACAGTTATAAACTCAACAACTAAAACTGGAACATTATCACAACCTCCTCACGTCTAGAAAAGAGACTTGCGAGGACTTGCATTCACCAGAAACATTTCCGGTGAATAATGGTGCCAGGCTCCATACAAGAGTAAAAGAATAATGGTATTGGTTAGACGTGAAAAATACTACAGTGATGGTTTTGAGCCTTAAAGCACACTTGGAGTTGCCTTACGCCCTTACCACAGTTAGAAGTGGGCAAAAGATCACAACAACCCACATGTATATAGACACGAGGTCTTACAAAAGTAATCATCCTAAACCATCACATTAAACCAGCCAGGGATCTGCAATAAACCGAAAACTGCAATCAAGACAAGAAACTAGTCTATTGGTGAATGATTTTTATGTATATATAACCACTCTACATGAACAAGTGAATACAGAAATGCAGATGAGGTTTGAGATCTAATTGTTGATACAGAAAGCACAGGTAATGGGATCAAATTAAAGTAGGAATGTAAGAACCCAGAAATAATATATAGAACCTGAAACAATGAACAAGTCTAGTTCTTCTAAAAAAAAAATTAACAAGTCTAGTTGCATCTTGAGAACACTCAAAGATCAATCTTACTCAATTTCAGTAGCGATCACAAAAAGTACATGAATAGTTGAATACAAATCAAGAAAGTGGTCTAATATTGAATGTCAGCCATTACACACAACAAACTAGGAAGAAGAGCTTCAAAAAGATGAAATTGGTACTGGTTTGAAATGGAATTGCATTGATTTACGATGGCAAATATACAAGACTAACAAAAAGATACGTTGTTGAGCTTGTCTATCTGATCAAGAGAGCATGAATGTCTCCTGCAATGAATGTCTCTCTTTCAGCTGGTGTATTCCGGTTTTCACATAACTATCCATTCCTGCTGTCTTTCAAGAGGATTCGCGGCTATGACGGTTCTTAGCTTCCCGGGAGGGGAGTCACGGGACTAGCCGACTCGAGTAGTTTTCCAACCACAAGGAGAATCATTTTTGATTTTCTTGCAGTCCCCGACACCTCACATGATACTGTACCTATTTTGATTTTCATCACTAAAAAATGCAAAGGTATCAGAATCAGTGAAAAGTGTAGGGATGTGCAATAATACTGAAAAATTCTTTCCAATTCCTCCTATTCCAAAAACAACTAGTGTGCAATGGACTTGCTTGAACAAAGCGTCCATTATCATTCAAATGGTAGAAGGATTAAGAGATGGAGAGAGAAACAGACAGAACCGTGAAAGAAGAGAGGGGTTTGGAATTGTGGAGAGGAAGATGATATGGTTTGTGTGATCAATAACTAACTGAGAGCGTATTCGGCGCACCCGAAAATTTAACGATGAAATTGCCGGTGAGATCACCGGGTGAGGCCAAACACGGATGAGTGGACGGTGAGATTGGCCCGTGCGCTCTATAATTTTCATAACTCTATGAGGGCCTTTATATAGTGAAGGCCTTGATTTGGAAGCCGGTGATATTTAATTTCCCAACTCAATTCCTAGTTTCCAACTACTGCTTTCTCAGAAAATAGCAGAGAGTACACTGATGCTTTGACCAAGTTTTTTGTTTTCTCTCCCTTTGTTTTAGAGTCCCAAGCATATCTTGTGTAGCGTAATAGAAACTGCCTAAGCTCCATTTGTTGAATTCTTGTTTGGAAGGTAGAGTTTGCTATAGGTTATTATTGCAGAAACAAAATGTTGAATGCTATTGTTATAGAGGTTGAATTCTAGCTTCTTCTTTTTTCTTTTTGGTAAAGGACCTTTCTCTTGTTCGCAAAAGTTATGCTCTACATGTAAAATTGTAATTATCATCTGAGCTAAACTAGTAAAACACTAAACCTCCTTCGAATTCCAACCCTAGCTAGCTAGTTCCTTCATGTTTATATCACTCCTCATTACAATCCTCAGCCTCCCCTAGCTCATTTCATCTTCTCCTTTATGTTGTTTCTCTTCAATCTTCTTATAGAGAAAGACCAACCAACCATGTAAATGCAACGGCTAATAATAACTAGGAGTCTTGGACCGACCTCAAAGTTTCTTGCTTACCAAATTGTCCAAACGCTTCAACGGCTACAAATGTAAATGGATTATGTGCTTCATAGGAAAAGTCTCGAGTTTAGAAATGTACCTACTCTTGAGTGCCAAGCTTTTTTAATGTTCTGCTGGTCTTAAATTTTAAATGTTGTCAACTCTTTTTGATAAACAAAATAGTGATTTTCTTCTTCTTGAGGTTCTAGTTAATGTCGCTATTTGGACTTAATTTCACATGTTTTGACACGAAGTCTTTTTTATTTAACTTTGTTTTCGATTTCTTACTATCAAATTTCCTTGCTTAAACAGAACTCATGTAGTACATTAACGACGCGCAATCGACATCCAAGCAAAATAAGAATCGGATGAAAGCTATCGAGGATTGATTGATTGAAGCTATTGAGTTCGTTAGCACATTACTCTTCATGGATTTGTTGCCAAAGAAATGTTCCTCTAAAGTATAAGGATTTGCAAATTTTCATGCATTTGTCTGGTTTATTCTGTTCCTCGCTCAGCAAAATTGCAAAACAATATTAACATTTTAAATTCACAATACACTAATGTAGCTACTAAATTTTCGATACATCATCAGAAAATTTGATCATTCTCAAGAAAATCCTAAATCCCGAATGTGCCAACAGTTAGGAAAGAAGCATAGATTATTCATTACAGAACATTTGTGTGACGTTTGGTAATGGGATTTGATAGATGAAGCCCTTTGCATCTTTTCAACACGCATCTCACTAGAAAAGTGAACAGAGCTACTAGACTCGTCCTCAGGAGAGCTGTGTTGAAGCAAGAATACCCAGACACCAATGTGAAGAAGTGGACCGGCAACTCCTGTATTCAAACAAAAAGTAAGATAAACCAAAGAAAGTTGCCAAGAAATTGGAAGCTAAATAATTTACAAGTTCAGGGTTAAAAGTGTACCCTACCATCCAACAACGAAGTGTAGTCCAATTCCTTGTGCCTGTGCCTGTTCGCAAGCGCTCCTGAAATGTGCATCGCCCAGTCTTTTGATAGTGGGAAAGTATGAGGTAGGTTTTTGCTCAGATCAAAAGGCTTGAAGAAACTATCAACAAGATCGGGCAGATGCTCAAAAGCTGATATCATCACCAATAACATCGCCCCACCTATATTTTTTTCCTGCCTCTTGTACACAATAGTGTATGTGTTACACCCCAGACCGTCTGAACTTTCCATCACGTATGTTATCTAAATAACCTAAGCACACATAACTATTGTTGGTCGGTAATAGTCAATTCTCAACTGTATACGCAAACCCTTTTTAAAAATAAAAATTCCAATTTTCAACTTAAAGACATTAAAAGTTTTGGAAATCAAGAAATCGGAAAAACATCGTGTGATAACATAGCCAAGCTTTCGTTTTACCGAACCATTTTGACGTTTAGTTCAATTTCCCAAGCATTCTCATAAAATAGTAGAGTACACTAATCCTTTGACCAAGTTTCGTGTTTTCTCTCCATTTATTATAAAGTTATTGTTATTAACGTACATAAAAGTATGAAACAGACAAGTCCTCATCTTCAAATGAAAGTATTGATTATTTGATTTGGTTTGAAGAGAGGGGTTCTAATGAGGACCATTAAGTTAAGGACTAGTTAAGGACTTCTTCGTTTCACCCATTTTTCGATCGCATATTCACATCTCGACCGTCTAGTTTGTAGATATATATGAGTGATCATCTCTACAAAATTTTCATCCAAATTGAAAATCGTTAAGGCATTCATAAATATGATTTACCAATTATAAACTTGAACGGCTCTTGTTTGACAGATTTGGATTGTCCATTGATTTGATTTAGTTTGATCCCTTAATGATCACCAATTTTGCTGAAAATTTGTGGAAGTGATCTACTTATATAGACCTAAAATTTGAACGATGGAGATGGAAAAATGTAATTGAAAAGTGGGTGTAATAAACGATTAATGAGAAAGTCCTCAACTAGTCCTTAACTTAGTGGTCCTCATTAGAACCCCTCCCTTGGTTTGAAATCAAAGTAAACTTATCTATATACCGAATTATCTTCTATTTATGATTCAAGTCGAAAATTTCTCACTAATCATGATCGATGAATTCCAAATATCAATTTCAGAGATCTTGTAAAAGCTAGGTACCATTTTTTGTACTCGATCAAATTAATTTTGACTGGATTCGATTCTCTTTCTCTCTTTACTGTTAGAGACACAACGTGAGATCTTTTTGCTTGTAAAATCCCACCACCCCCCACATCTCTGCACATAAGCTTTAAACCTCAGCCTCCCCTAGCTCATTTCATCTTCTCCTCAAGTTGTTTCTCTTCAGTCTTCTTTCATTCCTATCAGATGGCCTCTGTTATCATCAACCTAGGTAAGGCGTATGAAATTATCTAATCAAAAAGCTTAATGAAGTTCATAATAGAATGATCCGGAAGCTCGTTTCCAAATCCAAAGTAGTTGATCGAGGCAGAAACTGAGATGCTCCACCCATCATTTCCAAAACTGCAACTGCACGTTGTGCTCCAGACTTTCAAGTTTGAAACTTGAGGATTTCCTCCTCTGACTATCCAAGATTACACGCATATGATTGATTGGATTCTCAAAATCTATCTTCGTGGGAAAAAACCGTAAGATATGAGTCCAAAAGAAGTGACATAGCCTATTTTGCTTTGTACAGAAAAAGAACAACCAACCATGTAACCAAAATAATAATAATAATTAGAGTCTTGGACCGACCTCAAAGTTTCTGAATTAACAAATTGTCCAAACACTTCCACGGCTACAACTGTAGTCCAAGAATAATGAAGCAAAATAAGAATTGAGGGTTTGATTAGCCAAACAAAAATCGAAGCAAATGAGGATTGATCGAGGGTTTGATACTATTTAGCCAAATAACCAAATTAAGATTCTTTAACAAGGGATTGGGCCCATGAGATCCATACATATCACTCTTTATGCATATCACTCTTTGTTGCCAAAGAAATGTTCCCCCAAAGTAATAGAAAGAGTTGCAGATTTTCATGCATTGTCTGGTTTATTGGGTGCAGAGTTCATATGGGGCAAGCAAAAAGCTAAAGTTGAACTGCACAGTTCAATGCCTCCTCGAAGTTATAGAAACCCCTTTAACCCCTTTCTCTAAGTTAAACCCTTCTTTTCACGAATATATTCGCCCTGTACATCTTTAGAAAATCTTTTAAAAAAATAGATAATTTGATCGAGAAAACCTTAAACCGCGAACAAAGAAAACCAGTAATTATAAATTAGTACAACCCAATAGGGTTGGTCTAATGAAAGCATGTTAAACTGCAAGTAGGACGGAAGCTGTAAAAATTCTCGTGGTATTTAGAAAGTCATTGGTTCGAACCTAGCTTATGAAAAATATCATTTAAGGAATGATTATACCTATAAATTGCTCCCAACTCAAGAGTGTAGCTCACTCTATTACCATTTTTTGTAACCAAAAAAATAAAAACTAATACAAGAAGAAACAAAACAATAGTAAAATTATACAGTAGCTTGTAAATCAATCATTTACTGCAAAGGTGTGATCTTTACATAACTAGTACAAGAAAGTACAAGAAACTTAAACTTGCAGTGGAAGAAAATATCAGACATGATCTACTACATTTACCTATATTGATCTCTGACACTTCACACTTATTTACATCAACTAAGTTGAACCCAAGACTAAAACCTCTAGCTTCTCACTAGGCCAAAACAATGGACGTTCGGATTCAACAATTCGGGTCAGGACCCGTTTTCATAAGAAAATGAAGCATTCCAAAGAAACAAGCGGGTTATCAAGTGACTCATTCGCGGCCCATTTCCCCTCCTCCGGTTTGGGCTCCTCGGCTATTCTCCGGGTCGAACTATTCGAACTCTCAACTGGAGCCCGACCCGGATACCTTCTATTAGCAGACAGACTCCGACCCATATTAGCTCTATTAACTCCGCCGCTATCCGTAACCCTCGTCGCAGGCGACCTGGACCTCCGACTCGAATTCTCACCCGGGTCGCGCCGGTTGGGCTCGGCTCTCAACCCGACCCGCGTGCCACCCACCGGCTGCTGACCCGGTTGAGCCGACCTCGCTGACCCGGCTCCATTATACCTCCGACCCGGCGACGAGTCCGTCCTCCGCGTCGGCGATTTCCCCACCACCCGACCCGGCCCGAACCCGTCCCGGGGGCTCTTCTGTAATTTCCTCGGGGACACTCTGTTGACTACTCTCTGCTGAACCTCGTCGTCTTCGTCTCTGGTCGCCGTCGTGGCGGAGACGCTCTCGCTCTGGAGGCTGCAAATCTCCGACGCGTCCTCCGAGATCTCTACTCTCTTGCCCCACTTCTTCTCCTCACGTTCTTCTTGGACGAACACCCTCTTCTCTTTTTCTTCTTCTTCAAGATCCAGTTTTACTTCAACTTGCGGCGATTGGGTTATTGTCTTCTGATCTTGAAAGACTGGCTCTTGTAGCTTCGGCTTAGGCGTCGGCGTCTCGGAGAGCACTTCCTTGACGACTGTTTCTTCGTCCAGCGGCGGGGGAGCTCTGCTGTCGTCGGATCCTTGGAAATGTGGGTGGTGAGTGGGAGCTGGGGGCTTGTCGGTGGAGCTGAGACAGCAACCCATGGAGGGTCAAATGAGAAATGCAGATGGAAGATAAGTGAGTGAGAGCTGAGGAAGAATAAGAAGAAGAAGAAGAAGGATTATGGATCAAATGGGAGAAGGCATTGTGGGGTGTGAGGTAGAGGGGAAGTAGTGAAGTGTATGTGAGGAGGGTGGAAAGGTTGTGGAGGTTTTGGGGGGTCAATGGATTTGTATTTATTGAATTTGCAGGAGGTTGGAGAAGGTCCTTTTTAAGTTTTAACTGTTGCACTACACATTTGCTTGCTGCTGTAGTTAATACATGCATTATATGATGAGGCGGTTGGACACAAAGGTGAGGGAAATCTAAACCAAGCTTATTTAGTTTAACTAGATGGTTAATCAAGGGTAATCTCTCTGTTTATACGTGCCATTTTCCTAAAGTATAATGATTTTTGAATATTGTTTTTCACTTTTGATTATCTTTTTAGTTTCGCTATCAAAACGATACTTTAAAATACATTTTTTTCGAGACTATGATTATGAAGTTTGTGTTGGCGAGAAGTGTCCCGTTCACATGTTATTAACCATGACATATTAAATAATACGATTTTGTTACAATCAACAATAACAAGACAATCTCAGTTACAATTATTATTATTTTTTAACATTTGCTTCTTACTATACTCGTAACTCGTAAGTGTGACTTGTATGTTAAAGTTGTGTATTGTTCAACATTCATCATGTTAATGATGTTACTACATACTGATGCTTGGGTTCAACTCACTTCAATCAAATTGAATTACTAATTTAAATTCAAGATAATTTGCTAACTTCATACGACTGACTTCTCTCATATATCAAAATTTGACCGCAAATACAAATTCAATGCTAACTTAAACTGTAACTGTAATTTTTTTTTCTTTCCCCAAATCAAAGGAAATATCCAAAAAATTGCTTAGTCAATAAAAGTTATTTGATCCCAATAAAAAAAAAACCATTAGAATCAGAGGGCAGCTAAACTTTAACTTTAATCTAGTTTACTATTGTTTGACCCACTGAGGTTGTCCTAAAATTATTGGTCTTGATTGGTACTTAACCTCGTGATCTGTGCACATCATTTTTTCTGTGCAAGATGTCATTATTGAGATAAGCTAGCGGCGATGCAATCATTCATGAATTTTCATGGCAATTTGTTTTTAAGAATTGCAGAAGAGCTGGAGCTATGGCTAATCCCCTCAGAACATTAGGACAAATAGAAGCATGGGACTGTACGCAAGGGCCACACCTTCCCCTCAGCCATTGTATTCAATCAAGACTTTGATTATTTGAACTTTGAAGGAAGAACAAGCTAGTCGGTAGGCATGCAGTTAGGCACTGGTCCTGTGTTTGGTTCTGCTTTGAAGATTCAAAGGGGACCCAGAAAATCAGAATCATAATCTATACGAACATGACTCTGTTTGTGATCTCAACTCTTTGACTTGTGTAGTGGTAAACATATAGTGATGAACATTATTCTGCTCAATATTTAGTCCGTGATGAACAAGATATCAAACACAACGACATGCTTGGTGATGGCATCTTGCGGCTCTATCCAGAACAAAGGAGATAGCTAGACAAGTGATCCCAATATAGATGCCGAGATGCCAAGATAGACGCCGAGATGATTGGGGGCATCGACAATCAAGGCATGGGATTATGTAGTCCATAAAGGAGATTGTTATGGTGTTGTTATACTTTATATTTTTCCTTAAATGAGTTGGTACGTATACATTGTCATTTTTGTTCAAATGCTTTGGAATACATAAGTACATGACAATGAAGTAGTCCAATCTTCATTTTGAGTGAACCGTATAGGATGGGGCATTGCTAGTTTATGGCATTGAAATCAGACATGTATTGAAGAAAGATTGAACAGACACATCTATATTTGACAAACGTGCAGGTGAGGGAATTGAAATTTCAACTTTAAGAAAGCTAGAAGTGGAATGTAAACTGAGAAAGATCATCAACTTTGGCAATGCTTAATTACTTACTATACCAGACGATCAGAAGTTGGTGATGAAAAATGAGTTCGAGTAAGGTAATATATGGTGGATACCTGCTGGCTTGATGTGGATGGCCAGGATGGGTAATACTTGCTCCAAAATTTACCATCCTAGCTAAATCCGTAAGCATGAAATGAACCAGAAGTCGACCAAGAGAAAGAACAAAAGAAAACATGGACCAGATGAAGTCATGTGAATCTATATCAGTACTGACAGCAAATGAACAAGCTACTCGATCTTCAGTATCTGATTCCTTTCATATGAATCATATGATCCGTGAAGTAATGAGCAAAATAATCGATTGCCTGTGAGTTTGGATCATTGATCAAATTCTCCATCCACCAACTACGTACGTTGTTTATTATATGATTTGTATGTATCAAACTTGCGTATCATATAAACACACATGCAACCTTCAACTTGAGGCTACGATTGATGCCTCGGGTAGTCTAGTCGGGTTGAGTTTGGGTCAAAGAAAAGAGAAAAAGATAGAACCTGGTTATAAACTTATAATGTTGTTCGATCACTTGGTTGCTTTCATGATGACGGGGAAGAAGATATATAGAAGAACTAGAACAAAGCTGGCCCGTCAGTAACAATGATCATATCAGTAACTTGATTCATTGATAAAGCTACCAGCTATTCAAAAAGAACAAATTTGTTAATGTTGCGTGATATTAGGCTAAACTGATCATCACTTTAACAAGCTAGCTAAAGCATTATGATCAATAGAGGGGGATAAAGGGTTTAACTGTGCAACAATTCTGTCTTTGCTGATATATATACTTTGAAGATGATCGACCCCATTGTATGTATATCTGCAGCATGATTGCTGCGGATAAAGATTCTTCGATGACTTTCATTATGATTTATGAACTAAACTACTATACGCAGTGGCGTAGGGAGGGTAGGGCGAGAAGGGTCAATTGACCCTTCTAGCTATTTGAATTAAGCAGCCATTGGTTGAAATATTTGGTAATCACATATATAAACTATAATTAATGACCCTCCTCACATAAGAAAATCTGTAAAATTGAAAGGGAAGATGATCAAAAGTTTTGATCTTATGGCCCATTCACCCCACAAGTCCAGTGTTTGGACGGGTGTCCACCATGTTTTGACTTTTTACTGCATTTTATTTATTAAGTGGCCTGTTTGAGCCCAGTGGGCATTTTCTGGATAAGGTCGGTGTAGACTCGGGCAATGTAGATTCGCCCAAAACCCTCGGGCAATGTAGATTCGGTGTCTACGCGGGATCCTTATCTCCAGTTCGCATGGGACTCTATAGTTCTTGCGAGGATGGGATGGAAATGACTAATAACACCCTCTGGATAAGGTCGCTTAGTGTTTGAGTTCGCTTACTACACGACAAATGAAATGCAGCGAGGCAGGGAACGAAACCTAAGCGAGATAGGTTTGACACGTGTTGCATGGAGCGTACGACTGGCGAGTTAAACGTATCCTTGTGGGATTCTAATTGCAGAGTCCGCATTGGATTGTGAGTAAATCTCCACGAGTTGCTTACGGATAGATATATAAAGAAGCTCCACGGCTTACAGAAGGGCACTACACACAATCAATCAATCAACAAATCTCTCTCAAACAGACGTACACAGTCAAAACCTTCGAGTCTTCTCGAAACCCTAACGTTCTAAGCGCATCCCGCTTTAGATCCCGGAGCCCGTCAGGACTCGTTTCGGAAACCTCCCAATTGTTGCTCTGCTCGCTCTCACAGTGAGTATCGATCGACAGGTGATTAAGAAGAGTAAGCTCGGAAATATTTCCTCATCAGGTGACGCCGGAGCCCTCATTCGCCTGGTCAAGAAGTCAGGACGCGCACCGTTCTCTTTCCTCATCCGTGAGGTGGCACGCCCCGCACACACCATTTTACATTTGTTCCCTCTCATCACCACTCGCTGAGGACGTGGGCCAAAACATTGGCACGCCCAGTGGGACAGGGAGTTCACTTTTCTTGCAATCATTGGGAAGTTTGACAACTCCCCCTACCGGAGACCTTCGCTTTCTTGCTTGAAACATAAGGCTCCGCAATACAAGCCCCATAACAGCGCGGCTTGCAGATCTCTCGCTAAAGAAGAGATTCTCAATCGGTTCGGCAACCCCGACCTTACTGAGTCTACAATGGCAAACTCACAACCAATCCCAGAGGCGGGACCTGCTCTGTCCACAGAGGAGGTCCGCAGAATGTTCGAAGAACTAAGGAGCGATTTCAAGAATGAGATCGGCGCGCTCAGGAGAGAGTGCGGCTTAAAGGCTGAAGAAACTCAGCAAATTGTCCAGGACCTCTCTGCGCAGGTCGCTAAGGACAAGGAGATCTGGCTCGCAAACCAGGAAAACCACGCCAAGCTCAGCGAGGAGTTCAACTATGTGGTTGGCACAATCAGGGAGGACAAGGACATAATAACCGGCTCTCTGCAAAGGATCCAGACTGAACTGGATCAGAGCAAGGTGGCCTTTACAAAGGCCCTAGAAGCCCAAACCCATCGTCTGAACGACCATGACACCAAGCTGCAGCAACAGCAGGACGCTTCCTTCTTCGGGAGCAAAAACAGCATGGAAAAGCTCGAAGACTACAAAGAGCGCCATGATACCCTGAGTACAAGGGTCCTGCAGATGGAAGACTGGATTCGGGCCCAAGCGCCGAAGAATCACGCTCTGAACTCCACCAGTTCAAGCGCAGCGGAGGGCTCAAGGTATATCCCGCCAAATGAGCGTCCTAGGGCAAATCCGAGGGTCGGGGCCCAGAAGGCTCCCCAATTCACATTGGGGGCCAGCTCATCAAGGACACCACCTCGCCTACCCTCGCCATGCAGCCCTAGGATCACACTCAAGGGCACTGATGCTCTTGCGCCGCAAGGAATGGGGACACCAGACGACCCGATCGTGGCTTATTCCAGTTCGACTCATAAGAACGTCGGACAGGCCCCTAGTTTCTCCGCATGGCATGGCCATGACCAGGGGGCAGATTCTGCACCAGTAACGGCGGCCGACTGGCGCCAACTCATCTCAAGCATTGTCAAGGAGCACACCGGAAAGGGTGATGCTAGCTTGCACTACCGTGACCCCTACCCAGATAGCGTGGCACAATATCCCTTCCCCCACGGGTTCAAGAACATCGTCTTCACCACATTTTCTGGGGAGACAAGGGAAGACGCAGCAACTCACATGGCCCGTTTCAAGGTCCAATGCGGCCAATACGGAAATGATGATATGCTGAAGCTCAAGCTCTTCGGGACTTCTCTGTCCGGAGCCGCTTTCACCTGGTATTCCAGACTGAAGCCGGGGTCAATTCCAGACTGGCCCACCATGGAACGTCTCTTCCGGGAGACATACGGCACAATTGAGCCCGAAGTCGGCCTCGACTCCCTCACGCAGATGAGCCAGCAGATCATGGAGTCCGGATTGTCTTTCCTCCAGCGCTTCAAGATCCAGCAGGCCAAATGCGATTACCTGCTGCCTGAGCAGGAAGCCATCAAATTGGCTATCCGGGGTCTGGAGCACCGCCAGCGGCTGAAGCACCATGGAGAGCGTTTCAGCTCCATGGGCGACCTAATCAACAAGGTTGGCAGCTACGAGCTCATCCTGAACGAACTGGACGATAAGGCCAACGCTTCCAAAGGAACCTATGTGCCAGGGAAGAACCGGATCGTGGGGGCACTCAGCATGCAAACCCCTGCTCACGATCCCTACTATCAAAGGCCGGAGCCAGCCCATGCAGATCAGGACTTGGATGACATTGGCGCGGTAGAGCTGACTGGCAAGCAAGTGGCTCACAAACTGAAGAACCTGAAGATGACCCGCGAGCCGATCACCATCCAGTCCTTTGCTTGGACCAAACCAGAATACGAGTCGTACACTTACGACGCCAAGAACGCCCATTTGGTCTTCAATGACCTAATCGAGGCGAAGTACGTGCGCCTGGACCACAAAATTCCGCCTAAGGAGGAGCTGAAGGACAAAAAATACTGTGCCTTCCACAATGTGTACAATCATGACACCAGAGATTGTGTCAAGCTCCGAGACCAGCTGCAGACGTGGTTAAACTCAGGCGAGCTGAGGATGAAGGCACCGGGTAGCACGGCCTCATTGGTCGATGTAGACCCTTTCCCGCCCGTAGTGGGCATGGTCGAGGTCAACTGGGCTGATCAGGCCCAGGACGACGAGCGACGTCGCGCGCCTAAAAGGGGCCGCGAGGAAGGAGACGATAATACCCGCCAGCCGCGCCGCCAGTACACCTACAATGAAAGTCTGGCACACGAGGTCTTAGAAGATCTCAGAGAGGCTGGACTCGTCACCCTCCGCTCCTTGCCATACAGCGAGTATAGGGACGGGCGCGTCCATTGCAGTTTCCATGACAGTTGGGGGCACAGGACCTGCGAATGTCGCCAGCTCCGAGACCAGATCCAAGACTGGCTTGACCTTGGATACATCTGCTTCAAGGACGAGGGCGGCTTTACAATCGCAACTGCTGGTTTCGCTTGGCCTCGCGTCGGCCAGCGAATGATCACACTAGACCTGTCACCAAATGCGGGACCATCCGATCCGCCAGGTCGAAACCGCAAACGGCCGGCGAACAACTACATGCTCCCGGATAACCAGACGAGGAGCACAGTCGACCCAGCTCGACAGTTGGTCGCAAGACTCGAACCAGACCGCCCCTCCTACAAGGATAAGGGCAAAGCAATCATGAGGGACGATAAACCGTCTCCCGCCAAAGGTTCCCAGCCTACGAGCCCCAGGACTCGCGAAGAGCTGGAGAAAAGGATAGCGCGTCTCGAGACATACGTTGCCGCGCATTGGGCAGCCGCAATACCCCCATCCCCTGCCGCCAGCGAGATGGACATGTCAGAATCCAGCAGTGGAAGTCACAGCAGCGGCGCCCCAAGCCCTCGTGACGGCGTCTTAACCAACCCTTACATTCCCCCGACGTCTAAATCAGCGATCAAGGAAGGGGTCTGGTACACGCAGCAAGGGGGCAAGGCGGTGACCATCAGCAAGTCCAAGAAGCGCAAGCTCCAGAAGCGGTACGGCAGCATCCTACGCGCCTTACGGGCTGTCGACGAGGGCGCTATACGCCCCTCGCAGCTCGCACAGACGCCTGAGCGGATGTGGCGGGAAGCAGAAGGTCTGCGCGCAGTCCTTCAAATGCCGCCAGTCGCACCTCCAAGGATCTGCGAGCAGTTCAGTGACGATCCTGCGCCCAAGCCAAATGTTTTCTGCCGACTCACGGTTCCACCAAAGCCGGATTCGCAACCTCCCAGGCGCAGGCAATCACCACCACCTGAACAAAGAAGGGATCCGCAGCCTCCTAGACGCAGGCCATCCCCAGCACCTGAAAGGAGAAGAGACCAGCAGCCTTCCAGACGCAGGCCGTCACCCGTGCCTGACAGGAGGAGGGATCCACAGCCTGCTAGGCCCAATCCATCACCGGAGCCTACCAGGAGGAGGGATCAGCAGCCTGCTGGTTCCAGACGTAGGCCGTCACCGGAACCCGATCAAGGCAAGGCTCCACCTACCGGCCCTAGGCGAAAGTTGTTCATGACTCCGGACTCAGAGTCTAAACGCGAGCCGCCTCAGCCCTCACGACGACAAGAACGTCAAAATCCAGAGGCTGACGCCAGAAGGGAGCCACCATCGCCTCAACAGCCTCGGCCACGGCGTACCCCGGAACCCGAGACTAGGATGGTTCCCCGAGTATCTGCCCTGCAGCAGTTAGGAAAAGAAGACAGCGGTAAGGCTCCAGCGGCAGCAGACAGACAGCCAGCTAGGGATCATCAGCCTTCACCCAAGCCAGTATGGCGTCCGCGGCAAACTCAGGCTTCAGAGCCACCAGCAGAGACACCGGCACCCTCCAGTCCTAACCTCGCCGAACAGATGGCCCAACGTTTCCGCGAGAATGAGGAAGCCGACGAGGCACATTCAGAACCTCGGCTCAACCTAGAGGAGGAGCAAGACGAAGAGCAGGCTGAATCATTCACTTGCAATATGGTGGAGATCTCTGGTTGGGAAGCTGAAGAAGGGTTCAGCCGAGAAGCAGACGCCTTTGCAGTTCTCGAAGGGGAACATGGGGTCATTGACACACCTCTGGTCCCAGTCCCCGAACAATTCTCGTTTCAGGTCGGGATGGTGTTCTTCATTTCGGAACGATACGCCCTTCCACCAAACACAACCTGCAGTGCGGCGGACATCACCATCGTCAGCGAGGATGACAGCATACCCCCGCCATGCAGCAGCGAAATGGGCCCAGTACTAGCCCCAGCCGATGGCACTCCGCAAGAAGAAAGTTCGAGTAGCTTCGCACCAAGGCCAACCATGACCTTTTCTACGCCAACCCTGGACATGGCCACCCACATGCGACCACTGTATATCACAGCAGAGGTCCAAGGGAAACTGATCAACAAGGTCATGATCGACACCGGTGCCGCGGTTAATGTCGTCACAACCCGCACCATGGGGCTCCTCGACATCCCGCGCTCGATGATCCAGACAACGTCCTTAACGGTGAAAAACTTTACAGGACAGGTGTCCAGGACCCTAGGTTTGCTGTTCCTACGGGTCAAGGTCGGGCCAGCATCGCGGGTTTATACCTTTTTCGTTGCCGAGTGCGTTTCCTCTTACAGCATGATCCTCGGCCGCGACTGGATCCACCGAAGTTTTTGCGTGCCTTCCTCCATGCACCAAGAACTCATGATCTGGGACACCGAGAAACGCGAGTCAGTCATCATCAAGGCCGACCCGCGGCCTTTCTCCATTTCCGCCAACCTCAACGATGCCCGATACTATAATACAGACTTGGGCCCGTTGGATGTTCAAGGCGTCGATCACAAGGGCCGCCCATACGGAGTAACGGCCTCCAATCTAACGCGATGAGGACTTACCCAGGCGAAGGACGATCTGCAACGTCCTCACACCATCGCGACTCTCACACCCCATTTCGATGGATAGTGCCCTTTCCGAGGAGGCACGCGAGGCTGGCGAGTCCTTGTGCGAAAGACTCCTTTCGTACTGGGCAGAACGCGAAGCCTACGACAAGGTCGCGACTATGGAATATGTCGATGAAGTGGTGGATTATTCCGATACCAAGGAAGAAGTTATTCAGTTAGCTCCTGCTGCCTTGGACGACACTCCACCTCAAGTCCGCGACCCCATTCTACAAGTTGATGTAGGGACTGCAGAAAAGCCCTTACTTATTTCCATCAGTGCAAAGTTGGCGGAGGAAGAAAAGGAGGCCCTCCTTGACCTATTGCGCGAGTACAAGGATTGCTTCGCCGACAAGTACGAAGATATGCCAGGCTTGTCCCCGGACCTGGTCTGCCACCGGCTACCAACCTATCCCGACCGGCGTCCAGTCCGGCAGGACGGTCGTTTCATGCGAACTGAAACCCAGATCGTGGTTAAAGAAGAGATCGAGAGCATGCACCGATCGGGAATCATTCGCGTAGCCAAATATAACGAGTGGTTGTCGAACGTCGTCCCCGTCCGCAAGAAAAATGGCAAGATGCGTGTCTGTGTTGATTACCGAGATCTAAACAACGCAACACCAAAGGACATATACCCCATGCCTGTGGCTGACCTACTGATTGATGCCGCCGCAGGGCACGAGGTGTTATCCTTTATGGACAGCACGGCCGGGTACCATCAAATCCCCGTCGCCGAGGAGGATCGACACAAGACCGCCTTCCGTTGCCCTGGTTTCGCTGGCGCGTTCGAGTATGTTGTCATGCCCTTCGGTCTTAAGAACGCAGGGGCAACGTACCAGCGCGCCATGAATCTCATCTTCCACGACATCTTGGGCAAGTTGATTGAAGTCTACATCGACGATGTGGTAGTCAAAACCAAATCGCGAGCAACCCACGTGGAAGACCTCCGGCAGGTGTTCACACGGATGCGCAAACATAACCTCAAGATGAACCCCGCCAAGTGCGTTTTCTTCGCAGAGGCCGGTGATTTCCTTGGCTTTCTTGTGCATCAAAGAGGCATCGAGATCCCAAAGGACAAAGCACAGGCGGTCATTACCGCTTCGCCTCCCACTACCAAGAAGGAGCTACAACAGCTACTAGGGCGAATCAACTTTCTCCGCCGCTTCATATCAAACGCGGCAGGGAAGGTCCAACCCTTCTCCCCTTTACTTAAGCTCCAGGGGGCAACCGAGTTCGTATGGGAACCACAACACCAACAGGCCTTTGATCGAATCAAGGACTACCTTACGAACCCACCTGTCCTAATCCCGCCTCGCGACGGCGCCCCGCTCAAACTTTATATCGCCGCCGCCGATCTATCCATCGGTGGACTCCTGGCCCAGGATGATGAAAACGGGGTAGAACATGCCGTCTATTACCTCAGCAGGGTGTTAACAGACTGTGAGACACGCTACTCGCCCATGGAGAAGTTATGTCTCGCTCTCTACTTTGCAGGATGCAAGCTGCGCCATTACATGCTTGCCTTTACCACGGTCGTCATCGCTCAATCCGACTTGGTCAAATACATGCTTTCTCGCCCTATCTTGCGGGGATGCATCGGCAAGTGGATCCTCGCCATGTCCGAATTCTCGTTGCAATATGTTCCGCAAAAGGCAGTAAAAGGACAGGCAATAGCGGATTTTCTTGCCCATCACCCACCATCAGAGCTCACAGCGTTTCGCGAGTTGGACTTCGCCACAGTGACACTCGCCCCCTGGACCCTGTACTTCGATGGTTCACGGACTGACATAGCAGCCGGAGCCGGGATAGCCATCACTAATCCCGCTGGAGATCGCTTCTCCTATTCGTTCCAGCTCGACTTCAAATGCACCAACAACCAGGCCGAGTACGAAGCATTAATCATCGGCTTAGAGATCTTGTTGGACTTAGGAGTCCGCGAGGTCCAGATCTTTGGTGATTCTTTGTTGGTCGTTAACCAGCTTGTGGAAAAGTTCAAATGTTTAAGCTTGTCAATTGAGCCATACCTGCGCAAGGCATTCGAGGTACTGGATCGATTCGACGACGTGTACATCGAACACATACCACGTGAATTTAACTTCGCTGCCAACGAGCTCGCCCAGATAGCGTCTGGCCTCAGCCTGAGAGACGGAGTGCGCGAACGCCTGCTCAAGGTCGAACGCCGCACTCTTCCCTCTTTCATCGCCAGGGGGCAATTTCGGGACGCCATCCCAGAAGTTGCAGCCTTGGACCCCATCGACGAGGATTGGCGGCTACCATTCATCGCCTACCTCCAGAACCCCAACGATGCTGCTCATTCCAGGCAAATCCGCTTCCTCGCCTTAAACTTTGTACTACGCAATGGCGAACTCCGGCGGCGTGGGGAAGACGGCAACGACTTCCGCTGTGTATACGGAAACGAAGCTAAACGTCTCATGCGCGAAGTCCATTGTGGCGTTTGCGGCTCGCACCAGGCCGGGCCCAAAATGCGATGGCTGATCCGCCGCCATGGATACTACTGGCCAACAATGCTGAAAGACTGTATTGCCTTCGCCAGAGGTTGCCAAGACTGCCAAGCTCACGGACCAGTGCGACATATTCCTAACATCCCATTGCAGCCTATCATCAAACCTTGGCCGTGTCGCGGATGGGCAATGGATTTCGTGGGCATTATTCATCCCCATTCCTCTGAGCAGCACAAGTTCATTATCGTTGCCACCGATTTCTTTACCAAATGGGTCGAGGCCGAACCACTCAAAGTCGCCTCTGCTAACTCGGTGCGCAACTTCATTTTCCGCAACATCATCTTACGCTTTGGTATCCCGGAGTGCATCGTTACGGACAGGGGGGCAGCTTTCATGGCCGATTCCGTTGTTACGTACTTAAACGATTACGGCATCAAGCTTCTACACTCCACGCCATACTATGCTCAGTCCAATGGCCAAGCAGAGGCTAGTAATAAGGTCATCCTTGGCATCCTCCGCGAGATGTTGGAGTTGAACCCTCGCGTCTGGCACCAGGAACTCTACCACACTTTGTGGGCCTACCGCACCTCCAAGCGAGGTCCAACGGATACCACACCGTACGCTCTCATGTACGGTCACGACGCCGTCCTTCCCCTTGAGATCAATATCGCTTCGCTCCGCGTCCAGGAACAGCATCAACTACTTGGCGAGGATTACGTCCAAGCCATGTGGCAGGAGCTTGAAGATTTAGACGAGCATCGGGTCGCCGCTTTCAACAACCTTGTCTTGGAGAAACAGCGCATCGCCCGCTCCTATGATAAAATCACGCGCGGGCAGAGCTATGCTGAGGGCCAGAAGGTGTGGCGAGCAGTCCTCCCGCTTGGGGACAAAACAGATGGTCGGGGCAAGTGGTCCGCTCGCTGGGATGGACCCTTTATTATTCACCGAATACTTCCCAAGGGGGCATACCACTTGCGCGACTTGGACGGTACTATTCATCGCAACCCTATTAATGGCCGCTTCCTCAAGCGCCACATTGCGGGGGTCTGGGAACGCGAGGATCCTACACCTCCACCAGATCCCGCCACCACAGTCAATAGTGCTACGCGCCATCGCGTACTCGCTCCGCCGCCTAACACTAGGGGGCAACTCGGGACAGAAGACTAATAGAATACATTGTAACGTACCAGCCTAAAAAGGCCTGTATTAGATTGGGGCCTATTCCAGAGGCCCTAAAAAGTTCTATTGTTTTCTTTATTCTCTGTAAACGTGCAAAGTCTAAACACAAAGACTAGTACAAGATTGGGGCCTATTCCAGAGGCCTAAAAAATAAATTCATTTATTTTTGCCCTTTTTGACTTTGTTCAATACATGTTTCGAATTATGGCTTTGCGGCCAAAGCAATTACATTGATCAGAAAAGGTAAATTAGACTATGTTTACATTTCAAAAATGCATAGATCTACAGATACTGGAGCCTCGTCCCTGCTCGCTTGGCTAAAGAGAAGTCTGCCGCGGCGTCTTTCGCTCAAAGTTGACGAACGCCTCGCAGCTTTAGACCAGCCAAAACCCTGACGCCGGCCTGGACCCAACAGAAAGTGTTGGGAAGCTACAGGTCCAGCGGGTCAGGATCCCTCATGCTACCACCAGTCTTCCGTTTGAAGGGCCGGCAGAGCCAGACGCACTGATAGAACAGCAGGCGCAAGGCAGAGGGTACCCGACCTTTGGTCAGGCCGAACAAAGGCTTGGCCTGAGAGTAGATTCTCAGAATCACTCTAGGCCTGAGAGTAGATTTTCAGAATCAGCAAAGAAGGGGAATATATGGTTGAGGGCTTTGCTCTAAGCAGGGACAGAAGGATGAACAGAAGGGAATAAGAAATCATGGTGAGGGGGCAGAGACTTCACTGATACTTCACCCCGGCCAAGCGTTTCTTTTTATAGGCGGAAGGGGCGTTTGTGCGTTTGACAGTTGTCCCCCATGCAATATTTGCTCCGAGATACGGGCTTTGGAGATAAGGTCAGACGCGTTTTTCAATAATGATTGTCCGCGTTCCGAGCGAGTAGTTACATTGGAAACCGTCGCTAAATCTCGGAAAAGGATTCTTTTCCCGACAGTTATTACAGAACAGTTGGCAAAGAGCGGGAAAATTTCAACTTTGATATTATCATTAAAGTTCGTACATAGGGGGCAAATACAGTTAAACCTACGCACGCCTACAAACCCTATACAAATCTAAGAGCATGCCTTCTAAGGCTATTTCTTCTTCATAGGCTTGGGCTTGAACTTCTTCAGCAGCGGCCACGGCCGAATCCAAAGCCTCCTGGGCCTCCTCCGCGGCCTGCAAACGAGCTTCCACTTCCAAAGCGCGGGCCAAGTCTTGGCGAGCCCGAACAAGCTGAGCCTGCAGCTCTGCTATCTGAGCCTCCAAGGCTTCCACTCGCCGAGCATGGCCAGCACTTGGATTCTCTGAAGACGCTCCAGGAATGCCAGCTTCACCAAGCTCGGCCAAGAGGTTCGCCATCTGGTTGTCCAAGTTGCGGCGAGCTTGCTCACGGAAGGCCGATTGAGCACCGATATCCAAAACTCGGCGAGCCTGCGACTCGACAGCATCGGCCAACTCCAGCGCTTGGTCCAGAACAGGATTGCCGCCAGCGAGATGTCGATCCAGAGCTTCATGGGCCTCGCGAATACGTCCTACCAAGTCAAAGACGTTCGGGCGAGAGCCGTGATGAAACAACCCATGAAGGAAGGACCGAGCTAGGCGGATGGGTTCTGGATCAGTAGGCGGAGTAGTTCGGGCCCAAAGACGAGCGGCCCGGGTACTGAAGGAAGAAGACTCCTCGCCAGGTTTCCTTGTTGGGACCGGAGTGACTGGTTCAACTTCGGCAGCCGCTTCAATTTCTGGAGAGGGTGGCGGAGTGCCACGAGCTGTCTCTGTCTCCACCAAGGGGGCAGTAGGATCCTTTGTTGGGACCGCCGGAGACACTTCACCGGTATGACCCGCGTGGCCCAATCGCAGAGGAGGAGCCCAAAGTATCAGTTGGAGGCCTTCGGGCGGAGACGCCAAGGGGGCAGTAGGATCAGGGACTTGTTTGGACTGGTCGAGGGCTGCATTCTCAACCAGAGCCAAGGATGGTTCTGGGATTGGACCAGCTTCGCCAGAAGCGGCGGTTGGAGAGGAGGGTTGTATGACTTCCTCGCTAGCCTTGTCGGCCCCCTCGATGACCGTAGTAGTCTCCTCCGCAGCCGCTTCGACAGTCTCTTCAAGGGTCACCTCCTCGCTAGATTCAGCAGATTCTTCGGCAACCGTTTCCGCGCCTGCCACAGCGAATTCCTCAATAACCATTTCTTCGCCGGCTTCGGCAGTTACCTCGAACTCCATCTCCGCGCTTGCCTCAGTAACCCTTTGGAGGGTCAAGTCCACGTTGAATGGTTCTGGAGATGGGACTTCCGTTATCTCGGGCGCCTCCTCAACAACAGCGAGGCGAGGTCGAGTGCGGCGAACCTGTCAAAAGCAAAGTTAGCAAGTTTGTTGACTGGCTTAGGAAAATTTAATTCAAAGTGGTCCGCTTACCGGGTCGCTTACCAAGCCATACTCTCGCTGGTACTGCACATCCTCCAGCAAGTCCTCTTCGTCCTCGATAGGACGCTTCCGCGAGCTCTCGCCGCTCGTTGGCCGAGGAACGACAGAAGCAGTCTCGCTGTCGTGGCCCGCCACAGTCTCCCTTCGAACAGGTGCCTTTCCTCTGGCAACTTCGGACCTGTCAACGTTTCTCCGGCGGGAGGCAGACTGAGAAGAGAAAAAGAGGATTAGAGAAGAGCATTTTATCAATATGTCAAAAGAAGTTCAAAATTTACACATTTAGTGACATACCGAAGGTGTGGGATCGCGTTCTCGAATGACGATCCCCGTCGGGCGGCGAGCAGTAGGAACTGGCGGAGGCGCGAGCCTAGTTCTTGGCGCAGCCCCTGAACTCCTTTCCGCATGGTCGCGCTGGCCATCGAGGATGGTGCGGTCTGATTCGCCCAAAGTATCGTAAAGAGGACGAAAGACGGCAGCGAAGACAGCGTCGTCCGGGAACTCCCAATGATTGTCAGACAGGGACCGCCACCAAGCGAGGTAAGCGGGGTCAGTACCCAGCGAAGGCTCGATCTCCAGCAGGTTGGGAGAAAGAGGGTAGAGATTTTGCAGCGGGGTGACCCGATCAGACTCGCCAATCTTCCTCCACGAGGTGTACTTGTTGACTGAATGGAGAAGCGGGTAAGGAATCCCTTGATGAAAACCAAGTTGCCTTGCGAAGTGGTTGGGAGCATATAGCTCGAAGCCTTGCTCATCCTCAGCAAGTTGGAGGTCGCAGCATGAGGTTGCTCTTACGAAGGCAGTCCTCGCATCGTTGTCAGACTCTTGGCGGGGGAAGAAACCCGTCGATAGGATCTCAGGGTGGCGCCGGCGAACCATCATATCCATAGTCGGTGGTGGCTCGATGTGGTTGTAAAGGATGGACAGGCTAGCGAAGAAGGACAGAGGGGTCCGATTCGCGTCATTCCTGCACACCGCGAAGCCAAGCAGCCGATCTTCAGGCAGGAATTCCACCGGGGCTCGCCGGAAGAGCGGAAAGTACAGCTGCGTCCACAGGTCCAGGATCCACAGAGGGCCGCCAGAAAGGTGAAAAGGCCTCAGCGACAGCAGATGCAGAGTCCGGTAGAGTGCGCCTAATACAGGTTGCCGTAAAAAAGCTTAATTAGGCCTTTTCGCTTATCCGTTGCGAAACGGATTAAGCTCAAGGCCTAGGGGGCAATGTTTGAGCCCAGTGGGCATTTTCTGGATAAGGTCGGTGTAGACTCGGGCAATGTAGATTCGCCCAAAACCCTCGGGTAATGTAGATTCGGTGTCTACGCGGGATCCTTATCTCCAGTTCGCATGGGACTCTATAGTTCTTGCGAGGATGGGATGGAAATGACTAATAACACCCTCTGGATAAGGTCGCTTAGTGTTTGAGTTCGCTTACTACACGACAAATGAAATGCAGCGAGGCAGGGAACGAAACCTAAGCGAGATAGGTTTGACACGTGTTGCATGGAGCGTACGACTGGCGAGTTAAACGTATCCTTGTGGGATTCTAATTGCAGAGTCCGCATTGGATTGTGAGTAAATCTCCACGAGTTGCTTACGGATAGATATATAAAGAAGCTCCACGGCTTACAGAAGGGCACTACACACAATCAATCAATCAACAAATCTCTCTCAAACAGACGTACACAGTCAAAACCTTCGAGTCTTCTCGAAACCCTAACGTTCTAAGCGCATCCCGCTTTAGATCCCGGAGCCCGTCAGGACTCGTTTCGGAAACCTCCCAATTGTTGCTCTGCTCGCTCTCACAGTGAGTATCGATCGACAGGTGATTAAGAAGAGTAAGCTCGGAAATATTTCCTCATCAGGTGACGCCGGAGCCCTCATTCGCCTGGTCAAGAAGTCAGGACGCGCACCGTTCTCTTTCCTCATCCGTGAGGTGGCACGCCCCGCACACACCATTTTACATTTGTTCCCTCTCATCACCACTCGCTGAGGACGTGGGCCAAAACATGGCCAATTAATAATGATTATGTCCCATAAATCAACACAGTTAAACAATATATATTTAGATTTATACACCGAAGAATGTAATATAAAGTAATATATATGTATATAATATTTTTTTTAACAATGGATGTAATTTATGTTATTTGATGAATTTGAAGTTCATCTTTGTCCAAACCCCCACCAATAACCAAGATTGATTGGGTTAAATAATTTATTAAATGCTGATTTAGTATGAAGGATATATATAGGTTACTTAAAAAGAGTTAAGTTTTGACCCTTCTAAATAATATTTCTAGCTACGCCACTGACTATACGGTCTATACATACCTAATTTGTATCATGTGAGAGTATATATCACAAGACTCATAACGTACTGGATTACGTATAAATAAGTTGAGATCGATTGGTATATGTTTTATGAGAAGCGATTGGTACAATCTGTTGGGAGAACAAGTGAACATGTGGCTCTTCTCTTGCTCAATTTTCCTGCATTTGAATGTTTGATATACTCACCGTTTTGATTTCTTGCGATCAAAGGTATGTAGATGACTACTAGTATTTGTCGGTCAAGCTATCATAACTATTAAGGGGATACAAAACCAAAAACTAATTTCAAAACTCTACAAGCAAAGGTATGTGACTAACTAGTGCTCTCAAAAGTCCTCGGATCCGTTTCGCTTGAATCGCAGTCGAGCCACTGCTTATGGCCTCCTTGCCGCCTTCCTTAGCAAGCCCTCTTGAGCCTTCTTTGAGCGACCTTATTTATAGCCTATGTTAGGGCATTGCCTGTTTATATTATATAATCCACTTCAACGTATAACTAATAAATATGAATTTGAAATTCATATGAATATAAAACGCGAATATGATGACCGTAAGTAAGTTGTGAACTAAATAATTAATTACAAACACGTCAAAATAAGACTTAAACGGATCATAGAGGACAAAACACTAAAATATGGGTTCGGCCTAATAGACATGGATGTCTTTTACCCGACTCATTAATATTTTTTCCCCTACATTCTTCCACAGTCCAGCTCTTTTTGCCATTGAGAAGACAGTGGTATTAAATTGAAGTTGACCATGGATTGGTACTTGGTACTATACTGTAATTGACCCTTATCTCACAATTTCAAACTCTACGAATTCGACTGGGAAGGCCAAGAGACAAAACCTAGGGCTAGGGGGAGACAAAACCTAGCCAACGAACACATACACTTCAATATATATATTTTTGTTCGGTTTTGGTCCTTCAAAATTTTGAATATACACTTGAGAAACGCATCCCTTCGCTTTCGAAAAGATACAGACATAAACAGAGATAGCAGGACCAGCACTCACTAGCTTTTCTCGTTTTGAGTCCAAGTTTCTTCTTCACCAGCTACTTTTTCTTTCTTTCTCTGTCAAAACCCCCCAAAACCCCCAATTAAAGATTTGATTTTTCTCCCCAGTTCAGTCCCAGAATTTCAACTCTGGCTCAAACCCAATTCTTCTCTCACCTTGAAGCTTCTTTTGAGCTCTGAACTTTTTGGGTTGGTGTGGAAATTTGGGTGCTTTTGAGGTTTTGCTTTCAAGGGTTTTTCTGGGAAAATAAAAAGTTGGGTTCTTGAACCAGAGTAACAATGGGGTTTAGGAGGTGCATTCAGGTCTTCTTTGTGTTGGTGCTGATTCAGAGCATGGAATCATCTTCTGTTGTTGCATTGACTGACCCAATAGACGGTAAACACAACATTCATATTCTCTGAGTTTTTCTTGTGTGCTTTAATGGTGCTCTCCTTTGGTTCCTGGGAGATATTGGAGTAAATTAGAAGCAAAATTGCTGTATTAGTACTCTGTTATGCCCATCTCTTCATAATGTGGTGCTTTACTATTTCTGGTTCTTAAAGTTTGAGGCTTTTTAAGACTGATATATTTTCTGAGCCCATATTATGAAATTTCTGTTGATTAACTAAAGAAGAAAGACTCAATTTTTATATGTTCTTTACATGCTTTGACAGAACTCTGTTTGGTTGTGGGAAGAAAATTTGAAGGGAATTAAAAGCAACCTCCTTCATGGCAGATTCTGTTGAAATGTTACAATTGTCTTGTCTTCTATCTAATTCTTGGCTGTTTTGTTGTTTTTGAGTCGTAAAGTTGGAGTCTTTTTATGGAATGGTACATTATCTGTGCTCAAATAATCGAATTTTAGCTTTATTGTTCTTACTTTTTGTGTTTGTCTTCCAGTTGCTGCAATGAATAGCTTGTTTGTTAATCTAGGCTACCCACCTCTTCAAGGGTGGCTTCTTGTTGGAGGAGACCCATGTGGTGAGAACTGGCAAGGTGTTAGTTGTGTCTTCGCGAATGTAACAGCACTGTAAGTCGATTTCATCTTCCAAGATAGCATAAAATGATTGATCTTATACTCTTAGTTCTCTGAATTATCAATCTTGATTAACAGAAAGCTTAGTAGTGTCAACTTGGGAGGACAATTGGGTGATAGCTTGCAAACCTTCGGGTCAATAATAGAAATGTGAGTCTCATTTTCTATTGAAGTATAGCTCTTCTGCTAGTAGTTATCATATATAGCCTACGGTGACCTTTTTCACTAGACTAGGTTTCTGCCCTATCATAATATATTAGGCTTTATGTTTGGAAGCCTCATTTTGTTTGGGCTGTAATCCCTGCTTGCTTAGTTGCATTCACCTAGTTAAATTGTGCATACATCTGTGATGAATCTTATGGGAGTGTTGTTCTGCTTTATGTATCAGAGATCTGAGTAACAATCATATTGGAGGGAATATCCCAACACTTTTGCCTCTGACTGTCAGAAACGTGTATGTTCTCTTCCCAATCACTTTTGCTTCTGTAGTTAAGCCTTCAGTATGTCCTATTGTGCAAATTTCCTTGTAACATTTCTTGTTTTGCTTCCCCTGCCTTAGTTCTCTATCAAATAATCAGTTAACTGGAAGCATCCCAGGTGGTTTGGCAACATTGTCTCAGTTGATGGAACTGTAAGTTTTATTACTTTGGTGTCTGGCTGTTATATTGTATCGGCATTGTTTTATTTATGCATTGTAATTGTGACTCAATTTCTCTGTTGTTTTCCTCAGGTCGTTAGATAATAACCATATCAGTGGAGATATACCAGATGTCTTTCAAATGCTTAGTAGTTTGACGAGATTGTATGAGTTTTCATTGGTTCAGTTAGCTTCCCCTTTGTCTTTCAATTATTGGAATGGGTCATGAACTCATGATGAATATATAACGGTGCAGGGATCTGTCCAGTAATAATTTAACTGGTCAACTAGGTCCGTCACTGAGGAATTTGTCATCTCTTACCACATTGTAAGTTATCTCATCTTGACATACATTGGTGCTCGTCACCTAGCAAATCTCAAGTTTTTTGGGTCTAATAATGAGAAAAACATTTACTGTCTCCACAACATTTCTCATTATCTTTTAACTGTCCATCCATAATTTCTCTAAGTATTTGTATTTATTTGTATTGCAGGTATCTGCAGAACAACCGCCTAGCTGGAACCCTTGATGTTTTACAGGATCTTCCACTACAGGATCTGTACGTTCATAAATCCTTTATTACATGAATTCCTTTTGTCTGTTGGTCGTTCTTTGCATTTAGCTTAAGAGCATTCCATTTTAATTCAGAAGTTGATACTAAACTCACAATTTTTATTTCGTATACAGGAATATTGAAAATAATTTGTTCTCTGGGCCAATACCTGCAAAGTTGCTGACTATTCCAGACTTCAGGTGAAGTACACTTTTCTTGTTGCTACTTTTTTTTTGAAATAATGTGTATATATACATGCAGATATATTCATGTTTGAGTTAATACAAAGTTGAAATACTTTTAAACTGAATTATGCAAACAGTGTGAATTAGTGACACTAATATAGTTATCTGCCTCTCAACCTTTCCTTCTTCTGATTAAACCTGTGCTGTGTCATCATATATTGTCAACAACCTATGAAAATCTTTTACATATAATAAAATGAAATTCACGGAAATGAAGCATCAAGTAGTAACCAACATATCAATGTTCTTTTTTATTTAATTAACCACATAGTGCCATGATGCTTGGTCTTTCTTCATCTTTTGTGGCTATGTTCTTTACTTATGTGGTCTGGTCTAAACCTCTTTATCATATGTGACACTTTTTGTTCAGAAAAGAGGGAAATCCTTTCAACACAACTATTCTTCCATCACCTCCTGCACCAGCACCAGTAACTTCATTGATAGCTAGTGCACCCGCTTCTGGAGAGAATCCTGCTAATGGGCCCTCTTCACTACCAATATTTGTTTCTCATAAAACTGGAAAATCCTTGATAACTAAGCCGCTCATTTGGATTGTAATTGGAGGGGTTTCATTAGTTCTGTTAGTGATTTTGTGTGGACTAGTGAGATGTTTCAAATTAAGGAGTGACAACAACAGAGCAAAGAGGAATGACATTAGTGCGTATAAGCTTCCTACAGAGAATACCAAATACAGTCAATCTTCACTTGAGGAAGGTCTTCAAATGGAGAAAGGTAACATTCTTGCCATCCGTCTTACTCAGACATCATAATTCCCCTGTTTTGCTTGCAATTAATTGCAGTGTACCTTTTTTGAACTTGTTTAACAGTTCCAAAAGAGGCCATTTTGAAACCACTGGATGGATATGGAGGGGAGGGCATCAGAATGGGTATGATGGCAAAACCACAAAGAGAGAAAAAGACTGATGTGAGAAGTACTGAAAGTTCAACGCAGAGGAAGGATCCTGAAATTGACATGACAGACACTGATGAAGTAGTTTTGCCGCCACCACCTCCCCCATTTTTCCTCGGCAGAAAGGATCCTGTAAATCCTTTTGGTCCTGCTACTACAAGCAGGCTGAAGAGTCCAAACCCTAGCTCTGTAAAAGTATTTACTATTGCATCACTTCAGCAGTATACCAATAGCTTTTCAGAAGATTATTTTGTTGGAGCAGGCATGCTTGGCAGTGTTTATAGGGCAAATCTCCCTGATCAAAAGGTATGATTCCTTTATCGGTATTGCACTTAGTTAAGGTATCTGCACCTTTGATCATATAGTTTGTTGCTTACTGCCTTGGACCTTTGTTTATTGTTTTTGGCATAGATTTGTTACATAATATTGTAGATAATTAAGGGGTTCTCTCGGCAGTTGTGTGATGATGCTCGTTTCATGCATCCTTTTATATTTCCTCATTTTGTATGTCCATGCCCTGACAATGCTGACATCTACTCTTCCTTGGTTTTCTTCTCAGCTTTTGGCAGTCAAGAAACTGGACAGTGAAACTTGCAGGCAGCAGAGTGATAAGGAATTTCTTGAACTAGTATCTAATATCTCTGAAATTAGACATGCTAATATTGTGGAACTAGTGGGTTACTGTGCAGAGCATGAGCAACGGCTACTTGTGTATAAGTATTGCAGAAATGGGACTCTCTATGATGCACTGCATACTGATGATGAAACTCATAAGAAACTCTCATGGAGTGTGCGCATCCTTGTGGCACTTGGAGCAGCAAGAGCTCTTGAGTAAGTTGATCAATGACTCACCTCCTTCGATGGAATTCATTTATTGGTTGTATAGCAATCTTAATTGCCAGATTCTCACTTGCTTGCACTTGTGGTTAAGGTACTTGCATGAGGTTTGTCAACCACCAATGGTGCACCACAATTTCAAGTCTGCCAATCTTCTTCTTGATGAAAAACTTGAAGTACATGTCTCAGACTGTGGTTTGGCTCCTTTAATTACATCTCCCTCTGTAAGTCTCATAATGTTTAGATTTAATACTGAGACAATACTTGTTAGTATCAGTAATTGACTCGTGTTAGCAACTCAAGATACAGAGTTGATTAATGCCATGCTTTCATATAACATGTAGCTGATATTGTGCTTTTGACTCTCAGTTGGCTGGACACCTTCTCACTGCCTATGGTTCTTCAGCCCCAGAATTTGAATCGGGGTGTTATACACGCCAAAGTGATGTCTATAGCTTTGGAGTTGTAATGTTAGAGCTCCTTACAGGACGCAAAGCCTATGACAGGTTAGCAATAGCGTTAGGAATATCATATGGTCTTGTGCTTCTTACATTTCGCTGTTTAATATTGTTAACCCAAATGAACCATCCATACAGTGTTGTTCTGAACATCTTTGGCTTTGTCTAAGATTATGTGTTGTTCTAATTTCCTAGATCACGGCCTCGTGGTGAGCAATATTTGGTCAGGTGGGCAGTTCCCAAGCTTCATGATATCGATGCATTGTCAAGGATGGTTGATCCCTCTCTAAATGGAGCATATGCTATGAAGTCTTTATCACGTTTGGCAGATATTATTTCCTCTTGCATACATGTAAGTTTCTGCATTACCTCACGACCCATTTGTGCGAGTTTTGGTTAGATGATGCTTCAGGAATTTCAGTTTTAGAAACTCTCCCATTAAAATATAACTGTGAACAAGTTCTGTCTAGTTCTGTCTACATTATAATGGAGTGCTTAGCAAAGCAACAACTCACCTTATAATCTAATCTTCTTGCAGCGAGAGCCAGAATTCCGACCACCTATATCTGAAATCGTCCAAGAACTTTTGCAAATTAGTTAGTCAACGCCTCCACTCTCCAGCAACAATGAAACGAGGAAACAATCTCAGAAACCAACATTATTAACGCAGGTGTTGAGCCTGCAGAAGTTGCAAGCCGGTGTATTTTCTGGGTGAAGCGAACTTCAAACTCAACTCCTTTCTCATATCACTGGGGAGATGATATAGCAATCTTCGCATTGTTTTGTGTCAATATCGAGTGGCCAATCTAACATGTTGTATAGAAAGAACCGCAGTTCTGTGTCCAAGTTACATCATCTGTGTTCTGCTAGTAATACTTATTCTGGTAGTTAAATCATTTGCCATGTTCTTTTATGGCATGGATCTTCTACTCTTAGGTATTCTTATCTTTCTATTTTGTGTGGAGCTTAAATCAAAGGTTGGACAATGCTGTGAGCACGTGGATGTGGTCTTTATCCTCGGTTGGAGCTATGCGTGGTTGCTAGTGGTCTGCTGGCTTTAACTGATAGTGGTGGTGGCCATTTGTGGCCGTTTATAGATCTAAGTAGGAGCCAAGTGAGAGACACACAGTCAGAAATTCCTTTATTAATGGCAAATAGGCAAAGATGGGTGCCATGCATGATAGCTAGTTTGGTATGTCGGGTGACTCTAACTGGTTTAATATGGGTACTCAGTGCTGCATGCTTAGAAGCACTCCTATCTATGTGTTGCCTATGTGAACTGAAAAATAGATTTAGTTCACCCTCCTTTTATAACCTAAGTTAATTTTTGTAGCAAAGGTATTTAACGCCGAGAGATCGTGACATGTGACCCGTCTATCCTATTAATTTATCTCTAGTAATCTAATATGTTTGGATGAAAACTAAGTTGACGAAGGGAGAGTTTGCGACATGAGAAGTTATTAAGATTTAAGCCAAAATATGTACTGATCTATCATATTTCTTGGAATGTTTCAGTTCACTCTTTGAACCTTAACCACAGAATAACTGATGGCAATGGCATGCAAAGTTGCAAACCTTCAGAAATTGTAGCCAAGTATGTGCTTTGTAGCCGAGAAACCTTCAGAAATTGTAGCCAAGTATGTGCTTTGTAGCCGAGGCTTTACATTGCTCAGCTTGTAGCAGCCTGTGTCCCTTTCAGTGTTTCCCTTTGATCAAAGCATATATACAAAAGCAATAAATATACGCCTTCTGCAACAGCAGTGCTGGGAATTGGGTTCGTAATTGGTTGGCCATTATTGGATTACTGGTCTGATTCCTTCAGAATCACGTTAAATCCATGGTTAAGATCTCATGATGGTCTAATCCGAGGTGGTTGATAGCTAGAGAATGAGTGAGAGCAAAACCATTTCTATCTTAAAAAGCAAACTATGATGATCACATGTAATGTTTGCTAGCTTCGTTAGAGTTTGAAATTGGTGCATGCCAACATCATCATCTTTCATCTAACATTCTAACTATATATATCACAGTGTGCCATTGTCATCATTTGTTACATGAAATTCAAATGTTTGAGAAATGGTCATAGACAGTTATGGACATGTAACAGTTTACCCCACAAATATTCCTCACAAGGAAATTATTGTTTTATTTTTTGTCAAGTCAATGAATAATTGTTTAGTAACATGTCTTTATCAATACAAAAGCCATCCAATAAGTTTAGAAACTGTATTTTAAGGAATCTATCTAGTTGTCAATTATGAAAATTTCTTAAATCTCTCGTTCTTATATTTTCTTTGTATTTGATAATTTCATTAATCAATGCTTAAGAATAGATACCAGACAAAAGTTATTTTCCAAATCCAACAAAAAAAACCCACCAAATCCCCCAATATTTTACTCTAATCACTATTTTATTCTTCCATTCCAAAATCCACATGGTGATAATAAAATAAAACAAAAAAAATACAATAAAAAAATCCTGAAATTCAACCACTAAAACCAGACGGATTCAACCACCGGGTGTGGTAAGATAAACGCCATCCTCAATTGCAACTTTGATATTTAGCCTTTAGAGTCATGATTCTCACAAGTTTTTGTGACGAGCAGGATTGAGAACTCTCGAATTCTTGTTTTAGTGAGTTGTGACAGTGCTGAGTTACTTCAACATACTTTTGTCTGAATTCAAAATATACGTGTATATGATACTACCTGATTAATGTAATCGAAATGACACACATGTTTCAAAATGATTAAAAAAACATAATTAAAAAATGAAAAAAAAAAAACAAAACAAAAATATGTACCCCTTCCACGGTAAAAAAACCAGGGCCATTTTCGTCAAATGGAGAGATGAAGAAGTCCAGCATAGAGGACTGGGCTTATTATTTCTGACAGTCATCGTCTTCTGAGATTCTCAGAAAAAAAAAAGAAAAAAAAAAGCAAAGCAGCTCTCTCTCTCTCTCTCTCACTGTTTGAATCTGATTTCTATTTCTCATCAGTATAAGTTTCTCCAATTCCGAATCGGATTCCAATCCTTCTCAGTTGGATTTCCTTCCACCAAAACCTGCTTCAGCTCAAAAGCACTTCAGCTTTCCGGCGAAGTTCTCCGTCTCCGGCCTCTGATTCTTGCTCCGGCGTCGTTCCGGCTCCGGATTCAGCTCCGTAATGGCGAAGCGCGCGTACAAGCTGCGTATCCTTTGTTTTCGTTTTTGTGTTGAAATTTTTTGATGAAATGCTTGAACTGGAATTGGAATTGAGCTCGGTTTTTTTTTTTAATGGAAATTTCGATCTAGTTCTTCGAATCGTTAGGGTTTTGTAGTGGCTAAGCTCGTCTTGGATTTTTTTAGAGCTTTTAGTGAGGTTTTTATTGGTTTGAAGTTGAAGAATTTGGTTAGTGTGAAAATGTAGGAAAATAATTTTTTAAAAAAATCGAGATTCTAGTTCTGGTGCAATGTGGCTGTGGCTGTGGCTCTCTTAGTTAGTTTTGGTTGTAAATATTCTTTTAGGAATTTAATTTAGTTTGGCTTGATTTTGGATTTTAATGGATATAAGTGGTGACGTGAAGCATATGAACAGATATATTTGGTAATTTTTTGTTTTGGATTGTGTGATTATGTGATTCTTATTCGAAGGATTTTTTCTTGACTTAATGGAATATAGAGGAGTTTGTGGGGCATTCTGACAATATTAACTGTCTAAGAATTGGGAAGAAGGCGTGCCGGCTTTATGTCACTGGCGGTGATGATCACAAAGTCAATCTATGGACAATTGGCAAACCTACCGCGTTAATGGTATTTCTCTAATTTAGGCAATTTCCTGTGGAGAATTTGTAATAGCTATCTACCTATGGGAGTTTGTAGTTGAGGTGTTGAGTGGAGTTGTCATTTTGGAAATTTGAGATACATTGCATGTTAATAGAATGGTTAGTTCTGAAACTAATATCTATAATGATGTTAGAGTTCTTCCCTGATGTGAAGTACTAATAGACGCCAGTGTATAAACTGTAATCGAGGCTGGCCTCTTATGTGGTTATTTATTTATTGAAACTCCTACAACTCTTTTTCTTTGTGTGCCATAAGTACAGGTTTAAAATAAGAAAGTACCCCTTTCATTAGCTGCATTGAAACCATTTTTGAAAATCCTTTTCATACTAGTTTTGGTCATGGGAAACCCGCCTTGGGTCTATTCTTGTGCTGAGCTGAGCTGTAATCTAAGAGTCAAATACTGACCACATGAATGTTTTCATTTTGGGCAGAGTCTCACTGGTCATACAAGTCCAGTTGAATCTGTAGCTTTCAATTCGGCAGAAGTTTTGGTGCTTGCTGGAGCTTCTACTGGCGCAACAAAAATATGGGATCTGGAGGAAACGAAGAGTAAGTTGGCTGTTTGATTTATTTATTATTCTGCTCAAACACGACTGTCCGTTTTAAAAAGTTATATCTTCTAGCAAAGGAATGATGCATCTATTGTTTCCCAGACCTAATCCAGAGATCTTGTATATTTTTAGCTGATTACGACACTTTATACACTTATTATGATAGAGATCTGGTACATTTCTTAGGTTCAAGTCTTCATCTCTGTTGATCGAAGTCTACAGACTAGTAACATAGCTTATGTTGATAAAACAAGACAGTAAACATAATTCCTTTAGTTAACTTCTGATGTATTTATTATTGTTTTTGAAGTGTAGTGGTTCGCACACTTACTGGACACAGATCCAGCTGTTCTGCTGTTGAATTCCATCCATTTGGTGAGTTCTTTGCTTCTGGTTCCATGGACACTAATCTAAAGATCTGGGACATTAGAAAGAAGGGATGCATCCACACATACAAAGGTCATACTCAAGGCATTAGTACTATTAAGTTCACTCCCGATGGTCGATGGGTTGTCTCTGGCGGGTTTGATAATGTTGTAAAGGTAACTTCCTTACCATTATACTTTCCTGGTACTATCATTCAGTGGCTTCCAGTGATTTTTTTCAATGACCATAATTATATTTTCCTGTCAATGCCATGTAGGTGTGGGATCTAACTGCTGGGAAGCTCTTGCATGATTTTAAATTCCATGAAGGACATATTCGGTCTATAGATTTTCATCCCCTTGAGTTTCTCTTGGCCACAGGTGAGTGACTCTACTCTGTGTGTATCAGGCTTAAGTTAAGTAACAGAGTCATTGATATAAAGTTGGCTCTGCATGTGAGTTGAGAAATTGTCAGAGATATATTGGGTAGCATTTTCCAGGGAATTCATAATAGCCTTTCATACATCTCAATAAAATTGAATCTTACACTTCCATATGATATTTGCTTTGTCTTGCTTGTTATTTTATTTTATCTTTTCTTTTTATTTTTTGGTGGGGGAAGGGGGAGAGAGAGATGTGAGATATGCCGAAAAGATTGCAATATTATGGTGGTATGATTACTGTTCACATAAAAAGGGAAAGATACAAAAGAAAAGGTCACTGATTTCTTTTGATAAGTTATGCAAGCGTAGCCTTATTAGTTATTAGTGATTTGGCTTCAACTAAGCAATTAGTGTAGCTCCCTTAATACTTTCTAGTTTAGTAACCGATAATTGCTTGAATGTACATATCATGTTCCAGGTTCAGCAGACAGAACTGTGAAATTCTGGGATTTGGAAACTTTTGAATTGATTGGATCTACCAGGCCCGAGGTAATTTATGTTAATTATTGTATATATTTACTATCTTACTGTTTTGTTTTCTGTCGCTCTCTCTCTCTCTCTCTCTGAGATTGATAGAGCATCTTATATATCTGTAGTTATGTTATTCTTGTAAAATGTGACTTTCATCTAGTTAGTCTGAAGGAACTTTTTTTCTTGTTTCCAGCCTACAGGAGTACGCTCAATTGCTTTCCACCCTGATGGGAGGACAATATTTTCTGGATTGGACGACAGATTGAAGGTTTTCATTTGTTTGTCTTAGTACTCAAGGGGATTATATTGAGTTAGCAGTCAAACTTAAGATCCCTATTTGCAGGTTTATTCCTGGGAGCCTGTAATATCTCATGATTCTGTTGAAATGGGATGGTCAAGACTTGCTGACCTATGCATTCATGATGGGAAGCTACTGGGATGCTCTTACTATCGAAATTCTATTGGAGTCTGGGTTGCTGACGTTTCGGTATTCACCTTACCTTAAACATTGTGTTACTTCTTTTGCACCTCTTCACAAGTTTAGACGGTATTATCCCTGATACCATTGACTGAGAGTTATTGATCCTTTTGTTATCTCTTTCTGTGGCAGCTTATTAAGCCATATGGAGCTGTTTCGACACCTGAGCAAAATGACGGTTTCGATGAGAAATCTCATGTAAAGTTGTACGGAATCATGGAGAATGTAGAGACTGGTATAAGGGGTCCGGGGTTGCGCTGTATGTCTCCTGATTATGACTCAAAGGAAATAAAGAACATATATGTTGATTGTAAGTTTATATCGTTCCCTGTTACCTTTTTTATTTTATTGGTTTTATTCCAATTTGGTGCTTCCATCGATATTTTTGGCATTAGTTTTTCCTTGAGCCTGTGATACATACTGTCCATATAATTGACTTTGGTTGCTGCCTTGTGTTTACTCCATTTTTTTCTTCCATCTTTGTTTTGTTCGAGAAGACATGTTGTAAGTTCTCATCGATGTGTACAAAACTGAAGTTATTTACAGTTTTTTCATGTTGCCATGATAATGAAATGTGGCATTAATGGAGGAGTCTAGCCTTTGATATTTTTGTTCTTTTTACTTCATTTTTTTTATTGCTTCTCTGATTTGTTGTTTTGTATTCTCTGTGAAGCTGCAGGTGGAAAGCCAGTTACCACACAGAGAATTAATTCTTCGAAAGTTTTACCCCCATTAGAATTAAAGGAAACCGGGGCTAAGAAGCAGATTCCTGCAGCGGGGTCACTCCCAAAGTCTAATGAAAAAACGGTCAATAAATCCTTGGCTATGCCTAGCATTGTACCTCGAAGCAGTCCCAATGCAAAAGACTCGGCTAACCCTGGAAGAGAATCTGTTGCATTTTCAAAAACTAGGCGTGGTATGTTGCTCAGACCAGCTCATGTGCGAAGCCAATCAGATAGCAAAGTTGACATGGAGAAACTACCGTTCGCCGTTGCATCCGGAACTTTCAGCAGCATGACGAGTAAATTGGATGGTGCAGTGGGTCTCAGTTCTCAGATCAAAACTATAGCAGAAGATAGTGATAGAGAGTCCTGTAAGGAAAAGCATTCTGTAATCAAGAGTGTAGAAGAGAAATTTGAAGCAGTATTATCACTCAAGAGGCCCTCTGATCAGGAAACTAGTAAGTTATGGACTTATGGTTCTTTTAGTAAAGTCCAATTACCATATTATTATTTCTTTCTTTTATTTTTAAATATTTTTTTTACTTCCTTCTTTATTCTTTAGTTTTTAGCAGTTCTATTGTGAGTAGTGACTTATCTTGTTAATGTTTCAGAAAATGGACCCCTCAGAAACAGCAAGGAATTAAGCCCTGTTAAAGTTGTCAATGGAGGTTTGTTAGTGCTTTCCATATCTCTGGTTCTATATAACATAGTGGTGGTCTAGTGTATGCAAGTTGATTTCTTATGATTCCACTTTTGGCAGTTGCCGTTGTACCAGGAAGGACTCGCACCCTGGTTGAGAGATTTGAAAGGAGAGAGAGATTTAGTAGCAATGACGATCAAGCAACTGGCATAATTGGTCCTGTGATACCTGAAGATCAAGCAAGTAGAATATCTAGTGCTGTGATCCCTGAAGATCAAGCAACTAGCATATGTAGTCCCATGACACATGAAATGGAGAAAACATTCACCATGCAGGTATCTTCTATCCACAAACATTGCTTTTCTAAACTTCATTTTCCCACGGTTGTGGCATCAAGAACACTTGAAGTTGTTAGCTTCCAATTAGTATAGAAGAATCACTACAATTCAAGCTTCAGGCTGGAAACAAACACTTATAAGATCATGAATTGATGAAGTTTGTTTACTTTATCTTTTCAAAACATATTGAAGTCTGTATACTACGTACTATCATATATGGTATTGAATACACTGTACCAGCTTAGACCTAAAGTGAAATGCAGAAGACTAAGAACCTTGATATTTAATTGTCACGTGCATATCATTGTTGTATCAGTCTGGAACATGATCTATATTTCTTGTTTGGTTAGCGAGAAGAGGAACCTCAAATTTCCGTGAGGCACATGTCATCTGCAAACAATGATCCTACTGAAGATCTGATGCAAACTCATGATGCATTCCTAAGTACCCTTCGATCCCGCCTGACAAAACTGCAGGTATATATATATATATATTTTTTTTTTTTTGGTGCATTTTCGGTGTCATTCATGACTAATGACACAATCTGTTGCTAAACTTTCCTGAAATAAAGTTTCTGTTGTGACTGCAACCTAATAATGAAAACTTGACCACATAACCTTGTAAAGTGTTGGAAGCCTGAATATTGTTTTCAGATTCGCTCCAATCTAGTATTCTATACTAATGCCCGCCATTGATGGCATGCGAATTGCTTCATTAACTATGACGATTTTACAGTTGAATAAAGTATAGGTGCAATGTCATAGTATTTGATAATTATCTCTGCTGGGATGATTCATATTTGAATTACTTGAATATTTCTCTGACGCTGCCCCCATTGTGCAAACTGCAGGTGGTGAGGCATTTTTGGGAACGGAATGATACTAAAGGTGCTATCACTGCTATCAGAAAGCTTCCAGATCATGCGGTGGGTATTTACTGGATAATTTTGTGTGTTACTTGTACTGGTTCTGTTGGTTTAAGGTCTGGTGTTTTGTCTGCATATTGGTTTTCTAATAATGATGTGATCATGGTGCAGGTACAAGCGGATGTGATTAGTGTTCTCCTGGATAAACTGGATATTCTGACATTAGATCTCTTTTCGTGTTTGCTGCCTGTGCTTCTGGGCTTGCTTGATAGCAAAATTGAGAGGTAACTATTTAATGGGATGGGAACTCTGAAAGTACTAGGTTCTTTTTAGGGAAATTGTAAAATTCTGACACGTGGCTACTATGAGTGCTATCTATGGTAAATAGTGAGCACTGACAGAGGAACAAAATTACTCTTCTACCTGCTTCCAATAATTAAGGATGGTTCCATTTTAGTATGGGATTCAGATTATAGCTTCCTCACATTCAGATGATACGATTGTAGGGAGATGACTACCTTTGAAGGAAACTAATATTAACATGAGGCTTCTATGAGTTTTAGTCTTCTGTACTTTTTCTTGGAAGAATTTGTTCTTGATGATATATTATGAATACCATTGTGAAATCTTCCTGACCAATGACGGTCATGCAGTTTAATACTTGAATTGAATCATATGCATGTTGATTTGGTCTTCATGATAAAAGGTCTATGTCAAGTTCCGATGATAGTATTGGTTGTGGATTGTGTTTCTTACAGAAATTTATATTCTGCAAATGTACAGACATGCAAATGTGTCATTGGAGATGTTGTTGAAGCTTGTAGCAGTTTTTGGCCCAGTGATACGATCTACCATTTCAGCACCTCCAGCGGTCGGAGTCAATCTGCAGGCAGAGCAAAGGTATTACCATACTCCTTGTAACTCGTTAGATAATGTTTCATCGTAGAAAAAGTTGTGATTCTGTGTAATTTGAGTACAGGCTGGAGTGCTGCAACCAATGCTCTATATACCTGCAAAAGATTCAGAAAATTCTCCCAGTCTTTGTAAGGTTAGATCCTAACTCCAATTATATGATAGTAGAGTTCTATACAATTTTGTGAGTGATTTTGGCTTTTCAACTTGCACTCTTCATGTAACTCTTTCAAAAATGGAGTGCAAGTGGTAAATTTGTTAAAAGATGTAGTACCAAAATTGCTCCACAGCCTCTTCTAATGATGCCCTCAATCCACCAGCCGTAAGGATGTCCATGTGAATGGATTATCACTTATGACTAATGAGCCCATATGAGTATAATGGCAAGCAAACAAGAATTTATTCAGCAGAACTAAGTTCCAAACACAATTCTCCACAACCCATTTTGGAGTTGGAATGGCCCTTTTGTCTATAGAAATCATGCATTTCTAAAGTGACCAAACGATACCCCTTTCTCTGATGAATGAATGATATGCAGTAACGTTTCCCATTAAAGTTCTGATATCAAGTTTTGGAGGTGGAATGACCTTATGGAAATCTTTGATATTATTCCTTTTCAATTAGATGGTATATTCATTCATTCAAGATATCGGGTCATCTTTGCATAATTATGTCTCTGTCATTTGGACATGATCTCTTATCTAGTAGTTGAAAATATCCACGCTCAGAAAGTCTATCCTGTTATTTTTTTTTTGTAGGAAAGGGGGTGTGCTGGCAAGATGTGCTAGAGAATTAAATCTAATTCTTCAAGAGTCGTAACTGATACTGTCTGTCTTAAGTACAAAAGGTGGCGTCACTGATATAACGTACAGGATTGCATTCACACATTCATGCAGTTACATTTCCTATCACAAATTTGTCTCAATGGTCTACCTCTAGTCATCTTCGGTGTCACTTTATCATGGTAGAGTGGAGCTCAGGAAATTTTGTGAGGCAGACCAAGCAAAATCAGTCTTGCCTGAGGAGCGTGAAGACACAAGTAATCATCCCCTCCTAGAGTCATCTTCGGCTTTACTTAATATCGGTATACTAGAGCCCAAGAATTTTGTGAGGACAGTCTTCCCTGAGGCGCTTCCAAGACAGGAGAAGCAATCCCTGCAACATTTGCCTTCGGCCATGCCTAGACTTTCCTGATTTTGATGGTCTGATGCGGGAGGTTGCTGTTTGTATCTTCATTACCGTGTATCAAATTCATATATATGTATGTACATTGCAATGTAGATCCTTCAATGTTTATATATATATTGGAATGAATTACAGGCCGAAACCTCACTAGTCACAACACATGTATACCCAATAAATTACCAGATAAAATTACCAAATAAAATTGGATACTGGAAGGCTGCTGCCTTCTGGTATACTAATGATTCATGACTATTTGATTTCATTATGTGCTTGAGTTACTTAGTGAGGTCTGTGTCCGACTGAACCAAATTTGGTGAGCCGGTTGGATGTGAAAGTTTAATTGTTGATTTACGGTTAAATATGAAGGAGACCCTTCTAGATTCAGTTACAAATTGTTTGCAAAACTTATATATACTTGGTTTACCTTCTGATCTTCACTGCTCCAATTCTAAAAGTAATTTTAAATACACATATGTAATCTCTTAATACATACTCGTATTAATTTATGTTTCACACTAAATATTTTAAGAATGTTTAATGACCAAAACAAACATCTATTATTATAAATAAAAAAACCACAATTAGAAATCTTATCTCCTACCCTAAAACCATCGAAACAACTACTTCCTTAAACTTGACTCTTCTTTACAATTCACAATTTCATACAGAAAAAAAAAACACTTTTAGAATTCATGACCTGAATTTCGACTACTACCAAATAATCACATGTATTGTTCAATTAACAAAGGTTCATTTGGGTTTTGTCTCTTTTCTTTCTTTTTTCTTTTTTGTATTAGTTTTAGTTTTGATCTTTCAGACCATTTTGAAGTACTACAGGTTCATGTTGACATGTATTGAAAAAAGTAGGTATATATGTTTAATAGCTAGCTAGTGACCTAATGTACTTTTACTAGTTTGTGAATTCCAAAAACTTGAAATGGTTGGTATTTTTTTGAATTCCAAATGATTGATGTCGTATTGGAGATTTAAGTTTGTGTATGTTGAAAAGAAAAAATTTCTAGCAGAAAATAGAAAAAAATACATAAAAGAGTTACCAAATATATAATAATTTTATAATAATAATATTAAATAACATATTATTTCTTAGTTTTATATATAAGGGTATTATAGATAGTTTGAGATGTGTATCAAATTTAATATCGAAATGAAAAACTAGATGATGAATGTATTAAACAATGAGTTTGTATTAAGACGTAGACAAAACACATTACACACTCCTCATGAAAAACTATAAATTGCTGTTTTTGACTTCTTATATTCGGCTTCGCAAGCTTGATCTGTTTCCTTCATCATCATCATCATCATCATCATCATCATCATCATCATTCTCATGATCCATTAACACCCAAGAGCCATCATCCATTTGAACCATAGACTTGTTCCTTTCTGTCCACCACCTCGCAACTACATTATACTCGTCCTTCAGACCATCCACATATTTGTTTACCAGCGCAAGATCACAATAAACTTCAAGCTTAAAATCGCCATCCCCTTGAACCCCTGCAACTCCATGCAAGTAATTCTGCAAGTCGTGCACGTTTTGTAGTGCTTTCTTCAAGTAGGGTGATTTCGAAGTGTCGATTTTAACCTCTATTCCAATATCAGAGTGCTCATTAGGGTTATCATATTTGTTTTGGACGCGCAAGATGTGAAGATTTTCTAGACCCGAAAATGCGTTTAGGGGTCCTAAAATGCTGGGAGGGGGGCAGGCAAACAAGATGGCTGTGACCATACATGCTTTCATCGCTGGTAATATTCCTGTAGGTTTTATGATATTCAATCCATTGCCAACGAGGTCAACTGCAGTTTGAGCTGCAAATGCAGCACCCATGCTATGGCCAGTGATAGTAATGCTGATTTCCTCGTCGTTATATTGATCCAATAGTTCTCTTACTGCAACTTGAGCCTGCAAAGCAAGCAATACTTGATTTCATTTACTTGGACAATAATTTAGGAGACCTCAAAGAGATGATTTCATTTACTTGGACAATAATAAGCTAGGGATGACTCCTCAAAGAGACCTAAATTATTTGGACAATAATTTAGACCTATTTCCAAGTAATAGGTCTCTTTCAAGGACTTTAGGAGTCGGTATTACTTGGACAAATTATTGAAACTGCAGTAATAGTTCTCTTTCAAGTAATAGGTATCTTTCAAATAATATAGGTCTAAATTATTGTCCAAGTAATTCACATCCAAGTTCTAGAGTGAACTCGTACGTCACAAAAGTGAGAAATACAGATTATACAGACTCCAGTTTCGATTACTACATGCATGCAACTAATGTAATTCACTAATTTATACATAGGTACCATTTATAATTCAGTTCTTTATATATGTTCCTGTATAAGTATCAATCATGCCATGAACTGTTTGAATCGAAATTTGTTGGTAACGAAAGTATATAGTACTTGTACTGTTGTACATACCTGATCTCCGCAGCTACTTTTGTTGTGTACGTGGGGATTGAGGTTCAACATTGGTGTAATAGGTATACCAATGAAGATTCACTTTAGGATTATCAAGCTTCTCATATCCCAGCACAGCTCCTCTAAACAAAATGAGAACGTCTCTCCTCCCCATCACTTTGCTTCCTTCATCGGTTGTCACCGCAACGTAACCCATCACACTCGACAGTCCCGGCGACGACCGTAGCTTACAAGTACCTTTTCACCTCATATTTGTATGGATTACCGATCTCCAAACCCACCTTAGAGAAGAAATGTCCCTTTGCATATCGGGGTTGTCCGTAGTTCTTTGATTTTCGCTCGGTAATGACCGCATCTCTACTAGCTCCGGCCATTTCACCATAGTGGATTATGTAGCGGCGGAGATCAATGTCCAGAGGGTTCAATAGACCCTCCCAATCATTCTCGCCGCTGAGTTGCCTCCACCTTGTGGCCGTTCTCCCCATGAACACTTTGTTCTGTATTTTCTTTGGTGATACTTTAGAAGGATTGGGGTATTGGTGATTATGTGCCTACGTATTTGGCCGACAGAGGACAGAGGATACCATCCAAGCTCTTGTGTTTGTACATGATAGAGGATGGCCTCATAAGTAGCAGATGGCCGATCATGTCTTTATCTACCTAGACTACCTTCTATTATTGTTTTTGAATTTGAGCGACGACTAGTTATGAAAACTAAGACTACCAGGTCCACCATTGCATTATTGATTAGGAATTTAATTTGTGGTTCTTAATTGTACTCTTCACACGGCTACTGACAGTGTTATATTATATATGTTTGTTGTTGTTTTTTTTTTGAACAGGTATTATATATGTTGCTTCGAGAGTAAAGTCGTAGGAACTTTTTGATCAGTACCTTTCATGTATGAAATTTAGACACGTTATGACAAGAACAATTATAAGATAGCATGCTTGTGAGGTTCTTACGACCGGCCACTTACAACTCTTCCTATTTCATTTCATTCGCTTTTCGTGATCTTTTTTATATAATTTTTGAGTTATAGATTTGAATCACACTAGCTGGTAAGAAAATTATAACTGATTGTATAAATTTATCATATCAATCTAAATCCTAGGCAAATTAGGCAGCAACACACAATGATTATGACAAGATTACCTTTCTAATCATATCAGACAGATGTATTTGGTTATTGAAAAATTTTGGCTTAAAACTTTCATTAATCGCATCTCCCATGCTATATATGGCAAGTGATAGGTAGCTATAGTGATGATGATCTCCTCGATCATCCTTGTGTTCGTAAGTTCTCTCACTAGGTATAACTGAATGTTAAGTAGGTTACTACTTACTACGAACATAACTAATTTCTACAGTATACCACTCCTTATGAGTAGGGGATGCTAAGGTACATTGTTCTTTGTACAAGACTCTAATGATTAAGCCATTTGAAAGCTGCAGATATGGTAATGAGTTGCAACAACAACACTCAAGACATTGTCCTGTAATTCCTTATTTTCATTACGTCTTGTGCAATCTGAAAAAGCTTCATAAGGCCTCCTTGTGATGCTAAGAGTTCATAACTTCATATCACAAGGTGTGGTTAACCAGAATATAATCCTCTCCCAACATGTAGTAACTTAGATTATGATTCTGAATTACTTTCCTTTGTTTGTGTTGGTTAATCTTAAGGTATCAATTGCAACTGTGTAAGAAAGCTTAAGAGGAGAGAACATTGTGCATCTGGAAAGTGGAAAGGGCTGAACTCATCAGGATGCCTCCTTATCTTATTCTCTTATACATACGAGATAAATAGCTTAAAAGCAATAGTCAACCCATTCCCTAGACCTAGACCAAGCTAGGGGTGGCACTTCCGAACCGAATAACCGAAAACCGAGCCGAAATAACCGGGCCGAAACCGAAAAAAACCGAACCGAAAGAAAAACCGAACCGAAAAAAAAAAAAACCGAAAACCGAAAAAAATTCGGTTCGGTTTCGGTTTAGGGTCCGGACCGAACCGAACCGGCCGAACCGAACCGAATTGGCTGACATCCTCTTTTTGAACCACTTCTTGATCGAATTTCATCAAACTTCCTTCTAGACATATGTAGATCATGTTGTGTAGATCATCTCTGCAAATTTTCAGCCAATTTGGTGATCGTTAAGGCCCTCAAATCAATGAAACACAGTAACGGTTCCGCAATGAACAGCTGAGATTGTTTCATTGATTTGAGGGCCTTAACGATCACCAAATTGGCTGAAATTTTGCAGAGATGATCTACACAACATGCTCTACATATGTCTAGAAGGAAGTTTGATGAAATTCGATCAAGAAGTGGTTCAAAAGTGGAAATCCGTTCTACTGTTCAAAAACCGAAAAAAACCGAACCGAACCGAACCGAACCGTTCGGTTCGGTTTTCGGTTTGGATTTTCTAAAAACCGAGAACCGAACCGAACCGAACCGAATTTTTTTTTCAGTTCAGTTTTCGATTTTGGCCCCTAACCGAACCGAATGGGCCGAATGCCACCCCTAGACCAAGCTATATTATAACCAATAATAGAACACAAACACAAATCTAACTCTTAAACTCTGAAGGCGGCTCATCAACACCGAAGAAGCAGAATCGAAACCGGAGCAGGGACAGGGAGATTCAGAAATGGAGGAAGAGCTCAAGAACTTCATCAAGGTATGGATCACAACCATCTTATGTCTATGTTATTGCCATTACATAGTCTCCAGATTAATCCCAAAGGGCCTCCTCAGGCTCATCTCCCTCCTCCCTGTCTTCTACCTCTTCATCATCACCCCCTTAACTCTCCACTCCTTCCATCTCTGCGGACTCACCATCTTCTTCCTAGTCGGGCTTGGAATCTTCAAGCTCCTCCTCTTCTCCTTCAACCTCGGCCCTCTATCACCACCCCAACCTTCTCTCTTCCATTTCATCTCCATTGCTTGCCTCCCCATCAAAATCAAACAGAACCCAAATCCCAAATCCACCCAAAAACCCAGAAACCCTGTTGGTCTGCCAAACAAGTCAATTGTGGTGGCTGTGAAGGCATTGCTTTTGGGTTTGGTCATTCATAGCTACGAGTACAGACCACATTTGCACCCGTATGTGATCTTAGCTTTGTACTGTTGCAACATGTATTTGGCTTTAGATATCCTCCTGGCCCTGAGCGCCACTCCGGCTCGAGCTCTGTTCGGGTTCGAGCTCGAACCCCAGTCCAACTAGCCTTACCTCTCCACTTCGCTACAAGACTTTTGGGGCCGTCGATGGAATCTAATGGTCACAAATATCCTGCGCCCAAGTGTATACGATCCTATCCGGCGCGTGTCCGCGCGTGTGATTGGGGCGCGGTGGGCCAGGCTGCCGGCGGTGATGGCCACGTTTGCAGTGTCCGGGTTAATGCACGAGGTTATTTACTATTACATCACGCGCGTGCAGCCTACGTGGGAAGTGACGTGGTTTTTTGTGCTACATGGGCTTTGTGTGGTGGTGAGGTGGAGGTGAAGAAGGCGGTTACTGGCAGGTGGGGGTTGCACCCGATGGTTTCGAGGCCGTTGACTTTGGTGCTCTTGGCTGTGACCGGCAACTGGCTGTTCTTTCCTCAGTTGATTAGGAATGGTGTTGATACAAAGGCTATAGGGGAATATGCAATTATGGTGGATTTTGTGAAGGCTAATTTGCCTCATTTACATATATAGATGATTAATACACTTTAACCCCGTTATTGATCTTCTTTTCTTCTTGTTGTTCATGGAAATGAAGTTGGAAATTGAGGTTTTGTGTATTGATGTAATTGTCATCACATTACTGAAAACATTTGAGAAAGAAAGTTATGGTGGATTTTGTGCTAAACTGTTTATTTGGCCACTGGAAACTTATCTCACTTCTGTTAAGTTTGTTCTTCAAGAATATGGTTGCAATCTGGGTTGGACTTGAAATTGGGAAAGACAAACAAGAGCAACATACTGGGGTTGATTTGCCAAATGAATTAATCCAAAGTTCTTCTAAAAATATCTATGCGCTTCTGAACCGGTGAATTCCTTCTTGTAGTATCTACACAAGTCATGGAGGATAGGTACTTCTCCTTGGTTACAATCTTTACGAAAGCATAGAAGATAAGTTTCAGACTGTGACATTCAACTGCTACATTCAAATAATTTGGTGTTATCAATCAGCACAAATGATGAAGGGACCCTATAATGCTGAGTTTTGCTAAGAATGATGAACAAAATTAGAAGAAAATGAAATCTAGAAAACCTTCTCTCTGCCAGCGGACTCCGCGCCATTCTCTTGGGCGGAGAAATAGGAAAATCTAGAGAGAGTTCGTCCATACAAATCTAGTGAGAGTGAGAGAGAGTTTAAAAAAAAATAGTGATCCCCCAGCTGACTCCGCGCCCATCTCTGGGAATGTAGAGGACAAATAAAAAATGATCAGACTCCGCGCCCTTCTCTTGGGCGGAGAAATAGAAAAATCTAGAGAGAGTTCGTCCATACAAATCTAGTGAGAGTGAGAGAGAGTTTAAAAAAAAAATAGTGATCCCCCAGCGGACTCCGCTCCATTCTCTTGGGCGGAGAAATAGAAAAATCTAGAGAGAGTTCGTCCATACAAATCTAGTGAGAGTGAGAGAGAGTTTAAAAAAAAATAGTGATCCCCCAGGGGACTCCGCGCTCATCTCTAGGAATGAAGAGGACAGAAAAAAAAAGCTATCGGACTCCGCGCCCTTCTCTTGGGAGACAGAGAATGTTCGTCCACAAAAAAAAAGATTTGCCAGCGGGCTCCGCGCCTATATCTAGGAATGAAGAGAACAGGAAAAAAAACAAAACAAAAAGAATAATCGGACTCCGCGCCCTTCTCTGGGGCGGAGAAATAGAAAAATCTAAAGAGACATGGGCAGTTACTGTTCACTAATGACAGTAAAATAACGGTTCTGTCCTCTTCATTCCCATAGATGGGCGCGGAGTCCGTTGGGGATTTTTTTTTTTTTTTGCGAACTCTCTCTCTTCGCCCAAGAGAAGTGCGCGGACTCTGTCTGCGAGATGGGCTCCGAGTCCGCTGGCGGTTTTTTACTCCTCCACTGTTCACTGGAGAGAACACAAATCACTGTTCACAAAATCACTGTTCATAAGCATGCGAACAGTCGCTTACAACACACAAAATCGTTGTTCATAAGCTTGCGAACAGTGCTTACAACACACGAAATCATTGTTTATAAGCTTATGAACAGTGCTTGCGAACAGTCGCTTACAACACACAAACCACTGTTCATAAGCTTAGGAACAGTGCTTGTGAACAGTCGACCAAGCTTTAGTATATAGTAAATATGAAGCCTTGACAAGCTGCTCACTGGAACGCCATATACCAGCTACAGTGTCAGCTGAAGACGCATATACTAAACGAGAAGTTTCACAACCATCCACGCGCGAGAAAATTTCAATAGGGGCTTTCTATGGTGGCCTTGGAGGGACTCTAAGAAAGAGAAGGGGCAAGAGGAAGAGGAAGGATTGTAGTAGGGATGTTAAGGAGGCGAGTGTTGGGGAAAGTGGATTTTTGGATTCAATTGATGCTGTAACTGGCTTGCGGCGCATAGAACATTCGACGAGTGACTGTCGTGAGGCTTTGGGATCTTCTGGTGCAGTTGATTGGAATAGAGGTTTGACCAAGGATGGAACTAACAATTTGTTGGACGTTTTCAATAAAATTTTGGAACATAAAAGTGCTTCTGTCTTTCGTCATCGACTTGATAGCCAGGTATGGATAGTATTTGATGCTTTTCAACTAGAAAATGATCTTTACAACTATAATTTACAGTTATCTTCCATATTCAATACAGAAGAGAAGAAGGTATAAGAGAATGATCCATAGGCACATGGATTTTGACACAGTAGGATCACGAATTGCAAGCAACTATGTCATGTCAGTTAAGGAACTGTTTCGAGATCTGTTGCTGCTGGCCAACAATGCCCTAGTTTTTTACTCCAAGAGTACACGCGAATACAAATCTGCTTTGCTTCTCAGAGACCTCACCACCAAAACATTGCGGCAGCATCTCAAGGATTCTATCAGCAAGAAGGCTGCTTCTGTAAACCTCTCTTCCAATACACTAGTGTGTAATCCTCCAGCTAAACCTAGAGGCTCTCGCCCTGGTAACCGAAAGCTGTCGAGAAAAACTACTAATGCCGGAAAGACTCCTGCTAGGACTTCAAACAAAAGTAAGAAAGCCGGTAGTGCTAATGCAGATTCCTCTCCGTCAGTCGAATCCTTTGCTGTGACAAATAGGACCTCTGGTCACCCAAGAAAAGTTGGACGTAAACCTGTTGGTCAACAAAATGTAGTTCCTGTGAAAGGAAGAAAAAGAGGTCGCACAAAGTAGATGTAGTCATGTATGTAGCTTTAAATTGGGTGTTTAGGGATCTTTGTACATAACATTTCTGGTCCAACCATTAGAAGGATTACACTGTAAAATGCGCAAAAGCAGTCAAGAAAAATCAAAATTTTGTTTCATCTTTGCTGTAAAATGCACATTTCCGGATGATGTAAAAATGTACATTTTGTTTGTAAATCAATACGAACCATAAGAGGAAAATAGTTTCATAATTTCGAAAAAATTCTTAAAGCATTCATTATTGTTAATATGAGTACATCGAGGTCTCAAATAGACGAATGATGTCGTTGCTACGCCTTATTACATATAGTTTGGAAAGAAAATCAATGTCTAGCCAATGACGTCAAACATCAGGGGTAGCTAGAACTAGATATGAATCTTTGAAATTCGTGATCATGAGGATGACGTTATTGTCCTCGTATTGATTTTTCGTACCTTTTGTATGCATTTATAATTTGAAGGAGAGCTCGACAACTCGTGAACCAATAATTCGGAAATCCACAACGGTTGCATTTTCATGAGCTGACATGAGTAGTTTTGACAAATTAGTGTCTAGATCGAGAATGTCGCCATTAGGGCCGGTGACACCTCCCCCTCTTTTCTAGACATTGGCACGACGTTTTATGCCGTTGCCGTGACCCATATTGTTTTCCCTACATTAGGGGACAATCTCAAATACGTTTATCACATTAGCGTATATGCAATTCCTATTTGTAATTGTATGATCAAAATCAAGCCTCATTGGTATTTCCAAACCAACTTGGAGGACCTAGAGAACTTGGTGATGATCGAATCCACTAAAGATTATGGATCATGATGCCACAAAAGATCATCGACAATATTTAGTCATTTAAAGTGATAAGTAATCCACTTGACTAATAACTCAACAAGTAGAGTTGTATGAATGTTTCAAGAAATGCTCCATGAGTGCATTTCACAGTACATTGTGGTCGTTACTTTTTGCGCATATTGTCATTGAAGGCTTTTGTCGATGTGGCATGTCAAAGACTTTGAGCGCATGAGATGTGAAATATTGGCATCTAGGCTTGTTAGCCTGGGGATCAAAACATGTGGTTTAATTCATTCCAATGAAAGGTTCTACAGATACCAAACGAAGATTTGTTTAAGGCATCGAGTACGTCAAAACTCAAATGAGCAGAATGTTATATTGCTCTTGCATACAAAACCAAGCTGTTATGAGACTCGATAGAGGTCACAGACGGACCAACAAACTGAACGGTGGAAAAGTTGCAGAATTGATCTATATATAAAGACCAACAAACTGAACGGTGGAGATTCAAAAATATAATCGAAAAGTATGTGTAATCGCTCATCCCTCATTTATGTCAAAACAAGGGATCCCTTAGAGGGATGAATGGCTCTGATATATATATATATATATATATATATATATATATATAATAGTAATCTGATATAATTTGGCCATTCAGTGGTTTAATTTCTTGTATCACACACATCAATTAATATAGATAACTGACCAGATATGATATGAGAATATGAGTAATTTAAAACCAAAAGTTTAATTTGGTGGGCATCAATTAACGTAGTACAACTTTTATTTTCATCGATAATTTTAATTAAGCAGCTAACTAATTGTTCTATGTCAATGTGACGATTCATTTTATGTTTTAGTATAATGACCACGGTAATAACTGATAAGTTCAGTTGATAAAATGGTACCGTAAGTTGTTTTTCTTTAGCTTTCAATTCCAGACCTGTCGTCTATATCCATGCTTGTACGTCATGAACCAAGTTTTACACCACGCTCTATAGCCTCCTTTCATTGACCATGTCACTATGATAGGTAAAGGGTTTTCCCTTTTCCCGATGGAGATAGGAATACGTGGAATACGTGGAACGGGTAATGTTTGACTAAGAAATCAAACCACTTAAATCTAACCCAACAACCCCTTGACCATCTCGCTCTGTCAATATATATAGAGAGACCAATAATTACAAAGCTAAACCACACAAAATCAACAACTATATAAATCAAATCCATCATGCATGTGAATTTACAAAAATGATTCGTGACAAAAACTAGCTCCCCAACTTTTGCCTTTTGAGCACCTAACTTGATTTTAAGTAATAGGTCTATCTCTTACTTAATTTTTGGTTGATTGGGATCATATTATGGGGAGTAGCTATATATTATAGATCGTGCATCTCCAATATTTGTTTATCAAATACGAAATGTGTTATTGGATGATAACGTGTTCTTCCAATACGTTCATCTTGAAGTCATGACTTTTAATCTTTGTTTAAACCTTCAAAAAGTCTTATATTTTGCAAAATTGATCAATTTTGATGAGATATCGACCCCCTCTTCATTTATGTTTTAAGGTTTCTAAACCCAGGTTCGAGCCCTTTACATACAAAGATGCCGACTCCCATACGACTCAAATGTCTTCTTCAATTTTTAAGTAATGAGACGTTACACATTGTTGAAGTAAGTTACTCAGTTTATCCTAATCCTATCATATCTAATTAAATTTAGGGATCACGACCTGATTACATTCATGATTTACCGCAATAAATCATCAACGTTATGGTGTTAATTGTAACAAACCCATTAGAGTGGTTTAAATTACATTACATGTGAAACCCAAAATAGGAAAAGAATCAAAATGAGAGGAAGCTGTTGTTAACGTCTTTAGAGGAAATAGATGTGAAATCTCCTTAAGTAGTAAAAAATCCAAACGTAATTAACATTGAAGTTTTAATTTAGTAACAAAGATTGGATATTGGGGGGGGGGGGGGGGGGGGGGGGGGAAGATAGAAGGCCCACCCGACCCGGTAAGTTCCAAGATGGGTTTTGGACTTTGGAGTAAAACGGACGGCGACACTTGATCAAACAGGTTGCTATCAATTTGTTTAAGTTGAACCAAAAAAATAGGAAAATAACAAATGCGTCAATCAAATTCAGACATGACTTAAAATTTTTATTGTACCTAATTATAATTCCTGTCATTGTTTAGCGTTACCAACTCCTTATTAGTTTCGTGTGGTGTGTCGACTCCACGTTCAAGATTTTTTCAGTCATGATTTTTTTTAGAAACTTCACACTCAAAATTATTTTTCATCTCAGGGTAACTCTCTCTCGTATCGAATCTTTTAATCTTTTAGAGCTAACGAATAAAATTTAATTGACATGATTGTGTGACTTCTTATTCGTTAAAAACAATTTCTGTTCATAGAAAACTCTTCAACATCATTATTGATTTTCTTCATAACTCTCGTAACTATTTAATCAGTAAATCAGACCAGACACGCGACGGTGCGATACACCATAACTCGGAATTTAATAATATTTCAACATCGCAACAGTTGATAAAACACCCCATAACTCCACAACTCGGAATTTAATAATATTTCCAAAAACAGAAGAACCCCGCACCAAACCAAACGGCTCCATCTGGACTTGGATTTCCTCTATAAAATTCCAAAACCACGACAAGAGCAGTGTGATTTTGTATATAAATATACATAACACAATGGACAAGACACGAAGGCTTCGGTTTCGGTTAGCTTCGTGTCTGATGCAGTGAGCGACACTCGTCGTCGGCGGGAAGCCCATCAAACTCCTCACCAGCCCAATACCCTCTCTCAGCTTCCCTGAAAACCCGGCGACCCCGCCGGACTCGCCCTTTCGACTCTCTCCTCCTATACACTCTTTCTTTCGCTCTCTCTCTTAATCCAATCTGATTCTGCTGATTTTGCCCGAATCTTACGGGCATTGCTTTTCGCGTCTCTTGTCTGAGAGAGAGAGAGCTCACTGTCTTGTTCGAATTTCCGGCCTTGTTTTGGTGATTCGATCTTCCCTAGTTTTCCGGCTGATTATTCTCATCCGCTCTACAGAAGAGAACAGTAACATTTTATTGCTGCTTTTTTATTTTTCAAGTAAGTTTTTTTTTTCTTTCCTTTCTTGTTTATTGTTTAATTCAAACAAGCTGCATGATTGTTCAATGGGGACTGTGGAATGTGGAGATTGATTGGATTGTTTAGCTGGGTTTGTTTGGGGTTTTGGGTTATTAAGATCTAATGGGATCCATTAGTTGCTGAGATTTTTACATGATTGGGGAGTTCAAATTTAGAAACTTACCTGTTTTGCTGGTTTGTATGAATTTTGTAACTAATAGATTTTATTTCAAAGTTTGGTTTTCCTGCAATCTCTTTGATTATGTATTACATTTGTAGGCTTTCATGACCTGTTAAGTTTTTTTTTGTTTTTGTTTTTTTTTAGTTCATTGAAGTTTGGTTGGTTCTGCAATCTCCTGTGTTTAGGAACAGGGTTGTTTTGTTATAATTGTGGGGCTGATATTTGTTGGTAGCAGTTGGTTGGAATTACGACTGATGTTTTTGTCGGTTTGATGTGACTGATTTGCAGCTTGTTATGAAGAAACATTAGAAGGCTTTGATGTCTATGAAGTCTTCGTCTTACTCATGGATATGGGTGTTCAAGAAGAAGAATAGCTTCTCTGATGGGGTATGATCTGCAATCTCTTTATTTATATTTCTAAAGCATTGAGTTTTAGTTTTTCCATAAGTCGGTGTCACGGAGTATAATAGATGTTGCTGATGCAGGGAAAAAACGGAGGATTAAAGATGAAGCAGGTCTCGTTTATTGGAGTCGTGTGTACAATAATGTTGTTCATTGTTTACAGAACCACCAATTATCAATATCAGGCTTTTAAGGAGACAGAGGTAGACTAATCCATGTATTTTCTGAACTTGGCCTTTATGTTAATTGTTTAAAGTAATGTTTTCCTTGTCATAGTGGTCACTCTACTGATTACATTTTTTTTTTCCTCCAACAATCAGATTGAAGAAAAATTGCATCCCTTTAACCAGGTAAATACTAAGATCCTTTTATGCTTGCTGCAAATGATTTTTCCTTGATTCATTCTTCTGTGTTTTGTAACACCTTAAAGTGACTAATCAAATCACAGCAGAACAATACTAATTACAATTCTTGCATTCATGAGATGATACGATGTGGATCTATGTTTCTTGCCTTAAATATCATTCTGAGGTGCTTCTGATGCTTACTTTCAGGAAATTCTTTTGAGTTCCAGAGCGTTGGACGGTTTGCCTCGTGGCATAGTACAAGCTAGGTCGGATTTAGAGCTGAGGCCTTTGTGGCTGACTAGTTCAAAGTTAAAGGTAATACCCTGAATCTCTTGTTTTCATGTTTCTCTTGCATGTCTACTTACTCTCTCAAACACCTAATGATGATTGCTAGACTGGTTGGATAAACAGAAGTTCCCTCATTGTTATTGTTGTGCTGATGATGACACTTGTCTGATTGGGATGGTTATTTTGATTCAGGTTGATTATAGCAATCGCAACTTGCTGGCTATGCCAGTTGGTATTAAGCAAAAAGATAATGTTGATGAAATTGTGCAAAAGGTAAAAGATTTTTCTACATAATGTTCTAAATGTTGTCAACTCACATGCTTGACCTAATTTTATCAATTTCAGTTTCTTCCAGAAAACTTTACAATTATACTTTTCCATTATGATGGGGATGTTAAAGGATGGTGGGATCTTGAGTGGAGTGATGAGGCCATACACATAGTTGCCCGCAACCAAACAAAGTGGTATGTTAGCAGTTGCATTCATCATTCTGTGCAATTCTCTGGCATTGAGCAACTGTTCTTTTTATTTTATATGTGTATATATATGAATTTTATCCAAAACTTAGCAGCTATCCGAATATCTCAACTATGAACTACGTTCCTGAAATGTGGCCAATGTATCTAAAGTTAATGCAATTTGTCTCCTCTTACAGTTGACGTTATGAAAGAGCAGGTCCTACTTTTGCTGGTCCTAGGTTTTCTTATTTCTCTTGTTTTTGGGTGTGTGTAGGTGGTTTGCAAAACGATTTCTACATCCAGATGTTGTGTCCATATATGATTACATATTCCTCTGGGATGAAGATTTGGGGGTTGAGAATTTCAACCCAGCAAGGTACTCTTCTGGTGTTATTTACACTTAATTACAAGAGGTTGTTTTAGAGAATCATTTGAATACTTGATGGAATATCCAAAGATATATCAATGAGCTCGATGACTGAAAAATTAAAGTACTAAGATTAGAATTAAGAATACATGGTATGGGGGCAATTGAATTCAATTTTGACCCCATCATCACACTTGCTTGTTCTTAAACATCTTTGTTAGGGTGGACCATAAGTGAAAAGTGAAAAGGGAGTTAATTTGTCAAAATACTTGTACTCAATCTGATAGGGGCAGCATATGAAATTGTTTTCTAGTTATTTCAAGATTGTATACTCTTTGAAGACCTGTCAGTTCAAATTGGATGCTGTTTCTCAGGTACCTTGAAATTGTGAGAGGAGCAGGACTGGAGATATCTCAGCCAGCTTTGCATCCAAATTCAACTGAGATACATCATAGAATTACAGTTCGTGCTAAAACAAAGAAGTTCCACAGGTAAATAGGGTGGTTTCTGAAACTTTTTTTGTTCATCTTTCTGAATAATTGTTATACTTATAAAACATTATTACTGTGTGCAGAAGAATTTATGATAGCAGGGGCAGTGTGAAGTGTACTGAGGAAAGTCAAGGACCACCATGCACTGGGTGAGTTGCCATTGCTAACCTTCCTGATAGTGTTACTATCATTTTAAAAGTTCATACTGTCTAGGGGTGATCCATTGTCATTTTGCAGAGCTGAGCTGATATATGAATTTGCTTCTTAATAGTTCTATACATAGAGCTACAGTTTTCAGGATAGTGGTCTTAAGTATCGTGTCAAAACTATAGAACATATTGTCGGCACTCATAGTCTTTCAACTTTACAATTTGCAGGTTTGTTGAAGGTATGGCTCCGGTTTTTTCAAGATCTGCCTGGGATTGCACTTGGCATCTTATACAGGTAATGGCCTCAACTAATTTTTTAATATATGATGAAGAAAATCATATACCTGTATAATTTTCAACTACTTACATCAAACTACACCTGTATCCCAACTGTATTGATTTTCAACTCTTGATTGTATTGTCTGGAGTACTATCTTTTATTAAACTTGAGCACACGTCAAATTTCACTTTGGAAATGTCTTTATTAAATTTCTCATGGAGCTGCTTTGTTGTTGGTCAGAATGATCTTGTACATGGATGGGGTCTGGACATGAAGCTTGGGTATTGTGCGCAGGTAATATCCACTTTCGTTGTTATCTTTTTACAACAATTTTCACTCTGAGGCTTTGTACTGCCCCAAATTGCTTAGATTGTTATCCTTTCTGGCTTATGGAATATTGAGCATTTAGCAGATGTCATAAATAAACTATGGCCTTTTACAGGGGGACCGTACAAAGAATGTGGGAGTTGTTGATACTGAATTTATTTTTCATAAGGGTATACAAAGTTTGGGAGGGGGTGACTCTCAGGAAAGAAAGGTTAGGGCTCCTTGCCTCTTTCCCCATTTGCATTTTGTCCTGCACATTAATCCTTGTTCTTAAACCACTAACATTTCTGCTTTCTCTCCCCATTTGCAGGTTTTGAATTCTATAAAGGTACACTTTACCACAAGCAATAGATAATGCTCTTTTTTCATCTGAGGCTCTATAACTGCTAGCTTATCAACTTATTAATTTTTGTTCTTTTATTAATATTCAGAAACGTACTGTTTCAAATCATGATGGAAGAACCGAGGTGAGGCTCTATCGAATATGTTTTAAGATATTTTAGGACCTCTTTTGGTAAACAATAACCTCCCGGAAAGCTAGATGGAGCTTTTGGTTCTTACATTTCACATGGACTTGGGCAGATTCGGAGGCAATCGACGCGGGAGTTTACAATGTTCAAAGAACGGTGGAATCGTGCTGTAGAAGAGGACACGAAGTGGATTGATCCATTCAAAAACGACCAAAGACGGAGAAAGAAACAGCGGTTACGCGGCAACCATTGAAGCTCTTTTAACTTCAGAAAAGAATCTTAGTGCACCTTCTCATACATAGTTTTCTATACTCAGTAGTTTAGTACGTGTAGTGTTCATTGAACTCAATAATCTATTCATTTTTAAACCTTCAGTTTGTTCCCTGAAACTCTTTAGTTTAACTCCCTGTAAATTGTTCCAGCCCTTTTTGCTCTTCTTTACTTCTATACAAGGGTTCCAGTTCTTGCTCTATATACTGTGCCCATTGTTCTATCAGCCTATCAATGCTTACAAAGACCAAATGGAATTGGTGGGTGTGTAAAAAAGTGCCAGTACTATACAATGTGGATTGGGCTTTATTAAAACTGGGCCGACTTACATTGGCCCAATGAGAAAAGAGCGAATTTTGACCTTCTAGAAGCATATTAAGAGCGCGTTACGTGTAATAATCAATTCAAGTCTTTACAGCTTGTGCCTGTATAGACTAGAGTACTGCACAACGAGAAAACAAGTTAATTTCCCAATAATATATATATATATATATATATATATATTCAATTAGAATGAAAATCAATAGGCTTTGTATATTTTGTAAAGTTGTAGTCAACATGTGATGCCTTGCATAATTTTCCATTGCCATACGAACCTTCTGTTCGAGATTAGCCAAATTGCAAAAGGCTTAACAGCTAAGCCCCATCCGTCGAGGTTCTACTTTCTCTAACTCCGTCTCAGGTTTCAGAAATTCCGTCGATATCTTATTTTTTAAAATCTGATTGAGCTGAAATTTCGTCGATATCTTAATTTTTAAAATCTGATTGAGCTAAAAAAATTTTAAGAGACCATTATTTCTCACAGGAGATTACATGTTTTCTCATTCTTATACAAAATGATAAGAATACATAGCGACCACAAAACAACAACAACAACAGAATTTGTTACAACCAAAGCAACAATATAAAGCATCATGTATCAACTGACCAACCTAATGCATTACTTTAGAAAAAAAAGAAAAAAACCCTGAATTTTCAATAATGCCCCTCAAGAATGTGAAAATCAAAATGAAAAGCCGCCTTCGCCGCTTGGCTGTCAAAAAGGTGACAAAAGAGTATAGACGAGTCCTCCGTTTTCTCTCTCTAGAAAACCTTCTCTTTCTCTCTCTACGATTCTAATTCTAATCCTCAGTCTAAGCTTCTTGTGCCCTCAAATTCTGTTCGTCTCTATATTCAATTCCATTTTCTTCTCCTCCAAGTTTTCCCTCATCTCTCTCAGAAGCACTGAGGAGGCTCATCCATGGCTGGTCGATTCGATAGTAACCCCTTCGCTGAAGAAGAGGAAGTCAATCCGTTCTCGGTGAGTGTCTCTTCTTTCGATTCTCTCTTGAATTTGGATGCGGGATTTGGTTTTTTGAATATAGTCGAATTTGGATTTGAAGGTAGGTTGACCTGCGATTTCTAGCTAGGATGTGTGATTTGGCTGCGGTTTGATAGATCTTAAGATCTGCGTTTCTTTCGGTTTTGTGATTTTCAGTGAAAATGAAGTGAATCGTGTTGAGTTTGAATCAGTAGAATCGTTCATGGATTTGAAGTCTGAGTAGTTGCTACAGTATAGAAGTTGATGATCTGAATCTATATGTGTGAATAATCAGTCAAGACTTCGTTAGAGTTGATTGTAGAAACTGATTTTTGTGTGGTTGTTGATGAATTGAAGCGTTGATCGCTTTAGGTTTCCTTAGAAATGAACACAAATATTCAAAAATGGCTAGATAGATTTGCGTTATTCAAGCTTTGTGCTTCTTACTTGGTTGCCTATGATTGTTGAATATCTTTTGTAAAGTCGCCGCGTGGACTGTAAACTTATCAGGCATGGAAAACACCGACGGTTACTTTGTATGTAGAAAAACGTAGAAATTGTGCTTATTTTAATTTCTCCTGTTTGAGCTCTGATGCATTTCTGTTGCCAGAATCATGGAGGCGTTGCTCCTGCCAAGAACTCCAGACTGTCACCTCTGCCTCCAGAGCGTGCTGGTTTCAATTATGGTATTGGTGAAACCGTTGATATACCTATTGATGGAAGTGGGGTGAGTTTGAATAGTAAGGTTGTTAATCAGACTACTTGTATTTGGCATAGTGTTGTTCTAATTTTATTGATTATTATTTGATTTAGGATTTGAAAAAGAGGGAGAGGGAACTCCAAGCTAAAGAAGCTGAACTAAGAAAGCGTGAAGAGGTATGACTTTAAAGGATTCTAAACTCTGTTTGCATGTTTATTACTCAGCTGTGGAGCACTGAAGTTTGTTGTGCTGGTCATATTATTTTTCTTCCTTTAATCAAGAGACTGAAGTATTTCTAATTTCCTATCATGATTCTACATCGTCCATACAATACAAATTCAACGTCCTTTTTTTCGGTGCTTGATGTAGGTTGTAAAACGGAAAGAAGATGCTGCAGCACGCGGTATAATTCATTGCCTTTATTTTAATGCATCTCCTTTTGTAAGAATGTCTGCAAAACCTTCCTTAAAGATGTCCTCTAATAGTTAATCACCTACATTCTTGCCATGCTACCTTTTCTTTTTCAGCTGGAATTGTTCTCGAGGAAAAAAATTGGCCGCCATTCTTCCCACTCATCCATCACGATATTGCAAATGAAATCCCAATTCATTTACAAAGGGTGCAGTATGTTGCATTTATAACATGGTTAGGTATGTCAACTGTTGCTTAAACTGTTGCTTAATTTAGACATTGTTTGATAACATATGTCAGAATTCTGATTGCATGCAATTAAGAAAAAGAATTAAGATGTACATGGTGTTTGGCCTAGTAACATGGTGTTGAGGCCTCAACTTTGATGAACTTGAGCTAATAATGGTCAAATAAGATACTGGTGCATAAAAGTTCCTGTTATTCGATTACCGTTAGATCCTAGCATCACTTTGGCTTCTGCTATATTGATTAGGTTGTCAGATAGACTGTTTAAATTGGTTTATGTAGTCACTTTCCAGCCCTCTGCCCGAAATACCATAACTTTTGACTAGATACTGAAGACTGTCGACATTTAATGATGAATGGTATGTTATGCAGGAATTATTGCTTGCCTATTCTGGAATATCATAGCCGTGACCACTGCCTGGATCAAGGGTGAAGGTGTGTATGAAGCTATACCTTGTGTATCTCCTGCATATGCTGGAATATGGTGAAATTGATTATTCTCTCTTTGGTATAGGGGTGAAAATATGGTTCCTTGCGGTTATATATTTCATTGCTGGGGCACCTGGATCTTATGTGCTGTGGTACCGTCCTCTTTACCGTGTGTTCAGGTATTACATCCTCTTAGTGGTAAATTTGGTTGTTGATATAGATTGGCTTTAACTGCGAAGCTCCAGCATTTCCCCTGTAAATAAACCTCAAAGAAATTCCCTGAAATACTATACTAAATTCTGTTAGTTATGAGCAATCAATGTGTTCCACTGGCTGCATGTTTCAAACAGTAATTTGTGCATTGTAGAATACTCTATCCCTTGACAATTTATGTTAATGCAGATGAAATTTCTGAAAGCAAGTGGAATAATGCATGAACTGTTGAATATATTGTTAGCTGCACTATTGATTGGCATTCATTTAATCTTATTGCAGGTCTGAGAGTGCTTTGAAGTATGGATGGTTTTTCATGTTCTATCTGGTAACTCTTATCTCAGATTTGTTATTATAGTAGGTTTGCAATTTAAACCTGGAATTTTAGTATACCCCACGTCACTTATATTTTTCTTTTCTGTACAGTTTCACATTGGCTTCTGCATCTTTGCTGCCGTTGCTCCCCCTATAATCTTCAAAGGAAAATCTCTCACGTACGTCCTAAGAATTCTTTATTTAGTTTTACTGAATTGCACAGGTCTGTTATCTCAGACATGCTACAATACAGGTCGCCATATGTTAGTTCCTAGTTATATACGCAGTTAAAATTGCATAAGATAATGTTGTATGGTGGATGCTTCTAAGAAACTAAACTTGGGAATTCCCTTAAACATGGTTTGAAACCTTTTATTTTCTTATCCTCTACTTATGGACAACCTGTTGTGTTCTTTTGGAACAGTGGTATTCTGGCTGCAATCGATGTTCTGAGCGATCATGCTTTGGTTGGGGTAAGACATAGAATTTCAGTGATTATATGGCTGTCCATGTACCCGTAACTGCTTTTTCTTTTAAGGGATGGGATATGTGGCATTATAGAATTCTTAACCTATGACGACGGTCATGTACAAAACTTATAAGCATTTCATTTTGTACTTTGATATTCATGTTACAGTACTACAAACTGATAGCTGATACTGTTTTACTCTTTGTACAGATCTTCTACTTCATTGGATTCGGCATGTTTTGTCTTGAATCAGTGCTTAGCATCTGGGTTATTCAGGTCTTTGTTCTCTCCTTTGACAAAAGGACAGCAATATCTTGTGTTCTGTTGCTGCAGAGGTTCCTGGTTTCTTTTTTAACACCCCTTTTTCTCTTTACATGTGCAGCAAGTATACATGTACTTCCGGGGAAGTGGTAAAGCTGCTGAAATGAGGCGGGAGGGAGCAAGACACGTTGTGAGGGCAGCAATATAAAGGCAAAGAAACATGTAATCAGATGAAAAGATGGCGACTCTGTATTGATCTAGGTTGTATATGCCCTTAGCTACAGGATTTGCGGATACAGATGTTTTACCCGAGCTTTTTATTTTTTGATTTGTACCCCCTTCACATGTTTCACAAGTGATTGAACTACCTCTGTTAGTATATCAGTGCTATTGAAAACTTGAATTCAGGGCTTGTTAGAAACACGTTTTCTGCACTTTGCTGTTTCTAAGAATTCTGTAATAGAGTTTAATTCATTTCTTGTATAATGTTTTAAAATCACATCTCGGATTACATAGTCGAGTAGTTCTGAGAGCTGCAACTTTAATGTTCATCCAATTGATCTGTCTCGCCGGTTTCTTCCAAAGCTTTCAAACCCAATATTTACAGCGGAGATTATGGCATCATATTAGTTTGATACGATGCAACTTTCACCAAAATGCAGCGCTTGTGTACGAAATTGCTTTCCTCGATTTACGAAACATCTTGGATCATACAACAATTTGGATGAGAAGGGCCAAATTAGCAGCTTGGTATGGCATTTGCCCAACTATAGAAGACTTGCCTCAAATGAAGTATAGCACACATCAATAGATATGGGTTCTCAACACAACCATAACACACCCAGCCAAACCCTTAAGCTGTATAGAACACAAAGAAAACCCTAAAGCCAAGTAATTGTTTATTTTAACTAAATAGATTAGAGAGGAAGTGACTCGGTAAAAACATAGAATAGTCTCAAAGGAACTATTACAAACTCGTGGATTCTATACACTACTAGCTTGCACCATAACGACAGACCAGCCTATATTCCTCTAACAGTAAGCAGTACACTTCTTGCAGTCGATGGTGCAACCACCGCCTCCGCCACCGCCGCCGTAGCCCTTCCCCGAGTGGCTGTAGGAGGTGAAGCACTTAGCAGGACACGTCAGCTTCTTGTTGAAGCAAGGACCCTTTTCTTTGCACACCTGAGTAGTCCTCACTATACCACCTTTGGAGGAGCCTCCACTCGGACCACCGTACCCGCCGCCGTACCCACCTCCAAAGCCCTTTCCAAACCCGGGTATGTCAAACCCGGGCCCAAAGAACCCTCCCATGCCACCACTGTTGCCACCTCCATTGTTTCCACCACCAGCACCACCTTTGTTCTTGTTGCTCGAGTGCTTGAGCTCAGCTGAGAAGGCTCCGGTGGAGTCGGGTCGAGCTGAGAAGCCACCAAGTGAAGCAGTGAGGATCAAAGTAAGCAAGAGAAGACTAGTAGTTGGGATCATGTTTGGTTTGTGGGAGTGTGATGAGATAGAAGAGAAAGGTAGTGTTTGTGAGAAGCGGGTATATATAGAGATAGATATACACACAAGTTTGAAGTGGGTATATGATGGTGGGAAGGAAAAAGATATTAATGGAGGAGGAGGATGTGTTGGAAGACAGTTACAGAGGGTGAGTAGGTTGGATGCAATTACAGAGGAGGAGTATCCTCTTAAATATTTTTCCTCTCTTCATCAAGGTTTGACACATTATTAGTTTGGTAACTCTTTCTAGTGATATGCACCATTTGAATGGAACCCACAACTTTTTACATGATGATAATATTGAACATTGGGAACCCACAATATAATGGGATATACACCAATGTAGACCGACTTTGATTTTAGATTAGTTTCATTTTCATGCAGTAGCGACAAAGATGCAATTAGATTGTGTCATCTATGATCTATATCCATCCATCCCAATAAGTTTCTTATATTATGATTTCTAAGCTATTTTAAGGAAGCTAAGAGATTTCAGCCTTCCAAATTTTTAGTCTTTGATCTTGTTTCACTCTTTTGACTCTTTTCACGTGTTCCCAGCTTTTTTTAATTTTTTTTAAAGAGTTTGAAACGAGCCGAGAGGCTCAGTTTTATGTTCGGATTTTATTTAAACAATTATAAAAATTATAATATTTGAAAGTAAAAATATATAACGGGACATATAAAAAGAAAATAGGGTATACACACTCTTGTATAAAACTAAAATAAAAGACAAAAAAATAACACAAATAATTCATTCTGGTTAACAGAAAGGCCAAATGTCTTGAACATTTTATTTAGATCATCTAAGACGATGAGTTTTTAAAGGTTTGTATCCTCAAACATAAAATATCAATTATTTTAGGATTGCTAAGCATAGTTGAGTTAGAATGAGCTGTTACAAGAATCATAGAAATATCAAGTTAAGCTAGTTTTTAGACATGAAATAAATGAGGCCATCATCCAATCTGCAAACTCATTTAAAGACGACGGTGAAACTTAAAGTCATGACCACATTCAAGGCAGGTACACGTACATCTGCACTTGTAGAGAAGTTGGTCAGTGCTCTTAGTGGTTCACCATGTGTGAGTTGAGCTATGGTTCCCCAGATCTTTGAGATGGTCGACCTAATAGGTCAGCTTTGCTAGCATCATTTTCAGTTTCTATCATAGTTGTAGGGTTGGATATATACAACTTCAAGCGCATATATAGTCTACGCATGCAAGTCCCATATGGCAAAGCTAAAAGCACTAGCTAGGACGACTGTTAAGACAACATATTCAAACCCCTATGGCCTAACTTGATAAACAACTATCCCAACCTACAGTTTTAAGTCGTGGCTGAGCAATGTTCTAAAAAACGGTAGTCATGCGGATAGTTAGTGTCTAGCGCTCAGAGGATTAATCAGATTCTTGAGCGGTTTTGTATTTTTTATATTTTTTATTTTTTAATAGTAAATAAAATATAAAAATAAATTTATAAAATGCCTTATGATGTTCCAAAATAGCAAATATACTTCAAAAATAAATAAAATGGTCAACTACTATGTTCTTAGAAATAAAAAAATAATTTAAAATAAACAAATTAGATTTTTACGACGTCATCTGTAGGTCTTTCTGCTTTTAGAAGACTATTATCGAGGTCGTCTTTGCGTTTTGAGTTTAGGTAAGTTTTGATGTGTTTTGATTTTATTTTATTTTTAAAAATTAAAACAAAAACTAATCGGGTCGCCCAGTTGCACCACCTAGATGGCCGTTTTTCACGACGGTGTCTAGGTTGAACGATTAGTGGGAAATCGGAACGGTGAGCTGATACCTAGCGCCTAGACGGCCTTGGGCGGCGTTTTTTTAGAACATTATGGATAAGTAGCTAGCCCGGTAACACTCTAAAGCATCATATGTAGTTTCATGACCAGAGAATGCAAACTCGCTATCTCTTCTAAACAAGTATCTAATACATACAGTCAGATGATCCGAAGATGATTCAAACATATATGTCAAGATAACATAGCTAGTGTTGTATATTAGATTATTACTCGATCAAAGCACGTAAGTAATAAGCAGTAAGTTTTGCGTTTTGCCAAACTCCTAGTGCAGTCGTGCAGACCTATCTACTTTTCAACTTCCATTGATGAGTTGCTTCTTTAATCTTTATCAATGTGAATACGGTCCAATGGTGCTATTATTTGGACCCATCCCTACCCCATTAAAGTTGAATCCCACTTATTCTCCTCGTAGCGAGGCTAAAGCGAATGTATAGATTGTTTTTCATCGTTAGATTCGACAAGATTGTTTGAAAAAAGATCTGTTGATGAGTATCCTGGATCTTGAGTTCTTAATTGTAGCTGGTTGATCAAGTTGTTAAAAGAAGGAGTTGAGCAGCAGTGAGAGCCATTAAACTCTAGGGCCGACCAGTTTACTTATCTTATTAGTTGACATTTGAGTCCATACAATACATACAGGTATGTCTATTAACTGATCAGCATTCCTCACAACTACTTTGCTTAAAATCCATCTGGTATTAAATATCGATTTGGACATGGAGTTGCTCTGGAAGTGTTTCAAATAGGTAGCTTTGTAGCTTTGAAAGTTAGCAGTCCTTTCTTAATCAATAGAAGCTCTCAAAGTCAAAAATTTCGTGTCAGTTAAGAACATGTATGACCTCAATAAGTTCTTAATTTGCTGAAATGCAGAGTGGAAAAGCATTCTCCTTGTCACAAATCTGAGTGAACTGTTTACTGCTGAGTTGTTTACTAGGGGTATAATTTTAATCCTGATTTACATAACATGGATGTGAAGAGTGAAAATGGAATATATCAGTAGAAAAATTTGCTTGCATCTCCTTCAGTTTATCAATGTCGTTTGTTTGGAATTTGGACTAGATTATTATTATTATTATTATTATTATTATTATTATTATTTGGTTCAAGATCATAAATTTAGGGTTCCTAAGAACTTCCGCTTTCATGATTTTCTCTCCTAAAAGTTCAGTTAATTGACTCCGGACACCAAGTACCGATTAGTTTTGAAGGGAAGTGATGTTTAAGTGATATTATAAACCAAAATGAAACCACTAATAATCTAATATACATGAAAGGAGTTATGTGCAATTGTTGAGTAGCAGGTACTATAGACTAGAGGAGTCCCAGCTAGCATCAACAGCCCTGATGATCTTGTCATGTAGGTCTGCTCCGGCACTAGCAATCACACCTCGATCAAGACCTTCCAAGTATATACCTTTTGAAAAGTCCAGTGGACACCCCCTGGCATCTGAAACCACACCCCCAGCCTCTTGTATGATGACAACGCCGGCGGCATGATCCCATATCTTCTCTTTGTAACCCGCCTTTGCAAACTTCATAAAAATCTCCGCGTCCCCACGAGCTATAGCTGCATATTTTACCATGCTATAGACTCTTAATGGTTGCTTCCTGCAGTCATGACAAAAACTATTAGTCCAAGGACTGGTGCATTTTATCATAACATAATTTCATCTGCAATCATGTTAAAAGGGACTCAACTTAACAAATTGTTTTAATGGTTATGAATCACAATGCGCATTCTGCCTGTAACTATTGTTTGACAATGAGTACATATCAATATAGTTCATGTGAGTGTGCCTTCAAATTCATGACAAATTTTGGTGCACATATGGCAAAGAGAACTGAAATCAGAACTTATGTACCTAAGTCCAACGCTGTGAGCTAGTCCTGCTGTGAAGGAATGACTTGAATTTGCCTTCTCAACCGGTTCACAAAAGGTTGCCAATGATGGATTATCGATAGAGGACACTTGGACCAGTTTTGCAGAGTTTGGCCACAGAAACTTCTTATTTACATGGAGCAGTGGTTGCATCCAAGCTTCACCGCTACCTCTTCTAGCGTATAACACACAGCCTTTGTCCCATGATTCTGATGTTCGTGGGGTCAATTTGGATATAATTCTATGATACCTGTGATGATAGTTTAGCCATTCTCTTCGCATTGGGTAATTAGGGCATCCAAGAACTCCAAGCACAACTTCTCCATCCTCTATTAGAGCCAGAGCAATAGCATATTGATCCCCTCGTACAAATCCCAATGTTCCATCAACAGGGTCAAGAGCCCAAAATCGCCCAGTAGGGCCTCCCGTTGAGTTGCACCGACTGATGGCTTCAAGAACCTCTGTAGTCCCAAGGGTCTTTTTGGGACCTTGAAGTCCAAAACGAGGAGCTTCAGCTAGACAATCATTTACAGTTTTTACTACGGCTTCCAACATTCCAGCTGCCTTAGCCTTGGACAGGTTTTGAATGTCTTCTTCAGCTACAATGGATACATTGCTACTTCCAAAAGACTCCGACAGTATCCAGCTCACAGTTGCTTGGACACTCCAATCTGTTAGCATATTATGATCAAGATTCAAGAGAACAAGACACAACATAATGCCTATAACCTCCACTAAAAATTAAGTATAAAAAACTCAGAGAGATTTCTCTTAAAATAGAACATTGTATACGGGTGAAAGTTACTACATAAGGCAACAACCAACAAAATGATAACCATGAAGCACTAATCTCTATAATGTAATCATTTGGTTACACACTAACCACAGGTTTTAGTATTTCTCATTTAGAACTCCAGCATAAAGTGAAATACTTTATTGTAAACTATTTTCTTTAGAGATGTTGAAAACCATGAACCAGCAGCGACTTCCTAAGAGGATTACGAGAAGTTAGTACAGTTTCTGGAGGCTGAATTTTGTTCAAATTTTCAAAGATGCTAAATTTAAAAGACAAACTGGGATAATTTTCCTCATCAGGAATCTACATTGAGCAGCCAAACAGCAATCATTAAGTCCAAGACAACAATATATGAGGTTCTGAACAAATAGCCGAGTTCCATAACATGATAAAGGGAGATGCTATGTATAAGTTAGAGACAATCACCGACTTACACCAAGATACAAATTGACAGAAAAATTAAGTTCATGAATCTATTTCATCTGAAGGACAGCAGCAAAATTGCTTTTGAAGGTAGAAGTTGCCTATATGCGCTGTCCAAAATCCAAATAGTGCCTTCTAGTAAATTCTTCACAGTAAAATGTCAAGAAATGCATAGGCGCTAAGATTCAAATCATTCAATGAACTTTGATCCGATATGAATTTCCTTTGTGTCGGTCCAACATTCATACATTATAAAACAGAAGATTAAAATCAATGCTTAAGAAAGCAGGCATCTAGAGGGCTCCAGGAGACAAGGACAAGCTTGGTTTTAATTTATTCCCATATACTAAAGTCGCCACTAGGAAACCACCAAACAGATGCCCAAGATCATATTTTTATTTCAATTTTCAACCATTAATGCTTAAACAACCTTCAAGTAAAGTAAAATACAATTCAAAGCAATACATCACATGCCAATATTAATCATATTATTGAAGAACAATTTCAAAAACCCAGAAAGGCAAACATCTACATAATCATGATCACAGAAAAACCCAGCTCAAAACAACGCAATTCACAGAAGAATGTAAAAGTGAAGAAACTAACCTGCAACAGTGACTGGAGAGTTGTCATCTTTGGATTGGACCACAGCGCCGGACTTGGAAACCAAACTGTCCTGAACTTTCTGGCAGAGAGAACAAGCCATTTGCACAGCTCTGACTGCAATTTCCAAATCATGGGTAGGTTGTAGGGATGAAAGACTCGACCTTTTTGGGTCCTCCATTACTGTGAAGGACTGGGTTTGGGTGAGCTTGGATAAGCAGCCAATTGGTTTTGAGATTTTGTGGTGGTGGGTTTTGTAGAAGCGAACTGTCCCTACGTGGTTGGTTATGAACTTGTGCTTGTTAATCCATTTCACAAGTCCTAGACTGTGCGAGGCTTTTATAGCCATAGTACTAGAACAATGTAAAGGCATATCATCAGTGAGAAGAGAAAAGTAATCTGAGTTTGATGTGTTTGTGTTTGAGTATGGTTTCTATGATTTGTGGGGTGCTCTTATAAAAGGAAAGGAAAAACGTATGCAAGAGAAAGTTTTGACATCGTAATTGGAACTCACGCTTTCTTTTTACAAAATTAAGCCAAGAACAAGTTGAAGCAAATAAGGGAAATTTTTGGTATTAATTTAAGCTACTTTTTTTTTTCTTTCTTCCCTATCGTGACTATTTTTGTGTTGCAAATACTGAATTTTGTGTTTAATTCTTTTTATTTATGGCCAAATTCTGATGTAATTTTTTGTCTTTAGACTGTCGATGGATCTGATCCGATACACCATTTTTTAAGAAAACTCGCGGTTGGATTAGATATAATTTTTGGTATTAGAATCGCTCTGATATTTGTGAAGAGAATACTAGCTACTAGATCAATAGTTAAACTCATCAAAGAATAGTGTTCGAGGTCATTATGAACTCATCAAGGCGTATGCAAGTTTTGGCACTACCTGAGGGATTCTCAAATTGGCATGAGATTGTTGGGCAAGTGGCTTATGAGTCCATCTTCAGGTAATCAGGTTGATAGAAGATGTTATCCTCACTCGATCGATCACCTTTCCGTCTGTTTTGGGTGGGCAAGTGTATTCATCCATCATCCTCCTAATCATGACCTTCATGATCGATTTTTATCTCGATCTTGTGGATTTTTATCTTGATTAGGAAGTGTCATCCGTAAGTGATTCTACTACTTTTGGAAACTGGTGCTCAAGTGAGTGTGATTCCTAAGTGATTCTACTATTTTAAGAAGCTGGTACGGTGCACAATTGAGTGGAAGGACTTGGGTCCCGGATGGAGCACATCTCTTCATGATCAAACAGATTGGATAGGATCAAGCAGCCATACAAAAACCCAGTGCATCGATCTTCATATTATTAGTTTGGGATGACTTCAAACATTACTTTTATATCGAAGACTACATATGAAGTTGATACTGTGCTTCCGCTGGACTACTGTTTGCGAGTCATAGACTCAGAAATTCAAGGGCCATGGCCCTGAAAGAACCAAATAAAGATCATGACTTCTGAAAGAACCAAATAAAAACTTATTAAATATGCAACTGAAGATGGACCCGTTCTGATATCATGTCAAACAGCGACAAACATGACTCGTGAATCATCTTTGTACCAATACTGTCTCAACTTAACTATTTTAAGATATTGGATTTTAATCACTTTTTCAATGTGAGATCTATCATTTCCAACATAATGAGCTTGTGGAAACAAGTGTCCAGCACCTGGTATCTCATGGTAGTGAATCCATGAAAGTTGTTGCGCAATGTACCGTTGCAGAGTAACAGGTACCATCAGATCTTCATCTCCATGCCACATGTTAACAGAAGCTTCATTGTTCGGAAAAAGGTTTTCCATATCCAGAGGACTAAACTCTCACGTCCCATATCCAACCTTCAAGTCACGGTGAACCGACTCAGCCTCTCCTTGCTCTTTTTGGGATAAGGCTTTAAGAGGATTTCCTTGTCCTGTGGAGAAAGCACATCTAGGCTGCGAGCTAGAACATTTGAACCAGGAAACCATTTATGAGTATTCCAAAACGAAGTAAGCCAAGGGGCGTAGTGTGAAACATGAAGTGCCCATTGGTCACGTTAAAACTGTTGGTAGTAGTATGCATGATTGCATAGCTTTGCAAGGAACCCTTTCCACCAGTAATTAACAACTGACGTTAATAGCGCCGCTCCGGCTAGCCTTCCAGGGATGTACTTGAGGCAACCCCAAACAATCTAACCACCCATGGAGAAACCAACCACATAGAATTTGGACCCTAACCCTAGCTTATCAGCCAGCTCTTCTTGTGAAAAAACCAAACACAAAGTTGCAAAAGCTTTTCCGATATTTCTTCTTGATAAGAAATAAAGTTACAAACCTAAACTATATATAGAAGAGGTTGAGTGAGAAACATACTTCATCACTCATACTTCTCTTACACACACAAGACTAACCCTAAAAGAACAAGGCAACACAGATGTGACACTAAGACCGAAATCACCATACTGTTTTAGGAGACTATCAGCAGCCACCATGCTACTGCAAAAGAGGAGACCATTAACACCATACAACTCATAAAGGAGTTGTCACACACTTACACATGTCTCACACCTCTAAAGTCAACTTTAACTAGATTAGTAGTATAACAACTCTCAAATACAAGTAACATATAAACAATAAATATAAGTCTAGAAGGAGACCACAACACGCATGCGTCCTCTGGTCCAGGAGACCATAGCACTCATGTATCATCAGGATACAACCATACTTACATGAGCATAGCCATACCTCCAATACTTCTGTATCGAAAGAACTATCGAAACATATTTTGTATGGCACAAAATTCAACTTTATATGGAACACGTTAAGCCTTTCGGAGGAATTTCACTTAATTTGAAACATTTTCGGGAACAGTTTGTTGCTCTTCGACTACTTCTAGTATTCTGAGTTACCAGCCACAAAAACAAAGCAAATGAAGATATTGAAGGCCCAACAAGAGTTGGGCTCTAGGCTTGAGCTCCTACCTGAATATTGGTCTTGTTGCTAGCTATTTGAACCCACCCAGATTCTATAGAAATCAAAACTATTGATTATTGTGGAAGAAAATTTAACTAGATCCCGATCATCTATGTCGATACAATGAGAAGAACTACAATCCTTGAGTGGGTTGATGTTGCAATCTGAAAAAATCAATTTCACATTTTTGAAATCGGGACTCATCTTTGTTTCTTATCTTATCTTAGGAAAAAAGATGAAAGATACAGCTCATCGATCTAAGCCTAGTGTTTGAAGTGTGGGTGTAAAGAAACTTATCAACGTAATGAGAGAAACTCATATCAATTAGGAGACTTTCGATTAACAACAGACTTGGAATCAGCTCGCTGGTACTGGAAAAATGATTACCATTGTACTTGCATGATATGATAATGTACAAGAGTCTATCTTTTGTATCAGAATTTAGAACTTAAGAGTGAGGAGAGATCGGTGTGTTCACAGACTAACTAAGTACATTATGATCGATTGCATGTATTATGCATCGCTACTTTTAGTATGATGCATTACATTCTTTGTTTTGGAATTTGGATGATAAATATCCCAGCTGTTTTAACTAAACCCCAGCTGAAATCCAAGCTACATGGAACACGTTAAGTCTTTCATTGGTGTATTAGCAAGTTTTTTTTTTTTTTTTTTTTTTTTTTTTTTTTTTTTTGAGAATGATGTATTATTAAGCTTAACAGAAGAGTCAGAGAGAGAGAGAAGAGATGAGATTCTGGACTTCCGGTGACCGACTCAATCAAAGCAAAAGGCAACGGTTTTGCAATTGCAAGGCCGGCCATCACATTTTTCTCTTCATGAGATTTTGCTCTGGTGTGGACCAACTTATTTGCAAACTACCAAATGAGATTCTCTCATCTTAATTGTGAGTTTTGGATCTTAGCTATATGACTTCGCTAACCAAAACAACTCTATCCCTTTGTGGGAAAGCCAACCCCCTTAAGAAACGCCTCCTCCAAGAGAAGATAAATAAAGAAAATACAAAAGCCAAACTAAGAATAAATAAGGTCTAAAAAAAGTTATAAGAAATGTTTTCTGATGATTAAGAAAAATCCTTATTTAAATACTAATCGGGTATTTTACTTATCCTATTCTAAATTTGATCCTCGGTCTTATGATGGCTGAGTGTGTGTTGTGTTTATCAGAAGGCAACATGATCTATTATACGGATCGTGCTAATAGGAATACATACATACACGTATATATGTCTGTATGGTTGTGTGTGGTGATGTGACACTTAAAAATAGGGATCATGAATGCGAAGATAGTTAATTTAGTTAAAAGAAAAAAATAACGATGAAATATAATAAAATCAATGTCAAAAAAAGACAAACCACCACGATATATTTTTTAGTGAAAGACTCGAAAAATGAGACATTTTCAAATCAACTTGAGAGCCCGTGAAACAACAACCGATTAACTTCACTTTCATTTTTGTACTTTTACAATGTTTACATATATTACGAGACTTATATAAAGTTCATCTATTTTATACACTCGAACCGTTAACTTATCCGTTTAAAGCTACGTGCGCATGCATGCATGCGGCGCCAGCGAAAGCGCAAGTACGCAAAGATTTCCTTTTTTTTTCTTTGGTCCCTTTACGATATAGATAATGTAAATTAAGATTAATCAAACTATAAATCAGCACTAACCATTATGCAGGAGTGTGATAAACACCCAACCTCATAGAATATCGTGCACCGTTGTTAACGCCGTAACTAAACTCCTCGCCCCTCCGTCAAGTCATAGAGACCCATAATCGACCTTTACCAGGGACACGGGAGACACGTGTCATACGTGCAGACCCTTTTGATTTGCCTCTCGATCACGTGTTTGAGGCCACCCTCGACGCTTCACAACCGGTGGGTTGTTTAGGGAAACTGGAGTTACGTGACTGCCCCTGGAGTTGGGGATTAATTACACCAACGCCTCAAACAAACAAATGTTGAACAGTAAAAACATTGTTATCAGGAGCTCTGGGACTTTGCGTTTGGTTTTCTTCGATACCATTTTCTCTCACACTGACACACTTTCCTGAAGGAGAGAAGAAGAAGAAGAAGAAGACCTCTCATATTAGCTCTGTTTTCTAGCTAACTGGTCTTCTAGGTAAACTCTCCAATCCAGCCTATGATTCCTTTCTCAAATCTTTGGTCCAATTTCTGCTTTGAATTGAACCAACATTAGAGAATAAAGTGGCATTCTCTGTGGGAGATCGTTAGGAGCATGTTTAGGATTTCGGTTTCGCTCTAAATTGAGATTTTCCTCAATTATGTGCTGTTTGGTTCTGTTTTTTCAGCTCAGTTTTGTGTTTTGTTTACAAGATCTGTTTTACTGAGATGATTTTGGCATCATGTGAGAGGAGGTGTCTGTTTTAGCTGGAAAGTGATTTTCTCTACTTACATTTCTCTAATTTGCCTGAATTTTTCTATATGGCAGGTGATTCCATGACATGGGGCCGAGAGTGATCCAGATTTACAGAGCTTGATGATTTTGGTGAATTGGGTAAGAATTGAGATTTAGCTCAGAACTGGGTCTATATATGTGTTTTCTCATTTCTCTCCTGACATATTCTCAAAAATTCCTCTGTTTTTTATTATGGCGGATAATTCCGAAAAAAGTTTTTTTTTTTTACTTTTACTTTTACTTTTTTATGTCTCTACTTTTTGGTCTCCATCTGTGTTCTGTCACCTAAAATTTCTCATCATTTTGTTTTTTTTTCCCTCTCTATGGCACGTAATTCTAAAGCTTGATTTCACTGAATTCAGTGAGCTGAGGAAGACATAGAAGCCGAAGGCAGAGGAAATCTAAAATTTTAAGGTCCCTCAGGATGGATATGAATGAGCAGAGGAAAGATGCCTTACATGATTGGGCTTCTTGCATTGCTCCAACAACTCCTTACAGGCCTAATCTCCCAAAAGTTTCCCAGCAACATAGACACCATGAATTTTATAAATTCCCGTTTGCGTTACAACCCATTGAAGGGAACAATGGAACTGGACCTGGTAGTGCTGGCAACACACTCGAGATGTCGAGAGAGGTTCCTTGTATACATCTCCTGGCCCTTGTGCATGCTGCCTCTAGTGCTGCACAGAAAAATGCTGTCATGCATGGAGAACATCAGTGTAAGTTGCAACACAAATCTAATTTTTTTCTCATAATTTTCATTTAGTGGTTTTATTATCTTAAACTTGAGAAAAGAATTTTAAACACACTCACTCACCAAACTAAACAAGAGGGGAAATTAGCTATAGATACAGGAAAATGAAATACAATATAGATCAATAAAAATAAAGTGTGTTGTTTTTATTACCTCTCTTGCTGAATGGGCCAATGTTTCTATGCAGATGATTTTCCCTGCCACCTTCCTTGTGATCTGAATTCAGCACCTGAGACCGCCTTTGGCCAATTTGCACCCATAACACCAGAGAAGGCAAGCTCGAATGTGGATCATAGAAAAAGCCAGCAAATAGAAGAGCAAATGAATGCTGGTGCTACCACATGTGAAATCTTTGAGCCGAGAAATAATAAAGATGTAGCAAACCCTGCTACAGATTCTTCACATGCTACTCCTTCCACACAGCTCCAGGAGAATAACATCAACAAGGAAGGGGACAATAGCATTGACTTGAATCAGACACCGCAGCTGAAACAAAGGAGGAGAAAGCACAGGCCCAAGGTGATTAGAGAAGGTAAACCAAAGCCAACACCGAAACCTCCAACTACTAAGGAAACTCCTGTCAGAAGAAAGTATGTGAGGAAGAATGCACGAGACAGAAATGCAACTCCTCCCCCACCAAAGGAACTGGGAGAGTGTACCGATTTAACTAAACGGAAATCTACTAAGAGATCATGCAGAAGGGTGTTGAATTATGACATGAAAGATCCAGGAGATGACATATCCTCTCTACATATCCTCTTTACAGAAAGATCCACACTGTACCCTGCCAGAAAAAGTTCCATGGAGGGAAGAGAGTATGTTGATTGTCAAAAAGACACTTCAGAAGGAAAAGCCACAGTGAGAGGTCAAATTGGTCATAAAAATGCTGTAGAAACTGTGTTGGATGGTGACACTAGATCCTCTTTACAAAGGCCAAATGACTCTAACTGCAGCTCATCCATGATTCTGACACAAGAAAATGAACAACTGAATGGATCCAAGAGAAAATATTCTAGTGCTGTTGAGCAGACAGAGCCCAGACCCCAAAATTTTCTCGGAATTCACTACAATAATATGCCAGCATATGAGAACATGATGTCTTATATGCATTTTCCATACATATACAAGAAGAGGACAGATAAGGGATGTTCTTCTATCATATCCGGCACATCATGTCATGTGACTATGGCAGAAAATGTTTGGAGACAATCAGTACTGCAAGATGTTGAGACTATCCTGCCTTCATATCTAACACAAAGTTCAAAAAGGAGAAGATCAAAAGCTCCAACATGGTTTCGTGACTTGGCTTCTCTAATTAGAACACCAGAGCACATTCTGCTCCAGAGTACCTGTCTCACGAAACCACCGGCTGATGGTAATTGTCAAAGAGCTATGAACTGTAACTCAACTCAGACATGCATGGTTGCCCTAGTCCCTGAAGTGGGTGCCACACTAGCAAAGAAAAAGAGAACAAAAAGAAGCACTCTTACCAGTTCACACCGAAGTCTTGTGCTATACAAGAACCAACCATTAGTTTCTGGATCATCAGGTATGCCGATAAAATTATTTTCCCATATGAGTTGTTGCTCATTCTGGCAATCGAAATTTACTTGGTCAATAATTGCAGGTGTTCCACCAGAAGTAGCATGCACGCAAATACTTTCTGTTGATGCAATTGCTGATCAATTAAAATGTTTGAACATAAATAGAGAAAGCAGAAAATTTGCATATCAGGGGTATAATGTTGTCTATAATACACAAAAGCAAGAGAACAATACTTTGGTTCTTTATAGAAGAGACGGCACTGTTGTACCAATTGAGGGGGCGTTTGATCCTATCAAGAAACGCCGGCCACGACCTAAAGTTGACCTTGATGAAGAGACTGATAAAGTATGGAAGCTGCTGATGGATAACATCAACAGTGAAGGCGCTGATGGAACGGATGAACAGAAAGCAAAATGGTGGGAAGAAGAGCGTAGAGTGTTCAAAGGTCGTGCTGACTTTTTTATCACACGAATGCATCTTGTGCAAGGTACATAGCTTTTAATTATAATCTCTAATTTATCTGCAAGGAAATTTATTTTGGAGAAAAGTTAAGTTCAGTTGATTATTACAGTATGGTAAGCTAGCTAGACAATGCAGTATTAGTGGCATGCCAAAATCTAATGATGAAAGCAATACAAAAGACACTGCAATTGAAATGACTACTTGGCAAGGAAGGGAAACACATACTTCATCAGACAATAATAAAGAACAAGAATTATTCAACTTCAACCTTATCTTATGCAATGCATCCTATGTAGCAGGCTAAACAAATTTTTGTTCAGTTATGCTAATCTGAAGTACCCTGGTCCTCCGCATGTGTACATGTACACAAAGTGAACACTAGCATCATGTATAGATAGTTATATATTTACATACTAATAGTATTATTTTATTTCTACAGGAGATAGACGCTTCTCTCCATGGAAAGGATCAGTTGTGGACTCGGTGGTAGGAGTTTTTCTGACTCAAAATGTATCAGACCATCTGTCTAGGTGAATACTTTTTAGGCATATACCTAAAGATTCAACATTAGACAACGCTTAACTGGGAAAACTTACTTAATTTCCTCCTTTTATGTTTTTTGTAGCTCTGCATTCATGTCGCTTGCTGCACGTTTTCCCCTGAAGTCAGTGAACAACCAAAATGCATCTGATGAAAAAGTTGCGAGCTTAGCAGTAGATGAACCAGAAGTGTGCACTAGTGAGATTTCAAACCAGCCACTTTGTGATTGTAGTTCCGTAACATTCCATGACACTGAGCATAGTGAAGAACAAGTTGTCAACAGCAGTGATGGGGGAGTTATCTCTACAAATGAACCCGACTGCAAGTTAACACCTTCATTGGTTAACTGGTCCGCCACCAAGAACCCAAGAACAGCATCAGAATGTTACATAGAGGAAGACTTGAGAAAACGATATGATATAGTTTCATCTCAAAATTCTGTGGATTCTTCAACATCTCAGACTCTGGAAAAAACAGGATTATGTGAGAGCAACTCAGAGACAGAGGATGCACCTGATACATGTCAAAATGGCAGTTTGGATCATTCCACTTTGTTTTTACAGAAGGCCGAAGTCCACAGTGTCAGAAGCAGCCATTTGTCACCTCATGACAATTTGAATTGTGAACTTCATGAACCAATATGCATGCAGCATGATGACGAAAGAGTATATATAGAGAGCGGTGGAGCATCCCAGGACGCTTCCAATAATTGCTGTATACATAACACCTCCAACCCAGAAGTGGTGCAAGTTGAGTGCTCGGAATTGTTTGAAGAGGTAATTCATTCTTCTAATATTTCCAAGAACAAATATGAAGACAGTCCGGGGGAACAGAGTGTACTAACAGCAGAATCTGTGAGTCAAGATACAACAAGTAATAAGCCTACCGTCAATGATCAAGATGCACAGAGATGTTTTAGCGAATCATCCACTTGCATTCAAGGAAAAAGTAACGTGATTCAGTCTCAATTCAGGGTTGGTGGGAACCCAAACAAGGTTTACGTACCTGCTGAGAAGCATACAAGTAAGATTCAGCAAAGTTGCAACATTTCTGGAGAGGCCACAGATATTATGCATAAGGGACCTGAGTCAGATTTAAGCTTCAACGAAGTCAGTAATGTGGATGCTGCTACCTCAAAGACAAAGAACAGAAGACCCGGAAAAGACAAAAAGGCTCAGCAGGACTGGGACAAATTAAGAGAACGAGCAGAACCAAATGGAAGAAAAAGGGGAAAAACAGCAAACACAATGGATTCCGTGGACTGGGAAGCTGTAAGAACTGCAAACGTGAATGACATTGCCCAAACTATCAAAGAAAGGGGGATGAATAATATGCTTGCAGAAAGAATCAAGGTAGTTATAACTATACTGTAAACTTATAATTAACAAATTCATTTACCTATACACCAGACACCAACATGAGTGAGATATTTGTGCAGGAATTCCTTAACCGACTACTTAGAGAACATGGGAGTGTTGATCTTGAATGGTTGCGGGATGTTCCACCTGACAAAGCAAAGTGAGCCCATGGAATTAATACAGGCCAATTTTTCAATTATGAAAACCAAAGTCTAGAACTAATTACTTACTTGCATGTGTCATAACAATTTCCATGGCCATGCTCCTAAAGTAGTGAAATTATTCATCAAACTTCTGTGGTTTGTGTTCCATATGTGTGTGACATATGCCTATGCCTGTACAGAGTATCTGATGAGCTTCCGTGGACTGGGGCTAAAAAGCGTGGAGTGTGTGAGGCTTTTAACACTTCACCATCTTGCTTTTCCGGTGAGTATCATATATATATCAAGTATGTCTGAAGAATAGATGAAGCATCTCAACATATATCACTTTGTTTTGGTAGGTCGATACAAATGTTGGACGTATAGCTGTACGGCTGGGATGGGTACCTCTTCAGCCCTTGCCCGAGTCACTGCAGTTGCATCTTCTGGAACTGTTAGTATAATGAGCTACCATGTCACTAATGGAATTTATTTTCACATAGATCAACATATTACTGATGCTTCTGTCTCTCAAAGGTACCCGGTGCTGGAATCCATACAGAAGTACTTGTGGCCAAGACTTTGCAAGCTTGACCAAAGAACCTTGTAAGTACAAATTCTTATTCTTTCCCCCAATACACTAACATATTTATATAAATGATCTTGCAGATTCCGAAAACAGAGGTTGGTCTTCAATAAATCAGATACCAATAGGCTAAACCCTTTCAATATTTGCAAACAGGTATGAGCTGCACTACCAGATGATAACATTTGGAAAGGTATGTTGTCTTGTCTTGTAATATAAATATGAAGTGAATTCCTCTTTCTGACCACAGGCTTAAAATTGATAAAATGGCACTCTTTGATGCAGGTCTTCTGCACAAAAAGCAAACCGAATTGCAATGCATGTCCAATGAGAGGAGAATGTAGACATTTTGCAAGCGCATTTGCAAGGTTTGTATACTAATTGCTCCAGCTGTGCATTTTAATTGAAGTCACAAACTCCATCATGTAGGTAATTCCAATAGATAAGAAAATGTGTTCATTTGTCCACCACCAATAAGAGAACATCCTGATAAGTAAAACTAGTCCTAGACAAATATATGGTTAAAATTATATTACAAATAGGGAATACAACAGTTATGACTTTACTTTATCAAAATGTGGAAACATACGTAGTTCAAGAAAAAAGGGAAGGGTTTGTGAATCATATTGTTATGTAATAAAAGGCCAATTGTTGGCTATCCACCAACCCTCAGTCTAGTGAAAACTATGGACAAACACCAAATATCGTATGATATTAACCAGCCAATTAATAATCCTTATAAATCCCACTTTACAGCTATTTTATTAGACAGATTTACTAATAACGTTTATTGATGCAGTGCAAGACTTGCCTTGCCAGGGCCCGAGGAGAAAAGTATAGTGAGTGCAACAGAAGATAGAAATACATATCGAGACCCTGGTGAGATCAACAACAAAATTCCTTTACCTATCCCTCTCCCTCTCCCTCATCCTCACCCAACAGAACAGTTGGGAGGAAACCAGCAACTTGAAGCAAGCCAACAATCAAAACCAAAGTCTGCACCTGGTTATACTGAACCTATTATTGAAGAGCCAGTATCACCAGAACCAGAGTGCACACAGATAGTAGAAGACATTGAGGATTTCTATGAGGACCCAGATGAAATCCCTACAATTAAACTTAACATGGAACAGTTCACTCAGAACTTGCAAAATTATATGCAACTAAACATGGAACTTCAACAAGGAGAAATGTCAAAGGCATTAGTTGCTCTAACACCAGACGCTGCATCCCTTCCTACACCTAAGCTTAAGAATGTGAGCCGACTACGAACTGAGCACCAAGTGTAAGTATGCATTAACATCACTCTAATTATTTCAAGAAGATTTGAACCATGTCTAACTTTCAAGCCAAGAATCACATCGACAGAACAGTGATAATCTAGTGCTTGAAAGTCTAGTTACTATAAAAACAAACAAGATTTAGTTTTTTAAAAAAAAGCTCCATAGTTTTGTAGATCATGATATCACTATGATGATATCACCTAACAATGACTCTAGCATTTTTGGGTTGCTAATCCTTGTTCTTCATAATGCAGCTATGAACTTCCTGATTCACACCCTCTTCTAGATCGAGTAAGTAATATGACTAATATCTACAAGCAAAATATCATTGTTTAATGGGATAAACTTTGGCACTCCACTTTAGCACTTGCACTCTAAGTTATAGGAAAGTGGAGTCAAAATCATGGCTAAGTATCTTTTTTTTTTCCCTCCTTTTGTTTTGGACATGTACACTCCAAATTTTTTAACCCCAAATCCGTCTCTATGCCTAATACAGTTGGGGTTGGATAAGCGAGAACCTGATGATCCATGCAATTACCTTTTGGCCATTTGGACACCAGGTAAGCAGATGATATAGAAAACCCAAACTATATAGAAATTCTTAATATGGTAATCAGGCTACTTAGTTTCCCTTTTTTTTTAAATTTAACCTAGGACCATATCTTTAGGAACCCTAAGAACAGTCCCAAGTGTGATAATGAGTACTATTATCATTTGTGCCACTAAGAAACTGGTTTAAGAAATGCTCCCCTCAGAAGGTGGCCTGACCGAAGCTAATATATTTTCTATTATTTCCATAAGTTCAATAGCCGAATCAAACTAACTTACCTTGTTATTCATGCCAGGTGAAACAGCAAACTCCATTCAACCTCCAGAGAATAGGTGTGGTTCTCAAGAATTCGGCAAGTTGTGTGACAATAAGCAATGTTTCCAATGCAATAGTGCACGGGAAGCATATTCACAAACAGTTCGAGGGACTCTCTTGGTAAGAATATGCTAATCAAACTAAAAATACTGTCATAGCCATGTATAACTGTTAAAGCCACCAATAACTATAACCATATCATAAATAAGACAATGAAACTCTTGTAATAACACCAATATAAGATGATGACAATAACACATGTTTACTATTCTTGAAATACATCATGGACAGGTACCATGCCGAACAGCAATGAGAGGGAGCTTCCCACTTAACGGCACCTACTTTCAAGTTAACGAGGTGAGAGATTATCTAACTAGGCTCAGTTTACTTCTCTTCATATATTTACTTCTTTTCATATCTTAATGAATCTATTTCAAGTTTGGGGATATCGATTACATATGATGTCCAATGCAGGTATTTGCTGATCATGATTCCAGCCTTGAGCCTCTTGATGTTCCAAGAGGCTGGTTGTGGAATCTGAATAGGAGAACTGTGTACTTTGGAACGTCAATACCGACAATATTCAAAGGTAAAGATTGTAAAACTTTAAACTCTTATAATTCAGACTACTGATATAACCAATTTCTTACCTAATGTGCTTCTTCTTACCAGGGTTAACAACACCAGAAATTCAACATTGCTTTTGGAGAGGTATGAAAATATGCTGCTTATTAGTTTCATTTATAACTTGTATGTATGACATTCTCCCCTATATACAGGATATAGTTATCTCTACACATATTCAAAACCTTATCCTTGCAAGGGATGTAAAACCTACTTCCCTTCTAACATATAAGAGCTAGCGATATTTCATATATTTCCTTCTGAAAATTCCCTTGACATAGCTCTTGTACTAGCATTTTGTAGGTTCATGGAAAAAATGTACAGAATGAGTGTTACAAGGATTTCTGGCTTCGTACATGAATCTAATTACTGCAAATATTACCATATTACACTTTACTAAGAATGAAATTAATAGTAGCTTATCAAATGTGTTTTATTTCACCTTTTATTGGACTTTGGTTTTATGTCACAGATTGCGTGTAGCAATTTCCTTAGAAACCTACGGCCAAATCAAATATATGTTCCCTAAAGAGTTGCTTAATTGATGTGCAGGATTTGTGTGCGTGAGGGGGTTTGATCAGAAATCAAGAGGTCCACGTCCTTTAATGGCCCGGCTGCACTTCCCAGCCAGCAGGTTGGCCAAACCAAAAGGCAAGAAAGAGGAGCAGCCATCCCAAAATTTTCAAAATTTTCAAATAATCCAATAGATGTCATGCAGTTTTTAACATAATCGCCTTTTGCTTTGAGCAAAGTTACCGAAGATTGTAAGCTTAATAGATTAGAAGATAGTGCAGGGAGAGCGAAATACAGTGCACAAAAGTTTCTTCTGGCATTCTGAAAAAAAGCTATTCATATCGCAAATTTGTATATCTGTGAATGAAAATCCCTCGGTTTGTGCTATTTCCGACCAAATTTCGCCGGAATGAATTATTCAGACGAACTTTTAACAGAATCTAGCTAAGCAACTAACAAAGATATCAACAGCAACATCACTCGCCTCACCGAAATTTCAAATAAGCAAATTCCTAATTGCTAAGAATCCTAGGATGCAAAACCTCACAAGCAGAATATGAAATCAATATATATGATTATTACACAAAGATTCTTTGTACCGATTACGATAAGATTAAAATAGAGGTGTATGTACCTTTGAATCTAAGCTCTGAGAGAGGAGAGATACAGGAAACGAATAAGGAAATTTCAAAGGTGCGAAGACGAAAAGACAGATTCAAATTCAGATGAGAAAACGAAGCGTACCTTTCAAATTGCTTGGGAGCTGAATCGCCGACGAAGGAGACGCTCAGAGTTCACAAGATCCAATCGGAGAGAAAGAGAGAGTTATGAGTGTGTGCCTTTACCGCCATTTTCTTTTTTTTGTTTCCCGCCCAAAGTGAATCAGTTTTTCGGTTAAGGGTCACGTGTCGGGTTGCGGGCCACGCGTGGTTTCCATTTTTCTTTTTTAGGAAAAAGAGGTCAGAATTTTATTGAAGCACTAAAGAGAAAATAACTTGTACCATGTTTGTTTATTGGGATTTGTTAGAGATGTCCTTAATAAAAAGTTTACTTTGGTCGGTACTTCTTTAGATAACACTATTATTTTAAACCTCAAACTAAATAAACTATTTTAATATCATCCAATATTTAGTGGCGGATTCAGGTCTCACATGAGCTAAATGCAACGTATAAAAAAATTTAACCAACAATGCGAGAAATTTTGGTTCATTAAAAAAGAACATACATACATAAGAGAACGTAGCAAGTCTTACCCTCAAACGCATTTACATGATGGTAGTACATAGTATAACATCAGTCGTACTCGCCTAAGAAGACGCGTGCCGCCATGTAAAACGGGTTTGGGCCTTGGTTAAGCCTAAGAAGCCCACACTATTCCTTGAGGGCATAATGGTAATACACCCTCTGAGCAAGGGCAAAATGGTATTTTTAGGGTGCATCCACCATATCCCTATAAATATCACTCTCCCCCTCTCATTCTCACAATCTCCATTTTCACTCTCTTATCACCTGTGTCAGCTCACTAACTTAGGCATCGGAGGGTCGAAGGCCGGAGCACCCGTTCTTCCCTCTGACACTGTTCTCCCTTTGATTGACAGGTTATGGAAGCTTGGAGACAATCCCCCGCATCTGGGTGATCTCTACCTCTCAGGAATCACGCCAGAACAATTGGCGCTAGGAGGAGGGCCTCCTCAAGTGGAAACCCCCACGTCCCAAAAATCCCAGAAATCCCGAGGAGAGAGAGAGTAGATCTGACTTTCTCTCTCTCCTTCGCTTGGGCGTGCCGCAGCAAAGTAGCTCACCTTCCCAGCCAGCATACTCACTGCCTTCCAATGAACCCAGCGCGGCCTCCCCGACCTCCGGCCAAAGCCCACGCGCCGGTGAGTAGCGCCCAGAAAAACTGATATGGACACCCAGCTTCCTTCAGCCGAAGCGGGAACGCGCACTTGATCTCGCGACACCAATCTCGGCACACTCCCCCTCGGGACATGCCTCCGCTTTTGGCACCCCTTCCCAGCTCGGGACCTCGGGACGAAGCAAATAATGCCTTCGCTTTTGGCGCCCTCTCACCCATTTGTTATCTCTCTCCCGGGGACGCCCCAGGTCCCGCCAGCCATCCGCAGACGCCCCAGGTCCTGCCAGCCATCCGCGGACGCCCCAGGTCCCGCCAGCCATCCGCGGACTCCCCAGGTCCCGCCAGCCATCCGCGGACTCCCACCATCCATTCGCATACTCCGCTAGTCAAGCCATTCCTTGCGGACCCCGCTGACCTAGCCAGTCCTTGCGGACTCCGCTGACCTCGCAGACTCCCCTGGTCTCGCCTCGCTAGCTCCTCGCGACATTCCCTGATCTCGCCAGAGTTCTTAAATCTCGCGTGCCCCGGAAGTTCCCCTGGCGGACACCCCCCCCACACAGCTCTCCATCCCGACCTCCCGGGACTCCTCAATCCCAACAGAAGGATGAAAAAAAAAAAAACCCTTCCCGACACGGCGTCTGGTCCCGACACAAGATATAGTCCCGACCAAGGATCCCGTGACAAGAAGCAAGTGGCTCCGCCCAGAGCTCCGAGAGCCCTTCCCACATGGCCTCCCTGAGTTCTCGAGGCCCCGCACACATGGTCTTGCCAGAGTCCCCGCACACCGCATAGCGGCTCTACACGGCTCCAGATAAGTGTCACTTCACACTTCAATTAAGTTGTTATCATACAAATAGCATGCCACATGCATCATAATATACTCTCATGTACATGCTACACACACTTAGAGAGGTCGAAGGGATGGAACTAAAGCCAAATTAACCCTACTATCTCTACTACTATAAAGCTAGGCCCTCAAAAGCTTCACCAAATTATAAACTTCCATAATTACCCTTAATGAATTGACTATCACAAATAAAAATCAAGGGTTGTTATAGTAAAAGCAAAATCAAAATCAAAATCAAAATAAATTAAATAAATAAATAATCATAAAAACTACCAATTAATAGGACGAATAACTGTATAATACGGTGAACTTAATTAACTGCTCACGCTTATCTTTAGTTGATCGTGATTATGATTTCGTGTAAATATGCACAGATAAAAGGCTAGTGTGCATAATGTCAAGAGCTTCCTTTTTCCTAAGCTTCTCGTGCGGCCTTAGCACTTTCCTTATGCTAAGTCAACCTTACTCACGCAAACGTTTTGGCTAGAACACCCGAACGAAGGGAGAAGAAATTTGAAAGAGAGAACTTGTATTAAGTTAAGAGAACTTTACAAAACTTTACAAGTGAGCTTGAATGCTATCCAATTCTCTATGTCTTAAATGAGAGGGGTGCCTCCCTATTTATAGACATCATCCCCCCTTGCCTAAGTTCTAGACAATTCTAAGACATTTACAAGTATAGAGATTTCTAGAGTTTTCTATATAACTATAAGTGTTACCCTGAGTGTTCTAGGGACTTCCGGAGTGTCTTAGAGACTCTCTAAGATTCTAGAAAGTTCCAGAGTTGTCTAAATGCTTCCCTATCATTCCGGAAGCTTCCAAGACCTTCCATAATATTCCAGATGCTTCTAGAATGCTCATGTGATCCCCAAAACCTTCATTGAGTCATGCTTGCATCAAAATGCTCAAGGAAACTCCTTGTTAATTTGGCGGGGCGTGACACTCTCCCCCACCTAAGCACACGATACCCTTATCGTGCCTTCGTTATTGTAGTGCTGGATCTTGTCCTTGAATTGTCATAGTGTGTCCTCGGACTCTTAGCTGGCTTTTGTATCGGGTAAACATTTCCACTTGGTAAAGTACTCTTTATAACTTGGCACGCCTCGACGATGGATGACTCGATCCACAAGTATCTTATCTACTTTTTTATCAAAAGAAGTGACAACTGCTGTTGGTGCCTGATGTAAAACTATCATTGATGAGTCTTTCTCGTCTTCATGAAAAGGCTTTAACATGCTTATGTAGAAGACCAGATGAATCTTCAACTTGGGTTGGAGGTGAAGCTTATATGAAACATTGCCTATGCGTTTGATAACCTCAAATGACCCTTCGTACTTGCATACCAAGCCCTTATGCACCTTCCTAAGGGACTTGAATTGTTGCGGCAAGAGTTTCACAAGTACAAGGTCGCCTTCCTTGAACTCCACATGCCTCCTCTTCTTGTCCGCTCAATTCTTCATCCTTGTAGTAGCCTTGTGTAAAGTCGCTCGAGCTAACTCCGTTTGCTCATGCCATGACTTGGCCAAGTAGCTATCCTCTTTCCTCTTGATGTCTTTCTTGAATTGTAACGCTGACAACATCTTCACGTCTTGCTTTGTGCCTCTAATTGTTGGCACTATACAAGCCTTGTTGTCGTCTGTGATGCACAAGCTGTTGACGAATGGCACCGGGATTGCCTTGACTTGATCATGGAATTCCAACCCCAAGATGACTTTGAAGTCATCCATTGGAACAATCAAGAAGTCTAAGTTCCCACACCACGCTCCTACGCTGGTCTTGACTCCTCGAACCACACCATGAATGGGTCAAACTGGTGAATTGACCGCTTTGATGGAGCCCCCTCCGTTGTTCCTCCTAAGTCCTAGCCTTTGGGCCTCCTCAACTACGATGAAGTTGTGGGTTGCACCTGTGTCGTATTGCCGTTGTTGGCTTCCCACCTATAGTGACGTCGACGAAGAGTAAATTTTTGGCTTGGACCTTAGGTGTAGATCATATCATATTCAGCAGCTGCATAGACCTTACGTGTGCACCACCATTGTCACCCTCGACTTCCGTTTCGCTTTGATGACTTCTTAAGAGTGCGCTTATAGCTCTCTTTTGTGGGCAATCTCTAGCCCAATGCAAACCATTACAAATGAAACATTTGTTATTGTTAGGCTTACCTGAGCTCCTTGTCTCCTTTTGCTTGCCCTTATCCTTGCTTCTTGTCGAGTAGTTGTCTTGACATGACTCGTCTTTGCGTTGGTCTTTGTCTCCCCCACCTTTGGCATAATTGCTCTTCTTTTCCTTTGGCTTGCCCATGGACTTCTTTAGACTAGTATAGTCGATTAGGTTTTCGGCCATAGCTATAGCGGTAGCAAGGTCTTGCACCCTACATCACCTTAGCTCGGTCTTAGCCCATGGTTGTAGACCATCGATAAAATTAAAAAGAGCATTCTTGTCAGGTAAATCGGGAATCTCAAGCACTAAGTTGGTAAAATCCTTAATATAGTCACACATAGACCTTGAGTGCTTGAGCCTTCGCAAGCGAGTTCTTGCCTCATCCTTGTCATTCTCCGGATAAAATTGTCTTTTAAGCTCATTTGTAAAGTTATCAAAAGTAGTAATGGTGCACGTACCTTTTTTGACGTCTCCTCGCCTTCTCTTCCACCATAACATGACAGTGTCGGTGAGGTAGAGAGCCGCGGTCCTTATCTTGGCATCCTCCTCGATGGTGCCTACGACTCTAAAATATTGGTCTATCCCCCATCCCCCATCCCCCATAGGAAGTTATCCACTTCACGAGCGTTGCACGATCCCCCGAAACTCTTAGGCTTTGACAACTCGATGCGCTTAGCCTCTAAAATATCACTTGTGCCGGCTCCCGTAGCCAATGAGCGCTTGCATAGGGCCAAGTCCCCATGCATTTCCTCAATGCGTGCAAGCGTGCTATTCAACTCCTTCTCGTGGACTTGACGCATTTTGGTGAGTTCCCCCGTGAACTCTTCGCGAATCTTCTCTATCTCACCCCGTAAGGACTCCTCTAGCTGGAACACCATGCCCTTGATCGCAATGTGGATTGCAGCATCCTCCGCCTCTAAGCCTTCTACATGTTAGACTAGATCATCCACTTGGGCTTCAATGCCACTCACGCATTCCTCCACCTGAGATAAGCGTAGTCGAAAGCAGAGATCATGTCCTTAGATCATTCCAATCTTGGAGCGTCATGGTCGACATGCTCATTGCGACTTCTCCTTTGTGTAACTTCAGAAGGGTTGGATTCTGATGCACCTTTGGCAGCTCTGTGCTTTACCATTATATCAAGCGAGGTTTCGATCGAACTTCTGCTCTGATACCAACTGTCACGAGCTTCCTTTTTCCTAAGCTTCTCATGCGGCCTTAGCACTTCCCTTATGCTAAGTCAGCCTTACTCACATAAACGTTTTGGCTAGAACACTCGAACGAAGGGAGAAGCAATTTGAAAGAGAGAACTTTTATTAAGTTAAGAGAACTTTACAAAGCTTTACAAGTGAGCTTGAATGCTATCAAACTCTCTATGTCTTAAATGGGAGGGGTGCCTCCCTATTTATAGGCATTCTCCCCCTTGCCTAAATTTTAGACAATTCTAGGACATTTACAAATATAGAGATTTCTAGAGTTTTCTATACAACTCTAAGTGTTACTTTGAGTGTTTTAGAGACTTTCAGAGTAGTTTTGAGCCTTGAGCCTCTCTAGGGTTCTAGAGACTTCCGGAGTGTCCTAGAGACTCTCTAAGATTCTAGAGAGTTCTGGAGTTGTCTGAATGCTTCTCGATCATTCCAAAAGCTTCCAAGACATTCCATAATATTCTGGATGTTTATAAAATGCTTATGTGCTCCCCAAATTTAAATTTTTTTTTAGTCATGCTTGCATCAAAATGTTTAAGGAAATTCCTTGTTAATTTGGCGGGAAGCAACAATAATCTCACCAAGATTTATATGAAGAATAATTGTAAACCAAACCCTAATATCATAATTCCACTCCTTAGATCCGAATCTATACCTATTTAACACACCATCAAACGTAATTTTCAACATGTGTACTGTTTTTACTTCTTAGATCTTGGAAAGAAGTACATGTATGAACCTCATTAGTCCTTTTCAGTACAATTTAAATTCAATGAATGTTGGCACTAAGGTTTCATCATGTACCTTTGAAATTATAACATATGGTCCTAACTAATTATACAATTCAAATAAAACTTTCTGATTGTGAAATGTTTTAAGATTACACTCTTTCTCATGATTTTCTTGAACTTTATTCCTGTCCTCCACTCAGAAAATAACAACCATATATTAAGGTTTCTCTAATAAAGTAAGTCACTCCCTTCACTAAACAAAGAAAGGTTCTTCTAAACAGAGATTACAAGAAGGCTATTTGATTTTGTTCACCTTAAGTATAAAATATGTAATTGTAACATTGTAATTGTTCACTAAACAAAGAAAGGTTCTTATAATTGTTCCCAACTTTTACTAATCACATTGTAACATTGGCTCATAGAGAATTGGCTTCTTTGTTTGTAGTGGGAGCTTTATGAGCATGTGACTGATTATGTGGACTTGTTCATAGCCTGTAGGGACCAAGAATTTAAAAAGGTTAAAATTGCCCTACTTCAGTTCTTTAACTTGATTAACTAAGCATCTCTTAAAATTAGGTGTGTTAATCATCTGTTTGTTTATAAACAAGTATGCCTTCAGATACCAAACCCTAGCTAGCAGCTAGATATATAGTTGATAGTTTTAGTAAACCAGTCTAGAAATGTAATGTACTAATGAAATTGTAGCAAGTAAACTCAACGGCTGGCCAGGCCAATAATCAAAATTGCCAACTGAAAATCAAATTCTATGAGCAAAGACTTGAGAATGAGACTGTGTTTTCCTTGTTCTCATTACTTTTTGAACCCCTTTCTCATATTTGGTTAGTGTAATTGATTAACTTAAATGTGCACTATGTGCCGCATATGAACTATATATGCTCCCTCTATAATTGCACACACATCTATTATTAAACTAAGTATCAGGTTCAGTGGCAGCCTTAATTTTGTTCATAATCTTAATCATTAGATACGATTTGTTCCCGTAATTAAACACAATCTGACATGATTAAAATACTGTGTCAATTAGGCTCATACATGAAAGTACAATGAATCAAGGTGCTTCCTCTATCAGATTCAGTGAATGGTATTGGCATTGCTCCGTAATTGTACTTGAGAATAATATGAACGACGGGATAAACACAAACTTAGATAACTAGCATTTCATGTCAATAATTTTTCTTCTATTCTTGAACTTTTTTTTTTTTGGAAGAACTTCTATTCTTGTACTTGTTTTCTAACATATAAGAAAATGAGATACGCTAATAATGTAGAAGATTAAATTAGTTCCTTAAAATTATAAGAAGATAAACACACTAGCTAAATGTCTATAAGTTCGATAAAAAATCATCGTATAGTTTTTTTTTGGGTAAGCATAAAGAGATTAAAATCGTCTCCTCATTAAAATTTATTAAAAAAATAAAAAAATGTACAATAAGCTGGAGAACTAGGCCAATGTCAGTCATATAGTACAAAAATCATCTAATACGTATCAAGAGAGAAAAAACAATATAACAAAACAAACGAATTAACGAAACCTAAAATTTGGGAGACCCAAAAGATCACGCTCATAATATGACAAAATAAATGGAGGAGACACATTCCATCATACCTGCTCAGACATAGATGTTTCATGATTAGCTAGAATATCTGCTATCCCATTTCATTATCTGAATATATGAGAAGATTTAAAAGTCATTGCAGAGATCATATATTGGCAATTCAAACACCTAACTCGTAGCTGCTAAGATACAAGTGAAGGAGAGCGAACATAGTCAAGTACAATAGAAAAATTTGCAATTTGCCTCAAACCAAATGTGTTTCAAATCACGAACCCAAACAAACTCTATAGCTGTTAATTTTACACATCAGACGTAAAATTGAACGATGTTAGATCATCGAAACGAGATCCATGTACCTGCTCAATGTAGAAAAAAACAATTTAGAGTAGGTCCTATCTCTCTGTCATATCAATTTTGGAGAATGACTTGGGCATGAAGAAAGAAAGAAACAAAGAAGGTTTGGTCCATGCCAGATCCAGAGCTAGCTTTGGCTCTTTGGGAAAAAGATGAGCTAACAAACAAAAGAGCTGTCTCTGGGAATCTGGATAGTAGTGCTCAGTCAATGAGTAAGATAGTTCTTTTTATAAGAACCAATTTGACCACGTGCTTAATTTGTTGTAGTAATCCCACTAGCAATTTTCATGATTCAAAGTTGTTGCGGTTCTTGTTGGGAAGTGACTTTTCAAGGTCAAGTCACCGTGAAGATAAGCTTTTCCGGTTGCTAATTCAAGGTGAAAGCCTTGCCATTTTATAATGGAAACCCGACAAGAACCACAGTGTTCACATTGAACGTGACCAAACTTGGGAGAGTCAAGGTTGTCTTTGTCAAACAAAAAAAGATTGCAGTCCAATTCTACGAGCATAAACGTTAAAAAATGATGAGGGTGGTCAGGGTCTTTGAGCACTATATAAAGCACGAGGAAGATGACCAAGAACCACAAACTCAAACACAGCTTCAAGTTTCAAGCTTTTCTTCTTCCTCTCTCTCTCTCTCTCTCAGTCTCTCTTAGTTTCAGTGACTTGTTTTGGATATTAAAGCAAACCCAGAAGCAAAAACTAGATGGAAGGTGCAAGGAGTGCTATGATCAACGGTGGGAGGATTTCTGGCCGTCTGATCCCGAAGAGGGGTCGGGTGAAGATGGCCATAGTTGGGATTCTGCTTCACTCTGTTTCTTCTATGTTCTCTCACCGTCGTGGTGGTGCTGATGCTCATCATTTCACTTAGCTGTATTGTCTGTGTGGGATTTCTTAGATGAGTGGTTGCAGTGTTTGAGCTTTTGTTTTGTGCATCAAAGGTTGTACAAAGTTTTGTAGTTTACAGATTAGTGAATTGTATTTGGTTATCTTTGGTTTTGATCTAGTATTTCGATCAACAATCTCGATTGTCTCTATGTAATTTCCAAAATCAAAGAGTGAATCTTTAGACAGAAATTCATGTGGGTTTTACTATTTAGTGCATCATTTATTGCACAAGAAGCATTTAACTGGCATTGTGATCTTTAAATCTAAACAAAATCGCACCCAATTCCACATAGGGAGAACAAAGTTGAAGAAAGCCTAAATCCAACTCAAGAGACTTGGCCTTCTAACATATATATAAGTATAAGCCTTGGAAGATTAGTAGGGAAAGGAACAAGTGTTGTGTTGCTTCATCCTATTCTTGAGTTGTCTCTGCCAAACACAAGCGTGGTAGCCCAGTTCACAGCAACATAGAACCTGTTCCTCCAACTTACAACCCGGGTAAGATAAGCAGAGCGCCAGATGAACCAGCTAACAAATCCAGCATGGGATATGCCCTTTGAATCCTGCAACAAAATTGTAGTTAGAAGTTTAATTGAAAGCCTAGTTTTTGGTTTAGAAGCACATTTATCATCATTTAGAGTAAAAGTTCTGATGAACACTGACCTTGGATTTGCGCAGATCAACGAGTGCCTTATAACTCCCAACGGATGCCATGCTTCCGAGGTGCTTGTAGACAAAAGGTTCTCCCAGAGAGATATCTTTTGCACTCATGGCCTTACCTGCCTCCTTCCCAATCCTGTTAAACAACTCCACCAGAAATTTTCCTTGCCTTTCTGCCACCTATTTCAGACAATGTGAAATGAATTGTAATTAGGAGTTTGAAAATATACAGTCTTGAACTTGTTGAGCACTGAGCGAAAGAAATGCCAGAACAATGACAATGTCACCATGCAGTTAGATTTTGTTTTTCCATTTTCATAGGGAACAAAAAGTAGAGCTTCGCAACCAGATATGAAAATCCAAGATGGTCTTGCAGTTGCCTCCATCTGTTTTACCGGGCTTTTGACAGTAGCAAGACAGATAGCACAGACATATAAAAATCTTACTAGCAATGCATTTTTCGTAGAGCACAAAGCTGGTTCTAACCTGAGCTAAAGCTGGAAGCACTGGCATCCCTGTCTCTTCAAGAAAACCTGCGCAATCTCCAAGTGCAAACACATCTTCCACAGAAGGAACTCGCATCCACCCATCGACACCAACCCTGCATCAGTCAATAGTAATTGTTATAGATCGTTAATCCAACAGAATTCAGTTGTCCACCAATGAAGACAAGACAAGAGAAAGATATGCTAGTGCATATACCTTCCACCAGGGGACTTGGGAAGATTAAGTGATTTCACAAACTGTGAGGGACCAACCCCAGTAGACCAGACCAAAAGGCCATATGGAACATCAGTTCCATCATTAAGAACTATCTTCTTGGCATGCACCTCTTTCACAACACCTCGCATAAGGTTAACACCACACTAGTGCAAAAAGTTAAAATTTCATATTAGTTCTCCAAACTAACAAAAAATATCAACCAGGAAACTGAATGCAAATGAACCAACCTTGGTCAGGTGGTTCGTTGCATACTGCCTCAATCCAACATCAAAGGATGACAGTATTTCATTTGCCTGTTCCAGTAAATCATGATCAGTGATAAAATAATTTTTTCTTGGTAAAAAGTCATACACACACATGTATGTATATATATATATATATATATATATATATACAGGGCCCTTTCAATGAGAGATCCCTATTTTCCAATGAAGTATATATATATATATATATATATATATATATATATATATATATATATATAGTTCCTATTCAGAGCGAAGCTGTATAGGAGTGAATAAGTACCTCAATGAGGGTGACTTTGATGTAATCCTTAACATGAGTATACCGTTCACGGACATCTTTCATGATGAAATCACTCAATTCGCCACTGAACTCCACCCCGGTAGGGCCACCTCCAATAACAACACAATGCAGGAGGCGTTTCCTTTCTTCCTCAGATATGCCTGAAAATGAATGTGATAAGATGATTTAGAGAGTAAATCCAATGTTTGACATTTTTATGTAGTTAAGATTCACAGAGAAAAAACAGTCTTCATACATCTAATTTTTTGTCTCCGAGAGATTGAGGAGGCTCACCTGGATTTTCAGAGAGCATCAAGTTCAAGAGAAGCTTCTTTCTAATTTCTTGGGCCTGATACACTTCTCGGAGGAAAAATGCATGCTCCGCAACACCTTTGATACCAAATGTCAAGGGCTCAGATCCAGCTGCTATGACAAGCTTGTCATAGGCAACTCTGAATCTGTAAGGATCACTAGGCAAATCACCATTGCTGACTGTCTCGCAGTACACCTATATGAAAATACGAAGATCAAGTTTATCTGCTGCTATGACCAATCAACAGAGAAGCTGTTATTCCATCTTCCTTATTGTACAGTCTAAATATTAATAATGTTCCATGGAAAAATGTAAATTGTCCATTTTGAAAAAATCAGCTTCTGATTTCAGATCAAGCTACAACTTGAAGAACATACATCTTGTCTCAAATTGAGCCTAGTATGTATTACTTCACTAGAACTCCATTAGGAGAGACTTTTGACATCAGAACTTATGTTGTTACTTCATTTCAAAACCCGATATCTGAGTCAGATTTACAGCACCATTAAATCATGAAAGAAATACCCTATTGGCATCATATTTATTTGTGTTAAGGAATTGCAAGGGGAACATCTTTGTGTTAATGAAATTAGTGAGAAAATAATCTTGAATTACATGCTATTTACGACACTGCACATATAAACCAAAATTTTGATGAACAAATCTTGACTAGACAAAGTAAAAAGAGAATTTGATTACCTCATGTTTCTGTGTGTCAATGCCAAAGCAATTAGCCAGATAGAAGTATGAATTGGGATTCGTTGCTAATGCAGACTGTATACGACTGACAGGTTCAGCAACTGAACGGAATTCCAAAGTACCAACACAAGTTGAAGGAAGCAAAGGAGTAAAAACCATGTGATTCCGCGGAGATATGCAAACAACATCATAAATCTTGGTGTCTAGTCCCTTAAGGAATCGACAGGCAGCCCAGCCAGTACCAAGGACAACCACTCTTGGCTTTTCACCTGGCTTGGTTGCCTCTAGTCCTGGATACTTGGGATCATTACACTCTGAATCAGACTGCTCAACAATCCTTTCGGCATAAGGATCTTTATAACTTGGGGTTGTCCTTAGTCCCCTGCTCCAATAGCTACTGTGATTCACCTTTGGAATGCTGGAAAGGTATGAGAAATTTCTGTTTCTGGCATCGTTCTCAAGCGAAAGTAAGGAACAAAATTTTTGTGTGGATGCTCCCTCAGAGAACATATCCTTCTCACTTCTGTGACCACCATAGGCACCTCCAGGCCTTCTGTAGCTGCTCCTAGCAGTCCTAGCAATCCTTTCAAATGCCATTGTGAGAGTATCAGTCCCTCAATCAAGACTAATATGTACTCTCTGAACTCTCTAAACGGAATCAAATTCTTGGTTGCTCAACCTGTGGAATTGAACAGTAGACAAAGAAGTGAGCAATGAGAATAGTAAACAGGTATATACAGAAGTTAACATTTGATGGCACACATATTTATAGGTAGCTGTATGTACCACTCCAAAAATTGTGGAGAGGTTATGACACTAGGCAGGACAAATTAAGATCTACTCCATTCTAAACAAAGCAAGTCCATAATGTCGGACAACGATTGCTTCCAAGACTAATTGACAAGAAAACAAAAACCAACATAGCTTTGGTCATCAGTTGATGGCAGAAACAAAGAGAAAGCTCTTGTAAATTTAGCAGCTAATAAAAAGCTAACAATGACAGTATCTTTTTACTTCTACATTGCCAAAAGCACATAATAATCGACAAACCCAACTCATCATTCTTTCTACTACAGTGATTATTATGTCAAATTTAGAATCTCAGCCATCACAATCATGAATACTCTAATGTATAAAGCTAGGCTCAATTAAATGGCAACAACCAAGATATCTAAACAGGAAGCTCTCTGCTTTATATGAAAAATCAACATGAAAGGCAGAAATTGGTAAACCCAGAACAAGAAAATAACTTTGAAGATCAAAGACCAATCTGCAGTAGAAAAAAACCCAGATCTTATACACACCCAATAAAAAGAAGCAGAAAATGCAAACAAATTGAGGAATACAAAACCATTGAAAAGCAATGGAACATGAACATAGAACACCAATAAAAATGTGATCTTTATGAATAAAAAAGTTATCATTATGAAACTGAAGGGTTTAAGAAGATTTACTGGGGTTTTGGTTTACACAGAGCTGCGTGATCTCCAAGATTATGGGAGTGTAGCTTTCTTTAATCCAAATGTGAAATGCCGACAGATCGCTGAAGACTTGGTGTTTGTAAAAAAAAAAAAAAATTGAGAATTGCAAAAATGGTGAGAGTGGGGAGTTGAAAGGAGCCGACTTGGGGAGCAAGAAAGTTGGTTTGTTGAGATTTGAGAAGTGTTTTTTGATTAAGTAGTGGTCAAAAAAAGTTGGTGATGATAAAAAAAAAACTGGAAGAGAAAATTACAAAGGGTGTGTGTTGGTTCTGTTTGTGTGGGAAGGAAGTTGAAACATCAAGCATATGCCTTGGCTGGCATTTTGGTAAATCAGAGAGTTGTCTGAAAAGAGAACACAGAGCAGGCTTGGCAATTGCAGTGTCTTTTTTGTGCGGTTGAATCAGTAAAACAGGTTCTTGAATTAGCTGCAGGCTCCACCTGTATGTGTGTAAGACCTAATTGGCTCCCTTAAACCCTGAAGTTCTCCCCTAAAACCCTCCTAAAACCCTAGTCAATGGTGAATGAGACAAAGAGTGAAGATTTGCCAAATATTTAGTAGGCGGCTGTAATTTCATTCCATTTTCATTTCATTCGCATTTATGATCAAGGGATCAATTATTTCCTATTTTGGGATCTGAATGAGTTTTGGACCGAGTTTGGTCAGAAAATTTAGAGATGGGCCAAGGTGTCTGATCCTGGTCTGTTGTGTCACATCCAAATGACTTCATCAGCTACATTGAGTTTGTTTTGCTTGTCAAATTACGTTTGAGAAACCCAAACTTGCTTTTGCTTTTGCATTTGCAATGTTTGTTTGATCGGCAAGATAAGTATTCCTTTGTAAGGATTAGGCAACTTGTTAGAGACACAGTATTTGAAGACTACACAACACGGATATTCACCAACTCATACGATATGAGTTTTTTCTTACAACAATCGTAAGAAAAATATAACGTGTTCTAATCGAATTTTTTAGATTAAAAATTGTGAAAATGATATCGAAATTTAACATCCAAAATCTAATTATCAAATGTCAATTATTATATGAATAATAATCCCATATGCATTACTGTGTAATAATTTGATGTAGCAATACATATGGGAATGACAGGATGAAATTTCTATAATGTAATACAATTACAATTGTAATTTTAGACAAGATCGAGGAAAAGTAACAGTTATTAGGAAGGAATTAGAAATTAAGAACTACAAGCTACGTATCTTCAATCAGCTATGAACAATCTCTAGCTAGCTATATATATTCCCTTCTAGCTTCATGGTTGAACTATGGAACTAGTTTGATCAGCAGCTCCCTTTTCTACCTTTAATTTGTAGTTCTAAGTAGGTGAATGTGATGCTCTTTTGTTTTTGTGATGATCAGCAGGTTGTGCTTGAGATTTAGAGGAGAAGGCATGATTGAGGATAGCAGCCAACCGGACTCCACCTTGGGCAATCCTCTTCTCCACAATAGGTAGCCGGGGCAGGAAGTAATCCTCTACAGAAAACGACACCATCACAACAAAACCATAAGTTCTCATTCAAGCAAACTATGCAAATTTACCAAGGAATTGGGTCAAAATTAGAAATCATGTGTGTATATACAGTTGTGTTTTCATGCGTAAGCATACCTGTTAGAGTATCACCGGACTCAACGCCCTTGTAACCCCATTTGCAAGCTATGTTTATACTTTCTGTAGCATACCTACATTGACATGCATTAACAAGGTTTGTATTAGCAATACATGTAAATATTGGGGATATTAATTAACCAACGATAAGATAAAAATGCAGATACAACATTGTGAATGATCACAATTGGAAATACAGATAGCGCTTACTTGTTTATACATGAACTGATATCATCACAATGTCCCCATGATGTAACATCATCAGACCAGACCCCCTGTTCAGGAAGAATTAGAAATCAGAAATGTCTCTCTTAAGAATTAGCACAATTTGTTAAACTAGCTAGTAGTTAATTGATAAGTATATATTGTTATCATCTTGATAGTCGCATATTTGTGCGACTTTTATCATGTTAATTATTCTTATTACTTAGTTATTTTGTGATGTTTTCCTATTTTTAATTAACTTTATTTGTTTTTAGGTGTTTTGTGATAGAAGCACAAATTGCTACGCTTATAATGTCATAAATAAAGCCGAGGAGCCCAAAAGAGAAGAAATCTTGAAGGAAAAGGACTCCATGTCATGCAAGGAAAGAAATCAGAAAATCTGCCAGAAATTGTCAGTCAACTTCGACAGAAGATTGTGATCAGCTCACAACGATCTAGGAGATGTGTCATATATCAATGGAAAGCTACAAGAGTCTACTTTCCAGAACTTTTTACAGATCGTCAATACCTATTTTGGAGAAGAAGTTATGACCGTTTAAATGACCGAAGGTCAGTCTGCCCGAATTTCTGATTTGGACCAAAACTTCTGTTTTGAGGCCGAACAAGAACCAGCAAAAAGAAAAAAACGAAAAAAAAAGAGAGGCAGAGGAGAAGAAAAGAAAGAGAAGAAAAGAAAGAGAAAAGAGGGAGAGAAGAAAAGAGGAACCAAGGAGAATTCGACCGGTCTCTCGGCCAATCAAGTTTTTCTTCTTCACCCTTATTTCATCTTCCATGGATTCTCTAATGTTTTTATTCAAGATTATGTGTAACTAAACTCCTTGATAGTTAGGGGCTGATCAAAGCCCTAGATATGTTTTCGATTTTGAACCCCAATTGATTTATATAATTCTAGATGAGAATTTCTTCACTGATTGTTCATTGATAATTCTATTGCATATTTCATTGGGTCGACACTTTGATGCATGTTTTAGGGTTTATTATTTTGAATGTGTTCATGACCGACATATCATTGCATATTCTATAAGAGATAACAAGTTCTTTGCAGGTACTTGTGTGAAGTAATTCCTTGGTAATCTAAGGCTACCGACATTGACCTTAGATTCTTTGTTGCTACTCAAACGTTCTTAGATCTTCATGATTTCAGTTATTTTGATCTAGATACCGACATTTCATAGGTCAATTAATTGAGAATATAGTTAAGTCGATACCGACATTTCACTTAACATGGCAAGTAAGAGAACGTAATACGGTTAATGACCTAACGACATTGGCTTAACTGTGAGTGCATTCATCTTTAGTCATTGACATTGTTTTGGGGTGATTGAAGCATATCTAGTGGTGGAGAGAAGTTCCTAGCTATTGTTTCTCTCATATTTACATCCATATTCACTATTTAATATTCTGTTTTCAGCAGTACTTCTGTTTTATCTATTTTTGTTCTCCAATCAAAACAACTCCGAATACCCTAAAAATTTGTGTGGTAGTCCGCCACTGTGTCTAGTTACTGTGTATTTAATTTCATAATTTTTGATTGAGTCTAGATTAGTTAATTAATTAGGTTTCTGCTCCTAGGTCGAGTCTGCCAGATTTCTGGTTTACGCGTCTGTTTGTGTTTCTTGTGTGTTTAAGTCTTAGTATCACCAATCCTCTGCGGGTAATGACCCCTATTTGCCGTTTACTACATTGATATAATTGATTTGATAATAGGGTATCTTTGTAGGTGCTTTTGTGCCTATCAAATTTTGGCGCCGTTGCCGGGGATTGTTTAATTCTAAGTCTTAAAAGTGTCTTTTGTTTTTAGTTTTGCTTTGTTTACTTTATTTTTCTTTTGAGTCTTACGTCTATACTTGTGTACAGAAGCATTGTGTATGCATACTCGTCACTCTACAAGCTCTGTACCACTGTTATTTGATCAAGAGATTGAGAGAGCAGCAAAACAAAACAGGAAACAGCAGAGACTACAAGTGAACACGAGTAACAGTGGTGGTGAGAATTCTGAGCCTGAACATCATTCTGATTCAGAGATCGAGGAATTGGAAGAGCAACATATTCCAACACCTCCACCATCACCAAGACCAATGGCTGCGAAACTTAAGGAGTCCTTTATTCCGGGAACAGGTGCAGCAGATTCACCAATTGTGCTACCAGACGATTTAGGGGCTTACTCAATTCCCCCATCTCTGATTTCGAATCTACCACACTTTAGAGGCACTCAAACTGAAGACCCACAAGACCATCTTAATGAGTTTACAGCACTGTGCAGAATACAGAAGTCAGCGGCGGTGGATGAGAATGTTGTGAAACTTATTCTGTTTTCTTTTTCCTTGAAAGAGCAAGCAAAGACATGGTACAACTCATTGGCTTCCCAATCTATTGACTCATGGGACAATATGTGTGCTGCATTTATGAAGGAATTCTATTCAGCCTCTCGCACCAAGAATTTAAAGAAGCAGATCAGTACATTCAGGCAGAGAGATGGAGATGAATTACATGAAGCGTGGAGTCAATTCAAGGGTCTACTACGCCAATGCCCCCATCACAAGTTTGATCTCAACACTCAAATGGAGTACTTCTATGAAGGACTTGATTCACTCAACAGGCAAAAACTTGATTCGGCTTGTGGAGGAAATTGGTGGAATCAGACTAGAGCTGAAGCTAAGGAAATTGTGGAGAATCAAGCAGAGAATTCAAGACAGTTTCAGTCCAGAGACCGATCTATGGGAGCCAGCAGAAGATCCTTGAATGCCATTACCATAGATGGAGCCATAGAGAAGAGATTGAGTTCTATGGAGAATGACATTGCTTTAATTGCTAGTGCTATGAAGGTGAATAAGAAGGCAACCGTTGCTGCATCTCAAGTGGTGTGTACTATTTGTTCAGCTAAGAACCACTTTGCAGAAGATTGTCCTAAGTGCAGAGCAGTTGAGGAAGACACCCAAGAGGAGGATTTGAATTTTGTTTATCGGCAGCCCAACACATATAATGGGAATAGAGATCATCCCTTCCTTAGCTACCGAAGCAATAATGTGCTCAATCCTCCAACTACTCCATCTGGATTCCAACAAAGACAACCTGTTGGGGATGGGCAGCAATTTGGCCAAAGACGTGTGCCTCAACAACAACAGGCTCCAGCTCAGACATCAACAGGAAATTTAACTTTGGAAGCTATGATGCAACAAATGATGTTTGATAGCAAAAAGGAAAGAGAGGAAAGCAGTGCCTTCCGCCAAGAGATCAAGTCCACCACTCAGCAACAAGGGAAGGCAATTGACTTGTTAGAGCGCCAAGTGAGCCAAATCCAACAAACTCTTGCTCAAGTCAACCCAGGACGTCTTCCCAGCAACACTCTTCCTAATCCTAAGGGTCAACATGAAGTCAATGCAATGGTTCTGAAAAGTGGGAAGGTGGTGGATGCAGTTCCAGTGGTTAAGAAGCCAAGAAGAAAGTGGGAAGAGCCTGTATTAGAGCAGATTGTGCCTGAGGAGCCATCAAAAGTCAATCTAGGCACCCCAACCCAATCCGTTGAGGAATTCTCTCAACCTGTTGAGAATGCACCTGGAACAAAAATTGAGTCAGGACCGAAACCAGCCATGGTATGTCCCTTAACCCCCTCACCTTTGCTTATCACTAATGTGCCTTTTCCTGGCAGGTTGCAGAAACAGGTGAAAGAGGAAAAGGACAAGGAGATCCTAGACGTCTTCAAGAAGGTTGGGGTGAATATTCCATTGTTGGATGTGATCAAGCAGATTCCTCAGTATGCGAAATTCCTTAAGGACTTATGTACTACAAAGAGAAAATTCAAAGGAACCGAAACTGTTGCCTTGAGTGAGAGGGTGTCCGCTGTGCTGCAAAGAAAGATGCCACCAAAGTTAGGTGATCCAGGACGTTTCACTGTTCCATGCATTATTGGTGATCACAGGTTTGCTGGTGCTCTTCTTGATTTAGGTGCTTCCATAAATTTAATGCCATATGCTGCGTATGATAGAATGAATATGGGAGAACTTTTACCTACTGGAATAACCATTAAACTTGCTGATCGATCTAACTGTTACCCTAGAGGTATTATAGAAGATGTGTTAGTGCAGGTTGAGGATTTGATTTTTCCAGCGGATTTCTTTGTATTAGAGATGGAAGGTGAACAGATGCCCTCTGAGATACCATTGATTCTTGGTAGACCATTCTTAAGAACAGCTCGTACCAAAATTGATTGTTATGAAGGTGCACTTAGCATGGAAGTAGCTGGAGAAAAGATCCATTTCAACATCTTTGAATCCCTCAAGCACCCAAATATTGATGATATGTACTCTTGTTGTTCTATTGATGCTTTTGAGAGTTTTATGCAGGAGTTCATTCAGTACTCATTGGGGGATGACCCCATGCGAAAAGTCATCGAAATGGCTGGTAAAAAGAAGGTTCCAGCACAACCGGTTAAATCCATTGAGGAAATTCCTCAACCTGTCGAATTTGAGCATGTATTTGAGATTGCTTCAGCGGAAGACCTTGAGATGGAAGAGGAGTATTATGCAATGGAGGAGGCATTTGAATCTTTGCCGTACATGACAGGTAAGTCTCCTAAACTCATTCCTCTTCCGGTTTCAACTAATGTGCTTGCCCCATCTATTCAGAAAGCACCCGAGTTAGAGCTCAAACCTCTACCTGAGCATTTGAAGTATGTTTTTCTTGGAGACGGTGAAACTTTACCGGTCATAATTTCTTCAAAGCTCTCACAGTTGCAAGAGGATAAGCTATTGTCTATTCTTAGGGAGTACAAGCAAGCAATTGGATGGACAGTAGCAGATATCAAGGGAATATGCCCCACTTTGTGTACTCACAGGATACATTTGGAGGAGGGAGTTAAGCCAACAAGAGAAGCTCAACGTCGACTGAACCCTCTCATGTTGGAAGTTGTCAAGAAAGAAGTGATTAAACTCCGCGATGCAGGTATAATTTATGCTATTTCTGACAGCAAGTGGGTTAGTCCTGTGCAGGTAGTTCCCAAACGTTCAGGAATTACAGTGGTAAAGAATGATGAGAACGTGTTGGTGCCTCAACGTGTGCAAACGGGATGGAGAGTGTGTATTGACTACCGCAAGCTCAATGCCACCACACGCAAAGATCACTTCCCCCTCCCGTTCATTGATCAGATGTTGGAAAGGTTGGCAGGTCATGCATATTATTGTTTTTTGGATGGTTATTCAGGGTACAACCAGATAGCCATACACAAGGATGATCAGGAGATGACCACCTTTCGCAACAATGCCTATGAGTCCAATAGAATCTACAAGGAGAAAACCAAGATGTTTCATGATAAGATGATTAAAAGCAGATCTTTTGTTGTTGGACAAAAAGTCTTGCTTTTCAATTCGCGTCTACGATTATTTCCAGGTAAACTTCGTTCTAGGTGGAGTGGGCCTTTTGTTATACTTAATGTGTTTGCTCATGGTGCAGTCGAGGTACAAAATCCGAAGAATGGGAACACATTCAAAGTGAACGGACATAGGCTCAAACCATTTTATGAGCCTGCAGAGGTGAGAGATGTGGAAGAAGTACAGCTCCGCGATCCAGTGCCAGTGGAGCAATGATTATGAGTGCCGTCTGGCTGATGACGTTAAACTTAGCGCTACTTGGGAGGCAACCCATGTTGATGGAGAAGCTTGGATTCCAGATTTGCATTCTTCATTCTTTCTCCTGTGTTATTTTTCTTCATGTTTAGTGTGTTTTTGCGATGTCATATGTATTATGCGTCATACTTGTTTGATGTATTGCATGCTTTGGTTTTGTTTTACATTGAGGACAATGCAAATTTCAAGTGTGGGGTGGGGTTTATATGATATCTTTAGCGTCTATGTTTAGCTAATAAAAACAAAAAAAAACAAAAAAAAAAACTGTTTTTAGTCTTGTTTGAGTCTTAGGGCCCTTAACTAGTCTATGATGTGCTTATATCTTCTAAAATTGTGACTAAGAGTGAAACATGTGACTACGTTATTTGAATTTCTTTGGTTAATCTTGATATATGGTGCATGTGTTAATATGTAGTGGATGTGGAAACGAGTTAACATGGTACAGATCTCTCAGCATGCTTAAACTTGGTTGAGATTCATTAACCTGTGAGCGATTGAGCCTAAATGTGATTTTACATGCTTTCTTTGTTGTGTGTCAATTGCTTGCCGCAGATTAAGTTAATGGACTCTAGAGATTACTAGAACTTGCTCTTGTGCTTGTCAAAGCTTATAGTCATTATATATCTTGATTGGGGAAGTGATAAAGGCACTTAGGAGCTACCACTATTGCCATATATAGCCTGTGACCCATATGTTGTGTACACAAGATGTGCACCCCTTAGTTAACCACTTTGAGCTTACATTATGGTCTTTTTGTCATCACCCGCACAACCTTAACCTTGAACCTTAGAATAGTTATATCTCTACCTTTGTTCTAGAACTTAGTAGAGCTGTACATGAGGCATATACATGAAGACCAAGGTGGAAGATTGTGAAGATGAAGCAAAGGAATAAGGGTGGGGCTATCAAGCTAGTTGTGTTGTACTAAAAGAAAAAAAAGAAAAAAAAAGAAAATCGACGAAAAAAAAATATTTGTTCTTTTGTGATGTCTAGCTTGATACCCCAGGTTAACTGTAGATGGAAAGAATGAGGTGAAGGCCCAACAAGATGAAATTCGGCCACAATGGTGATATATTTGGAAGAATTCAATGGTGAAGATGCTTCAATGGTTGTAAAGTTCGAAAAAGCCTCTGCATTGATGCTCTACTAGGTTTTAGAACTTGTTTGAATTCCATATCCCTTTTGTTCTATAAACCTATGAGCTTAACCCCATTACAACCTTATAAAGTCCTTTTTGATCCTCAAGATAGGCAGCCTTTGATCTGTGGAGATAAGTCACAAGAGCTAAGCATATGGTTCGGTCCATTTGGCAAGTAATTGAGTTGAGTGAAAACCTTAGACATATGTTGAGAGAAACACTTATAGCATACCATGTGAGGTTGAATCTTAACTTGTTTACTGCATGCTACAGCTTTACATTCACCATGATTATGTTTTCGTCCTACATGTTACATGTGTGTCATGTATTGACATTAACCTTCGAAATTCCGTGGATTGAACTGAATTATCATGTGATCTTGGTGTTGCAATGTTAGGGAGGTTGCTGAGACAAAGTGTTAAGGGCATTAGAGTTTTGTAGTCTGTGCTATTGTTGAGTCTTTTCAGAGTCTTAGTTTAGTGTTTTGCTCGAGGACTAGCAAAAGCTAAGTGTGAGGTATTTTGATAGTCGCATATTTGTGCGACTTTTATCATGTTAATTATTCTTATTACTTAGTTATTTTGTGATGTTTTCCTATTTTTAATTAACTTTATTTGTTTTTAGGTGTTTTGTGATAGAAGCACAAATTGCTACGCTTATAATGTCATAAATAAAGCCGAGGAGCCCAAAAGAGAAGAAATCTTGAAGGAAAAGGACTCCATGTCATGCAAGGAAAGAAATCAGAAAATCTGCCAGAAATTGTCAGTCAACTTCGACAGAAGATTGTGATCAGCTCACAACGATCTAGGAGATGTGTCATATATCAATGGAAAGCTACAAGAGTCTACTTTCCAGAACTTTTTACAGATCGTCAATACCTATTTTGGAGAAGAAGTTATGACCGTTTAAATGACCGAAGGTCAGTCTGCCCGAATTTCTGATTTGGACCAAAACTTCTGTTTTGAGGCCGAACAAGAACCAGCAAAAAGAAAAAAACGAAAAAAAAAGAGAGGCAGAGGAGAAGAAAAGAAAGAGAAGAAAAGAAAGAGAAAAGAGGGAGAGAAGAAAAGAGGAACCAAGGAGAATTCGACCGGTCTCTCGGCCAATCAAGTTTTTCTTCTTCACCCTTATTTCATCTTCCATGGATTCTCTAATGTTTTTATTCAAGATTATGTGTAACTAAACTCCTTGATAGTTAGGGGCTGATCAAAGCCCTAGATATGTTTTCGATTTTGAACCCCAATTGATTTATATAATTCTAGATGAGAATTTCTTCACTGATTGTTCATTGATAATTCTATTGCATATTTCATTGGGTCGACACTTTGATGCATGTTTTAGGGTTTATTATTTTGAATGTGTTCATGACCGACATATCATTGCATATTCTATAAGAGATAACAAGTTCTTTGCAGGTACTTGTGTGAAGTAATTCCTTGGTAATCTAAGGCTACCGACATTGACCTTAGATTCTTTGTTGCTACTCAAACGTTCTTAGATCTTCATGATTTCAGTTATTTTGATCTAGATACCGACATTTCATAGGTCAATTAATTGAGAATATAGTTAAGTCGATACCGACATTTCACTTAACATGGCAAGTAAGAGAACGTAATACGGTTAATGACCTAACGACATTGGCTTAACTGTGAGTGCATTCATCTTTAGTCATTGACATTGTTTTGGGGTGATTGAAGCATATCTAGTGGTGGAGAGAAGTTCCTAGCTATTGTTTCTCTCATATTTACATCCATATTCACTATTTAATATTCTGTTTTCAGCAGTACTTCTGTTTTATCTATTTTTGTTCTCCAATCAAAACAACTCCGAATACCCTAAAAATTTGTGTGGTAGTCCGCCACTGTGTCTAGTTACTGTGTATTTAATTTCATAATTTTTGATTGAGTCTAGATTAGTTAATTAATTAGGTTTCTGCTCCTAGGTCGAGTCTGCCAGATTTCTGGTTTACGCGTCTGTTTGTGTTTCTTGTGTGTTTAAGTCTTAGTATCACCAATCCTCTGCGGGTAATGACCCCTATTTGCCGTTTACTACATTGATATAATTGATTTGATAATAGGGTATCTTTGTAGGTGCTTTTGTGCCTATCAAATTTTGGCGCCGTTGCCGGGGATTGTTTAATTCTAAGTCTTAAAAGTGTCTTTTGTTTTTAGTTTTGCTTTGTTTACTTTATTTTTCTTTTGAGTCTTACGTCTATACTTGTGTACAGAAGCATTGTGTATGCATACTCGTCACTCTACAAGCTCTGTACCACTGTTATTTGATCAAGAGATTGAGAGAGCAGCAAAACAAAACAGGAAACAGCAGAGACTACAAGTGAACACGAGTAACAGTGGTGGTGAGAATTCTGAGCCTGAACATCATTCTGATTCAGAGATCGAGGAATTGGAAGAGCAACATATTCCAACACCTCCACCATCACCAAGACCAATGGCTGCGAAACTTAAGGAGTCCTTTATTCCGGGAACAGGTGCAGCAGATTCACCAATTGTGCTACCAGACGATTTAGGGGCTTACTCAATTCCCCCATCTCTGATTTCGAATCTACCACACTTTAGAGGCACTCAAACTGAAGACCCACAAGACCATCTTAATGAGTTTACAGCACTGTGCAGAATACAGAAGTCAGCGGCGGTGGATGAGAATGTTGTGAAACTTATTCTGTTTTCTTTTTCCTTGAAAGAGCAAGCAAAGACATGGTACAACTCATTGGCTTCCCAATCTATTGACTCATGGGACAATATGTGTGCTGCATTTATGAAGGAATTCTATTCAGCCTCTCGCACCAAGAATTTAAAGAAGCAGATCAGTACATTCAGGCAGAGAGATGGAGATGAATTACATGAAGCGTGGAGTCAATTCAAGGGTCTACTACGCCAATGCCCCCATCACAAGTTTGATCTCAACACTCAAATGGAGTACTTCTATGAAGGACTTGATTCACTCAACAGGCAAAAACTTGATTCGGCTTGTGGAGGAAATTGGTGGAATCAGACTAGAGCTGAAGCTAAGGAAATTGTGGAGAATCAAGCAGAGAATTCAAGACAGTTTCAGTCCAGAGACCGATCTATGGGAGCCAGCAGAAGATCCTTGAATGCCATTACCATAGATGGAGCCATAGAGAAGAGATTGAGTTCTATGGAGAATGACATTGCTTTAATTGCTAGTGCTATGAAGGTGAATAAGAAGGCAACCGTTGCTGCATCTCAAGTGGTGTGTACTATTTGTTCAGCTAAGAACCACTTTGCAGAAGATTGTCCTAAGTGCAGAGCAGTTGAGGAAGACACCCAAGAGGAGGATTTGAATTTTGTTTATCGGCAGCCCAACACATATAATGGGAATAGAGATCATCCCTTCCTTAGCTACCGAAGCAATAATGTGCTCAATCCTCCAACTACTCCATCTGGATTCCAACAAAGACAACCTGTTGGGGATGGGCAGCAATTTGGCCAAAGACGTGTGCCTCAACAACAACAGGCTCCAGCTCAGACATCAACAGGAAATTTAACTTTGGAAGCTATGATGCAACAAATGATGTTTGATAGCAAAAAGGAAAGAGAGGAAAGCAGTGCCTTCCGCCAAGAGATCAAGTCCACCACTCAGCAACAAGGGAAGGCAATTGACTTGTTAGAGCGCCAAGTGAGCCAAATCCAACAAACTCTTGCTCAAGTCAACCCAGGACGTCTTCCCAGCAACACTCTTCCTAATCCTAAGGGTCAACATGAAGTCAATGCAATGGTTCTGAAAAGTGGGAAGGTGGTGGATGCAGTTCCAGTGGTTAAGAAGCCAAGAAGAAAGTGGGAAGAGCCTGTATTAGAGCAGATTGTGCCTGAGGAGCCATCAAAAGTCAATCTAGGCACCCCAACCCAATCCGTTGAGGAATTCTCTCAACCTGTTGAGAATGCACCTGGAACAAAAATTGAGTCAGGACCGAAACCAGCCATGGTATGTCCCTTAACCCCCTCACCTTTGCTTATCACTAATGTGCCTTTTCCTGGCAGGTTGCAGAAACAGGTGAAAGAGGAAAAGGACAAGGAGATCCTAGACGTCTTCAAGAAGGTTGGGGTGAATATTCCATTGTTGGATGTGATCAAGCAGATTCCTCAGTATGCGAAATTCCTTAAGGACTTATGTACTACAAAGAGAAAATTCAAAGGAACCGAAACTGTTGCCTTGAGTGAGAGGGTGTCCGCTGTGCTGCAAAGAAAGATGCCACCAAAGTTAGGTGATCCAGGACGTTTCACTGTTCCATGCATTATTGGTGATCACAGGTTTGCTGGTGCTCTTCTTGATTTAGGTGCTTCCATAAATTTAATGCCATATGCTGCGTATGATAGAATGAATATGGGAGAACTTTTACCTACTGGAATAACCATTAAACTTGCTGATCGATCTAACTGTTACCCTAGAGGTATTATAGAAGATGTGTTAGTGCAGGTTGAGGATTTGATTTTTCCAGCGGATTTCTTTGTATTAGAGATGGAAGGTGAACAGATGCCCTCTGAGATACCATTGATTCTTGGTAGACCATTCTTAAGAACAGCTCGTACCAAAATTGATTGTTATGAAGGTGCACTTAGCATGGAAGTAGCTGGAGAAAAGATCCATTTCAACATCTTTGAATCCCTCAAGCACCCAAATATTGATGATATGTACTCTTGTTGTTCTATTGATGCTTTTGAGAGTTTTATGCAGGAGTTCATTCAGTACTCATTGGGGGATGACCCCATGCGAAAAGTCATCGAAATGGCTGGTAAAAAGAAGGTTCCAGCACAACCGGTTAAATCCATTGAGGAAATTCCTCAACCTGTCGAATTTGAGCATGTATTTGAGATTGCTTCAGCGGAAGACCTTGAGATGGAAGAGGAGTATTATGCAATGGAGGAGGCATTTGAATCTTTGCCGTACATGACAGGTAAGTCTCCTAAACTCATTCCTCTTCCGGTTTCAACTAATGTGCTTGCCCCATCTATTCAGAAAGCACCCGAGTTAGAGCTCAAACCTCTACCTGAGCATTTGAAGTATGTTTTTCTTGGAGACGGTGAAACTTTACCGGTCATAATTTCTTCAAAGCTCTCACAGTTGCAAGAGGATAAGCTATTGTCTATTCTTAGGGAGTACAAGCAAGCAATTGGATGGACAGTAGCAGATATCAAGGGAATATGCCCCACTTTGTGTACTCACAGGATACATTTGGAGGAGGGAGTTAAGCCAACAAGAGAAGCTCAACGTCGACTGAACCCTCTCATGTTGGAAGTTGTCAAGAAAGAAGTGATTAAACTCCGCGATGCAGGTATAATTTATGCTATTTCTGACAGCAAGTGGGTTAGTCCTGTGCAGGTAGTTCCCAAACGTTCAGGAATTACAGTGGTAAAGAATGATGAGAACGTGTTGGTGCCTCAACGTGTGCAAACGGGATGGAGAGTGTGTATTGACTACCGCAAGCTCAATGCCACCACACGCAAAGATCACTTCCCCCTCCCGTTCATTGATCAGATGTTGGAAAGGTTGGCAGGTCATGCATATTATTGTTTTTTGGATGGTTATTCAGGGTACAACCAGATAGCCATACACAAGGATGATCAGGAGATGACCACCTTTCGCAACAATGCCTATGAGTCCAATAGAATCTACAAGGAGAAAACCAAGATGTTTCATGATAAGATGATTAAAAGCAGATCTTTTGTTGTTGGACAAAAAGTCTTGCTTTTCAATTCGCGTCTACGATTATTTCCAGGTAAACTTCGTTCTAGGTGGAGTGGGCCTTTTGTTATACTTAATGTGTTTGCTCATGGTGCAGTCGAGGTACAAAATCCGAAGAATGGGAACACATTCAAAGTGAACGGACATAGGCTCAAACCATTTTATGAGCCTGCAGAGGTGAGAGATGTGGAAGAAGTACAGCTCCGCGATCCAGTGCCAGTGGAGCAATGATTATGAGTGCCGTCTGGCTGATGACGTTAAACTTAGCGCTACTTGGGAGGCAACCCATGTTGATGGAGAAGCTTGGATTCCAGATTTGCATTCTTCATTCTTTCTCCTGTGTTATTTTTCTTCATGTTTAGTGTGTTTTTGCGATGTCATATGTATTATGCGTCATACTTGTTTGATGTATTGCATGCTTTGGTTTTGTTTTACATTGAGGACAATGCAAATTTCAAGTGTGGGGTGGGGTTTATATGATATCTTTAGCGTCTATGTTTAGCTAATAAAAACAAAAAAAAACAAAAAAAAAAACTGTTTTTAGTCTTGTTTGAGTCTTAGGGCCCTTAACTAGTCTATGATGTGCTTATATCTTCTAAAATTGTGACTAAGAGTGAAACATGTGACTACGTTATTTGAATTTCTTTGGTTAATCTTGATATATGGTGCATGTGTTAATATGTAGTGGATGTGGAAACGAGTTAACATGGTACAGATCTCTCAGCATGCTTAAACTTGGTTGAGATTCATTAACCTGTGAGCGATTGAGCCTAAATGTGATTTTACATGCTTTCTTTGTTGTGTGTCAATTGCTTGCCGCAGATTAAGTTAATGGACTCTAGAGATTACTAGAACTTGCTCTTGTGCTTGTCAAAGCTTATAGTCATTATATATCTTGATTGGGGAAGTGATAAAGGCACTTAGGAGCTACCACTATTGCCATATATAGCCTGTGACCCATATGTTGTGTACACAAGATGTGCACCCCTTAGTTAACCACTTTGAGCTTACATTATGGTCTTTTTGTCATCACCCGCACAACCTTAACCTTGAACCTTAGAATAGTTATATCTCTACCTTTGTTCTAGAACTTAGTAGAGCTGTACATGAGGCATATACATGAAGACCAAGGTGGAAGATTGTGAAGATGAAGCAAAGGAATAAGGGTGGGGCTATCAAGCTAGTTGTGTTGTACTAAAAGAAAAAAAAGAAAAAAAAAGAAAATCGACGAAAAAAAAATATTTGTTCTTTTGTGATGTCTAGCTTGATACCCCAGGTTAACTGTAGATGGAAAGAATGAGGTGAAGGCCCAACAAGATGAAATTCGGCCACAATGGTGATATATTTGGAAGAATTCAATGGTGAAGATGCTTCAATGGTTGTAAAGTTCGAAAAAGCCTCTGCATTGATGCTCTACTAGGTTTTAGAACTTGTTTGAATTCCATATCCCTTTTGTTCTATAAACCTATGAGCTTAACCCCATTACAACCTTATAAAGTCCTTTTTGATCCTCAAGATAGGCAGCCTTTGATCTGTGGAGATAAGTCACAAGAGCTAAGCATATGGTTCGGTCCATTTGGCAAGTAATTGAGTTGAGTGAAAACCTTAGACATATGTTGAGAGAAACACTTATAGCATACCATGTGAGGTTGAATCTTAACTTGTTTACTGCATGCTACAGCTTTACATTCACCATGATTATGTTTTCGTCCTACATGTTACATGTGTGTCATGTATTGACATTAACCTTCGAAATTCCGTGGATTGAACTGAATTATCATGTGATCTTGGTGTTGCAATGTTAGGGAGGTTGCTGAGACAAAGTGTTAAGGGCATTAGAGTTTTGTAGTCTGTGCTATTGTTGAGTCTTTTCAGAGTCTTAGTTTAGTGTTTTGCTCGAGGACTAGCAAAAGCTAAGTGTGAGGTATTTTGATAGTCGCATATTTGTGCGACTTTTATCATGTTAATTATTCTTATTACTTAGTTATTTTGTGATGTTTTCCTATTTTTAATTAACTTTATTTGTTTTTAGGTGTTTTGTGATAGAAGCACAAATTGCTACGCTTATAATGTCATAAATAAAGCCGAGGAGCCCAAAAGAGAAGAAATCTTGAAGGAAAAGGACTCCATGTCATGCAAGGAAAGAAATCAGAAAATCTGCCAGAAATTGTCAGTCAACTTCGACAGAAGATTGTGATCAGCTCACAACGATCTAGGAGATGTGTCATATATCAATGGAAAGCTACAAGAGTCTACTTTCCAGAACTTTTTACAGATCGTCAATACCTATTTTGGAGAAGAAGTTATGACCGTTTAAATGACCGAAGGTCAGTCTGCCCGAATTTCTGATTTGGACCAAAACTTCTGTTTTGAGGCCGAACAAGAACCAGCAAAAAGAAAAAAACGAAAAAAAAAGAGAGGCAGAGGAGAAGAAAAGAAAGAGAAGAAAAGAAAGAGAAAAGAGGGAGAGAAGAAAAGAGGAACCAAGGAGAATTCGACCGGTCTCTCGGCCAATCAAGTTTTTCTTCTTCACCCTTATTTCATCTTCCATGGATTCTCTAATGTTTTTATTCAAGATTATGTGTAACTAAACTCCTTGATAGTTAGGGGCTGATCAAAGCCCTAGATATGTTTTCGATTTTGAACCCCAATTGATTTATATAATTCTAGATGAGAATTTCTTCACTGATTGTTCATTGATAATTCTATTGCATATTTCATTGGGTCGACACTTTGATGCATGTTTTAGGGTTTATTATTTTGAATGTGTTCATGACCGACATATCATTGCATATTCTATAAGAGATAACAAGTTCTTTGCAGGTACTTGTGTGAAGTAATTCCTTGGTAATCTAAGGCTACCGACATTGACCTTAGATTCTTTGTTGCTACTCAAACGTTCTTAGATCTTCATGATTTCAGTTATTTTGATCTAGATACCGACATTTCATAGGTCAATTAATTGAGAATATAGTTAAGTCGATACCGACATTTCACTTAACATGGCAAGTAAGAGAACGTAATACGGTTAATGACCTAACGTCATTGGCTTAACTGTGAGTGCATTCATCTTTAGTCATTGACATTGTTTTGGGGTGATTGAAGCATATCTAGTGGTGGAGAGAAGTTCCTAGCTATTGTTTCTCTCATATTTACATCCATATTCACTATTTAATATTCTGTTTTCAGCAGTACTTCTGTTTTATCTATTTTTGTTCTCCAATCAAAACAACTCCGAATACCCTAAAAATTTGTGTGGTAGTCCGCCACTGTGTCTAGTTACTGTGTATTTAATTTCATAATTTTTGATTGAGTCTAGATTAGTTAATTAATTAGGTTTCTGCTCCTAGGTCGAGTCTGCCAGATTTCTGGTTTACGCGTCTGTTTGTGTTTCTTGTGTGTTTAAGTCTTAGTATCACCAATCCTCTGCGGGTAATGACCCCTATTTGCCGTTTACTACATTGATATAATTGATTTGATAATAGGGTATCTTTGTAGGTGCTTTTGTGCCTATCACATCTGGCACTAGCTTACATCTGTGATGTTTCCCTGTATGTCTTGCAGGAGGAGTTCCATGTCCTTGTCATAATAATCATGCAGAGCTTGCATTATAATCTCTCGATCCCATACCTGCATGCACAATTTGAATTCTTATTATTAACAGCTAATGATCAAGTACTATTTGATTGTTTATCTTACAAGCTGGGACAACAAGTGCCTCCTTACATGGTGGAGATTGGATTTGTGCCTGTACCAACGCAAGTCTATTGTGTTTCCTCCTTCATCAGTCGTGAATCCGACATGCATAGGCTGCGAAAAACAAGAAGATCATCATCATGAACATAACAACCTTCAGTTAATGAAATCCTCCATTGTTCTCCAAACAGCTACAGATTCATGTATGTGTGTGTATATACCTGATGGAGATCACCCATAAAGTGTGACAAGAATAGCAAGGCCTCAGTCATATTATCTGCAAATAAAAAGTCAATGACAAAGAGACCATGTTGAGTGATGTTGTAGTACAATACAAGAAAGCTAGCCATTGACAAAACTTCAAGCAATTGATATCATCAATATAGAAGTGCAATTAATTTTGTTTTTTAGCTTCCGTACATCGATGGTCAGATGTTCCTTCTGTGTAGTGCAAAAGCTGAGATGTGAAATTCTGGACTGCACCAGCAACACACATGTCCTTGGAGCCATGTTGATCATGGCAATCTTCTGTCAATGCATATCCCAAATGAAATTAATTACTGCATTAACTTAATCTCCGATAATTCTCGATTATATGCAGTCTAATTAGGCTTACTTGAGTACTCAAAGTTGCAAGCATTATCAGGTGTGTCAATGAAGTGAAGAGGGCTAGTCCACCGGTATCTGTACCAGTGCCTGATCTGGTCAGGCCACACACACAGAGCCGACAAATCGCCATTGACATCATGAGGTAGTAAATTTTCAACAGCTTCTGCGGCTTCAGGCTGTAGAAGTGCCTGCAGTTGCGGTTCATCCATAATTAGCTCCAACCAAAACTCACAAGTACGTTAGTGTCACTTTGGGTACGTTGAGCAATATGATCATGATGCTATATGGGGTATTCGACATAGAATTTCTTATAGGAAGTTTTTAGTGTGGTTAGACTATTGCAAAGCTCATTGCATCAAGTTCTAGGTTCATGGTGTCAATGTGCCAAACAGAACAAGACCAAATTGGGAGAAGAACGGAATTGACATTACCTGTGCAATCCGGCAAGTCATGATGTGACCCTCTTTGCTCCATCCCTGAGCTCTGGGAACTAAAATGCAAACAAAAACGAACAACAAAACAAATCCATCAGAATAGAAACTTCCCTGCTTAAATGGCCAAATGTTATGATCGAGGACACACTATACAGATTATTTATAGGCCTTTGGCAGGACTTACGTAAAATTACAAGTCACCAAAGGTTGTCAATGAGTACAAGTTTGATATAACCACTATTTTAAGCGTACCCCAAAAGTTGACCTTTAACACAAGCAAGGTGGGTTTATTGGGTATATTCTGGCATAATGGGAGCATCACCAACATATGAGGAATACATCAGTACATTAAGCAGATGACTCGAACATTAAGGAGCTTCAATAGCTTATAAGTGCTTCTGAAGATGCATCATCATCTCTATCCTTTCTGACTGGTAAATCCATTTGAAGAGAAATTTCTCTGCTTTATTGACCAAATGTTATGTTTGTCCAATATGCGGACACTACATATACATAGGGCTTTGGCAGGACTTACGTAAATTTACAGGCCACCAAAGGTTGTCAATTACTACAAGTTTGATATAACCACTATTTTACCAACATGTGAGGAATACATCAATACATTAAGCAGAGGACTTGAACAATGAGGAGCTTAATAGCTCATTAGCTCCTTATCACTTGTACGCAGTAAATGCCCTACCCTTTCTGTATCTTCATGCTCCAGCAATTTTTGGTTCAGAGAAGATATGATTGAGGGTAGCAGCCAAGCGGACCCCACTTTGAGCTAGCCGCTTCTCCACTATAGGCAGCCGAGAAACGAAGTAATCATCTGAAAATAAATCACATGATTAGTAATAAAAACTCAATATGCAGAGCATCAAAAGAAAATGCTGCATGTCCACATGATATGATCATGTAAATATGTCTAGAATATGCAGTGATAGTTTGTCACTGATGCAAAAGTCAACTGCAGAAAACCAATAGATTATTGAGTTAGAGTTCAACATTATTGAGAAACTTATTCTTTTTCCACATCATTATTGAGTTAGGGTTCGATATCAAATTAGTTTACCATTTGTTCAGAAAGAAGAAACAAGAAAAAGGAAAATACCATTCAGAGTGCTTCCGGGAGTGGCATTCCTGTAAGCAAATTTGCATGCCAAACGAATGCTTTCAGCAGCATACCTGCAAGACCAACGGCAAATGAAATCATATCTAGACATGCCCCATTTCTATACTAGATTTTAACATGTTAATTTCATTTCTACAAGATACAAAATGTAACTAACAGAATGCATTGATGTATAAGAGCCACATTAGTCTTAACTCTTTCGGCCATGATAAGACATTCAAATGATTGGCGCCAAATTGAAAAATCAAAAATGCATGATTTCAGGACCAATCAATTGCTAGAATCTATTTGAATCCTCCAGGATCATCACAACTTTCAACAGCTTCGAACAATCAACTTGGTTATCAGGAGATTAAAATCAAGTAAAACATACAATGCCATATACACCCGTATCCGTGAACTAAAAATTGGAAAGTTGAAAGACCAAGTATTGCATATTACGTATACAGTATAAAGCATATCAAGCACTTCATGTTACTAGCATAAGAAGCATCTCAAAGCATCATGTTACACACAAACCGGTACCAAGCAATCAATGAACTAAAAGGAAGATGTACATACTCATTTGGACATACAGTACTCCAATTATTTGCACAAAACTCCCATGATGACATATCACTGAACCAAGCATCCTATGGATAGTTAACAGAAAGAAATGTAAGTGCCACATTGCTGCATAGGTAAATTAACCTCTTGTAAGATCAAAAGTTCAATAAACAACAAAAAAGAAACTAAACAAAAATCAGAGATGAACTTTGCACCGTAATATTCCTCTGAATAGTCTCTATCATGAGTTCAAGATCTTTCCCATAGATTGTCTTTACAGCAGATTCAATGATCATATTATCCCATACCTGAAACAAAACATTCTTTTAGAGAACATAACTTATTCTGCTTTTAAATAACACAAATAAAACTCAAAAACGAGCATATAATATCTGGTCACTGCTTCGCACAATCATTCTTATTGAAAATAAAAGCAGAAAGAAAGACCAGTAAACTAAGTGGAAGTATAGGGGAAATAGTCCATGATGTGGGCTAATCATATATATGTATTTTTGAATTTGCAGTTGCACCACTATGCTGGTAAGTAAGGATAGTATGGCTTACATGGTGAAGATTTGTCTTCCTGTGATACCAACGGACTATTATTGTGTTCCCCCCTAGGTCTCCAGTGAAACCAACATGTAGGGGCTGTCAACACCAAACATGACATTCAGGAAAAATGATAATCCCTCTGTCTCATATGTAATTGACTCATTCCATGATTTGCTTCTCTTATAAGGCTTTAAAGTTTGAAAGAACAAGTATGAAGAACAGACCTGATGGATATCCCCAATAAAGTGAGACAAGAAAAGAAGTGCCTCTGTTAAGTTGTCTGTCACAAAAAAACAAAAAGATGAAGGATTTTGATATCCAGGAAATTAATATTTCACAGTTGGGAGGTGTTGAATCCAACAAATACGGGTGCTTACATTTTGATTTTGAGATGGAATCCTGATAAGTCAAAAGCTGCATCGTATAGTTGTTAATTGCTGCAGTTACACATCTACCTTTATGTCCAGCAGAGTCATGGCAATCTCCTATTATATCAACATGAATCAAAGTAAGAGCAAGAACCTCAGCAGAGTAGACAGTGGGATTAACATAAGCACCAAATGTAACTGGGAGGCACAAGTTACTGAACTAATAACATATGCATATTACCACAATTGAGGATACATCAAAAATAGCATCACTGAACCATTGGAAACCAGCTACTTACTGCTGTCCTTGAAGTTACACAGAAAATCCGGTGTGTCAACATAGTGCAAAGCACTACTCCACCGATAGTGAAAGCGAATCTCATCAGGCCAGGAGCAAACTGCAGCAAGATCACCTCCAGCAGATTCTGGTAGTAATTCTTTCACAGCAGCTACAGCATCTTCACTAAGAAATCCCTGGAGAAAACAAATGTTTCACATCAGAACTCCAACACCATTGAAGATTCCAAACCCACCTCATCGCCATCTTCACAGTAACAATGTAGGCAAAAACATGTCTTTAAAACCTCCATTCCTTCCTTTACTTCATCCACACAACCTTTCAAACACATTTTGCTCCAACTTTATGGTATTGTAATTTCTACTGCCCAATTATAAATCCATCCCATTATCCACTATTGTCAGTTACCCACATCAAATTTTACTGGCCAATCCATCTTGTAGCTATATTGTTTACAAATACTAAAGCAAGATCACATCATTGTACTCATACATTTTCAAAGCAGTATCATATAAAACCAAGAACACCCAGTATTTAAAACATAAAAAGATAAATAAAGATGAGTTCTTTAGTAGTGTAGAAACTCACTGACCTCTGCTATCTTGCAAACTGCATAGTGGCCTTCTTTGCCCCAACCCAGAATTCCTGGCACCAACACAAGAAACCCTACCACACTTCCACTCCACCACACCCCAAACAAACCCATATGTCTATAAATATGGTAGCTTTTCGGGTTTGGATTGAATCAAAGTCTCCTACTTCCTTCTTTTTTTTAATTTTTTTCAATAAAGTTTACAGAAGAGAAAAGCAAAATCCAGTTCTATTTGATACAGACACGACATGTCGTTACTACCCGTTTGAAGAAGAAGACGAGTGTGTCGACGTCGTCTTTTCAAAGGAAATTTCACTATAATCCTCAAATTTTCGACCTAAGTTATTTTCATTTGTTTTCAACCACGTTGTGATTCATTTGTTTTTTAATTAAAATTCAGTCCATCTGACTTTCACAAATATTAGTGAGATTTCAAACCGTGACTCTCACGATGTTAGTTAGGCTAGCTAACCAACAAGTCACGGCTCACTGATATTGTTGTAAAACTTAATAAAACGAATAATATAATAATGATGATGACCTCGTTATAGTGTTTGAAAGACTCTGATTCTATAGACTTTACTAACTTTTTTTTTTTTTTCTTTAAAAAGAGGATCAATAGTGGTTCCCCACTTACCCCCCAGGAGACTCGAACCCGCGACCTAACGGATGCAGGTGAAGCAGCTTACCACTGAGCTATGCTTCTTGTCTAGATAGACTTTACTAACTTCATAATCAACGATGTAGTGATGACCTCATTATAGTGTTTGACATGCGATGTAGCTATGCTTATACTCAATATATCATGATGTGCTCAAATTAACGTGGAACTACTTTGATCAGTTCGTTGTATCAAATGTCACCAGTAGTCCGGAATGATGAGACGTCATTCATTGGTCGCATACCTCGACAGTTTCAGTGTCAAAATCACCAAAGCTTTCGTTGGGAAGGGATGAAACAACTATGGTAATTGGTAAATGTTGGAAACAAAATAGTAACCTACTTCCACGACGACACGTCGTTTTATCACTGCCCCGAATGATGTAGATCCCTAAAACAAATTAGCTAGTCATAGCTGACAATCAATGAAGGCGGTAGTGGTAACAGCCCCCGGCGGACCGGAGGTCCTCCAAGTACAAGAAGTAGAAGACCCACAAATAAAATCCGACGAGGTCCTCATCAAAGTGGAGGCCACCGCCCTCAACCGAGCCGACACTTTCCAGAGGAAGGGAGTTTACCCGCCTCCTCCGGGTTCCAGTCAGTACCTCGGCCTCGAATGTTCTGGAACCATCGAGGCCGTTGGAGAACACGTGTCACGCTGGAAAGTCGGGGATCAGGTAATTTCTGTGCGTTTGGTTTGCATGAAATTGAGAAATGTGATTATAATGGTTTGGGATTATGCAGGTGTGTGCTTTACTTAGCGGAGGAGGGTATGCCGAGAAGGTGGCTGTTCTGGCGGGGCAGGTTCTTCCTGTTCCGCCTGGTATTTCTTTGAAGGATGCTGCCAGCTTTCCGGAGGTGGCGTGCACAGTTTGGTCTACTATCTTTATGATGAGCCGGCTATCTTCGGGCGAAACACTCTTGGTGATTAACTAACTTGCTTTTTGTAATATGGTGTGTTAGTGTTACATTGCAAATGCTTATATTAGCATAAAGTCATAGGCTGCTATACATATTTTGTATAACATACATCAAGCCGTGAGCTGTCTGATTGTTTAACAATTCAAAATTCAACACGATCGGATGACTCAGTTTGATGTATGCTATACACATATGTATAGTAGAAAAGTCCAAAGTTACAAACAAAGGTCTGCATTTTTGGCATAGGATAGTTGAACGAGTGAATTGCTTTAGCTTTGTTGCAATAACTGAGGTGAACTTTCAGGTTCATGGGGGCTCAAGTGGAATCGGCACGTTTGCAATTCAGATTGCTAAATACCGGGGAGTGAGGGTATTTGTCACAGCAGGTAAGGTATACTTGGTCTCATGTGGTGCGGAATCGTTTTTCATGTATTGAAGGATAGTGATCTTGGATCATCAGGTAGTGAGGAGAAGCTAGCAGCTTGTAAGGAGCTTGGGGCTGATGTAGGTATCAATTACAGGACGGAGGATTTTGTTGCACGTGTGAAGGAAGAGACCAGTGGCAAAGGTTTGTTCTATTTATTAACGCCTGATTAATATCACTCGAGAGAAGAGAACTATACCCTTCTGTGTTCTTTTAGTTACTGTTGTGTCTGATAAACATATTGGTATATGCTCATTGGCAGGTGTAGATGTCATCTTGGATAGCATTGGGCAAGCCTATTTTAAACGTAACCTCGACAGCTTAGCTTTTGATGGGAGGCTTTTTGTTATTGGGACCTTGAGTGGCTCTGTCACAGAGCTAGATCTTCGTGTGGTGCTTTCAAAGCGCCTCACCATCCAAGGTACTAGATTTTAGTACTTCAGCCTTTTTGCCTCAGATATTGGTTTTCTGCATTTCCCATTGACAGATGACACAGTATCTATGATACTTTATCATGAAATCTGAATTTGAGAGGAAAATATTATGTGGATATCCATGTTTGAGAATGCTTTGTGATTTTAAGTATCCTTGTGGCTATTAATATCAAGCATTTTCAGAAGTTCTCTTATCCCTTGTATTGTGACCTTTTATGGAGTTGATGTTTCTTAGTAAGCACAATGTGTGTCCTCCAACATCGGTTCTTTTGTTCCTTGTTAGTGTTATGTCAGTACATTTCAGTATCACACGTCATCTTGCATATCTGCTTCCACAACAGTAATCAAATCTTGAGTTCAGTATTGACACCTTTGTGATAACCCTTGTTGTTTGCAAAGAGCTGCTGCACTTTGTTTAGATATCTCTAAAATATTATTGTTGGGCATGCAGCGGCTGGTTTACGGTACAGAAGTCCAGAAAACAAAGCGGTAATTGTTAGAGAGGTGGAGGAGAATGTGTGGCCTGCAATTGTGGCTGGCAAGGTGAAAACTGTTGTCTACAAGCGTTTCCCATTATCTAAAGCCGCTGAGGCTCACCAGCTATTGGAAACTAGCCAGCATATTGGAAAGATACTACTCTTCCCATGATGCTTCAGACCTCATGCACCCAAGTTCCATGTTATGGGAATAAAGCAAAGGTTAATATGACTGTTTGTTTGCTATGTTTACGCTGTACTCCAATTTTCTTCTACACAAACATACAATTTGTAGTCTCGTGCTTCGTGCTCTCCCTGGAATACTTATGAAACTGCTTCATCTCAGTAAAATAACGATACTGTATACTAATACTAAACATTTGTGTTCTTGCCTTCTGTTGGATTAATGTTACTTATTTCTTCACCGGTAAAACGCCTAACAGAATGTCTATGATAGGGATAATGTCACTGTGATTATCATTTCACAAATCTGAAACACCGTGGTACAATGCATCACAAGATCAGAAAAATTCTCTTAATCTTTCCTGGCCAAGGCAAGATTGCAAGTTACTGTTGTACAGTACTATAGTTTGACAATGCCACTCGTTGAATTCATCCTAGGTTCTAAACGAACAAAATCTTGAACACACCCACCAAAGACACGTCGTTTGCTTTCACTACAAAGCCTGCCGGAAAGAACACAAACACAGACACACAGTTGAATCTGAAAGTCAATGAAGGCCGTAGTGATAACAGTCCAAGGTTGACCGGAGGTCCTCCAAGTACAAAGTAGAGGAGCCATAACTCACAGACGACGAGGTTCTCATCGTATCAAAGCGGGGGATCAAAAGCTAGTGTTGATGTATGCATGGGGTTTGGTATTATGGGTGAAGATGATGGAATGGTGGCCGGCAACCCTATGCAAGCTTAGAGGTGACAATCAATAATAGTAGTCTGCTCCCCACAATTTTATAGAGAAAATGAGGAATCTACTTGAGTAACAAGAGAATAGAACCAAATTGGGGAAGAAGGATTGGAAATGGGAAATAGAATTACTTAACATGTGGCTGCTTCAACACCATTGATAGTGTTTTGTAGTGTTGGCCACGTAAAGAGAACAGTTACTATGTCACCATGTACTTCTATCGTTTCTCCTCAACTTAAACTTCCTACACCATCCTCAACTTAAACTTATTAAACTGCTTAGTCCAAAAAAAACTTAAACTTAAACTTAAAACTCAAATTGTTGAATAAAAATGGTTGATTTGTGTATAAAATTCCTGGCTCCATTCTCTGGCCGTGAGCTTTACAACAAGATAGTCCGTAAGAAAATCCGGAACTATATTCACAACAAAACAAACTGATTATCAATATATATAACTTTATACATTGTATACGTGAAATGAAAATTACGCCATATTATTAGTTACACGAATATACGATTTGAATGATATGATTAACATGATATACTGCATATATTTGAACCATCATTACTTCATTAGTAAATAGAATTTGAACTTTGAAGATATTACATATATTACCATCATTTTGTTTTTTAAGAATATATTAGAACCATCATTGGTGAATAGAATTTAGTAGTTAGAGAGGACGTTATGAACATATGAAGGGATAAAAGTACACGCACTACGGTCGAGAGAGGCTAGCTCGTCATCTGTGGTGTAGTTTTGTGAAAGTCGACAGGTTAAGTACTAGTTGCTATATAAAGGGTGTCATTAGCCTTGTTGGTACTCGCACAATCAAACACAGTTTTGAGACTTCTGGAGTGAAAGCAAAGGGGTTTGAGAGGAATTAGGTTAAGAATTTCTTGATCATCGATCAGCCAAAATGATATGTCTAACGGTTTCTCAGTGGGGTTCGACTATGGCGCCCATCATTTTCTTCTTCACCTGCTTCTGGATCCCATTCATGCAGTTCAAAGAAGATCTAGCCGGAATAATTAGTGAAGTTCTTTTTCTCACAGCTGATATGTTCAAGCCACAGGATCATCCTTCCTGCAATCTAGACCAGCTGAGTCTTCCTGTGGCTAGATTCCAGGACTTGCAGGATCATTGCAGTACCAAAAGGAGTGGACACGAGGCCGAAACCTGCTCAGTCTGCTTGGTGGAGTTTGAGGATGAAGATGCGGTGAGCCAATTGTCTAAGTGTGGGCATGTTTTCCATATGGATTGCATAGAAAAGTGGATGGAGGGAAATCACTTCACTTGTCCACTTTGTAGGTCATTGTTCTTCAATGTGAATAGTGGTCATGTGAAACGTGATGTTGATTTTCTTCCACATTCTTGGATATATTGATCAGTTGAGATTAAGAATTAGTTCTTTCTTACTGACGCTCTCGTAGAGAATAAGCAGGAAGTGGTATACCAAGTGCTGCCATGTCCCCTCGAGATAATTATGTGCTTCATTATTAAAGACAAGGACGGAAGTGCATGCTGGTTTTCTCTTTTTGGGTTTAGGGGTTTCCATAGTATAATGTAATTGACTGTTATTATGTGATTAACTGATTATATATACATGTTCCTCGTTGATCAATTTAAGATGCATGTTTCCCTCTTTGTGCCTCATGCACCTAGGTTCTATGTTCTAGGAATAAAGCAAAGGTTAATATGACTGTATTTGCTATGTTTATGATAGTTGTACTTGTATTTTCTGATACACAAAGCTTAGTCTGTCATACAGTTTGTGATCTCGTGCTTCATGCTCTCCCTGGATTACTTGTGAAACTGTTTCATCTCAGTAAATAACGATACTGTATGATAGACTATGCTTATGTAATCTCAGTTATATGACTGTATGTTTATGATGATTGTACCTGTGTTCTTGCCTTCTGTTGGATTAATGTTGCTTATTTCTTCGCCAGTAAAACGCCAAACAAAATGTCTATTGATAGGGGATAATATTATATCAGTGTGATCATCATTTCGCAAATGTGAAACACCGCAGTACATTGCACCACAAGAACACGAAAATTCTCTCAATCTTTCCTGGCCAAGGTAAGTTTGCAACATACTGTTGTACAGTACTGTAGTTTGATAATGGCACTAGTGAAATTCATCCTTGAACTTCCATCGATCAACTTGTGGATTTCGATGCACTCTTTTTGGAGGTTCTAAACGAACAAAATCTTGAACACACCCACCAAAGACTACTAGATCAGAGGTTGACATGTTGAACTGTTAGAGATCTGAAATTGTAATTAGCAATAGCACTTTCTCAACAAGAAAAACGAGGGTCTAAAAAGAAGTAGAAAAATCCGAATAATGGAACACTCATGATCTCAGAAGATTCGTTCAATCATGATTTATCATTCCACACGACACGTCGTTTGCTTTCACTACAAAGCCCGCCGGAAAGAACACAAACACAGACACACAGTTGAACCGGAAAGTCAATGAAGGCCGTGGTGATAACAGTCCTAGGTGGACCGGAGGTCCTCCAAGTACAAGAAGTAGAAGAGCCAGAACTCAAAGACGACGAGGTTCTCATCCAAGTCGAGGCGGCGGCGCTGAACAAACTCGACTCGTTTCAGAGGCAAGGAGTGTTTGCACCACCTCAAGGTGCTAGTCCATACCCTGGTCTCGAATGCTCTGGAACCATCGAGGCCGTCGGAGGACACGTGTCACGATGGAAAGTCGGCGATCAGGTAACTGTAGTTGCAATTTTGCAAACGTAGTTTTTACTATTGAGTAGCTTAATTAAGTTAACTACATGATGAGCTGAAACCATTGACCATGGTTTTGGTTTTGGATTTTGTTATCATCAGAATTGGAGTTTGCTTCATTGTCCTTGTAATTAGAGAAAAAACTAGGGTCTAGGTAATGAGGTACAATCTAATTTTCATAGATTGTTATAACAATATAATAGGATCCTTTGTTATGTTCAATCAGGGAAATGAGATTTGATCTTTTTGGGATTATGCAGGTGTGTGCTTTACTTAGTGGAGGAGGGTATGCCAAGAAGGTGGCTGTTCCGGCCGGACAGGTTCTTCCAGTTCCACCTGGTATTTCTTTGAAGGATGCTACATGCTTTCCTGAGGTTGCGTGCACTGTCTGGTCCACTATTTTTATGGTTAGCCGGCTATCTTCCGGTGAAATATTATTGGTAAATTACTTACTATAATGTCGTATATAATTGTCACATTGGAGTTTGGAAATGTTGTTCTTTGAGTTGCAAGCATATGTGGTTGCTTATCTCTGTCTCTGAGGCATAGCTTTGTGTATCCTTCACACTTTCGGATTTTAGATTCATGGGGGCTCCAGCGGAATTGGTACATTTGCGATTCAGATGGCTAAATACTGGGGAGCTAGGGTGTTTGTCACAGCAGGTGTGTCATACTATTTCACATATGGCACAAAACTAGATTTCATGTATTTACATATATTGATATTGGATCATCAGGTAGTGAGGAAAAGTTAGCAGCTTGTAAGGATCTTGGTGCTGATGTATGCATCAATTACAAGACTGAGGATTTTGTTGCACGAGTTAAGGAAGAAACTGGCGGCAAAGGTTTGATCTATTTACTAACACCCCATTAGTTTTAGTCAAGAACGATTACTATACCTTTATGAGTTCTTCTCAGTTGCTGTTGTTATGAAATATGTTCTGTAATATGTCCATTGGCAGGTGTTGATGTCATCTTGGACAGCCTTGGGCAATCCTACTTTCAACGAAACCTTGACAGCTTAAATTTTGATGGGAGACTTTTCCTCATTGGCACAATGAGTGGCTCTGTCACAGAATTAGATCTTCGTGTGGTGTTGTCAAAGCGCCTTACCATCCAAGGTAGTTAGTGCTGTCAAACCTTGACAGCTTAACTATGATAGTATATCTTGCTAATTTAGTTATGCTTCCACCCCTCTTTGCAAAAAGTTGCTGCATTTTGTTCATCTCTATTGTATTGTTGTTGTGTATGCAGCGGCTGGTTTGCGAGTAAGAAGTCCAGAAAACAAAGCAGTAATTATTAGGGAGGTGGAGAAAAATGTGTGGCCTGCAATTGTGGCTGGCAAGGTGAAACCTGTGATCTACAAGCATTTCCCATTGACTGAAGCTGCAGAGGCTCACCGGTTATTGGATAGAAACCAACATATTGGAAAGATACTACTTTTTCCATGAAGACATGATTGTTGGGTTGTGTTCAAGTGGACAACATGCTTAGACCTCATGAATAAAAGGATGTGCATATATAGTGCATATATTGCGAAACCATGTTACCACTTTGCTTTTCTATTCTGCGATTAGTCTCTCATTTGGTTGTTGTTTAGCTCTTCAGCTCTCCCATGGATTCGTGTAAAATTTATTCATCTCAGTAACTGGTGATGATTACCGAAGTAAAGATGTGACTGATGCACCGAAAATATGGAGTTTTAATTGAATTCATGCATGATGCACCCACTTGCTTTAGTACAATAACAATGTCAATTACATTGTTGCAACTCACGAGTAAGGTGCCAAACAAAATTCGTGAGGGACTTATCAGTATCAAATCAGGTAAACAGCACATAAGGGAAATCAGTATCAGATTTGAAACACCAATATACCATTGCCCCTAGGAAGGATCCTTTTCACTGACTTTGGTGTAAAGAGATGATAACTCAATTGCTGCATAGAGCTTGAACAGCTAAACTCTTTAACACACCAGGACAAGGATCACCCAAGGTTTCTGTAGAGATGGTAATTGAACATTCTTCTTCGCCAAGGCAAGCCTGCAAGTTTATATAGAAATAAAGTTCTAAGCATGCTTATTCAAGCTTTCTACAACTCCTGATAAAAAATGAACAAATTTCACGTTACAATAGGAATAAGCAAAGGTTCCTCTCACCTGCTCAATTATTGTTAAGACATCGGAATGGCAGGTTCCCGTAGTGAAGGTGACACCACAGCTTCCTATAGGAGATCCATAGCTAGCAAAGATGACTGAAGTAATGTGCCATCCTTGGTCACATGTCAGTTGAACTTCAGGCTTTTGAGAGATGAATTCAGAGTTTGGTTTCCAAGAATTGGCAGGCGGAGGATCAGTGTCTGATACGTATGCACATATCTCCTGGCCAGTTCGTGTCCTCACAGAAATCTTTGAAGGGTCACCCCCAAGCTCTTCATGTAGAACTAGAAGATTCTCTCCATCATGTACCCAAGTACGAGGAATATGGTACCTAAACATCATAATATCCTCATTCTCATTAGCTAAAATCCATGATTATAGAAATGACTGAAAGAAGCAAAGCGTATATCCAATCTTACAAAGTTTGAGCTGGTTGTCCACAGTTCTTTAGACATTTATTTGCATCATAGGCTCCCCTGTAGTCGCAACCACTACTACTGTTGCAACCAGTAGAGGGTGAGAGATAGGTGGACCAATATCTCCCTATGCCCTGCCCATTAACCCAGGCCTGCCCCTTTCCCATGCTAGCAAGATCTAATGCCAAGGGACCCTTTCCTTCAGGAGCAAGGAATGAAACCTGAGAATCAGGTAAGAAGATAGTCATCAACCCAAGCAAGTGAAAAGAACATCCAACCAAGCATGTCAATTGTTTACCTTGTACCACATCAAAGTTTGACTAACTGGTGGATTTGCTCCTGTAGTCCACAGTGAGCTATTTGTAAGACTTATGTTAGCCAATCCAAGGTATTCCCCTTTAAGTCCTACCTGAAAATCAGGAAATATCAAGTATATAATGTGATACCATACTTGTAGCATAAATCGAAAAGCTGTTGGAGGAAGAAGGGAAGGATTTTGAAACTCAGTAGTTCTCATCTAGAAGCTGTTAGAGTTGAACCTGGTAGGTCCATTCTTCACCAGAAAGATCAACTTTTCCAGTGTCTAAGTCGCCAATAGCAACAAAGAAAATTCCTGCTCCTGCAATATCGAACCACGGTCCATAGTTCTGTACAATTACACACATAATTAGCAAACCTAATAAAGAATTTTCTCAATGCTGTATCAGCGATGTGTATGTTAAAGAAGATGGTAGTCCATGAATGTTAACATCAAATAGTAGTATGTACCTGTACACCAATCATCATACTCAACATATCAATGGTATTGTTTCCAGGGTTCAGAGCAACCAGCTCATTAAGGATGAAGCTAGCATCTTCATGGTTGCCATATCCAAATCCTGTAACATGATGAAGATTCTTAATGATACAAAGAAGCACAAAAGGAACAGTATGTTATTTGAAAGTTCTATCTACATAAGGACTAAAGTAATGGTGGCAAGTCTTTTACTCCACTACAATTTGATGGCAAGAGTGCCTACCTATAGGTTTTTGTTTACAAAAATTAGAGCAGCGTGTCCCAGGCTCTCAATATTTAAAAAAAGTTCTGTCCCTTGATCAGGTCCAATGTTGATACTGCCAGTATGGTGAAGCACATCAAATGAGTTGTCATATTAGTCCAAACTACAAACAACTAAAGCAAAACTGCAAAAGTATGCCGGAGATTTGTTCTGTAACATTTACCTTATTGAGTACCATAAGAAATCACTAGTATCTTTCGTGGTACTAATCTGCTCCAGTAAGCCTGGGCTACTAAACGAACCGTTACTCCAACTACCAACTGTTTCTTTGTACCATCCCCATGAAGATGGTTCCAGTGTTGTGCTGGCAAAAATAGGATCTCCAGCAGTTCTATGTGAGACAACCTTCAAGGATGACCATCGTTGTGAGAAAAAGTTTCATAAAGATGGCCAATAAAGACGTGTAATTGTTAATGAGACCCTCAATTATGATGAACATAATGCACCGTCTCTCTTCAGTTGATCATATATATGTATATATTGAACACGTCAGATGAAATACTGCATTGCAGTAGGAATATAGGAGGTACCTTGGCAGTGTTGAATATGACATTCTTACAATCTGGAAGAATGCTCACAGACCAAGCTGGAAGGAAATAAACATGTCCATTGAATGTGACATTTGCATCTGAGCTACTTCCATAATTGGCAAGAAAGGCTGCACATTCATTGGAATGTTTATAATAGATATGTGCCTGACACCAAAACAAAACATAAGTCAAAATGGAGTAAGAAGCAAGATCAAAGGAAAAGAATGGTTAAAACTGAACTATAAAGACACTGGATTCAAAGACCAGATAGATTATGGCAGTCTTAATGAAAATATGTTCGCCACCTCTAAATGTACTCCAAGTTGCAGTTGAGTCGGATCAGAGCTGATCAGATACTCTTCACAGTGCTTTATTGCCTTGTGCAGATCACGAAGATGACTCCATTTTGGCTGTCTAAGAAAACCTGCATAAGAAGATGGAATGCAATTCCTATTAACAAAAGGACTAGTGCATTTTCTAACCAAGAGCTGGATAGTTTACCATATTCATCTATAGGAGCATCATAATCATAGCTTGTTGCAACCAAAGGGCCTCCAGCTGTTCTTCCAAAGTTGGTCCCACCAAAATACTGAAAGGAAATAAGAGAAATCATATGATGATGATCATGCTAGTCTGTCTACCAATCAAACTGGATTACAGAAACAGAATCTTGCATAGCTTACCATATAATAGTTTTGAAATGTACCACCTGTTTCAAAAAACCGCGCAACAGCGAAAGCAAGATCCTCAACAGGTCGATAAGGAATTGGATTGCCGAATCCAAGGAACCTACAAGTTAGAGATAATCTTTAGTATTGTGTGTTTCTAAAATGAACTAAAAGCTGGTTTTAGAGATAATCTTTTGACAGTTGAGTACGCATGCTCTATCATGAGAAAGATTGATTCTCTTTCAATGAATTGTAAATTTGTATTTACCCGGCCCGTGAAGACATTGATTGTTGAATGTTATAGCACTTTGGTGAAACTTGTTCGACTTTACTGTCTCGAGTATGTTGCATGATACTTTGTTTTTTTTATTTTTTTATTTTATTTATCAAATATTGACAGAATAATTGTTAAAGAGAAACAGTGTGTGAGAGATAGCTAGGGAGAGGTGTCATGAAACATTAGGGTTTTCTCTAGGATTTGCTAGCTAGTGCAAGTCCTTTTTATTAATCAAACAAACTTGATCCATTACATGAGCTCTTTGTCTAAGATGGAGTACTTACGTACATGAGTACGTAGTACCAGTACTTAATTAACCGTTTGCTTGATGATCATGGTGATCAAAACCTAGAAAGAAATAAAGATGTAGTGCAACTATATAGATACTTATAAATTAACTAACATAACGATATTTATAGAGTTACAGAGCACGTCTACTGCATAATCAAGCTCCTAAAAATGGCGGCCTCAGCGCTATCAGCATCAATTGTAGCGAGCAGTTGGGACAGTCTCTCGCTCAAGTCTTCAACCTCTGTCTGTAAGTTTCTGATGTAGCTGCAGGTCTCTTGTAGAACCTTGGAAGCTGATACCTGCACAACCAAGTACAGTCGACATTCGACAGTTAGATCTCATTCCCATTAACTAGCTAGCTACAACAACAACATCTGGCTTTTGACGTATAAACAATCTTTCTACAACCACCCTTAATTACATCTATCTGTCTTTCCCGGCCATTTTCTATCTTCTGCCGGCCGGCCGGCCTGAGTTAGATAACAAAATCACATAGGGAGACCGATGCTAGCTTACGTACCTGATCGGAGCGCCTGTCGCGAGTCTCAGGAACCAACTGGCGCAACTTAGAGACGAGCTCGATGATCTGGTCATCTCTGATTGATGGACTTCCCGATGACCGGCTTGATGACCTTCTGCTAGACATGATCGATCGTTCTAATTCCTGCTATATGTATCAGATCAGTAGCTAGAATGGCTACTTAGTTTATATATCAGCCTCGCGTTTGCCAAAGCTTATGAGCATGCTAGAGTATATTATGTAGTAGTAAGTAGAGTAGTACCGGAGGAGGAGGAGGAGGAGGAGGAGAAAAACCTAGAGAAGCAAACTCTGAGATAGAAGGGGAGTAGGGGACGAGGAAGAAGAAAGAGCAGAAGCAGAAGCAGAAGAACGAGTAGCGCACAGTGGTAGTTTGTCTTAAGAAAAATGTATATAGGGTTATCTCTGGATCTCTTTTTAAACAATTTTTTACAGTCCTAGGTTTAGGTAGCAGCAATAATAATATTGACAAAGACAATAGAGAGTTAGGTTGTATATATCTGCAAAGACTCTCTCTCCCGGGTTAAGGCACACGAGTTTCATGCTATACACAGGGAAATCCTAAGTTAGTGATGATAGTGGTAGTAATAATGGGGTTCATTCGGTTATCTCAAATTGTTGAGTCTGCCAAAGGCCCAAAGCCTGTTTCAGCTCTTGTTTTTTTTGTAAACAAGAACAAGCAAGCTAGTAGCGTTAACTTGATCTGAGTTCAACGGTTGGTTGCAGTTGGGTTAATATCATCATGCGAATATTGAATATGAGAGAATATGCATGTGTGAAAGCAGAAAGAGAGAGAGCTGGGACGTGTACGTGAAGAAGCACAGCTTTACCTAATGGATAGTGTGTAATGTGTGTGATGGATGGAGAGAGCTAAAGAGAGACACACTAAGATATGTGAGTTATTTTTCTGGGGGGCATGGAAATTGGAAAGAATCACAGTTCTGTACCCATATATTTGCTTTTTCTTGTGTACTGGAGCTTGATGGCAATCTGTCCAGTCACTTAATATTCGCACTTGTGACTCTTGTCCTCTTCATCAACCTCTCAAACGCCAGCAGTCCAGTAGTATTAGTGTATTTACCATCCCCCAGTAATTACAAATTAAACGATAAATAATTTTGATCATTTCATTAAGGGAATTGATCGAATACATAAGTAGAGATTAATTTGATGCATACATATCCTTCGTATAATTAACCCATAACCCGACTTCGATTCCAAGTTCTCGGTCAAGTATAAATTACTGACAAAATCTTTTCTTCTTCTTCTAAACCTTAAAAGCAAGTGTGTATATAAAATGTTTCCATCCCATGAAATAATATCCTCATTCATCATTACAATATCTGGTCACGGTCATTGCTTCGTTCTAGATCGATCTAATCTGTAATTATTCAGCTCAGGAAAAAAAAAGAAAAAAAAAGAAGGTTTTGCTGCACCAAGAAAATAAAGCTGGTAAAGCTAGTGGAACAGTCTGAATGTCGAATGTCTCTTCCTGAAATCTCTCTTTCTAGATTCTAGGGTTAGCAAGCTAGCAAGGTTCTATGATCATGTATGCCTGTATGGCCCTGTGAAGCTCCAGCTGCTCCACAATCCACTCGATCCCAGACCTGATGTGAAAAATCGCAGAAAGCTAGACAACAAGTAAAACCCTACAAGTAATTAAGTTGGGCATTTTTGTTTTTCTTCTTGTTTTGAACAAGCAGCAGCGAGCCAGCTAGCTAACCACTGAACATGATGGGTTGAAAATTGGGTTACAATGAAGCTAGCTAGTTAGACTGCTAGAGACAACGTAACAGAACAGAACTTTGGGTCATGGTTAGGATTTAGCTAGAGTTACTGTTATAAGAGTTACTGTTATATATAGGTAGATGATCTAGGGTTAGGGTTTCAAGGGAAGAAGGTAGCCAGGCGAATCCATCACAAATGCGTAAAAATAAGAAAGCAAGCAAGGAGAAAAGGTTAGAGGAATTTGAAGTCTGTATAGGAGGAAGGGAGGGGGAGGGAGAGGGATGGAGAGACACGAAGGCTATGCCCCTTGCAAGCAAGCAAAGCTTTTCTGATATGAACTTTACATCAAGTCCATCAACAGCGCTAGCAAGAATTATTTATATTTTCTAAAGTAAAGTGATTTTCTTTTTCTCCCTAGAATTCAAAGTGTTGGAACAAACTTAACCCAGATTTCAGATGCTAGATTCTTTTTATAGAAAATTTTCATTTAGTACTAATTGTAACTCTTTATTGCCCATTTAAATATAAGGTAGCATTTTTTTATGTCCAAATGAACAAATTTTTATTTAAAATCTTAACAAACTAAATTATTTTAAGATTATTTTGCCTACATCATTTAAAGATGCATAGAGAGAGAAAATAGAAGAGAGAGAAGACTTGGCCCGAACCTCACCAAACTCCGGACTCCGGTCACCAGTTGCCGGAATCTAGGTATGAAATTACTACCACCAATACTTAGGTGCAAAACAGAAAAATCAGATCATGTGAAAAATTACTATCCTTAATAATTTTTATACTTTGGTGCAGAACAGAAAAATCAAATGATGGCGACTGGAAAAATCAGAAAAATCAGTAATTTTCAAATTATATATTAATTACCCCCAAAAATCAGATCATGTGAAAAATTATTACCCCCAATTATGTCTCCTTGAATAATTTTCCATGGTTATCCAAACAACTTTCTTCCACAAGTAAAAAATTACACAACCTAGCTAGTGTTGGAAAACCACAACAACGCCGGAAATCTGGCCGTCTAAATTCGTCGGAGATTGACAGCCGTCGTTGATGACGGTAATGTAATTAAGGGAGTGTGAGCTAGCCGGAGAATGAAACGAAGACCCAAAAACAAATATACGAATGGTATTGGAGTTGGGCTTACGATTCATTACGGGTTGGAAGCCCAAATTCTCCTCATGGAAACAAATCGGCATCTCTAGTAATCTGAAATTGAGAAGCACTACTTTCTTCTAATAAATATTCTGAGGGATCAAATTCTTATATGGTTTCTGAATGTCACTTTTGGACCCTGAGTCCCTGACAGAGCCATTGGTCGATGCATAATATATATCCAGCCACAAGAATGTAACATGTACGTATTGCTTCTCACTACATTGACCATCAAACACGATACGGTTGCATTTCTTGCTTAAACGAACAAGATTGCATGCGAAATAATATACATCGCATATGAATATTGTTTACATTCAATAATCCAAATGCATACACATTCAACAATTAAAAATTAAACATTCGAATCACAATTAGAATACATAATTATATAAACAAGTCAGTGAGAACTGAGAATATGCATGCTGGCTCAGAGCAATGAGGGAGAAACGTCCATGTTGTTCGAAGCATCCATCGCCGCTATAATCTGCATATTCTCCCAAGGCTTCCAATGCCGCACCCTTTGGTTGACAAACCAGTTTTTTATTTGCTTCTGGTCTAGACCTGTCGATTCTGCGAGAGCCAACTTCTGGGACTCCTACGTACATAGATTAATCATGGGCATTTTTCATTCTTCACACTTGAGGAACTAATACAAGGGCAGGTCACGAAAAATAATTAAAACTGTTGTTCGAGGTAGTACTTACTGATGGATAAGGCCATTTGTAATGTCGGTTCCACCAATCGAACAACTGCTGCCTGGCCTCATCAGGCAGCTTTCCTTTCCTCCTCTCCTTCAACTTGAGCTCTTGCTTCAAGCTGCCCAAGTTTCCGCGGTACTTGCGCAGAATCTGACCTTTGAGCTTCCTATCTTCTACTTGAGGATCTACTGATAAGTTGTTATTCACATCAACTTCTTCTTCAGATGATCTATTATTGTTCCTATCCATACCTCCCTCTCCACAGCCTGCTCATTGTACATGAAAACTTATGTATCAGCACATTCATGTATAATTTAAACATAACAAAAACATATAAATTAAACCCTCCTCCTGTAACCAGTTAAGCAGACAACCTTTAACTCTACTTGTGCTTGAAAGAAAGGAAAAAAAAATACATAATAATTTAACTCGTAATTCATAATCTTTTCTAGGAATGATGAGCTGAATAGGACCATGCAGATTCTAATGTTCTGCGTCTGCCATGCAAAATATCTTTCATGCACAACCACAGATTACAGGGCACAAATTGGATACATAAAAGAAACAAAGCAAGCAAATACAATCAATATACAACTCCATCTGTTCGTATCAAAAAAAAAAAAAAAAAACTCCGTCTGCGTCATACTATATCAATAACAAGATTTGCCCAGAAACCCAGCAAGTAAAAGTAGTAGTTAAAACATAATTTGTATTATGCTAGCTATAGAATAATCAATAGTTATATGGTAGTTATAGTTGTTTGAACCCAGCAATGAAATTGAGTAAGAAACCACTTGAAAATATATATCAATAAGCAACGAAGTAATCAAATCGATTAATAAACCTACACAGTACGTAATAAGGATCTTTTAGTTTCGCTCCGTTCAAATATGTAAGGATCTTGGAAACCCACACCCCATGCATGGCTTGTCCACATCGATCAAACAAAACGATAAATTAAGATCTTGCTAAAGATTGACAGAATAATTATTAAACAGAAACAGTGTGGGAGAGATAGCTAGGGAGAGGTGTCATGATGATGATGATAATGATAATGATGATCTCACCTGCAGAAGAAACGGTGAGGGCGGGTTTAAATTGGGACTCGATCTTATGTAGAAACAGCATGGCTTCCTTGAAAGATTTAGAGACATCTTGCTCATACTTGATCAGCATCTCACAGTAGGCCTCCATGAACTGATCCAGAGTTGGATCTTCACCTAGGGAACCATGTCCATGCCCATTTCCACTACTACGCTGTCTACGCACCATGTGACCTATCTTCGCCGCCGACCCGCATGCTTCTTCCAGCCTTCCCAACACATCCGGTGGCGCCCCAACCTGCTTTAATTTTCTCATTTCAAAACAATTCAGGACTCTCAGATCCAGAAATACCATCATTTTTTTTTTCGGCAAAGAAAAAAAATAAAGTAAATAGCTTGTAGTACTAGCTAGGCTTTGGGGTCCTGAGACTTTGAGAGTACAAAAGCGATGTGTGTATATGTGTGTGTGTCTATATATATATATATATATATATATATATATATATATATATATATATATATATTGACTAGTAGCGGCTAGGTGTTTGACCTTTTGACAGTTAATGTAGGCGGTCAGTAGACGGTGATATAGAGGATGAGCCATGATCTTTGAATTGATAGAAGAAGACGAAGAGGAAGAAGAGCTGCCATGACCACCGTTGTTGTTGTGATCCATGAAATGGCAGCCTACCCCCGCTGCAGGGTTATTTTGGTGTTGCTGAAGATGATTATTGTGGTTTAGAGGTAGCAGAAGAAATGGAGTGTTGTTCGTGTGAAGCGAATGATGAGCATTGTTGTGGTTTGGAGGTAGCAGAAGAAATGGAGTGTGGTTCGAGTGAAGCGAGTGATGAGCATGATGATGATGGGAGGAGTTGGTAGTAAACATCAGAGGCATCATCACCGTCACCGGGAACAGCCCTCCGCCGTTATCTCCATCAGAGCCACCCTGCATTATCTCTCTGAATCTCTTTCTAGACAGTTTTTCACAATCCTAGGTTTTAGTAGCTACAATAATAATATTGACCAAGATAACACAGAGTTAGAGGTTGTATATATCTGCAAAGGCTCTCTCCCGGGTTTTAAGGTACACGAGTTTCAGGCTTTAATCAGGAAAATCCTAAGGTAGTCATGATAGTGGTAGTAGTAGTGGGGTTAGGTTTTCTCAAATTGTTGAGTCTGCCAAAGCCTGTTTCAGCTCTTGTTTTTAAGTTAACAAGAAAGCTAGTAGCCTTAACTTGCACTGTACACAGTAAATCTGAGTTCAATGGTTAGTTGGAGTTGGGTTGATATCATGAGAAAGAATATGAGAGAATATGCATGTGTGAAAGCAGAGAGAGAGAGAGAGACGATCGATCAATTCGAGGAAGAATTAAACAAATGTACAGTGTGTAATGTGTGTGATGGCTGGAAAGAGAGAGACAGAGATATGTGAGTTATTTTTCTGGGGGGCATGGAAACCGGAAAGAATCACAGTATAAGCCTCTAAGCTGGTCCTCTCCAACTGTAGTCTGTACCCATTTACTTTTTCTTGTTGACTACTGGTACTGGAGCTTGATGGCAATCTGTCCACTCACTTAATATTCGCATTTGTCTCGTCCTCTTCTTCAACCTCTCTAGAGCCAATCTAGTAGTATTTTACTGTAGATTTTTCTATTATCGTGACTGTTTTGAATTTTGAATTGTTCAACTATCAGACTACTTACAGCTTAATATATGTCTTATAAATGTGTATAGCAACTGAATCTTTACACTATTACCATCTCACACATTACAAATTAAACGAGAAATAATTATAATCATTTCATTAAGGGAATTGATCTACCTTGATCTAATACATAAGTAGAGATTAATTTGATACATACACATCATCTTCTTAATTTTCTTCTGCAATTAATATGCATGCATGCATATCCTTCGTATAATTAACCTATCACCCGCGCGCCTTCGATTCCAAATTCCCGGTGTTATAATCCCACTTCCCGGTGTTCCCTAATCTCACAGTTAGAAACAGTGATCGATATCCCAGTTTCAGACACGAGACAGTAATAGAGAGAAAAGCAAATATGGGAGCTAGACCTAGATATATAACCTTTTCAATTTTTCATGGGTTTGGTCAAGTATTATTTACTGACAAAATCTCTTCTTTTTCTTGTAAACCTTAAAACCAAGTGTGTATATAAAATTTCTCCATCCCATCAAATCATATTCTATTCATTATTACAATATCTCGTCACGGTCATTGCATCGATCTTTTGTAATTATTCAACACAGGAAAAAAACGGGGTTCTGCTGCAGCAAGAGAATAAAGCAGGTAAAGCTTCTCTTCCAGAAATCTCTCTCTTTCTCTAGGTTCTACGGTTAGCTAGCTAGCAAGGTTCCATTTCCTTTCTCTCTCATTTCTTAAAGATTGAAGCTCTATATCATGTATGGCCCTGTGAAGCTCCAGATGCTTCAGTAGGCTCCACAATCCACTCGATCCAGACCATGCTGTGAAAAATCCCAGAAAGAAAATCTCCAATCGATGGAGAACAAATTGTCTTTATTTCATTGTCTTACTGCATAATTCCTTTCTTATTTTTCTGGCATACTGACACAGTTCGTATTAGACGTTAAGTTCATGATCGTGTTGTATCAAGTAACCCTTAAACTATTGCTTAATATACATGGGACTGATGCGAGTACTGACTATATATGAGTATGGTACGTACATATAGAAACTTAGAAAGAGAGATGCAGAATACCTAGTTGGAGGAACTTAATTGTTTGAACCCCATATGCACTTTCTTTATACTTTCGTTCATACGAAAAGAAAATTACATATTAAAATTTGGAACCTCTAACACCACCCAAACCTTGATTTGTCGAACCGCACTCCTAATATGAGGAGGATGAGAACCATCCAATTCAAAATGAAGTATTATCACAAACTGAAGGGGTTGTCTACGGTACTGGAATATATATCATACACTCATTTACCATTAATTAAATAAAATAACAAGTTAAATAAGTAAAATTTACAACATTGCCAATAAAATTACTACACTTATTTTACACATTTACATATAATTGAACCAAGTTACTACAACGACAACAAATTGTTCATAAACTTGTATTTTGTCTTGAGTTGAGTAATTATCTCTAATAGAACAAAAATTATTCACGTAATTACTATCTTTACCAAAACGACAATAAGTTTGTTGTCATATCGGTAAATGTAGGTATTATAAACAGGTAGGTACCCTAGAAAATTCTCAAACTGAAGTAGCAATAATTTTGAGCAAGCATTTTTGGAAGTCACTTGCAATGAGAATAGATTTTCGAGGTCAAGCTAGATTATAATTTTTTTTTTTAAAAGCATTTTATTAAGATTTCAATTCATATGTATTTCAAACAGAAAATTGAAATATAGTTTAGGCTTCCATGCATTGATAAAAGAGAGATATATATATATATATATATATATATATATATATATATATATATATCTTACAGGTGAAACACAAGAGAGGTAAAAATTTAACTTCAAGAATGGACAAAAGAGCTAGAAAATAGCTCATATCCCCGCAAGCATGGAATAAATCAACGGATAATTCAACTCATCAGTTTCCATATCGATCGAGTAGAAACTGATTATCAATCAATTAGGAAGATAAAGACAACAAGTATAACCCTACAAGTAATTAATTAAGTTGGGCATTTTTGTTTTTCTTCTTGTTTTGAACAAGCAGCACTGCAGCAGCGAGCCACTAAATATGGCTGCGTTTGGGAGGGCTTTTCCCTTCATTACTTATAAGCAAAAGCAGCCCCTTGTGTTTGGTTCCTCTGCTTATCACTACCTGCTTCCAAAAGCCCGGCTTTTAAAGCCAGAAAAGCGGAAGCCAGGATCGGGTTACTTATGAAAGCAGAAGCAGCGCTTAATCACTGTGGCGCTGGATACTGTAGTTAAATGAAACTTTTTAAACCCGCGATTGCCCTTTCTTGTTCCATTCAATTACAGCCTTTTGTGCCATTCAACCTAGAGAAGAGACGCCGCTCTCCTTCACGCCAGAGGCAAACCTTCCACACATCGACAGAAAGCAACTGCTGGAGGAGGATCAAGAATCAGAGGTAAGCATCTCTCTGTCCTTGTATACACCGCTCTCCTTCAATTCATTGTTGATTTCTGCATTTACTTTGACTGGGTTTCAATCTGGGTTTCGATCTCTGTTTGCTAATTCCAACTTCACTTTGACTCTGCTAAAAGCTCAATCCATGCCTTCTTTCAGGTGCTTTTATGAGTTTTATCAAATTTGCGTTTGATTTGTTTGCTTGTTAGCTTCTTATTTGGTTGTTCATGAGAAAATTTGATCTTGTTAAAGTTTCAGCAACAATTTAGTGAGCAAATTAATGAATTTGATGATGCCTCGATTTGGGATAATGAATTGTGACTTGTTTTCACTATTTTGCTGCTCAGGATTCAAATAGAGTATTGGGGTGTATAGATAGCTGTTAAGGTTGTGTGGAAATTGAATTTGTGGAGTGAGTGAGTGGTTGAATTGGTGGAAAAGGTTTGAAGTTTTAAACGCCGGAGGAGGACCTCATGGACCTGGTAGTAGTAGCTGTGGACAATCGTTTTGCATAAATTAGTTTATTCTCTGTTTCCTAATCATGTATCAGGTCATTCTTTAGTTGTCTCTGTTTTAGCATGCTTGCAATCTATGTAAATGACATTCCCTAAATTGCTTTGCAAACAAGACTGTTGATATTTTCTATCAGGTTTCCCTTTTTGCTTCATTCTAGCATTAACATACTAGTAAGGCAGTGGGAGGTTTGAACTCAGAATGCTTAGCAACTATAATTGATGTCTAGTGATTTTTAGTAAAAGTAAAGGCGTAGGATGTCTATGACCTCAGCCAATGCCTATAACATATTATGGTAACTGGTAAGGGAACTAGACTGTATTGTTTAACTTGTTACTGCAGCGTAGACAAAATTTTCTGATGCTTTAATCTGCATATGTTTTGAACTGAGATCACTTCATTGCTAGCTGCTACTCTCTGTGTCTCTGTAAAAGTATATGTGTTTCAACTCAAGAAGTACAGACTTATACTACAAATTTTTTTTCCTGCTTCTTCACTTCATTGTGCATATTGTTATCGACCTTCTAAAATTTATCATTGTTATTCTATTAGATAAAAAGATTTCACCAAAAGGAGAAAACGACATAAAATTGATAAGTGCTGGGAAGATCTTGGAAAACAGCAAGACTGTTGGCCAATGTAGAGCACCATTTGGAGAGCTTCCAAGAGGCATTATCACCATGCATGTTGTTGTCCAGCCTTCTGTAGCAAAAGCAAAAACAGGTATTTTCATCATCAGTTAATTGTTTGATGTAACAGCTTTTGCTCTGAACATCATTGTTTACATACCAGTGATACTACATTTTTGTAAGCATCCACTAGCTCCATGTGCTGAATATTATTTTGCTGTCATGAACAGAAAAGAAGATTGATGAGGCCCCAAGGAAAAACATATGTTCATTTTCAATTTTGTAAGAGACTCGGTCAATCGTTGTGACTGGTGAAGAGTGGGGTGTTTGGCTGGTGTCTGCTGGAACATGGAAATGAATAGCTGGAGAGAATAATTTGTACAATAGTCCAGTCCCCGATTATCACTAGGAGGGAGTTCCTGTTTAACAGTGCATGAATCACTTGTGAGTTCAATTGTGTCAAAGAACTGAAGAGAGGACTGGTTGTTTTAAGAATCAGTGTTAAGAATCACCTGCATGCATATATTTTCGTCTGTATATACCTAGCTTCGATACCCAGATCATATCATAAGTTGGTTGAAGCTTTTCTTCATAATTGTATGGTTGTCATGAAAATGAGAGATTGTAGATGAGTTGTGCGCTTTGGAATGAGACATTTAAGGGTAGTTGGTGTTAATCATTCTGGGAAATTGATAGTATTTTGCATACACAAATTGAGAAATTGTATTTGATTTTACATACAAAAATTTAAATTAACAAATTGATAGTAGCTAAAGAACAGAACATAGTTAAAATTTACAAATTGATAGTTACAAATAAAATCAAATGATCAAGCTAAGATAATCTTTCATGTCTAAATTGGTCATTCTGTAAATAAAAAGCACAAGTTCGTTTTGAGTTACCAAACGCGTTACCACTGCTTTTGCTACTCACATCACTTATAAAAAGCCAGATTACCAAACACGCGGCTTCATTGCTTTTCAGCTACTTATTCTGAAAAATAAGCAGAAGCCAGCTTATGTTAAAAGTTCAGCTGCGCCAAACATAGCCTATGATGGGTTGAAAAATGGGTACAAATAATGAAGCTAGAGTGCTATACGTACAATAGAACAGAACAGAACTTTGGATCATGGTTAGGATTTAGCTAGATCGAGTTACTGTTATAAGAGTTACTGTTATATATAGGTAGATCGATGATCTAGGGTTAGGGTTTCAAGGGTAGGAGGTAGCTAGGCGAATCCATCAGAAAAGCGTAAAAATAAGAAAGCAATTCAAGCAAGGAGAAAAAGTTAGAGGGACTTCACTGGAAGGGAGGGGAAGGGGGATGGGGATGGATGCAGAGACACGAAGGCTAGGCCCCTTGCAAGGAAGCAAAGCTTTTTTGATGATATTAAGTTATGAACTTTACGTCAAGTCCATCAAGCTAGCAAGAATCTAAAGTACAGTGATTTTCTTTTTCTCCCTAGATTTCAAAGTGATCGAACAAATTTAAACCCCAGATTTCAAATGCTGGATAAATTAACGCTTCATTATTTAAAACGTTTTTTTTTCTCTCTTTGAGAGGTTCATTATATATATAAAAAACGTACGTTGGTTGCATTCTATTCGATCAAGTGGGATTAAAATGTTTTTGGTTTTGTAGACTTTGCTTTTGTCAAATTAAGCTGTTATTCTATGCCTCTATGGCATCGAGGAATCTTAATGTAGTGAGATGCAATCATTCAATGGGGGAAAAACCTGAAAGTTTTACTCTTTAAATAAAAGTAAAATGTTAATTTGAACATTAAAATTTTCTCATAATTCACGTGGTCAGGTTATTCTTACTGGGGATTTTGCCCAGCTGGTTACGTTTGAGCAGCATTTTGGGCTTAAGTTTGACATTTCAAAGCATCGATGGGGCTTCTTTTCCGAAGTCTGGCCATGCTAGGGGTTCTGATATGGTTGTCACGGCTGTCATATCTCTCGGCAGAGGTGTCAAGCAAGGGTCAAGCAGCTGCTGCTCTCGACGTGCTTCTTCAAGATCATTCTTACAGGTCCTTTGTTCAACCCAAGACTGGAGTTTCCTATGATGCGCATGTCCCTTGGAATTTAACTGGAGTTCTAATTGCAGCTTTGAGGCTCAGGAGTGGAAGCTTGTACAGGAGAGGTGTTGTGTACAAAGAGTTTGAATTCCCAGTGGGAGTCAATGAGACTAGTCCATATGATGCGGAGAGGCTTGTTCTGGTGTACCAGAACTTAGGCAATTGGTCAGTGGTGTATTATCCATTACCAGGTTATTCTTACTTAGCTCCAGTGTTGGGTCTCCTTGCTTATGATGCTATCAATTTATCAGCGAAAAGATTACCATACTTGGATATCAAGGCAACTGTTGATCCCATAAGGATCAAATTTCAGGATGTGAAACCCAACCCTGCTAATGGCACTGTGGTCAAGTCACTCAAGTGTGTAACTTTTAATTTAGATGGCTCTGTCAATTTCAGTGATGTGGGATCAGGCAATACATGTTTAGCAGTCCAACAGGGGCACTTCTCTATTGCGGTTGAGTCCATTGCTCCGGTCACCACCCCTAATAATGGAAGTCCCCCAAGTCCTACTCCTGGTGGCGGTAGTGGAAAGAAGAAGAGTAATTCAAAAACATGGATAATTGTTGGGTCTGTGCTCGGTGGATTGGCATTGTTGCTGTAAACACGAAAATATCTTCAACAAATAACAGAACAACACGTGTACAAAGAATAATTTAATTTAATTAATGTGAATGCGGGTTACAATCTTTGTGTACTCCTCTAATTCTATCTCCGAATGTAGGTTTAACTCAAGGGTGACAAGCACTTGTTCTTGAGGGTTACGCGGGTTGATCACGTAACGAATATCTAGGATTTAGATTTGGATTTGATGAAGAACTGACTATGAGCTTGATAGTTCTTCAAGGATTTTAGATTTGATGAAGAACTAGCTATGAGCTTGTTAGTTCTTCAAGGATTTTAGGGGAGACTTCTGAGCTCGCGGGAGAGATTTTTTTTTCTCTCTCTAGTCCGCTGCTTCTGTTTCTTGCTCCTCTGTCCGCCTTTGTTTCTGCCCCCCTCCTCTTGGTATGAGAGGGGGTATTTATAGTATTAACATTCGTCCACTTAAGGCAAGTAATGAAGATTCTGAATCAATAATATTTCCTTAATTGAATCAATGAATCTTGATTGATTGATTTACTTACCGATTTTAACACAATCAGATCAATCAAATTTTAAGATTTAGATATGTCCAGATCGCTTTGGATTGAATGTCCTGTTTTGATCAAGGTCCTTAGTAAGGAGCGAGTCATCTAGCGGATAAGGAAGGTATCTCGCGAGGAACCTTGATTTCCAAGCAAACGGTGATTTCTGGTTCCACCTCGCGGACTTATCTCGGACGTACATCCAGGCATGCATACGAACTCTGTCGTCTAGCTTCTTCGCGAAGTGCCTTTCGCGGGCCATCTCGCCTCGCCTTTATGTAAATCTACTCGCGCGGAGCTATCTAGCCTCGCCTTCATGAATTCTACGCGCGCAAAGTCATTTCGCCTCGCCACTGTTTTACTTCTATGCGAAGTCACTTCACATCGCCACTGTTTACTTCTATGCGAAGTCATTTCGCCTAGCGAAGTGCGTTTCGCCTCGCGAAGAGCTTTTCGCCTCGCGAAGAGCTTTTCGCCTCGCGAAGTCCAGTTCGCCTCTCGAAGTGCGTTACGCCTCGTGAAGTCATGTTCGCCTCGCCAAGTGTCGTCCGTCTCGCCTTCATTTATTTCTATGCGAGCCATCACTTATAAACCCAATTATTTTGTTAAATTATACATGTCTACAGTTTCCATTCCTGGTACTGTAGGTGCATAAATACAGGGAAAGAAAGCATTTGGAAGAGATGGAGAAGGCTGCAGACTCAGGAGAAGCTTTGCATATGACAACAGTACGTTGGAGATACAAAAGCACCTTCAGCAATGGTTACTCGAACACAACCTACAATCGAGACTGTTGAATACGTTCCTTAATTGACTTCCCCACCATCTGTAAAAGCTTCAAGTCCTTTCCAGACCACCATTCATATATATTCAAGTTCAATTCCTGTGGATCATCACACAAGCACCCTCTTTGCTTTCCTGCCTAGATTAATTTGTTTCACCGATCAGTACATTAGGACTTTTGTTTAAATCTGTTATCACGTACTCACCAATAGTTTAATTACTATGATTCATTGTGGTGTGAAGTTTAGCACAGAGTGATTCTATATTGTGATAAAATAAAATAAAAATTGATGTTGAACACTTGAACCATAAGCATCATATCCAATTTATGGCTAAGAATAAATCACTTCTAGCTAGCTAGATCGAGTTCAACCAACATGCACAATGTGTACTAAACAATAGAAGGTAGTGTAAGCTCTTGGGGCCTTTTTGGACTAGATAATGAAGATAGTTTTAACTTAATTTCAATGCTCAAGTAAGCTATAACCAAAATGTATTGCTTTTGGTGGCCAGATCCGTGTAAGCTTATCATATATTTTATGAGTATTAAGCGACAAACTTGTAACAAACTAGAAAAGAGTGATCGCAGCTTTTGCTCTTGTGGATAGTGGATACCTAACTAGTGGTGTCACTTCCTCAGCTCGGTACGTTTACTGGTACTATCCTATCATAGTCATAGTTTTCATCATGAGAACTAGCATGCATCAACGTTAATACTTTAGCTCAATGTTTAATATGATGATCATTTTGTAGGATAAGGTGGGGAAGCTTTTTGGTTTATGATTAGAGTTTGAGATTCTCGTCTAATCTTTACGACTCGTATTGAAGACCATTGCATTGATCACTTTTATTAATTCAAAGGTTTATGAGACCACTCATAGTCCGAAAATTATTCCATGCACAAGTGGGACAGCTGCATTAGGCATCAGAACCGTCCAATTTGACAGGTCGACGCCTCAATAGATTCGCTGCGTCAGTTGCTGTTAAGCCTCCGTTAGGGTAACCGGAGATAAAAGGGGTGAAATAAAAAATGTTATAGGAATGTTATTGTTTCAAACTCTTTTTAGAAAACGCCCACAGACGTAGAAACTGAAAAAAATAGAGATCAGTTTTGATAAGAAGCTCTCTGAAGTCCAGACTTTAAAGAGAATTTCATCTGGAATTAATGAAGTCCAGACATCTGGAATGTGAAACAAAAGGAATTGGACGTATGATACAGATGAACACACACTCCATAATTGCCTAAAATCAAAGATTGTGCTGCATTGTCAATAACCCAATCCTCTTTTTCAGGCGACTACGTTAAACTTTAAGATCCATCTCAAAAGATCTGACTTTAAGATTCCAATAAGCTATTCAACTCAGTCAGAGAATTCAAGTGCGCCTCCATTGCTGGAGTTTGACCTCGTAATCAGCAGTGAATGGAACAATTGCGAGAGAGATGGCCCCAATCCAGTCCTGTAGCCTCCAGATTTGAATCAAACAACTTTCAGATTAGTGATGATAGAAGTGCTATTGAAGCATTTGTTTCGGCTAATGAAGAACCCGTCAAGCTTTCAGAAGATGTTGCAGCATTGTAGAATTCAGAGAAAGAGGACAGTCATGATGATGATGTAGGAGAGAAGCTTGTTGAGATGTATGATCAACTGCAGCTGATGGGATCAGATGTTGTTGAAGCGTAGGCTTCAAAGATTCTTGCCAGTTTAGGATTTACGAAGGATATACAAGGCCGTCCCACGCTCTCGAACAATGGAGAGAGATGGAAGGAGTGCACGTTTGTGTGGATTGAGATCGGATTTGATGCACGTTTGTGCAGATTAGAGTTGTGATTTTTAATGACACGTGAAGAACACATGATCGTGGTAATTCTTGCTTTAACCCCGCTCTCATGTTAGCGCTCCGTTTCCGTCCACCATTAATTGACAGCCACATCAGCTTTTTTGCCTGATGCGGCTGTCCCACTGGTGCAGGGAATAGGCTCTCCTCATAGTCATAGTTTTTCATGTTCAATGGCTGGCTGGCACGTTAGTGATTAGTACCAAGATGCCATTACGCGAACCAAAATCTCAAATGATAGTGAAGAAAGGTGTTTCGTCTTTGAATGGAATAGCAGCATATTATTTTTCATCTTCTTGGAGATCTATACAATATATATAACTTTACCCCAAGAGAGATTGGAGGAAACTGACCCTTTGCTTCATCAACTGGCTAATGCAGGAGTCTTCTTTTATGGATCAAAGTTTTCTGCATATTTCATATATCGCATGCTTCATAAAACTCTAGTTAATTTTGTGTTTTAATTTGTTCTTCCCATATTTTCTGCTAGAACTAAGAAGGGTACGTACGTTTCCACAGTTGTACAGTTGCAACCTGCAACACTCGGCTGTAAGCTACAAAGTTGTGGTGGACGTTGTGTTCATCGATGATATGAACGTCTACAAAATATAAGTTAAAACGATAATTAGTTTTCTTTTTCAAATCGGTCTCATATATTTCTCATGTCAAAGGAGAAAGGATTCCATGGCAATATATAAAGCTTAAGCTATAGCTAGTTAAGCAAGCAAAAGCAAGAAAGCAAGTTTGCTCTTATAAGTTCATACAAAATGGGGACTCTAGCTAGTGCCACTGTTACATACATGTACTCCTCATATAATTACCTACCTCTCTTCCTTGTCTTCTCTATCTCTCACTTTGTTTGATCTAGGGCACTCGTAGCCTGGCTAGCTAGCGAGCTATACATACGCATAATGCATCATTGCGTCTGTAGTAAGTTGTGACCAGACTTTGACCACAGCCACAGCCACTGAACACAACCATATCCCCATACTGATAAATTAACTGTATCAGTGGCCGGCACTCACATAGTGAAAAAGAATAGTCTGAGTTCAAATCCAAAACAAATTGACAATAGGTGGAGAGACCTAAACTCTTATAAACCTACAAGCACTGTCTCATTTTCCCGATGTGAGATTTATATCTCAACACACCCCTGCACGTGTGGTGAATTTTTAAACCTAATACATGAACAACATTTGGGGTGACATGGAGTTCGAGTGACCGTTACTCATTTTCAACCTGCTCTGATATCATGATAAAGTAATATAAGATTAACATCAAAAACCAATTGACAATTGATGAAGAGACCTAAACTCTTATAAACCTACAGACAATGTCTCATTTTCTCAATATGAGATTTATATCTCAACACTATCAGTATTGTAGCAAGGACGAGCATATATGCCATCTCCCATTGGCATGGCCTGCACACACCCATGTGATTGATGTGTCACCACACACCAACAAATCACTGTACATCGATTCCCTTTTTCTTCTATTAATTCTCAGGAGATGTCTTTGAAGCTTAATTCTTGCATTTCAAAAGAAGCTTCATCACCATCCAAGTCTTCCATCATATAGAACTGATCAATAAGCAACAGCTGGTCTTGCCGACTTGCAGTACTAGCTAGCACCATTAACACCCTCTCTTCTACTACTTGTGCCGAGAGCAATCAAGTTGTATCTCCGAAAATGAATAACAGTGATGCGAAGAAGAAGAGGCAAGAGGCAAGAGCAAGAGCTAGGGAAAGAACAGAGCAGAAACTGAAGATCAGATCAACAAGCTGCCAAACCAATCAGACTCAGGATCTAAACCCTTTCATAATTAATTGTATGCCCAACCAAGACTACGAATTCACTTATCATTGTCATTCACCTAAACCCGGGCCAGAACGTTCCTCAAGTTTAACTGAGCCAGAAGCTTTTCTCACTGCAGAGTGCAGCGCTTATATTATGAAGTGGGACAGTTACAATCTTTGAAAGTGTATGCAAGAAAGAGAAGAGCGCAATTATTTATGTTTTCGGTAGTATTGCAGTTTGCTTAATTCAGATTCTATTTGAGCTTTTTATTGGTAATTAAATTTGAAGATATTGTAAAATAGATATGCTATCTCTTCTATATAAGAATTGGGTCATGCATGTGGATATATATATAGTGTGTGTGTGTATGATCTTACTATCATATTTTTCAAGCTTCATGTTTACTTAGATCATGAGTAGCTAGCAAAGTGGTACAAAAAGACAGTTGAAAATTAATAAAACTACTAGGAACAATATTGTGCTAGCTCATCCATCACTAGCTTCTTAACTGTCGGCAATTAACTTAACATTGAAGTTCCTACCATAGCAGTTGATATGTTTGATATTATTAGATGAGAACGTACTACAAATCACATACATAACTATGAGTGCTTGATCGGCTCGGATGGAGTTCATAACAATATTGATCTTCCTCGTCATGGCCTGGGCGCGCTAGCTGAAGCAATGTATTGGTAAGGGCCACCTATAGCTGGCAATCAGCTTGTTCCAGGTATAGAAAAACAACATCAAACACCAATCCATGCTTATTTCTTTTATTTGTGTGAAATTTCTGCGATCAGTCAATATATATAGCTGAGTACCTGTATTATATGGATCATGTTAGTGATGTTACACAGTCCTTGCTGATGAAGTTTTATTTTTGGATAATCTCTTAAAATAGCTTGCATTGGTAGATGCAATTTTTGGCTTTTATAAATGCATATATCTTGTCTACTTAGTTGAATAATTCTGTTCCCTACTAGTGACAGATTAGCCAGTAATCTTACTCCTTAACTTATGTGTGTGATGAAACAGTCGCAAATATGTGGACAAATTCAGCTCATAAATCAAGAACTAATATCTCTAATAGTAATAATCAATTTTCTACTTATAAATAGCTAGATCAATTATTCTGACACCAACTAAACTCATCTAGCCATCTAGGTCTGTTATGTGAATCTGTGATGGATTCTTCACATTATGTTTTGCAGCTTTTGCCACTGTATATTACAAATTAGAGGTTATCATCCTAGAATTAGAATTGTCGCACAAGTAATCAAAGATGTTGTTCGTTTCTTCTCCCAAAAAAAAGAAGATGAGATTGATTACTGTGGATGAAGTTGCTCCACTTTATAGTTTATACACCAATTTCAGCTACTTTGTGATTAACAGAAAGGGAATCCAAACAGCGCATAAGATCTGATTCAGCTAGCAAGTAGCAACACTGCAGCACATCCCTACACAGGTGGCAGTTATGAATATACTAAATAGCTTACCCGCGCACTGTTGCGGAGAGAGAGAGTTTTGTACATTACCAAAAAACTGAAGATAAAACGATAATTATAGTCATCCAGACTGGATGACAAAGGCGTAAATTAACAGGAAAACAAGGATACAATGGTAATTTTCGCAGCCGATAAACAGTGTTCACCGACCACTAGGAAATAGTACTAGTCTTTGTGATAGTGATTAGTAAGAATCAATCAAAGTTCTTATAGATCTAGGCCTATTTACTTTTATAGGCCTAGGCCCATTGTATATAAATGTCTGTTTGCTTGTGTCTCGTAACACCAGCATTCATATGAACATAATGTTACCTACAGAAAAAGCAGAAGGTAAAACTTTTGCAGATGTATCATTTTCAAAATGAAAACAAAGCATGTCAGTGTTATAATATCCAGACAAAAATAAATAAAATAGTAATGAAGATATGAAAGGTTTCATAAGTTACATATGTTACATGAGTTACACAAGGAACATGGATGATTTTAGAGTTATGGTCAAAACATGAGTTACATAAATATTTATGAAGCACCATTTATTGGGAGAACACTAATGAGAGGTCTAGATGGTTCCTCCTTAACCTATAAAAGGAGAGTCATTTGCTCATTCCAAGCATCTCATCCATCTCAAGCATTTCTTCCAAGAGAGAAACATACATCTTCCAAGTAGAGAAGAGTGTCCACTCCAAGTTGAGTGTAGAGTAGTTGGTAGCAAAATGAGTGTGAGAGATGGTTTCCTTCAAGTACTGTTCTTGAAGTTGTGTATCTCTTGTGTACCCATTATTTCATAATGGAAGTTCTTGTTATTGTTGCCCCGTGGACGTAGGCACATTGCTTAACCACGTTATATCCGGTGTTCCCTTTCCTCTATCTTTTACATCTCTGCATATTTATCTTTTGTGTGATTTTGAGTTGTTATTTCCATTGTATTATTTTTCCCAACAGTGGTATCAGAGCCCTTAGTTCGTAGGGCGTGGGTGTTAAAATGGAAGGTTCAAGGAGTACAATGGTTCGACTCAACCACTCAAATTAGATTACATGGAAGCCACGAATGGAGGATATACTCTATTGCAAAGATTTGCATGAGCCCATCGAAGGAGTTGAGGCTAAGGCTGAAGGGACTTCATATGCTAATTGGACGAAGATGAATCGTAAGGCAATTGGCCATATCTGAGAGTCATATCTGAGAGTGGATGGATGATAGTGTATTCCACCATGTGGCAAATGAAACTGATGCGCATGAGTTGTGGACAAAGTTGGAGTCGTTATTCGAGAAAAAGACAGCCGTCAAGAGCTTTTCTAATTAAAGAGCTTGTTAACATGAAGTATCGTGAAGGCGTGAGGGTCACCGAGCATCTAAATAACTTTCAAAGTACAATCAATCAATTGATGACCATAGGGATGACGATCGATGATGAATTACAAGCATTGTTGTTGTTGGGGTCGTTGTTGGACAATTGGGAGACCTTTGTTATCACTGTAAGTAACTCTGCTCCTGATGGTAAATTGATTATGGATAATGTTAAAAGTAACATGTTGAATGAAGAGACAAGGAGAAAATCATCTAGCTCCGACAATAACCAAGTCTTTGTGGCAGAGAATAGAGGTAGGAACAAGAGTAAAGGACATAGAGGCCATGGAAGGAGTGCAAGCCGATCCAGAACAAGTTTCAATAGAAATTGCCATCATTGTGGTATTTTTGGACATATGAAGAAAAATTGCAACAAGTTTAAAAAGGATCCTAGGGAGGCTCGAGATGGCAATACTCATCAACCGAAGGATGACACAAAGAACACAACCGTTACTGTGTGCAATGATGTGTATGAGTTCCTTTGTCTTGAAGGAGAATGCCTACATGTTGACGATACTCCTAGTGTTGCATGGGTCATTGATTTCAGAGCCTCTTTCCATGCCAGTCCAAATAAGGATTTTTTCTCGACATACAAAGGTGGTGAATTTGGGATTGTAAAGATGGGCAATGAAGGCTACTCCAAGATTGCAGGAATTGGAGATGTATGCTTTGAGACCGATTTGGGCAACAAGCTGATGTTGAAAGATGTTCGACATGTTCCGGGCCTAAGTCTCAATTTGATGTCAACCGGCGTGCTTGATCGAGAAGGTTTTCATCATCACAGAGGAGATCAAAAGTGGAGGCTTACCAAAGGATCACTAGTGGTGGCTAGAGGGAAGTTATGTTGCACCATCTACAAGACATATGGCAAGATATGCAAAGGGGAGTTGAATGTCACGGATGACTCTTCTCCAAGTCTATGGCACAAGCGGTTAGGCCACGTAAGTGAGAAGGGATTGCAAGTTCTGGCAAAAAAGTTTGTTATTCCCTTTCCCAAAGGTACCTCACTTGAATATTGTAATCATTGTTTATTTGGTAAGCAACATAAGGTTAGTTTTGCTAATACATTTACAAAGAAAGAGAATGTTTTAGATCTAGTACACTCAGATGTATGTGGTCCTATGAAAGTTAATTCACTAGGTCATAGCAAATATTTTGTCACTTTTATTGATGATGTTTCACGAAAGGTTTAGGTGTATTTGTTGAAATCAAAAGACCAGGTGTTCCATACATTCAAGGAGTTCCATGCCATGGTTGAGAGGTAGACGAGACAAACCCTCAAGTGTCTCCGCAGTGATAATGGTGGAGAGTACACGTCGAACAAGTTTAGAGGTTGTTGTTCGAAGTATGGCATTAGACATATAAAGACAGTTTCTGGCACCTCACAACATAATGGTGTCGTAGAAAGGATGAACCGCACCATCTTGAAGAAAGTGAGAAGCATGCTAAAGACAGCTAACCTGGCGAAAGAGTTTTGGGGCGCAGCAGTGACAACCGCATTTAACCTCATCAACCGAACACCATGTGTACCGTTGGACTTGGAGACTCCAAAGAGTGTGTGGACCGGTAGAAGCGCTTCATATTCTCACTTGAAGGTATTTGGGTGCAAAGCATTTACACATGTTCCAAAGGAGAAAAGATCGAAGCTAGATGACAAGGTCGTGCCGTGCATCTTTCTTGGGTACGGTAATGAAGAGATGGGCTACCGGTTGTCGAATCAAATAACCAAGAAGTTATTCAGAAGCAAAGATATGGTGTTCCATGAGGATCAGACTGTTGCAAATTTTGACAGGAACATACTAGAAAATGCAAAGCGCCTCACTTATGACTCGTCTCCGCTCCAAGAAGAGTCTAACAAACCTCAAGAAATGGTTAATAAAGACGTCCCTGATACGGCAGAACCAGAAGCTGCAGGTGCTGCAAATGATGACCAAGAGAATCAGGTTCAAGATGATCATAATCAGGGGGAGCCTAATTAGGAAGAGTCTAATCAAGAGCAGCAACAAGAAAATGCCCAAGCTCCAGTTCGAAGATCTTATAGAGTGCTGAAGCCAAGTACCAAGCTTCCTTCTTCTCAATATATTTTGCTCACTAGTGATGGAGATAATTCATATTCCAAATACATTATGTTGACTGGTGTTTCTGCAAGAACCCGTAGGCTCTGCAGAAGCACGGTGAAACATGAATAGTAGACAACACAAGGGAATATAGTGGTTCACCATGTCTCGAGAGACATGACTACGTCCACTTAGAATCAACTACCATGCCTTTGGAGTTACAATGACATCCATCCCGCGCGGGGTAGAAGAGCATTCATCCCGCGCGGGGTGGAGTGTTACAAATGGGTGGGGGGCGGGCTACCCATCTCGCAGGGTGGGGAGTATATAAGACATGTATCCCGCGGGGAGGAATACAGATCTCTCTCGCGGGGTGGAGTATAGTAGATCTTCTATATCTCTCTCGCGGGGTGGAGTATTATTGATCCCTATATCTAGAGGGGAAGCCTTCCTTTTATAGCTAAGGAATGTTCCCTCACATATTACATTTCTGATGTGATCGAGACAAAATGTACATTTATACGACGTCAGTCTACAAGTTTCATGACTGGTCTATGGGCAGGGAATGTAGTTTCCTGACTACCGACTACTAGTCCCTTAAGTTCTCGTTTAAGACACATCTTGAGTAGGGACTTAATATACAAAATGCCCATAGACCAGTCAATGCTACCCGGTACCAGTCCCAGTCCCCCTAAGTCCGCACTCAAGATGTGTGGAGAACGGGTCTTGCTTTTCTTGATATCTTCAAGTCCACTGGGTCCCTCCCGACCCCCAGCCTCAAAACTGATTCGGCCGCACGGGGTCTTCTAACGAAGTATGCGAGTTGTGGAGTCCGCCTCGCACAGAAAGGCTGACACAGTTGGGCGAGCTGTGGGGTTCGCCTCGCACATAAAGGCCGACATTATCAGGCGAGCTGAGTTCACTCCCCCACGCACAAGAACTACATGCGAGCTGAGGGGTCCGCCTCGCCTAGATGAGCTGAGGGGTCCACCTCGCACAGAAGGGCTAACATTCGGGTGAGCTGAGTTGTCCGCCTCACAAGGATTGAAATAGTCACACGAGCTGACAAGTGTGCTCCGCATGCCACAACTACCGCGCGAGCTGTTAAGTTCGCTCCGCATGTCAGGATTACCACGCGAGTTGTTGAGTCTGCTTCGCATACAAGGAGTATACACGAGCTGAAGAGTTCGCTCTGCGCAGAAAGGCTTACACTCGGGCGAGCTGTGGAGTCCGCTCCGCGCACAATGAGTACATGTGAGCTGTGGAGTTCACGCGAGCTGAGCTCGCTTCGAGCACAAAGACTACGCGCGAGTTGAGGAATTCGCTCCACGGAGAACTATCACGCAAGCTGAGTTCGCTTCGAGCAGGAATACTTTACCGGGCGAGCTGTTGAGTCCGCTTTTCACACATGGACTATCATGCGAGCTGAGTTGTACGCTCCGCACAGAAGGGCAACCCGCTCCGCACACAAGGACTACGCGCGAGCTCAAGAGTTCGCTCCGCGTGTCAATGGCAACGCGCGAGCTCAGTTCGCTCCGCGGGCAAGCACTAGAAGCGAGCTGAGTTCGTGTGGCGCTTTATTGGAGTTCGCTACATTACCGAGGTGAGCTGTGCAGTCCGCCTAGAAGATAAGAAATGCCCCTCCCGATCCCCGGCCTCAAAACTTATTCGGCCTGGCGAGGATTGTTGTACCTTCACAATGAACAAATGATCGACAAGCATTGGATCAACACAAGTATGGTTATGGCATAATGATTATCGAAAAGGAAAATAGTTTAAATACAGAACGTTGAATGCCACTCTCTCGGTCGAATGTTAATCTTGGTGGAATGACAATGTTCTTTCTGTCGCGAGATGTAAATCTCACTCTGCGCAAGCGGGCTGAAGATCTCACTCTGCGCACTACCATGCGAGATGTGTCTTGAAATTCAGCTATACACGCGAGGTGGATCTTGTACCTGGCGACCTAGGTGTTATGATATTGGTGACACGTGAGGTGGATCTTGAACCTGGGTGTTACCTTTTGTGTTACTACTCGAGTGACGGGATGTTAATGTCGTCTGTGGGTTATCAATCCACTTGCTCCTTTTTTAAAGGGAACATAAGTTTTATGACTTACAGCAGTATACCTATCCCGCTAGGTGTTACCTGGGAACTCAATGACTTGTGCCACTTGGTCGAATACCTATCTCACTTGATGTTACTTGGGATTTTAATGTATTATCCATCCTGCTTAGTGCTACTGGGAAAAACTTGCAACTCTTGGTGGAATGCTCATCCCGCCTGTTCTTACAGGGGATTTTAATGTGGATTACCCATCCCGCTTGGTGTTACTGGGATTTCAATGACATGTCTTTCGGTAGATTACCCATCTCACTTGGTTTACTGGGGGAAAAACTTATGTCTCTCGGTGGAATGCCGATCTCGGTGGAATGCTAATCTCTCGGTGGAATGCCAATCTCTCAGTGGAATGTCAATCTCGGTGGAATGCCAATCTTGGTGGAATGTCAATCTCTCGGTGGAATGTCAATCTCTCGGTGGAATGCCGGTCTCGGTAGTTTCTCAGTCTAATCATGAAGACTTAGACTTCCATATCCAACCCATTTTTCACCCTGCTACTTGTGGATTAGTCCGTGAGACATCTATCCTTCCCCTTTCGGTTCCCGAAGATGAAAGTGGTGGAGCCCTGACTTGCTCTTGGAGTCCATTCTCTACTTTCTTAAATTTCTATTCTGCTCCAGGAGGCTGAATATGCTTTCAGACGAGAAACCCGGGGTCATGACTATTCCTGACCAGCGAGTAAGTCCATGGCTGTTCCCGGTGAATCACTCCACTCCGATGATTGGCAAGCTAGGCCCGGTCGGGAGTTATCGGTTCATGTCTGATTTTCTCCGGGTGTCCATAGAAACTTTATACTGGGTACCACACCCAACACAGTTTCTTCGTCAGATGAATGATGCTAGTTGAACCATTGACCCACTCCAAGTCGGGAGTTGATTCAAGATATATATGCTTGATGGAGCTTCCCAAAGATAACCACTGGTAGGTGAGGCTGTTTCATGGAGGCGTGGGTGCCGAATTTGAGTTTCCTTGTGTCCCCCGAGTCCTTGGAGACTTTAGAAGTTTAGAGTGCTTCCTGATGGGTGCATAGTAGATTCCCGGGTACCAGAGACTATACATAGACCAAGATGGGTTACAGTGGCCATTGGCCGGTGGGATAGGATCAGCGGGTGCTTGAGTGGTAGACAATTCTGGGTCGAGGAGCTAGACATGAATCATGAGTGGCTAGAGTCCAATCCGGATACAAACTGGACGGGAGGCAAAGCTGCTATGTTGGAATATAGTAGGTCCCGGGTCTTGCTAAATTTGTGCACCGTAATTCCATGTACGAATGTGAGCTAATGGTACCTGCTGCCATGTAGCCCATGCATGGACTATAGATTGTTGCTCATGATTGCCAAGAATTCCCTTGTACGTACGCTTCCAGAAACGTGCCTCATGCATAGGACTCCCGCATACAAAGGTGTCATTATGCCTATCCTACCATGATCAGTGGAACACTAATTCATGTGCTGGGATAGCCAAAACTTCATGCATGGCCACGACAACTACGGTACATCAGCTAAATGCATCTGTCATGCATGTGCAGTTTTACATGGAGTAGACATATATACCCTATAACAGTGGTGCTTGACATGCATATGTTTAGCTCTGCATGGATGTTCACATTCTACGAGAGCATGTTTGAGATGTGTACAACCTCAGATGATGATAAGTAGGACTATAGAATTGTCATATTCCTCCTTACTCATATAAGCAGGTACGGTTGACGGGCACATAGAGACCACCATACCGACCGACACGTAATATCACTCGGATGGCATCATAGTTTAAACTTTCCCAGAATCAAAGATGAAGCATAACGAAGACGAGAGACTTATCTGGAATTTGGATATCCTTCTGCAACACTCGAGATAGAGATGAAGCTTTGATCACAGGCTCTCTACTTGAAAATTTTGAACACATGGAGTCAAGTTTCATCGGGAGGCGTGATTGCTACCGGAAAGGACTTCATCTGAAGACAAGATGGGTGTCCACAACAGTTGTTGCTTGGGTGCCAAGAGTACTTCCTCTTCTGCTAGCTGTTGGTATCATCGGTAGGAATGTAATATGTACTCCAAATAACCCGATGCCATTCCACTGTACTAATCCTCTGCCACCTCCCCCTTTTTTTTACGCTTACCGAGCAATAGCCGATGAATGAGAGCAGCGGGTGCCGGTGACTTATTTTGATATCGGACCTGGAAGACTGAACTCGACCAAGATAATGCCGGTTCCCGGTGAATCACACTTATCCAGTTAGCAATCGATTGACGAGCTTGACCCGAGAGAGCTCATGGGGCCGAAGCCGTTATATTATAAGAACAGTCCTGGAAGCTAGCTCATAATTCTCCAGTCACCGAGTGATGGAGATGATCCAGGTGAGATATAACTGGCTGCACACCTGCAGACTTTGATGAATTCATGATTGAGATTATCGACTACCGCAGAGACCAGTAAAACCCGAATGCTTCCAATCGGGAACCTAGTGAATCGCTCCTTGGACTGAGTGGACAAGGGTCCGGGATGGGTGTTACGGCAACCGACAGAGATCTCCGGTGATTTGGAACAAATTGAACGCTGCCACCGGGAGAGGAATCATTGGGTCTCGTTGAATCATATCTCCGGATGATGGTTGGATACGTCGGCCACAAGCCTTGGGTCCTGATGAAAAAGAACCCGAGCGGGTTAGCTCGCCTCACCTTCATGCATGCTATCTCGCCTCGCTTCCCCGCGAGGCCATCTAGCCTCGCTTCCTCGCGAGGCCATCTCGCCTTGCTTCCATTTGAGCTATCTCACCTAGCTTCTATACGGGCTACCTCGCCTCGCATCCATGCGGGCTACTTGGCCTTTCACCCCGGGCGGGCCATGATTGTGTTGGTCAAATACTCATCGATCATTTGTTCATTGTGAAGGTGCAACAATCCTCACCCGGCCGAATAAGTTTGAGCCCGGGGACCGGGAGGGGCATTTCTTATCTTCTAGGCGGACTCCTCAGCTCGCCCTCGAAGAAATCAAGAAGAGCAAGACCCGTTCAACCCACCTCTTGAGTGCGGACTTGTGGGGACTAGGACCGGGTCCGTGTTGGGGACATATGACTGGTCTATGAGCATTTTGTATATTAAGTCCCCACTCAAGATGTGTCTTGAATGAGAACTTGGGGGGACTTGTAGTCGGTAGTCAGTAAACTACCTCCCCTGCCCATAGACCAGTCATGAAACTTGTAGACCGACGTCCAGACTACCTCGCCATGGTGAAAGATCATCAATGCAACATCAAGAATGTGCTTCTCCAAGCTTCACAAGAAGGCACCATGAGAGTATAAATATGCATTATGTCCAACATCGAAAATGTAATGTAAGAGGGAACCTTCCTTATCTATAAAAGGAAGGCCCCCCCCTCTAGATATAGGGACTGAAAGACAATAGAGATCTGGAAGATAGTATTCCACCCCGCGGATCTGGAACCCTCGGATCTGGAAAAGCAGTATTCCACCTCGCGGGATAGACTCCACCATCTTTCCCTTATTCCACCCCGCGCGGGATGGGTGCTCTTGTACCCCGCGCGAGATCGATGTACTTGTAACACCAAAGAATGATAATTGATTCTAAGTGGACGTAGCCATGTCCCCCGAGGCATGGTGAACCACTATATGTCCTTGTGTTGTCACTGTTCATACCCCACCATGATTCCGCATAGCCCTCCCGGTTCATGCAGAAACAAGGGTATTATCGAAAAAGTTGCTGGGTGTAATTAGAAGTTAAGTCATTTTGCTGGGTGTAAAATGTTTGTCGGATCTATATAGCAATTTATTGGTTATATTTAACAGCACCCTACATGAAAATAAAGCACAGCCGTAGCAGCCATGACTACTGTTTTCAAAGTCTTCTAATTGTTGTGCTCATAATGCAGACACACTGCACTATTGAAGAGCTTTATATCCTGGTTGAACTAGTCTTTGCTCCCAAACTGGTTTGTATGTATTGCATTATAATTTTCTCAAAATTCATGAAGCATAAGCTTAAAATTATTAGAAACGGTATTAACACTAATACTCTATTATAAGTTAAATGTAAATCAAACGTATTCATTTAAGAATGATTATATTCATATATCCGTAACGTTACTGCTCGTAAGAGTTAACTCAATGTCACACTTAGAAAATGATCATGTCAATTGCTCAATCATGGAGAGCCAAAATCCTACATCATGAAGGCGTCCATAAATTTACTGTGGAAAGTTAATTTTCATTACTCTAATAAGTAATTACTAGGCATTACACTAATCCCTTCAAAAAGAAATACATATGTGTGTGTATTGTACGATCACGCATACCATACAATCATGTATAACAAGGTTTTCGACCAAAAAAATAAAAATTGTATAACAAGGTTTGTACAAATACGTACACGAATACAAATACAAACCCAGTCAATGGCAGCAAGCAACTGTCGCTTAGCAATTCGATGCCAAATTGAATTGAGATTGTGAAGGCTCAGAGTGTTGCTCAAAACCCAGAAGTGGGTTGGTAAGCTCCGACTCATTCACTCGTTTACAACGACTCGGTGAGTATCTTCTGCGTTCCCAACTCGTTTCTTCCTCTGTTTGTATAAATTGCAATCGACCCTTTAAATCTCTTCAATACTTTATATGGAACTCTATGATTTTTGTGTATGCTGTAGTTCATGTATGCTCATTGCTCCTTTGGATCAGTTTGGGTTTTATGGTTTAAAAAATGTTGGTTTCTTGAGTGTGATTTTTTGGGTAAATTTGAGGTAACAATCTTCATGTGTGTGTGCAAGAACTGGTTTTTAACATGCCTTCTTTCATGAAATTGGAAAGTTAGGAAAAGGGTATGTGTAGTTATGGGAAAGTTTCAATCTTTATATCTCATTTTATAGGTGCATTGGGGAACACCAATTGCAGGGTGAGAACTTAGGAGTAACTAAGAGATTTAACAAGGTTAATGGGGTATACTAATCTGTAGTTAGGCTCAGTTTTTGGCAAGTTGAATTAGAAATCTAAGAACCAGAACAATTGAAAGCTAATATGAAGAAGTGTAACTCACTGGACAATGTATGAAGATTGCAACTGTCTTTTTGATCCTGTAGATGCTACCCGTGACTGTTTAATTAGAACCTTCCAGAAATGAAGTTAACCTGTAGAATCTGAAGCTCACTTAACATTATCTTGGCAGATACCAACCTCAGCTTCTATTAGCAGCTGAAAAATGGATTTTAGTACAATGGATCGCGGGCAGTTGACCCTGCTAGGATCAGCTGGTTGCGTGATGCTCACAATGCATTTCACAGTCCAGTTGTTGTCACAGCATCTCTTTTACTGGAAGAACCCAAAGGAACAGAAAGCTATAATAATTATCATTCTTATGGCTCCACTATATGCAATTGACTCATTTGTGGGTTTATTGGATATTCAAGGAAGCAAAGCATTTTTCATGCTGTTAGACTCTATTAAGGAGTGTTACGAGGCTCTGGTTAGTGGTTTCAACTTAACTATGACTTTAGTCCTTGTTCTCTTATGGCTTGTCAAGTTGTCAGAGTAACTTATTTTTCATGATCCTACTTACAGGTGATTGCTAAGTTCTTGGCTCTAATGTATAGTTACCTGAACATATCTATAAGCAAAGGTATTGTGCCAGATGAAATCAAAGGAAGAGAAATCCACCACTCTTTTCCAATGACTCTTTTTCAGGTATGTTCATAGCTCATGCTCTTTTGGTTTCATAGTTTCTATGAGTTTGTATGCATATGACATATTGTCATGTTGGCTATGGCTTATTTTTATAAAGTAAAGATTCAGATCTTATGTTGATTGGTGAACTCTTTTGCTAAGGCAATACATAGAACATGTTGGTCCAGGCTCCTCATAACATACACTAACTCTATAATATAAAAGCTTCTCTTTGTAGTTAAAGCCACTTCATTCTAATATTTTGCATTAGTCTATTTATAATGAATGATAATTGTGGCTTAACAAACTGCAGCCTCACACAGTTCGGCTAAACCACCAAACCCTGAAGCTACTCAAATATTGGACTTGGCAATTCGTCGTCATCCGCCCAGTTTTTTCTGTTTTGATGATAACATTACAAGTACTTGGAGTTTATCCCAGTTGGTTGAGCTGGACCTTCACTATCATACTGAATGTTTCTGTTTCATTGGCATTATACTCTCTGGTTGTGTTTTACCATGTGTTTGCAAAGGAACTAGAACCTCATAAACCCCTTGCAAAGTTCATGTGCATCAAGGGAATCGTCTTCTTCTGCTTTTGGCAGGTACAGTCTATCAATCTCTTCAGCTTTTTTCTGATTTATATGCTTGCAGACAAGGTTCTAGTATAAGATAATTCTATATAGACACCTAATACGTTGATGTGAATCCCCTATGTATTGACTTGAGTGGTTGGTTTAGTCTTTTGGTGTTGAAGCTTGTTTAACTTGTTTGAGCTTTGCTCTTGATTTGGCAGAATTGCAATTTAATTTTGTTTGACATTATCTGATTCTAGACTTGGGGTAGCAATTCCATGTTGAGCATGGAAATTTAAAGACCATTTAGTTTTTACTGATTCTTTAGAGAGTGAATATTGACATAATTGTCTGGCTCTATTGAACACCATTCATTGATTCTTATACTGCTGAGTGTTACTTAATGAGCTAGTTCGAAGTGCAACACTGCCTAGAGATTCTTTTAAAACTAGTTGTCTCCTACTGAGTGTTGACTTATTATCCAATGATACTTTCGTTTAACAATTTGCAGGGAGTGGTCCTTAAGATATTAACTGCTATCGGCATCATTCAATCTCATCATTTCTGGTTGGATGTGGAGCATATTAACGAAGCTATTCAGAATGTTTTGATATGTCTTGAGATGGTTGTCTTCTCTGTTCTTCAGCAATATGCATATCATGTTGCACCTTACAGTGGAGACGTCGAAACAAAGATGAGAGTAAACAAGAAGAACGAATGATTTGAAGAATGACATCATTTTATATATCTTCCTTAACCTCTGAAATGATATTAAGGCCCTAGGTCTGAGACTGGAACTTCGAAACGAGTCGATCCACATATATGTATTCTTTTCTTCCTTCCTGCAATTTTCCATAATAGTGGAAAGCATTTCGTTCAACAAATCACGTACTAGGACCAAATGATGAAAACCTGCATTTTGTATAGGGTTTGAGTCACTTGCGATACCTTTGTAGACTGCTGATGAGAGATGCATCTGCAGCCATGGCTAATTTGTCATAATCTTCTGCAGCCTAAAAGATAGAGTCCGGCGATCATCAATGGCAACATTTTGTAAGAAGATTGAACCCTCAAGTATATAGTGTTTTCAAGTTTCTTACCACCAAGTATATGTCACGATACTCGATCGTACAGAATACTATATTCTTAACTTGTTATCTAGGTATTCTTACCAAAACCATAAAACTTGGTGATGAGGAAAAGCTATCTTGGGTAGATTCCTATATATATATATATATATATATATACACACACACACATAGCGCTAGCCCCAAAATTCAAAAAAATCCAAAAATCATAGCCAGCCCTAAACCTCATAGTCTTGTAGTAGAAAACATGGGTGATGATGGTGCCTCCTACAAATCGATTGTGCCCATCACTGCAGCTGTAATGGCAGTTGGGTCGGCTGGGTTTCTGTTCTATCATCTCTCTGCTAAGCGTCTGGACGAAAGGGCTTATAGAAAAGAGAAGCTCTCGCTTCAGCGTGACCTACTTGAGTAAGAATTTTTCTTCATCAATTGATCGCTGATTTGCTATAAATCTATGATGTTATAATCTTTCAATGTTCTCGCAATTTCATTTATCGTCACATTTTTTTTTTTGTTATAGATGAGTCGTTCTGAGTCTTTGATTTTGTGGTTTTTGGTTAATTTGCAGTTGTGTTTCTGCAGTTATCAAGCATGTCACCATTGGGTAAGTATAATCTATTGTGAATCGATTCCAAATCAGAGTAGGACAAATAGCTATATATATTCATTGATCAAATTATTCCATTCAATCATAGTTTGAGCGATCTTGTGGACCTTCAAAATGGCTTTGTGCTATATTCTTTTTTATTATTTTGATATTATAATTTACCTTATTTTCGAAAAATAAACTTCCCTTGAAACTTAACCAGTGCACTCCTTTAGAATGACATCCCTTACAAATTACAAACCATCTTTGGCTATCACTAACACACAAAGAATTGCTAGCTATTCTATGTGCTACCATATATATTAGCATCTCTAGGAGCATAGCTGATCATGTAATTATCATGTCCTCTCATCATCTCTTTCACTTCTTCAAGGGTGAAACCCAAATTAGAGTAATCTGTAGCTTCTGGTTTCAATGCATTCTCAAGTATTAGTACGTTGCGTAATATAAGTTTGTGCAGCAAAATTGTTCCTAATAAATTGTGAAGCTCCATCTCAGGATATCACTAGCTAGAGTTTTTATTATTTTTGGTCAGATAATTAGCTAGTTTAAGATTACACACGAGGCAGCAAGGGCATTTGCCTCCAGGTCTTATTTTGCATTTGGCATCTTCTCTTGAATCTACAATTCTACATTGTATTTCTCTTTCACTATTGCAATTGTGCTATTATATTGTGCTTATTGTTGCTACATACAGTATAGGCATGATGTATATATGAAAAGGGGGTTCGTTGAAGGGCCTAGTTTTATATTTTAAATTTACACCAGCTAATCAAATTCCTAAGTAGCAAATTTTCTGTCATTGGTATTTTAGTTTTGAGGTTCTGAGGTTTATATGCAAATAGATGATCGATGACCTTCTTCTTATGTTGATGTGAATTCGGTGTCCTTAACTCAGGTTTTTGCTTTTTTGCAGGCCCCAGGGTGAAAGTGCGGGTAAGAAGAAGTGGTGAGGTTAAATAGCATATATATCAAAAGTTAGACCTTGCATTTGCATTACTAATTAAAAACTTATGAAATCTGCAACAAGAACGTTTGCTTATTTATGATTTGATGTATGTGACTTGTGCACGGTTTCACTATAGTCTATACATATGACTGCAATGGAGATAACCAGTCCGTGAATAAAACCGAGTTCAAACTTTCTCTTAAATTTCAAAACGTCTCGAATTCATCATATCACTCGTTACAATTTTAACTATGTCCTTAACGATTCAGATTTAAAGACAATTAAATTGAATTATTTTCTAATTTTTTCCTAAGCTCATAAAGCAATTTCTAACTAACGATCAAGAGACTTGCGGACTAGAATCTGTGTAGAATTTTTGCCTTTTCAACTATAGATTAATACTCCGTGATCGACAGTGTTACTACAAGCCGTTTGCTTTGAAGAAGCACATAAAGAGATATTATACAACCATGAGATATAAAAACTACAACAAAATGTAAGGTAAAAAAGTAATACCGAATGCTACTAATCAGGCAAACATTCTGATTCTGATTGATGAATTATGGAGCACAACTGACTCAATTTTGGAAAGATTGTGTATTTCCTAAGGAGTGTAATTTACATAGAGAACAACTATGAACAAAATGTGTGGTTTTTGGGGGTTTAGGACAATAGGACCTAAGGTCTAACTCCATCTGCTCTGCTTAGGCCAAACAGTAACACCAAAACAGAGGACGGACGGCGCCGTCACAACGGCCGTTAACACGCGTGACGCGCCAGAAGAAGAAGAAGAAGAAGAAGAAGAAGAAAAAAAAGAAGCCAAAATCCCAATCAAGAAAGAGTTGAAATTTGACGCGTGTGTGTTTATTGGAGATGCCACCCTCCTCTTTCCAAGTCCAAATAACACAGCCAACCAAAGAAAGCAAAGATTCCCCCACTCGCTCATTTTGTTCAGAATCACAAAACCAAGAAAGAAAGAAAGAAAGAAAGACGCAACCTTTTTCCGTGAGAAACACAAACACCTGTTTGGAAAGCTTCGGATTGTCCGCAGCAAACATGAACCAAAAGGCTAACGTTTCTAAAGAGCTTAATGCCAAGCACAGAAAGGTCTATTCTTTTCTCTCTCTCTTTTCTTTCACTTTCATCATGTAATCTCATGTTTTGCATAAGAGTTTGTATTAGGAATTGCAAAAGTTTGAGCTTTGTTTCACACCCATCTGGGTTTTGTTTTGTTCCTTTTTGAAGCTTAGCATGATTGATAACTGTTTTGGGATTATGGGATTGGCTTCAAACTCTAGCACATGTCAATTATGGTGTTCCAGTTTGCCGAGTTTGGCTTAGGCACTCTCTTTGGTGTTTTTAACATTCTTTTTTCGGTTTGGTTCATTGTTCTTGTAATTCTGAACTCTGCTTTAATGTTTGTATTGCTTTGATGTTTTGGCTGAGCCCAACTGGGTTTTTCATTGAAAGATGCTAATTGGGTCTTCAACTAGATATCATGTGTTGTTTGCATATTGGTCTGACGTTTAGAATGGGGAATTATAATTCTGTAGTTTTAGTTAACGCGTCGACTGGCTTCACAGAAGATCAGTAGAATTGTTGGTTGACATTATTGACATAAACAGAACTGGTTATCTGCACTACCTAATATTGTTCATCTTGTGCTGCATTCAGTTATGTCATTGAAATGAAATGATTCGAGAAATAATATATAATAAAAGTAGGTACAAGGTGTTATATTTTGTGAACAAAACTGATTTTAATGGTGCAAGCCTTGGTTAGTCAAGGTCCACAATGAGTTGTCAATTATTGAGAAGATACTTATAACAAAACTAATTCTGAACTAGCACACAAACTATAGCTGTCTATTATGTTAAATGATTCATCTCTCTCTCTCTCTCTCTTTAATTTTTTTATTTTTTAATAGTCTGAACTCAATCACTCATAAGCATTTTTAGTCATTGTTTCAATTAAACTAAGCAAGTGGTCTATGGACTAGGTTGGGTTTGCTTGTGGAAGTTGGGGTTATACTCATCATTCTTCTTCCCGTTGTAGATTGGCTATTCTACTTTTGAACCTAATGTATGGTATACTTGTATTTGTTTCCTTGGATGTAGATACTGGAAGGTCTTCTTAAACTACCAGAGAACAAAGAATGTGCAGACTGCAAAGCCATGTATGTATAGTAGATTGATCTACATAGTAATTGACTATTATTTCTGATTGAGAGCAAACATAAGAATTTGAACAGCAATGATTTTAGGGGAAGAGACAGAGTAATGTAAAAACTTTCAGTTTTAGGGCTTATTCAGTGGTGGATTATATTGTTGTGCATCTCATATGTCTGGTTGATTTGTAATGGTGCATTTTCTGTACAGAGCTCCACGATGGGCTAGCATCAATCTCGGGATTTTTATATGCATGCAGTGTTCCGGGGCCCATAGAAGTCTTGGGGTACACATATCAAAGGTGGCGTACGTTTATCATATTTATATATTGAACTTCTTTGAATATCCATATTACTTCCATGAGATTTTTCTCTAGCTGTGATATATAGTATATAGTATATACATAGTGTAAGTGTTAAGATTTTGATCGTGATGCAGGTGAGATCTGCCACTTTGGACACATGGCTCCCCGAGCAGATTGCATTTATCCAATGTAAGTATGAATGTTATTCCATGGGCTTCTTTTCAGTCTGATGGAAGTTGAGTTTAAAGTTGTTATGAATTTACTGAAGAGTTGTTTTGGTTTCTTGTTTCTGCTAGCCATAGGAAACGAGAAATCAAACAATTACTGGGAAGCAGAGTTGCCTCCTAATTATGACAGAGTTGGAATTGAGAATTTCATCCGTGCAAAGTATGACTTCATTGGCTTTTGGTTCACAGTATTGGTATTTTGTGTCATGTTACACTAGTTATTCATTATGGTTCATATTCTGGGCTTAGGTGTTTGGGTGCTCATGTTATCCATTAGGTATGAATTGAAAAAGTGGGTTCCCAGGGATGGCAAACTAAAATCACCTCCCAAGGTGACTGAGCTGAATACTTCTTTTGATGGAGCGAGGCCTGAAATTAGAAGTAAGCATGGTGATGTTAAAGATATTGAACGTTCTTATGAGCAGAAAGGTGCTCATCCACCTGGTAGAATAAACAGCACACCTCAGCAGGTACATCTTATTGTTCATTTTCCCATGTCTCAGAACTGATAATTCAGAGGGCTTCTTGTTTTAGTATGTCTTGATTCATGTCTTGATGGGCAGGTTAATGATGATTTGAAACAGAAAAATATTGAGAAGAAATCACAAGAAGCAAATCAAGAACCACAAGAACTACTCAAGAAATCAGAACCAGTAGCTCCAAAAGCTGAACCGGCAAGTCAGGGAGCCGTTGCTACTCCAATTCCCACACAAGTTAAAGTGGATTACGCTACTGATTTGTTCAATATGCTCTCCATGGAGGACTCAAGAGGAAGTGATTTCATGGCATCCTCCAATAACATTACATTGGCTAGTATCCATCGTATGTTACTTTATCATTCAAGCAACTGTTGCTTTATTAATTGATTTTGCCTTCCCAAGAGAAAAATCTTTGGATCAGTAGTTACTTATTAACTTGGCTCGTGAAATTGACCTTGAACCTCCTTAATCTGCAGCTACTGAATCTAAATTGGCAGAAGAGAAAAACAATGCACCAGAACCATCTGAAAGCAAGGTGCAATCTAAATATGGTATTGAGGATTTGTTTATAGATTCACCATCAGTCACTCAAACCATTTCAGTGAAACCTCAGACTGATGTCAAGACTGACATCATAAACTTATTTGAAAAGGTATAGGCTGCAAATTTGGTTTCCTTTTTTGGTCAGGCTGCAGATTATGACGAGTTATATATACAACATCAGCATAGTCCACGTCCTCTAACCAATTTAATAATGGATTTTTGTGCAGTCAAGCATGGTTTCTCCGTTCTCAATGCATCATCAACAACAACAAGCAATGCTCTCCCAACAACAGTCATTAGTAATGGCTACTGCAGCAAATTCTAGCGGATCCCATGCCTTTCCAAGTTTACAACCTGCGTCCCAAGCTATTCACTTGCTCACACATAATGGGCGAAGCATTGGCCAACAAGTTCCTGGCAACATGACGCCTCCTAATATACAATATCATAGTCAGGTGGTACTCATGAAAGAGCTTGCTTACAACTAGTGTTTTCTGTTTGATATCTTATCTCTTGTATTGTTTTCTTGTGCCAGATTGGGAATGGCTATCATGCAAGTCCAATAGGCAATGCAGTTTCTTACTCGCCGTCAAGGTACACATTAGTAAAAGTAGCTGGTGTGCATGTTTGAAAGAAGTGTCTATCTTTTCATAAGACCGGGTTGATCAATATATAAGATCTTGCATGGAAAAAAGCCAAAGATTTCAATCATTTGAATCTGTTGTCATCATTTCTGTTGCAGCATGTATACGATGAGGCCAGTAGCTCCAATCAATGGTGTCAGAAGCATTGGCGCAAGCGGAGTTTCAACAGCACCACGGAAACCTTCTGTCACTCCAACTCCTTCAGGAAGGGACTTTGATTTTTCATCCTTAACTCAAGGATTGTTTACTAAACGATGACAAGTTAATCGATTGCCGGTGAAATGAACCAAACCTGGGAGCATTTTATAGTTGATTCCTTATTAATAGTTTCATTTCTTAATCTTTATTCATTAAGATTGTGACTTCAATCGTATCAGCAGGCCTATCTCAATAAAAGAAATGGTGTGTGGTTATGGTATAGGGAAATGTTTAGAAATACGGGCTTTGACATGGTTTGGCACCTTTGCTGTGTCATGTATGCAATTACATGGTGGAACATCAATACATGAAACTATTTGTTATTGAATATTTCTGTGTCACAATCTTACAATTGGTAGAACATGATTTTTGGTGTGTGCTTGACGATGGACAATGGACCTGGTCTTCAAAACATGAAATAATGACATGGCCGAAAACGTTTTTTTTTTTTCCCGACAACTGGAAAGTAACAAACGAAAAGCAAAAACACGAAACCTCTAGGCAAACCTTCTCCCAACTGAATCGTTGGGGATATTTGATTCAACAAAAACATGGTATATGGTGTTGAACCAGTTACCAGTGGCAGAGCATTATGTGGTGCTTCATATTTGCTTGCAGCTATTGGCAGATGTGAAGAAGCCACTCTTGTGAGAAAGGAGATGAAGGATATATATTGGCATAAATAAGGGTGCAGGCTTCCGAGCAAAAGACACATCCCATGAAATGTCATATGAGATTCAGGCAATGCTGATCTATTTAAGGAGGAAAATGGAGGAAGCTGGCTACGTTCCGGACACCAATTATTCTCCTGTTTGATTTTAGAAGAAGAGAAAGTATCAGAAATTTGGTACTACAGCGAGAAGATTGCCCTTGCCTTTGGCCTCATAGCTATCCCTTCCGGGTTGTTTATAAGGAATAACACCAACTTGTCAACACCATTTTTTATTAAATATTTTTGTATCGTAATATTCTGCCTGGAGATAGATATCGTTAGGCTCACTTACCATGATCGAACATCATCAATTAACCTCACTCACTATGTTAACCTGCACATCGTCAGCTGCACTTATTCCAGACCGTATCTCAAATTTGGGTTGAAGGCTATAGATCAGAAGAGATCAAAATGGCAAAAATTAAATGCCCCAGGTCTTCTGCACAAAGCCTGTATGCAATTCCTATTAGGATTTGTGGTAAAACTATGGAAATCAGTAACTAGTGGACCTGGTTAGTTTTAATTTGGCCGACGCTGAACCCAAACCGGCCTAGGAAGCAGCTCGGTGAAATGGCATGCATGCAGAAGAAACCCTAGATTAGATTAGGTCTCAGCGAACGGGGTATTGCTTATTATTACTGGATGGATACTTTGGGGTATTGCTTGGAGCCCTTTCAACCTAGGCCTGATGCGTGGAGAAAGATTTGTTTCTTTCTCATGGGAAATGAAAGTGAGTGGTCATTCTTTTGGTATCGTATGCCTGATTTATGGGAAGATTTCACTCGTCGCCATTATCCAATTGCATGATGCATATGAAAGTATTTTGTATAGTGCTTTAATGCATTGTTTCTTTTAAATGAAATGAGCAAGTAATACAAGCTGATTTGTTGTTAAACATCAAAGAAACCAGAAAAGAACGGATTAGAAAATCGAAAGAGTGGGATCGATATGAATACTGAGAGTACGTAGCTGAAAAAAAAAAACAAAATTAGCTAATGAAAGTGATTACAATGGAATCTTTCCCTCTTCAAAACACACACAATAGATATAAATGAAGGAAATGACTTAAAATCAAGGTTTTTTCGTTTTGTTTTTCATGAATCACTTCCATGCTTGTGCCAACAAACAAGCATAGCCACACATCTCCTCATGATGTAAAATCTGGTCTTGTGTTCCTTGGCGAGGCTGCTGCACTTTCGGCTTATGGAAGAGCTCTTTTGCGAGAAGCTCCGTGGAAGAGGAGGAGAGCTTCTTGACAGAAGTACTGGAGAATTGGAGAAAGTGCTTCCGGTGGAAGAGCTTCTGCAGGTGAAGGAGAACTTGGAATAAGAACTCCTTTCCTTCTTCGCAATTGGTAGCTTCCATTTCTCATCCATATGTGAGAATAATGTATAATGCTCCAAAGCCTGAGAGGTTGATCTTGATCTAGCTAGCTAGCTTGGTTGCTTTGTGTGAATGTAGGTCTGAAATGGAGACACGTAGATTGAAGAGAGGAACAAGACTGATAGCCACTAGCCACTAGCCACACAGAGAGAAACAAGAAGGTGAGAGAGTATGGGGTCGGTGGTTAACGCCGGGGGGGGGGGGGGGGGGGGGGGGGGGGGGGGGTGTAATATATAGTGTGGTTTAGAGCTAGAGTGAGCTGATTTTTTTTTCTCTTTGAGGAAAAGAGAGTGAGCTATTTGTTTAAGTGATTCTTAAAACACAAGTCTGATCGATGATATCGAGTTTGGACCCTCTGTTGTTCTTTGCTTTATGTTTTATCTTATTTTCTGTTCAACATCTACAACTATCGCTATTGTCTCTGCAACTATCGAGATTGGACCCTCTTAGTGGTGCATGTATGAGGATGGATGAGCTTGGTGGTAATGAATATATCATAATCAATATTTTCTATATTACAGAGTACATGAACCTCACGTTGTACTACTACAAGTTATTCTCATGTATCAGATGTCACACCTAGCCTTTTTAAAAATAAAAAAAAAAAAATTAGGTGATATTAGCTCCTTGAAGGCAAACAGTGTAGGGTGCAAGTCTCACCCTCAATCTCAAAGAAGAAAGGTATGCCATACTCTGGAAGTTCACCGCCCGTCCCCTTATTTTATTATTTTATTGACACACCTAGCCTTGCAACAACGTCGCTCAACAAAAATGTTGAATTGCTCAATCGGTTCGTGTTTTTTTTTTTTACTATTCTTATGACGGTGCTCATGTTATAGAAGTAGTTTTGGTTCACCGGTTAAGTGATCTAGGAGGTAGAAAAGTTAAACTCGGCTGTGTCGTGCACAGGTTCTACGGCATTACAACAAGTCTCTCCCTATGATGATTCTGACTAGTTAGAGCTCCTTAATGTCATTGTGCTCCAACGTACCCTGTAAGTTTTATCAATATATTCATGTGACTTTACATTTACATTGATAGGGTTACAATAAGATGAGCGTTATACTTGCATTTGTTGATCAAAGTTGAACAGCAAATGGATGGTTTCTACTACTGCTACATTTTCTTTATTTTGAAGGGTGCGCAAGACAAGTACCAAATAATTCAACCCTGTGTATGCTTTCGATTTGGGGATGAAGTAATTTTACTTCTAAAACAGAGATCATGCATGAGTTTCTACTTTGATATGAGCCAACTATTGGAAAGCTTATATTGCAAGGGTTCATGAAAGAAAGCATCTATATTATATTATTGGTTGAGCCATGAAATTAGAAAGCATCTAGCATATTCTATGATCACATGAATGTTTCTTTTTAGCATATGCAGTTTTAAGCAAATAGAAAAGACCTATACTAGAACAAACGATAATACAACAAACTCAAGCCAACAAACTAATAGTTTTTTTTTAGAAGAACAAACTAATAGGTTTAAGCCAATGAAAGGAGAAAAATTGAATCTCATAGTTCACAGATTCTTTTCCCTTTTCTCCTTGAAATTTTCCTATATATCCTAAGGCGGGGCTCAGACATGAGGCCTATAACAGTGATTAAAGGAACCCGTTCATCAGCATGTGTATGGCATACAAAGTGTCCAAAAGGAACAAAGATTGGCCTCAGAATTTCACCGCCCCAAAGCCGATTTAAGCTAATCCTAGTAAGAACTTGAACACATCACTCAATGAAATGATGCCCTCTACACGCTTGCTTCCAGCCTCCACAATCACAAGTCTCCTGACCCCTGCAAGCAATTGAAGCACAAAGGAGTTTGTAATACTTGCGTCTAATAGGCTAACCAAGAAGATAGGGGTGTTAGAATAGCAAAGCAGATGAGAGACATCATTATATATACCAGGACTGGCCAACCGCTCCATCACTATATGCAGAGGATCAGATTGCAAACACACTTGACATTTCTGACCACTGATGAAGCCATGAGGAGAACTTGCATTTTTCCCAAGTTGCAAGGTCTACAAAATGCAGACAATCGCATTGAGTTTAGGCACACTAATGTTGAGCCTTCATTACTAAGCACTTATATTCTCAAACTCTGTGCAACCGTGTGCAAAGTTCCAATGAAGGGGGACACATCTAAGTGTAGCAACAGACGTATTGACTAACATTTAGTCTTTGAAATTGGTATTTAGAATTTAGATTTTTGTAAGCTCTCACTTATATAGCATCTCCTTAATCCCAGCAAGTAGGTTGTGGATGTGTTTATGTTTAAACTAAAATTCCATCATTTACAGTTCCATATAAACTTAGTTTGGTCATGCACTTTCAAGTACTTTTTTTTTAATCCTCTACTGAAAAGGGTGATCACCAGAATCCCAGATGTAAAAGGCACAGCAGTCTTTTTGATTAGCAATTACCTGATGGATAGTTAACTCATTAAGGCGAATCTGTGTATAAGCTCCATCTCTTGCCAAAGCAGTAATATCACTGGAAAATAACATGTAACAGGGCCATCCCAATTAGACAAGGAACAAAGTAACTACTTCTACAGTTCTACATACGACTCAGTCAAGAAAGTAAATGAAAACATCAAATCACCTTCGTGAATAAACATCCAGCAATGAGTTATTTTCATCCACTATGGGTATAGAACTAACTTCAGCTGCAAAAGGAATTTCCAGTAGCATTAGCCAAAGAGCCAGGACTGGTTGTAGACATAACCATGTGCCTAATTTTAGAATCAAAGTGTATTATAAACGGTAATCAAGATGTACATTTTGTAAAATTCCATCCACCTAGTAGCATAAAGTATCACAACCTCAACAAGATGTGATTTTCCTGATATTTCACTAGCACGTTCCGAAACAGAACCTAATGAACTGGCCACCAGATAAGGAAGGGGAAGGAGGGGAGAACAGAAACCACTTTAGTGGCCATGAAAGGTTTAGCATAACAATTGTAAATTACAAACATATATATATATATATATAGAGAGAGAGAGAGACCTTGCATCAACAAAGACAGGGCATCAGCAAGAGATGAATTTGGTCTCAACATTGTCAGCAGCCTTCCATTTGACTCCCCAATATTTGGAGCCCACGTACCAATACGGAATTCTGATATAGGATGTTGGAGAATTGGCAAGGAGCTAGAAGAATATCTGAAATGCCTGCATATGCCTGACAATTATATCACAGATTAGTAATTAATATTCATGTATCCAGCACTAAAGTAATGGAGAAAAGCTTACATTTTAGTATTCCTGAAAGGGAGGCAAGATGCAATAGCTGTGGAAATGAACCATCCTTTGAGGTCTTATGAACAACTGGAACTGTGGCCACCTTGTTTTGCAGAATTCTGATAGCGACTTCTTTGAGAGAATCAGAAGGCCCAGCCTGGATGCAAAGCAGTACATATGAGTTTCAAAACAAAACAAAGATCCCCAGGTGTCACAATTCAGTACCAGAAATCAGAAACGACACTGCAGATTCAAAAATCTGAAACTTTTCATATGAAGTATATGCTCCACATATGAATATCCAGACAAAATATAGTAGAATATTCTCCAGATTTTTTCATAAGATAGCTAGGTGCTAGGTATATATTCATAAGATTTTCTTTCCTTGACAGCATAAATTGAAAAGATGATTTAATTGCATGGGATAGCAGTTTATTTCAGAATATACTTACAGAGATCAATTGTGGCGGATAGAATCTCCCATTTCTATCAAGTCGTCTCTTCAAATATAACTTTCCCGCTTTCCATGCTGCTATAGTATGAGTCTCCAGCTGTTCCTCCGTCAAATTTGACCCATGATTCCCAAGCTATAAGGTCCGCAAATTATAAGCATTTTTCATGGTAAGAGTCTTTAGAAGAATGGTTTGAGAGGTAAAGGGAATGTGTAAGTGATAAAAAGTAAGGTACATGGAAAGGTGGTAACAGTTTTCTGACTCTTCTTTAACTTTTAATTTTCATAATGCTGATTCCTGGGATGCAGACTCCTTCCTCTATCATAAATTGACTCTAACAAGATTTGGGAAGAAGAGAATCCCTTGTTAGGTTAGCCGTTGGTGGTGCCAGGCAGATGATAGAAGTCCATTTGATAAATGTCAAATGAAGAGAATTTCACAAGGAAGATGTAATTTTGGGATTGTAAAAGGGAAATTGGCATACCCTCAAAACATAGTTGATAGTTGAGGCTCAGAAGCCTCTACACTACCCTGGAGACCAACCCATGATGCCCGTTTCATATATGATTATATATACACGTGTTAACATTTTTTTTTATATATATCATCTAATACTGGCACTTAGATATATTAGCAATCAAAAAGGAATAGCAGAAACTAAATTTAGAACACACCTCTCTCAAAATTAAGATGAAACCCAATGCGCTAAGAACTCCTACAAATTGTCCCTTCTCAAAATCCCATAGAGGAGCCACAGGTACTGCCTGAAGGAATGAAATTAGCAACCATAGTACAAGTAGCAAATTATCAGCATGTCACAAAATCCTTTAAAGTTTTAAACAGCGGAGAAATCGAAGAACATTATGTGAAAAGAAGAATACAATAAACTTAGGACAACTGGGGAACTTGAAGTTCAGTCCCGCATTTTGTGGTTTTGTGTGAGACGCAAGTTTTGCAAAAGACATTCACCTCTTCATATAGGATATGGAATGCTTCCTTCACCGGTAAATTGACATCCAAGGCAATGACCTGCAGTTAGCCAGTTAACACAGTGAAATAAAACTGATCAATTACTCGATTAAAGTGGTCAAATCCTAATACAGGACCACAAACAGAATCTAAAGAAGGGTAAAAGCTTTCAAACCTTGCCTGAATCAGGAAGCAAATCGTAAGCAATATGTCTGGATAGAAACCCTGAAATACGATTGCGAGAGACTTCCAAATCAGCCGCTGAGATCCTAGGAGCTACTTCCTGCAAGATACCAACTAACAGCATGACCCACTCTGTATTGCAAAACAATAGCAAAGGAAGTACAAAGATAAATATCAATAATAGCATCAGAAGTTCTCTGTATTTCCTTATCACACTTTTATCCAATCTAAGTGTCTTTTAAGAGATTAATAATTTGGACCCTTCAATACTGTGAGATCTAAGTATTGTGATGATCCTTCTAAAATCTTAAATCACCATTGTGGCATTCTATCCATCTCCAAAGGTCCAATCAGATACTGAACTTAATTCATACTACCTGTCGCATAATTACCTTTCCAAACGAAGTTAGAATTACGGCCTTGCTTGTTCCTTGATCAGCAGGTGAAATTGGAAAGCCTACCACTCATCTGAGTAATATCAAGATGATCAATGTTTCCAATCTCTCTACAAAAATCCATTTCTATGAACTGCAGTGCATCATCAGAGAATAGGCCATATAACCTAGCTCTTAATCTGTATGGGAGGATTCATGTCCTATTAATACATATTTCACAGAATTCTATCATGTAATCCTTCTATGTTTGTGTGCGTGGATGAGTGACGGTGATAAAAACATCTACCAAACTGGTGACGCATTGGTCACCCAATTAAGTGGAAGTAAGAAAGATGCCAGTACATAGGACCTTGACGTACAAGCAAACAGAAACTTACCATATGCGTAAAGACTTCATTATCTACATCCATATTGGCTCTGCCAGAAGTCTCAGGACTGAAACTAGATGGAACTATATTGGGCTCCCCTTGTAGAAAGAAGGTATTCACTGTTCCAAATTTCCCAGTTACAAAAGGCTGGTGCTCAATATGTCGCCATTCTCCGTCAACAAAGAACTTGTACTGAAACAGCCAACAGATCCCAATGTCAGCACAAGACTTCTTCATAATATATCAGGTGCTAATGAAGAGACAGTGTCTAACACTCTGCAGTGAATTTAAAGACCAGATCATCAGCACACAAACAAACAATGTTGGAACATGAATCAGGCATCCTGTTTCATAATGACATTCTTAGCAAAGCCAATCATTACAGTACTACTAGCCCTAAGACAGTAAGTATGATGAGTACTTATATTTTATACACCTTAGCTAGTAACAACAGCTTCTGAGTAATTAGCATATACAAACCTGGTGATATCCTGGAGTTAAGTTCCAAACAACTTGAAACACACCAGGACACCCCTCCATTGGTGACATAGGTATAAGTTCTACCCACCTGTAAGGTTCAGCAAATCCGACATGAGCTCATATACTAAATCATACATTCAACTCTAACATGAAAACTGAAAACTGAAACTAAACAGGATGAACAATAGTGAAATTTGAGTCGAAAATAAACCAACGCAAATTCACACCTTGTAAAAGAGCCACTGACAAACACCCACTTTCCCCCATAAGGCCATTCAAACCGGGTCGGAATTAAAATGGGTCCGGGAAGTCCACTGCTTTGGTATGCCGTACTGCTAGAACCAAACATTTCCGACCAAACTAGATAAAACCTAGTCTAAAATTTTCACACAAACTGCAAACTCAACCCAACTCCACCAACCAATTAGTGTTAATCACAATCCACTAACAGTTCCTAAATCCAACTTCAAATCCCCAACTTAGTAAAATAGGAATCCTCCACAGCTGAGCAGAGGACCCTAAAGTTTACACATGCAAGTCCTCTGAAAACCGAAACCAAACACTCCCAAAACCTCAAACTTCAAATCCCAAAACCCACAAAGCATTTCACTGAAACTCACAAACTGTTTATATCCTCATGCACCAATCTCCAAAAATCCGAAAACTTTTTCTCACTGATCAAGTTCAGTGTTCCATAAAAAGGCAACAAAACCCTTCACAAAACCATAAAAAGAACTCTGATTTCTCCCCAAATTCGATCTGTGATCCAAAGACTCAAACTTTGACACCAAATGCAAACCAAAAGCTCAAGACTTTGGTTCAGAATCCAACTCAGGAAGTGGGTGTGGCGCCATAAGAGCTTTGGAAACAGAGAGGGATGTAGTGATAGGAACAAGCTGGAACTGGAAGGAGAAAACAAACAAGTTGCAAGGAAATAACAAGCACAGAGGAAACAGCAAGTGAACTCTCATGCATTCATTCATACTCCAAAAGGGTAAAGCTACAGCATATGTACTGTTAGGACTGTGGTCCTTACAGTTGTGCCTATGAAGTATGAACACGTGTCTAACGGACTTGAAGATATTTCTAAGGAGTTATTACATGAGGTAAATAGTAGATGGTAAATGAGATTGAAGCTTGGAACATCCTCTACAAGTCTAGGTAGGTGGCAACTCATGTCGCGCCGCCGTGAAGCCGTGAAGGAGAAATCACAGTGAGAAGAGGAGGTTGTGTGTGGCTGAGTCATTGCCTGAACTCCCTTTTTCGGCCATCATAACCAGAGCTACTTGTCTTGTTTGGAAGCACTCCTCTTGTACAGCAAACTCTTAAAAGGATTTGACCTAACTCAAGCTAGGTAAAAAGAATCGAATGTGTGATAGTTTAGGGTTTTGAATTTGAGATTTCATGTTTTGATTCGATTAACATGTTTAGCCTTGAAATTGATCAATGTGGTAGTTATAAAAGTTGCGTTAAATGTTGAGAGGATGATTGTGCTAAAACTTGGTAAGCATTAAAGGTGACCAGAGTATAGTGGTCGGCCGGCCGTCGCTACCGGCGGAGCAGACTGCAGCGACGCCTCTTTTGGGGTGGTTTTCAAGCTGATTAGGTAGAGTATGATAAGAGGAGTCCATTGATGTTAAGTTTGTGAATTTGGGTTGAAGTTGGTTGAAGTTTGGGAATTTTCAAGTTGGTTTTGCTGGTATGTAATTTAAGAAGATTGAACCATTGGATTTCCTTAGTATCTATTCTAGAATGTTAGAATTGATAAATTAAGGTTGTGTGGAGTTTGGTGTGAATCCGGTAAGCTTAACCCTAATGAGAGTAGTGGGTTAAGCGGAATAGATTTGGGTGTTTATATTCAAGTATTTATTTTCCGAAATTGAAGTTTGGTCCTAAGCATTGTTTGTGTGCCAGGATACGAGGGGACCTCACTTAAGTGGTGATTTAGATATCGGTGGGCTTATGCCTAAATTTGTTAATGGACATTTTGGTTTTTAATAAATATGCATGCAAGATTTTATAATTATCATTTTATTTTTAGAGCATATATTAATACTTTGGCTTATGAAATGATCTTGGAAATTGTTTTGAGTTTGACGCATGGATTAATTATTGACCATGATTTATGGATTTCAGCTCGGATCAATAATTTGGTATTTGAGTTTGGATATCATTTATGATTTCCGGATTTAATTATTATCGGCTTTATTGTTGACTTTGAAATTTATTAAAGACTACCGAAAATGGGATTTTTGGTAATTCTCTATTTATAACTTTCTCGGTTCTTTGTGGATTATCGATATTGACATTAAGAATATTTTTAGCGAGTATTTTTGGATTGAGAAATTATTGACAATTTATACTTGATAATTAAATCTCGCTTATAAATAAAGATTTGATAATATTTTGATGTGTAAGACACGTCATTGAGTTTTATTTTACTTTCTTATAATAATTTCAAGTACGGTTGGGAACCATACCATTCACATGATCTTGGGGAAGCTTTATAGATTTAAGTGATTTCGTATGTTTTTAGTCACCATATTATGGTCCTCATTACTAGCTAGCTTTATTAGCGGTCCTCACCATAGGTGAGTCGAGAACTTTGCGTGAGACGCTATTATAGCTTAGGAGGCACCAATCAGATATTATTATTTATTCCTAGCCTTATTAGCGGTCTTCACCATAGGCGAGTCGAGCGCTTAGCGTGAGACGCTACTATAACCTGGGAGGCACTGACCCGAGCCTTAGAGCCTCCTCTTACATGGTGATATCTATTTCCCTCGTTTTATTTTTCTTAGTTATGTAATTGATTAACTAGTTGAGCTGTTTTGTCTTTGTTTTCGAGATTTCTGTATTTGATTTACCAGCGAGGTTTGTTTGTCTATTTTTTTTTATAGAATTCTGGATTTTAAGTTTTAAAAGTTGAAACGTGGGAAAGTATATAAATTATGTATTTGTTAAATTATTTAATTTATTTTTTTTCACTCACTCTAACGTTTTTAAATTACTTTCCCTTTGGCCCTTTGGCTTTAAATAGCCAATTTGCAGGCTAAGTTTAAATGAGGTCGAACATAAATGGAGTCGAGGCACAGTTAAAAACTATTTCCGATTATTTTTTTATTCATTGTTTTTCTTTGGAGTAAATGCTTGTGACACCTTGTATTTTACACCTAAAATAAGTTTTGTCCCTCACTTTTTTTTTAAACTGGTATACCCCTATACTTTGAATTCTCGACTGATTTACCCTTTTTTTAAACTGGTATACCCCTATTCACAGTCATAATCAGCTGGAAAAAGGGCAAATCAGTCGAGAATTCAAAGTATAGGGGTATACCAGTTTAAAAAAAAAGTGAGGGACAAAACTGATTTTAGGTGTAAACTACAGGGTGTCACAAGTATTCACTCCTTTTTCTTTCATTATAGATATGTTCTGATAACCATTTAAGATAGTTATTAGTTGATTAAGGCTTGTTGTATTTTGGGAAATATGATAAACTTGAGGAGCATGATGGCTCTAAGAGTTGAGGATAGATGATTTATAATAGAAGTGTTTATCTGGAAGTTTTCATGTAAGGGTTGTGCATTTCAAGGAAGATTATGCCGAATTTTCGGTAAATGCTCCATGGAGGTGAATCCCGCAGGATTCACTTCGGGTTTCAGAGTGAAATTCAGGGTGGGTCCTGACAATAGATATGTTGTCCAAGGTTGTTATAGGATCTCATCTTTGCCGTTGTTGGACTATCGATATTCATTTCTGGTTTCGTCTTTCCTCTGAGGAAGAGAAATCTATTGAGAGTTCTTCTGTATAAGACTCTCCATTTCTTGGCCACTGATTTCATCTTTCCTATGTGAAGAGAAATCAATAATGGTCATGTCTAGTCTAATCTTTTCCATCCTCTTTTGGAGGAGATATCTATTGTCTGAGGTTCTAATGGGATCTCATCTTTGCCGATGTTGGACTATTGGTATCTATCTCTGATTTCTTATTTCTCTTTTTGAAAGAGAATTTGATAAAAAAAAAAATCTCTATCTTTTTTCTTTCTTCTGGTGTTGAATTATCGGAGTTTTAGTTTTATGAAGGTGATGAACAAGAAAGAAGTCTTCTGAGCAACATCGCAGTCCTATCAACATGTGAATGATACATGAGTGTGTTCCATCCTTAGAAGATTTTATGGGAATTTTTTGCAGAATCTGGTTTGTATTCCACATGGAGTTGTAAATTTTATCGAATATTTTGGTAAGCTTCGCTCAAGGCTTCTTCTTGATCTCGCTTGAGGGGGAGTATTGGAGGAATATTGTAGGTATGGATGTGGTATGCAAGAATATATAGTTGTATCTAAAGGATATATGGTGGTCTCCTAGATCCGAGGATACATAACTGTTGTGGTCTTCTTTCAGACTTACCGTTTACTGTTTATTTGTAACTTGTATATGTTACCTTACTTGTATATGAGAGTTGTGTATTAGATATTAGTTCAGTTTGAACTAATCTAGTTTAAGTTGACTTTAGAGGTGTGAGATTGTGTAAGTGTGTGACAACTACTTATGAGCTGTATACAGCTGCTAGTTTTCACTTATGCAGCAGCATGATGTTTTTGGTATTAGTGTCACAGCTGTGCTGCCTTGTTACTTTAGATTATTTTTGTGTGTGTAAGAAATGTATGAGTGATGAAGTGTGTTTCTCAACCAACTTCTTTTATATATAGTTTAGGTTGTAACCTTGTTAATTACCAAAAAACATATAAAAAAACTTCTACAACTTTGTATTTGGTTTTTCCACAAACCTCACCCATCATACTTAGGAGACATATATATATATATAGCCACTGTACAGAAAACACATTAGTTTGTATCTAAAAATTGCTTCTTCTAAAAAAAATCTGATGTTTACTGTGTTCCCACAATCTTCATATAATTTTCTAGACTCTGTGTTCCTTTAACCATGCGTGCTAATCATGCATGTTAACCTAGCTAACACAATAGTCTTACTCCAATGACAAAAGTAATGAAAATGCATATACTATGGGTTATAACTATTGGTAGATTAGTAATTGATCAACAAGTATGATAACTTAGTTTCTGAGAATAAGAAGGCATAGTGTCATGGACTAAGTTTGAGTGAAGCAAGTCCATGACACAAGTCCAAATCCATCATGCAAGGTCCAAGCCCAAAGTGGAGCACTTTGAACATTCAAGAGCATGGTAGACAATTCTAGAGAATTCTAGGACATCTTAGAATTCTCTAGCTTAGATATTTTCTTATAAAAACTTTGTGTACATTCTAGAACTTGTAATTATAGTCAATGGATTGAATTAATCTTAGTCATCCATTGAGGAGGTACTAGGCTATAAATAGGTGGTGAAGACTCTTGGCCAAACCATCCTTGAAAGCTTTGTAAAGAGTTCTCAAGTTAATACAAAGATTTTTCTCCCACATTGCCTAAGTGTTTGCTTATCTTAACTTTGCATACTTAGCACATTTCTAGCATTCTTGCTCTCTTGTGTTGCTCTTGTTTCTGCTGCGTAGAGGTGAGGCTGACTTAGAAAGTTCGAGAATGTGAACAATTCTAAGGCCGCACGGTTAGAAGAGAAGCGAAGTTCTCATCGCGTGACAATAGTACGTTATAGACCTTAAACATCGATCCATATATAGATGGACTGGTCCACTTGTGCTAGCTTACAATTACTATTACACATAAACTTCACGGGTTAATTAATTTCCTCAACCTCTCTCCGTCTCCTTGTCTCTTTCAGTAGGGCAGCTGATGAGCAGTATCGCTTCCACCTGAAGCGGTGCTAGACGCAGCGGCATTGATGCGCTCGGCATGACAAAGCTGGCGAAGTTTGGTAGGAACATACCAAACGGATAGCTGAGAATGTGCACTAAAAATGGCGTCAATGTCCAAGCCTTGGGCTGCAGCTATTTCCACTACAGGCGTGTAACACGCCTGCCTCCACGCCCCGATGTTCTGGCCTCGCTGCTTGTATTCTCGCCTCAACGCATTCGAACGATCCTTGTTCAGGCAATGCAGCGCGTAGCAGTGAACGTAATGCCGCAGTTTGGGCTTGTTGATGTGGTTGGCCCCTTCTTTTTTCGCATATCTAAACACCTCGTTAGTCACCTGTATATTGGAATTGATAGTGCAAGGAATCAGTTGTATAAATTCAATTTTCATCTTTCAAATAATAAATAAAAATCATTAATGTGATTAGATGGTGTCAGTTGCAAATGTCATGGTTTTAGAACAGCTGGGTAATATTAGTATGGGTCTGCTGCAGCTACGATTGATATGATTGACATGTCACATAACAATTCTTTTTTGAGCTAATAATAGTTTTACGGTCTTTTACCTCTAGTTATTCCCTACTGATTATAATGATTGAAAGCACAAGAGGATATCATGGGTACGGTTTTAACTTTTAACCATACGTACGTACCTTGGTGGGACATTTTTCACCACGCTCCTTGGCAATGTTCTGGACCTGGGTCAAATAATGATGGCACTGCTCGTAAAGATGGAAGAGGTAATCTAGTCCGTTCTTTTTGCCTCGTGCCACCTCCCCAGGCTCCGTCACGATGAAGGGGTGCTCCCTCTGTCTGTTTCTCCCACCACCCCTCTTTGCTAATGCCCTACTCGGCTGCTCCCCTCCTCCTCCATTGATGCCGTCCTCGTTCTCTTCGCTCTCATCATCATCAACCCCCTCGTTACTACTATGCCCACCTCCTCTCCTAATCCTCCTCAGCTCCCTCTTCCGCTTCTTCGCCGCCGTAACCCCCTCACATGCTGCTTCTCCGCCACTCCCCACCATCTCCTTCTCTTGTTGCACCGGCTCCTTCGACAGCCCTGTCCAACCATTGATCCAGGCATCAATATCACATTACAAATGGATCCAACACGCATATAGACATATTGAAATACTTCCTTTAATTTCTTTCTCCGTAAACAAATTAATGTGAATAGACATTTATCCATGAAAACTCAAGTCTTTCAGTTCAATAAAAATAAGCTCTTGATATTTCTTTGTTCTCTTTTGAAGATAACAAGATTAAACCAAAATCATATGCTCATCAAAATCTCGATCGAGTGCAGTGTAATTTTTTTGAACGTACTGTATAAACACCTAACAATATTCTGGAAGGTCATTATACGTACGCTTAATGGGGGAAACTCTTGTGTGCAAAGATTAGGTCTAGCCTGGTAAAATGTCACTACTTACCAAACAAAGTAAAAGAAAAGGCAGATTATGCATGAGTCATGTGTTGCTAACCTTGTCGGGGGAGATCAGCATCCATAGCGTTGGTGTCGCCGGAGAGAGGCCAGTCCTCCTCCTCCTCCTCAAGACGTTGCCTCCTCTGGGCTCGGACGGCAGCCTTGATGCCGTATCTTTCCCCGACGAGTAGCTCCACCTGAGAAAACTGAGACACGCTGTTCATCATGTCGTCAAGCTCCTCATCTTTCATTTCCAAAAGCGTGCTAACAGTGAACCCGAGCTCCGCTATCGTCGCCGCCACGTGGTACCTCACTCCGTACGCCCGGAACATCTCTTCCAGCGGCAGCACCGAGTAACCCGCGGCGGCTTGTTGGGGAGCAAAACTGAAGTCCCACTGGAACAAACTCGCAGTGATCGAGTATGGATCCATAAAGCGCAGCAGCTCACCCTAACTAACTAACTCTTTTTTCTTTTCTTAGTTTTCTATCTCGCACAGTCTCAATGCATGTGTTAGTGTGTAGTCCTAGCCAGCTCTATTTTGTGAAGTTGGGGGAAGGAGCTGTGGCTGTTCCAGATAATAAAGGCGACTAGCTTTCCTAAACTGCCCCTGCACCAACTGTTCCCGAGGAGGGAACTCTATAACCAAACAGGGGATGGACATGGACACCAAACCAAACCAGACAGAATGCAACTCAACCAGTTATGTAAATTTCCATTTCATTTTTTTACTACCACGAGTTTTTTTCGTAATCTCTAACTCCAAAGCCTGGTAAAACCCTAAACGCACTTCTAAATACCTCCCTTTAATTTGGGTTAACGTTGCATGCATATATTATTTAATCGTAACAACATGATAAAACAGCAATTTTGACTGGTTTAAATCACTCAAAACGTACAGTTTTTACTCTAGCCGGTAACAATTTGGTAAAACAATTGACAGTTCATTGTGCTAGCTAGGGCAAAGAACACAAAGTCAACATGATGGGCAAAACAAGAGTCGCTGCTGCTGGCCAGAAGACTAGCTTGCAAAATTTGCGAGTATTGGAATAATGGAATTTCAGGACTGATATTGGTGTTGGTGTAACAGATGCTAGTTTTTACTTTTTACCCTTCCATCACTATCCATCATCATGAACTCTCGTGCTTTTCAAGGACAAGGACACCCTGAGACTGATCAGAGAGCCCATATCTTGTACGTACGAGTAGATATTCTGAATTTCGAATCTGAAAATCTTCCCGAAGAAGACAAACATATAATAAGGGTGTTATCGTAGTTTCATGCAGATGTTCGTAGCTAGGGTAAGTAAATGACTAAATGTATACTTGTATAGTTACTGCTCCTTGGCAACGTAAACATGGCAGAGGGGGCTACCTGGTTACTAGACTCAGTGGTCGTCTCAATCTGAATTCTGAAAAGCTGTTTCGACGAAGACTGAGATATCGCCTGCAGCGGCGGCATACATGTTCCCGGCCGGGGATCCAACCGGTGGCCGCTGATGTATGGGCACCACGTGACGGGCAGAACAGAGGAGATGGGTATCGCCTGGTGGGACCATGATGATGAGGAGGTGATATGATCATTGTGATGTGATGGAGGAGGGTGCAGGTAGAGACGGGGATGGAAGTCCAGGGACCAATGGGTGATCGACACGTCGTGTACCAGGTTCTAGGTTAGGGATGGACTCATTGGGACTCGGTCAGGTCTGGAGAACTGGCTTTTTACAGACTGGTTTAACAGTGAGCTAAGCTCTTGCTTTTTACCTTGTCCTCTCCTTTACACTGCCTTTCTCGATCTGGGAATTACTTACTTCTCACACCTATAAAGTGTTTTTTTTTTGTTTTTTTTAACTATAGGGACAGTGATGAATATCGTACGTGGTAGTTACTTTTTTTTTTTTGTCAATTCAAAATTCATTCAACAAGCCCAAGGTCGAATAGTTACAAAAAGCAGGCCAATAGGAAACAAGGCCCAACCAAACAATACACTGTCAACCCAAAACAAGTTGAACGGGGAGAAAAAACAAGCTGGAAAAAAAAAATCTACAGCAGAAGGAACAAAGAAACAAAGCTCTAGCACAGTATCATTTGGTTTAACAGCATAATCTCTTTTTAATAAATGAGATATTATAAATTTGACTCACGAAAGACTAGTTTTAGTGTTTGAATTGTTTACCCGATTAGAAATAAAAAATAAAAAATCTTTAAGAGATGGAGACACCGATGAATATTAAAGCAATCAAAACCCCTCGACAGAGTTACGGGCACCCACAATTCGAGCCAGAAGGCGGAGGACATTGCAATCCATCACAAGAGAGAACCAAAACAGGAGAAGTAGGAGGGTGATTAATCCAATATAAATTAAAGTTAATTAGCTTGAATCAATGATTGATTGACATGAAATTGAATGACATGGTAAACACTAACAACAAGAACTTAGTATGGTTCGATCAGCGATACTTGCGATGGGTCTGGGTCTTGGTTCACTTATATATGGGTCTAGGTCTGGTTCACTTACGATGAACATCATTAACCTCCCTCACTATGTTAACTTGGACATCGTCAGCTGCACTTATTCCAGACCCCAGCTCAAATTTGGGTTTGAAGACCCATTAGGATATAATAAGCAGCTTTGAAGATTCATGTACAAATGGCAGGCACCAAAGATTAGGACGGTGCTTAACTACTGTAACGACTTTGATTTAGAAAAAGGTCCCTGAAACCGTTGTCCAGTATCATAGTACCAATCCCAGCATGGTCTTATTTGTGGGACTTTTCTATCTGACCACAGCCCAAGATCGGTTTGGGGTAGAAAAATTTGCACTATTTTAGCAACAAATGGTAATATTATCCTCCAAATTAAAACTAACTTCTCCACTAGTTTGGTAATCAAAATATGAATGGGACTTTGTTGTTTGCTTAACAAGAATAGCTATTGACAATTCTGATGGTGGGAGTCTTCTCCAATGAGGCTGTGACATTTTTTCCAGGAAAGTGCAGTAGCTTAGAAACTAAGCAGTCGAAACCATCTTTGTCGATGGCTTTTATATATGTATGTACGTATTGTCTTACTTTCATTTTATTATTTGCAATTGATATATTTTTTTTTTGTGACCCATGCAATGCACTTTTTCCAGATAAGGAGTGGAAAACAAGTCTATACTGTTGAAACTACGCGTTCACAAGGGCCAGGTATCTGGTTGGAATATACACTAAGATTTAATATTTCCTAACTTCGGGTCCATGCGTTATCCATTATCTATGTTTACAGTTGGGAGTTGGATGAGGTTTAGTTATAACCAAGAGAAAAAGATGAGATGTTGTTGAAGTAGAATTTATACATGGTTCTACACGTGAAACATGATAAAGTAGTATGAGGTTCATATTAAAACTAATTAGGGCAGTGAATATAGTGGACTAAACTGTTATAAACTTATATGTAAGATTTAATATTCCCGATATGGGATTCATATCTCAACAAAACAAGATAAGCACCAAGGCTTCAACCTCCATACCCAACGATACTTGCATCAGCAACACATAATATATCTAAGTAGCTAGTTTAAGGTTAACATTTTACCTTATATCTAGACATTTTTAAACAGTTAAAATCATGTATTAGTTCGTATCAGTTTATTCTTTAATTAGGTAAGGTTTATATGTAAAATACTGATGAATTTTCGTGCGGTAATCTGTGTATATGGCTGTTGTTTTCTTGATCTTGCAGATTGTGATACAAATCCTGGTTTATCTAGACAAACAAACTGACCGGCAGAAGCTAAAACTAACTAGTTCACCTGAAACTAAATTACTTTTAATTCTCATCTCTACCTTCTGTCTGATTCGATCCTTTAAAGTTATTTTAGATATCTTTCCATTCTATATATATATATATATATATATATATATATATATATATATATATATATGCAAATGCTAGCTAACAGCAGCTACCTTGTTTTAAAAGCTATATATCTATCCAACTGCCATATATGTTTAATACTTCGATTACTCTAGCTTCACGAACTAGAAATTGCCGTTTGTGTATGCGACTAGCCAGACGTTAGTGTGTGTATATATATATCTAATTATCTATATCAAGTCACATATCCAGATTCCATTAAATTACATAATTTCTTTTTGAATGTCCATTTGGTTCCTGGATATGGTCGGTTGGCTCTAGAAGCAGCTAGCCTAACCATGCATGCATATGAAGTATGAACCCTATCTCTTCAACAGTAAACGACAGCTATACCAGCTTAATTTATATGTCATCCAATATTGGAGCTACCCAGCATAGCATCCCATTCTTTTCTATATACCAGAACTCCAAGATCGATCACCTTCAATAGTACGTGGACTGGTCGTTAGAGGTCACTGTTTAAGTGTTTATATGGCCAAAACCCTAATCGTGTGCCGTGAATTGTAATCACACATCTTGTGCATACATGCCCTCATATATTTCTGCCACCTAATTAACTATGTTCGTTCTCTGACTTAATCATTCCTTGGACTTTCCCGGCCAAGTTATATAAGATTTTGATATATAAATTGAATGTTTTTATTTGATGTGGGTAGTTTTTGAAATTGTATACACAATTCTTCGCTTACGTTTCAATTGAGAATATGAAATATTCAACAGTCCTATAAATTAACTCGTATTATGGTGATTCTGCAGCTCGATCTGCACGTACACTATAGACAGTCTACAGTAATAATCAATCTTAGTTTTATCAAGGAGAGAGGTAATTAGTGTTAGCTTAATTTTCTAGGCTAGAGCATACTCAATTTTATTTACTGTGTAATGAGCACCTTCCATGCCAGTAGTTATTTGACTAATTATTAGTCAAGTATTTGGTGCTCATGAAAGCCTGAGTATTTTGTTCTCTTCGATTTGGCCGACCATGGATGTAGGTCGATCTTGATCCTTCTTTACAAATAAAAGACAGCGAGAGTCGATCGAAAGCAATGTTTCGTTGATCAGTTTACGTACGTTACAGCAGTATGTGCTGCAATCCACTAGTTAATTCTTATTTTCGAACTAATTAAATTATAGATGGAATAGGGTGAGGTTTGTAAGTTTTAGTCGACATAATTAATATTCTTGTTACATCGATCAATTAGATGACAAGAAGTTATATATCACAGAGATTTTCTAAATCTCTAATGGTGTTGTTTCTGAATTCGAACGATGAGGCTACTATTACGAATTTATGAAATTACGAAGTTATACAGGTACCCTATTTTGTACGAATAATGGGAATGCTACTGGTATGAGTGGTATCCTTTTTTGTTTTGAGGCAGTTCGTTTTTTAGGGTGAACTGTGCTCCTATATTTGCATCGACTTCCACCTATATAACTAATATAAGCATTACGACCTTAATTAGTCGATCACTATTTCAGATTTTCAGTACTGCTTGATCATATTGCGATGGAGTCTTTATAGTTTAGTTACGAAAGACCAAGAATTTCGTTCTGTTTAAGAGACCGACACTCATACACTGCATATGTCTGGATCATTCTTGACAAAAATAATTGAAAGAAGAATCGCGCGCTTAGGGTTGTTAAGCTACAGTCCATTAAGTGGGGAGCCGTTCTATTGCGGACGGCTTTGTTGCGGACATGTTGCGGACTTCCAAAACTGACCGTTGGATTAGAACACAGCAAATCTGCCCGTCCAATTCATCACCATCACCGCTTTCGTCATCCTCGTCTTCGTCGCCAAGCCCTAGGTTCCGCAACCGGAACACGATCCTCTCTATCGCGCTCTGGCCTTTGTCCTTGTCCGTGTACCTCGCCGCAGTTCCGCTCGGCTTCTCACGGCCGTCGGATTCGTTGACTCTATCGGATTCTTTGACTCTATCTTTCTGGCGAGGCGGCTCCGGCGGAGCACAGTGAGCGGGCCACTTGTTGAGCCAAGGCGCGGTGGAGGAGGAGGAGGAGGAGGAGGGCTTGGACTTGTGCAAGGGTCTAGAGTTCGAGGCTCCGCCGTGCTCGCTTCCAGGAGCTCTTCTGCGTTTGAGAGAGAGAGAGAGAGAGAGAGAGAGAGAGAGAGAGACTGCGTTTGACGAAAGCGGTGATGGTGATGAATTGGACGGGCAGATTTGCTGTGTTCTAATCCAACGGTCAGTTTTGGAAGTCCGCAACATGTCCGTAACAAAGCCGTCCGCAATAGAACGGCTTCCCCATTAAGTGCAGTCTTTTTCCAATTATAAGTGCAACTTAAATTTGAATTGGTCCACAATGGCGATATATAGCTAGCTAGCTGCTGATCATATCACACTCCGAAATGACCTTGCGTAATACATATATAGTAATTTGGATCGATCGTTATCGCTTAACAGTCTGCTGCCTAAAATTAATCATGTGTGTTCTCAAAAATCTTGATGGCAAATGTAGACTGCATATTCATATTTGTAATATATTAAAAATGGGAACAAGTAGGGGTGAGCGCGGTGCGGTGTATTCATATTTGTAATATATTAAAAATGGGAACAAGTAGGGGTGAGCGCGGTGCGGTGTGGTGTGGTGTGGTGTGGTTTAAGGCCGAAACCGCAGTGCAGACTGTATTTTCAGTGGTCTAATTTTACAGACTGCAACTGCTTTAAAATAATGCAAACTGCATTTTCGGTTGAACTGCATTTTCGCTGCAGCTCGGTGCGGTTTGCTTCAAACCGCATTACATAGTTAAACCTCATTCAAACTGAAATAAAAACATTCATTCAACTGATAGTTAAACACTTAAACCACATTCAACCTGCAACATTTAACATTTAACATTCAACCTGAAATTAATATTAAAATTCAACTAATTCAACATTCTAATAGTATCAAATAAGTACTTAGATAATTAGATTACAGGCCAAATCATCGAAATGAAGAAAGAAAAATGAAGAAAGAAATAGAAAATAGCAGTTTTATGTTCCAATGACGAAATCAATCTTCATTTCAAAGTTCCAGCATTCAATCTTCAAAAGTCACAATCTCCAAAATTCCAACAGTATTCAATTTTCTTCATCACTCACATCATCTTCACCTATCACCATTGTCTCAAGTAATGCAAAACAAACAAAGGAAACATGTAAGACTTCATGCCCAAACATGAAATTTATACCACAAACGAAAAACAACAATAATAAGATCATATGGAATGTTTAAGCATACATGAAACCAAGTGAATCACAAACAACAATGACCAAATCATTCAAAGAGAGAACTCAGAGAAGAACAAAAAAAATAGAAAGAAAAAAAGAAGAAGATAGCAACGCAACTAAGAGAACGTGGCGAACTGGTGATGGCGGAATGAGAGAGCAAAAGACCCAGAGCTTCGAATCCTTCTATGATTTGATTGATTGAGTCTCTAAGTTTAGGGTTAGGAATTGGGAGAGTGAGGGGGAAGAAACATATGTAGATGTGGCTATGTTATTTAGGTTGAGAAAGTCAGAAAGAGACTAAGTTGGTCTCTATATACACCAACATATATAATATATGTAAAAACTGAAAAATACATATATCGGTTTGAATGCGGGCGGTGTTATACCCAAAACCAGAACCGCAACTGCACCTAATATTCGGTGTCGTTGCAGTATGTGTGCAAAACAAAGTCGTTTTGCCTACATTCGGTTAACCGCACCTAATATTGCGGTGTGATGCAGACGATGATTGCATTTCGGGCTCAATATACACAGCCCTAGGAACAAGCTAGAAAGCATCCGAGACAAAAACAACAAAGAGAACGAAAGGAAAACAAATGAGCCATTCATATTAAGTTATCTAATTGACTTACTAAAATCCCCATAAATAACACCATTGAGTGCGCATGTATAGAAGTTGGATCCGGATCATCTCCTCATGCACCTCTCTTTAATTTTTTCTCATGGCCCTCTCCCCTAAATGCAGAGGAGTGGCCGTCGACGACCAAAATAATCTCACAAGGAAAAATTAAGGAGAGGGCCGCACCTCAAAGATTAACTGTGGTTATTCTCCTTATATCAAGGAACCCGCTTCTCCTTAACATAATTCTACCTAGCTACAGAAGTTATTTTTGTCTTATGTCAGAAGGAAATGAATACTCGTCTTTAACGTACACAATCTGTTGCTGAATTTAATTTAGAGACTCCATCTGTAACGGAATGATCTCATCAGTGGATCGATGACTAACATGATCACTTAATTAGGGCATCAAAACTAAGATTGTTAATTTTGAAGTCAATGTATATTTTTCTACGCTGACTTAACCACCAAGAAATAGAAAAGATAGAGAATCTTGCATTATCGTGCTGTTCTTCCAGTGACATATACACGAAGCTAGCACTGTCTCTGTCATGTGTTTTAAATCTTAACCTTCTCAAATTCTCAGAAAAGAGTAATAAAAGGAAGCAAGATTCTCTGTGTAAATAATAAGAAATATATGGCGGAGCAAGTCCTCCGGTGGAACCAAAACTAGGGTTCCGTGGTCGGCTAGATCAGGCGCGTTTGCCTGGCGCATGAACACGTGGTAGGTCACCGCCGCTGGTGGTGGAAGCTGAGGCAGCTCGTCTATATCAACCTTCGTTTTTCTTTCAGATACTCGAATGCTTTCCAGTTTGGATATTAGACCTTTTCTCTGTCACCTAAAGCCAGTCCTCTTTCTCGTCTTCTTTGAATCCCCACAAGACTAACTATGAATTGACCTTGTCTGGTTTTATTACTTTTATATATACTAATTAATCATGGAATGTGCCATGGATTAATTGATGGATTACGGACTAAAATGTAACAATTGTTATGCCAATGTATGCATGTTAATTCGTTATTATTACGTATACACACCTAATTCAAAAAAAAAAGGAGAAAAAAATAATAATCACGTGTATGTAGAGTTTCGATTCGCCCTTTAAAAATTTCCGCAACTAACATGGGAATTATTCTTGATCATCCTATAACTTCGTATGTATTTTTTTTTATTCAGTCGATCAATATAATATTATGATGTTATTAATGTGTAACTATTTTGCCTATTATTTATTATGACAGTCGACTCTACGAACAATTATGTCAAACCGGATTCCGTTCTAGTTTCGCATAATACGGTTTTCATTACATCCAAACAAATATCCAGAAGACTAATGACTCCTTATAATTCAAACGTGAAATCATAAACAATATGATGAATGAGTATACTTGACAGCATCATATAAATTAGTTAGAACTGTTCAAAAATTAGCGTGTAATATGGAAATTAGACTGCAGGATCTTTTGTTTTTGCGGTACATCTGCCTCACCTTTTAATCATCACTTGCCGAATAAAGAGTCTTCGATATGAAAGGAGTCTGCGGCTCCACGCTGAATCATCCTTTTATTTCCATTTTTTCTTCGAAATAATCATTCTCAAATTTTGATACGTTGGGCCAATCCGAGGATATTCGTCCTTAAACAACTAGGCCCCTCTTGCTAACGGTTCACACTCCCTAAATCACCTCCGTTCATTCGTCGTCACATAAATCCCACGGCCCACATCCCCTCTCAAAACGCGTACTTGTTCTCCCTCGTCTATATATATCCCGGTGCCTTTTCCATCTGTAAAATCCATACCACACTTACCTAGCTAGCTCTTCCCCAACTCCCACTTCAAAATCACACACAACTCTAATCTCAATCTTCAAACTAGAACCTGAAACCACAATCGAAAATGGCGTGGTTGGTTTCGTTGAAGTTTCTGTTAATTTCGACCGGCGTTGTGGCTTTGGCTTTGGCCATGAAGCTCTACGTTCCTTTGGTGTTTGAGTTTGCCGTCTCAAACCTTCCTCTGATCTGGACCTCATGCAAGTCCTTGCTCAGGCCGCCGTATCTCTACGTCGTCATCAACGCCATCATCATCACCATCGCCGCCTCCTCAATGTTCCACCACGACCAGCCTCAGGCAAAGCTTCCTTCGTCAGAGTCTGAATCAACTCCACCGCCGGTTGTATACCACCACAGAGAAGATGAAGTGGAGCCAGAGGTGGTGTACAAGCATATACAAGAGGACGTGGCGCCACCGGTGGTGTACGAGCGCAGAGAACAGGATGTGGCCGCGCCACCGGTTGTGTACGATCACAAAGAGGAGGCTGTGGTTAAGGAGGTGACATCTATGGTACTATTCAACAACGACTCTGCAGAGCCTGTGGCTGAGGTTGATCATGATCCTGAGGATGAGATCGAGGTCTCGGGAGCCAAGTGGATGAACCCTAAGAATGTTATGAAATTTGATGATATTGTTCTGCCGGCGGAGAAGCCTCTAATCTCTTCAAGATTCAGTCACCGGAAACCGGCTAGATCCACCCCTGAAGGTACATATTTTGGATAAACTTCACCTCCATTTTCATGATTCCGAATTTATAATTGAAGAAGTACCGACCAGTCACTAGGTCAGGTAAAGTCTTTAGGATTTTCATCTATCTTTTCCGTTACAATGACCTCATTTGTATATAGCAACACGTTTGAGGTAAGAACAAACTAGTATTCAAACATGGCGTATAGACTATAGAGTCCACTTCACAGTGTTGTGATTTTTAAATGACTGAATTATCCTCAGACGAAAAGCAAAAGATGCTGCATGGTAGGGACAAATCCGTCGGTTTCATAGTGAGCTAACTGGGAAATATTTACTTTTTTTTTTCAGGTGGGAGGCTGTTACGAGTGTCCAAGGCGCCAAAACGGCACGACACGCTAGAGAATACGTGGAAGACGATAACGGAGGGCCGTTCGATACCGCTGAGCCGGCACATCAAGAAGAGTGACACGTGGGATCATCACGGCCGTGGAGGAGGAGGAGGAGGAGGAGTCAACGGTGGCGTTGAGGTGGACGAGGACACGTCAGAGGCAGTGCACAAGTCAAAGACGTTCAAGGAATTGACAAACCAGCAGAAGGTGATGACCATGGCAGCTGTGAGTTCGTCGTCGCCGGAGGCGATTAAGCTGAGGAAAGAGCCGTCGCTGAGTCAGGACGAGTTGAACCGCCGAGTGGAGGCGTTTATACACAAGTTCAATGAAGACATGAGGTTGCAGAGACAGGAGTCGTTGAATCAGTACATGGAGATGATCAACCGTGGAAGCAGTTAGACAAGTTCCATACTGGTGGTCTATATATATGCACCAATGTTAATTTTTTCTAATTTAGGCACAGGTAGTGATTTTTCACTTTCATTGAATTTTAAGTTTGTCACAGGAAAGAAAAAAAAAGGTTAGGGCTTAGGTTGAAGATACAAAATTAGAGCTAGCTAGCTAGTTAAAATTTTTGGATTGGTTCTTGAGTCAAAGAAAAGAAAATACATGTCAGTCTGTACGTATCTAGTCTGTATGTACAGCAAGAATTTTTATTTAATTACTGCCTTGTTGATATATTGTACATTAAGAACAAAAGCTCAAATGATATTTGTACAAGTTTTTTGTTGTATATTCTTCTGTTACCTTCACAGAATCACATCGAAGTTTTGTGTTGAAATCACTAGGGCCGGAGCAAGTAAAGAAGCGGTAACTAAATAAGAAGATCTTCAAGTTTGTCCTTAGGTGAGTAGGATTTTGATAACCATGGTATATTAGGAGTGTGATAACTAAATAAAGTCATGTCCTTATTTGTGTATCCAATCTTTTTCAAGGGAGCATATGTAGTTTGCTAATTAAGGGAAGCTTAATTAACCTCAATCGGACAGATCGAGTTCCTTAGTCATTAGGAATTTGGTTCTACATCGATAGTTTTCCTCTATATAACGCATGATTAGAAATTCAGAATATAAAGACTGCCGTTTATAATTTAGTTTTCTTGTCTGGGATCCTTGATCCGGATGGCACCGTTATTTATTGGAAGTTGTATTGCGAATTACTCTATACCTCGTAGCAAACCAAGAACTAATTCAAGGGCGCCTAACCTTCAAATCAATCAGAACTTGCATAATAATAAAGGGGAGTACAACTCAGTGAACTTGGCGAAGAACATGTACACATTATGAACACAATAATAGATCCTTTGTTCGGAAAAGGGCAGCAAATTGAAAGGGTCCTGAAGGTTAGGAATACCCCGGAAAAGGTTTCTCGGTTTGAAGAACAGGTGCAGGCTCAAGAATATAGCCAAGCAGGGCCATGTAGCTTGGCCGACCTTGATGTAGTTTGGAGGTTCTATGGCGCACCCGTGTCGTGCTCAGTTGGTTCGATAGGCTCGAGTCATACCCTGCGGCTATACGATTCCGATGAATGTGGTCTGTGTTCGGTTCTGAGAGATGAGAAGAGAGGGATTTGTACTACAACGAGTAGCATGGCACTAGAGTACATTGGGGATGTTAGGGTTCGGAAGGCTGTAATACTGTGCAAAGTAGTTCCAGGGAGGATTGACTTGACTAGCTCTGAGAAAGAACATGATGCACTAAGTCGGTTTAATTCAAGTGTCAATGCAAAGGCTAATGTTATATACGTGAGAAATAGCAGTGCTCTTCTACCCAAGTTCGTGGTATTTTACAAAATCAAACAGAGAGATCGGGCTGCTGGTTACTTAGATCATAATATATAGGATGGGTATATATGGAGATTTAGACACTGCGAAAACATTGCTTTCACGAGCCTGTATGCAACTTTTCACTTTTGTTTAGCAGACATGGAAAACATTTGAGCAGTAAGACGGCATCCGAAAATGCTTTCCAAACAAAGAAACAGAAGTAGAATCAGTCAGCAACGTAGTTCTTGTTATATGTAATTCTTGTTAAACCTCTTCCAAAATGAGACATAAACCAGAAATCACATGTTTCTTCCACGGTCCGACTCAGTTACATGTAGTGTACTGAAAACTAAGAGCGCTATTTGCTTCAAATATACAGGTACAGGTTACAATAAAGGGGCCAAAAAGAAATCTGAATACAAAATGGGATCGATATGTAATGGATCAAAACCTTCATTAATCATACTTTCTTTAGCCTCTTTATTCTCTCAAGAGCACCAAGGCGGCTTTCACCGTCCTTACCTCCGCCCTCATCATCTTCAATATCCTTTCTCTTGTTAGCCAACTCTCCAAAAACAGCATCTGGGACCTCCTTTTGTGCAATTTCAACATTCGCCTCATCTTCAGAATCACTTTCTTCTGGTAGTTCAATGTCTTCGTGATTTGCAGCAACTTTTATCCCTCCATCAGTCTGTGATTCTACTCCAGCACTCACAAAGCCCACTTTTCTGTTGCTGTCTTTAGAGGGTGTATCACGGATCACAGGAGCCAACTGCCTCTCAAGAGCAGCCATTTCATCTTCCGGGACTCCAGCCTGTTTCAATTTGTCTTTTGCCTCATCAATGCTCAACCTCTGATCCTTTTGCATCGCATACTCAGGTAGAATAAAGTGTGTCTGCATGAACAACCAAAAAACAAGTGGAAATGAGCAATGAGCAATTACATAAATGAACGTGTAAACTGTCTACCTAGCTTGTGGGTATTTAAAAGTAATACAGATAAAATTATGATTTGATGAACTTACCTGGCTATAGCTTGCAGAAACACTTCGTTTGATTCTAAGCATTTCTCTAAATGTATCTTCATTCCCGTGTTGGACCTCAAACTCATGCCATTTGTTCCAGAAATCTGCATCTGATCGGGGATCTGAAAACTGTGATGCAAATATATAAACTCCCCGAGCACGATCAATTTCGCCCAAGCTCTTCTCAAGCTCAGCATACTTTAAGCACATTGTCTTCACATCTTTGTCGGGGAGACCGGATTCTATTGCTTGCTCATATATCTCCCTTGTTTTGGGGATCCCAAAAATCTCAGCTGCACGGGCTATATATATTTCATACATGCTCAACTTTTCATTGTTTGGAACAGCCTTAGTTGCTTCATCATAAACCTTCATTGCCCGCTTTGCTAGACCATAATCCTCCTCCAGCTTTGCAAATTGAAGATACAAAGGTTTCTTCGCATCAGCAGGGGCCTGAAAGAACAAATCAAGGTCAGTATGAGTAAATAAGAAAGCAAAATTCCAGCACCATTCAGCTCGATGTCAAAAACTAATTTCACACAAATTTAGACAAGGAAAACTCAAGAAACAGCAAATAATCAGATCTAGTACACTAGAGGTTACCATATTGACTCAAGTGATTTTATCTTTTTCCAGCTGTAGTGAAATTTAAATTATTTTAGGAACAGCAAGGAAGGTTACTATTTGGACTGAAGGGGGTTAGATATTTCTTAATGATGATTTGAATGAACATTACAATACAAGACATTATATAGACCTATTCATAGCAGAACTAGGAACTAACTCCTTATATGCTATGCTAAGATGAGTAAACCTATATTCTAAAGAAAACTTAAATCCCTAGCAAGCCGCTCTTCACACTTATCACCAAGCAGTTCTATATCAATGTCTTTACCCATGTTCCAGCTGTGCTCAAGTTTCAATATCATGTTCTTAATTGCAAGTTTTTAACCTACGACCTACACAACCCTACCACTTCTCACAGTTGAATGCATGGAAATGTCCCCAAAAGGTCAAAATCAGCCTGGCCTGTGATATCTAAGGTATTCCCATCCATCTCATGACAATAGAAATGTGCAACTCCTACTGTGATTGCACCAAAATAGTGAAAAGATAAAAACCAGCACTAACATGCTGATTCGATGTAAATGAAAAGTAAACAACTTCCACACACAGGATCACAAAGGGAATGTAAGTTTCATACCGCTTTAACAGCATCCTCAAAGAGCAGTCTCGCACGTTCCAGCTTATTCTTCCCGTATCTTTTTACAAATTTAGAGAGATATGTAATCCATATGTCTTTGACATGCGGGTACTTGAATATTTGAGTACCTTTTTCATAAACTTTGAATGCATCTTCAAAGTATTTATGTTCCTGCAGCAGTCAACTTTTCATAGTTAGGATAGTTAGATGCAAAAATTTCAAGAAAATAGCAATAGGAGGAATGCCATACTTCGAGAAGCAATGCATAGTTGATTATAATTTGAGGGGTGGCTATTCTCAAATCCAATATCCTTTCGTACACTGCCCGTGTAGACTCTAGTGTACCTAAGCTCTCCTCCAAGTCCACATAAAAGGTCCAAAGCCTCAACGATTTATGGAGCCTCATCTGAACTGGTTGATTCCCATCAGCAGCAACTGCAAGAACATAAACCAACGGTTCAAAATATTAGTTTGAGTCCAGAAATGCCTCACAACTAGCCATGCAACCTTGTTTTTCCTTTTCTTTTAAATAGTAGGATAAACTAACAGAGGCTTTTCCAAACACAACCATGCAAGAGTAACAGAAAAAAGAGCTGCTGTAGAAAAATAGAATATGAAAGGAAATATAGAAAATAACAATATCAGACTCAGAAAGGGTTCAAAGTCAGATTGAAGGAAAAACCAATATTTGTTTCTCAACAAAGAAATATTTAAAACAGCATTAGAATTAAAAAGGCACTCAGAAGTTGAGCAGATTTCATATCTCAAGTATTATTTGGGTTCATTAATAGAGAGCAGTGAAATGACCAATCAAATCTATGGGAACAAAGATGATCATAATTTGGCGCCAAAGCATGAAGGAAAATAGATACTATAAGTGCGTCCATGTTTAAATTTTCCATAAACTGAAAAGTACTGCATGAAACCACTATCATTCTTACTCTGAATGGAGTTTTGTGACAGATTTATGTACAGGCAAACCAATCATAAATACAGACAAGATTACCCAAACCATTAGAGAATGAGCATTACCTCTTCGTTTGACCTCAACAGATGGCTCTGCTGTAGCTCTACTCATCAGTTCCAGGGCCCGTTTAAAATTCTTATGCCGCAATTCCATTTCTGCCCACTCACACCACAGACTAGCCAGATTGTCCACTGTCTTGTAGTTCACCTGGACAGCCTTATCAAAAATGACTCTTGCATTAGCAAGATCACCATGTGTTTCATACAGCTTAGCAAAAGCAACCCACAACGTATGAGGCTTCCCCACTGCTTGCATTGGATCCACAGTCTTCACAGCCTGGGTATATGTAAGTATCTGCTTCGTGGGATTTCCCTCAAAGAGCTTCACTCTCCGATGCCACTGCTCTACATTATGCGGATTCTGTCTCAAAAGCACACTATTAGCCAGTTCAGGTCTTCTATCCATAAGATGGTCCAATCGCGCCAACCTCAAATCGACATCATTCTCATCATGTAGCCAAAACCCGTGGAGTATCTTCCTCTCAAGCTCAGCCACGGACAACTCCACATTGGTCCGAACATCTTCCTCCTCCTCTTCACTTCCATCATCTTCCATCCTCCCATTCTCTCCTTTCTCCTCCTCTTCCTCCTCCTCCTCCTCATCACTCCCCAACGTCTCCATCTTAATCGCAAGCATACTCTCCTCAAACTGCGCATACGCATCGAAAATCACACTAAAATCCCTAACAGTCACAACAGTCTGCATACCCTCCTCAAACACATCCCTAGCCTTCTCAAACAAACTCCTCTTAATATAATAATCCGCCAGCGACGTCCACAGCCTCCCCACCTCATCCGTAAACTTCTTAATCCCGCCTCTAATGATAGCATCCACATTCAGCCCCGAAACCGCCGTGGCATTCTTAGTAAGCAAATCACACAACTCCAACCACAGCCTATGCTTCGTCTTCCCCTTAATCGACCTAAACTGATCATCATTGAGCACCGAGGCAAGCCGCTCCGCCGCCTCTTGCCACAGCTCAGAGTCAATCAAAAACGCAATGAAATCCTCAACATGAGTCGGATCGTAAAGCAAGTACCTCCGGTAGACTCGAAGCGAGGTCTGGATCGGCATCCCCTTCTGGCTCACGAAAACCAAATAGAGCTCCCAAATCCGGTCGTGCTGCTGCACCGGCAGAGCACACAGCGCCCTGTCGAAGCTCCGGCGAGTCCTGGTGACCAATCTCTGCTCCGTCAGGCTCTGGAGATACAGAATCCAAATCCTCGGCATCTTGTGCATTGTGACCAGGGCCCTTTCGAAGGTGTTGTTTAGGGTTTCGTACTCGGAGTGGTTGATCGGGAAGCTCCGGACGAGTTCGAGGCGCTCGCGGAGGTACGCGTGCCAAAGCTTGTAGCTTCCGGGGAGGGATTTGACGGCGCGCTCGTAGATGGTGCGGCGCTTCTTGAACGGCGCGTCGGATCGGGCGATTAGGTAGCGCCACCATAGCTTGAGGCTGTAAGGGTTTCGGAGAAGCTCTTCTTCGTAGAGAAGGTCGTCTTGGGAGGGGTAGAGCTCCTGAGAGATCGCCATGGGAGATTTTGGGGGGTGTTTCAAAACCCTAAACCTCTCCCGGAATTGAAATTGGGGGATAGAGATCCCGAAGTGTGAGCTCTGTTAAAAATTTGAAGGAGAAGATCTAATCTGGTATTTGTTGGGCCTCAAGCCCAAGACTATTTTGGATGTAATGTTTGCTTGTTAGGCCCAGAAGAAAATATGTTTGGTCTGGGCCCGTCATTAGGTCACCAACGACCGACCCAACATAAGTATCAAAAACTTATTTATCCGTTAACTCAACGAACATTCGTTAAACTTTGAGAGGTATTCTCGTCTCTTCTTCTCCTTCTCCTTGGTATGGGCGAGTCCCGTCCCAAATTCATTGTCAAACCTATGTTCGCTCATGATATAATTATCTTTTTTTTCTTTTTCTCTCTCTTATAAAGTTTTAAATATATGTCATTGTCATCGTTTTAACAAAAAAGAAAAGCTCACATATGCCTACTATATATGATAACGGTGCAACACTTAAGTTGAGGTATGTATGGAAAATTACTTCAGATCTGTAACACAATTGTATTCATCACAAAATACTAAAATCTCATACCAAAATCAACTTAATTCAGACATACCATCGCGGTTAAATATTCGGATCCCGACTATAATTCTAACCGGATCCGAATATAAAACGGGCGGTGTTAGAAAGAACCACCGCTCGTTTTATACACACGTAGATGCCGTAAGCAGTAACAAGAAACAATAACATCATACGCGCTCACACACACGCAACCCAAATCCACCTCTCTCTTTTCTCCTGCAAATTTTCATCATCTTCGAGAAACCAACCAACCCTCAATAAGTTTCAATTTCCCCAAAAATAAAAATAAAATAAAGCTCCAATCTTTCTCCTCAGCTCCAGAAACCCAGAAGCATTATCAGGTAATCTCTCTAAAACCCACCAAGAATCTGCTTTGCGTTTGGGGGATTGGTTCTGATTTAGGGTGTTGTTGTTTTTGATTTCGGATTCTAGGGTTGGGTCTCGGCGGCCATGGCGGCTTGAGATGACCGGCCATGGCTTCCAAAGTCGTGAACTCGTGATGGAGGCCATGGCTTCTATGTTATAGTTAAAAGGGTAAAACTTGTTTCATTCTGGTTTTGATTGATTTTGATGGGTTTGTGTTTCTTGATTTAGACTTGTTAGATTTTTCAGGTCATTTCAGCTCTCTATTAGATTTCTAATTAACAAACACAGCACCTTTAGTATGCAATTTTACTGAGCATAATGGAGTTTTTAAGGCATTGTTTGTATCTTTGTGATGCTGAGGATGAAGTATTTAGGTAGAATGGTAGTTGTTTCTGTTAGTATCTCATCAGGATTTGGGGTTAGTAATATGGTTTTTTCTAGCTCTGTTATTCTTGATATGCTACTTTCTTGCAAAGTCGAGATGTTGGTTTGGTTTGTTATGAGCTCTTCTAAGTGGAAATGTTGTGATACACCGACTTGATTGTGAGTTTCGTAGGCTATAACTAGCAATGGAACTGAATTTACGGGTTTTTGTGATTGTTTCTTGTATAACACTACGCATTGCAGAAGTGTTATGAACTTTTGATGTTTTTAGTTAGATCAAGTAAATCATTTTCTCCTTATCTATGCTAGGAAGCCTGGCTGTTACTTTGTATTTCTGTTGTTGAGTGAGTGATAACGTCTTCTGTTTTCCTTTGTTTGCTCTGTGTGTGATTTTTTCTTCAGTGAATAAAGTTCTTTCCCCTTTTGCGCGTGTCCCGTCCTCTTCTCCAGTCCATGACATACACACGCATACTTAAGAGCTCTTGTTCTCTATTTGAAAGACTCAGGATATTACATTAGAAAAATGGAAGTCAAGCTATGGAATGACAAGCGTGAAAGAGAAATGTATGAGAATTTCTCCGAGTTATACGCCATTATAAAGGCCACTGAGAAGCTTGAAAGGGCATACATTCGCGATGTGATCACTTCATCGGTGTATGAGATTGAATGCCAAAAACTCATTGCACATTTTAAGACTTTGTCTTCCACTCTTAAAGGCACCATCCCAAACATTGAGCGCTTTGCTGATACATATAAGATGGACTGCCCGGCAGCTATAAACCGCCTTGTGACCTCGGGAGTTCCTGCCACAGTGGAGCACAGAGCTGCTGCAGCTTCTTCCATGACTTCCTCAGCTGCTGCTGTGGCAGAGTGCACACAGAATTTCATTACAGCAATGGACTCATTGAAGTTGAATATGATTGCAGTTGATCAGGTGCACCCCCTGCTCTCGGACCTCGCAACATCTCTCAATAAGTTGACTTTTCTGCCACCGGACTTCTTGGGGAAGGTGAAGTTGAAGGAATGGATTGCAAGGCTGTCAAAGATGGGTGCAGCAGATGAGTTGACAGAGCAACAGGCCAGGCAGCTTCACTTTGATCTTGAGTCATCCTATAACTCATTCATGGCAGCTTTACCCAATGCTGGTAATTGACTGGTGATGGGTAGTTTGTCAATATTTGGATGTGGTGTTTCTTTGTGGGTGACTCGACATAGTGTTTTGTGTGGATACAACAACTTGTTAGAACCTCGTTGATCTTTTTTAAGGGCTCGTAATTTTCTGCAGCCTATATATTATGCATATGACTCCAATTCTGAACTAAATATTAGTATTTTGTGCAATCAAACTATATGCTAGAAGTACTTAAAAGAGTTATAGTTGGTTTCTAGATTTTTAATGTTTGATTTTAATGAATGAGGATGCTCCATTACAGGGCACTTGATAACTAACCTAATTGATGAATGAATGATTGAAGTCCTTTCTAAAGTATGGTATCAATACTATATTCACTAATGCCATAACTTCCACAGGCTTCTGCAAATTTGGTTTTGGTTAGGTGCGCCAACCTTGGCCTTTTCTGTTATACTACTGATAAGAATCTAGGATAGGTGCACTGATTGTGGCTTTATTACTTGTGTTTTCGTTAGTGCTATTGAGAATTTTGATTCTAATAGTGCAATTATGAATAGATTCATCAAAATCAGATGTGAATCATGGTAAGGGGTTAGGAAAAGCAGTTCGAATTTTAAAATGCAATTTCATTCATTAAAAGTGAGCAGATCTGCTAGTACAAATGATCTCCATTTCCTAGTATCTCTTGCATAACTGTCATTGTAAGCTTCTGTTTAGTTAGGTCCTCTCCAGAGATTCACCCAAATGTGAACGAAATTGAGTTTCAACACCTTGCAGAATGCGCCAATTTGAAATGAACCCATCGAACTTCGGTCTGTCCAAATGTACTTTGCTTTGGGTCACAAGTTGGATCAGGTGAGACGTTGAAACAGCACCAACAGAAATTTTCTGAAGATCTAACTCTGCTGGTTTTTAGTCCTACATCAGATGTGAGAAAACATGCATTAAGATTGGTATTAGGATGGGAATAATCACAAGAATTATTTCAAGAAGTAAAGCAATTCCTACATTAGATGTGGGAAAACTTGCAGCAAGACTGGAATCAGGATGACAATCAGAAGAACAATTCCGAGAAGTATAGCGATGCACGTCCACTCCCTCGATTTCTTCTGCTGCTCCTTAGCCTCTTGAAGCTGATCCGTGCCGCGTCTGACAAAGGAACTAGCATGCATAACATGGCTCTCAATATCATTCAACTGATGCCCTTGTGCTTCCACTAGTGCAGCCATGTCCAAAAATATCTGATGCAGCTCGATCAAGTTCTTCTCAATCTCCTTCACAGCATCATGTCTTTCTTGAATTTCGGAAATTGTATCCATAATCTGACCTCTCCCCTGTTCCTGAATAGCCTTCTGCATGAAATTCTCACTTTTTCCACTTGATATCAAATTCTCAATAGTCTCTTCGCTTGCTTTCTCCCCTGTTATAGTGAAGTACCTACGCTCCACAGTCTCCTTATACTCAGCTGTCATTTTCCCTCTCAACCCTGAAAAGTCATCCATCATGTCCTTAAGCTTCTTCCCCAAGCCACTAACAACTGAAGTTCTCGTTCGATCAGCTGAAGAACCAGGTCCACAACCAGGGTTGTTTCGATGAGCTGCATTTGAACGCTCCAGACCTTCCAGCTTCCCCTTAATGATCTTGACCTTCTTGAGGACTTGCTCAACATCCAAGTCCATTCTGGTCCGGAGCTCCTTCATGGTTTTGGCGTTGTGGACAATCTTGCACTCTTCATTGGCATCCTGCAGCTGCTTGTAGAGCTTCTCCACCTGTTTCATATCATCCTTGACATTCTCTACGTCTTGGAAAAACTTGTCAAGATTAATATTCTCCTTCCCGGACTCCATGTCGTCCAGGTAGGCCGGCTGTTTCAGGTCGGTGTACTTCTTGAACGAGCTCGAAAACAAGTCGTTCATCTTGACTGGATTTTATATACGATCCTTGATCTGGTGGTTTTTATATCTACGTGAAATGGAAACTCAGTGCTGCACAAAGAAGATTGAGATCATGTAATGCACAAGCCAATCAAATAGAATATGTGTTTACGTAGTAGTACTGTCGAAGGTGATGAAATGGGATTGGGGTTTCTGCATATTCCTCCTCTGCTGCTGCTCTGCATGAATGAGGAGGAAGCACAAAGGAGGACAAAAGCAGAAACTGACACCAACAAAAAGGACGCAAAGCGAAGTTTCCTTATTTTTGGTGAGCGATTGCTCTCAATTTTGAGGCTTTGGATTAATTTGATATCAGGGCCAGCCAAATTAACCTACAAGCTAGGCCGTTTAAAGATTGGTGTGAAATTTCTGAGGGATTCACAAGTGTCATGGTGTTTTCTATTTTCTTCAAGATAGCTTGGTTGGCTTGGTCGTACATTTCTCTCCTCCCAATCACAGAGCCTAACCATAGTTGCTGGTGAAGACTTTTTTTCAAGTTTGCTACAAGTTTGGATGATTTCGTTAAGGTACCGGTAGATGCTAAAACAGGCCGAGCTTTCAAAATTTCTTCTGAAATCAAGACAAGAAAGTCAGGGATTTACGGATTAGCCATAAAACTAACGAGTTCAACCAATCATGTTCAACATGTAGAATAATAATCAACATAGAAATGAAAAACTGTAAAAATACTCTATTTGCAAGCCTTTTCCGATACGAAATTACAAGTACGTGGAAGGGGAGTGTTCCCCTGAAGCCGCTATGGCTTTATCTTTTGACAATGTAAACGTTAGGTGCTCACATGACACTTCTCTTTAATAAATTGTTTTTACTATAAAAAAAAAAACGAAATTACAAGGAACAAGGCTGAAATATGAATATCAACATACATAAAAAATACAGCCTTCAAAGGGCCTTCATTACTTCGTTGGAGACAATTGTTAAGAGTTAAAGACAGATGGCCCGGATTTGTCATTTCTAAGATGTCAACACAGAAAGAATGAAATGAACAATATAATGATCAATTACTCGATATTTGCCAAATTCCTGCATGCCAAAAATGTAAAATACACAATGGATGAATGCAATTGATACAAGTTACGTCCTCAGTGCCACTGTACTAGACAGTGGGGTGAGCGTCCAAAAAAGACACTACACAGCTTCAACCTCCAACCAAATCAATTGCAGTCATCATTTCCCTATATATTTCCGCTTATATAACAACATATCCCCAGCTATAGTTTCTCAGACTAGTTGCCCTCTTCCTACTTCTCTTTTTTATGTACAACCTGAGACACCGTGTCGAAACTGTCGATGATGAATGTACAACAGAAACTGGTTCAAAACCAACAAACAATTGATGATCGACGTATCATTACACAATGGACTCCATCGATATTATCACGTCGCTTTCATGGATGCTGATGCTTTGATGGATAAAGTTGCAGGATGATCATTGCCACCATCATGATTGTTATTCCCAAGAATTGCAATGTTGCCAAGTGGTTCTCCCCCTGCTTCAATTCCAGCTAGCTGTGACTTGTTGCCCAATGATCTTTCACCGCCAACAGAGATTGATAAACTCTGCCTCTGCTGCCTGAGATACCTCTCTGTCGCATCTTGGAGCAACTTTATCATACCACCAGAATCTGAGCCAGGTGATAGATCTTCCTCCCGCTCTGGCTGGATATTCAGGTCAATTTGACCTTTATAAGGAGGAGTTGGAGATTTCGTCCTGTTTAAGTCATCATCAGAAAGGTCAAGGACCTCCACTCGGTTGTTCGGGCTGCTACTTCCTGTGTTACCACTTAAGAGGGTGTCATCGTCTTGAAATTGCTGTTGCTGCTGCTTTTTTCGTGTGGTTTCTGCTTCTTTCTCCGACTTATTTTTCTCACGCCGCATCATTAGCGTGCGGAAGCGGCGCTTTACTGTTGAGCACACATTGCAGATGCATGTTTGCTTGTGTTTAGGGCCCTTCCCACTGGGGGGCTGGATGCAGACGATGCATGAGCAACCGGGCCTATGTCGGGGATGCTTTGTTGTGGCCTGAGCTGATGATGGGAGTGACTCACCCTCCCCTAAGATAGCAAGGTCTGCAAGTGTATCAAGCCCCTCCAAAGCTTCGATGCTATCTGGGTCCTGTTTAGCAGCCTTCACGTTCTTCTTAGGAGCAACTGTTTAATGAAAAAATAATAATTATAAATTTGATCAATTGAAATGATACACGACTATCACCTTTAATGAAAAGTTCGCTACTTGCAAGAAAAGGAAAAAAAGAACAAAAATGCACAATATATAGTCAGCCAGACAGAAGAGAAGATGACAGAATTATGATATCTGATTCTCTGATAAAAGGTAAGTTTAATTAGAATAATTGTTTCAATCAATTCAAACCTGTGTTACGGGGAGGCAGATCTTCAAGCTCTTCTATTGTCAACTCTTGAGCTGCTGAACACAATGACCTGATAGCATTTTGCAACACATTAATAACACCCAGATGCTGGACCTAAAAGTTAACAACCAAATTAACTCCTTTTGAGTCTTTTCCTAGAGTAAATTGTGGGGAGATTAGGTTCAGGCATCAGTATCCATGAGAACTCAAAAGCCTTAGGCAATCTTACCTATCAGGGTCCCATGAATTATCCGAGCAAGTCCACTTTGAGGGAAGAAGAGCATTAACAGGCAATTTGCGCCACTTGCAACAGACTTCACATTGTGCCCATTGAATCTTCTCACTGGCACAAAAGAAACGAAGTCTTAGAAATCGCTAGCATATAAGGAGACAGAAAAGCTAATACTGACAAATGGAAAAGCAAAGCATATTTCAGTTTAACTCCATCATGCCTATGTGGAGACTAGAAGTTCAGGGAAGGAGGGAACATCAACAAATCAACTATGTTTAACTGTTTTCCCTTGGTATATTATAAAAAGAAGACAAACAAAAAGGAAAATAATGGAGTTTGCTTACCTAGAACAGAAAATGCAAGACAAAGAAATATAGAATACAGAGCTACAAGCTTACAACTATTACTGCTTATTAGTTCTTTAAAATATTCAGAGAAGAATGTCAATAATTAAAGTATTTCACCTAGCAGCAGCATTTAGGCACCACTATACGAACAACGTATCTTCCCCACAAATCGTCAATTACGTCCACAGGGATATGAACAAATTTTGTGACGAATACACATTAAAGTAAAGCATTCATAAATACCAAAGAAAACTAATGTGGAGCTCTAGGACGGATATTGGTGGGCAGTGACTCACCCTTTACTTCCCGTAGTGAAAAGTGTCGGCTTCCCAAGAATCGGACCATACTGTAAGATGAACTCACAATGTCAGAATACAAACGATGGGAGTCCTACTAATCCTAAATAGAACATCATGATGTTTAAAATCACTAAAAGCGAAGAAGTATTTCCATCTCTTAATGAAGGGTGCGTGAAATGGGTTTTGAGGTTTGAAACAGTTAAACCATGGGTGAGATCAACCCCCACTGTGTCGTTCCTTTAGTGACGAGAATCGTTCAGGTAAAAAATGATGAGAATTTTACAAATTGAAATTTAGTAAAGACCCAAACCAAGAAATTGATTATTGCATCCAGAACAGAAGAAATGGAGACCAATGGCAGACCAGAGAGAGAGAGGGAGAAGAAAATCATGAAGACACTTGTATCATAAATTATTGTCACAATCAACTTGGGTATTCAATTAGTAAAAGAAGCTCGCCATGATTCATTAGTAATTTTTTTCTTTCTTTTTTTTCAGTTTTGGAAGTCAGATTAAAGTAGTATACCTAAGTTTTGGTAATCCTCATCCAACATCATCTATATCGACATATCGTAATAAAGAGGAAAGAAGAAGCAAAATTGCAGAAATGGAATACAGCAATAACAATGTACGTCTTCCTTGCCAGGGTAACAAGAAAATTTGAGTGAGAAATACTATGAACAACACATGGCAATGTAATCCTTCAAGAAAAAACAGGAGTAATACTTTCAATATGTACCTCATATTCCTCAAACTCAAAACCTTCAATCACGACAACAGTGGGAACATGTTTAGGAGGAGGGCGAAGCAGTCCTTGAGCTTCTTCCCATGTTATCTTCAGCTCTATCAGGTCTTCCTTTTCATTTCTCAGGCGTTTACTCTTAGAACCCAAGATGCTGTTTTTCCTTTTCCGAGATATCAAAGATTTAGCTCCCACTACATCTTTTGATACGTAACCTGACTTATCACCTTTGGCAACTGTACTACGAACTGCCAATTCAGCCTGGTTCATTGATGAAAAGCTAAGTGATTCTTAACTGTTTTTAATACGACGTCTGAATCTTTTATAGTACAACATACATTTGAAAAAACTTCACCAGATTTGGTATCTGTTATACCAACAGCTGCATTGGCAGAAGCTCCATTCCCCATCTTGTCTGTATCATTTTCCTGTCAAGTGCAAACAAAATGTAAAATCAAAGACAGTATAAGCAGTAGGGAAAAAAAAACAATATATCTACATAAATTTACAAAACACATGCAACAAAAGATTACTAATTACTCCAATTGCAGAGTCCAAGATATATATGGGATTACCTAAATCATCCAACTCAATTAAAGAGCATCAATAATGTTTATCTGATGTTTGACCAATATCCAAGAAACATGCCACTTAAACCATCTATTTCAAAACATAAAAAACTAAATAAATAAAACCCATCTATTTCAAAACATAAAAACAGTCACAAGGATCAGGATGATGTTCTAGGCCAAACCTGATCAGATGGGGCAGTTAGAGCCTTTCTGCACCCCATAACCAATTTCCCTCCGGGTTCTAATCGACTGAATGTCACTGTCGAAACAGATTAATTATTCAGTGTCAAAGTGAAGGAACAAAGTAACTTATTAGATGAGTTATGGTAAATTAACAGGACAACCAGTAGTGTATATACACACGACATTCACAACAGGTTCCAGGCAATACACTACCAAGAGATCAATCATATTGAGCCAAATAATGCAGTGCGAGAAAATCCATAAAATGAAAGACACACAACCAAGTCAACTAGGACTCTTTCACCAAGTGCTGGCAGAGTCCTGGATTAGAACTCTTTAAGCAAATACACAATGCACTCGAATGAAACTTCTTCAGTGATATCAAACCATTACCTATGTCGCCTGCTTGCAATTGCATGGATTGTATGCAAGGAGTAACCCCCTCCAAAACATACATTCTGCTATTATTGTTGGGCCAGAAGCGAAACTGAAATACCCATTCCTTGCCTAGTGAATCGTGGACTGTAAGTGGTAACCCTTCAGGGTGAGAAATCGGTGGGAAGTAGGCCTGTCTCATAGCGGCAGAAAATTAATATCTTTGATATAAAGAATCATAGAAAGTTATATCTTTTCTACCAAATTAAAATGTCTGATACTTAATATCTCATGCAAATCTTTCTACTATCATCTGAAAGTAAATGCCATATCCAAGAGATTAAGGACCCACCTCTGCACACTTTTTTGGCAATACCAGACGTCCAATCTTCCCAGCATCACTTGCACTCAACATTTTCTCAAATAGTGGAGTAATGACAGAATTTGAACTTAAAATGGTCAAGGATAGACAAAATCATAATTTATACTACATACATCACAACAGCTATAATTGGTAAAGCATATACAACACAGTATATGTACATAGAAAAGAAAAGAAAAATAAAGAAAGAAGAAACAAGATAACGAATCAAAGGATACTCTCCAGAAATTTTCTGTAGCTCTTTATCAGTAAACCTAGGCCAGTACCGGGAAAGTCTTCCTCGCGCATCTAGACCAGACTTTGCATAGCGGATCTGAGTATCACCGGACAATTCAACTCCATTGTATAAAGCACCATGAATACCATGAAATTGATTTGCCATAGGAAGGGCAGGCTGCAAATTGGTTCCCGTAACCACCACTTGACCATTTTTTTGACCATTCGTATCACTTGCTGATACATAAGGGACAGACAGGACAAACTGTGGGGTAGATTGTTCCTCCTTCAAAGAGATAGGCTGTTGAGATACATTTAAACATGACCTACTTTGCTCCATGTGCTTATTTCCTACAACATAAATATTCACAACAATCAGCCATCTACCATAGCTCAAAGAAGAAATAAACATCCCAAGTAAACATGTCTGTATTTTCAGACTATGGAAGATAACGTAATGGAAGCACTACCTGAATTTCCATTTTCAAAAGTAACTGGTGTGCCAATTGCAAGATTCATTTTCATTAGCCTTTCAGAAAAGTCCTCAGCTTTCTTCTTTTCCAAGGGATGGACTGAAATTCTTTCACCGGCATTGAATTTATTGATTCCCATTGAACCGTCAATACCATATGGCACCCTCGTATGCAAATCAGGTGAAGAAATTGAAGTATTGAATAAACTAGGTGCCTGCCTCCATGGTACAGGACCAGATCCAGCCAACTGAGTCCAATTTTTTCCAGACATGTCCTTCGGTCTTTCAGGAAATGGTGAATGAAATAACAAACTTGGTGCCCATGCTGGATTCGATGTCTGAAGTAACAAAAGAGAAATTGTATATATATATATATATATATATATATATATATTCATACATTGACAATTGAAGAGTATGATGGTAAACATTCATACAAGAAAACTTTTTTCAAACATTCATACCAGAACAATATGTTTCCTTGCACATGTTACACACTCAATCCCTCCAGGATCCAACAAGGTAAAGGCTTGAGCTGAAACGATACATCCACAATGAACGCGCTGCAAAGTAAGACTAATCAAAACAACATTCAAAGTAAAATCTACTGAGTCGATCATTTTAGTACCACATTATTTATAAAAGAATGGTCCTCACCTTTCCACACGACTCACAACACCTCCACCCAGAAGCTTTGACATGGAAAGTCTCACAGAATCTTCCTTCTTCGTAAATGACACTTGAATAGTTGAATCACAAAGGAAAACAAAATATATCAGTGTCATTAGTTCATTACTAAGCATGTGTTATAGTATAGGCAGAGGGAATTTCTTCAACAAAATGGCTACCACAGTACAGAAATCATGAATACATATTCAAATTATCCACTTCCATCTGACTAAAAACGAAGGAAAATCGCTTTGACAAAAAATCAAAAACTCCAAACCTTCCTTATATATGTATCACACATGCGCATACACCACCATGCAAAGATATGTTTCCAATACATGAACATAAATAAACTATCATATTAGGCGGGACCAAGGGACATAACATATTAACAATACATGTTGGGAACTTATCTCTTACAAGGACCTGTCTAATTGTGATTTTAATTCTGTCTTTGATTAATTTAAACAAAATAAAGGGTGTGTTTGGATCAATCATTACATGGTAGGACTCACACAGTAAACGGGGACCTCTCAATTTCTTATCAGAAGAATGCATGCAAATACACAAACATCACAGGCATGTGCAACTGAATAATCACAAACTAACTATGGTTTACTTGGTCCTCCTACAAAATTTTGACCACAAGTTCAAGAATTCGACTCAATGCCAGACACCATCCAACCTCAGTTTTGTTACTAAAGAGTAAAGACTGTCCAAATATATCATCATCACTATTTCAAGATAAGCCAAAAAAAGAAAATTCAAGAGTAAAAGAAATAAGTAGGCCTGTTTGCACACAGATTCTAAATAGATTAATAATAAAAGAAATTGCAAACTCTGAATTTCTGTTATATTTGCAATTCATTGGCAAGTGTTTTCCAAAACAAAATTCTATATCAGCACAGAACTTAGTCAAAAGTGTTTTCGAAAATGAAATTACGTATGAGGCCAGTTAAACGGAGCTCCCTAAACTAAGTTTAACAGTTTCTTAAACCACACACTAAACAAAAACTTAAGCCAAATAAAATTCCAGCGCCTAGAATCAAAAATTCAAACGAAGAACACAACGAACAAATCAATTTCCCCAAACTACCCTCCAAAAAATAAAAACTCTGGGAACAAGTGCGCCAAATTTAGCAAACTCTCTCTCCCTAAAACCCTAACACAGTCAAAACGACGCCGCACAATCGAAGCAAACCAAAACGACGTCACTGAACCATTTTCGAAAGCAAAAGAGCAAGTCCGGAAACATCAAAGAAAGAACACTGGTTTAGGCTTACGCGCATCGGTCGCAGAGCTCGGCGCAGTCACCGGCGCGGAGGCGCCAGGCCTTCTTCGGGTGCTCCGGCTTCAATTCGCCGCACTCGGAATTGTAGCAGCACTTGGAGGAAGAAGAAGACGCAGCCGACGACGACATCGAAGTGCGATCCTCGCTTTGCTAGAACCCTAGAAATTGAGCTTCTGAGAGAGAGAGAAGCTGGAGCTGGAGCTCTGTGTAGGAATCGAAGCCTGATCTGTACGTAATCATATAGAGCGAGAAAAGGAGGGCGAGGAGAGGTTTTAGAGAGAGAAGCGCATTTCTTCGTTCTTTTTGTTAGTTTGAGTGATAGAAATAGAGAGAGAAATTCGTCGTCGTTTTTTCTTCTATTTTTCCAATATATGATGTCGTTGTCCTTCCTTTCTTTTGTGGTATCTTTTATTTTTATTTAAATTTAGCAAGTTAGTTACACATTTATTATTTAGAATGTAGTCTTTTAGGATATCACAACAAAATTAAACTAGCAATTTCACACACGCACAAACCTATAGGCTGTGTACTAAACTTGAATGAGATTGGGAATGAATTGGAGAGATATGGAATGGGGGAGAGAATGAATCGAAGAGATAAGAAGTTATTCCAATTACATGTTTACTTGTTGGAAAAATAAGAAATAATGTATCATAATATAAATGAAGTTGATTACAAAAAAACCCTTCTTGTACGTAGAAATGTCTTAGAGTTTTGTATTTGATAGTTTAGAGTTTTCACAAAATTATGAGGTTAGTTTTTGAAAAAAACTGATTCACCCATAAATGAGAATCAATACCAACTCCTCTTTAAGGAATGAAAATGGGGGAATAATTCCAGATTTTATCATGGGACTCGCACAAGAATATTGATTCTCTCATGGTTTTAGTAAATAGACATTTAGAGAAGAATGAGAATGACTTTCGAATTAGTAAACGCACCATAAAAGCTTGTTGAACATGTTAACCGTAAGTCGGTGCTACTTCAAATTAGAATAACATCATATCTGAAATCCAATTTTTTCTCTTTAAAAGATAAAAGAAGTCCATTAAAAATGCGGTAAGGTAACTATCATTTACAATGTCAGACAAGAAGGGTCGACACACCTTTCAATTGTCGATAAAAATGAAGCGAAAATTCCTCCAACTTCCTTACAATGTAACGTTTCTGCATTTACTAACTTACTTGTTTTGGTACTTAGTTAGGTGGGTAAAACTTGATTGTCATTTTCTTTTCTTTTTGGGATGGCCCTTTTTTCGTTTTTTACAAAAATTATTACATCAACAAGTCATTCTTACTACTCATTAGTAAAAGAAAAATAAGTTACTCTTGTTACCCATTTAAAAAAAAATTATCGTATGAAAATGGTGATGCAGAAAGTTGAGCACATAAACAAGCTCCTGCATGCAAGATTATAGACATAAATAATTATTCATTACAAAAACACGAGTCCCAAATATCGTTAATTAAAACCCTAAAGAAAACTATTGTATGAAAATGATGGTGCCGAGTATTGAGCACATAGACGAGCTCCTACAAGATTATATGCAAAATGATTGATTACAATAGCTAGTAAAATTAATTAACCAAGCTCACAAAAAGTAAACTATATATACACATAGCACAGATTGGTGTCATAATTTCTTAACCTAAACTATAGGATGGGAGTCGCTTTGTTAATACAGATTGTAATCATGGTTTCGTTAATTAAATCAAGTAGTCCGGCTATGGCTGCGCCGTGGGGAACGATTAATTAGCCGGGTAATATATAATTAACAGTAATACATTGTAATTGATTAGATACACCACGTGTTTTGCGAAAGAAAATAAAACAAATTACTTGACTAATCTGATACTAATTTTTCTCGATGAGACTAATCTCATACTAATTAGGATGCTCGAACACCTGGAGCAACATGCATGTAAGAGAGACTGATATAACGAGCTAAGGACAGTGAAGTGACACGAGCATGATCTCCATTGGGATATTTATGTGTCTAATACTATAGTTTAATTTGACCATTTATATATGAACGAGTCACTCACAAGGCTTAGCGAATAGTCTCGGCCACATCTAACAATGTTGTTTGTTTTCCAGTTTTCCTTGTTGTTCCTTTCCTAGGATCAAAAGCCACTCTTTTGACATTTCTAGTGATAATTGAGCACTGACGGACAGCCACATGTACCTTCTCTCATATACGTATATTTGGACCATTGTACGTACCAAAGAGCTTTGGATAATCCACTTATGTAATAAGATGAATAAATTGTCGTGTTATAGTTTGTTTTATGTGTATTCAAAATTCTGTTTTTTATGCTTATGATCAGGGGAGGGGGATTTGAAACGGAATCAAAATGATTTTGGGTAAAAGTATTAACCATTTGTTTAGTATCACGTGAAAATATTGGAATTGGCATATGTACGTAGCAAGAATTGATTGAATTAAACAAAGAAGAAAGGATGAGTATCAACCATCCATAATCGATACTGATTCTATTATTTTAATTCGCTTGTTTTTGATTGATGATTGTTTTGATTCATATTAATCAAGCAGAGGTGCTATAAGTCTTGAATATATAAGTGACTACGTGCGTGATTTATTGTGTGCATAAGATGAACAAGCTCGCAAGTTAGTTTATATCTTTTCTTTTTTAAACATTTATAAATTGATAACTTACGATTTTTATTTGTCAAATGTCACATATATATATATACATATACACACACACATATATATAGGCTTTCTCAGGTGCGGATGTCCGCATTTATTCTTATGATGCAGATTTCTACTTTACACTCACTTTTCAATCGAATTTTCACATCTCCACCGTCTAGTCTTTGTATACTAATGTATAAATCATCTTTACAAAATTTTAGTCAATCTGGTTATTATTAAGACATTCAAAACTGCATTTTTCTGTTATAAACATAAACGGTTCAAGTTCGACAGAATTATGTTCATCTATTAGTTTAATCAAGTTTGAGTGTTTTAATGATAACTAAATTGGCTGAAATTTTGCAGAGTTGATATATACATTAGAATCTAAAGACTAGATGGTGGAGATATGAAAATTCGATTGAAAAATGAATGTAAAGTGGAAATATGCACCATAAAAATAAATACGGACATCTACACCTGAAAAAACCTATATATATATATATATAGTACTTCTATGAAACATGATTCTTACCGTAAAACTTCTTGCTCTAGCTTACATGATAGTTATATTTACTTATTTAGACATATTAAGAAAATACATTGTTCTGACTCCGAGAAACTAAAATCGGCTAATCCCTTATTTAATATGTGTGTGTATATATATATTTTAAGTTCTAACTCTGTCATTTCGTAATTGACTTTCGATGCACTCGTGGAACTTCTCTTAGTATTATCCATATCGTTTTGTTCTGCTAGTTTTTGCCTAGGTGGTTTCCCAATCCATCAAACATACACGATTGTTATAATCAAAAAGACATACTGAGCTTGTTTCAACTAGGACGTATATAGCTGCGTTACTTTGTAGTTTGTGGGAGGAGGAGACTAAGATTAAGACAGTGCAGAAGAAATCGAAGAGGATAGGCTGAGTCAGTTATAGACTTAAACGTAGTACAATATAATGGTCTAGGATATATCATATTGTACTTTAGAATATAGCAAGACTCGGCAAATCATGCATGGACAAGAGGATCGAATATGCATGCATTCACATATATGATGCTCGATCGCTAGCGCACCTTGTTTAATTTCCTAGGGCATGCACGATTTGTTTCTGACTAAACTCTAGCTTAGTGTTTGGAATATCATCGACTATTTGTACTGATCGTAAGTGATAACTCCAGCAGCCTCCATCCACTTAGGGTTTGAGTTCTTTCCCATGGCCTCCATCCACTTAGAGTTTCCCGATCGACTCTCTTTCGATCTCCGTCGTCAACTCGGTCGTCATCTTCTAGTTTATGCTATTTCGGTGTGCGGGCATGAACTTTGTATGTTGGTTATGAAGTGTTTTGGTTTGAACATCTACATATATAATCGAAAGTCCCGCGCGCATTAAAAAATTAATAGCACACAAAATCGTCTAACATATGATTCAATATACATCATACATGCAAGTAGATTAGTTCTGGATAAGAAAACATGCATTGCGAATCGTTATTAATTATTACCAAGCCCAGCACACCTAGCTTGCTGGTTGTCCGATCGATCCATGCATCGATACATGCAAGTGTTCGTTTCATTACCACCAAAGTTTATAGAGGAAAATTACAATACCATTAAATTTGGCAGCGGCGGAGGTAGTTTTCTGAAGGTGCGGGTGTGCTAACTCTGATTAGGCCAAGTCTTTTAGAGGTTTTATTTTCTTTTGCTAGGTATGTGTGTCTTACTTGCTGGGCCTATATGTCTTTGTTTCCTATTTGTACCTCTTGTAATGTTGTGAGTCCATTAGATCATCTAATACAACTTTACATTTTGACAAAAAAAAAACAAAAAACTTGAGTTAGGTCGTTGTCATTATAGACTAACAAAAATAACCCAAAATGCCAAAGCAAGAAATGAGGAAGCAGAAAGGAAAAGCTGGACATACATGAATGTAGAATGTAGCCAGAGTGTATTATGTTGATCATTGTGCCTCTGCAGGAGAGCAACCAATTAACATAGAGCTAGAAAAAGCTTCCATCATCTGCCACATTGTAATTATATTACAGCCTTTACTTTGGATAGAGAGTAAAAATTAACGTCCGCTTCACATGTACGGATATAGTATAAATATATATTTATATAGTACGTAATTGATCTTATGAATCGTACGGATTTGGGTCAGTAAACATGTGTTTACCATTGGATAATTGGATTATCCATGCGAGAAGCATCAGTATGTAGAACAGAGATCATGATCTTGTAGGTGGAAGCAGATGCAACAGGTGCTTGCAGGGGGCAGGTAGCTTGGAGCTAATCCGTTGCGGATTAAATCCTAAACAGTACAGAGTTTTGGTTAAAGATATAAGCAATCTAATGGTCTAGGGCGCCGACTAATCATATGCCATTCAGTACTATAAAACGTGCTTGACAGATGAATGCAGAAGGACCCCCTCTTTTTATTTGAATGCATCTACGTACTTCTACCAAGCGCCAACTACTACTGGGTTTTAAAATGTTGCCCTTCCATGTCAGAATCTCTGAAATGCTTCAAGTTTTGACTGCATGGGCCTTCTTTGTATTCAAAGAGATGAAGGAGGCAGATGAAATTCAGTGTGTGGCTTTATATTCCACACAGGCTTTGCATGTGAACTTGCGGATATGCAATAATTCACACACACAAGTACTTTCTTCATCAATGTTCTTTGATTGTGCTTTGCAAGATTTCTCAACCCTAAAAGAGATGAATTCCCATTTGTTAAGGTAAAAATTCCAATTAAGGGTGTCATTTTTTAAACTAATGGGTTCCATATGATCATATATGCTTGCATTATCATCATATAAGCTCTGAACTAGCTAGTACGTACTTTGGTGAGGAAAAGCTGAAGTATTTATGCTTTCTGTAAAGGACTCTCTTTCTCTGCCATCTTCTAGTTGGCATAATTACAAACTTACAACAATATAGCATCACGCGTACTCATCTGTGAAAACAGGAATATAATCAACAAAAAATTCAAAACTACCTGCTATGCCCTCGTTCAGGCTTCTTTCCTATTCTTCCCATTCCGGAAACAAGTTTGGTGTATGAAGGCTGCTTGAACAAAACATCCATAGTTCGCTAAAAAGGAGAAATGAGAGAAAAAAAAAAAAAACAACAGAGGCGAGAACAAGGGTGTAGGTCGAGAGAGAGCCAACTCGGTTGAGAACGTCGCCTTCTATTTATACTGGCACGCCACTATGTGCGTGCGACTCATCCCAAACAACCCCATTTGGTTTGGGTTAGGGTGAAAATTCCAATCAGAGGTGTCATTCTTTAAACTAACAGGTTCCATGCATTGTATCATTGTATCATCATACAAGCTCTGAACTAGGTACTTTGGTGAGGAAAAGCTTAAGTATCTATGCTGTGTATATGATCCATTATTTATACAAGTGAGTGACTCATTGTGAGTCTGACATCTATTGGAATTTGGAACTGGGATCAATGAATATATTAGTCCATATAGTTTGGCTTTGTGGTGTTACTCGGTTGTTTCTCCACCGAGATGAGCATGAATACATGTACAGCATTGCCAATAAACAGGAGAGGTACTACAAGTCCATCTCAAACCAAAACTGAAAAATCAAAGCTAGATCTTGAAACACGAGCTGCACACTACTTTTTCAGCAAGCAATTTACCAGGGAACGCTTCACTGTTTATAACTTGATCCCTAGGCTATTTTGTTGTTGAGGCTATACACTCGAGCAGATTGTACAAATATGACTATCATAGTATCATGTGCGGTATGTCCCAATCACCAAACATCAAATCATGAAAAGTGTATATTCTGTTCTGGGGAAAACAGAGTGGCCAAACCTTGATCCACAGTTATTTGAAGTTTATTGTACGACATTAGTGTCTTCTGCTGACATTTGTATGCTCCTTTGCCTCTAGCGAGTACCTCACCGTCCGAGTCTACTATCCCTTCCTTCGTTGGATCATCAGCACGAGCACCAGGCTCCAAAACAAATGCTTTCACCTGTTGTATATTTGCACAATAAAGACAAAAAATTAAACAGAAGATCTTTGTGACTTTTGGTATTGGAGAAGTAAAGCTTCTTGACTTGAATGCAGCTATATGATTCAATAGTTTGATCTTGCTCACCTTGAAGTAGAACACATATGGTGACTTGACATGAGTCCCACTGCTCAACCCTGTCATTAGCGAGAGCAAGGATAACTTCGGACAAGCCTTCATAATTATAACGTCTAGATAGCCATCTGAGAACTGCACACAAAGAGCACAAATACATTATTCTTTTCACACTATTAAGTTCTAAAGTACTGAAATTTCATATAAACATGCCCCGACTGTAGAACAGAAATATATCTGAAGCAGATGTTATGCAATTTCACAGTCCAACCTCGGCATCAGGAGCTGCCTTTGTTTCTTCACCTCCCCAAGGTACATTGTGAAGCCACACTGAAACAAACGGTCCTTTAATTGTTCTCCAGTTCATATTCTCCAAGCTAATATCAGGACCCTCATAGCCAAGTGCCTTAACAGTCTTCTCTTGACTTGGATCAGTGTTTGTCGATTCACCACTGTCCTTGTAACTAGTAGGCTCCCCAAAACCTTCGAAGCCAGGCGCAGGCACAAAAGAAATAGATCCGTTATATTGCCTCAAATGCACAATTCGTTGAATGGCCTAAAATAAGAAAACAATTGGTATTAAACTATTAATGTCTGGCCATTCAATACCATCCCAACATGTGGACCAGTTTTAAGCAACTTGCAAAGAGATACACAAGCACACAAATAAGAGAGTGAGCAAGGCATGGAAATGAGATGTTTCAACTTACATAGATATCTAAACGAGCACTTCCCATCCACCTATACTTTTCAGACTCAATGTCAACATCTGCTACTAAGCCTGAGAGGAAATAAAATCACTACTTGTTACTATTGCAATCCATCTCTTTTTTCCAAGATAAAGCATTTTATACACTGTTGAAGTATTAAATCCACTATCCTGTGGTGAAACTTTTGACATACCCCATGCAAGCATCAACACGCTAAAAAATTTTGTATTCCCCTGCCATATGGTAGATACATCCAATGATCGCTTATGTCCTGTCAGTAAATTTAACATGACGAAATTCAATTAACAAAATGAGAGGGAGAGAGAGAAGAATAAATATACTGATATATAGCATAAGCAACCTCTAATAATGGCGAGAACAGCATTCATCACTTTACAAGGTTCACCAACAGAATCTAGAAGAGATTTCGCCATTCCATTCCCAGTACCTAAACGCGGAAACATCAATTATCCAAATACTGACTGGCAACTAGTGACTTTGTTTGCTTCGATGCACAAAAGCTCCTACTTCACTGTTTCACCCTCACACTCCAGAACTTTAAAGGTTCCAAATGTATCAAACAAAAGTACTAACAAAGCATAAAACTGAGAGATCAATAGTGCAAAACCTGCAGGAACTACTCCAAGAGGCATCTTAATTGCAGTGTCCCAATCTTCTCTCTCAAGGAGTCCATTTACTACCTACTAAAAAGCGTAATGCTTGTAAGAAGAAAATGATAAGCTTAATATACGAACAAGTATCTTCGAAACAAATTAATCTACACACACGTTATATGAATGTTATTAATGATATATCGCTATATCAGACTTTATGATCATTCCAGCTCTTCACAAATCACTACTAAACAATGAAAACCAACCTCAACCAAGATTCCATCCCCACTAACGCAAACAATGCCATCATACTTCGCAAGATCCAGAGTTTTCACAACTTCCTTGGCATGCAGTTGATACTGAGTTTCTGAAAAATCCGACACACAGACAAACTATTCAGTATCATCAACAACTATCCGAAAAAATCAAAAGCTCAACAACATATAATATCTACTAAATTCACATTGATTCCAAGCCAAGACTCCTCACCATGCAGTGTAAGCTGAACACCAGCACCATCAAAAAGCGGCTTCACTTCATCGGCGAATATCTTCGAAGCAGCTTTGCTCCCTCCGAATGGATTCACAAAAACTAACAGCCTCCTCGGCCTTTCTGTTCATTTCCAAAAATCACCAAAAGTTAGAATCATGAATTAAAAACAAAAAAATTCAAACATGATCGACATTTAGCTGTGAGTTAGTGAGACTAGAGCAAGAACAGCTCGACATTTACCAAGCGAATCGAGGAATTCCAGAAGCTTCTGGCACCAGAGCTTCCGCGAGTCCTCGGAGAGAGGCTCGAACACCAAGTCCCGCCTGACCAAAGCTCCTCCTCCTCCGCTCGCAACGCAGCAGATTCCAGCTCCGGCGTGGATCAGAGCTCCGATTCTGATCTTCGGACCCTCCACTTTGACGCCGAGGACCTCCTTCTCGACGATCAATGTCCGCTGGCGTCGCTCCGTCCACCGGAGCACGCCGTCGGCGAAGAACGTGAGCGCCGTGACGACGCCGTTTATGAGGACACGGTCGGATAGGACGGGCCGAGAGGAGTCGGGCCGGTCCATATCGGAGGTGACGAGTCGTTGACGAGGAATGAAGTTTTGGTGAGGAAGAAGAAGAAGAGGGTTGGTTTTTGGTTATAAAAAGAGAATCGGATGGGAACGAGGAAGTTGGTAACGTACGCCAACTGGAACATTGGTTGCATTTGACCAAAAGTCACGAAAACCATTTTTGTTGCATATTTGTTTTTCAGTTTCATGTGATAAAGTCGCCCGTCATGTCAATGTCACGTTGGTATTTTTTTGAAACAAATGTCACGTTGGTTGTGTGACTCGAAGAAACTCTACCCTCTGCTTGAATGATGGAGAGAATGATGTGTATGAGAGTATCCATTTGATGGATGAGTTTATTTATTTTGGATAAAGTTATATCGAGAATTGACTGAAATTTTGTATAACATCAGTTAAGACAGGGGTAAGTTTGTGTCGAAGAAGGAGATGGAACACAAGAGCATGAAAACAAACTCTTGGTTTTATTTATGAAATTGGACTTCATCGAGATCAAAACTATTTATAAAATCTATACTTGCTCATGAATATATTCCTATTTGAGAAAAACAGAATTATATTCACACAAGCTATAAATACAAGATACAAATATGCGATAGTCAAAAATGACAACACACAACTTAATACGAAAATCAGAAAATAACTATACACGAAATAACATATTTATAATCAGAAAAGTCAGTATTACACCCACCAATTAAATTTATTTACGGATACCTGGCCGTATCAGACGCGTATCAGGCCGTTTTCAAGAACAGATTTTTAATCTACAAGGTACCGGGTAAACACCGGAGTGGCCGGCAACGACCGGAAACGAGAAGTTTAAACTGCCGGAAGAAACATTAGGAAACGTTTCTGTAAACAAGTCATACCGTGGGTAGTAATGACTTTTCATCCCTAAATTAACAAAGTTATAAAGACGCGCGACGGACCTTTGCTCTCTCACTCACTAGTTGGGAAGCCGCCAACCATGGCAGCAGACAAGGCGGAAGACGCGGCGATTCCAGCGGCGGCTCCGCGTGGACGTTCCGTCAGCAAGAGGGTTCTTAAGAACAAAGCTGTCGCCGTCACCTTCAACGAGAAAAGTCTCAGGTACCCACCTGAAATTTGCTTCCTTTATGATTTTGGTGTATTGGGTTTTGGGGTTTTGAAGCTTTGGGTTTTGGTTTGTGAAGTGACTTTGTGTCTGGGTTTCACAAGAGGAAGAAGAAGAGGAGAAAGGAGGCTGAGAAGAAGCAAGGGGAGGCTTTGAGGCGTAAGCTGCTTGAGCTCCGCAAAAAGGTGACGTTTTTATTTTGGTTTTTAGTTTTTGAATGGCATTGTTTATGTGTTGGTGTTTTTTTGTTGATGCTTTTGTGAAGAGGGTTTGTGTTTAAGCTAAAAAGATTGGTGTTTTTTATTTTTATTTTTTTTAATTTTTTTTTATGAATTGTGTTGAGTAGTGCTTGTTTCTTAACAATAGGAAGTTATTAGTTGAGAGGTTTAGTGTTTACTGTTTAGGCTGGGTTCTGATATGTTGCCCTTCCATGTCAGAATCTCTGAAATGCTTCAAGTTTTGACTTCCAAGAGATGAAGGAGGCAGATGAAATTCACTGTATGGCTTTAAATTCCAAACAGGCTTTGTATGTGAACCTGCATATGCAATTATGCACACACACAATTGCTTTCTTCATCATTGTTCTTTGATAGTTCTTAGCAAGATTTATCAACTCTAAAAGAGATGATTTCCCATTTGTTAAGGTGAAAATACCAATTAGAGGTGTCATTCTTTAAACTCATGTTCCATGCATTATCATCATCTCTGAACTCTGATCGTCTGAAATAGTACTTTGGTGAGGAAAAGCTAAAGTATTTATGCTTTCTGTTTGATGATCGTAATGTTGTTTTGAACATTTACACACATTGAAAAATGGCATTCAACATCATCTATTACTAGTTATCCGCAACTCTTATTCAACATACATGTGAGTCACTAAGTTTTATACACGGAACATATCAAATCAATTTTGTAATACGTTACCTAGGCTCTAGTTAGCCGACCAAATACTGATGCCCAAAGAGACCAAAAGCACCGGCGCTTACCAAAAACTAAAAGGCCCAAGATAGGCAAGGGGTGTGAGGAATGTGATCGGTAAATATATTAGCACGAATAGCTTTGCTCGTTCTTTCTTTATCAGGAAAGGCATCAAACTTAGACTGAAGAAGAAAGATCAACCTTATTGATTAGAGATGCATAGGGAGATGAGAGATGTTAAAAAAAAACCTAAATTGAAGAGTGATACTGTGGAAAGTGAATGCAATGTTATATGTGTGCTGCGTTACTGGTTTCACCAGCTAGTTTACAGTTGTAAAACAATAAACCAGCATGCTGAATGTCAAATTGAAAGGGGCCTTCTTTCCAACTGCTCAGTCTTCACTCGAGAAGCAAACAACTCAAACTCTTTGGTTTGCTCTTCAAGCTTCCCCTCTTTCATCTTCAGTTCATTGGAGACAAAATCCACATACTATTTGCGTTCTTCTATGGGCTTCTCAAGTGTTTCCAAATACCTCACTTTGTTCACAACCTCATTGAGGCAATCATCCACCTGCTTATCAATAAGACCAATCTCCTCTATTTTTGGCTCAAACTGTTGCTCTCTCAATTCAAACTTGTAAAACAACCCTTCTAGTGTTTAAGCTAAAAGATTGGTGCTTTGATGAACTTTGTTAATTTGTGCTTGTTTCTTTTACAACGGAAGCTATTAGAATGTAAAATCTGCTTGTGTAGGTGTTATGTTTATGCTAGTATGGTGATAGTGAAGAAGATTAAACTTCTGGCAGTAGGGACTTCATTGGAGCACTTTTGTGTTTGAAATAGCAGCTTAGAATGGTTGCAGTATGCCAAAAGCTGAAAGTTTTCTAAACTTTGATGGTCAATCTGCATCAGCCAACTTTTATTTGTTTGAAGATTTTAACCTTGGAATCATATTATCTTATTATTCATGTATTTTTCTTTGTGTGTGTGATTTATGTATTTATCTCTAATTGGCAACTTTTCGTTGCAGAGGAGACTAGAAAAGGAATTGGCTCTCTTTGGAGGAGCTCCCCCAACTGCTGAGGGAGAAGCTGACGAGAATGATGAGGGAGATGCAAGCCAGGAGGAAGATGAAGAAAGTGAGCCAGATGCACCGATTTCTGGTACTCTAAAAACCCTGTGATGCATACACCTCTGTATTGTGTCAGTACTTGAAGCTCATTGCTGACTATCTTAGTTACTCTACTGCTGCTAAACCCTCACTATAGTATTACTTATGCGGTTATTGGTTTCTGGGATAATAATAATATAGACACTGGGACCGGGCAAGTATACGAATTGGAATGCACTTTAATCACATTCGTGTTACAGCACAGTTTATCTGATCATGTAGTAGCAAAATGGCTTAATTCCCTCGAAATGCTCTAGTGTAAACAAACATGATATAGAAGCATAACTCATAACAATGGCCTTCTGCATGTTTGACATGATCTAAAATGTATCTGCCTTTCTGGTTTTATATGGATAGATGTGGAATTTTTGTGCTTCATACTGATTCATTTTACCCTCGATATGCATTGGAGCTGACCTATTTCATGTGTTTGAAGGTACAACAACGTATGACAATGGTGACATAAAAGTCACAGTGACAACCAGCGAGATCTCTCAAGAAGAGGAAATCCATTCAGTAAAGAATACAGAGGCTGTAGTGCCAGAAAGAGTTGGAGCTAATAAAAAGAACAATGCTCCTGTTAGCATAAAGAAACCTTTCAAAAAAGTTGGAAAACGCAAATCAGGGCCAAAGATGCAAAAGAAAAGAGACAAGAGGAAGGGAAAGGAAAAAGGCTCGAAGAGGCGCTAGCTACTCTACCCTTATCCAGTTCTTTGGAGTTTTAGGATCCACCTTGTGTCCTTGCTTTGGAGTTATATGTACATGATTTCAGCTGACAAGAACTTTCGTTTGGACTTCATTCCGGTTTAACTTTGAACAATTTGTCAGGCAGGTGGAACTGACATTTGATTGAATTAAGAACACATGCTCTCAGTGCTAGAGAGTTTTCTGTACAATACTTTGAATGAAAGCGAATCAGTTTTGCATTTTTCTGCATTATCATGTCCCAGAACTTTTGGCATCTTGCCTTTTTTGCTCGTGTAGTGGCACCTTTGTTAAAGACTTAAAAGTGTAATCATCTTTTTGTTGTTGTTGTAAAGAAATTCGTTCTGTCGCCTAGTGTTAGTGTCCAAACTTGTATCAATAATTGAGTTGTAGCATATAAGTCATTTCACTTGTGTCACCTAGTGTTTGAAAGCATCTCTACCCTAGCTAGCATGTCTCTCTTCTCACATCAAGTATACTTTGGTGCAGAAGATCAACTAACCAAGATTAATCACAGGTCTAACACTGTATAATACCAAACAAATATTAACCGAGTCTGCAAAGACTTCATATTATATATGTAACAAGAATTTCAACCGAGAAAGCTCTCCGAAAACGCACCGAAAATACACGAGGAATGTCTCAGTCCAAACAAGAAACTGCTAAGCAAGTAAAGGAAGAGAAATCAAAGAATCTACTCCAGAGAAAAACCCCATCAATTTAGAGAAGCAAAATCCAACTTTGATTCCTAAAAATCATCTTTGACTAATGACTACCTCTCATCCAGTCAACACTTCTTCCTCTCACACCCCCACCCTACCCACCTACATTCACACCACACCCAATCCCACCCCAAATATCCAGCCGGCCCACCAAAAGACTCACGTGGCGAATCCATGAAAAAAAATAATTCAAAAGATTCCCGCACTGACGGCCCAGATCAGCCGACTGTCTCCTCCGACGAATCTCAGGCCGTAGAGTGAAAAGGGCGCCTCTGACTGGAGGGTGGAACCCCATCATCATCATCATCATCAGTCATCGGCAAAGCATTAAATTCTCTTCCTCGAAAATTCGCAGACGCTTCCTCGAAGCTTCTCAGATACATCTGATCTCGTATTTTTGCACTTTTCCCGCTCCCTCCTTTTTCTTCTTTCTTCTTTTAACCTTTTCGTCTGTGCTATCCTCTCATACAAATTTTGATTCCCGCAGCCGGAATAAAGACCGAGCCGAAACGACTGCGTTTTGGATCAGGTTGGTGAGTGTTGGCTTCTGGAATTTGGAATTTTGAGAGAGAGAGAGTCAAAGCGAGATTGTTTAATTTTTTTATTATTGTTTGATAGGTGGAAGATGCAGACGAGGTACATGGAGAGATCGAATAGTATGGCGAGGGAGAAGCGCGGTTTGGATTCGGCTGCGGCGGAGGAAGGACAGCCGGATAGGAAACGGCCTGCACTAGCAAGGTGAAATTGTTTTCTTTCGCGAAATTGAAAAAAGTTATTGAATTCAATGGGATATTAAATTGCTTCAAATGTTTGTTTGTTGCAGTGTAATTGTTGAAGCTCTCAAGGTGGACAGTCTGCAAAAGCTGTGCTCCTCATTGGAGCCAATTTTGCGAAGAGTTGTAAGTTTTTTTTTTTTTTTTTTTTAATTTATTTATTTTTTGGCTTTTTGTGAAGAACTAGAAGAAGTATTGCTTTCATTCTTTATCTTTTTAAAGAAATCCATACCGTTTATTGCTTCCTAATCTGTCAATAGATAAAAGTTGGATTAAATGGGATGCATTAGCTGATGTTTCTTCTTTATAATGTGAATAGGTCAGTGAAGAGGTAGAGCGTGCTTTAGCAAAATTAGGCCCGGCTAAACTTACCGGAAGGTATTCGACCTTTCCACCTAATTTTGTTAATTCCCTTTTCTTTCTCTTGTTCTATTACTTGTTAAACCAGTTAATTTTCTTTCATGTCGATAGTTTGTTCTTCTAATGGTTTAAAATGCAGGTCGTCTCCTCCTAAACAAATTGAAGGACCTGATGGAAGAAACTTGCAGCTGCACTTCAGGTCCAGGTTGTCACTTCCTCTCTTCACTGGTGGAAAAGTAGAAGGAGAGTGGGGTGCTGCAATCCCCATTGTGTTGATTGATGCAAATACAAACCGTGTTGTCACAACAGGCCCAGAGTCGGTGGCGAAACTAGATGTTATTGTACTTGAAGGTGATTTTAATAATGAGGATGATGATAACTGGACTGAAGAAGAATTTGATAGCCATGTGGTGAAAGAGCGTGAAGGAAAGAGGCCCCTCCTCACTGGGGATCTTCAAGTGACACTGAAAGAAGGTGTGGGAACACTGGGGGAGCTGTCATTTACTGATAATTCTAGCTGGATTAGGAGCAGGAAGTTCAGGCTAGGATTGAAGGTCGCCTCAGGCTATTGTGATGCGATTCGTATACGAGAAGCGAAAACAGATGCCTTCACTGTCAAGGACCACCGTGGGGAATGTGAGTTAATAAGTAGTTATGGACAGGTTTCCCCTTTTGTGTGCAAAGTAATGATAATAATCAAAAGTTAATATTTGTGTCTATTTTACTTTACAGTGTACAAGAAACACTACCCACCTGTGCTAACTGATGAGGTATGGAGATTGGAGAAAATTGGAAAAGATGGGTCATTTCATAAGAGACTAAATAAGGCCGGAGTTTTTTCTGTTGAAGACTTCCTACGACTTGTGAATAGAGACTCGCAGAGACTGCGGAATGTAAGAATATAGAACTTCATTGTCAAACTGAGATATAGAAAATACAGTTCGTGAGTTAATTTTTTCCATTTGTCACAGATTCTTGGGAGTGGCATGTCGAATAAGATGTGGGACATCCTTATACAACATGCAAAGACCTGTCTTCTTGGTGGTAAACTCTATGTGTACTATCCTGATGATGCAAGGAGTGTTGGTGTTGTTTTCAACAATATCTATGAGTTGAGTGGGTTAATTACCCATGAACAATTTATCTCCGCTGACTCTCTCTCAGACAGCCAGAAGGTATGCGACCCTCTGATTTGTTTGATTTGCACGGGGTCCTCTGTGGTTCAAGTGTTTGGTTAACATATGGTAGGAACTGCAACGTCATTGACCTATAAACCTAAGGGATGTTACTTCTGTTTACCCATACATATGTAATTGTTTCATTTACAAAGGAACACCAAGATTAAGCAAATTAGCTTTAATAGTCTGAATTTCTGGTTGATGTGTCTGAATATATCTTTTGGTTCCTACTTTAGGATTCTGTTGGGTCATAGTCGTAGCCTTTGAGTTTGTCAAGTTCAACTAAACTGGTGTTAAGTTGTGTCATGACTCTCCTAAGCTTTCCTGGGTCTGTTAAAAGACTAAAAGCCATAGGTAAAAGCAATATATATATTATATAAGATTTTATTTGTTTGTAAACTGTCATAGATGTAAAAAGAGAGAACAAAGGATGATTATTTTTTTTTTCCTGCAGGTCTATGTCGACGGTTTGGTGAAGAAGGCGTATGAAAACTGGATGCATGTTATGGAGTATGATGGAAAGTCTCTTCTAAACTTCAAGCAGCAGAAGGATCCAGTAACTTCTCAACTTGAGGTTCCCATGGCTTCGCAAGAGTATACAAATTCCTTTAACCAGCAGTTCACAGTACCTAGCTTGCCAGTTCCTTCCGAGCAGCATATTATGGATCCTGGATTTATTGCGGGAGGTATATTTTCTTTGGCAAAATGTTATATCCAATTCTTTATCGAAAGTTACATCTAAAGAGTCCCTTATCCTCCCTTACCGCTGGGATCACAAAGCCTGAGGATTGGTAAAATGACAATTAAATATTGTTGGTATGTGGACCTGTTTGATGTGTACATTGATATTTTATCTATACCATAAGTGTTTTTTATTTATTTATTTATTTATTTATATCTTACACATGCTGTGGGTGTCCGTTTTCAAATCCCAAAGATGCAGTGGAGAAAATTGAGGTTTTGTGTGTTTCCGTTTTCAAGTGTATGGCTGCTGACTTTTGAATGTGTGCTCTCTCTTTCTCTATAGGTTATAATGATGGCATGGCAACCCAATTTCCAATACCACAGAACGTAAATCTCAATCCTCCCATTCAGTTTGATGGCTCTTCTTTCCCTCCACCGAATCAGTTGCCCAACATTTCGCACCCACATGAAATCCAAAGAAGTGAAAATATGCTTGCCCTCGGTCCACCACAGTCATCGACATCAGGATTCCAGAATGTGGATACATCCAATCTTGCTTCTTATCGAGGACTTGACTTTTTCCCAGAGGAAGAAATTCGTATGAGGAGTCATGAGATACTTGAAAATGAAGATATGCAGCATCTACTTCGCATGTTTAACATGGGCGGTCATGGTCAAGTTCACGGACAGAGTGTCCATCCTTCCATAAATGCTACAGAAGATTATCCTTATTCCTCAGCATATATGCCCAGTCCAGCGATAAACTACAATTTTGATGATGACCGCAGTCGTTCATCTGGTAAAGCTGTTGTTGGTTGGCTCAAGCTCAAGGCAGCCCTTAGATGGGGCATATTCATCAGAAAGAGGGCTGCTGAGAGACGGGCACAACTGGTTGAGTTGGATGAATCATAATTTACGACTTGAATGAAGAAATGAGATTTGCTGATAGAGTTTAGTGTCTAGGGAACCATTTCCCAACCTGAATTTGTATCATGTTGTGGTTTCTAACTTCAGCAAGAATTGAGTGGTTCCGTGGATAAATCTAGCAGTAAGTTCCTTGGAATATATGTCTGACATCTTTGGACCTCTCGAACTGTACAGTTCATGAACAGTAAGCTTATCTTCTCAGTTAACACCTGCTGCTTTCACCGGTTGTGCCTTACTTCGTAGCATGTAATTCTCGGGACGTGGGCATCATTTCACTGCAAGTTCTGAAACAGTTGAGCTCTTTCAAATGACTGGCAATGTTACAGTGGAGGCTTTCTTGTAGCTAAAGTTGGCAAAGGTGTTTCTTACATTTCAAGGTAGAGGGTGCAACTTTTTTAGTGCATTGTTCTTTTATCACTCTTTGTTGTTCTGTGAAGTTTTTTTTTCTTTTTTTCGTCCTAATTATTTTTGTTCTCAAATTGTATCTTGAATTTGACATGATAAATGTCACTGAACCAATTTTATGTAATATAATATAGGTAATTTGGCCAACATCTAGTAAAGTAAGAAATGAATTTGTTTCAGTCAAAAAAAGAAAACAGAATTGAATTTGTTTTTGGACCCAATCAAGTTTATACATTCTACTATTGTGATCTACTAGTATGTTTTGGATCAACATGATATTAAGCTCTCAAAAAGTTGGTCACAAGTCACAGCTTAAAAGCATAATGAATTCTCACCAGAAAGATGAACTCATGCCTCATTTTGTGAATTCGTGCTCTCTTGGACCTTCCATATGTACAGAATTTTAACCCCTAATTGATTGAAAGCCGATGAAAACCCATACACTTATGTATATTGAGACTTCACTAATGTGAGACGAATCTAAGACATGGGAAATTTGAGGGTCATTCTATATCAGAAATTTCATCTTCGTCTTCCTCCAGAATGTAGACCAAGGCACGCTTTCTTGCAGCAAAAACACAAGCCACGCCTCTTGATGCTGCACCAAGAAATGCAATATACATGTAAAAAAGCTTGCATATTGTAGTTCTTATGGTCAATATAAATCACAATGCTGCACGGCAAAAACTTGGTGATAAAACTATTTGGTCAATACAAACCACCACTCTGTACTCCATCTTCATCACTTCTAGGAAGGCTTAATTTTATATTTGATATGCTGAAATTTGAGTCTTTCGTTTTTGATTCAAACATTTTGCATTAAATGCTAAAACGCTACACAGAAAAAGAGTTTTGATATTGGGATTCAAAATCATAATTAACGGAGTATCAATTAGAACGACTTACAGCTAACTGCCAGGGGAGCAATAACAGAATGGGGTATACTGCGAACCTTCTCATTCTCCATTTCCAAGTGTACTACAGAGTCCTAAATGTACAAATAGAGAATAGTAGCATTACCATAGAGCAACTAAATAGAAATTACACCAGAGTACGCAAGATATGAATTTGATGGGATCTTTTATTCTTAGCGGACGTCCGCACCGAAGAAAAGTGCGGAAGTCCCTCCGTTCTCCTCCGGCGCGCCTCCACCCGAGGGGACACCAGAGGCATCCCCGATCACTTTCTCTTGCCGGCGAGATCGATTTAAAGGTCTGGGCAGCAACCTCCATCCAAAACTTCAGACAAGGTCGATCTCGGCTGCAAACTGGCATTCGGCAGACTCGCCGGCAAGAGGAAGTGATCGGGGGTGCCTCTGGTGTCCCCTCGGGTGGAGGCGTGCAGTCGGCGCCGGAGGAGAACGGAGGGACGTCCACACTTTTCTTCGGTGCGGACGTCCACTCCTCATCCATATATATATAAAGAAACTAAATCTCACAAAATTTGAGACAATGAATATTGAAAAAGCAGCATACAATAGATAAATGCTTGACATGACACCAAAATTAACAACAGATATCTGTACGACCAGCATACAAGCACCCAATCAAAAGAAAAGAGAAAGTATATCAACAGGGAATGAGTTTGAGTTCTCAAAACATAAACGATATGCTTCAACTTTGACAGCATGCTTTTGTAGAAAGAGTGATTAATCGATTGACCAAAAGAAAAAGAGAATGGTTTCAATGTAAGAATAGAGGAGCTAAGGATAACAGCTTCACTGAAGCTAAAATCGTGTACGGTATGCAATTGACACTGAGTTACAGAAAGATAGAGTTATGGGATCTCTTTTTCCAAGTAACCCAACCCATACATGTATGAGCGAGCAAGGATAAGAATTACCTTCAGTTGATGCAAGTTCCAATAGTTTAAACTGGCGGATCTTGTGATAGATACAAACGGAAGGTCATTTGCTTGCACAATCATCATACAGGCATCACCAGAGCTTTCAGAAGTGGTAGTTGATTCATTTAATAACAAAACAATCTGACTGTCCTGTAAGAATAAAGTAGAGTAAAGGAAAATTTAAAAACTAACATATATATATATATTATATATATAAAGAAAGACTAATTTAGGTAAGTATAGTTTCTCTACCTTATATAAAGAAAGATCGACGCAGTAATAACCAACAGGGATGCACAACAGTACAGCTTCTACTGAAGTATAACCCTCCTTTATAATGCTCGAATCTTGCATAATCCCCCTCATTATGCCTATACAGTTTGCAATGCCGGAGAAGGAATCATCTGGTACATGGAAAGATATGTAATCAAGAAACTTCTGTTGATGAGACTGATGAGCGACAGAATGGGAGGCATCCTATACAATAAAGGAATAGCAACAACGTTACTGACAATGAATTCAAATTTGGATTTTATTAAATAGTACTGGATGATTATGCAATTTAAGATCGTTAATTAAAAAATAATAATAAGCACCTCATAATATGATACTGACATGGGAATACAGGTAGATATAGATGCTGACAAAGGTGGAAGCGAGCAAAGTGGCAATGAGTCTTTGCAGACTATCTTTCTTGAAATCATAGTAAAGGGCATCTGAAAAGCCTCCTTAAAACTAAAACACCAGGGGAGGGGGGTTATAAGTTGAAATACAAAATAGTACTTTCAGATAAGATTGTGTATGATGTGTGTGCAAATTGAAAACTATGCTTTGATAGTGATTGAAGTAATGAAATGTTCAGCTGTATAAATTAAAAACTACAATGGTGAATCAAACACATTAAAGCATTAATTCTTTGGTCAGAGAACATTAGTAGATTAAATTCTCAACCGTGACACTCCACTACTCCAGGTACCAAATCATGTCAATTTATGTCAAAGAAGTTTCCTCCATTTGCCAACCTCAGTATATTGTAGTGTTCAATATTGACTACATAACTAACACAATCCAATATTCACAGAGACGGTGAACTATCATCAAAGCTACAGTAATCAATACTCTAAACCCTACATACCTAGTCTCCATCAGTTGAAATTCCTTGGCTAACGTCCTCTGCAGGTGCTCACAATCTGAAAATCCACCAAACTGAACTAACTCCCTAACTCTCCGCACTGTTTCCCTGAGATAATATAAGGCAAATTTCAATCTTGACAATAAAATGAGATTCCATATTCCAAATACTTGTACAAGTACAGACTGCACACTAAAAATATCCATAGTCCTCAAATGTACATAAATGCAGACAGATAAATACATGACAACAAAACAGACTGAAGTTAAAGCCAGATGCATTTTGAAAGAAACTGGATTTGTTAAAGAAAGAGTGGATTTCCAGCCAGTAAGATAATTCTGGTGTGTCGTTAACTTTGTAGACTACTGGAAATCAGAATAAATCTAAGCAGATATGCAAGGTAGATGACTACAGATGAGCAATAAATATCACATGTTATATACATTGCATGATAGATGATTCTAACTGACAAAACGGTTGTATACCAAAACAGATTGCCTCTGAGTGATATAAAAAATCACTTACAATCCAACTTCGATACTCTCGTCAGCTTCTGACGCTTCCAGCAACTGCTTAACAGGATCTTGGTCATACAGAAACTTCAAGAATATAACTACGAGCTCACTGCCAAACAGATATGTGTAAGTAAGAGAATATCTGCTGTGTAACCAGATTCAACACAGGGATATTAGGCACAGACCTATTGTACAGTATAAGATGATGATCACTGGGTTCTGAATTGAGCAACTTTATACACTTCAAGAGCCAATTGAAGAAGTTCGAAAACTGAACAAAAAGACCACCAGAAATTAATGGGAAATATGAAACAAATTGTTCTATTTCATTTTGTAAAGTATCCAATTTTCAAACTGCCTGAATAATGATACTGATCACGTTTTTCCTGAGACCTATTCTTGAAGTATAGGTGAAAACACCAGTTTCCCTAAATTAATAGTGCATCCATGCTGAAATATATAACTACTTAACAGAATACACAGGAAAACTGTTCAATAATAAAATAGAAGAGCAACAATGATTCAAGATCAAAGCAAACCTGCTGCACTACAGTTGAAAGCACCCTGATAAACCGTTCAACTTGTACAAGTATCATTCCAGCTTTTTCTGTTGCGTTATTAATAAGCGTCTCATCCAGACCGATACCCTGATAGCGTGCCCTCCATCGTGAAAGGCCTCTTAGTTCTCCCATCCTAAATGCAATAATTTCTGCAGCAGGCTGGAAAGGGTAGGTAATTAGCTTTAGTTTCGAATCAAGCCCTCTAATAAGAGTATTGAGTAATAGGATCACTTATATTAAGCAATAACTCTACTTGCACCATTAAACAAAGTTCAATCTATATGAGATTGGGAGTTTGGGACTCATTAAGTTTCCAGTCGAAATGTGAGCCATAAACTGGTAATCTATATTTCTCGACCAATTCCACATCGATATCTGAGATCACTTTTCTTAGATATAGATCGTAAAGATGGCACTATTTTATGCTCTAATAATTTATATTAGCTGACCCCCAAAGGGAGTACGGCAAACATCAATTACTTTCAAAATGAAAATTTGCATTAACAGCAAGAACTAATGATAAAGCACCTGGAGATGATTAAGGATTATAAGCTGCAGTTCTTTTCCAGCACCACAAACAGCCTTTGACACGCGCTTCACGCCCTAGGTAGAAATACACTTCTTGAATCAAGTATACAATCACATAGACTTTGTTAAGCGGAATGCATAAATTAAGATCCTAAAAGAGGATAGTACATTGGGACTAAGCATACCACTTCAGCGAGAGAGTTTACTAGAAACTGATGAACTGCTGGACTAGTCCTTGCACCGCCTAAAAGACTCAAAAACTCCTCTTGGGGAGAAGATACCAGTCCTATAAAGAAATGGTAGGTATGAAATGGACAAACTAAATGATCAAGAACTATATCAAGAAAGTGAGACTAGGTGACATTCAGAAGTTACCATGGTCTATGATCAGATTAGACAGAGAATCAAACTTGTCATGAAAAGTGCGCATAGCATCAGACCACTCCTTGCGCATAACTGAAATTGATGACCGAATAACCTCTGCCAACTCTTGAATGTTAGAAGCTTGTTGCGCCACTTGATGAAGCTCACTTTTTCTACAATGATAAATAAAATGGTAACGCATACTTTGACCCCGAGTGGAAAATCAAAAGGAGAAAACAGAACAGCTTTAAACAGTCTGCGATACATAGCTTCACACATGAACTACATTGAAATCAATATTAGATCCCAAAGCTTTAGAATAAGCAGCAATTGGTAAACTGAAGCAATAAAAAAGAATAAGACTAGCAATATAATTGAGAAAGGAGGACGGTGCTAGAGAAATTAACGTAATACAGCCATATCACAGCACAACTTAAAATATGTTTTAAACAGCCTGTGATATCCTGGTTTCTATAGAAACGTTACCTCTTCCAAAATATAGATGTATCAAGCACTATGCAATGTAAGCCATGCATATCAGGTTCAGCCATCTGCCTATTTTTTGATTCTTCCCTATCTTCAATTGATTCTCCTGAGCACATGACTATCAAATGACGGAGATCTTTTGACAAAGCTACCTAATGACAGCAACAAGTAATAACATCAGCTTGGCCAGGTAAATTCGTTTGCTATTAGCCTGTGAATGGCTTTAAAAAAGTACTTAAAGAAAGAATAAAGTAAAAGCAAAGATATGCTAGTATTATGAAATTTGACTATTTCAACAGCAGGATATTTTAAGACCAGTGCAGTAACTACGACATCACTTTTCTGGTTTTCCCCATAAATATACAGAAGTCATAGTAAGAGACCTATGAAGACTATTAACTAGTTCCAACTCAAATACACACTATCACAGATGAGCAGAAATATAAGGATTTAATGACACTAAGCAATGAAAGGTTCTGTTCTGCATTACTGATGCCAAGTCTATTAGAAACTCAATTTTTGGAAGTTACCAACATACCATCCTGAAACTTGGCACGCTCTATATTCCTTATATTACACGGCATATAGAAGTTTTGAAATTCAACCTTGTACATGGTTATCAGATACAGAGACCTCATTTATACTATAGATGGCAAAATTAACACATCAGGTCATCAGTAAGAAATTCCATGTTCCCCTCAAGTTTATATATTCTGAGAACTTATTTTTTTTTCTCTTACCCTGACCATATCTATTAATTCCTATGTACTTGGTCTCCGTATGAATCTGTTTTGGTAGTTTTAAAATATGTATGCTTTATTAAAAACAACTTAAAGTTCCAAAATTATGTAAATGTACCCTGTAAACAGAAGCATTCAGAAGTCTACACTCAGCTTCAGTATCCTCAAGTGGACTAGCAGCACTAAGGTTATTGATGTTCTGGCATAGGGAAAGGAATAACACAGGTAGTTAAGAGACACATCAGACATAAACTGGAATAAGTAGCTTCACAAAATTAAACACAAAAACAGATCACTTCCGCAGAATGGTACAGAAGTTATTACTTACAATTTTCCCTATAGGAAAGATCCCAAATATACTAAAGCAAATGAATCCATCTTTATCTCCACTGCAAAGAATATTAAAACGTTGCTGCGAAGAAGTTGACAGCTCTCGAAATGAATCTTCACTATCCTCCATGAAACCGGTCTCTCCAGACACCAGTCCAGACATCCGTGGAACTCTTGGAGGAGGTGGAAAGAAACGAGAAGTACGGTCTTCATATACCGAGTGGCTGCCATACTTATCCTGACACCAAATGGATAAAAATGAAATCATTAATTAGTTAAACGAGTTCATAATTTCACCGATCAGAATCAATTTGACACATAGCCTACAAATAGATAGACGGCAACATACTCTAGTCCTCTGTCCATCCTCCTCCCAATTAAGAGAAACAACAGCAACACCGTGAGATTTCAAGCTTCTCAACAGCTTTCCATTCTGCCTCGCATTGAAAAAGCATTAAAAACAAAAGGATTAGAAAACCATAACCGAGCCTACACTACATCATACGCATCCTCCTACACACTATAATAGTCGAATCCGTGTAATTCACATCACAAAGTTTAACTAAATAGCAATAGTAACATGTGCTTCGCTCGAAAAATTAAAAGCTGCTCACTTCAACATCATGCAATGAAATTGTTCCATCTTCGAGCCCGACGGCGATTGCTTTACCATCAGGTCGCCAACATAGAGATGTTATGCTCTTTCCTACACGAAATGTGAAGAAAAAACAAAAACCTAAGCTCAGAAATTCAAAATCAAATTATTCAAGAAATTAAGAACGCAAAAATCAGAGAGGTACCTGGCGAGATTGTCCAGAGGCGCTGCCAATTGAAGCGGTGCAGTAAAACCTTGGAGTCCTCAGTAACCATGGCCAGTAAATCCTTCTCAGGATTCCACTCCGCGATTTTAATCTGGCAATTGAGAACACGAATTTACTATTCCGGTCATGTAAATTAGGGATTTGAAAGCTGTAATCGTAGAAATAGCGAACCTGAGAAGCGACTGGCTTGTCGAACTGGAGTTGGAAGGGAGTGACGCGTTGTTCTTCGTCGGTTTCCATGACCAAATCTGTGAAGAACTCTAAAGCGACTAGAGTGTGAGCAAGACGGTGTCGTTTAGGAAGAAGAAGAAGAAGGAGAAGAGGCGATCAGTGGTGGTTAGGGCAGTGAGGTTAACACTGAAAATGGAGAGGGAAAAGCAATGGAGATTGAATTTTGTTCTTCTTTTTTTGAATAATGTATTAAAACGTTCTGAAAAAAAAAAAGGCGCCGTTGCCGGGGATCGAACCCGGGTCACCCGCGTGACAGGCGGGAATACTTACCACTATACTACAACGACTCAGTAGTTTAAATTATTTGTAAATAGAAACTATTTTGTTATGAAAGAATCCGATTTCGTCCACGTCTTGGTTTCTCAGTCTCACAGTGTCCGTCCAGTTCTCTTCCTCCAGATTCTAATTCCTCTTCACGACGGCCTTATTTGTTTGCCTTGATATAGCAACCAGACAGGCAAATATATATCTTGTCAAACAACTTGCATTGTTTGGAGGCCCAGATTTGTACGGGCAGGAAATTATGTGTCCTGTCAAACAAATCTTGTTAGATTAATTTTATCCGTCTTCTGATTTCCTCTCGTTCGTCAGTCGCTGACCTTCTCGATCAAAACCCACGCGCGCCAACAACCACCAGCCTTCGTCTTCATCTCTTCTTCCGCACCCAATTTCAAATAATTTTGGCCATTACCAGCAAAACCCAGACATCTCCGGCCAATCCAGTTCTTTGTCTCTCAGGCAAGTAATCACATCCTTTTTTCCTTTTGGTTTCTAGGATATTGATTGAGTTTCAGTTTGAGAAAGAAAGAAACAATCGGAGATTGGGAAGAGAGACAAAGAGACAATCGGAGAAGAAAGAAAGAGTGAATTGCTGGTTCAGCTTTCCTTGGAATTGGTTTAGGGTCGTACCATTCCACGGGTTTCGGCAACGAAAAGGTTTTGATTTATCTAGCTCTGCTTACTTTTCTTAAGTTTCTGATCAATTTTCATTTTATGATTGTGAAAAGGTTTCTGATCAATTTTCGATATTGATATTGAACAAATGCTTTGAATTGGCTCTGCTTACTTTATATATATATATATATATATATATATCATTCTTATTTGATATTTATGGAATGCTTTGAATCAGCTCTGCATACAATAAACTGAGCATAATGTTAATACTGATCATGAGAGAATAAAGGAAGTAATAATGCTAGCTGGCATGAAGGTTTCTGGGATGCATATTATTCTGTTATATACTGATATGGATCCTAAAACTAAAATATTAGATGAGTTGCTGCATGTTTTGCCTTTCCACTTTTGGTCCTCAGTTTCAACTACTATTGAAGGATAATATCTAAAAAGAGATTATGATGAACAAACTATTAATATATTCAAATAGCTAGGAGAAGCAATTCAAACTAAGATAAGAATGCAAAATGCATGTAACCTAAATTCAACCCAAAACTGAGTTTAATTTAATTCGAAGAAGAAAAGGCGATGTTATTTTGGTTGTGACCCTTCTGTCCTTGCGTACTTTATATATAGCATTCTTACTCATCACATCCATTGTTTTGAGATGCAGTTAAGGTTACATGAGCTGCTTGAAAATTGTAGTAAAACTTTGCAACCTTTCTGTCTTCAAGTTCAAATAGCTGCATTCAAATATCTGCTTAAGCTGCATGATGATAATAGTATTGCTATCTAGCTAGCTTACTAATACTAACCTTAGATAGTATTATTTGAAATGTACTACATTGTGTAAACATTGGAGTTTTATGGGGTTTTGGGGCATCTGCAGGTTGCTGTGTGCAGCTACCTGGGGCTTTTTGGCATTGGATCAACGGTACTGTTGCCATTTTATAGAAAGGTACTACATGATTGTTTTTTCTCATTTTTCTTCAAATTGACGGTCTTCAAATTTATTAGAGAGAGACAGAGAAAGAGAGAGAGAGAGAGAGAGAGAGAGAGAGAGAGAGAGAGAGAGGCAATCAGAGAAGAAAGAAAGAGTTTCGTTTTTTTTTTTCCTTTGTACAAAAAATCAACTTCCATGTACCTTTTTCCTGTCCCAGAACCATTATGTAGCTTTTTTCTCTTTCACTTTTTTTAATAGAAAGAATAATGTTATTGGTACCTGATTCAATTAATTGGCTTATTCAATTAGATTGATGATTCAATTACAAATTAGAGTTAGTGGACTGAATACTATATTTGGTTTTATTGGTGATATTGATAGGCTATTCTGCTTTGGGATAGAGAACTGAGTATGTTTAATTAGTTTAAAGGTTCTATTGATATTTAGCCCTGCCTTAGCATGGCCAACATCAATTGCTTGATAAAAATATGAAATGTGGCGGCTGTTACTTTCTTGCGTCATGGCACATAAACTGGCTTTTGGTCTGAATTTGACTGTGCTTTTGGGTTTTTGTTTGCTTGGTTTCAATCAAGTATAACTATTATCTTTTTCGTTAATATGGCTGAGCAATTAGCACAAGTTGTTGAACTAGGATTCCTTTCTGTCATATAGTCTCAAGGCCTTGTGTGAGTGACTATATATTGTACTTGGATATCAGTTATCTCTGCTATTACTGAGAATCTAAAGACTATTGAATGTTATTATTTGTAAAGACTATAGAAAAATAACATGGTATGAAGGTCAAGGATTATAGGAAACTATTTCTTCTTTCATGTTTTAACTAATTTGTATAATCCTATCTCAGTATTTTGGTCTTCTTTAATCTAACTGGTGATGCCAGTATATTATGTTTCTGGTAGTTTTTGATTTGCTAGATGTGAATCTGATAAACTAAGTTCAACTCATAAGAAACACTTTGCTGTACATACAATTGAAATACGACCCTTTCCCACTTCTTTTTACAGGCTCTGTTGGTAGTGGTTCAAAACCATGTAGTTTTTTTTTTTTGTCTATGAATTTGTGCTTTCATTTGGATATTTGTTTGCAGTCTAATATGAGCGTGTTGAAAGCAAGTATTGAAAGTGTGTATTTAAGATTGAGATTTTTTTGTTTACCTATGGTTAGAAAGATCGCACTACCCATAATTTCAGTGTAGGTTGCAAATAAACCAACAGCTACTGTTCACAGGGTTTGATGGCATTTCAAGCAGTGGTAAATGGAGGAATTTTGTAACTAAAGTTTAAATGTGAATGCTCAATGCTCAATGGTTTGCAATTTGCTTAATGCTGCAGATTTCCCTTTTCTTTTAGTAGTTTTGTAATCCAAAATTCATACTTTTGAAGTTCTTATGCACCTTCATTTGAATGCTTATTTGCTATTGTGATTCTTCAGCTGTCAGATGTTCTATTTACATTGTTTGTGATTATGCATGTATAAATTACTACTGTTTGGACATAAACAATCTTCAGAGTTATTACGTTTTGATCAACATATCATGGTTGTTGCTAATTGAATTGATCAACATGTTGCATGCAGTTTTTGATTCTAAATTTCTGACTTATCAAAGGGCATATGTGAAGAAACTCAAACTGTATTCACTGACCTTAATTTTGTATCTATTGTAATATGGGTTGGTGAGTGTTGTTATGATTCATCAAGAACAATAGTTAATGGCACACGCATACAACATGCTGGTTCCTGTGAAATTTGTTCATCTCAGTTTACCTAAGCATATTTGATTTCATATGAATTCGCTCACAATCACATCGCTCCATCACTTTGAAGATCATATGCTCCAGCATTCATGCTTATCTGCCTGGGGATTTCATTTTTGGACACTGATTGTGTGTAAGACATTTTTTGCATTCGAGTTTCTAATAGTAACAAGATCATAATTCAGCTGGAAATTGTTGTTTCTGTTACAAATTGCACCTGCTGCTTTTAAATTAGGTGGAAATTTCTTTTTGAAGTGAATATTATGGTGCATTTTGGCATGAAAACTATTTGAAATTCCTCTTTTTATTATGGAATTAGTTTATCGCGTTGGTGTAGTTAAAACATATTCGTTCTTCACAGTTGAATTCTACATTGGTTTGGTAAGACTAGCCTCTGAAGAACCGCATTTGTTTGGTTTCTTATAGAACCATGTCTCGATTTGGCTGTGCTTTTGGATCTATTTTTCGTATAGTTCTTAACAGTTGATGTTATGAGGATCAAATACAAAGTGTGTTGAGTTCGGCACTTAATAGTTATGTATTACATTAGCCGTATAACTTTTTATTACTTTATTTATGCAAAAAATGGCAGAAATGAATTTTGCTAGTACTTGCTTTGATATCTTTTATGCATTGTAAGAGACGGCAATGTTGAGTTGTTGTTACTAGTTAGTTTCTTAATGTTGGATTCTGGTTATAGATTTGGATAAACTATTAATAGTTTAATCATTGAATTTGCGTCATCTTTAGAGATGTTCCATTGATCAGAGGATAGTCAATCTCTGAGATCTGTATATGGTCTTGAAGATGTCCATCGCAGAGCCACTAAAGAAATTAGTGTCATGTGTTATCCTTGATTTGGATGGTACACTATTACACACAGGTTTGCTTCTGCTCCCAAGTAGCATTTCCATTTTACTATTACACACATGTTGCCTGCGATTTTTACTCTGACAATCTTAATTTAATCACAGATGGCATAGTAAGTGATGTGTTAAGAGCTTATTTGGGTAAGTATGGAAAGAAATGGGATGGGCGGGAAGTTCAAAAGATAGCTGGAAAAACACCACTCGAAGCTGCAACTGCTGTTGTGGAGGATTATGGACTATCTTGCACATCTAGTGAATTACTCTCAGAGATTAACCCAATTTTCTCCAATCAGTAATTAACTTATGCACATACTTTCAAACACCATTAATTAGCCAATACTTTCCTGTTAAATGGCTTATGGCCTTTGTCTATTGTCGCTCTAGGTGGTGCAACATCAAAGCGCTTCCAGGTGCCAATCGCCTAATCAAACATTTGAGTGGTCATAGAGTGCCGATAGCATTGGCTTCAAACTCTCCAAGAGAAAACATAGAAACCAAAATTTCTTTTCACCAGGGTATGCTTCTAATATGATCTTGTTTATTTTTCTTTAGATTGAAACTTGTTTAGTATGATATGCATCGATATGTTATATTAATGTTACTTATTTTCTTCTTATGCATTCAAATGTAGGCTGGAAAGAATCCTTCTTAGTCATCATTGGAGGTGACGAAGTAACATCAGCGAAGCCATCTCCTGAGATGTGAGAATGCAACACTATTTAGTTTGATTCTGGCTTCCTTTAACATTTTTAACTTGTAATAATTAATGTTTTGAAACTCTGATTTTACAATTTTCCAATGTAGATTCCTTGAAGCTGCTAAAAGATTAAATATTGAACCTTCTAGCTGCCTTGTCATTGAAGATTCTTTGTGAGTAAGCTTACTTTGCTTTTTGCAGAATAGATTTGTTTTAGAACAAGATTGTTCCGTGTGTGTTTTTGTAAGTAGATGTACAATATGTCATTTTACATGGTTCCTACTTGGGTTTGACTCCAGTAATCTGATCATTGACCCTGTTCCTCTTATGTTTACTCACCAGTCTCAGGACATTGATTTTTACTCCTAAAGGTTAATTTTTCATGTAATGAATGCATATTTGACAAGTCGCTCACAAAAATGAATCTGATGTTGATTCTTTCTGTCAAAAACAAATCTAAATTTATGAAGTAGATTTTGATTATCCATAGACCTTGGCTTCTTCCCTTTGTCGCTATTCAATATCAAAATGATCTGCATAGGAAATTGTTTTGTTACACCTTTATTTGCCTCCAAATTTACAGTGTAAAATCCCACAAATTTGTACTTTGCTACAAAAAGATTGGGTTGTTAATTTCTGGCAATGTAGATGCTAGATTTTCTTCCTGATGATGTGTGTGATTTAAAAACTAATGTCACTTTCCTTTGCATTTCTTTCTTAACATTTCTGTATTGGGGTTCTTCAGGCCAGGTGTGACAGCTGGTAAGGCTGCTGGAATGCAGGTAGTTGTTGTACCCTCTCTGCCAAAGCAATCCCATATCTATACTTCAGCAGATGAGGTGATCAACTCTCTACTTGATTTGCATCCTGAAAAGTGGGGCCTACCTCCTTTCAAAGATTGTAAACCCCAATATCTTTCTCCTTTCTTTATCCATGTGCAACTTGTATTTACCATTTTCATTAGCATTGATTTGCTGTTGCAGGGATAAACGACACTTTACCAATAGAACCATGGCAAATTGGTGGTCCTGTCATCAAGGGATTTGGTCGGGGTTCAAAAGTACTTGGGATCCCTACAGGTTAGGGACTAAGCTTTTTGCTGTTGGCTTATTCTGTTAGACTCTCCATTACCGGTGTAACAAGTCTACATGGCTTGGGATGACACTGATAATTGATATTGTATGTCTGAGATGATAATATATATACGTTTTATTTCATGTAGCTTATACTGTGAATATGCTCATGTCCGTTGGTTCACCCACATTTTGACTTTAGATAATTGCTTTGTAGCTTGTGATTTGATTTTTCTTTCTCTTTTTGTGCATGATAATGTTGTTTAATTTTTTTATCCTGATACGGGTGCTACCATCTTTTCTCCAGCTAATCTATCCACCGAGCAATTTTCGACTCTCCTTTCAGAACATCCGTCAGGGGTATATTTTGGTTGGGCTGGATTACCAACCCGAGGTGTCTTTAAAATGGTCATGAGTATTGGTTGGAATCCTTATTTCAACAACGCTGAAAAGACTATAGTGAGTGTTTTAAAACACACAACTCACCCATTACAAGTACTTTTCTTCGTGCTTATAAGTTCTCATTGTAACGCAGGAGCCATGGCTGCTTCATGACTTTGATGAGGACTTCTATGGGGAGGAGTTGCATCTTATCATAGTTGGGTACATACGGCCTGAGGTATAAATACACTTGAAATTAATCAATGTCTTAGAGCAAGTTTACCCATTTCTCCATCTTTTGTTTTTCTTTTTGATATTTTGGTATGAAATTGCACAGGCCAATTTCCCATCTCTAGAGAGCTTGATCGAAAAGATCCATGAGGACAGGAAAATTGCAGAGGAAGCGCTTGATCTTCCAATGTACTCAAAATTCAAAGATGACCCATATCTTAAGATTTCTCCGTAAGGATGCCCGCTGGGAATTCCCAAACTCTACTTTACTGCATTGGCTAATTGCCGGTGTAGTTTGAAACTGTTGTACACTCATTATTGAGACAATAACATTCTTTCTCTTTTCGTGTCACTTCATGAAACATAATGGTGTGTCTTACAACCCCATATATCATATACTCATTTCATTGTATTGTAAATTACCGAACACTTCATAAACATGAAGTTACTGCAGCAATGACTGCGTCTTCCATTTCCTCAAAACATGATACTCATTCCAGATACACATACCGGATGATGATTTCCTTTTCCAGACGAAGTGTCTAGTGTACGCTAGAGAGAAAACAAGAAAAATCTGGTAATGTACAAAAGGAGATCCGCACTTACCTAGAGTTTAGTATAAATAATGATAATAGTTAGCATGCATTCTAACATAGTAATCTAACAAAAACGTACATTTTCTACTACATAAAATGACAAAATCAGATTATTAAAATATCATAAAAATTTTTAACATGTTTAACTAAAATTATGAATTTACTAACAAACAACATCCAAACTCAACATTTAAAAACCGAAAATATGTTTCTGAAAATTGTAAAGGAAACTAAACAAATCAGAGGTGTAGAAAGTGCTCCGCTAAGCTTCAAGGCTCCAATGTCGTCGCTCTTGTGGAACATCCGACAAAGCTTTGGCAAGGAGGAAGAAACTCGGCAAAAGAGAGGGAGAGGCTGCTCGGTAAGGGGTCGTCAAGGAGAGGACATGATAGATCATCGATTGCATAAGAGACTGAAAGAAGATCAACGCGCCGCTGACCCACAGTGCCTGTCTGCGCTTCCAAATCAAAGTCGTGCGCTTCCATATCGGAATCGGACGCTTCGGCCGCGCTTCAAAAACCCCATTTTCCCGGAATCGCGCTTCCAGACGCTTCCCCGCGCTTCCACGGCGCTTCCGCTTCGGAAGCGTGAAGCATGACCATCTCGGCGCTTCCGTGCTTCCTAGCCAAGTAGAGCAGAGCAGCAATGGTAGAAGAAGAAGACGAGCAGCAACACTTGTACAATTCGCCCAAACCCGACCCCGAAATTACCGAAAACCCCATCCAGCAAGAAGAAAAGTACTCGTGGCCGGCAATTCGGTTCGACGTTCCTCCCCAGAGAACCTACCACTTCTCCCACCAGTTCAGAACTCCTTCAAACCCTAACAATTTCCTCAAGGCCGTCAAATGGTTACCTCTCCCAACTCAACCTCTCTTTCAATTTCACTTTTTCTTTTTAATTTTTTTGTCTTCAATTTTGTCGTTGTTGTTGTGAATTTAGGTCCCCATTCCTCACCAGTTCTGACGACAACACCCTCCGTGTTTTCGCATTGTAAGTTTCTTCGTTTTTCGGCTGATTTAGTGCTGTGACAACTTCAATCTGTAGAAATTAGAACACGACAATGCAAGTTTTTGATTGAATTTATGGCTCTAAAATGTAATTAAAAGCTTGTGTACATTTTGACAGACCGGAAAGTGGGAATGAATACGTTAACGGCTATTCTGTGCCTGCTGATGAAGGTAAGTTTGTGATCACACGGTTCCGTTTTTGGTTAGTGTTGCTTGAGGATGTAAAGTTTCGTTTTTGAGCTAGGTTTGATTTACATTTGGATTTGCATCTAAGAGGCATGATGCTTTTAGTCTTTTTTGGACTTTATATATTTACTTGGTGATTTTACTCTTAAGCTGCAGACTCGTACGCTGCAAGCCTTGTTATGAATGAGGGGGAGTCGATATATGACTACTGTTGGTACCCTTACATGTCTGCCTCAGGTACTTGTTTAACTCTTTTAGCGGGTGTAATTTTATCCTATTACTAGCAGTCATTATGTAAAGTTGAAATGTTATGGTGGTAGATATTATTAAGTGAATTTCAGCAGCTTTATGATACTGTAAATTAAAGATTGATTTGGAATTTGGTTTACATTTGCAGACCCAGTTACCTGTGTTTTTGCAAGTACAGCTCGAGATCATCCGATTCATCTTTGGGACGCTTCTTCTGGTCAGGTGCGCTGTTGAAATTTGGAGACTTTAGGACTTTTTCTGAGAGTAAATGTCGGATATTCCTGAACTATAATATGTTTTTGTTAGTTTTGTGTTCCTATATCTGTTATGAGTTTTTCTCTTTTGACTGAGAACTGCAGCTACGTTGCACGTACCGTGCTTATGATGCTGTGGATGAAATCACAGCTGCTTTTTCAATTGCCTTTAATCCCGGTGGAACAAAGTAAGTAACATTTCTTCTTCTTTCTCAGGATTATGCCATATGACAAATGCGCGTTTTCTGCTTCATCTTATGTGCTAATAACCTATCATGTTTGAGAGTAGAAAGTTTTTCATGGAATCAATTTTTGGACTTTAATATTGGGAATTGGAAGAAACTATCAGGTGAAACAGAATAAAATGTGGCATAGGGCTTCATTGTAAGCAATTTGGTGAATTAAACACTTAAAATTGTCTTTGATAAAAAAATATCTGGTGGTTTTTTCTATTCTAACTGCAGAGGACCCTTGTTTTGTTTTCTAGAATTTTTGCTGGATACAACAAACTAGTCAGGGTGTTTGATTTACATCGCCCTGGTAGAGATTACAACCAGTATTCGACAGTTCAAGGAAATAAAGAAGGCCAAACTGGTACATGTTCTTAGTTTAGCTATCTAATGATATCTCGAATATAAATTTGAAGAAGTTCTGCAATTGCATAGCCCTCAGCATGTTTATTTTATTTTGGACAGGTATAATGTCTGCAATGGCTTTTTCTCCAACCCATAATGGACTGCTAGCTATTGGCTCTTACAGCAAGACTACCGCAATATATAGAGAAGACAATATGGAACTTTTATATGTATTACATGGACATGAAGGTGGGATTACACATGTAAGTCAGGATCTTTATAATTCGTTTGAATTTGATAATAAATTCCGCAGATGAATTGAAACATGTTGTCTTTCAGGTCCAGTTCTCAAAGGATGGAAATTACTTATATACTGGAGGTCGGAAGGTAGAATAATTTACTTGTTTCTTCCCTTTTGGCCGGTTTTTACAATTATTTGTCCTGTTGGAAATGTAGTAAACCAAAAATGTAACAACTACATTATGACACATACTTATTTGAAGTATTCTAGTATGCAGTAGCAACATGTATGTTCTTATTTCTATTCTCAATGTTGATTAACATTAGCCTGTTGTTGCTTGAAGGATCCTTATATACTATGCTGGGATATACGCAAATCTGTTAATGTTGTCTACAAGTAAGATTCTTATTCATTTTTCAACTTTTTAGTTTTTGATTATTTCATATCCTGTCTGATAAAGCAATGTACCTTGAAGGATTTTTTTTTTTTACCTTCTTCTTTCTCATGTTTTTACCCACCATTATCTTTTTGCACCATGTAATAGGTTATATAGGTCTGCAGAATATACCAACCAGCGGATTCTGTTTGATATTGAGCCACTTGGCCGCTATCTTTGTACGGGTGGTCAGGTAGCATCTTATCTTTAAATACTTGTCTGAGCATATATTATGGCACAACCAATTCAACACCCTCTTTATGTGACTGGTGTGTTCGTCTGTGCATTTTGATCCAGGACGGTTTTGTTCATATATATGATCTTCAAACTGGACAATGGGTGTCAGGCTTCCAAGCTGCATTGGGTATTTATTTTGTGTCCTATAAAGATGCAACTTGTGAGAGCGCTGCTCGCATATATATATTCTCTTCTATTACCAACTCATTCCTACATTCTGTACACTGCAGATACTGTTAATGGATTCTCTTTTCATCCATTTCTGCCAATGGCTACATCTTCTTCAGGCCACCGAAGATTTCTTCCTCCTGATGATGGCATAGATGAATTACATTTGAGTGGTAGCTCCTGTAACCGTAATACTTAATAAAATCCTTAGTTTTTGCGATGTTTTATAGTAATTAGATTGTATACATTCTAGTTTTGGGCTCTAATCGTCCCCGTGTGTAACCCATGGTCTTAACAAACTTTGTTCTTCCCACTCAGCATCATGTAAATAGTTTTATTGGTATGCAGGTCATGAAAACTGTGCTTCCGTGTGGAGTTTCTCTGTTGCTTCAATGGTGGAGAACGATGTTGAAATTAATGGCGACGACCAGAACTGTTTCCAGACTCTGTAGCCATTAGCCGAGTTACTGTGTCCCATCTAACAAGTCATCTCATCTTCTGGTCAAAAACATATCACTTGCATGGGTGTACACTAAGTCACTAACTGAATACGAACTTTATTTCGGTTAGACAGAAAATGTCTTCAGGCTTTGCATCCCATATGTGATAATGATATGTAGCCAAAATTGGAGCTCAATTTTGAGGGGAGTATTGTATCTGTGCCTGTGAAATTGTTTATTGTTTGTCTGTTGACTGAAGTCAATTAACTTTATTTTGAATCAAAATTATTTATTTTAGATGTCAGTAAGGGCCAACCAATTTCAGGGGCTTTATTACAGTATTTCCATCAATTAGCTTTTTTTGTTGTGCACAAAATCAGTCAGTCAATTAGCTATTTTAAATCGTTATGCTAAGTAGTTCCTTTTTAGTACTTGGTGTTAACGAATTATCGATATTAAATTGTACTAGCCAACAAAACACCAACAACGCTTAATACTTTAGACTATTCACAATTTGGTAAAGGGAAATTTATACAAATATATAAATTTAGCTTATCTTGTTTTTAGATTTACAAATACTCAATAAACTTGAATCGATGACACCATATTTTGGTAGTTCATTAACAAAATTTACAATTGCGATCGGATGTCTAGATACAATGTAGATATATACCGAGTAAATATGTATTCAAATTTTAGATTAAAATCCAAGAGACATATTCTGAAGACCGTCTAGTTTCATAATTCATTGTGCATTCGTACTTATTTAGAGGGCTCAAAGCATTTTTCAAATATAATTTAAGATATGTTTGTTTGGTTAATATTCTTCATATGTTGGATCATGTGACACCTGAATCATATGTCTCTCACTCTGTCACTACCTGTTGTTTAACCCGTAGGGTTTTCATAAACACGTTTTTAAAGAGAAAATTAAGTTTATGCGATTATATTAAAGATAATTATACACTAGTTTTTTAAACTTGTGATTCAAATTACCCAATCATGAGTGTCCTAAATGGAAGGCACTCTTGCTTATGCGGGTTACAATTCTTTTTATGGTATGAAATAATAAATCAAAAATAAATCCCATCTATAATTTCCCAAGAGTACGAAAGAGAAGGGTAAAAAGTAAAAGAGAGTAGTAAAAAAGAAGAAGAAGAAATATCTGAAATATTTTAAAAAAATTAACAGACATGCTTTTCGAGCCTAATCTAGAACACGTCCACTGTTTTGATGTCTAGTCCAAACCGATGGCTGCTACAAGAATCTAGAATCTTCAGTCAAACAATGCTTCCCCTTCCCCACCGCCTCCACCTCCGCATCCCCACCGTCCATTTCTCCTTCCCTCCACGTGTCACCATCCCACACCTCGACCAACACAGCCGACTCAGACCGACCATATCAGCCACGTCACCGCCTGCCCCACACGTGCGCTGGTTTTTCGGCACGTGTCACGTTCAAACGGCTAGTTTTCCCTCCTGGTTTTCCTTTTTTTTAACTGCTGATAAATTACAGGGGACCCGAGATTTTTCCCCCACAGAAATTTCGGGGTTGCTCCATTTCCGCGTCTAGATTATTCCTTTTTTCTTTTCCACCGAGCACAGTTTTCGAGGAAACGCTATATTTTGGGTCTCCGTATATATAAATCCAATACCGTGCTTCTGGGTCTTATAATTTTCACACCAAACAACACTAAAACACACACAGAAGCGTGATCTAGTGCGTAATCTTGAGTCGGATTATATATCGTGTCAGGTCTTTTTGTTTGAGTTATTATGGCTTTGGGGAAGAAGTGCCGGAGTAGTTCACTGAAACGCAGCGTTTCGTTTGGAGTAGGAGAAGGGTTTGTTCGAGCTTTCGGGAGGAAGAGGGTTGAAGTTGATGATTCGGGTATTGGTATTGAGTTGAGGAGCCCCAAGACTCCATTGAAGAAGCAGAGGAGCGAGTGTTTCGAGTTCAGTTTCGATTTCGAGGAGGAAGTGTCTAAACTAGAAGCTTTGCCTCAGGAGATTCTGGTAAGTTTGAGTTTGGATTTGAATATATTGTAATCTGATTTCTGTGATTTTGGGGTACTTATTTTGTTTCTGTTTTTGGGTTTTTTGTAGATTAAGATTCTGTGTGGAGTTGATCATGAGGATCTTAAACAGCTTTTCCATGTATCTAAGGCGATTAGAGAAGCGGTGAGTATCTATGAACTGCTTTGTTTGTGGATTTTGTTTTCTCTTTGGTTAATTTTGGGATTGATTTTGATATGGAATTTGTGCTGTTGCAGACTATTATAGCGAAAAAGTGGCATTTTGCTTATAGCACACCTAGAAAGATTCGGGCTTTTCGAACTAAGATTGATTTCTCGGAGTCGAATGAGGATTTGGATGAGATTGAAGTTCCTAATGCTCCGAGGCAGCAGAGGCTGCATAGGGCTCTACCGAGCCGGAAAAACCTTGAAGAGATTTCAATTAACTTGTTGGATTCATTGGAGGAAGGAATAAGAAGAGGGCTTTTCATGGATGAAGATGATGAGTGAGAGCAATCAGGGATTTTGTATATAGAAATGTCCTGCTTTGCTTGCTTGTATGGTGTGTACATATGGAGAAATTGGTACCAAGCAGATTCTTCAAATTTGATCATTGAAGATCAAAACTTGCCTGTGTATCTATTTCTGTACATGTATTAGAAACAAGGGAACAAAGAAAGAAAGGAAGAGAGATACTTTACTAGTTGGTTTTTTAAGGGCTCCAATCTTTGAGCCCTTCCCACTGAGAATAATATGAAGGATGTAGACTTGGTTCTGTAATTTATGAGTTTGATTTATAATAAAATTTTAATTATGTTTCTGTGCAATTGTTCTCTTCTGTTTTCTGTGTATTTCATTTCATGTGGTTGCTGAATCTTATGGGTTTGATTCTACTGCTGCTTATGTTACATTCATTTGTGTTATTAGGAAAATCATAATACTTTTGCAGCAAGTCAAAATGCTTGAATTTATCAGTGACCTTATGAACTTGGGTAAGATCAATTAGAAGATCTTATTGAGAGAAAACTGGGTAACTGATAGGCTTCAGTTACAGAAGTTTGAAAATGATTAATGGCAGTATGAAGAAATTTAATTGGGACAAGATCAATTAGATGATCTTATTGAGAGCAAACTTAGTAAGTTCTTAATAACAGTTGTTATCATCTCACCTAAATTTTAGCTGTTAAATTAGGTATTTGGGAAGACAACCTATCTGGTTTCTGGCAAGCATCATTTATAAGTTCAAAACGTTTTCCCCATTTAGTATTTGTTCTTAAATTTGGTTTGCATTCCAATTTTGAAAAGTTATGCATCCATGTTTGGATAAAAGAACAAGAAGCCCAATTTGTTATCTACTGCCCTTAATATTTTGTTTTCTCTGGGTTTAGTTCACAACAACTCTGCAAAAGCTTCACCAATAATGATATCCTACACCAATTCATGTAAATCAATACATGATCTTTTCAGAATTAACATCCTACACCAGTCAAATAGCGGTGAACGTTTAGACCTTGATTTTTTGCTCTCTGAGTGATTCCTCATAGCGAAGCAATGGCCTTCCGACCACCGGAAGGGAACACCAACGTGGGGAAGTTCTCTCCAGCAAACCCACATTTCACGTACCGCGCGCAAATTAACCCAGAATACAGATTGCTTCAGACAGTTGAACATTGAAATCTGATGAAGTAACTGTTCGAAAATGATGAGGAACAGAATGAAAATTCGGAAAATTTAGGGAGAACAGTACGTAGTAGTACACTAGTACTCCGGCGTTGTCGCAGATGAGAGCTCTAAGTTGTTTCACCCGTTGGTTTGTGCTGGTTTCGTCCATCACATTACTTCAAGCAAACGCAGAGAGAATAAATAGTGATGTCGGGCGTCGTTTTTATGTTTTTGAACGGTGGAACCCCCAGCCCGTTTAGGCCCACTGGGCCTCATTCCCCCTAGCGGCGTCTAATGTCCGCCTAGCCCGCATAAGCCCAACAAAGTAAGTTGAGGTTACCCACTTTCGTATTAGTGTACATAGGTAACTTTTCCCAGAAAGCAGGGTAACAAAAAATGTATCAGCAGTTTAATGAGGGGTGGGTTATTTCAAATCTCAGGTGAATTCATTTAATCAGATCCATCGAGCTGTGCCAGTTGGGACTGCCGGATCATATCAAGGCAATCAACCTCCATTCGATTAGAGAAAATGGATTCTACAACGTTCATTCAAAATTCACAAGTCAAAAAAGTCATAATGAGTATGAAACAAACCATCTGTTGTAACATCTTATCATGGTAAAAGGGGCAACCAAATTATGCATACACTCTGGTAATCTATGAACTTTTCACGATAAAACTATGCTCACACACAGTAGCCATTAAGAATTACGCTTCCAAACTACCAAATATGTCAAAAAAGGTAAATTTTATTTGACAATAACTGTCTAAGTGAATATTACACACAGTAGCCATTAAGAATTACGCTTCCAAACTACCAAATATGTCAAAAAAGGTAAATTTTATTTGACAATAACTGTCTAAGTGAATATTAGTTAAATGCATGGTCTATGTCACATTGGCGAGCCTGAAATATTGGGTTCACAAATGATGGCCCATCAGCAGAACCATACGAGCTAGATGTAGACTTCACGTGAAAAAGAGACTTCACATGGAATCAAGGAGTGGACTTCACATAGAACATAGAGTTCTACTCAACGTTGAAGACTTTTACAAGTCTTTGACTCGTTTTGGGCCAATACTTGTGACCCTAAAATAAGTTTACATACGTGATTGGAACTGCGTCACCCAATTACGTGGTTGTCAAGAAAGACGATACCTTGTACAACTCAATCGACTATGCAGCAAAGACCAAATCATTATTAACAACTAACGAATTCGCCTCTATATAAGGGAGTTCGAGGATCTGGTCTAACACACTCAGCAACTCAACAATTACAACAACAATACTTTCAACATAGTTAAACTCCTGACGCTAAAGTATCTCGCCTTAGCAACCTTTTTCCTTTTAAGCTCTTCAGAGCTTTGTCTCTTTACTTTCCAAGCTCCCCGAAGTACTTGTCTTTTTACTTTTCAAGCTCCCCGAAGCGTTGCGTTCTCATTTTCCTTTCTTTTAGTTGTTTTGCTCGCTATAACTGCGAGTATCGATATCGGTGACGGAGAAACTACTGTAAATCCTCGTCCACGAGATAGAACCGGAGCCTTCTTTCGTTTGATTAGAAGTACAAGTCAGCACACTACTACAACAACTCTACTACATTCCGCGTCCACGTGGTGGTACGCTTGCACCCTCCATAAACATTTGGACATGCTATTTACCTTTCTACCCTTATTGAGAATTGTGGCCAAAACAAATTTCTCAACTGAAAAATTCATACAGAAAGTTTTCTAGCTAAAAGATTCATAGTATTTTCTGATAAAAATATTTAAGACCCTACCACTACGAAAAACACAACAATTTATAGTCTACGAACTTCATAATGTGCTCTTTCGATTATGCTAGCCGGTATTCATATCAAAGATCACAACTTTTACTTACTTGATCAGATGCAGACTGAGAAGATCGACATGGTGTTCAGAGTAATCAAACGAGTCTTTACGCACCAAAGACTAGAAAACAGAAGGAGAAGGATCAGAGTGGCAAAGTTGATGCTTCAACTTCCTCAACTGTGATGATTCAACAAAGAGAGCTTGTATAAAGAAAGAGGGATAGAGCTTTGAGGATCAAGGGATGAGAGTCAATCAAGGTGAAGATGGACTAGAGGTCTGTGTTTAAATTGTAGAGTGAAATGAAGAGTCGTTCATCCTCTAAGATAAATTCCTTTTTTTTATCAATTTAAACAACTCATATACTATAACGAGTCAGTTGTGAGTTCGACTCACAACATCTGACTTATAAAAGGAGATTTACGCCACTAGACTTGTAATATAAATATAAGGATGAGATGATCAACTGTCAATGAGTTTATAAAGAGGTAAATGGTATTGGGCCTTTAATATAAACTTTGGAGACCTTTTTGTTAACATATATATGACAAATTTTCTTTTGTTAACATATATGACATATTTACATGTGTCAGCATATCAGGTCGTACATTGTTTATAATTATGTTCTAACCATCTAAAATCAAAGATTTTGATAATTAATTAATGAGAATTTGAGCTGCTTCCTCCAACCAATCAACTTTGTTAATAAAATTTAAGGTGATCCTATATTCTTGCAAATGTTAATTTACAATATGTGTAGGCAAATTGTCGGAAATCGGAATACTAAGCAAGGCAAGAACAAAATAATTACATCACAACAAAATAGTTATAGACTTATAGAAGGTTATACATATTTTTTAAAAGAGAGGTCATTCCATTAATAAAGCTCATCAAACAGTACGAAAATGATCTGCCCAGAGGGTCATAAAAATAAGTCACTATATATGTAGAAAAACTATCCTAGTATGTAAGTTCTTCACACAAACATACCAAAACACTTAATCTAAATATATTCACCTTCTACGAAGATAAAACCAATAAAGAAGAAAAATTAAAATTTTTGAAGTGTAAATAAACTATGACAACAGAATCCTTATCTTCTTAACGATCTCCCAATCAAGAAGGTGTGATAATATAAGTGGAATTCACCACTTCAACTACCGATTTTTTAGTCTCCACTACACCAACTTCATCTGAGAGCTTCTTCTTTAGAGGTATAGCTACCCTCATTTCCACCCACTTTCATTGTTTTGAAGAATCAATAGAGGGAGTTACTTCTTCTATTATAGTATCCTCCTCGAGCATCTTCAACAACCGCTTCCTATCCTTCATAATTAATAGGGCACGATGGACCCTCCTTAGGTTTGTTTGTGGACCTTTTATTTGGTCGCCCACGCTTCTTCTTTAGGGGTGTCACCAGAAGACGACCTAACTCTTGAGGAAAGCTCAATTTCAAATCTGCAACTTCTGGGCTCAAAACTGTTCACACTAAATAAAATGAGATTCTAAAATTCTTATCAACCCAATAGACCCTTAGACACTATTCTCACTAACTAAATTTTTGACTATTTTTTCCATGACCAAATTAATTTCCTCTATTATCTTCCTGCAGATTCGGCGCCGGCTGCTCGCTCTGCTTCGGCCCAGCCTTCGCTTCATGCACCTCGCCGCCGGTGTTATTATTCGCCTTCAAATTAGAAGTCATTGCCATTGTCACCGGTGCTCATCGGGTTTGTTCCTGAAAATTGGGAAGTGATGATGATGGTGGGTTTACCTGCCTCGGGGAAAACTACTTGGGCAGAGAGATGGGTGAAAGAGCACCCTGAGAAGCGTTATGTTCTGCTTGGGACTAATATGATTCTAGACCAAATGAAGGTGTGTGATATTGTTTGATGTGATTTTGTTCGGTTTGATTATGTCATTATTGTAGATTGACAGAAAGGTTGACATGGATTGAAATGTTGTGCAGGTGCCAGGGCTATTGCGGAAGCAGAATTATGGTGAAAGATTTGAACGTTTGATGAGTAGAGCGACGGAGATTTTTAATACTCTTTTATCCCGAGCAGCCACCACTCCGCGCAATTACATTCTTGATCAGACAAATGTATACAAGAATGCTCGTAAACGGAAACTTTTGCCATTCAAACTGTTCAAGAAGGTAGCTACACATCCATGATACTATATGTATTTATACTCGGATTCATCTTTTGGTCTTGGTACTTATTATATGTGTGGTTTTCCTTTTTGCAGATTGCTGTTGTGGTGTTTCCAAGCCCTGAAGAGGTGAAGGCTCGTTCTATGAAGAGATTCAAAGAAATGGGAAAGGAGGTACCTGCTGATGCAGTGAATGAAATGTTGGGTAATGGTCGTTCCTTTCTCTATTGTGTTCTTATGAGCTATATATCTGTGGTTTTATTGAGACCTGCTCTATATTTTTGGCAGCAAATTATGTTTTACCTGTCAGCAGGGATATGCCTCGTTCAGATGAGCTTTTTGATGAGGTATGTTACTCACTAACTACTTGATAATATTGCTGTTTGGATTTTATTGCCAATTTCTAAGTCTTGTCTTCTTCTCTTCAATAAGGTTATGTTCGTAGAACTGAACAGAGAAGAATCACATAGACATTTGGATGAGATGAAGCAGGAACTTGCACGTGCATCTAGTTTGAAATCGAATAACTCTTCGCCATATACCTGCGGAAACTCAGTTCAGTCTTATCCTTGTTCACCAAGTTATGGGGTGAGTCCTATACGGCCATATCCTACTCCTTCACCACAATATCAAGGGGTTTCAGCAGGTTACTATCTATAATCCTTCTCTGGCAAGATATCGAGCTTGAACTTTTTATTCAAAATCTTTATGTGTGATATAGTACTCATGTTGTTACGTTTATGCAGTCAACACTGGAAATTGGAATAGCTCTTACTCATCTGTTCCTCCACCTTATTATCAATCTCATATGTCCAACCAAGTAAGTTGTGGTTGCCCATAGATTCTTTTATTTGGTAATTTTTCCCTGGAGCAGGGTAACAAAACCTGTATCAGTTTCATGAGGGGTATGTTATTACAATCCTCAGGTGAATTCATATCAGACCCATCAGGGAGCTGTGCTAGTTGGGACTGCTGGATCATATCAAGGCAATCAACCTCCACCTATACCTAGGGCAGTTACCCCTCAAGGAACTTCTTCTGGCTACTCTAGCACTTATAATGCCACTCCTACAAGTGGTACATCCCCTTACAACAGTTATGGAGCAGGTTGTGGTAATGCCACTAACCACTATCCTAGTTCGGTAGTTCAACCCTCTCTAGTGGGAGGTGCAGTGGCTTCATTCACAGGCAATGTCCCTGGATGTTACGGTGGTGCTGGGTACTCCAGTCATGCTGCTCCTCAGGCTCCAAGAGCACCTGCATATCATCCTAGTCCTTGCCCACCTGCATATGGAGGTAGCATAGTTATAACTTCTTATCATATGCCTGTGTTGTGTTGGTGTATATTATCTGATTCGTCGTTTGGCTCCAAGTCAGGTTCACCATATGGAACTCCGCCTCCTAGACCTCAATCTGGAAGCTTTCATGTGAATACACCTTATCCTGACGGGTATGCCCCTCCTGGTTCCGGTTACTACTGATTTCTGTAGACTGACAGCCATGATTTTGAAAGGAGAAAGAGTCGAAGAATACCAGATGTCATGAACTGCCGCTGCGTATAGTAAATGAGTCAATGATATGCTAAATCACCTAAATGAGACAGTATGATCCTTTGCTTTCTTCTGGGATAATAGGAAATATCGTAGGATAGTATAAATAGAGGAAGGACGGACTTGAACCATTTGTACCTAAATCAAACTGGGGCTGTGTGTATAACTCTGTATATGATGGCATTTGGTTCATTTTCGGATTTCTGGTGTATGACTCTTCTTCAATCATTTAACAGTAAACTACACAATCATGTTATGAATGCTTGGTTTTCCAATTCAAGGGTCCCAAAACCATGTGATACCCTTTCCTAAAGTTTCTTCATCAGCCATTTGGGCTCTGTAGTTTTTACAATGGATTGGTTGGGTTAGATTCGTTGTCTGCCACAACTAACAACGCCCATCAACTTTGCCGTCATAGCATGGTTTCCTTTCTAGAGGCAGCTCCTTTGTCGTTTCATTTTCTTCTTCCTTTTCATCCTTCCCCTTTTTGATCGTTGAAAATTATCTAAGTGACGTTGCAAAAAATATCAAGCAATGAAGCTTATCTGATATCTCAAGCATTGAGCTTATGTCATGTAGTTTGTGACTGTGTCTTCCACAATTGCTCTGATCTAATCTCTGTAACAATGTGACATATTAGGTGATCATCGATCTCACAAGCAATTTCGTCCGAGTATCTTGCGAATGATGACCAAAGGACTACTCTCAACTTCTCAAGGCTGTCTAACTCCAGCAATGTACCGGTAACTCATCGCTCTCGAGTCTTGAACCACGCTGAATTCTGAGTTGTTTGGCTTTCACCTTTCATGTCAACACTTGCATCTCATTGATATCAGGAACTTGCATTCAGGCCCGGACCTGAGATTTTGAGGCCTGAATCGAACTCTTGAAGTTGGGCCCCTAATTATTTTTTTTATACAAAATAGCATATAACATCCAAAAGTATTTAATTTATAATTAATAATATATGTTTATATAATTCAGTCAATTGCCTTTGGACCTCTCATCACGTGTAATTCTTCTTATTTTAGAATATTTGTCTTTAATTCATGTCAGATGTCTTCAGTTTTCATTAAGTTTTTACCTTTTTTCCATACTTGTCTGATTAATTGCATAGCCAAAAAACTATAAAAAAATAAATTTTTTTTTGGACAACTTTAAAAAAAAATTTTTTAGGCCCCTTAGATTTTTGAGTCCTGAGTCACAAGACTCTTCTGTCTCTATTCAAATCCGGGCCTGCTTGCATTAACTGGTAACAACTGGTATATGATCAATGAATTCTGATAATGAGATGGGAACATTAATCACATGTATGGACACTCACTGAGCTTCTGATTCTTCTTGTGCATTAACCCACACATTCATAAAAGCTCAGAAGGTCTTCTTTCGTTGATATTTGTTGCTCTTTCACATCCAATCACAAGTCTGCATTATTTCCTTGAAAGCGAAGCTTCGATTTAGTAGTGGTGGTAGACCCAGAGTCCAGAGAAGCAATATGATAGTTGACTGATTGGTGAGGTAAAAAGAGAGGGAGAGTTCTTCTTTTCCTTTCAGTTCAAACCAAACCAGGAAGGTATAGAAAAGAAGAAGAAAAAATCTGCATTTTTCCTTTTTAGTTGCTCTCTTTTTCCTCCAAGCTTTTCAGTATGGGAAAGCCATTTTCTGGGGTACACCATTACCTTTACCAGTAGCAGTATTGGCACATGTAATGGTAAGCAAAGTGGAAGGCCAAACCCATATGACTTTGATGCCTTTAATTTGGTCCAGATGAGATATGTGTTATGCTCCTGTCCTGATTGATTCCATTACATTAGGTTGATATATATGAAGTTGGTGATCAACATTGTCCAATTGAAACGCATATGCCTAACTTTCTTGTCATTTCTTTTCAGAAATAAAGGTAAATTATTTGATAAACTTGAGGAGGAGCTATACCTAAATTGCTCCCGGCCTAAAATGGTAACTCAGTTCGCCAACATTATTTTTAGTTGAAGAAAAAAAAACACTTGTATCATAATTAAAGTTTTCAAGAAGTTTATGTCTTGTAAGGCATACATAACTCTTTTCCATCCTTTTGACAAATTTTATTGAACCTGGAGGGATAACAGTTCCGAGGACTGAAGGCATTTAGGTCTTGGTGGTCTGTTCCTGAGCTTAAATTCATGAGGTGAATGTGACGCGGGATAGAGATTAAATTCATGGTTCATGAATGCGTCTTTTAAGGTTGATTACTGTAGATTTTATGGGGCAAAGCCGCAAAGGTCACCTTGGTAAATACCCACCACAGACCACCACCACCACCACCACCAGTCCACCCCCATGTCACCCACCACCATTCGCTTCTCTTCTTAACAATAATATTCCAAGCCATTGTTCATACTTCATAGGCACCCCAAAAGGCTTAAAAAGCCCTCCAAAACCCCACAACCCAATCCTTCTTGAATCTTAACCCTCTCAAACATATCTATCCTTCTCTTTGATCCCATCCATTCCAAGCTTTGCTTTCCTCAGTGCCACTGGCTTGGATTTGGATGGGATTTGATTTAGCTTTTCATGGAACAAACCGCGAGTCTCATTTGGGATTTGATTTCTGTTTCGGTTTTGCTTTTCTCTGAAACAATGAAGCACTCTTGGGCTTCGATTTCCTCAAGTCCTCTGTTTTCAAGCATTGTTACTCTCTATACTCTGATCCTCCTCTACTTTCCGTACCATTTCTTGAGCATTGTTTTCTCGCCGGTGCTGATTATAACCGGAATAATCTTGATCACTCTTCTTCGACTCGGTGCACGTCAGAGTTTAGAAGATGATGGTCTCAAAGAAAAGGTAAAGCCTTCGGAAACAGAGCACTCAAAGAAAAAGCCTTCTGATTTGGAACTCGAAACAGAGCACTCTGTTGAACCAAGTGATAGTCTTGAAGTCGTTCATGAACAAATTGCAAGTGTTGTGCAAGAAGAAGATCACAGCTTTGTCACGTATCGATTCGAAACAGACGAAAGCGAGATGGTTTTTGATCAGTGCCCCTGTTTTGATGACTACTTTGTTGAGTGGAATGTGAAAGCGCCATTAGAGATCATCTATGAAGGATATGAAGGTGAAGAAGATGAGATGGATCCGAATGAGAAGGACAGTCATGAAGAACATGAAAAGGAAGTTTTAGGTCTTGGACGGCAACCTTCGTTATCTTTATATTACCCGGAGTCGGATTCAGATACTTCATCGGATGGTGACTTTTCAGTGACCGGAGCGTGGGACTCGCCGGAGAATATGTGCTACAAGTGGGAAGAGGATGACAGAGAAGGGTTGATTGAGATTGCTTTGGATGGCAATAAGAGGTCAGGCTTACAATTCCAAGTCGAGGAAGATAATTTGATAGAGATTGATATATCTCCGACAAGAAGAAATGACTTTGGCGGCGACAAGTGGGATGCTTTCCGGCGAGGTTAGATTCAGCTAATGTGGGATTAATTAATTAATTAATGGTTTGGTTAATTATGTTTTTGAGATGGGGAAGATTTAGAGCGTTTTGGGATTTTGAATGTTTGTGTAATGGTTTACTGTTGTATTAAACCCATGTTCAAGTACATATTAAGCTCTAATCCAAAGGTTTAAATGTATGTTCCAATGTCTAATATGTCCCCCATTACCTTCATTGTATGATAAGATCAATGACTTGATTTGGGGTGTTTACAGACAAGTGGAGCTATTCTGGCAAGAAAAATGTAACAATTGGTTCAAAGAGCAATTGATAAGAAAGAAAGATGAGAAAACTCATGAAATGGAAAATTGGAAAAGATGGAGAATAGATGCAAGAAGGCAATGGAAAATTGGAAAAGAGGGAATAGATGCAAGAAGGCATCATTTACTTTTAGGCCTTGTTTGGTTCATAGAAAGGAAAGTAGATCATTTGTCTTTTCTAAGGAAAAGGAAAGAGAAGAGAAATGAAATTTCCTAATAATTTTTCATTCTGATGTTTCGTAACATAAGTAAAATCATCCGGAAAATTGTTAATTAAAATAAAAAAATAATATATTGTGGGTAATAAATGTAAGGAAAGTAGATCATTTGTCTTTCCCAAGAGAATGGAAAGAGAAGAGAAATGAAATTTCCTAATGATTTTTCATTCTGATGTTTCGTAACATAAGAAAAATCATCTGGAAAGTTGTTAATTAAAATAAAAAAATAATATATTATGAGTAATAAATGTAAGAAAAGTGGTTCCTAAACAACTTTCCATCACATTTTCTCAACCTTTAGGAAAATATTTTCTTTTTTTCAGCATTCCCAAACACAGGAAAGTAACAACTTTCCTTCCCTGATGTTACTTTCCACGAACCAAACGAGACTTTAAATTAGAAAATTAAATCTAAATTATTATTATTTTAGTAAAGGCTCTATTCGGTGTAATAAAAATTGAAATATATTTTCAAGCTTGATGCACAGTTTGAATCGGTCGTCTATCGTCATACCATTAAAGAAACTAACTCGCAGCAGATAAACTAGCTAATTTCACTCATTCTTATCCTGATAAGAATATGCTGAAGTGATGAGTATGTATGCAAAATGCGTATACTTCAAAAATGATATTCACGAACATGCAATCGGTATGTATCTATACATATAGAATTGATATTTCTTGACATGCAAGTTTCATTCACTTGAAATCAGATTCAATATAACCCCACAACACGTTTGATCCCAAGTTTAATTAATATCGCAATTGAAACAATAGTGTTAGATGTACGTTGACATTGGTTAGCTCTATTTGTCGATCTAAATTGCAAGGTTATCGATCATCAACCACAATGGTTCTTTTTCTTCTTTTGACTGTTGAATACATACTATAAACACGTCGAAATTGGCCCGCCAGGTTTGAAAATTGAAATAGCCATCAAACGTTTACATGTGTGCAACCGTATAAACATCGACCGCGTACCAACTGGTTGAGGTCGATATCTTCTCATCAACAGACCAATGGATCGACCGCGTACCAAATGAGCTTACACGTAGCTAGCTCGATCGATCGAGCTGTGAGCGTTATTAGCTCCAGCTCGATCGAACCTATTGAAAAATATGACCCATCCATGTGCATGTGCAGTAGCACTGTATGAACACCAACAACGACGTACGTAAAGTGCTCTATAATTATCACTCACATTATACTTGCTTAGCTTAAAATAGATAAACATATATGTTGTGGCCGGAGAACTTCTCGATCAATCATCAGTAAGTAGCACTAATTTGGAGTACTCGAGCTCGATCTGTCTTACAGACGTGCTGTCGAGTATGGTTGGCTTTTAGAATCTTAGAGACTAAACAACATGCCAAGGCAATAATCAATAATGTAGAGCTAGAGTTAGATCCACAAAGCTAATTAACTAGTTTAATTAGTTTGCCATAGAAATACATAGCCGCCGTAGCTCTGCCCCCATTGTTTATAGGACTCTCTGATGCTGATGTTTCTAGCTTGCATGATTGTGGTAATCTGGTTCCTAAATTCTGTAGAATCTTTCACCTCCCTCCTCTATTCTTATATCTGTATGTCAAACCTAAGAGTCCAATCTTTCTTTTTTCTCTTTTCCTTAAATCTCATATGTGGAAATTTTTGTATGCATGATCTTAACCGTTCGTCTGTTCGTAACAATTCATATGCTTCATCACCATGCTTTTATATTATTTCCTCTAATCCTGACCATTTATGTATGTATGTGAAGATACACGCGTAGTGAAGATACATAAATAAATGGTCAGGATTAGAGGAAATAATATAAAAACATGGTGATCGATGTTTCTAAAATATGAAGTAAACCTTTTCTTTCCTTCCCAAGTAGAAAGTGGGCTTTGGGATGGGCTGGACCGAGGGCCATGTTGTAGTTTACTTGAATGCAGGCAGGCCAAACATCTTGATGTGAAGCTTCTTTTCAACCTGCCCGGTTTGAATAACTAGTAGGACGTACCAACTAGCAACAAACTTTGAAGCTGTACCGATTTGAATCGACTGTAATGACCGATGTACGGTTAAGTCTATACTTTCTGGAATTTGAACAACGAGTACATGAATTCTGAAATCTAGGAAGCCTGTTTTGTCTAGTATGTCTGTGTGTGTCAAAAATTATTTTAGCTAGTTAACAATATTCTTAATTATCAGCACTTGGATTCGTCGAGTACGTCTACGTGTGTCAAATGTAAAGGTTTGAGCACAAGTGTCCATTGTGTATATTAGTAAATGTGAGCTTCATTATCTAAGAGACAACATAAGTTCTACTTTAGCAACCAAACTTTATTGGTTACGAACTTTCTCATAACTGAACTTTCTCATAGTTGTTTTGTAAGAAACTTGGTAATACTTGATAGTTAGGTAATAGACTAATCATATGTCAATGTTAGACGTCTGGAAAGCTGAAAAGCAATGTTTGTCAAATCAAGTGTGTTTGTGTTAACCCTGAAGAAGATCCTAGTCTTTGTATAGAAAATTAGGAAATGCTAGCGTCCCGTTATTTTGGGTAGTCGTTAGGTCATCCTTTGTTTCATGCATGACTTCATCGTCAATCTACAGCTCACCACGCGGGCCCCACCCTCCCGCTTACGTGTCGACTCCCACGGTCCGAAACCGCTCCGAATATTCTCTCTCACACGTGCCGAGTTTTTCCTTGCGCGCCAAGTCGCGAGAAAAGCCGGAACCTTCACACACACATACCACGCCTCTCCGCCTAACCTCCAACCTCTTCGGATCCCCATTTCCTTTTCTTTCCTTTCTTTCTCTCATATATAACGCCACCGCGTCACTACGTTGTTACATAACCGCCGCTCTCTTTTTCTCTTTCTCTCTCTCTTCGCTCTCTCGCCGCCGCTGCGTTTTTGATCTCGGTCATTTTTGACGGTACAGATCTGACGCCGCCGGAGATGAAAGACCTCGGAATCCTCCAGAAGATTTCTAAACCTTTCCGTGCCTACCCTAGGCTCTCGAAGATTCTGCTCGTCGTCGCCGTCAGGTACTGCTCTCTCTCTCTCTCATCTTCGTCGTTATTGATTTCTTTTAGTTCTTGTAGCATAGTTATTGCAATGAAATATGGAGGAGGTTTGTTTAGTTTTTTATTTTTGACTATTCGTTTTGTAATATATTGCCATTTTTCATGCGGAACACTATGTGCTCTGTTTTTTCTTCCGATTTTGTTGGAAGTTTCTGGAATCGGTTAGATCTCTGTAGAAAGTTGCAGCTCGAACTTGAAATTTTGATTACGTGTTGCTTACTACGGTCTTAACATTGCAATTTTACGAGTCTAGCGTGGAATATACTGTGTGAGATTCTGTTGATGTAGTGTGGCTCTGTTTGATTGCGTTTTCATGCTGGAAATTGTGCTCTCTCTTTACTCCAATTTTGTGGGAAGTTTTTCGCATCAGTTAGATCTTTTGGAGTTATGAATCTGAGGAAATTTGGTATACGCTTTAATTTTTGTGAGCATAAGACGTAATTGGAAAGATGTTAAATCATTCTGTACTGCCAAAGAAGGTTCATTGCTGTGTAGATGTGCTGTTTTTTGTTCCAATTTTGTTGGAAGCTTATGGAAATTGATCAGATCTACCGAACTTATTTCATCCTCAGTTGCTTCTAGAACATTAATGCCTATTTTCTTCTAAATGTATGGAAATGGATTTGGTAGACTAAATACTATGTGAGATATAGAGTTGCATCGATCTGCCATTTTATGGCGATCATGTCACCATCCTTCGATTTTGAAGTTTCTGCAAAGCAAAAACCCCTCATTTTTGCACATTGTATTTTTACATGACATATGTGCGTGTTACATGTCATGATTACCTTTTGGCTTATGTTTATTGCTTTGAGTTGTAGTGGCGGCGGCTATGTGGCTTATGCTCAGGCAAACTCAGACTCTGACCTAATCAGTAGTTCACCTGGTGCCGAAAGAAAGAAGGTGGTTGTACTTGGAACTGGGTGGGCTGGTACATCTTTCTTAAGGAGTCTGACAAATTCCTCATATGATGTTCAAGTTGTATCTCCTCGGAATTACTTTACATTCACTCCTTTACTACCAAGTGTTACCTGTGGTACCGTGGAGCCTCGGAGCATTATTGAACCAATTCGTAACATTGTTAGAAAGGTAATACTTTTGCTGTTGGCTTGTTTTTGCTGACTCCTTAATCTGTCGGAGTCTCTAGTTGACTACATGCCATTTGGTTAGACAGTGAAACTTTGAAGTTATGATAACCTGGAAGTTAGGCTCATATCCTGTGGATAGAATCCCGTTGCAATGCCATTTGGTTACAGAATTCATTCATTTGTCACTTAACTTTGTTTCTTTCTTTTTGTGCAGAAAAAGATTGGGTTTCAATTCACTGAAGCCGAGTGTCTCAAGATTGATCCAAAAGAGAAGAAAATCTACTGCCAATCTAAACTAGAGGATGGGGAAAAAGAATTTGTTGTGGACTATGACTACCTTGTAATATCTGTGGGAGCCAGTGTTAATACCTTTAATACTCCTGGTGTGACGGAGCACTGCCATTTCTTGAAGGTGACATCCTCAGCAACCTTGTATATTCATTTATTGCAATACTGTAAAATTATCTCTTCCAAAATGAAGTTTCTCAGCTGATGGAATTAATGTATGCATCTTTATTACTGACTCTTCTTGATATACCTACTATTTGCAGGAAGTAGAAGATGCCCAGAAGATACGAAAAACTGTTGTTGAATGCTTTGAAAAGGCAAGCCTGCCGACTGTCACTGATGAGGAGAAGGAGAGAATTCTTCATTTTGCCGTTGTTGGAGGTGGCCCAACTGGTGTGGAGTTTGCTGCAGAACTTCATGACTATGTGAATGAGGATTTAGGCAAATTATATCCTGAGGTCAAAGATAAAGTTAAAATTACACTTCTTGAGGCCGGAAATCATATTTTGAGCATGTAAGTATAGAATCTAGCTTAGATACTGCTATGCAGACTGTTGTTTCTTCTATGTTTATATTCCTGACTGCAGAAGCTTACTCATTGAAGTTCTCCCATGTATTTTCCAGGTTTGATAAAAGAATTACAGAGTTTGCTGAAGAAAAATTCCGCAGAGATGGTATTGATGTAAAAACTGGATCAATGGTTACCAAAGTAGACGATAAACAAATCACTACCAAAGAAATGAAAACTGGGAAAATTGAAACCATGCCCTATGGAATGGCTCTATGGTCAACTGGTATTGGATCGCGCCCTTTCATAAGGGATTTCATGAATCAAATTGGTCAGGTGTGGTAACCTCTGACATCTCATTGTTACATTGTGTCTATCCATTCTACAATAGTAATGACTAATCAAGAACCTTGAACAGGCTAATAGACGTGTGCTGGCAACTGATGAATGGTTACGAGTGGAGGGATGTGACAAAGTCTATGCACTTGGTGATTGTGCCACAATCAATCAGCGAAAAGTCCAGGTAACTCATCTTGTTACTTTTCAATCTAAACTTTTATACCAACATTTCTGGAAACAATATATCAGCACTTGTATACCGAGGATAGCCACAACCAGAATCAATGCAGAGACAGTTGTCTTGATGTTGAATTATGGTAACCAAACTTTACAAACCTGTTATGTAACCATGTTTTCTTATAACCATCAACTCATCAATTCTACCCGTTATCAATTTAGTTGTAATGGTCTTTGATTCAACTTATCACTAATTTCTGCTCTTGTTTCTTATACCTATTGGCTTTATAGGAAGATATCTCTGCCATATTCAGTAAGGCAGACAAGGACAAATCAGGAACACTTACAGTTCACGAATGGAAAGAAGTCATAAATGACATTTGTGAAAGATATCCTCAAGTGGATCTTTATTTGAAGAACAAGAACATGCGCAATATTGTTGATCTTTTGAAGGAAACAAAGGGCGCTAGTGCAACCGACACGGTGGAGCTGAACATTGAAGATTTCAAAACAGCTCTATCTAAAGTGGATTCCGAGATGAAAATGCTTCCAGCTACAGCCCAGGTATCGACATATTCATAACCATGTGGTTATTAGCTGTTGAAGGCATGCTGAGGTATGTATATCTTATTTGCTTGTTAAATGAAATATCAGGTTGCAGCTCAAGAAGGTGCCTATCTTGCCAGTTGTTTCAACCGAATGGAAAAGTGTGAGAAATATCCAGAGGGTCCTCTCAGGTTTCGAGGAGAAGGTCGTCATCGGTTCCGTCCCTTCAGGTACAAATCAGTCTGTGTTTCTGCTGTGTATGTGTCTCTCTCTTTCTTCAATCATTGTTTGGAATTAGATGAGAGTCTGAAACCGAAGTAGGTTCAGTATGCTTCTCATTTTTGTATCAAGACTTGGATCTTTGATACTTGAGTCACACTTCATTCAGGGTTAGAGAATTTTGTGCTTGATAGTTTTGTTTTCAATAATTATAAGTCGTGCAGGCTAGGTATAATGTGCTAATGTCTTTGATTATTCTTGAAAAGGTACAAGCATCTTGGACAATTTGCTCCTCTGGGAGGTGAGCAAACAGCTGCTCAACTCCCTGTTCTTCCTGGTGATGGTGTGTCGATCGGCTACAGCTCCCAGTGGCTTTGGTATTCTGTTTATGCAAGGTATATATTAATCTGTTTGATCTCTTTGAGGTATGGTTGGAATGTCCATGATCTTGATGTTTCTGTTTGGTTCCTCTTTACCTTTCAGCAAACAAGTAAGCTGGCGCAACAGGGGAATGGTCATTTCAGACTGGGCAAGGCGTTTCATTTTCGGTAGGGATTCCAGTCAGATTTGAGAGGGAAGACATCATATTGACTATACGGTTCACACATTTACCACATTTTTGGCAATAAACAAGTTTCTGTAGAATGAGGAATCAAGTAGTCTGACATCTACTGCTTTTGATAAAACAACATTCCGTAGGGATTACAAGGTCCCCAATTTTGCTGGATGTAATTTATTCACACAGTTATTTATAGACCTATCGGAGATGCTAAGTTTCTGTTAGTACTTTTATTCATTTGATTCATTAGAACAATTATTTTCTTTTGATAATGTTACACAAAAATAATTATGTCGCTTAAGTCAGTTGTGGAATGTTGGTATAGACCCTAAGCATTGATAATTGGGTTTCATCGGCTTTCTCTTCTTGTCAGCAAGTATGAATTTTTTTTTCAAAAAGTTGTCCGACTTTTGCGAGCTCTATTATAAGGTTTTGCCTGTTTTTTATATTTGTGATTGCTCTTCTTTGAACTGTAAACACGTTGTCAAACTTTCGATCAGACGTTATCGGTGATACAGCCTGACATTGACTGTGGTACTCAGTATCTTTGTGCAAGCATGGCTAAACACTACTTGACACGACACAAGTGTCATTGTGTGGTTGGCAAGTGTCATTGTTATATTATTTGTTGTAAAAAGGTTTGGCAAGTTAACTCCAACCTAGAAGAAAGTAAATGGTTAAGATTCTTATCGACCATGAGTCACAAACGTGATGAAATCTAACGTGTTAAATGTCATTTGAACACAATTATTTTGAGCGTAATGACATTATATGCTACATTTATGATTCAAATTCGGTATAATAATTTGATATGTTAAAGCTGTCTATCTTGTGTCATTTTTTATGACGTTATCATTTTAATTGTTTCCTCGCCATTATGGGCCTTATGGGCTTTGTTTTTGTTGTTGATGTTATAAAAAGTTAGGTTATATCATTTAATAGGCTTTGGTAATTAGATTTATTGTGTTGTGAGAGCTTAACGCTTGTAATATTTCACTTTAAATTTGTCTAAATCTGTGATTTTCACTCAAAATTGTGGGACTATAACACACATTTTGAGAACATTTACTTGAAAAAAAAAACTAATTATAAACTTATCAATAGAAAAAATAAATTGTGTTACATAATCATAATAAGAAAGTGTATTGACAAAGTTAGACATTATATATTTACCTTGCAGCTTGCAGCTTTAGGTTTCATGGTTTCCAAGTCTACTGAATCTAATGGCTTTGTGCGCTCGTCCAAAAAAAAAAAGTCTACTACAAGAGAGAAACCTATTATGCTGGTTCTGTCCCTCATGACTATTCATAAATATAACACAACTGCATGTAACATGTTCAGTAAAAAGGTTTTTTTTTTTTTTTTCTTGAGCTCAATAAAATGGATGTTGAAAAGAATTGTTATGAAAAAATGACATAACTTGAAATATGTTCTTCAACATTCATTTATTTATTTATCAACATGAAAAATCCCATTGAACAGCAAAGCAAGGCAATTATGAATCAAATCAAGCTTATGCATTTACAGCCTCCAATGTCGGAATACTATTTAGCTCTGCCGAAGTGGCTAGATTAGCCGCACCCCTGAAGAGCAAGAATGCAAGGCTACCTATGCAGAAATAGATAAAAGACCCCTGGCTGTGTGTCACAAACGAACCAAAATCTGTTCCCACTATGCATTGCCACCCTGCTCCATATGATTCATCGAAATCCTGCATCCAAAAACAAAAGCATCAAACTCAAATACACCCTGAGGTCTAATATTAGAGGATTCAATGAGGAAGAAGACGAGCTAATTAACCTTCTTTGTGAATTGAGCTATTTCAGTTGGTTCAGTGACATCGAAGATGTCAAGAGCCTTGGCAGCTAGTTGGAGTGCTTCTTGCTGCATTGTTTCAAGCATATCAGTCTCGTTTACTACTGCTTTTCCTTCTAACATGGCTGAAGGAGGAAACCTGTCGGGACTGGGAATTGCTTACTGCTGACTTGCTGAGTATAGTGATCAAAGAGCTCAAAAGTGGAAAAGGTAGCAGTACTGAATGATATGTAGATTGTATTTCTAGTCCAGGTTTTGTGATCATCAGAGAATTCAATCACTGAAAGGGAATAAAGTGCGGTGGTTCGGATACAGACAGGTGACTCTTCATGTATGAATGAGACATGAAAGATGCATTGCTTGTGAACTGGATCTTGTAACATGTATGATCAGTTCATGGCTCAGATTCTACGGTACTGAGGGGGCATATTTAGTTCTTGGTCCACATTATCCTGGAGATGCAAGACGTTTGTGGTAGTATAAGCACGAAGTTACTAGTTCCTTTGATCAATCATTAATGTTGTGAGGTTGGTAATCAATTGTCTGTTTGCTTATACTTTGTATTCTAGCTTGCATTCTTGTTCTGTTGATCTAAAGTCCAAAGAGATTTAACCTTCTCCTTGACTTGAGAATTTGATGATGAACAAATAAAAATGGAGAATAGCTCCAACATTGGGAAATGAAGTAGTGTAGGAACAAGCTGGAGAGAAGTACTTGAACCACATGATCACAGGCTGTGAAAAATGGCAAATGAAACAGAAAAATGATGTCTTTACATATGATTCTTGTGATCAATAGCCAACCCAATTTGAGTGCCATCTTCACATTGCGAGTTTCTGTGAACCAATGCACATCTCCACATGCAGACACCCCAATCCCGCAGAAACTGAAGCCATCTGGAGGAACTGAGGATATCTCACGCCATGAGGCTGCATCCAACTCAAGAACATGGACCACGATTTTCGGTGATGTAATATCAGTGAGACTAACAAGTTTGCCCACGCAAACAATCTTCAGCTTGTAAGTATTCTTATCGATTCCCATGCCATAGAACAATGAAGTAATACTTTCGGATTCGAAGATTCTGTAAGCTGTGTGTTTCTACTTGTTGGGAGCCTTACAACTTCCTTTCTCCTAAGAGGATTGACAATATTGAAGCAATGTCCGGTATGCAGTTGAAAGCCAAACAAGTTTCGAAAGACAAAACATAAGCGCTGGCTCGAAACGTTGAGTGCATATTTGCCTCTTCTAAGGGAGCTTCGGACGCACTTAATTGTTTGCATAGTACAGATAACATCTGGTCCAGCTATCTGAGTCATGGACATAAGTTGAGGGACTTCAACAGTTCTCGTTTGCTTCACGTTACTTTTCTCAATATATGTACACTCTAATCTGCATGTTATTTGTTTAGGCTGGTTAACCATATCGGGTTTTTAGGCCATGTTGTCCCTTCCATGATCTCATCACACATCATTCTCTTGTAAACGGAAACTTTTTAGTCTACATGTTTCTTATATATCATGGCTATTTCTCAAGATCATTGGCTATTGATGTATACCTAGTACCAATGCATGAATTTCATAAACACGTCCTTTGTGCCGGTGCTCGATTGACCGGTGATCAATTTTAGTCTACATGTTTCTTGTATATCATGGCTATTTCTCAAGATCATTGGCTATTGATGTATACCTTGTACCAATGCATGAATTTCGTAAACACGTCCTTTGTGCCGGTGCTCGATTGACCGGTGATCAATCTCCATTTCGTATGCTACAGGAAAATAAGGATACTCATAGATCAGAAACAAGAATTTGGGGTTTCCCATATGGCCATATGCAGCTAATTACAACTGAGATTGCAAGCTAGGGTCAGCTTCTGTAGAACACAAATTAAAGCAAGGATTAGACTGTTTTGATTTCCAGATAATTAATATGAATGTGAAACACATTTGAATCCCATAAGGAATCATAGATTGACATACACAAAATTCATACAACTTCATCAAGCAATGTCTTTTGTCTTATTCTTAGGTACACACATCTTCGTTATGGGTAATGTTTATGTACCCGTCGTTGGAGTAGATCTGATTCAGCATGCCCTGTTTGTTATATATGTACTTTTATCTTCGAAGCTAAGATATATGTCGAAGCTGTGGATGCTTGTAGCTAGCTGTATTGCATTTCACTTCTTCCCTACTCAAAGGTGTCCCCAACCATCACTTTCGAGCTTGTGCACACGAATAGCGATTTCTACCTAACACTTCAAGAGCAACCACCAGCTCCAGAACATAAACTTCCAAGTAGGATCTTAGGCAAACATGTGTGGTTAATACTTAATAGTAAGTACGCAAATTGTTTACTGAGATGAACAAGCCCGCACTTCAACTCGTACTGCTTTCTTTGAGTTATACTTGTGTCTGATTTAGACAATTTTCGAACACTTCACATTAGTTCTCTCTCTAAGCATGCAAGCTAGCTACCTCTTTCAAAAATTATAACAATCCAGCATAAAGAAACAAGCATGAAGCTACTCAATACTTAGCTATAAGCACACATATATTCGAGTGGGGGATTGCTTACACGCCCACTACTCCCTTGCTCCACCCTACTTTGCAGGAGGAGCAATGTCGGATGAATTGAAGTCACCAAATCAACACAATGGTCATGATTCCATGTTCATCCCATATAATTTACCCAAAGCAATCACCAAAGCCTTATGTGTATCTCATAGTTGTGTAGATCTTAACACGGCAAAAGCTTACTCTATTGAAGATAATGATCAAGTGAAGAAGGAAATGATCCGACTTATTGATGAGGCAGAGTAACAGAATGCAGCTTTCTTATTCTAGTTAGAAAATCTCAGTGTAGTCCTATAAGTTAGAGATTACTGTAAATGTATTGTTAAGATTTGATGTTGTATATATACCATGTAAACAGACCTTGATGAAGAAGATTGATTCTTCACATTCACTAAGCTTTAATATACTCATGCTTCATTTCATACAAGCTAGGAATGGGAGTGGTGCATGATCAGGCTACTAAATTATGGGGTCCCTGAAGTCGGCAGTATATAGACATGGATTCAATTATGCTAGGTATGTAAGATATGGGTTGCTATCATGTGGAGAATGAATTATGGTGAAGGGACAAAATCTGCAATTGATTATTGCTCATTTCCTGATGGGATTGGCCTGCGAGATCCATCGAGTACAGAGAGTTTCAATAGATTTGGAGACCCAAAAGGAATTTATATTCTCAGAATCGATTTCCCCACATATGTATGATCAACAAGAACAAATACAGGGCAATAATCCGTGACTTGAAGAAGTATGATATCCGTTTTGTCATGTTATAGGACACAGCACTAGATCACAGTTAGACACCCACTCATATCATGAATCTTGACTTTATTTTAATTCCATCCATTTGTCATATTCTAGGGTTTTGATGCACGCCTAGCTGAGAATCCTCTATAGTAAAAGAATCAACAAGAAAAGACAAAGTCATATTCATGTCGATAACACAATCAAAGACGATGAATATTAAATTCATGTTAAAAAATACATCTTTAAAGAAGTAAAAATTCATGTTAAAAAATGTATCTTCAAAGGAGGAATCGAATAGTAAGCTTAACTATTATTTGATGTTCTAATTATTTTTATTTTTATTTTTATTAAATTATTGACAAAGATTAGACAATATCAGTTTCTTTGTAACAGTCTGTTAAATGACAAAACACTCACTCGACCTTAAAGGGGACCGCTATAACCGGGAACCATCGCTCATCCCTTATCAGATTTATTTATTTATAAAAAAAAGAAATTACATGAAGTGAGGAATAATAGATTAGGCCAAAACCATTCCAACAACATACCAAAAGACATTGTTTATTCTACCCATAAAAACCAATCCTCCCACTATGAAAACAGATAATTTGGAATACCCAAATAATCTACATGCAAGAAACCATGAAGCTCAATAGGAGGACTATCATACCAAGTAAATGAAGCATTTGATAACCCCAAGTTTATCATCTTGTCAGCTACCATATTTCCTTCTCTAAAATAAAAACTGTAACGGACGTTCATTTGACGGATTATAAAAAGACAGTTGTGCCAACAAACTCTTAAGTTCCATGAAGGAGAAAAAAACCTGGAAGAGAATCAAGCTACCACACTAACAGAGTCACTTTCCAACCATAAGTAGACCCACTCTCTATCATGAGCAATTTCAATTGCCAAGATAACAACATAAAGTTCACAATAAAAGGAAATATTTCATCCAAGAGAATGACAAAAGCTCCCTAAAAAACCACCTGAGGCATCGCGAAACACACCCCCACAAGCTGCTGGACCTAGATTGTCTTTTGCTAAACCGTCAGTATTTACTTTGATCCAAGAAAAAAACGGAGACTACTGGCCATAAGACATGTTGAATTCTAGGAGCCTTACCACATTTACGAGCAACTCCAAGAGAGGTCAATAAACGGGCATTAAGAACACCCTTATAGTGACCAGAAGCAAAAAGGCTAATTTGATGAATCCATGCCATAATTGAGCAACACATTGTATAGAAATTAGGGGATCGATTATCAAAGGCTTATTCTGAGCCTTCCATAGAGCCATGAAAGTAAACATGCCAGATAATAAAAATGTACGTAATGATAATACGGTTTGTAGATGTTGATGAAAGTGTGACGAGTCACTTTTCAAAGTTACTTTCTATAACTCTCTCATTTGCATCTCAATCTTGTTATGAAAGCATGGTCAATACACATTACCTTCCAAGCTGCTTTGATATATATATTTTTTTCTCCTTGTGAAAGGGTGAGGGAGCTTTTGGCTTTTTAAAGCTCCTCTACCTGCATAATCCATTCTACTCCAAACAGAGATTTACCTCCACTTCAAGCTAGCTAATTCATATTTTGAGAAAAAAGAAGAAGAGTGCTAGCTCAAGGCACCCAACAAAGGGCTTCTTCTCTTCACATGGTGGGGTGTGATTGTTTCATCTAAATGCTTTTTTTTTTTTTGAGAATGTTTCATCTAAATGCTAAGCCTATTGAAAGCCACCTTTTTTCTTCCCTTTCACCAGATCAAGATAGCATCCCTTTATAGATGTGGTCCTTAACCTTAACAACCTCACTACTATTCCACTTAATTGTATCACTACGTCTCATATCATTGCCTAATTTGTCTCATGCTTGGTTTGCTTATACTTAACTAGTTTCTCCATAACAGGTTCATATAAAGTTGAAAAGTTATAAAGTCCAAAGGCTGGAAATTTCTGAAAAATAACAACCTCTTACTCGTGTAATCAACGCAAACTTTCCCTTTTATCCATAGATGGGCATATTTAGCTAGGTGATTTCTCATTTTGACAAAAGTACGGTCTTTCACTTAGTAAAAGATGAATTGTTTACCTTTTTTTAGTCTTTGCAAATGTTATACTTGTGCGCACAAATATCATTACGGTTATGAAATGATACAACAAAATAAACATGGAAATTATGGTGTTAACTTATTAAACAGACAGTATGCTGCAATATATAGTTTGAGCATTTCACATGCGTTGTGGTCTTAAATTATGCGTTTAGGAAGTCTTTAAGATATATAACATAGTAAAAAAATTAAAAAAAATATTAACTCAAATGAAACTGATACTGTTGAGTTAGTATAATATATGTTAGTACATAGTATAACATCAGTCGTACTCGCCTAAGAAGACGCGTGCCGTCACGTAAAACGGGCTTGGGCCTTGGTTAAGCCTAAGAAGCCCATACTATTCCTTGAGGGCATAATGGTAATACACCCTCTAAGCAAGGGCAAAATGGTATTTTAGGGTGCATCCACCATACCCCTATAAATACCACTCTCCCCCTCTCATTCTCACGATCTCCATCTTCACTCATATATCACCTGCATCCGATCACTAACTTAGGCATCGGAGGATCGAAGGCCGGAGCACCCGGTCTTCCCTCTGACGCTATTCTCCTTTTGATTGACAGGTTATGGAAGCTTGGAGACAATCCCCCGCATCTGGGTGATCCCTATCTCTCAGGAATCACGCCAGAACAATTGGCGCTAGAAGGAGGGGGTCCTCAAGTGGAAACCCCCACGTCACTCACCCAAAAATCCCAGAAATCCCGAGGAGAGAGATAGTAGATCTGACTTTCTCTCTCTCCTTCTCTCGGGCGTGCCACAGCAAGGTAGCTCACCTTCTCAGCCAGCATACTCACTGCCTTCCAATGAATCCAGCATGGCCACCCCAACCTCCGGCCAAGGCCCACACGCTGGAGAACAGCACCCAGAACTGATATGGACACCCAGCTTCCCTCAGCCGAAGCGGGAAAGCACTCTTGGTCTCGCGACCCCAACCTCGGCACCCCCCCGGGACATGCCTTTGCGGTCCCTTCCCGGCTCGGGACCTTGGGACGGAGCAGGTCCCGCCAGCCATCCGCGGACGCCCAACAGACTCCGCGGACTCCTCTTTTCTCGCCATTCCTCGCGGACTCCACTGGTCTTGCCAGAGTCCCCGCACACCGCGTAGCGGCTCTACACGGCTCCAGATAAGTGTCATTTCACACTTCAATTAAGTTGTTATCATACAAATAGCATGCCACATGCATCATAATATACTCTCATGTACAAGCTACACACACTTGTAAACCATGAGCAACCCACATACACTTGCTTCACATGATTACAAGCCAAATATTGCTGTACATTTATTTATATCAATCACAAGCTACACACACACCGTGTGTAAACAGCTAACATTCAAACATGCATCCTTTAGCTACACACGCCCTTAGCGCGACCTGTCCCGCCACCCCTTCCCGGCTCGGGACCTCGGGACGAGACAGGAAGACCTCTTATTCCTAGCCAACCCGACAGTAAAACTCTTACCCTAGAATTCCTACCAACACCACAAACATGTGAACCGCCCCATTCTCCCCACATACAAATCCAAAGACAAAGAACGCCACCTATTCATACCGTGAAACAGTGGATCCGCGTAGTAGCAATGAAGCTGGTTGTAAATAGCCAAGCGCTCGCACCCACTCGATCGAGGGTGAATTGAGACGCTTCCCAATCTGAGGTTTGTAGAACCACCGAAACCCTAAAACAGAAATTGCAGCTCGCCCAATTTATAGTTTGTAAAACACGAACTCCCCCCTCCAGCTATCCCCAACCCCATGCATACATTGCCTCGCCAGGGCAGCGGCCCGCCACGCTGCGACAGTCTCACCAGCTACGCGCGAACTGACTCGCCACGCAGCGACCAGTAACGCTCAATCGCGACAGTCCTCAACCAAGCGCGGACTGACTCGCTAGGGCAGCGGCCCGCCACGCCGCGACAGTCGCCAGCTAAGCGTGAACTGACTCGCCACACAGCGGCCAGCAACGCTCAATAGCGACAGTCCCCAATCAAGCGCGGACTGCCTGGCCACATAGCCTCAGTCCCCAATCAAGCGCGGACTGCCTGGCCACATAGCCTCAGTCCCCAATCAAGCGCGGACTGACAGGCCACTTCGCGACAGTCCCCAACCAAGCGCGGACTGACTCGCCACATAGCCACGGTCCCCAACCAAGCGCGGACTGACTGGCCACTTCGCGACAGTCCCCAATCAAGCGCGGACTACCTCGCCATATAGCCTCAGTCCCCAATCAAGCACGGACTGACTGGCCACTTAGCGACAGTCCCCAATCAAGCGCGGACTGACTCGCCACATAGCCTCAGTCCCCAATCAAGCGCGGACTGACAGGCCATTTAGCGACAGTCCCCAATCAAGCGCAGACTGCCTCGCCATATAGCCTCAATCCCCAATCAAGCGCGGACTGACAAGCCACTTAGCGACAGTCCCCAATCAATCGTGGACTGCCTCGCCACATAGCCTCAGTCCCCAATCAAGCGCGGACTGACAGGCCGCTTAGCGATAGTCCCCAATCAAGCGCGGACTGCCTCGCCACATAGCCTCAGTCCCCAATCAAGCGCGGACTGATGGGACACTTCGCGACAGTCCCCAATCAAGCGCGGACTGACTCGCCACATAGCCACGGTACCCAACCAAGCGCGGACTGACTGTCCACCTCGCGACAGTCCCCAACCAAGCGCAGACTGACTCGCTAGAGCAACATTAAAATTGTCTTCTTGCCAACAGGTTTTCGGAACGTCACCCCCGTCACCTCGCGACTCTCGCGTGGGGACTTGGGGACTCGGCACCATGCCTGCGGCACTATGACTCGCCACAGTGCGAACAATTACTCGCATGGTAGCGGCTCGCCAACTGGCTCGCCCGGTAGCGGCCCGCCATACCCTTAGCACAGTTCATTCCGCTCAATATGAACTCGGTCCTCATTTTGGTGTCTCACCACCACAATCTCTCCCACCACTGGGGGACTTAGGCAACAGCCTTATACACACCTCATGACGTGCGCTCGATACACGTTGGCGCCACCCGCCTCCCATCGGCATCTTGACTACGCCCCCTAGCGAGCTTTTCGACAGCTCTACACAAGCCCTATCGGCAACATCATTGTGCCCTAGCGGCACCCATCATCATGCCTCAGCGGCACTCCTCGCCACTCCTCGACGGCACACTTGCCTCGATGGCGAAATGGTGAACTACGTCTGGTTTGATCCCATAAACGGGTACGTAGGCACTCTAGCATTCACCTAGAGGCAACCACAAAATATGCCACCACAATCTCCCCCTCGAACATATGCTGGAATAGCTCAGCTAACTCGAGCATGTAGCTACTACATATCAAAGGCTACTAAAACGCCAAGGCATACCAACATGCAGGTACCCGTGGCCCTCGCGAGAGGCTCGCTAGCGGTACCTCAACTTCGACCCCCGATCGCCCTGCCATCTCCAAACAATACATGGGAGCAACAACCCGATGTCTCAATCATATATAGCGATACACGGCATACCCCACTCGGAGGGAGCCGGTCCATCCCCTCCCTTGCGTGGGGACTGGATATGTCGCCACTAGTAAGAGACTCGTACTCCCGATATTGTGTCAGATAATGTCCTCACCCAAGAGAGTCTCTTGACCGCGGACTTGGGGACTTGTTAGTACATAGTATAACATCAGTCGTACTCGCCTAAGAAGACGCGTGCCGCCACGTAAAACGGGCTTGGGCCTTGGTTAAGCCCAAGAAGCCCACATTATTTCTTGAGGGCATAATGGTAATACATCCTCTAAGCAAGAGCAAAATGGTATTTTAGGGTGCATCCACCATACCCCTATAAATACCACTTTCCCCCTCTCATTCTCACGATCTCCATCTTCACTCATATATCACCTGCATCCGATCACTAACTTAGGCATCGGAGGGTCGAAGGCCGGAGCACCCGGTCTTCCCTCTAACGTTATTCTCCCTTTGATTGACAGGTTATGAAAGCTTGGAGACAATCCCCCGCATCTGGGTGATCCTTACCTTTCAGGAATCACGCCAGAACAATATAGAACATTAGGAAAACTAAATAACCTTTTTCTTATTTCTCGGTTCGAAACTAGCCAACTTGACATTGATAATGAGTATATAAAATGTAGCATAATAGATGGTTCCAACTTCCGCTATAAACACTAAAGTTACCTAAAATACTAGTAAACTAGTCCTTTGCGTAATGTAAGCATTGCTTTGAAGCGTTACCTCCAATAGTAAGATATTAATCCCCTGACTCGTACAACAGTGTGATGATAACAACACATCTATCTATATTGACAATAATTGTCATTATACAATAAATCACAATCTCACCAGGTTGATGATGATGCTCAAATCATCGGCTAATGTTGAACTTCTACGTAGTTATAAGTCGAAATAATTTTATCAGCTTACGAAATGTGTTTTCAGTATTCGTATATGAAATTTAATTTGCGCTATTGTATTACTGAAATTTATAACATGTACGAATACGCCATACCTACTCGTATATGATTTGTTTCCGTATGATGTTGAAACTAACCCTTCCTATGAATATGGATCCAACTGCCAACGGTTCGAGTTGGAGATACCCTTTCTTCACCATGAAATGACACAAACACCCCCATTTAATTCTCCACTGATCTATCACCATCAGACTTACACGCCACACGAAAAGGTCAGTCTCGTAAATGCACACAAAAATCCATACCAAATGGATCAGCTGCCAAACGAGAGAGACAAGTACACAGAAAACTGAAGCGGCTAAAGTCCCCCCCTTTTCCTCTCTATTCTTCACGATAAGATAGTCGATCGTCCACTTATAGATTCCATATTCCGATCAGATTCGCCGGAATATTCTCACCCACCTCGCCGGTAAATGGGTTCTCTCCAAAACCAGTGAGAAAACCAACAATGAGGGAAGAAGAAGAAGAAGAAGAAAAGCAGGGCCAAGAAGCCGCCGACAAACCCTCCGCCGGCGCCGGAGAATCAAATCTCCGGCAAGACATTCAGTCCATCTCGTCGCTTATCTTCCTCACCTACTCTATCAAAATCTTCGCCGGAAAATGGAAAACCATAACAGCCAAGCTCGAGGAGCTCAACTCCGGCCTCGCCGCCGTCGGAGATGAAAACCCAGTTCTCTCCGGCGTTCTGGGTCCCACCATGGACACCATCAACGAGTGCCACGACCTCGCTCGCCGCTGCGTCGATCTTTCCTACTCCGGCAAGCTTCTGATGCAGAGCGACCTCGACAAGCTCGCCGGAAAGCTTGATCTCCACGCCAGAAGCCTCTCGGAAATCTACAGCGCCGGCGTGCTGGCCCACCGCTTCGCCATCGTAGTGTCGAAACCCGGGAACGGGGCTTGCAGAGACGACATGAGGTTCTACGTGAGGGACTTGACGACGAGAATGAAGGTCGGCGACGCAGAGATGAAGCTCCAAGCTTTGAAGAGCTTGTACGATTCGATTGAGGAAGACGAGAAGTATGTGAAGGTGGTTGTGGAGCAGAGTGAGGTTGTGGGATTGCTAATTGGGTTTCTTGATTCGAATGAGGTCGAAATTCAAGATGGGTCGGCAAAGATTGTGGGTTTGGTTTCTGGGTTTGGGTTCTGTAAAGGGGTTTTGATCGGCGCCGGAGTTATTGCGCCGTTGATTAGGGTTTTGGAGTGTGGGAGTGAAATTGGGAAAGAAGGAGCAGCGAGAAGTTTGCAGAGGTTAACTGAGAATGGAGACAATGGGTGGTCTATTTCAGCTCATGGAGGAGTCACAGCTCTGCTTAAGTTATGTGAGCGTGGGGAGAACTCAGGTGGGTTGGTTAGTGCGGCTTGTGGGGTGCTTAAGAATCTGGTTGGGGTGGAAGAGATAAAGAGGTTCATGGTGGAAGAAGGAGCTGTAGGGACTTTTATTGGGCTTGTGAGGTCTAGAGAGGAAGGGCTGCAGATAAATGCAATTGAGTTTCTGCAGAATGTAGCTTCTGGGGATGAAGGGGTTCGGAGTTTGGTGATTAAGGAGGGAGGGATTCGAGCATTGCTGCGTGTTTCGGAGCCAAGATCGGATTGTTCTTGCAAAGTGAGGGAGATTGCGTTGAGGGCGATTGAGAATTTGTGTTTTTGTTGCGGTAGTAGTGTTGGAGTGTTGATCAAGCATGGGTTTGTGGATCAGCTTATGTATTTTTTAAGAAATGGGGAGGTTTCGAGTCAGGAATTGGCGTTGAAGGTGGCGATTAGGCTGTGTGAAGCATCGGAGGAAGCCAAGAAGGCAATGGGGGATGCAAATTTCATGACGGAGCTGGTTAAGTTTCTTGATTCCAAGTCATTTGAGGTTAGGGAAATGGCGGCTGAGGCGCTCTCCAGCATGGTTTTGAACCCCAAAAACCGAAAACGTTTTGTGCAGGATGATCGGAACATAGGCCTTCTTCTGCAGCGGTTTGACCCAGACCAGCTACGAAATGCAGGTAACAAGAAGTTCTTGTTCTCCATTTTAATGTCATTGACAAGTTGCAACAGTGGGAGAAGGAAAATTGCCCATTCTGGGTACTTGAAAAACATTGAGAAACTTGCAGAAGCAGAAGTTACTGATGCCAAGAGAGTTGTCAAGAAGTTATCCACAAACAGATTTCGAAGTATGTTAAGTGGAATCTGGCATTCTTGAATCCATCAATAATGTGCTTGCATTTTTGTTTATAGAAACTGTATATCTGCACAAGGATTTTCCAAGTTCTAACAATGTCTGTGAATCTCAAAGCTGGAATCAAAATCTACTTGACTACTTCCATTTTTTTATTACAATTCTGTCTTACAATGACAGCTTTTTGTGAAGATTGTAGCTGTAGTTAGAAGGTCTATTAAACTGTTTTCTATATAAGATACTAATCTGGCAGGGAATGAATGATTGAAGATAATGCAAGTGCATTTATTTAAGTCAGATGGGGGATATACAATTTGTATAGGATTTTGCCTGTCTTATTTAGGAGATATCACATGGGAAAGCCATGAAAACCCATATGAGCATGTGAGTAGGGGCAACCAAGGTCTACTTCATCATCTACCTTTCTGGACAAGAAGATGGTGATAGATGAAGTTTCCTTCTGTAATTGCTTGTCCCTATCTGGTATTGCCTCTTGTGTCAATTACCTATTGAAGAAGAAGACAATGGTGCATGTTTCAGCATTATGTATAACGGTGAAAATTGTTGGTTGCATGTTTATTTGAATGACCCAAACGTTCAGGCATTTGGGGTTTCAAGCCTATAAAATTATGATTCTAAAAGAAGTGGACTAAAGAAGGGGATGGTTTCAGTTCTTAACTTCTTATGCTGCACGAGGATTAGCTTTTACAGTAGGGTATATGGAGCTGGACAGGGTCCAACTACATATGGACCATGAAAGTTTATTCACTTTCTTGTGATACTGGTCAGGTTGTTTCTATGGAAGAATTCGTATGTTTGTCACGTTTTGGATGACAATTCGTTGTGAGATGGAGGTTTCAATCTTTCTTTGTCTGATTGTTTTCTCATTCAGGGGTGATTGTAAGCCATAAAGTATAGTTGCGACTTGCGAGTATGAATTGGCCTTAAAGCACGCATTGGATTTTAGGGTGTCAACAAAAGGAAACTATATTCCAAATATGAATTCTTCTTTGTGTTTTGGTGAATCTACCATCAATCTCACGCAAGTAAAAAGAACAAGAAAAAGTTGGCCTTGAATACGAACTTGACAGCTTGGGTTGTTACCTGGCCCAATGAACAAGGCCTTGTTTCCATTGGCTAGTCCAATTTCTAAAGACATGAATGTGGTGAAACAGAGTTATGAGAAAAAAATTCACTATTACATATATCAAAGGAGACGGTCGGGGTTCTAATATATCTAGCTAGCTTACCATTTATGCACCTTCATTCTCTTTCTCTTGCTCCATAATTTTACATAACGCCTTCTGCGTTCGCCTTTCAAGCTTATCCAGCCTCTTCTGCACATCCCTTTGAAGTTCAAAGTGTGGTGGTCTGGGAACAAGATCCTTGAACAAGTCCTTTTTCTTCTCTAATGGAGAAGGCACCACTGCTCCAATAGGATCATCAAACTTGGATGTTGGACCAGATTCAAGCTTCCCTTCTTGTTCCTTAATAAGCTTCCTATCACGAGGGAAATAATTTCGGAACTTCACACTCGTATTCGTTCCTTCACTAACTTCGTCGTTGTCATCGACATTGTTATTGTCAACAGAAGCAGGGTCTTCATCCGGAGAGTTTGACAGCTTCTGTGCAGCTCTAAGGGCTCTTAGCATCTCTCTTCGTGTTGCAGCAACTTCTTCAACAGAGACCTCTTGACCAGCCAAATTACTAACTTATTACGGCAGTGGCTAGTTGTTAGGTGTAATTCGTGTATAGGTTGTAATTGTGAAAGTTTAGAGGAAAAGTTATTAAGAATAGCAAATCATATATACATCATCTAAAAGGATTTGAAACACAAATAAATCCACTTGTGTTGTTGTTAAACAAATAATGACAATTTTTAACAATTAAGGACAATTTTTTCTCTACATGTCATGTGTCATGATTTAATTTACCAAACTAACTCTACACTAATTAAATATACTTTTAGAAGCGAAAAGTCTGTCCTTTTGAGATTTTTCAGTAAATGAATACAGTAGCAGATTTTCAATAGTTTAGTGTAGTAGCAGTTAATTTTAGTAGAAGTAGTAGCATTGGTTAACATCCTAGTACAAGTAGTAGCATGAGTTAACAACCTAGTAGTAGCACAAGGATGCTTGGGCAATCCTTTAATTCAGCACACATCAACAACACATATCAACAACAACATGAATCAACAACATGCAATGGCAGCACACAACAACAACACACGCAGTAGCAGTAACATGAATCAACAACTTGCAGTAACAACACATCACGTAGTAGCACACATCAACAACACACACAGTAACAACACACATCAACAACATGTAATGGTAGCACACAACAACAACACACACAGTAGAAGCACAGAGCAACACATAGTAGCAGCACAGAGCAACACACAATAGCAGTACAGAGCAACACACAACAACAACACACGCAGTAGCAGCACACAACAACACAAGCAGTAACACACGTAGTAACAGCACACAACAGCATGCAGTAGCACCACACAACAACAACACACGCAGTAGCAACACACAACAACAGCACGCAGCAGCAGCAACACACAACAGCACGCAGTAGCAGCACACAACAGCACGCAGCAGCATCACATAGCAGAATGCAGTAGCAGCACATAACAGAATACAGTAGCAGCACACAACAACAACACACAACAGCACGCAGTAGCAGCACATAACAGAATGTAGTAACAGCACGCAATAGCAACACGCAGTAGCAGCACACAGTAGCACGCATCAACACATAGCAGCAACAAGCAGTATCAGCACACAACAGCAACACACAACAACAGCACACAATAGTAGCACATAGCAGCATGCAGTGTCAGCACTACAAAGGATCAATTTTTGCTGTCAAATTCAAAGCTATGATAATTCCCATGATTCTTTGAGTAAATCAAGTTGTAGAGATTGAAGAAGAATTAAAGTCGGATTCGGTGAAGTTTCTTTCATTCTTCATCTCCTCCTCTCTTCCTTGCCTCCTTGCGATTTCAACACCGACATATCTGGTGAAGAAGAAGAATCAAATCAGATCCGGTTTGATTCATTGAAGCCTTGATCACCATTCATCCTTTCATTCGTCGGTTTCTCCTCCCTTCCTCGACAGATTCGGAGTCTGGGGTTTGTTGAACATTGTCGTCAGAGAGAGAGAGAGATATATATATATAGAGAGAGAGAGAGAGAAAGAAAGAAAAAAATCAAATTAGGGGAGAGAGGAGAGAGTGAGTGACATGGTATGTAATTTTGTCAAAATTCTGGGTATTATGGTCATTATGTATTTAGAATTTGGATTAGGCTTGATGTTGTATTGTTTTGGGTTTAGGCTTCCGTCCTTATTTGTATAAATCTTTTCAAATGTGGGTTTTTTGTGTTTTGCAACTGTTTATAGTAGTGGTATGTCATTTTCTCTAAAATCTATTCTATGGGGTGTATTGTTCTTCGTTATAGGTATTTATAGCAACACAATGAATCAGATTGAGAAAGTAAGCACAATTCAACTTGGATTAGAAACATAACTCAACTAGGAATCAAAAACTTAATCAAACTAAATAACAAGTTATTTGCAATTTAATGCATTTATCTCAAATTGTTTTTTATGTGATTGTAATTTTAAGCTAGGTAGTGAGAATTCGCTAACTGTTAATCTATTATACCTTTTCGGAAGTGATAGGAGCACAAAGTGCTACGTTTATAATGTATTTCCGACCATATTTAGCTATGTAATTCCCTTAACAATATTCATATTAACTAAGTTTGTGTTTTTAGGTCATAAATAAAGCCAAGGAGCCTAAAAGAGACAAAAGAGGAGAAATCTTGAAGGAAAAGGAATCCATGTTGTGCAAGGAAAGAAATCAGAAAATCTGCCAGAAATTGTCAGTCAACTTCGACAGAAGATTGTGATTAGCTCACAATGATCCAGGATATGTGTCATATATCAATGGAAAGCTACAAGAGTCTACTTTCCAGAACTTTTTACAGATCGTCAATACCTATTTTGGAGAAAAAGTTATGACCGTTTGAGTGGCCGAAGGTCAGTCTGCCCGAATTTCTGATTTGGACCAAAACTTCTATTTTGAGGCCCAGACCACATTGGTAAGCCCATAGACGAGTTTTAAGGGTTTTATAACCCTAATCACAGCAGAGAAGAGAGAAGATTAGAGAGGAGGACGAAGAGATTAGAGAAGAGGCAGCGATCTCACATCATCAGAACCTCCATAGTTGCAAACTCGCACAAGGAAGCCACCAAGCCATCATTGATTTCTCTATCATCCACGGTTTATCTTTCCTTTGTCATCTTTTATTCTCCTAGTGTGATTTTGCAGCCATGTGTGGCTGATTTCTCTTAGTTAGGGGCGAGGTTTGAAGCCCCAAGAATGTTTTAGATATTGTTTTGAACTTTGGTTTCGAATTATTAAGTCTTTCAAATTGTTTATTTGGTTTTAGTTTATGGAGAACTCTTACTTGTTTATGTTCATGTATGCGCAACATAGAACATTATGAACTTGTGAGTGGGGCTAGAATTAGGTTGTTTAATCTCCTAAACGGTTAATACGGCTTAGTTCAAAGTAGTAAAACCTATAGGACAATAGGTGAAACCAAATAAAAAGGATTGCATGCTAGGTAGGCGTTCCACACTAGTTTTGCATACTTGTTCAATCACTTTCATTGATCTTAATGCTTATAATAATTTGTTGATAGGATAGCGTCTATACCTTGATCGGTTATTCTAAAGGCTTAGTAATGGTGCGTTCATCTTGCTTAAGTATTCAAGGGAAGTAATAAGGACTTACGCAGTGCGTTCACGGTTTGTTCTTGATTGATACCGATTTGTGACTTAATGATTGAAGCTTTGGTTGTTAACTTGTCTTGAAACATACTTGGTGGTGGATTTCCGCAGTCTCTAACGTCTCATTCATCTTGATCTTTTCTGATTTATTTTGTTTCTTATTTTCTCTTGTTTATAATCACAAAACCCCATATCTCTAGTACTATTATCTTTTGTTTTATCTTATTTTGTAATTAACGTAAGTTGTAAAGATACCCTCAATCCCCGGCTTGTAACGATACCCTTATTTGCTATATACTACGATTGACACAAAAGGGTTTTAATTGAAACGCCCGGTTTCGGTCGCTATCAGGAAGGGAAAAACAAGATGAGTCGGTTGTAATTTAAAGTTAATTAGGTAGTGATAATTCGCTAACTATTAATCTATTAATTATACCTTTTCGGAAGTCGAAAACAAGATGAGTTAAACTTGACATTTCCTCAACGTATGAGTTTTTTCGGTTATTTGAGTTCGTTTATGGTCTCAAAAGAGTAATTTATTTTTAGTCTTTTATGTTTTTTTTATCGGAAGTCTTTTATGTTTTCTAGTTTATTTTAGAAAAAAATTTAAATACACACCCCTAATCTCTTAATACACACTCATTGCTTAATACACTCATCATCTAGTTTTTCATTTCGATATTAAATTTAATACGCATCTCAAACTGCCTATAATACGCTTATATCTAAAACTAAGAAATAATATGTTATTTGGTATAATTATTATAAATTTACTATATATTTTGGTAACTCTTTTACGTATTTTTTTTCCATTTTATGCTAGAAATTGTTTCTTTTCATCGTCAAATTTATAATCAAAAGACTATTATTACACAAACTTCAAATCTCCGATTCGACATCAATCATTTGGAATTCGAAAAAATTTTCAACCATTTCAAGTTTTTAGAATTCACAAGCTAGTAAAAGTACATTATTAGGTCACTAGCTATTAAACATATATATATATATACCTACTTTTTTCAATACAGCATGTCAAAATGAACATATAGCACTTCAAAATTGATGTAGAACAGATGGCATTGAAAATTGAAGAACAACTTGCTCGCAGAAAAGGTAAAATCGGTAAAATACAGGTCTGGCAAATGGTGTCCGATCTGGGCGAATAATACATTTCTGGAAAAAGAACGACGAAATAAAACAGATCCCTCAATTCTTGTCTTGTTTGAAAGAAACTAATCAAGTTAGCTATGGATGCAGGAAAATTTAGTAACAAGATGATTTTAAATCATCAACTTGGGCACTTTGGGTGCCACAAAATGTTTGTGTAGCTACACATGCACTGTAAGGATGGTTGAGAAGCCGACAACTTCTGGAGTTCTGAGACTTAATATCATGTATGGAGTTGTTGTATAAACAGTTAACTGATAACATTTATACACACAAACCCTACATACCTGCAAAACTTCAAAGAAATATGGTCCAGATTATGATCCAGCATATATATTATGGGGTTTATGACAGATTGGCTTTGGCTCCAATTGAAGGGGTTCGAAAGTTTGTTATCCGGTGGTGGTTGGCTTTCTAATTTGGTGCAGAACTTCAAGATTTCATCCATGGCAGACCTGTCTTTTACTCCAGACATGCCATGCTGTTGTTCTAGCTAGCATTGATCACTTAGATATTTGTTGGCTACACACGCAGGTATGAGTCAACGACTCGATTATTGTTGAAAGAGTATATAATTCTAGGTAGCATCCATATTAATAAGATAATATCAGGTTGTTCATACAATGAGATCGATCGAGTTTGAGCGTATATATATAGAACTCAAACGGCTCTCTCGTATATTAAAATGTGTAGACGTTACATGCTTTTGTCTTTTGATGTATATGAAGTATGAACAAGTTGGCTTAACGATAGAAATCATTCATAGTATATATATAATAAGCAACATGATTTGTATAATCGAAATTAAGGATATATATATACACCCAAAAATGATGGGATGCCGGGCTTGTGATACCGATCGAAGAGCTAAATTACTTTTGTTTTTCGATTTTTTTCAACGAATGTAGTTGTCAGAGTTGTCACTAATATCAGTGTGCTTAAATATCTACTGAGGAATATGAATTAGATATAAATTACGTATTAAAACTAAGTAATTTAACTAGGGTTGTGAAATTCACACATCTAAAATTGAAATCCACACACCCTTTTTTAGTTAACACATTCACAAAAAGACAAAGTTTAAGTCATTAAAAAACAAAATTTAAGTTACCAAAAAAAGAAAAATGACGTGTGGATTTCAATTTAAGATATGTGAATTTCATATCTCTTTAACTAAACGATGACGAATATATATCATGAGCAGTGGTGTTCACTTGATCAATAACTGACCAATAGAATTATGGTCAATCACCGTTGGATTTAAATCCAAATGCTGAAAACAAAACACATTTACTTAAAAATAGTTTTCTCCACCATTAAATTTACATCTAAGGGTGACTGACCATAAATCTCTTGATCAATTACTGACCAGTTGATCAAGATTGGTATCATAAGAAAGATATACACCAATATGAAATTAATGAATACCGAATAGTATGCGTATCCCATATGTAGGAATACTTTTCATCAAGAAAATTCAATTCATTAGTTTTTGTTTTTTTTCAACAGTAGTTCCGTTATAAAATTTGTTAGTTGACTCTGAAAATTTTAAACAGATATTGGTCGATGGATTCACGAATCAGACAGCTAAACCCAGATCATCATCTCTCATGTCGTAGAATCAAATAAACCGGTCGTCTGTTATAGGATTCTATCATTTCTATGATCATCCGCCGTAGTTTTAGGCTTGTTTTTTTTGAAAACGAAGAAAAAGATGAACAGGATAGTCCGCTAGCTCGATCAACATCATGCTCATCCGCTGACTTCTAAATCCTAAATTTTTCTGGGTGTTGACTTCATTGCTAGCTCGACTGCTCTATTCGTCTCTACGTTATCTTCTTTCATTATAATAATAATAGTATGGGAGACAATATTGCACCAATCGATATATATATATATATATATATATATTATATATATATATATTAATTCATGCACTTTAGATTTAGAGAGAGCTAGGCATTGAAGCTGCGGCCACAACTGTAATTTAGGCTTATCCACATTGAGATTTGACCAGTAATTCATTGATTTCTGGAATCTGGGGGTTTCAACACCTAGCTTGTGTGTGAAATATTCGCAAATGGGAATGCATTATGCCTGTGTTTGCTTAATTTGCTTTATTACTATACAAATCCCTCGATGTTTATCCAACCCGCAATTGTGGGTTTGAAAAAATGAAGGAAATCCAGCAGGTTCAATGGTGTGCTCGCTCATTTGTATGTTTAGACACACGTATAGAATTACCACTTATCTTACATAGTCATACATGTTTATTATACAAGCTACATTTTGTGCGAACAAAAACTCTCTCCTTTTTAGTTAACTGATAAGGTTTTAATACAAATGGCTTCGACATTAATGTGTGATAACATTTTTTGAGCGAACTTTGAGCAATTATTATGTAGTCGTCCCCTCGTCCTCCATAATCGATACCAACCTATTTAAACTCTAAAACGGAAAGCCTCTCCTCCGCCGTCGCCTATACGACTACTGCATGGTACCACTAGGGGATGGCCGGGGTCTATCTGCAACTCTGTGTGAATGTGACGAATCAACTCTTCTGTATATCTTATCGCACGTGTGATTGAACTCTGGGCACGTATGACCCTACCAAAAGCTTGCGATCAGAAATGAATTCAGATTTGCTTCGCAGAAGCCAGAAGGGTGATTGAGTTGCCTTTTAATGGCTTTGTCGTCGATGAACGATCATGACTAGACGCCCCACTTCTATTCTGTAGATCGTTGCTTGACTGACATAGCGATTACATACATATCGATCATGGAGTCAACTGGTCAAAGGTCAAGGCAGCCTTGTTTGAAGCCCCTAAAACCATTTGATTTGGTTTGGTTTTCTTTGCGGCTTGGAATTTTCGAAACCAAAATTAAAGTCTGTGTCTATATTCTTTGGTTGTTTAGTGACAATCAGCGACGTCCAGGGTTGTAAAAGGGTGTACAACATCTTGATTGCGATTGGGAGCAAGTGGCCGGACACTTGGTTGTAGCCAAGCAAACGTACTCCCTATCTAGCTGTGAATCCAAACAAACCCTAGCTGTGAGTTGAGGGATTTTTGGACCAAACATATCCTACTGAAAAGTACGTGAAACTGATAGTCGATCGAAGATAATAGCAAATCAGTTAAACATAACATTATGCTGGTAAAAAACCCAGAGGGGGAAAAATGCTGAACAACCGGTATATATATAATATAACAGCCTTTAATTAACTACTCTATGTTATCGATCACCTTCAGATTGAAGCAAGTGAGGTAGAAGTTAGTCAAGATTACTGGGAATTGGAATAAGTAAAAGAGAATACACTTTTTTCCTTTGTTTTTTTACTTTCAGTCCCTTTTTCTTCATCTTTTTTAGGCAGTATCAAGGGCTTTATGTTTATTTGTTTTACATATTTGATTACCCAAAAATGTGAACTATATATTAACCTGAGGTCATGAGCAGAGAGGAGCATGTGTGTAGGGACGTCCTAGGAAACCAACAGTAACCATGTCTTCACGTACTTGAAGAAGAATAATTGTAAAATCTCACATTAGGAATACTTTAAGTATTCGTTAATAAGCAGATAAGCTGACAATTTTTTGGGATTATTTTGATTAAATATCATCCATGCAACATGATCTCATTCACTTGTCGCTCATGACCACAAATAATCAATATATTGTGCCATGAATGTCAAATTCACTTACTATTTTTTTTCACTGCCAAATTATTCCTCACGTATTTTTGTTAGAAATCGACAGTAACGTAAAAAATTACATAATTCGTATAAAAGATAATAAATTATAAAATTGTAGGGATTCCTGTTATTGTTTTCGGAGAATAAATCATAATTCATTAATTAATGTTGAAAATATAACATACTCGATAAGAGTTGAAGTCCATAAGAGAAAGAATAAGATCACGGAGGGAGGTTGCTCAACTATCAAGCAAAAATTGTGCCGTTGCCCCATCAAAGGCCATCAGTTAAGAGTTGGTTCGGTAATAAATAAATTCAGAGAGGACCATTTTACATAAAAAGAGAAAAACAAAGCAGCTGGGAATCAAATTCCCATTTTATTAGCGGGACTTTCCGGGAAACGAGGAACAACGCTCCAATGACATCAGCCCAACCTAACGTCATCTGAGACCTTACCCCAAATATCCTCGGCATTGCTCCTAATTTACTTCTGCTACCACTCTAGATTTGTATTAATTTCTCCTACATATCTTTTAGTATCATCACCTTCACATGGACCGACTACTTTTGGTGTAATTGTAGAGGCAATTTGACACTTTCAGGTCACGTATTCCCCACTTTTCTACAAATCCCATGATTAATGGGAGGTATAGTTTTAGCCTAGCATGGCCGCGACTTACCAAAACTCTTGCTTACCATATCCAAATATTATCCAAAACTTTTAGTTGTCTACACGATATTGTGAAGTCTAATATCTTGGTTCAGGTATGGTATGTACTCGAATATGGCAACATAGACAACTTATCCAAAATCAAAGTGATCCTAATCCAATACTAGTATGAAGTGTACATTACACATCCAAATAAGGGAAGATGTGTCAAACTTTGGACAACTCAACCTCATTGACATTCAAATTTTCATTGAGTAAAATCCCTTTATCCATATTCATGTGTGAATGTGTGATTATTATTTATTTGATAATTAGCTTGGTTCGGTTTTAAACCCTTAAAAAAAATTAAAAAAAATTACTTACTTGATTAATCATTTTCATTGTGGAAAATCAAAAAAATGTAAAAACATATATTAGACATCATTGGACAATATCTTATCTATTTGGTCACTTTCCAAAGTAGTTTTTAACGTTTAATTGTAGGACTATAAATTGGTACATATAAGGTAATTATGCTAGGTTGTTTATGGAATACTCCAACAAATCATATCCAATCTTATCCTAAGAAAATTACAGCTTGTATGTATGAAGTTAATGATGATTAATATTTTAAGTTATTGTTTTCTTTGACAACTCAAGGGGCTTGTTTGTAATTTAACTCCCAGTCCATAGTTTCCTTTTTTCTATATATACAGACCTACTGGCCTTTGTCCAAAACCTCATTGTATCTTCTTCCTCCTGTGTCTGCCTTCTGTGCTCTCACTATTTTCTTCTGGTTCAATTTCAAGTTTTTCAAAACAAAGTCCTCGGTTTCAAACCCTTCTGTTAGCTCGAGTTCTTTCTTTGAGTTTTTTCGTTTGTCGAAGAAGCGCGGAGACAATGCCTGCCGTAGGTATAGCGACTGGCGGGGGCGGCAAGGAGTATGCCGGGAAACTCACCAGTTATGTTTTGGTAACATGTATCATCGCCGCCATGGGGGGGCTGATCTTCGGCTACGACATTGGAATCTCCGGTAACTATTTTCTTGACCATGTACACTTTAGTAACGTATATACTCTTTTTGGTTGAACAAACCCGAGGAATCTTGAACACTGAAATGTTGCTTTATTTGTTATAGGTGGTGTAACGTCCATGGACTCGTTCCTGAGGAAATTCTTTCCTTCTGTGTACCGCAAGAAAGAGCTGGACAAGTCGACCAACCAGTACTGCCAGTATGACAGTCAGACGTTGACCATGTTCACGTCTTCGTTGTACTTGGCTGCTCTCATGGCCTCGATTGCGGCAGCCACTATCACTCGGAAGTTTGGCCGGAAATGGTCCATGTTGTTCGGAGGTCTTCTTTTCTGTGCCGGCGCCATCATCAATGCTGCTGCCAAAGCTGTGTGGATGTTGATTCTTGGCCGGATATTCCTTGGTTTCGGTATCGGATTCTCCAATCAGGTAAAAACAATTGTTTGGATCTTTGTATATACTTGGTCATCGATCTTTGTCCGTAAACAAGAATGTGCTGTCAGAAAACAAAGCTCAATGATTTTTGTTCCTGAGTTATATGCTTGGGTTTAACTTTTTGTTCAGATCTGATATCGAACATGAAATTGCCTGCGTTTACTTTGATGGCAACTGTGTTGAATATGAAATTGCAACCAATCTACCAAAATACTGAGTTGTCATCATCTTTGATACCTTTTGATAAATAATTTCTTAAATACGAAAACATGACAACTTGTCAAAACCATGTGGCCCTTTTGATCCTGACCTTTTTGTTCACGTCTATCAGATTATTATTTGTAAATCTTCTGGGACGTAATTAATTAATTTTGTGATCTTCTTATGTTTGAATTTACAGTCCGTGCCACTCTACTTGTCTGAAATGGCGCCATCAAAGTTCAGAGGAGCTCTCAACATTGGTTTCCAGCTTTCAATCACTATTGGTATCCTTGCCGCCAATTTATTGAACTACTTCTTTGCAAAGATAAAGGGCGGTTGGGGATGGCGTTTGAGTTTGGGTGGTGCAATAGTCCCAGCCCTTATCATCACCGTTGGCTCCCTAATATTACCGGACACACCAAACTCTATGATCGAGCGCGGCCAGAACGAGAAGGCCAAGGCCCAACTCCGGAGGATTCGCGGTGTTGAAGATGTCAGCGAGGAGTACAATGACCTTGTTGTAGCTAGTGATGAGTCTAAGAAGATAGAGGATCCATGGAGGAATCTACTTCAGAGGAAGTACAGGCCTCAACTCTGCATGGCGATTCTGATCCCGTTCTTTCAGCAGCTGACCGGTATCAATGTGATCATGTTCTACGCTCCTGTTTTGTTTAACACAATTGGTTTCGGAGATGATGCTTCTCTCATATCGGCTGTGATCACCGGAACTGTCAATGTTGCTGCAACATGTGTTTCCATGTATGGTGTTGATAAGTGGGGAAGGAGGAAGCTCTTCCTTGAGGGTGGAACCCAAATGTTGATATGCCAGGTACTTGAGAAGCAAGCACTTGTTTTTTTATTTGGATATTTTTCTTCTTCTTCATGATTTAACCAATTGGGTTTTGTTCTCTCTATTTGCAGATAGTTGTGGCGGCTTGCATTGGTGCAAAATTTGGATTGAATGGAAATGCTGATAACTTGCCAAAGTGGTATGCAATTGTTGTGGTGATTTTCATCTGCACATATGTAGCAGGGTTTGCTTGGTCATGGGGGCCTCTAGGGTGGTTAGTCCCTAGTGAAATTTTCCCCTTGGAAATTAGATCAGCTGCTCAGAGTGTCAATGTCTCAGTCAACATGATCTTCACTTTCATTGTGGCTCAAGTCTTCTTGACAATGTTGTGCCACTTGAAATTCGGTCTCTTCCTCTTCTTCGCGTTCTTCGTGTTTGTTATGTCCGTCTTCGTATACTTCTTCTTGCCTGAGACAAAGGGGATCCCCATTGAAGAGATGAGCAGGGTGTGGAAGCAGCATTGGTACTGGAAGAGATTTGTTACTGATGAAGATTACCCTAATGACGGTTATGAGATGAGCAAGCCAACAACTGTCAAAACTGTATAATTGGCAAATATGCATCCCCAATTTACTTGTTTAGTTTTGGTAGTAGTAAATACTATTGTTTCTGATTGGCAAGGTTGATATATATAAGATTCTGTGCTTCAATTTACATACATGTGTTCTGTGGCTTCCATATATTTTGAATCATATGATGGTTGTTGGGACCATAATTGGATTCTGGTTTTGACTTCTTACGAGTGCACTCATTTCCAATCCAATATATGCACTCATTTCCAATCCAATTCAATATGAGAGGCCCTATTCCTATTTACTTGGACAATTCTTACACCAAACTTTAAGATGGTCCTCAAATTCAATTTCTTTATGATGGTTTTCAATTAGTCTCACCGGCTTAGCTAGTGCAAGTTCATGATGAGTGGCTTTCAATTTAATGATGGGATTGCTTAAAATGGCTTAAGGGGATATTTCAATTTGGGTGTGTTTAGTCCCTCTTGAGTGAGATGACAACTAACATCATTGGTTTGCTTATCTAATAGTAGTAGTCCAGATATTTCGTCTAAATTCAAAGAACGTGTACATGAGTTGGATATAAACCTTAAGCAACAATGTTTAGACCTTTGGATGTTCATTGCCTCTAGTGGTCTATTTGCCAAGGCACATTATTGAACATAGCACATGGTGTGATGCTTGACACCCTAAGGTAGGATTGCTGACTCATTTGACAAACATTACGGAAATACCTTAATTAGCTAGACAAAATATAATGATGTTATGGTTGTTACCGGATAGAGTTACTTGAAATAATAATTAAAATAGAATATGTCAAAAACTAAAATTTTACAATATTTAATATTTCGGATACATGTCATTTTTTACACTAGATCGGATGAACTGGCTCTTCGACCCACATTTCTCCAGTAATGTATAGTTAGCGGCCACATTTGTGATGAGAGTTCACCTGTAACCAATGACCACACAACATAATCTATAACTTGTTCATTCTTTCATGTATTTGTCAAGTGCGTAAGTGAGTTATGATGTGTTGGTTAGCTAACTTAATTGATACCGCAGAAGTTATGAGTTCAAATTTCACTGACATATGTAGATGTGTAAAAGAATTCAAGTAATGTTAAGTGATAAAACAATAATCCAAATAAAGATGATATGTGTCTAAATGTATGTAATTTGTACCACTAGTTAAACCGATTGCTACATAAGTGGGAGTTTATGAACAACCAATGGCACAATTGATCAACAACAACATCAACCGACCCAAATAGATAATGGCGCACAACTGCACAAGGGATTAATCAAATGATTTGTCTGAGAAATAAGAAGGGACTTTCTAGCAATGGATGAAGAAAGTGCTAAATACAACCATTAGATCATGAAGATCAGTACCAGTCATCATCATATAGCTTTATTCAAGTGGAAGAAGCATCAAAATATATATCACATGCTTTTAGTTGTATCATTTTTTCTTTTTCTCCAATGCCATAATGAGATTTAAGAACTTTCGGTATTGCATTTGTACAAAGCTTGGCGGTGAATCCAAGTTGGTAACATAAGAATTAGATACCACACAATTCTTGGGACAAAAAAACCTTGTAGCTACCAAAAGAGAGGTGCTTTGTCGATTTGGTCACGGCCTTGGTATGAAGCAAAAGGAGAATCGCATGACTAGATTTTTATTCATAGCTAGAAGAACTTTACAAGTTCTTGGTTCTCTCTTTGAGTCGTGTTGGATATGTTTTTGGATAGGAGTTGGATAAGTGGAATTCATTTCTCAACCTCAAAAGGAAGATGGGGGTAATGGGTATCATATTCTAATTATGTCCATGTTTCACGTTTGTTAGTCTTTTGGTAACTTTGGATGCTCAATGAGCATGTCCCCCTCATATCCCTGTGTTCATAAAGCTGAGGATGCATACAATTGAATCCTTTTTGGGGCAGAAAGTTCTATTCGAGCAAGTAGTCTTGCCATACACACTTTGCATGATGCAAGTGGCTTTTGTGTGATTCCTATATATCAAACAAACTCAAACATCTTTATCACTTCTTTATATACAAAATATGTTTATAATCTTTGGTGTCACAAACATCAAACTTTGAAATGTTTAAAATGTCTATCTAAATAAAATAAAAAAATTAAATCCAACATAAAATTATCCGAGTTATAAAAGAAACAGAGCAGAAAACAAAAGGGCATATATGATGCTAGTTCACATAATTCGTGTTACATAATTTGGGCTTGCATTATTGTCGCAATACCGGAGATCTTGGGCTTCTATTCTTTACGTCTGAGTAGCAAATCAAAGGCCCATTCTGGGTCCAACTATATGCTCTGTGTCGGTGCGTGTATCCAATCAAAGACTATAATTTTTCAACCAACGATCAATTTCCCCAATTTGTAATTTTATACTGTCATTATTTCATTCTAAAAAAAAATTACAGTAGCTTAGGTTAATTTCCCATCAAGACAAAGCCATTGACCTATGAAGAGAGCTGTGCAATTGAGATTGGGGTTGAGTGTATCAAATAATGTAGTGAGGTTGAAGGTCTGAGCCACTTCAAAGCATGTGTCTCCACTTTTTACACCATAAACTGAATCACATTCTAAGGTGGGAGGGGATGGAGGGCTGGGAGCTAAGCTACAGGACTGGGAGGTGTTAAGATCCCCTTTCCTTCATTGTTTCAACATCAAAAACATAAGAAGCAAGTTAGTAGAAAATCTTAAGCATATAGATATGAATAGACAGAGGTCCTCTATATATAGATTACCGAAAAATTGGCTTTCAGCCAACGAGACTAGAAGGAGAAAAGACACCATCAGAACTGTCAAGTTCATCACCATTGATGCATTGGTAGAAGCTTTAGCCATTCTCTTTCTTTTCCGCCTCTGAACTTGAAAGTTTGATCTTGATTTTGTTAATTGACATTTCGATCAGTTGAACCCCTTCCTATTTATAATGGCAAAACTGTGGCGGCATGCCAACAGGCTAGGTAAAGATGAGAAAATCGTTACTATCTGAGATGCAAGCAAAAGACAAAGAGTCCAGTTGTTTCCTTTCATGCAATTTCGACAATGAATTTGCGGAACAAACTATGGATCCCAAAACTTATAGACCAGTTTCATAAGAAGGATCAAATTTGCTTAATTTATTCGAAGAACACTCGGATAGGGTAGGCAAATTTGCGTCTAGCTTGTTCATCTTTAATTTGTGTCCAAATTGTTTAGCTCTTTGTGCACACTTGTGTGCATGAACGATAAGTAAGTAGCAGATTAAACAGGGATTTTGAATCCCATTTTCTAGAAACCCCATTTGAGAGTGTATTCTAAAGTCGACGAGACGATGACTCGATGCTCAAAAAGAGTCATCAGCACGTAGTTGATCTCCTTTGGATCGGAGAGGCCACTCTCTAAAATTAGGAATAATAATACACCATCGTACTCTTTGGTATGATAATACGTACAGGATCAGTGTTGTGATACAGAAATTATACGATTTCTCTAAGCAACACCATAATACAGAAATTATGCTTGTGTCGGAACTCGGAAGGTTATAACCTTTCTTGATAATATCAGGAACTCAAATTGAAGAAACACATTGAAATTTTTATATTCCAATACCAAATACATAACAGTGGAAAATGGCTATGGAGTTGCGAGTACTGCCATCACTTGATTAGTTCGATCTCTTACGATTATTAATTCATAAGTGATTTACTTTCCAATTATTCAAGTGTATCAAGAACTATGAGCATGATCAGCAGCTTATTGAATCAGGAACTTATTTCTCCATCAAGACAAACCCATTGGCCTACGAAAAGCGCTGTGCAATTGAGATTGGGGTTGATGGAATTGAAGAAATCAGTAGGCAAGTTGAAAGCCTCAGCAATCTCAAAACATGTGTCTCCAGTTTTCACACCGTACACTGAATCACATTTCAGGGTGGCTGGCTTCCGTATCCCTAGCCCTTCTTCTTCTTCATTATTTCAACATCAAACAAAAATCTGTCAATAAAATTCTTCAAATCAACATTCATATAATTAACTAAATAACTCCCTCTACATATGTTCATGCAGCTTTAGAGGTACTTGACTATGTTAATGATTTCTGCATTTTTCAGTACCACTCTGCATGCATGCAGTAGTACTTGGTGCATGTAGTTCAGTAATCCGAAGTTCCGAACCATTCATTTTTTTCAAATCAGTCTAAATTTTAATGATCGATTATACTTGCAAGAAACCTACCAAAACCATTTGATACTCCAAAATCTACAACAAATAATGGGCATCAATGAGCTCGAGATCCGCTTGCTATTAATTACATCGATTTATTTTGTTAAAAAAACCATGAAGATTTAGTTACCAGTAAATCGGCTTTCAGCGAAAGAGACAAAGAGCAGAAAAGACAGCATCAGAACTGTCAAGACGACCATGGATGCATTGCTATTTGCTTTAGCCATTCTCTGATCTACTGATCTTTACTTCTTCCTCCTCTGGTAGAGAGCTTGATCTTGATAGTGTTGCCATCCTAACTGAACCTCTTCCTATTTATATAATGGCAAAGATCGATGTGGAATCAGGGTAACAAAGTAAAGATAACAAAAGCGTTACTATCTGAGTTCTGAACACAAAGAGGCCGGTTGTTTCATTTGAAGCGATTCAACAACGAAACTGCGGAACATATATACTAGATAAACAATTAGAACAGGCAAAGACAGACATTTATGTATATGTTAATCACATTTGCTCTCTACTCATGAGAAAGAACAGCCGTATATATAGGTTAGCAAATGGCATCCCACAAGGATATTTAGTTTAAATTTTGTGCATGGTTCTTCTTCATATTTGTGTCCAAAACTCTTAGCTCTTTGTGCTCTCATGTAATTTAACTATTTAAGAACATGACTTGTGTGAATGAGCTTCATTCAGTGTTTGTCAACTGGGTCTTTAACCCTATGAGTTACATCCATAGTTTAAAACATATTCAAATTAAGCACGAGCTGTTAATTTTGATGCCTTGTAAAAATATGTCAATTGTGTGAATGAGCTTCATTCAGTGTTTGTCAACTGGGTCTTTTACCCTATGAGTTACATTCATAGTTTAAAACATATTCAAATTAAGCATGAGCTGTTAATTTTGATGCCTTGTAAAAATATGTCAAATTTTTTTTGGGTTACAAAAAGGACCTAAAAGGCCCAAACAAAGTCTACTGGAGCTCCAAAAATATCAAAAAAAAAACTAAACATACTTTCTAAAATAACTAAAAGCTACAAAAAGAAAAAAAAATATTCTCACTCTATCCTCTCGTGCGAGAGGTTTCTCGACGACTGCTAGGTCAAACTAGCAGAGGCTTTGCATCTTCTATTGAGAGAGGAATCTCTTCCTCCCTCTCTCTCTCTCTCTCTCTCTCATCAAACCTTTGGGAGTGATGGCAGGCATGCTCGATGGTCTTCTCTATATACATGTTTCGCCGGTTTTCCTGCTACTTATGTTGGGGAGGTTGTTGGCGGCGTCGATACATGCTTAGTGAACTGGATATGGTTTCGTGTTGAACGGGAGACGAAGTTGAAGGCTTTGGCTTCTGGTGATGATAGAGAGATTGATGGTGGCTGGAAGGACGGTTGTTCCTTTCCAATTCTTACCAAGGGCAATGGAATTGAGGGTAAGGTAGCAGTGGGTGAGCCTTGCCGGACCGAAATTGACTAAGTGGCAGAAGGTAATAACATCCATTACAGGAGAATATGTCTCCTCGTAGTCAACTCTAGGGCGTTGAGAAAATCTTTGCGCCACGAGTCGCGCTTTATAGCGCATGACTTCATTTTTCTCATTCCGCTTTCGAACAAAGACCCGTTTATGTCCAACATGCTTCACATTTGGTGAGCATACTACTACCAGACCGAAAACTTGCATTTTCGCTAGAGAGTCTAGTTCAGCCTAGATTACTTCCTTCCATTTTGGCCAATCTACTTAACGTTAACATTTTGTAATGGAGTGTGGTTCAATCTCATCGTTGTCGATAATCACTTGAGCGACAGAATAAGCAAAACCATCATCAATAGTCATGAAACTTCTTTCCATCATACTGTGCGTATCGGTAAACATTAGTGAGATTTCTTTATTCTACAACATCAATATTGGATCTGAGGCGTCCCTCAAGTACAATAACATTGATTCTTGGACATAACTATTGTCAGAGACAATCTCATGTGAAGGGTTCACAGTATTGACAATGAGTGGATCATTTGGTGCCTTACTGTCACACCTTTTGCGTGGCACAATATCTATTGAACCAAAAGGTCTCCCCCACTTTCTGGTGGGAGCCGAGGCCGCGGCCACAAGACCACCATGAGGGTCTGGCGCGTCCAAGACACAATTGCCGAGCCCGGGTGCGGTCGATAAAGTCTCTCTTGTAGGGACTTCTAATCTTGCAGGAAAATTTGCAGCATGTATAATTGATCTTGTCACTTTTACGATATCGGTAAATGAGTCGGGCATCGAATCTGTAACTCTACCAAGATCGAGAATATGCTGAACTTCTAACTGATCGTCAGAAGTGCGGAGATCATAACGAGACATAGTGGGGTCAGACCACGTTAATTCTCGACGTTCAATTGGAACGGAAACAGTCATGTCTCCCCCTAACGGCGGGAAGAATGTCTGGTCAAAACGACAATTTACGAATCTTGCAGTAAATAGATCTCATGTCAAAGGTTCTAAATAACGAACAATCGTAAGATGTTGATAGCCAACATAAATACCTAATCGTCTTTGAAGACCCATCTTAGTACGCAGTGGAGGCATAATAGGCACATAAACCACGCAACCAAGTATGCGTAAGTGTGAAATATCAGGCTCATATCCAGTGACCAAATGGTACGCACTAAATAGTTAGGTTGCAGTAGGTCTAAAACGAATAAGTGCAGCTGCATGCAAAATTGCATAATCTCATACAGAAACAGGCAAGTTGGTGCGCATTACCAAGGCCGGTGCAATCAATTGTAAGCGCTTAATTGTAGCTTCTGCAAGACCGTTTGTGAATGCACATGAGGTACGAGATGTTCTACTTCAATCCCGATAGACATGTAATAGTCGTCAAAATACTTACACGTAAACTCTCCAGCATTGTCCAATCAAATAGACTTGATTAGATGAAAAGGGTGGTGAGCCCGAAGCTTAATAATTTGAGCTAGGAGTTAGCAAATGCAGTGTTTCTTGTGGATAGCAAAGCAATGCGTTGATGCATCAACTAGAACCATGAAATATCTAAATGGCCCGCACTCCGATTTGATAGGTTTACAAATATCACCTTAGATTCTTTGTAGGAATGAAATGTTTTGTTTAGAGTCACTCGCAAAAGATGGTCTTGCAGTCAATTTGGCTAATGAAAAAGTTTTGCAAAACGAGCGGTGAGCATTAGAGATTGTCATTGAGGCATTTGAAGTTTCGGTAATGGCCTTGGAGGCCGAGCCTATAGCAGGTGCATCAGGGACGCTCAGAGGCGTCCCAACACTGCCAATACACAACAGCCAATCATAAGGGAATAAAATTCTCAATTCATTCAATACATTTGAACATAAAATAGAGATTTTATTAATGTCAACTTAAAAATACTTTAAAGGATGTCTAATTTCATAAAAACTGACTAAAAAGTTGAAAATAATTGTGGCTAAACAAGTGCCAAACAAAAAATAGCAGAGAAAAAATATCTAATCAAAAGAGTTTAATTAAAAACCGCAACATCCATGTGCGCAGGACTAGCTTGCTTCTTAGCTACGAAAACTGCTATGGTGAGATTGGTGGAAGACTCAACACCAATGTCATCTCCCCTAATAAAGTTAGCTTCTTGAGCCAAGTACTGTTTGTGTCTTCTGTAGGTATCTCTAGCATCCTCACTGGCACGACAATCTTCGTGCATATGGGAATTAGAGCTGCAATGAGAGCAAGGAAGACATTGAGCTGAGTTGAATGCAATAAAAGTTGGCGGATGGTTTACCATCCGGTCGACAATATTGGAAACTGTACATCATGTTCGTAATTATAGCAGAGCTTCAAGTCGTCCCACAGTTCTTTGGGATCCATTATCATCAGATATCGCATCTTCAATTCTGTATAGATAAGGCGCCTCAAGAACATGAGGGCTTGAGCTTTGATCATTTCACTGGGAACTGCATCTGGGCCATCAGGAGAAAAAATAATGAAAGTAAATCATTTTCCGACAAACAATCGTGTAACATCGGATGCCTATTGAAAGTAATTATTGCCTCGTACATCGAGGATCTCAAACTCAAGCCTTGGAGGCACAGTCATCTACAAAAGACAAGAGGATTGGAATTAGTGAACCAATGATGTGGTCATAAAATCGATGCAAATAAAAGTAAGGGACGCATAATCACAGTCGCAAATATATGGTGACGCGTATGTCGCAGTCAAAAAGTTTAATAGAGGATGGAAGTCCCAAAAAAAACTCTCAAACCTTATTCCCCCTCAAAACTCAATCCCGTCATAGAGAGATGATAGATGGAAAGGCTGCAAAGCCTGAACTATGAATTGAATTTCGAAAAGCAGTAACCTTAATTAAAAATATACCTTTGATGAGTTTGAGTCGATTGCAGGTTTCGGTCGAGGGTTGGGAACCTTTCTGGCTTTCCTTGAAAGACGAGCAATCTTGAAATCTTTGGCTTCTAGAAGTTGCTAAGAGGAGAAACAACTTTTCACTTGCTTCTGCTTCGAGTTTGGAGTAGGAGGAGCACCACTGGAAGAGGAAGTTGCTATCCAAAAATCAGGTCGATCGGAGCACGGGAAGGCGATGAACTGGTGGTTGGAGGTGGCGGTGGTCTGGAAACTTCCGGCCGGTTCTCGGGGTTAGACCCGTGGGGTTGGAACAGGGACATCGAGGGTTTTCTGTGGATATGAAATTTCAGCATTGGACAGAGGAAAATCGGGAAAAACGAAACGGGCAAATTAGGGTTTTCGAAGGTTTTAGGGTTTTTCGAGATGGTTGGTCTATTATCTCTTGGTTAGGGCACCAAGTCTGATAACGTGTTGTAGAGTACGTGAATACGAGAATAAAGGTCTACTTATCTCATTGATATCATGACTTTCATATAGGCATTACATAAAAAATCCATGTAAATCAGAGTTTGACATCTAACAGATATTCTAGTCTAATAAGGTGAATATTCGGTCAAGATATATCATCAAAGATATGAATGTAAATTCATTCAACGATCCATTATTTTTAATAACTAAAATACTCTCATTTCACTTTTTTTTCTTGCTGATGCGTCTCAGTAATTTGTGGTGAGATTTGTTGTGTAGCAACTTTAACCTTTCTTTGTATCGAAAAACTTTAACCTTTCTTCGTATGAAAAAACTGTTAATCTTTCTTGGTATATATTAGGAACTCAAGTTGAAGATAGGAAAAGTACTTATATTACAACGGAAAATGGCGTGCTGCCATCACTTATCTTCTCTTTATTCATGCATTCCAATTATTCGAGTATCAAGAACTCTGAGCTGCATGCAGCTTAATTAGAAACTCAAATCTCCATCAATACAAACCCATTGGCCTACGAAGAGGGTTTTGCAATTGAGATTGGGGTTGATAGAATTGAAGAACCTGGCAGGCAAGTTGAAAGCCTCAGCAATTTCAATTCAGGTGTCTCCTGGTTTCACACCGTACACTGAATCACATTTCAGGGTGGCAGGCTTCAGGATCCCTTCATTATTTCAACACCAAACAAAAATGTGTCAATGAAATTCTTCAAACATATATATAACAAAACAACTCTATATTCACGCAGCTTTTACAGTGACTCGATCTAAGTTAATTTGTGCACTTTTGCTTAAAGGGTTTTGAATACCACTATGCATGCATGCAGCTCAGTAATCCGAAATCATTCATTTTTTAAAGTCTAATAAAATTGAATGTTTTTACTTGCAAGAAACCAATCCTAGCATGCAGAAACCATCTGATACTCCAAAATCTGCAAATTATGGGTATCAATTGGTTCGGCTATTTTGGATATATATGGTTGCTTTTTAACCCATGCATGCATACATATGACTGAAAAATGACAGAAATATGGATATCAGATTATCCTTGCTAGTTACATCGATCTATTTTGTTATGCTACGATATTAGACAAAACATACAGATTCAATTACCACGAGAGCGGCTTTCAGCGAAAGAGACTACAAGCAGAAATGACAGCATCAGAACTGTCAACACCATGGATGCATTGCTATTTGCTTTAGCCATTCTCTTCTACGTACTGATCTTTACGTTTTCCTCTTCTAACGTAGAAAGCTTGATCTTGATAGTGTTTGCCATCCTAATTGAACCCCTTACTATTTATAATGGCAAAGATGTGGAATCAGGCCAACAACTAGAGCCAAGAAAATCGTGACTATCATGAGTTGATTGAGTTCCAAACACAAAGAGGCCAGTTGTTTACTTCGTTGCGATTCTCAACAATGAAATTGCGGATACTAGATAAACAATTAGATAAGGCAAGGACATACGTTTATATGTGCTCTAATAAATTATTGTAGACCAATTAATTTCATATATAATGATGAGTGATTAGATTTGCTCTCCCTATGCATGATCGAAAGAAACAACCCAATAGGTTAGCAAATGGCATCACACAATGACCAAACTCAAGTTAAAGTAAAAATGAACCTCAGAATTCAGATACATGCAAAGTGAACATTTCAAGACTTGCCCAAACAGATCATCCTACGCAAAAGTACTTAATTAATTAGTTCTATGCATCTATGTACAAATGAGAAGAGAGCAGCAGGATGTGTTAACAAATAAACTCAAGTCCTTCTCCATCCCTGTGTCCAATGTTGTAGTTAGCTTTTTGCCCAGCAATTTAAGTACATGACTTTGTGAAGGGACTCCTCAGCCTCAGCTTGCTTCCTCCTATCGCTTTCAGCACCACCTGTACCGCATTCCGCCGCATTTATAATCCTCCTGCTGCATGTCAAGTATTGTCTCTGCTTCCCATTCTGGCTCGAAACACCGGCCGGATTGATCCTGCTGCTCTCCACAGCACTGCTAGTACTTCCCAGCAAATCCCTCCTCGAATAACTCATTGAATATTATTTTGGATAATGCGTATGACCTTGTTCTTCTTCTTCTTCTTCTTCTTCTTCTTCTTCTTCTTCTTCTTCTTCTTCTTTTTGTAGCTGCACTGGATAAGACTTTATATAGCCAATGTGTTTGGGACAGTATCAGTTGGCGGGGAGGGTGGTTTAGTGGTTTTGGATAACTTCAAACTCAAAACCATTAGTGGGAAGCCATTGGTTTCTGGTTATATACCAGTGGCGGGGATTTGTATTTTCTGTACTAATTTGACGGTGTCTGATTTCTTAGAAAAATTGAACATGTACGAAGAAACTTGGGAAGAAACGCAAGCGGTGACATGCTATGTATTAGGCTTGGGTTTGTGCTAGTGCCACCATATGTTGACCGACCTTAATTAACTAATACCAGGCCACTGATAAATCTTGTTTAATTAAGACTTGGTGTAATCTCAATGTGCTTTTGCTACCTAAAGAAACGTGGTCATCGTCTTTCTTTGCAATGTCTTAATGTGAAACGTGAGTCCCTCTTTGGTGTTCCTATGGATCCAAACAACGATAGAAAAGTTAAATTTGACGAAATGATTTGTACCCGGCATTTGTTTTTAAAGACAACGAAAGAGGGTATACTTAACAAGATCAAACCTGCGGCGGGAGAATAGACCGACTTTGCTAGAAATACTATAATGGATTGTCCGTTCGAGTACGGATTGGATGAATATATGTTACTAATTTACTAAAGTAACAAAGATGATTTGTTATCACACACTCAATAAAAATAAAAAAAGTGAGAGAATGGCTGCAATTTCACATTTACAATTGAAAAAATATACAAACAGTGTCTCATCTTTCAGAGAAGCTGACTTGTGGTATCTCACATTTCAAAAACTTCAAAACGTTATTTCACGTCCTTACCACGATTAAAGAACGGTATCTAGAACCATTAGTTCTGTTAAAAAGACTGACGACAAGCATATTTGTGTCACAAAATAACCAATTTACCCTTCATTTTCCTTTTTATCCTTAATATTCCTACTTCAAATAATAAAAAGAAAAAAAAAGCAGAAGAGAGATATGAATGGAAAAAGAACTTGTTGAACTCAAATGTACACAGTACACATAAAATGGATAATTTGGGTCGAGGCGATTACAATCTCTACAGTTAGTGGGTCTGAAACAAAACTCCAACCAAGAAAAGAAGCTAACAGGAAAACTGGGAGCTATCAGGATCGCAAGGAAAAGAGTAGAACAAACAGTGGAGCAAAGCAATTTCATGACCATTACACTTTCAACTGCAAGTTCCATATATTTGGAGTAAAAGTTTCCTCCCAACAAGTTATCTTTTTCCAACAGTTATAATTAACATTCTTCTTTTTTCTGGGGATTTATTCAGAAATCATTGGCATCGGCCCACACAATTAAACTTGATTCAACTACAACCAACATAGTGTATGAGGCCTACATCATGAATCTTCTTCTTCATGAATGTTGAGTCAATTGCTAGAAAAAACATTACTTTGAAATGTTTACAAAGGGAGCAAAATGGTGGGGTGCCCATTAATGCCGTGATAGAATTTTGCTGTCATGCAATTGTCGTTGAAATCTTGCACTCAGAAATGAATATTGTATCAGAATAGATTAGACTACACAGCTTCAATAGTTCGGGGGGATTGCTGCTTCAAGACACGATCAGAAGGAAGAGCTTTGATGCTAGAGCGGCATCCAGGGCAATTGATGAGCATTCCTCTGGACTCTGAATCAACCGGGGCCCGAGATGTTTCCCTCGGGAGGCTCGCCTCCGGACAATGTCAATGTCTTCAATTTTCGTTTCGGCTGGTCCAACTTGTTTCTGGGTTTTGGATCTGGAGAGGAAGAAGAACGTGTATATATATATATACACACACATACATATATATATATATACACACACACACGTAGAGAGAGAATGTTCAAAAAAAGAAAAAAAAATCAAAATGGGAATAGACCAAAATAGCTTTTAAAATTCTCTTTAAAAAAAATTAATAGTTACAAATATCATTATTTAATGAAGATAAGAACATGAGACACTGTTTTAAAGGTTTTAAAATAAGAAATACTAAAAACTAGCTTATCGGAAAAATGAGACACTGTTTAAACTATTTTTCTTTTACAATTTACACCACTAATGGTGAAGTAGCATACATAAAGCCATGAGTGCAGGATATGAGTTCAACGTCTAAAGTTTAAACCAGTTTCCAAGCAATGCCAATGAAGAATTACTCAATAGGAAGACATCAGTCGGATGCTATGGCTAAACACTTGCCAAAAGACCAGTTTTATTCCTCTGGACAAACAAAATCGCATTATCTACACCCTACAGACACCTGAGAGACTAGCACAGTTCAGAGTACTCTCCAATTATAGGAGACTCTACACTTGGAACATTTTTTTTCATTTTCATTTTTACATTAAAATATATTGGATTGTCCTCAACAAATTCTTTGATACAACACCACCTTCACATTAGAGGAAACGATACGATGGGTACTAATACAACATGAATACACTAATACAATGAAAAACACTATTGATTTTCACTTCAACCAACCAGAACAAATGAAACACCATTTCATGCAGAGTCCAACCCTTCAACCTGCTGCCGAGCTAGATATCTTTCCCTCCGCTCCTTCTACAAAATATGAGAAGAATAAGATGGATGACAAACGAGATAAGATATTTAACTCTGGAAAATAGAGAACAAAGTACTTACCCATTCATCTATCACGAGACCTTCTCCTATAATCTTTGGACCAGTATCTTCTGGAGGTTTCTTGCGTGCCTCAAGCGCAGCATCAGCATCAGCCAACTGACGCTTCAATTTTTCCATGGCCTACAAGAAATGAAGCGCGATTATATGTATACCCTATTTGGAGAGTCTTACAGCAGACCAGAAGTCACAAGCATGAAGACACTCTTGAAAACTTTTAAACGGAGATACTATCATTGAGTTACTAAACCAAGTCGATGTATAGTGAGACAACAAACAACACTTACAGGGGTGGAACGCTCTGGATCCAGGAAGACAACCCGTAAGATCTGCTCTATTGCTACTTGTTCCTTCTGCTCATCAAACTGTGGGAAAGAGTGAATTTCTATGATCAGTACTATAATTACATTGCAAAAAACACTCCATTATCCTGCCGATTCATATCATTTTATATCAACTGTAAACAATATATACAATCAATAGCGAAGACCTAAACCATTAAAGTAGTATTACTTCAAAATCAAAAGTCATATCATATCAAGATGCAATCAACTGCCAGAACCTAAACTCTGAAAAAAGCTGAATCAGCTTTGAACTCAAAATGTTAGAAACCCGTCATGTCTAGACTCTGGACTAGTCACACAAACAAAAATATAATCCCAGAAGACAACAATATGATGGATATTAGACTAATTTGGACATTAATGACCATGTATATGTCATTCAACAATATGTTGCCGCAGCTCAGTATATCTCATCTAAATGGGCTTATTATACATATAAATGAGCTTCAGCCATAACCTCCCATCTAAGCCTTCACATAAAAGAATTGGATTTAATGTACACCCAAATTAAAATGATTTGATCCAATTAATATATATTTTAGATGAAGAGCTGTGCTGAGGCCTTTTAAAATTAGTTGTGGATTGAAAACATCCAAGTCAAATTTTAAAAACATGGTTAACAAAGTAACATCATAATTGAAGATAGCAGTTGAAGGATGCATGTTACACACCAGCTCAGGTACATAGTCCATAGGCCCCTGCACCTTCAGGCTCATTATTTTAAATTTAACTCTGCTCTTTTGATCCACTAGTTTTTCATTGTTCTCTGGAACCTCCACAAACTTGAACACTGCCATAGCAATCAAACATTCAGAGGATGAACATGATACGGAAAACCAAAATTATACTTTATGGATAAAAAAAACCATTAAACTGAAACTGCATGGTACTTTTACACAGAACATTACCTGTTGCTATGATACTCTCGCCAGGATTAAGAATAGCACCAGGAGGACGCATGAAACAACTTTTTGGTGCAGTCGTTTGAAACTAAGCACAGAAAAATGACCAACTCATCAGGAAATTCAGGCAACATAAGCAAATTCAGCAATGCAAACAACATTATTCTAGATGAAACCTTGTAACATATTCAAGACTGCTGATCATACCTTGAACGCTACATGGGACTTGCTTGTGTTTTTAATTCTAATGGCACTCCGAACCTGCTTCCCAGGCTCACCTACAAGAGACATAGAATTTATCATCACAAAAGAATACACAACCACCGCAATCCCTGCTAAAACTTGCATACATCGATCAACACAAACCGAAATAAGTAAACGATCCAATAAAACCAACTTCATTGACACTAGCTCTATCATGTCATTACAGAACCATCTATAATATCACTCGAAAATCCGATTCGCAATAAATCATGATTCCACTCTGAAATGAGCTAAATAATCTCTCGTATCGGTAAACAGAGCAACATGACAAAATATCAATCCTCATGATTTAACAGAAATATTCCAAAAAACAGGTATTTTCGTGCTTAAACCAACAAAATTAGCAACAAGATCCAAAATCAAATCCAGAAAAATCTAACGAAATCGAATTAGACAGCAAAATCTACCTACACAGCTAATTTAAACAAAAAAATTTTAAAAAAAATTAAATAAATAGAAGCAAGAAATGGATGAGATAATACTGACAAGGAAAGTAGAGCTTATTGCAGGGATCGAGCTTCAGTCTACGACGAGTCGGAAGAAGCGACCTGGCGACAGACGACACGGAGCTCGAGGCTTGAGGAACCGATCCGTCGCCGTTGGGGTGGGGATGGCTGTGCGACATGGAAGAAGACGACGTCGTAGTGGAGGCGGCGTTACCGGACGGTCGAAACGGCCGTTTGAAGAAGCCCCATACTTTTCCGTCAGACGAAGACGACGAGTTGTGGTCAGCTATGGGCATCGCTCAGAGCATTAGATTAGGGAAAAGAAACGAAAACGAAAGAACGAAGGAAAACAGCGCCGTTTTAGGACCGGAAATCGGAACTGAGGGAGAGGATTTCAATTGGATTTTGACCGGGTGGAGTTCACGTCCGAGAGGAAGGACACACTTTATGCTCTTTCTCTCTGGCCTTTGTGGAATCAAATCCTTCCACTTTTTGCACGACTGTTTGGACAAAACTGACGAAACGACGCCGTACTTCACATGGAAAAGCGGCCGGGCATTGGCCTTTTGTAGAGGAGTCGTTGACGTGGGGGTGAGGGTGAGTTGACTTTGGATCCTGGTCCCGCTAACTGTCGCAGGTACTGTAAAAAAAATTTGAATTTTGTCTTATATTCTGTGATACACATTTGTTTAATTTTTATGGTTTTATTTTAATCTATATGGTAAGTTACGATTTTTTATTTAAATAATCTTTTCCCTTCAATTTTTTCTGTTAAAATACTGAAGTGGTCGTGGCTGTTAAAGACATTATAATTTTTAACGGTCATGTCAATAATTTAATTGAAAATTGACAGAATTATTATTTAGATGAAAAATCATGACTTTAAAAATCATTCAAATTAAAATAAAACAAAAGTAGTGCTACGTACACCAAAAGATTATACCAAAAATCAATACCAAATGACGTGGCGTATGTCACATAAATTTCAATTTAATATTGCTCATATTATGTGGATTTTTTTCAATCTATTGTCCCTGCAAATCTGTAAATTTCAAAAATCAAGTGCTTTATCGGCTCTTCAAATGTCCCTGCAAATCTGTAAATTTTTCAATCTATTGCCCTACTAACACAAAAAACTAATATCAAAACAAAGCTCTTAGGCAATGGAATCATCTATTTGTGATGTCAGTTTATATAAATCTTCTTAAGAAATCGTATATCTTGTTCTTGATTTAAAGTTTTGAGTTGTCAACAACAGGTGAATCTTTTGTTAATTGATAGCATCAGATTGACAATCTCTTAATCTTATACACATACACACACAATGCTAGGGCAGCCGAATACCATTTTTATTAAGAGAAAAGAATAATCCATTCATTCTACAAGAGTACAAGTTGTAGCCATTGGCCATTGGATTGAGAAGCTCGGCTGCGAATTGAGAAACAATAGGGATTTATGATTTTAATATCTTTGTTTTTTCTTTTTATAAATCACAAATAAATTCACATAATTAGAATGATAAAATAAAAACAATGATGTGGCTTAGACCACATCATTTGGTATTGATATTTGATATATTTTTTTTTTGTGCTCCCAAGCATTTTTGATAAAATAATAAAGATTGAACAAATTTCGACTTCAAACCATAAATATCATACAGTATTTTAAAAAATTAACAGTAGCATTTGAAGCGAGATCCATAGCACCGAAACGCACTTATTAGAAACGGACGAGGTAGACTAATCGAGTGAAGGTTTTAGTGAAAGGTGTTTCATTTGCACTGTTAGAAATGGACGTCGCGTATTAGGTACCGAATCACTTGCAGTGTCAGGAATCAATATCGCATATTAGGCACAGAGTCACTTGAACTAGAAGAGTGATTGGTTTAGTGGTAAATTGCTGGTTTATTTGTTGGGTTTGAAAATTTTAAAATTTAAGTGGGGGTTGGTAACCGATTATGTGATTGATTAGTGGGATTTACTATACCAAGCTTGGACTTTGTGTTTGGTGTATTATTATTTGGACTTTGACTTTGAAGGTTATCACAAAGTTTTACTTTCTGTTCTATTAAGAGTGCTAACCAGTTGATCAAGGCTAAATTGGAGGCATGACTTGTACAAGTAACATATGATATAGTGTGATACAAAGTTCCAACTCGGTTACTAAATATATAACTCGGTCCTTCTACATTTAAAGATTGAACAGAATAATTTATAGACGAATGAATGATTTTTGTAGGTATGAATGGTAGACGATTAGACATCCACATCTTTCCATGTAACATAAGATCGATCACACAAATAACTACATAAATGCATGATGCATAATTTATCTGCCAACCATGTCTTCCACAAGATTTTGAATAGGCAGAAGTTTCAATATATACAAGTCAAATACGCGTGGGAGATGCCTTGGCCATCAGGGCAGCATTGACTATTCAAATTTCAAATCGAAGAATGTTTTTGGTTGGTTAAACTAATGGCTAATCCTTCTAATGGTAATTATGACTCAATGATATACAAGTTTGAATTTCACACAAGCATAGCATAGATCACAAGCTAATATAGCTGAGCATTTCAAAAGTGATGCCGTTCACAATATTGGCTTTACCACAAGAACTACTAATCCTTCAATCAGTTAAAAGGGCTGGGAGTCATCCCATTGAAGAACAGCAGAGCCTAAATTCTGCTCTCTTTTGAGCTTGTCTTTCATAAACCAGTCACAAAGCCTCCCTGCATTGAGCTCCTCAATTGTGCATCCTTCTTGCTCCGATATCACCCTTAGCAGATTCAATGACGATATCTATGCATACACAAAACCAGCCAATTTAGCTCGCGAACGTCTATTGTTTTGAACTTGTACGTTATATATGTGTCGCTACATTAACTTTCTTAAAATGATAGACTAGTTCCTCGTAGATATTAGTTTAGCAATCGGCTAGAATACCTATCATTCTTGGAAGCTAGTCTATCACTACCGAAATTAGTAGTGTATCAATTCTTGTACTTAGGGAGCTATGATTTAATAATCACAGATTTTGTATACAGAAGATTAAAGATCAATAAGAAGAACAGTACGTGGAACTAGGTAGTTAGTAGTACCGTTAGGCGACATAGAAACCTCTCGTGGGTGTCGAGGCCTGAGATTTCGACTAGACCAGCTTCCTCTCGCTGCTGCTGCCTTCTCCTTGTTGTCCATCACCACTACATCCTCTAAAGCTAAGCTTTCTTCTGTTGGGGTACAAAGTTTTCAATGGTACTGCAAAATGGGAAGTCTGCGTTTTTGTTAGCTTCTGATGCGCATGAGGATAGTTCGAGAGAGTCGGTGTGCTATAATGTGTTCTGCAGGGTTTCAGTAAGAACATGTTTTGGTGTTTCTGAGCTGAAAGTGTTTGTAGTGTCAGGAGCAAGAAGAAGAAAAGAAGAGGGTAATGAAGCTTATCGGTTTTGTTTCAAAGTTCTCGTTTGTGGTGGAAATGATAGGGTTGTGGATATTGGATTGGATCATACTGCTCAATGGGCTATGTATATTGGGCTTAGGCTACAAGTTTAATATGATATATATCTTTACGCATGATCTCTTATCAACAAGTCAGGATGGCGGAGTGGTCTAACGCGCCAGACTCAAGTTCTGGTCCTCTAACGAGGGCGTGGGTTCAAATCCCACTTCTGACAGCTATTTATGTTCTTTTTCTTGAACGGATTCGTTTATGTCAACCTGATTGTACAATCCTATTATAGCACGAGACTCACTCATTTTGTTATGCGATGTATTGTGATGTTTCATTTCTTGAAAATCTATATCCATGGCACCTGAGATCGATGAACGTAACCTCTGGATTGAATACAAGGTTCATGTACATAAACATACTATATACAAGAGCAATTTACAATCAACACTACTACAGTAGCACAAAAAAAGATAGCTAAAAAACGAACTGAGTGTGGTGTGTGTGTGTGTGTGATCTCAGTTCGGACCCCAACAGCTCAAGTACATGACAGTCCTCAGAGACTCCTCTGCTTTCTTAACCTTCTCGCTCTTCTCAGCCTCAAAAGCACCTCCCTTTGAATTAATGGTCACAGAGAACCGCCTGGTCTGTAACTTCTTAGACGAAGAAGAAGAAGAAGAAGAAGAAGAAGAAGAATCCCTGAGAGACTTGACGGCCGACGACTCGCCACTTAGCTTGGGGGCCTGGTCTTTCATCACCCTCATCCCTGCCTGGTACAACACTCTGCTCGCGCACCTCAAGCTCATGCCCAGAATTGTTTACAACCAAAACACTAAACTCAAACTTTGAAGGATAAAGAAATGTTGGTTTCTGTGTTGAAGATTCTATATATGATGAAGTTGGATTCCCAGGTTTGTAGAGAATCTGTGGGAAACAAGGGGTTGTGAAGTTTGTGACGGAGATGGATTATAGCGGACTTCGCAAGATATATGGGGTCTTGATGAATTGAAGTGTTACACGTGGCTTATTTTAATAAGGACAAGAATGCTAGGATATTTTCTTTCTGACTTTATGAGTTTGTCTAAGTTATCCGAATGATTTATTTCAAAAAGAAAAACAAAAAGGGAGTTATCCGAGTGATTTCGAAAGTAGACAGTATTCACATATTTTTCATCACGGTTGGTTTATCATCTCTTGGTTATGACACAAAATCTGATAACGTGTTAAAGAGTATGTGAATACGAGAATAAAAAATCTGAGTTTGAGATCTTTTATGTACGAGACAATAATTACCTTTAATGGGTATCCGATGTTACACGATTATTCGTTGGAATATGATATACTTCCACTATTTTTTCTCCTGTTAGCCCATATGCGGTTCCCAGTAAGATGATCAAAGCCCAAGCTCTCATGTTACTGAGGCGCCATATCCATAAGGAATTGACGATGCAATATCTAATGATAATGGATCCCAAAGAACTGTGGGACAACTTGAAGCTCCGCTTTGATTACATACATGATGTACAGTTTCCAGCGTTGCCAGCAGGATGGCAAACCATCCGCCAACTTCTATTGCATTCAACTTAGCTCAATGGTCTTCCTTGATTTCATTGCGGCTCTAATGCCCATATGCACGAAGATTGTCTTGCCAACAAAGATGCTAGAGATACCTGCAGAAGACACAAGCAGTATTTGGCTCAAGAAGCTAACTTTACTGGGGAAGATGACATTGGTGCTGAGTCTTCCGCCAATCTCACCATAGCAGATTTCATAGCTAAGAAGCAAGCTATTATTGCGCACATGGATGCTGCGGATTTTGATTAAACTCTTTTGATTAGATGTTTTTTCTCTGCTATTTTCTGTTTGACACTTGTTTAGCCACAGTTATTTTCGACTTTTCAGTCAGTTTTTATCTTATTAGACATCCTTTGATGTATTTCTCAGTTGACATTAATAAAATCTCTCCTTTATGTTCAAATGTGTTGAATGGATTGAGAATTTTATTCCCTTATGATTGGATTGAATTGCACAAAGCTAAATGCTTCATTACATGGAAAACATGTTAAATCCACATGTGTTTATGGTCCTTGAATTGATTATGGCATAAAGAATGGAAAAACATGAGAACAATTATGAAAAATCGGCGAAAATACACCAAGGCAACAAGCTACAGTGTATCGGCAGTATTGCAGTGCCCCTAAGGTGTCCCTGATGCGCGCTGTGCGCGCTGGGTAGCTGCCTGAGTCCCTAGAGGGCCCCTGCCGCAGCATGCCGAGCTCTAGTGCCGGTTGTGAGCCCTTAAGGGCCCATGTCGCAAGCTGCCGAGACCTGCCGCACGTCTGTGTCGGTAGCGCTCCCCTAGCGAGCCCGTGTCGAGCCCATGCCTGCAGCAGGGCCCCTGTTGCGCCCCAACCGCGTCCATGTGCGTCGCTGGGTGCCACTAAGCTTCGCTGAGCCCCGGCCACGCCCCTGCAGCACCCCCGTGCGTTACTGAGCGCCGACCGAGCCCCTTACAAGCCCTTGCGCGCCCCTGCTATGCCACGCCACAATACTGCGCCCCAGCGTGTCTCGCACGCAGACAGACCCTCGGCCGCGCCCTGCAGCGCTTCTGCACGGGCCTTGCCGCATTGCCGCGCGCTGCCGATCCTTGGTGAGCCCTTAGAGGGCCCTTGCCATCTGCCAGCGCTGTTAGAGCACTGCTAGAGCACAATTTAATGCTGTTGCCGAGCCTCTAGGCCAGCCACATGCTATAACTTCATGAAAGTGATTTTCATGCTGTGTAATTGCACTCAATCGGGTTCCAACTTGGTTTAAATTTCTGATTAACCTCTCTATGTTTAATTAAAGTGTTCACCTTGTCTTGATCCAAGACTAATTAATTTCACATATTTATGTAGATGTCTCGTGACGAAATTGAGTGTCTAGTTGACAGTAGGACTACCCACACTATTCTGAGGAATAGACTGTTATTTACTGACTTTGTGCCTCACGTATCCCCAGTCATAACCATGATCGGTTCCTCGCCTTTGATTCATGGCAGAGGTAATGCACAATTCTTGTTGCCAAATGACACAATAATACATGTCACTGACGTGCTCTACGCATTTAAGGCTAATCGAACCTTGCTATCATTTAGAGACATTCGTGCCAACCGATTTCACATGGAAAGTTTGAAGAGAATGGACAAGAGTTTTTGTTTACTACCTCTAATGATTACGACCGTAAACGCATCTTAGAGAAGCTCAAGAGTCAATCAAGTGGGTTGTATCTAACAATCATCAGCATTATTGAATCCTATGTTGTTTCTCACAGTTTTTGTGACTCTGACTCTTACAAACTTTGACATGACCGTTTGGGACATCTCAGACGTGACATAATGATCCAAATTCTCAAGAATTCATATGGACATCCATTTTTCCGAGCACTTAAGCGTGTTGGAACTCCTCTTTCCACCGAAATAGGTGATGTGGCCGTGCATCATGCACCTGCCATAGGCTCGGCCTCCAAGGCCATTGCCGAAACTCCAAATGCCTAAATGGCAATCTCTAATGCTCGCCGCTCATTTTGCAAAGCTTTTTCACTAGCCAAATTGACTGCAAGACCATCTTTTACTAGTGATTCTAAACAAAACATTTCATTCCTACAAAGAATCCAAGATGATATTTGTGAACCTATCAAACTAGAGTGCGAGCCATTTAGATATTTTATGGTTTTGGTTGATACATCAACGCGTTGGTCACACGTTGTTTTGCTATCCAAAAGAAATGCTATATTTGCTAAACTCCTAGCTCAAATTATTAAGCTCCGAGCTTACCACCCTGATCATCTAATCAAGTCTATTCGATTGGACAATGCTGGAGAGTTTACGTCTAAGTCTTTTGACAACTATTGCATGTCTATCAAGATTGAAGTAGAACATTCCGTACCCCATGTGCATTCACAAAACAGTCTTGCAGAAGCTACAATTAAAGGCTTACAATTGATTGCACGGGCCTTGGTGATGCGCATCAACCTGCCTGTTTCTCCCTGGGGTTATGCAATTTTGCATGCAGTTGCATTTATTTGTTTTAGACTCACTGCAACCCAACCATTTAGTGTGTACCACTTGGTAACTGGATATGAGCCTAACATTTCACACTTAAGCATATTTGGTTGATCGGTTTATGTGGTTATTACGCCTCCGCTGCGTACTAAGATGAGTCCTCAAACACGATTAGATATTTATGTTGGTTATTGACATCATACGATTGTCCGCTATTTATAACATTTGACATGAGATCTATTTACTGCGAAATTCATAGATTGTCGTTTTGACGAGATATTCTTCCCGCCGTTAGGGGGAGACATGACCGTTTCTGTTTCAATTGAACGTCGAGAATTAACGTGGTCTGACCCCACTATGTCTAGTTATGATTGTTTACGCCCAAATTAATATTTTACTGGACAGTAAATGTCTATATGAATATTAATTAATTTCTTGATCCATGTCATACCGGCGAGCCCAAGTTTCTTTAAGTTTACAAATAGTGGCCCGCCAGCAAGACCACGCGAGATGAATTACAAAGCTCGCGCGCGGAGTAAGGAACTCGCGCGCAGAATGCATTCACAAGGAATTATTTATGGACATTTCGCTTAGACGAGGCGGAATATATTAAGGCGAGCTGGCGAACTAGCTCTCTAGTCCGCATGAAAGACTTCGCGAGGAAGCCACATGAGGAGTCCGCGCGTACTACATTAATCGTTGAAAACTTTTACCAGTCTTTGACATGTTTCTAGCCAATCTATGTGGCCCTTTTAATATAAGAAGCTCTACTAAAGCCCGCAAGCTAGAAAGGCCCGCGAGATGATTTTAGTTAGCGATCCGCGCAAGATTAGTTTTCTACATAAATTGTAATACCCCGCGGGATAAGATTGCTCCTAATTCCAATTCACATTTCAAATGCCTCTCCGCCTCTCTCCCTTCGCCGCCAAGACCGCCAGGCACTACCGAGAGCTCGAGGTCGCCATTGACGTCGTCGAAGCCGCTTCCAAGCTCTGCGTCGAGGTCCAAACGGCGCTACAGTCCAGCGCCACCGGGATTCTCGAGAAGAACGACCAGACTCCGGTCACCGTCGCCGATTTCAGCGTCCAGGCGCTCATCAGTTTAGGTAAAAAAAATTGTTGATTAGTCCTTGGTTTTGAATCTATTTACGATTTTTAACCGGTCTGATTTTGAATCGGTGGAAAACAAACAGAGCTCAGGAGACGATTCCCGTCGATTCCGATGGTGGCGGAGGAGGACTCGGCGTCGGTGCGGACGAGTAATCTGGTGGAGCCGGTGGTGAATTTGGTGGTGGAAAAGGCCGGCGCCGGAGAAGAGCCGTTGACGGTGGAGGATGTGTTGGAGGCGATTGATAGAGGCGGACCGGAGGCTTTTACTTTCGGAGCTCAACCGGCGACGTATTGGGTAAAAAAAATTACCTGCTTGGGGACTTGGAAGTAAAAATTACAAAGATTTAACTTAGCTTGTGGTAATAGATCATGCTTTCTTCTGTAGTTTTGGTTGTGATGATAGTTTTTTTTTTTTTTTTTTTTACTGAAATGTGAAACACAATCTGCAGTTACTGGATCCAATTGATGGCACAAGAGGATTTGTGATGGGAAACAAGGCCTTGTTTGTGGTATGTCTTGCTAGCTGTTAAAACATTGCTTTCGGATTTCGCCTGTGAATTTATTGTCTAATATGAGAGTGATTTGGATGGATTAATGGAGCGAAAATCATACAAATTAGGTGACAAGTTGACACTGAGATTATACTCTTCAAAAGTTTGTGTTTCCAACTTTTTGGTGTTACTGAGGATATGAATTAGATCAATTAGGATGTAGGAAAAAAATGAAAATGGAGTGATTTATGTAATTAGGATGTAGGAAAAAAATGAAAATGGAGTGATTTATGTTCAAGTGATGAATCTAAACTCAAAGTAGGATTCTGAGACATTTTAACAACTAATCTGCTTTTATTTATGTTTCTACATGTCTCGTCCCGAGGAGGGGCGAGGTAGAATCCTTTGGTCCTGCACTCGAAACCTGCACAAGTAATAGCGTCAGGAAGTCGGGACTGGGGTGGCCCAGTCTTCGACTCTCCGATGCTTAAGTTAGCTTTGGGCTACTACCGTGTACGGGAGTGCTGGAAGAGAATTGTGTGTCTACCTTTTATAGGAGTTTATGCCTGTTTTATAAGCCAAGGTTAGACATTGTGGCCTCAGTCTCTGATGTGAGACTATTTGTTAACCTTTATAATGTCTCCCATTTTGGGGGTGTTTTGCTGCTAGAGTGATTTTGGCAAGTGGGTTGTTATCGGCCCTTCACTCTTTGGATATCCGTGAAAGGCTCACCAGAGCTATCTCGCCTGGAATGATCTTCGGTGACCGGGTACTTACGTCTTATTCTCGGCTCAGCCAAGTATTTTGGCTATGTACTAACAATTTCGAAAGAATGAAAGATGATTAAGTGTAATAGTTAGTGATCAGAAAAGGAGTTCCGGTGGTATTATACCTTTCATCTTGTATTTAGTATAGGGGAATCAGAGGTAAGCTCAGCAGTTTCAAATGCAATGTAGTAATTAGAGTATGTGTAGCTATATAAATGTTTCAAGCTATACTCTTTAAAGGAAATTCCTAGCCCTTTTACTGCAATACTCATAATCAGACGGGTTTCTACTTCTTACAATGAACACAATTTTAAGGAAAGACCAAAATTTACAGGTAGGTTTGGCTCTTGTAGTTGATGGGGAGATTGTATCAGGTGTCATGGGCTGTCCGCACTGGCAGGAATCAAACAAATGTATCTCTGGAGTCCAGGAAGAGAAGAGCATTCCATTTGGATCAGGGCTTCTTATGGTCTCACATATTGGTTGTGGCACATGGACAAGAAGTTTATCGTCTGTGATAAATGGCACACCCAAGACTTCTTACTCATGGACTCGTTGCTTTGTTGATGACTGTTCTATAATGCCTGAGGCTCGCTTTTGTATCACAGAGAGTGAAGCATGGGAGGCATTGCCACCGGCAGCTTTATTTACCTCAACAACTAAGGCTGAGAGTGTTGGTCAAGATCAAGTACTCGTTTTGAAACCGTGTTGTGGAAGGTTTGTTCTTTTCTACTTGATTGCTTCTTCAAACACAGGATTGCTAAGATACTTTTGATAATTTTAACGATAATCAAGCATTGTATGTAAGTAGAAATAATCTACTCTGTGACCATACATCTGTGTTTCAAAATGGTTCAGTGGCCACTGATTGCATATTATTGACGTCAAGATGGCTTTCAAACTTAAGTTTACATTCCAGATATTTGTTGTTAGTGTCGATTTTCCATTGTACATGTAGCTGACTTATTAGAATTAAGTTAAGGGTCCCTATTTCTGAAATTCCAAGATTCATTACAAATTACTTGTCCCTTGTTTAATGCCAAATCTAACAACATGAAAATCACCCTCTATGCAGTAGTTTATGCAAGTATTTATTGGTGGCTTCAGGTAGGGGTTCTGTTTTCATTCAGCGACAGAAAGATAAGGTTAGCAATGTATTGATTTCTCCTCCAGTTGTCAGTGAATTATAGAAATTTAGGAATTACATAGTCATAACTCACTTCAACTTAACACAATGTAGGCTTGGGATCACGCTGTTGGTATTATATGCGTACTTGAAGCAGGAGGAACGGTATGTTCTTCTATGGCTCTTTCTGTAGTGTTGACTATTGAGTAATGTATTCATTTTAGAGCATTGAGTAATAATACTTGATCTAAAATATAGAGGTAAGCTACCGTGTAAGAGTATTAAAATTGAAATGAGGTAAACTGGCGAGAGCTTAGACCCAAAAACGAAAATTGAATGTTTCGATAATAAAGCATGTCCTACTTTTAAATGGATATGAATATGCAGGCTGTAAGTTATGAAGTTATCATATGTTGGCTTCTGTTTACATTTATACAAGGATTGCATAAGCATTTATAAAATTTGTGATGATTCAAAACACATGAGTTGGTACTTATATCTGGTGAAATTTTCTCCATCTAAAAGAGATCATACTGTTTAATCAGGCAACTGACTGGGAAGGAAATCAAGTTGATCTTGCAGCAGATGAAGTCGGACGTAGGACTATATACCCTCATTGTGGTTTCCTTGTGAGTAATGGCAAGATACATAACCAGCTTCTGGAACTGATATCTTTCACTTCATCAACAGTTTCAGCTTGCCGTATATAATACGTGTATGATTCTTCATTCATTTTTTCGACACATGATTTTAATAATCTTGGATAGGAGGTAAATAACATTTACTTCAGCTATCATCAGATTATGAATTCCAATAACATTTACTTCAGTGATCATCACATTATGAATTAGTTGGATTTCATATGTATCATGGTGATTCATCTTCACAACAGTCTTAATTGCCATCATACATGTTCTTCTCCAACTACCAGATCTCACTAGAAGGGAAACCAAATCCTTTACATGTCATTGCCTCAATCAAACTTTCTATTAGTAGTGAATTTGATTTCATCTAGTAGGGTTTTGTGGAAACAGTCCTTTCTGATACTTGGTCTATGGGGATTGGGGCAGCTGGTGCATTATCTCACCCAGTAGAAACACACATTTTAAGTTCTTCATCATTGTGGTTCTACAGTACATCAACAGAGGAAGGAGTTTAGTGAGCAAAACAGGCCATCAATTTAGAACTTGTCACTGTCCCTCCTTTGAGATTGAACTCAAGCCCCCAATACTCTATCCGACGTGTCGAGACGCCATTGGTCCAGATCATACAAGTCAACCCAAGAAAAAAACATATGGCTATTTTTGAGCATATGGGAGATCAAACCACTGTGCTCATGACACGTTCTTGCTCTCGTGAATGATGTTTCATCCTATCACAATTCAAACCCATTTCCAGAGACATCCATGGAAACCCCATACGTGTCCCCAGATTGCTTGCGTCCCAAACAAAACGAGAACCCCTTCGTACAGAAAACACCTTCAAATATGTATATGAATTCCAAGGCTTCGAATCCCTTCGATCACTATGTATTTTAACAATTCGAAATCTTATGGTCTACGTCCCGATAAAGAAATTGGACCATGCAAATAAAGAAAACCAGAGCCAGAAAATATTGCATATCAAATATATGATGCTGCTTCTATAATCACATTGCTGGTTCTAATTCTATAATAGTGATAGCGAAGGCTTTGGATCCCGTATCTCATAATACTCTAATTTACTTGGAACTTTGGCGACCAAATTAGTATTAACAAATGTTGTAGAAAATACATGATCATTATTCAAGGTTTGATGTGCAACAATTTTTAGATTATCTACCTGAATTGTGTGTATTTTAGGACAGTCAACAAGACCACGTATGTTGCTCTAGCTAGCTAGTTTCGGATACATGTATGTAGAAGCAACTAATTACCGTTTTTAGTATGAGATGTGAGCTTTGGTATATAGTATTGGTAAATGATGATTCATTAGTAGTACGTAATCCCTATAATAAGCAATCTTTGATTTCTTGGTTAATTAGTTGGGTACATGTCTCCTTGATACCAAGCATGGAGACAATTAGGCTACGATTACGGTCATATACGTTAATCATAGAATACCAAATACAGTAAATACTCTTCCCCCTCATACCACTACCAGAAATTTCAACTTGGGCGACGAAAAAAAATCGTCACCCTGTTAAAAAATTTCGTCACCTAAGTACTTAGGCGACGACATGTCGTCGGCCAAGACGTCGTCGCCAGAAGTGCGTCGGCCAAGAACTTGGGCGACGAAAACTCTGTACATCGTCGCCTAAGAGTACATCTTAGGCGACGATACGAATTTCGTCGCCTAAAATATACTTCTCGTCGCCCAAAAATATTCGTCGCCCAAGATTTAACACCTTGGCTGACGAAACATTTTTTCGTCGCTTAAGATGTTATAACCTGGGGCGACGAAACTGAATATTTCGTCACCTAAGATCACTACATCTTAGGCGACGATAATTTTTTTTCGTCGTCTTATATGGTAAGTCCTTGACCGACGATTTAGCAATTTTGTCGCCTAAGATATATTTAAATTTTTTTACTTTTTATAGATGATATTTATCCTTTATTTTTTTTCTTTTTTTTGATATTGAAATTAAGATATTGTATGATCATTTTGAATTGAATCATACATTTCAAACCACAACACATCCTATTTACAAGTACCATATCCTTTGCGTTATTCATTGTTAAACACATTACATAAACACAATCTTGAATCATTTTGATTACACCGATACAATCTTGAATCATTACATAAACACATTACATAAACACATTGTTTCTCAAAGATACAATCTTGTTTGAATCAAATCAAAGATGCAAACTTTCTTTGAATCAAATCAAGGGGCTTTTAACCTGCAAACAAAAATAGAAACAGATTGAGAGCGAAATGGATTCGGCGTCGGATCGGGGAAGCGGAGTCGATCGAGAGACAGAGGATCACCGTTCAGAAACAGAAAAGCAGAGAGAGAGAGAGAGATCGGAAATATTGGGTGTTGGTTCCGAATTTCTGCCTTTTATAATGGCGTTCTTGGGCGACGATTCTATAAAAATCGTCGCCCTGTTTTTTGAAAATCGTCGGCCAAGATAATCTTGGGCGACGATTTTCGAAGTCATCGCCTAAGATACTCTACTTGGGCGACGATTTTCTTCACTATAAATCTCGTCGCCCAAGATAAAGAAAATCGTCGGCCTAAGAGTTATCTTGGCCGACGATTTTTGAAGTCGTCGCCTAATATACTATACTTGGGCGATGATGTTCTTCACTATAAATCTCATCGCCCAAGATAAAGAAAATCGTCGGCCAAGAGTTCTATCATAAAATTCAGAATATCGTGAGTTTGGTGATCGGAGAAGAGGAACTGAAAACCGACCGTCAGATATGACCAGCATAACAAATTACGTGGGTGGGAAAAATTCAGCTCCATCGGACAACGACAAGGGCTCGATCCGTCCGGTCAATCGGCGCGGTCAAACCCCTAAACGGACGGAAACGGCTATTCGACCCTCCAAATCACGTAATCTGGCCGGACTTTCAACTGAGAATAGTTTCCAATCGACGAGACGCTTACGGGGCTATAAAAATTTGGTAAAAAAATAAAACCCGGGATAGGGCTACCACTAGGTAGAAATAAGAGAAATTCGTTGACCGGAACAACCGGCACCGAAATTTTACCGAAATATCTTCATTTTTCACGGGTTGACGTATTTCACCGTTCCGGTCATATCTTATTTCACGACTTTTTTGCGTTTGAGGCCTCTACGTATACGTTGTCTTCAAAACGAAACTTAAACTCAACACTTGTATAAAAAAGTTATACAACATTAGTACATATATCGTGAGTTTGGTGATCGGAGAAGACGAACTGAAAACCTACCGTCAGATATGACTAGTATAACTAATTACGTGGGTGGGAAAAAATTCAGCTCCATCGGACAACGATAAGGGCTCGATCCGTCCGGTCAATCGGCGCGGTCAAACCCCTAAACGGACGGAAACGGCTATTCGACCCTCCAAATCACGTAATCTGGCCGGACCTTCAACTGAGAATAGTTTACAATCGACAAGAAGCTTACGGGGCTATAAAAATTTAGTAAGAAATAAATACCCGGGATAGGGCTACCACTAGGTATAAATAAGAGAATTTCGTTGACCGGAACAACCGGCACCGAAATTTTACCGGAATATCTTCATTTTTCACGGGTTGACGTATTTCACTGTTCCGGTCATATCTTATTTCACGACTTTTTTGCGTTTGAGGCCTCTACGTATACGTTGTCTTCAAAACGAAACTTAAACTTAACACTTATATAAAAAAGTTATACAACATTAGTACATATAACGTGAGTTTGGTGATCGGAGAAGAGGAACTGAAAACCGACCGTCAGATATGACCAGCATAACGAATTACGTAGGTGGGCAAAAATTCAGCTCCATCTGACAAAGATAAGGGCTCGATCCGTCCGGTCAATCGGCGCGGTCAAACCCCTAAACGGACGGAAACGGCTATTCGACCCTCCAAATCACGTAATCTGGCCGGACCTTCAACTGAGAATAGTTTCCAATCGACGAGACGCTGACGGGGCTATAAAAATAAAAAACATTACCTTACAATTTAAATGTGCTTTATTTATTTTATTTATTCGAATTATCTTGGCCGACGAAATTAGGGTAATTCGTCGGCCAAGATAATACTTGGGCGACGATATTTGTTAAATTCGTCGCCCAAGAGTAAAAATAAAAAATCATGTACAATGAAATTTAAATGTGTTTTATTTTATTTTAATTATTCGGATTACTCTTGGCCGACGAAATTCTTTTATTTCGTCGGCCAAGTAAAAATAAAAAAATAAAATACTTAGGCGACGATATATTTGAGTTTCGTCGCCTAAGGATTAAAAAACTTAGGCGACGATATAAATATCTTAGGCGACGAAATATTTTTTCGTCGCCCTAGTTTCTATATTAGGCGACGAAATTTAGCCTTAGGTGACGATTTTATTTTCGTCGCCTAAAGTTGAACTTTAGGCGACGATTTGTTTTCCTTGGCCGACGATTTTTTTTTCGTCGCCTAAGTTTTCTCTTAGGCGACGAAAAAAAAAATCGTCGCCCGGTTTTTTTTGTTTCGTCGCCCAAGACTCATTTTCTGGTAGTGTACTTCTACACATGAGATCGCAAATAATTGGCCGTACGTATTTTGGTGTCTAACTCGTACGTATTTTTTGTGAGTTTATAATCCTAGCATGTACGTATCTAACACCGAGAGTGGTGAGGTATCGAATCTAATATGCGAATAGGAAAAAAAATTAAACGAATAAAAACAAAAACACACACTCTAGGCTCTAGCTACATCGATCACTATGTACGTATGTACTTGTATATGAACATATTAATGTGAATCTAGCTTGAGGTTTTGATCAATATTTTGAAACAATGATATTCTAGAACCAAATTAAGGGGTAAGAAGGGCATGCAAGCAAATGAATGGAATTGGGTGAAAATTGTAAGCTGTTCCTTAAAAGATTAAGGTGAAGATCTTAATTAGTGGATGATTAAAATAAGATTTGACCGTACATAATTTATCCTAGTTTATAAGCTTTTGTGTAGAAAGGTGAACGAGACAATTTTTATGTCAATGCCAATGAACAGTGTTCCAACATGAAAACGAAGTTGACTTCAAATAATTAACTACTAATGAACCATATTAGTGGATTTGTGGTCCTTAATCTGAAAATAAATCACATATAAATTGTGGGGGCAACTTCAATAAGTTCACACTGCATATGATCATGTAATGAAACACCTTTGCAAATCAAACATTTTGTATGATTGTCTAAACCTGATTGGGCTAATTGTTTGTTTAATTTGACTTAATGATCGAATACTACAAACATATGGCAATTAGAGAAAGTTTAAGTTAACCCTCAACGCAGATTCAGAGCATAAACTCATTTAACATTTCCATAATTAAACTCCATTAGTACGATGTCAGTGAGCCGTGGCTTGGTTGGTTAAGGTGTTTAACTGACAACTTTGAAGTCATGGGTTCAAACTTCATTGACATATGTAGGGTGTGTGAGTTATTAATAAAAAAAGTTTTTTTAAAAAAAAAAAAAACTCCATTAGTACGATTAATTAAGAATGTGAGTGAACTAGAAGAGGAAAGATGAAATAAAATAGATCAAACAGCCTTTGCCTTGGTTAGGAAAGACTTTATAAGATTGTGCAGAGATATTGTGAGACGTCAGATTTCCTGAAGTGGCGAGATGGTGATCCTCAGATGTTTAAGTTTAGGGCATCAGGATCAGCCAGGTGCTTGCTCTTAAATGGTGGATTAACTCTCTTTCTGAGATTAGGGTTTTGCTTGGGGGCACGTAATAGCTAGGTCAAGCTCAATTTGACGTGATTAAGTTAATTAAACTAATAAGCTGATTTAAATACCCTATAAGAACTTAGCGGAAACAATAGAGAGGTTCGTAAAATGGAGATCGTCATCCATGCAATGCAATGCAAATTGTTTATTTTCCGGTAGCTAAATCAATCTTGCTTTCTTTGTTGGATATAGTTGGAGGAGTAACAGATCGACATCATGCACCATGTACGTACGTGAGCTATGTATGTGATTTAAGGTCGGCTTCGTTGTGATGAGCTAGCTAGTCGAACACAGAAAGTTATATATTATAAATTATCATATACGTGAAGAAGAATAAGAAGAAGTGGTTAGTAATTGTTAATTGGAGAAAGTTTATAACAATTTCATTGACCTTTGCTAATCGCCAAACTTATGAGAACCCTTATTAATTCTCAGGCTGACGAATCAAATAATTTGAATAATTTAATGTTGTTCTTCAGGAAGATACCAATTGCCAACAATGATAGTTAAGCTAGAAAAACTGTTGTGGGATCAAGAGGTACGTACTAAGAATATAAATTGTCAGGTTAGAGTTCTTTAAGCTAATTCTATGTTTGTTTTTGTCTTATGGCTTTGTCCATTGGCTGAAAGTAATGCTAAATAAGCAGCTCGAGGTTTCTCTGCCATAGGTAACTAGAGCGAGGGGATCGAAGAGAGAACTGAGAAAGATTGGATAATTAGTCATTTTCTTTTCACTAATTACGACTGTTATTAGTCTCTGTAAATCTGAGTCTGACGTGCTTAGGATCAGCTAGCCATACACAATTGCTCAATCAATTTCGATGAAGTAAGTCAATATTGAAGTTGAGATTCTTGACGTTTCGCCATTTGAGTGATTTGACAGCAAATTTGAGTGTCTAATTGTGTCTGAGAGTGAGTGTGGAAGAAATCATCGAAGAAGACAAGCATGGTTTCTTCAGTAATATCGATCAATCATTCATAAAGTCAAAATTGTTTTTTGTTTGCTGTACGTTGTAGGCCGGGTAAAATCAGACTTTAAAAACCAAGTGTGCGCTATGAACGATGCTCTATTATATGCATGTTTTCTTTTAAATGGTAACCTTCAGAAAAAATATGAAAACGGGGATGCGGAGATATATAATCAATATGTTTTCTATTATATGCTCTATCATATATACAGTGTCATAGTACTATATAATCAATATGATTATGTAATACTTCAAGCTAGAGTACTTGACAGTATTCAAATTAAAATGTGAGCTATTTCTTTGTTTCTAAGTCCTGGAAAGTTTGGCTTCCTCTGTTGTGCTAATAATGCAATGCAACATGCATGTGTACTTCGGCTAGCTTTCTTATATGGTCAAATAGGGCGCCTCAGGAGTAAGGCGAGGCGTGGCCTGACCATTTCGATAACTGGAACTCTTGTTTAAATTACTCTGTTATATAAATTATTCATATATGCTCATATATGAAGATTATATATGTTTCAGAGTCTATAAAAATATGGTCTACAAATTAACAATTCGAATATAAGAAACAAATATGGAAGTGATGAAATGAATAAACATCTTCACTTGAAACTTGAAAGTGAAAGATCCTCCATTTTATTTATTTTTGACCAAATGTATATGTTAGGCCATGCCATGGCCATAGCCTTCTTCTTCTTCTTCTTCTTTTTTTGGATCATAAATGCTCCAATATTTCGGCACACACCGAACTCCATTATTGCTATCTCATCCACATCTTGCCCTTTATATTGTCCTGTTGTAATATTGGTCAATTTAACAAAAGATGAAAATTGTCCAAATTTTATCTGCAGTTTCAACATTTTGAATCTGAATCATCGGAAACCCCATTTTTGATTAAACCTAGCTAGTTAGCAAGCTTGCAGCTATGGCTTGATTATGATGTAGCAGAAGCCTTGCAGTGATATATCCAGATCGAGCTGGAAACGCCGTGAAAGTGAAGTTGCAGCAAGGACTGGCCAGCTCTCAGAGGAGGCACGTGGCACAATCACAACGTTGATGACAGCTAATATGAATCCGGGAAGGCAAGCTACCTAGGGTGACATAACCTCGCCGGAAAACGATAACCTAAGAATTAACAACCAAGAAATAATAGGTATGCATGGCCGTGGTTAAAGGATTTTTGGGTAGGTTCAAATAATTGCAATAATCACAGAGAGACAGAGAGAGAGAGCGGGACTAATAGGACTTGGATACTTGATGATGACGATAATAAAATTTCCTCAAAGCAGAAGGGACACGTACCCACTTTGATCTGGAGGACGGCACCGAATACGTTTGACCCTTCTCCTTTCTACTTTCACCGCTTGCTTATATATACACCTCCGTTTTCCTTACGGACCCTACATCCTCTTCTCATTTCTCTCTTCCAGGCTCTGAAACTTAGATCAAGCTTTCTCAGCATATCAGTACACTAACAGTGTTATTCACAATGGGAAGAGCACCGTGTTGTGACAAAAACGGCCTGAAAAAAGGTCCCTGGACGCCGGAGGAGGATCAGCAGCTCGTTGATTATATTCAGAAACACGGTTATGGCAACTGGAGGACGCTTCCAATGAATGCAGGTGTGTATTTCATACTTCAACTTTCTTCCCTTAGTTGAGTATGAATATTGTGCATGGTTGAATTTGCGCTAATTAATCAAATTGATTTTTTTTTATAGGACTGCAAAGATGTGGAAAGAGTTGCCGTCTCCGATGGACCAACTATCTGAGGCCTGATATCAAACGAGGAAGATTTTCTTTTGAAGAGGAGGAGACAATTGTTCAACTGCATAGCATTTTGGGCAACAAGTAAGCCTAGCTAGCGACTCTCTTTGATTGATTTCCCATGTTACACTTTGCATGATTAAATTTTTTGAATCTAATCTAATTAAATTTATGTATAGGTGGTCTGCTATTGCTGCCCGTTTGCCTGGAAGAACCGACAATGAAATCAAGAACTACTGGAACACCCACATTAGGAAGAGGCTTCTCCGAATGGGAATCGATCCGGTTACTCACAGTCCTCGGCTTGATCTGCTTGACTTCTCTTCCATCCTATACAACCCTTCTCATCATCACCAGAACTTTTCAAGGTTGCTTGGTATGCAACAGATGGGACTCAACCCAGAGCTACTAAGGCTAGCTACTTCTCTCCTATCATCTCATAGAGAAAGAAACTCAAACTTCTTCATTCAAAATGACCACCAGCAGCAGCAGCAGCTTTGCAGTCCCCAAAATGATCAAATCCCAGTACATCTAGTCCAATCTAGCCAGCTTCAAGAACCCTTTCAAGAAAACGCTCCAGTTTGCACCACATTGGACACTAGTGCCATTCCATTTCCTCTTGAAGCACAGCCATCGACCATCACTGGTTTCAGTTCCCAAAATTGTCAAATAAGTGAGTGGCAAAGTAATGGCGAGGTCCCTTCCAATTTTACTGAAAGCCAATATGTTCAATTACCAAGCTTGACATATTATGACGGGTCGTCGGATAATCAGATTATCAGTGATATTTCACCGGAAACTTCGAATTTGTACTCCTACAACAGCAACAACCAGAACTTCAACTTCACTTCGGTGTTTTCGACGCCTTCCTCGAGCCCGACGCCGTTGAACTCAAACTCGACGACATATTTTAACAGCGGCACAGAGGATGAACGTGAGAGCTACTGTAGCAACATGTTGAAGTTCGACATTCCAGACATTTTTGATGATTTCATTCGTGTGTAATTAATTAATCTCAGGATCAAACCGATCCTAATTGATGAAGCATTCTCTCGCAGTTCATACGTGTAAAATTTAGCAAATAATTACTAGCTTTGTGTAATTTTCTTAATCTTACTGTATTGGGAAGCAAGATCTTGCTCCTTGTTTTTTAATTAACGAAAGTTTCCATAATTGATCTTCACCGTACCCTTAATTTAATATTCGTTTTACTTAATTAGTATATCCTGCTAGCACTTTTAAGAAACAAAAATATTATCAAATTAATAAAAACTTTATTAATAAGTCTGTGATAAGAACGTACTACTTTCATCGAGTTCATGTCAATGCTTATGATCTTAATTATATATAACCCTCATACAATATTATTCACTACAATAATTTGCATGGCACCGCAATAATATGAACATGAAATTATTACAATAATAGTTGGCACCTCACAAGAAGCATAACATTATAATAAATCTGTCGCAGTATTTTTTTTTTTTTTTGTCCTCTGTTCATATAGTGGAAACACATATATATAGTATATAAATCCATAAAAGGAAAGAACAAATCCAAGTGAAATTATATTCTAGAAGCATATATATAAGAAGGCTCAAAATTGGTGAGATCGATCGAGCTTGAGTAAGGAGCAGCACTCTGCTTCATAGATCCCGACATCGCGTCGGAGGCTCCGGCGAAAGTGCCGGAGGGGTTCGCCGGAGGACGTGGGAGGGACACCTGTCCGGGCCACCTGTATAGCTACGCGGTCGTTTTCACGTACTAAAAAAAGTAATGATTTTGTGTCATGGCGTGCTTCTTGTGCCGGAGCTGGGGTTTTGTCTCTTTTAATTTACGATTTGCTAAATTAGGGAAGACCTTGGATATTTATTGCGTCAGCATCTGGGACACGTGTTGGCAATAATGCAGGAGGGTGGGGTCCAGTACGGTGTAGGACGTGACCGGTTGACCCGGTTAGGTTAGGGTTCTTATCCAGTCGGAGCTTTACAAGTTAGAAGTGAGATTGGATCGCGCTGTTTATGTTTCTGGGTGATGACAGTGAGCTTAATTAAGTAGGCAGATACTGTTCTTTTTCTTCTTCTTCTTCTAGCTATTTGACTTGAACAGTGTTTTGGATGCAAGTTTCCTGCGTTGTGGAAGAAGCAGATTTGATAGTTAGGTTTTAATATTTGGACTCATTAGCTAGCTTTTCAGATGTCGAATGCCTCCACGATGGTGTAATGTTTGATGACATATTTGACGCACATTCGCTTGATAAATCTGGTTACTGTAAGTTTCTTCTTATTTCATTTCTCTCGACTTTATGATTGTACGTAGTTCTATAGCTAGAATATATTCGTGAAACTTGATAGTCGTTAAAGCTTACGCATGTTCTAATAATACGATATCAACTCAAGCTATACATGGGAACTAAAGTCATGCTGCTCTTAAGGTTTGATGCAAACATTTAGGCATAAATTCATGATATTTACTTCTTGTCAACATATAGATCGGTGAGACCATTGTGTTTTTTTTTTCTTTCCATTCCGATGTTGGATGTGGAACTTTAAAGTCTAAATTGACGATACAAATACGATTTATATTCTCCCCATGCGATGCCTAAATGGATCAGCTGTAGATGGACAGCTCACGGCCACCCCCATGATCATTCAGTTTTGACTTCAAATCCAAGCTTCGAAGCTTGGATGGCTTGGACCTAAAACGAATGAGGTCATCAGTTAACAAGAAAACGCATTGCTGTATCTGTTAGGCGGGTTCCCTATGCCAGATTCCTGCTTCACACTGCTGATCATCAGCCACTCCTGTCCTTATTCTGCAGTGTTTATGTAAATTTGTGGAGCTCTACTGGAATGAGTTCTCCACACCTACACGTCTCTAAATCAACCTTTTGCCGATTTCCTTGCACATATTGAACTCGTGCTCATATAGACATGAAAATGTTTTGCTCTGTCTCCATTTGTTCTTAGTCAATTCGCATTTTGTTCGATACACAGATCTAGTTGTGTACCATATTGAAACAGCGCGGGATTCTCCAACAAGTTCCTCTTCAAGATTACACGAAGGATTCGATTCCCATTCATATACGAAAACCTGTGATAGTTAAGTTTTCATTTCAACGAAATTCCCATCTTGATCGATCCCTACGATAAGCGTGTTTGGTTAACCTAAGCTTGATAAGTTTTTATTCTTGTTCAACAATACAGAACCACAAATCTTCCTTATCATCAGAAACTTATTGTTTTCATTATTATGGTTAAGAGGTTAACCATTCATGTACGAAACGTGCGTCCTATAAATCAATCATTTGCATGCCATAATTATGTCATTTATGGTCGAATAATTCAACTTAACTTGGAAATTAGACCAAGCTTGCTAGCTAGCTAATTAAGAACTGCCATCAATACGTTTCAAGATAATTTCTATTTCTTCTACTCACCGATTAGAAGCTCCATCGCCATCCATCTCAATGATGATTACTTAGCATCAAGGTCAAAACCTTCATGCATGTAAGCCATACGTCATTTATACGTCAAAGGTTACATATGTATGAGGCCTAAATTCTTGACACTTGTCTAGAAGACATACGTATATACGTCTTCTATACATCAATTGTTCACGATAAATCAAAAATCCTAAAGTGAAACTTATGTTCAACTTTGGTGGAATGAGTTTGAATCAGATAGAGGAAATGGAGCTTCAAGCTTAATCAGATTTTTTGCTCTATCATTGACAAGTTTACAATTGGGAACACAACGATAATAACGCTTCGTCTGTATATGTATATGCCAACGTTTTCGTTTCCCATGTCATGTATACGTGCCTGCTTCTGTATAGGCAAAAGTTATATCATGTAAAGCATTTGGATCGAGCTCATTGACGAGTCTAAAAATCAGACAATTTCGTGGTATAAAGGGTACGGCTGGTTTTGCACTTGCACCGACCAGAACTCAAGGACAGAGACCCTTTCAAATATATATACAAGTTCTTTCAGTATCGCCATCTAGATCCTCCATATCATTTTCTCTCTCGACCGCCCAAAGAAAAAGCTCTTCAAACGTTTTGAATAAGTAAACTCTTAAAGCGGATTTGTGTCTTTGAGCGCCTGAGTTTTCTTTTCCATAGTTCTTAACTTTCTTGCATCCCTTTCCCTTTTGCATGTTTCTTGCTGTAGTTGAGATGACAATGCGCGCACTAACTCTATCATTGAGAAAAATTGAAGAAAAATGAAAAAATGATGAGGAATTAGCCAACTGGGCTCGTGATACTTTTCGTCGAGGGGAGACGGAATGGTGTTTTGTAGGCTTGCTCATATATGTGGATGAAGCTAGAGACAGAAAAAGGCTTTTGTTGCGCTAGCTTAGACAAGCATTTTATGTGTGAGGGTAAGAGAGTAGCAGTGACACATTTCTTTCGAAGGTGTGAATGGAAACCAATAGATTGATGTTTGTAGATCGATATCTGAGAAAATTGAAGGGTTTAATTAGCAAAGATGCAGCCCAGCTATATAACAATATGTATTAATTGGACTGCTCAAAACTAAAATATATATTGCTGCCAAGTTTTATATGTATATATAGATGGATCACTGTTGTAGAAATCAAAGGATCATCTTCAGTCGATATACTTGAATGTGTTCAATTGACATTTGACAGTGTTGTTTAGCGACGTATAATCGATGCATCTCTTCATTTTCTTGAGATACTGCGATGCATGAATAAGTGAAATATATATCGATATCAAACTTTCTTCTTTAGCATGCATGTTCTTTCTTTGATTTCTAAGAGTTGGTGAATGGAGCATCAATTCGTCTTGTCAAAATCCAATTAATGTTCCTTAGACAATAACTATTTCAGTCAAAGAAACTATTAAGATTTACATCAAAATACCAAAACAATGATCGAATACGTCTAGTTTAACGTACATAAATTACTTGAAAACTATATTCATAATTACAATCTTACACAAAACTCGATCTAAATTTATGTTACATATGCCCGTAAATTCTTTCAAAACATAGTCTCCTTATAACCTATAGCAAATTCTGGAGGCCATGAGCCAAACACGCTCACAACCTTCCCAATCCCATCTTTACCTCTCCTACAAGGCAAAACCAGTTCTAGAATTTTCTTTTTTTGGAGGAAAAGTAAAGAAAAAAGAGAAAATGCCCTAATGCACAAATTTCTTTAAAGTAAAACCCAATTCAATGAAAAAAATTTTCTATAGCCCATTCCAATGAAACTTAATAAAAAGGCGATTATGCCCATAAACTTATAAACACTCTCTCACCCTCGATCACTCTCTCCCGTCCTCTCTCATTCTCATCCTCTCATTCTCATACTCTCTCATCTTTCAAATCTCTCTCTCTCTCTCTCTCTCTTCTCCGGCCGAGTCGACTCAACGAGTCACAATGTTCTTCCTCTGAATCCACTCAGTGGACACCAACCACCCTGTCAACCTCGAAGACGCCGAGTTCACCACCATTTCCTCTGCCGTGCAATCAAACCTGCTTTGGGTGCCCAGAGCAATTTTTTGGTTTGGGCTTGGGTCCTTGACAACGGGCTGGAGGTTTGGATGCCCTTATGGGCCTCACAGTAATGTTTCAACGTTTTATTAGGGGTTAGTAACTATTATTGGGGTCAATAATTAGATTATGTTCTGGTGTTTCTTCTTTTCTATTACAATAAGCTTAAATAAGTTGATTATTGGGGTCAGTAACTGATTATTAGAGGTTAGTAACACGATTATTAGGGGTCAGTAACTGGTTACTGGGTGTCAGTAACTGAAAACAACATGATTATTGGGTGATTACTGGGTGTCAGTAACTGAAAACAAAGTGATTATTGGGTGTCAGTAACTGAAAACTAAGTGATTACTGGGTGTCAGTAACTGAAAACTAAAAGTTATTGGGGGTCAGTAACTGGTTACTGGGTGTCAGTAATTAATCAATAACTGGTTACTGGGGGTTAATAACTGGTTATTATGGGTTATTAACTGGTCAGTAACTGATTATTGGGGATCAGTAACTGGTTACAGGGGAAAATCCGGTGACCGGAATCCGGCGGTCGGGGAAAATTCGGTGACAGGAATCCGGCGGTCGGGGAAATTCCGGAGACCGAAATCCGGCGGTCGGGGAAATTCCGGTGACCGGAATCCGGCGGCCGGTGACCGGAGTCCGAGGTTCCGGCCAAGTCTTTTCATGTTGAAGAGGTGGGGGCAAAATAGTCTTGGCAAAATAGTCTTGAAATAATATGGTTTGTTAAGACTTTAGTAAAGATTTGTGCATTTGGACATAAAAATGGTTACCTTATATTGGAATGGGCTAATGCAAAAGATTATTATTAGAATAGGAAATAAGAGGTTTGAATTAGTACTAAATGAGCATTTTCCCAAGAAAAGAACCCCAATGTTTGGGTTTCTCTATTTCTAAAATAGTTAGTGAAGAGCGTGAGGCCCACGAAACTGGGCCCAAAAATAACCCGGGAAGAAAGCCTCTTCCTCTTCTTCGCCGTCTCTGTCTGAAATTCTCTGAAACCCTCAAAACCGACCTCACCAAAATTCAGAGAGAAAAGCTTCGATCAAATCTTCGCCGACGATCGCCGTGCCCATGAGACGAAAATGCTGGCTAAAACAACCCTATACCTCCCAAGCCATTTAGCCCCTACCCAGATTCGATCACCATGTCAAGGTCTCTCTTTATTTTTTTTTTGCTTCTGCTTTGTGTTTTGTTGGTTTTCTGAGCTGGGTTTTCGTTTTTACGATTCGTTTTGGTGGTCTGAATCAGAAAGGTGATTGCTTTTGTTTTTTTTTTTTTTTTTTTGAGGTTGGTGATCATTGAGAGATTGAATTGCGGTAAAAAAGTGGAATTTGGGTAATTTGTTTAGGGATGGTAAATTTGTAATGTTAGAATGAAGCTAAAACCTGAAGGGTTTACGATTTGACAATTAGTTATGGTGGTAGAATTCATAAAGGGGATTGCTTCTTTGAGGTTGTTTGATCATTGAGAGATTGTTTCTGGATTAGGGAAAGAGGGTTTGTTCCCATTTAGCTTAATATATTGAAGATAAAGCATTAAAGTGTTTTTAATTGGCTTTACATAATTGGAATGCAGATTATTGACGTTGAGGAGTTTTAGGAGAGTTGTGCATTCTGTTGTTACAAGGCAAAAACAGAGCTGCCCGGAAACAGTTAAGTATGGAACGTTTGTTAGAATCGACCTGCGGCTTCCCCAACACAGTCACTACCACAAAGAGTATACCTTTCCTAATAGAGGAGAGGGCCGGTTCTTGTTGTACAATACAACAAAGAGTTTTTGTCAAAATAGTTATTCCAGGAATTTTTCTATCGTCCCGGCAAGGAGTGCAGTGAGAGAGAATGTACTAATTGTTTGGAGGAGGCTGTACGAGAAGTTTTATTCCAATGGTGGTCTTAGATTTTCGCCGATAGATAGGATAGCTCGAGCATTCAGCTCGGGAATAACCCGCTACGGGTTGTTGTTTCCGGGCGTTTTTGCTGTCTCGAGTGGGAAGCTAGCATGGGCACAGAGGACTTTGGCAGAGAAGGACCACTACAGACCAGCGCCACCACAGACTTCCTTGTACACTCGTGCAGAAAATGGACATGCTATAGTGAGCAGAGTAGTGTTTTCAGTTTTAGAAGGTATAATCTTGTTGCTGAGAGCAATCTATTTAGGTATCTTGTTCTCACCAAGCATAATGATGGCTCCTTTTGCTGATTCCTGTGGACCTCAGTTTAGAGAATTGTGGCTTCGTGTTGTTCTTCGTACATTGGAAAGGGCGGGTCCTGCTTTCATCAAATGGGGTCAATGGGCAGCCACTCGGCCTGATCTCTTCCCCAGAGATATATGCGCCAAGCTTTCCGAGCTTCATACCAAAGCCCCTGAACATAGCTTTGCTTACACGAAGAAGACTATAGAAAAATCATTTGGCCGCAAGCTGCCTGAAATTTTTGAAAACTTTGAAGAGGCACCAGTAGCTTCTGGAAGTATTGCTCAAGTGCATCGGGCTACTTTAAAATTTCGGTACCCTGGTAAACTGGTGAAGCCCGTAGTAGTTGCAGTTAAGGTTAGACATCCTGGTGTTGGTGAATCAATCAGGAGAGATTTTGTAATAATCAATTTAGTAGCAAAAATGTCAAAGTTCATTCCTGCTTTAAAGTGGTGGAGATTGGATGAAAGCGTGCAACAGTTTTCAGTTTTTATGATGTCTCAAGTTGACCTTGCAAGGGAAGCTGCCAATTTGAGCCGCTTTACTTATAATTTTCGTAGATGGAAGGACGTCTCTTTCCCAAAGCCTTTGTATCCTCTTGTGCACCCTGCTGTTTTAGTGGAAACATATGAGCAAGGGGAATGCGTCTCACATTATGTTGACGATCTTCAAGGGCATGAAAGAATTAAATCTGCACTCGCTCACATTGGAACACATGCACTTCTGAAGATGCTCCTGGTATGTTTCTTTGCATTGGTCTAGTGCGCTTTTATTTTTTCACTAAAAATCACGTTTAGGAATCTTTTCTGTTTCTGGAAGATGGTGATTTATGTCATATAACTGTTGCTTGGTCATTATTTCCTATTTAACTTGAGACGTGAATTATGATATAGCATGGCTTACAAGGATGCAAGTTTCTTTTTTCAGGTAGACAACTTTATACATGCAGACATGCATCCTGGGAACATACTTGTTCGGGTGGCTCAGAACAAGCCTTCTAGGAAGAAACTGTTCAAATCAAAGCCTCATGTCATTTTCCTTGATGTAGGCATGACTGCCGAACTCTCAAGAACTGACAGAGTGAATTTACTTGAATTTTTTAAGGCTGTTGCACGTCGTGATGGGCGCACGGCTGCTGAGTGCACACTACGATTGTCTAAGCAACAGAATTGCCCAAATCCAAAGGCATTCATTGAGGTATAATTGTCGGACAACTTTACTTTTAGAAAACTTTAGAGTGATGGGATAAGATTGCAGAGTATGATGATCTAACTACAATGAAAAGCGTTGGTACTTTTAGTTTTCCTGCAAAACCAACTCTCTCAAACCCCAAGTTACCTTCGTAAGTTTTTCTTGGTTTTTATTTTTCAACAGTTTACATAGCTCTCTTCTGTTTTTGGTTGGTGTTAAATGTATAGTCTGTACAAAAAAAGAATTTCATATTTAATCTGGCTTCCTTAGCAGTATAATTTTGTTCTTAAACTCCGAGCATGACCTCTATTAAGCATTGAGAAGAAATTTAGATGAGATTGATGTTCAATTCAAGATGTGGTAAATGTACAAATCTTTTAGTTTTTCTGGTCTGTTAAGCGATGCTTCTAGCAATGAACTTTGTCATTCTTTTGAGTTTCTTAATCTTAATTTTGTTTCCAGGTGTATTTTTTTATATTGTAGGCATATGTTGATTCATATGATCCAATATTATGTGAATACAAAGATATTATGAACTTGGGAAGCATTTGCTTGGTTCTGTGCTAGAGTTCCTAACCTTGTTCTTACAGGAAGTGGAGGAGTCATTCACTTTCTGGGGTACTCCAGAAGGTGATCTGGTCCATCCTGCTGATTGCATGCAGCAGTTACTGGAGAAAGTTAGGCGGCATAGAGTCAATGTTGATGGCAACGTTTGTACTGTCATGGTGACAACTTTGGTTCTTGAGGTAATCTTTTCTTTATCTTCAGAGTACTTATGCAAGAGGAACTATAGTTAGATTTACATATACAATTGTCAGGCGATTTGCTCTAGTTTTTATTATTACTGATGTGGTCATTAATAAGTAATCTACTAATCACCCTGGTTATGTTTTGCAGGGATGGCAGAGGAAACTTGATCCGGCATACAATGTAATGCATACCTTGCAAACTCTGCTTCTCAAGGCTGACTGGGCAAAGTCTCTTTCAGACACAATTGAGGGGCTAATGGCTCCTTAAGGTCTTGTCCATGCTACTAGTATTGTTACTAAACAATTTTGACAGTTCTAAAACCCAAAACAGTCTGAGATATGGACACCATCGTCTTAGGGCTTGTATTGTTTGTTAATTTTTCTTTTTCTGAAAGGCATTTTATGTTTTTCTTGGAGGTTATTCTTTTTGTATTTACCTTGTATTCATCATTCATTACCGTTTTTGAAGCCTCACCAATTCAGAAGCAAACACAGGAGAAGTAACGTATAGAAATAAAGTTAAATTCATTCTTTTATCATACTTCTCTTTGGAGGCCGGCTAGTTTACCGATGTCTTGCAAATGTGTAATATTTGTAGTTGAAGAGTATCAAAGCCATAGGCCATTAGGCAACTGGGTTTTTTTTGTAAGCTCTTATTGTTTTATGCTTTACTGTTACTATATATGTCAAGTATTAAACAAGTAGCGGTAATTTCAGAGAGAATTCAGAGAAATTCTTAGGTAAGGCTGGCTGAAATTCTTATAAAAAAAAAAAGAGAAAAATCATCCCAGCCAGCAAACGATTTGTCGGAAAGAGTATGAAACTATAAATGATTCTGCTGAAATGTATGAACATGTTCCTAGTAACGAATCTGGGAAGAACAATTATTTTCGATATGTTTGACAGCTATTTCAATTTATGATCTTTGCATTATCGCTCCTGATATCAGTGGAATGAGAAACCACTGTCAAGGGCTTACCTCGATTCTTAAGGCCTTTGTTTCCAGTCCTATAAGCCTTTGGAACCGAGGCATTTTGTGTCAAAATGTCTTCCTGTTGTCTTTAGAATGGTAAAACATTAAGTTTCATGCCAAGAAAAGACTAAGAAACATTCCTGCCTTTAGTTTAACGAAACATATCCATTCTCATTCTTTCTATTGTCTGGGACCTGAAGTTATCACCTAGCACAAGAAAAAACTAGAAAGCACTGCACTTATCGACCGAGACTGCAACCAATATACACTTTGTACAAAAGGATTTAAATGAATCAATCTACATATAGACTCGTCGTGTGGAGAACTAAGGTTGCCTCCAGACTTCCAGATACTGGATCAATCAATTCATTGTACATTTGTACAGTCTACTTTCTCCAGTCTCCACAAAAGACCAGCCATTCAGACAGCAGAGGCGGTTTCTTGACGTTCTTAGAAACGATAGCTGTGATCATCTAACGGTTACCTGCCATTCAACATTTCAAGTGTTTAGAAAACCCTGCAGTGATCAGAACTGATAGAGATATACATGATCAAAACTGATAAGTATAAAGTATTTCATACAGTTCTATTTCCGTAGTTTCCTAAACATGTTTTTCAAGCACCATGACATTAAGTTGCAAGGAATTCATGCATAGTTCCTACTTACATTGCACAAGTAAGCTCACGTATCTCTTTGATTGCTGAACTAATACTATAGAGTGCCATTCTCTTCACCTGCTTTCCATGACAAAGGTAAACGTATTATCATTGATCGATTATGTATGAATTTATGGAAATAAGACAGTGATACTAGGACCATTGAAAGTTCACCTCCAGCTTGTCCACTTTTGCTTTGTGAGCTTCTGGAAGGAGCCGTACTTCATCTGTCAACTGGATGCACTCGGTAACATTTTCAGGAGACATAAAATCAAGCACCACATGTACACATGACTGCATCTCCAATAATAGAATTATATTATAAATTGTTTCATGGAGACTGCCAACTCAAGGAACTAAAAATCATCCAACCAAATAGAATGAGGCACTTCATAATATACTTCATCGCTCAAACCCTTCTTTTCTTTCCCATTTTTAAAATAACTTTTGAAATGAGTAATGTTGTGAATAAGCGATAATCATGTTTAATTCTTGGTAATATTCACAAAGTTCTTTCTTCTACTAAATAATGATAGTGTTACACATGATACCTTAGGACTACTAATCTGGTGCGGGCATCCAGCAGGGATGATGACAGCTTCTCCAATGTGTTGCTCAAAAGTCCAAGGTTCAATTTCTGGTGATACAATGAGTTAGGTTACTTTCAATTCCCAATGGAACAATAAGTGATGAAAATGACTGGAATTATACTTACTAAACTCCTCCTTGAGTCTCATTTTGTGAATCGAGTCTAGAAAGAAACTCTGATCAAAAATTGGATGATCAACCTACAATAGAAACACAAGTTAGAAAGTGACCTACTTGAAAAGCAAAGTCATTACAATCTGATGAAGTTACTTTGAGTTTAGAACTTACATGCTTTTGAACGTCATATTTATGATTAAATTCATTAGAGTGCCTTCTGAGATATTCTATAAGCTTTGGAACATCTTGCCGGCGGAAAACATCCCACTGTGCAGTGCATGACTCTACAAAAGGTTTTTCACAGCCATTTGAGCTTTCAAGGAGATCAGGAGACTCCTCATCTTCAGATGTTTCATCACCATTGATAGACCTAGAGCAACTCAATGTGGCCTCAGAATCAACATCAGATTCCCCATCAAATGACATATTACTCTCTCTCAGATTTGTAGTGCTTTCTTCATGCATTGCAGCAGAGAAGCAAGATCCTCTAGCAATTCTTTTCCGTAAATGCATCTCTTCTCCAATCACATTATGTGACCTCACTTGTTGACTATGCAATGCTGAATTTCCATTCACTTTTCTTGCTCTAGTTTGATCAGAAGTATTCTTAGAAGCCTCCCTCTGATTTTGATTGTGCCTTTTCAGTAACTTCCTTATTTTAGAAACTTGTTCATCAGAAATAGGAGCATCTGATGTATGTGCCAAAATATTAACCTGTGGTCACAAAAACTAAGGGTAAATGGCAGAGGACCCATAGAAGAGTATTACCTAAATATAGCTAACGTTAAAAGGGAAAGAATAAGAAGAAGATGAAAAGCAAAGCACATGATAGAGATGCAAGTGATGAAGCAACTATAAAGCTTGTTTTTCTCTTTCATAGACTTTCGACCTTAGTTCTTCAATAGAACTTCAATTCAAATAGAAAGAAATACAAAGTTGGATTAATTCTGGGTGAAGTTGGACTGATACACTCAGGATTGATTCTATAGATTCAGATGATATGCAAGAACTGCAATCACAGTTTCTTGGACATTTAACAGTGTCGTGCCTAAATGTGTCATTACAACATATATTAAAAGAGAAACTCATTCTCAAAATGATGGTAAAGGACACCCAATTCACATTGGAGATATATAAAGCTTACCACATCATATGCGTCAGAACACAGATTTATTACTGAATCAGCCTGTACGAATTGCTCACTACAGCCATACGAAATATAAACACATGGACCTAGATCAGGTTTTGAAATTTCCTGTGGCATCCTTGCAGCAACATTCAAAAGACCAGACATGGGATTCATGTATTCTTGAAGTGGTAGAGCATGCATGATTTCAGAATAATGAGCTGGAAACTGTTCTTGAAATAATTGCGAAGAGAGCCAACCCTTCAATTTCAGGGTCTCATTCCAACTATTTCTTTGTGTTCGCCCGTTCAACGAACCCATAAAATACTGCCTGATCCCCATTTCCACCTGCCACACAATTTTTTTAAGGCTAGTCAGTACTCAGTACACAACCAGTTTCTATTTGACGACAATTAAGAAGGGAATAGCTGTAGATAATTGTGAACTAAAAGAGGACCAGTCTATTATCCTATTATCTTCAAATTTTTGACAGGGTATATCAGTTGGTGGAAATTCACTGACCACACACCAATCCAAGCAATGGATAGCTTCCTGTGAATTCTTGTTATTTTCATATCTAGCAATGCTCCTCTCAAGATAAGTGCAGAACATGAATACTGGATCCCAACTCAACTCTGACATAGTCCGAAGGACATCTCGGACTATAACAGGATGGCCTTTACTCCAATGCTTCTGAAAATGTTCAACGTTATCACCATGTATGTCTAAAAGCGTGGGGTAGAATAGATGGTTATCATTTGAATTTTCTCTCAGAGCAGCTTCTTGCAACTGTCGAAGTCCATTAACATTTTGGTCTGTGTCCAAACAAAAAGGGCAGCTCAATGACATGTCTGAAGTTTCTGGAAACTCATAGCTGCAAACTATTTCTTCTGCACTTACTTCTAGCTCTTTGATCCAACTTAAAGGGAAAAAACATCTCAAATCAAGGAAGTTGTCACCACAACCACCAAACTCGTTGGGCGGGCAAGATATACCATCAACAGCATTACAGGCCTTCCAGTTTGTTACTGATGCAAATGACGAAATGTACCGGACATTTTGCTTTTGGGTAGTTATTGGCCTCTTCAAAACTTTCCCGTTACCAGAGACCCAAGCATCATTTATATTAGAGCACCTTGAGAGAAATGCATTTACACCTCCCCGGAAAGTCCCATGAAACTGATCTCGACAACAGCTTAAACAAAGGTTATAGGAACAATTTGGGCAGCTTCTATGAAGATCCACAATGGAAGCTTTGCATTTATTGCTGTTCCAAAATCAATTATGCACAGAAAATCAATGCAGGAAAATTAGGCAATTTCCATTTACTTTACTTTTTATGAAAAGAAATTGAATTTCACTTGAAACATCAAAACATTACTGAAACAGAGGGCATACCAGCAGTTTTGCACACCGCAGCTAAATTCAGCCTGCTTGATATAAACTTCAGAGAGCTTTTTTCCTGTTAAATAGAAAGAAAAATTATTGTCTACTGCCGACCATAAAGTGAAACATTTCTAAGAAGTAATGCACACAGTACCCCTCATTTTTGCCTCTGCTTCCAACTCAAACTTCTGGTCTTGGTTTATTTGTTTCAGCACAGGGAGAAGCATACATACAAGGTAATGAAAGTGTAATATAACTTCAACTTTATTTTTAACCCCCACATAATCCTGAAAAGAAAGGAATGTTCACAAATTTAAGCATCAGCATCCACATCATAACAAGGAATCTTTAGTTGACAAATGAGCTGATGAAATCAAAGTCAGACCTTACTTTCAGCACCTTTAGGTTGATTCTCAGAGCATTCCTTACAGGGGCAAGTTCCTCGACAAACCGGACATGACATTTTGACTTCTTCTTGTGTATCAAAGTACCTGAATTGTTTTGAACACCAAGAGCATTATACCAAGGAGAAGTTATAAAGCATAGAGCTATAAACAAGAGCAAAATTGGAGATGAGTCTAGGTCTATATGTTATGTGATCTAACACTGAATCTCCTATCGGACAAAAAATTCTGCAAGTTCCATATAAAATTCATTAAAACACATCACATTCTGATCAATAGATCAAAATAAAGTTCAGATCACCAAGTATATGTTACTTGCCTTGAACTGACTGAATGTTGGTTCAGGTTTCTTGTGCTAACATTCTTATTAGATGATCAAGACTACAGCTTTATTACAAATCCCAACTTTGTAAACATTATCCTAGTCATTAAGGTTTAGGTAAGCAATACACCGTACAATTAAACCTTTAATACGCCGTTGACATTGATACTAAGACCTAATGACCACCATGCTAAAAGAACAAGCAACTCCATACATCAGACAGTCAAAATCCAGAAGACAAAAGAGCAGCTATCAACTTCCCCGGAGTTTCAAACATCACTGACCTTTCTTTGATGCAGCTCAAGCAAAACAAGTGCTTCTTACAACTCGAACACTTAATCAATCCCGCAGAAACACTACTTCCACTTCTCTGACACCCATGGCACCTCTTTCTCCTACTCTTCCTCAATCTCCCCTCATTCTCATCACCACACGGCAAAACCTAACCGAAAAAAATAAAAAAATAAATTCAAACTTCACACCGACAACCACATTACCAAAAAAACTCAAAATAACTGAATTCAGAGCTCTACCTGCACAGTGCCAACCGGCATTGGCTCAATGTTCTTGGACCGAAAGCACCGCCGCGTAGCAGTACCCGCCGCAGGCGGCCCTAATTCGGCCCCAACTCTTACATCAGAAGCCGAATTGGAACATACATTGCCTCCCAAAGACTGCGAAGACGAAGACGAAATGGCCATTCTTCCATTAGGCAAGTCTCTGGTGAGATCAACCCCTTCCTCCTCTTCCTCCTCCTCCTCCTCCTCATCACTCTTCTTCTTCTTCTTCTTCTTCTTCTTCTTCGGCGTGTTCCTCTTCTCCACCTCCCTCTTCAGCACCATCCTTATCAGCTCCAAATTCAGCTCACACTTCTTCTCACTCCCTCCCTTCTTTGACTTCTTCTTCTTCTTCACCTTCGCCTTCTTAATCTTCACCGCCCCCGCCGGCTCCTCCGCCCTCTTCCGCTTCATCAGCGTCACCAAATCCTCCACCTTCTCCATCTGCGCCTTCATTTCTGCTCCTCCTCCTCCGCCGCCGCCGCCGCAGCCGCCGTTGTTGTCCCGATCCTCGCACGGCGCCGTCTGCGTCTTCCTCTGAATCTTGAGGTCCTCCGGCACCTTCTCCCTGTACTGGCGGTGCCGGCCCTGCAAGTAGTGAATCTCGCAGAGCTTCATATTCTCCATCACTCTCCTCTTGCACCGCCATCGCCGGCCGTCGGTCCTCGTGCACCGCAGCTTGTCCGGCAGCGGCCCCGCCGCGGGCTCCATTCGCCGGCCAGGAAATCGGCAAACCCTTTGGATTTGCGGCTGAGATTTAAAGCCCTCGCCTCTTTCTTTTTTTTTTTTTTTTGCAGAAACAGAAAGCAGAGAGTTTTAGGGGTTTTTCTTCTCCTTTTTGCCTAAAGAACCAGTCTTGTAAGAGAGAGAGGGAGAGAATGGCAGGTTTGGTAATTTAGAGAGAGTCCAGTTTGGGTCGAGAGCCTCTCGAAATCTTCAATCTGGTCAGATCAGGAGGGACTAGTACTCATCACAATCAGTGAGATCAAGATTTTCAGTTTTTTCTTTTCTTAATTTCATCATGGATTGGATTTTTCACAGTCCATGAAAAGCCCATTGCTGCTAAAATGTGACAGTAGCAGCCAAATCTCTACTACTAATTTACCCAAACCTGCTTGATCATCATTCACATTGTGGAAATTTTGTGTCTTTGTTTAGGTTTTTGGGTGTTTCTGATGAGGATTTGAAAGATACATTTTTAGTAGCAGGACCATTTTCTCTATTTCTGTTTTGGGATTTGATAACTGATGTGGCGGGTATTGAAGGCTTGAAGTGATGCCAAATGATTAGTGAATATCAGGAGGGTTTTTCAGACCAAATAGAATATGAGAGGAGAGTTAATTTTGTGATTATGGGCTAGAGATATATTTGTGTGTTTAGAGAACTCGCTCACGGCTCAAAGTTTTTATGTTTTTGTGCAGAACATGAAATTAATCTGCTGTTTTCTTTTATTTTCTTTCTTTTAGGGTGGTATTTAGCGCATGTCAAACCAGAATAGAGTGTTCAAAGGTATGTAAAAAATGGTTCATCTAGTCTTGGTGTTGTTTCTATTGGGTACATCTCTTGTTCTGTAGCTGTTGCTTGTAATCTGAAAATATAGATTTGCCATGCAATACAATCTTCTTTTCTTTGTTCTTAACCTTTTTTCTTTTTGGGTTTTCCATTTGTTAGTTAATTTACTTCTGTTCTTTAAGTTTTGTTTTGGGAATTTGATATTGAAGTGGAAATGAAAGCTTGCAAGTGACATCCTTACTCTTTACTCCATCTTAGATATGAAAACTGAAATGACATATCTCCATTCTTTTCCTATTGTTATTGTCATGGACTAGTGCTCGATAGTCTGTTAATAATTTTTCTCAAGGACCCGAATAATATTTACATATATATGCACGTACTCATGCAGAACAGGGTTTCACTTGCTGCATATTTGCTGTCTCTATCTCTCTCTCTTTTTTTGGTTGATTTTTCTTATCAAAGCAGAATGAAGCCTCCAATAGTCCAATGTATGCAGTTCGTTGATCTTTTGAAATTTTCCTTATACACAAACCCATGCCATAGAATACCATTCAGAACAAGGTTCTTCTTTTCGTACATAATTGAAGTGTGTGTATATGCATTAACTATATATATAGATTAAGGACCATGTCTCAAAGAAGATCATAGTAATGGAAAGCCTGTATATCTACGATTCTGTGACAGCTTTGGTTTTGTTAGCTAAGATTTAAGAAATGATTTCGATCAGGTAAATACAGTTCATTATGTTTCTGCAGTTTTTTATATATGCAGCGAGATAGATCCTGATTAATAATCTATATAGACTGCAGGTGGTCATTATCAAATTGGTTCTAGTCTAGACAAGTAGACGATATATACATATGCCAATTAATCACATTGAAATAGATAATAATTGTAAATAACAAGCTAGCTTAATTTCTACGTTCGTAAACTGTAGCTGTTCATCTACTACGAATCACAACCTTTCCCTCTGCATCTTCGAGAACAATGGAAACAACTTCATCGGGGGGAATATGCCACCAAATCCTAGGCTCGTCTTGTTCATGTCATAACTGAGCTAATTTATCAGCGGTTCGGTTACATTCTCTGTAAACGTGACTAACAATATAATCGTCTAGCTTGAGTATGATCGAGTTTATGAAAAATTCTATAATATGTTAACGTGTATCATGTCCGAATTTATACAACTTACATGCCTTTGAACTTCTTTACATTTGAACTGTTTTCTTTTACTAAGGACGTCAAGATAGCCTCGGCATCACCTTCAAGACATACGTGACTCCACCCATTTTCTAAAACAATCTCGAGCCCTCTTCGAAGGGCTTTGACCCTTCTCCGATGGACTCCGCGAATCCGAGCAAGAATTCAACCTTGTGGTTCCTAATCGCACCTCCAATGATGGCTTTTCCTAATTTCCCCTTGGAAGATCCGTCGAAGTTAAGTTTTTCCCACGTACCCTACTCTCTGCTTTTCCCATGTCACCGGAATTGGTTCTTTGCGATAATTTCTGAGAACTGAAATCGAACTGGATTTTGTAGTAGTGCTATAAATAGCTAGAATTTGATACCCTCCTAATATATAGTTAACTAGTTAAGGCTGACATTATCAAGATCGACTATTAGTGTAATATGCATGCAGAAAGATCTTCCTAATGAGAATCAAGGTTTTTTTTTTGGTGAATGAGAATCATTGAATCAAGGTTAGGCCCAACCAAGAATCTATATGGAAAAACGTGGAATTCTCATACATGTATGATGTATTGATGCAAAATAGAAGTATATACTGTATATTCTATACGCAGGAATATGAAAGGAACTATTTCTTGACGTAATTAAGTTTCTAGCTAGCTATAGTTTAGTTTGAATCATTTTGTTGCAGTTAAGCGGACGTGAAGAAATGAAAAGAGGAAGATGCAGAAGTCTGTAACGTTAATTCTGGCAGCTAAGCTTATAATCGTACGTTATTAAGGTTTTGATCATAGATTTCACGGATTCATACCCAAAACAAATTAGGCGGAGTGTAACTTCTTTCAAAAGATTCTGAAGCATATTCTGTTTTTCATCGAGTTTTCAGAAGAAAAACGGGTTAGCTTGTTGAGACTCAAGTGCACGATGACTACTATTACGTACAAGAAGGGTTTGCGTATATGTGCCATAAGGAGTTTGAAGTTTTCATTCTTGGAGTACTATCAAAAGAATCCATCTGACTGATCGATCTGTTTGTATATCTTCTACTACAGCTAACCTTGCTAGTTTAATTAGTTGCTAACTGTACTCTAAGTAACCTTATCATTCAACTAATTAACAGATAAGCTCTTCCTTAATCACTCTTATTCGATGTGAGTATAAGTTCTGTGCTGTCAAGATGCAAGAGTACGTTATACGTAGCAGAAAAAAAAAACCGAGGCTATTATATTCTTCTATATCCTACATATTTGAAGTTATTTGAAATAAAGATTAAATTCAGTTTACTTTTATAAGGTTTGAGGTTAACATCATTTCAATCCACATACTCTTAATTTTGAAAATTTATCCCCTAAAGTTTTCAATTTTCATCAATCAATTATAATTGCTGAAGTTCTGCCTAATTTGGACGTTAATATTGATTTCATAACTCATTAAAATAGCTAACATAGTCATGTAACAACATAAATCATTTTCTATGACCTTTTTTTTAATGATTTCATGCTAGCAATTAACCTCCAAACTAGACGGAATTTAGCAATTTGGCTTGATTTATGTGAATTAGAAACTTTAGAGGAAAACTTTCAAAATTAAAAGTATGATGACTGAAATGATGTTAACTCCAAACTTAAGGAAGATAAACTGAAATTAATCATTGAAATAATAATGCACAAAATAGCTCAATAAAAGGCATAAAATGGTGTGCCATGTAAACAAAGTGGTGGCCATTTCAGTTCGAGCAACCAGTGCCATGATACTGGGTTATGAAGTAGGAGCTGATTTGGTGATGAACAGACGAGATGCGAGTTAATTTTCATCATCTAGTTTGCTATGTCCTTCTTGCCCCCTAGACTCACATTGGGGTTTTCTTTGCTAGGTGCGTGGGCTGAGGTTGAGCCTTGATTAGGTGTCCAATTTGACCTCAAAGTATATACAAACAACATAACAAAGCTATACAGGGGTTGAATTTCACACCCAATCACCGGAACCTGAAAACCTGAACGGCTGCACCGAACTGCACCAACCAAGGTGATCGGTTTCCGTCTGGGTTTATTTAGTCATTTCGGTCATTTTTCAGACAAAAAAAAAAGTCAGCCATCAATTTTCCTCATCAACATCCAGCATTTTGGGAAGAAAAATGCAATCGATAAGAATATTGAGTTAGCTAGAACAATATATGAGAGTATATGACACCATAGTTTTCCACGATCATGATATACATTTACCTTACGAGAATCTCAATGTTGAAAAGAATGTCTCTAATAAAAATATTTACTGTCCAGAAAGAATAGAAACATAATTGGGTGCAGCGTTGATGAAATTGCCTCTAGCTCGTCTCCATAAAAATCATCAGAACTCGGAAACAAAACTAAGGACTTCATCAACGCTGCACTCAATGATGTTTCTTCGTTCTGAAACCTCCGGTGCCATATAAACCGAGCTCGACCAATTCTATAGGTCTGATACTGATGCTTCTTTTATAATTGGCTGTAGCAATAGATTCAAAGAAGGTAGTACACTCAGAGACTTTGTACGTATGGAATATCGACCTTGCTTGTACTGTCATTTCATCTTCCCAAACGCAACCTCTTTATGGCTGCACGTTTCTCTGTACTAGGTGTATGGTAGTTGTACTACATTTCCACCTACTGAAAATAATTTGGAAACGAATTTTCTGTTTTTGCTAAACTCTGGCTTATTTCAATCCTACCCCGGACCCGTTTACAAAACCAAAAGCATGTTATTCATGATGAAAAATTCTAGTATATTATACAGTATAGCGTACCTCACATAATGTGTGACTATTATTGACTGAATAAGCAACTAAATAACTATATAATAATTATTTACATCTTCAAAAGCTCTCATATGTTACATAATTAGACACATTTGTACATCGAGCTTACATCTTCGGATATATTCACTGAGTTACATTTTCATTCATTTTCTTTTTTGTCATAGATTTACATGATTATAGTCATGTTGTACATCATGATGAGATTGACTTGGTCTAATTTTCAAATTCATATGGTCAAATTTCAAACCTGGCCAGCTGCAGGTTATATGTAGAAGAGATTCTACGAAAATTAGCTTGAAATAGATTTTCAAACAGTGTTCGTGTGTGTGTGTATATAACATTATAACACCTACATGAAATTCACAGGAGAACGGAATGTGGTATAAGCTTAGTTGAACTCTCCGCACCAACGCAATGAGCTTTCATTTACTGAAGTTACAAGCTTTCCTCAATTATACACAGACAAATCATAATGAACAAGTGTCACAACTTACAAGAGCATATGCACTAGGCCCGTTTATGAGATTGTTTGGTCTAAGTTACCAAACCTATTAGAAACTACATTGACAAAAAGAAAATAGTACTAAAGTTGATACTCGAACTTGGATGCAGATATATATCCAGAGAACATGCAAGCACTAAATATATATATATATACACCCTATGATGCGTGATGTGCATCGATCTAAAATGCAACATAGCATATTCTAAAACAACCTATGTATATACCCGTAGAAATTTTGTGCCCTTTGGGCATGATGGTTGCCTCATTCGACTTCCCTTAGGTTCATCTTATTTTACGAAAAAGAACCTTACCCTCAGCATCTTCATGCATGATGGACAACACTTGATCAGGAGGAATGTGCTCCCAAATTTGAGGCTTTTGATACCAATGCCCCATTTGAGCAAATTTATCAGCAGCTCGGTTACCTTCTCTATAAATATGAGTCAGAACACAATTGTTCAGTTCCGGAATAATCGAGTTTATCTCACTGACATGCCTCTGTGCTTCTGCACATCTTACCTGCTTTCTATTTGCAATGATGTGAAGCAATGTCTTGGCATCACCTTCGAGCCATACATCGTTCCAACCATTTTCCATAACCAACTCAAGGCCTCTTCTTAGTGCAGCAAGTTCTGCAATGCCGCTGTTTGCTCTTCCTATGGATTCAGCATATCCAAGTAAGAACTCTGCCTTGTGATTTCTAAATAGCCCTCCTATGCTTGCCTTCTCTTCTCTGCCCTTAGATGATCCATCAAAGTTCAACTTAGTCCAACCAATTTTCGGTTTCTCCCATGCTACCGGAATTGACTCCTTGTGCAAACTCCGGATCAGTACACAAACTGCAGGGTGTTGTATTAGTTTTTCAAACCTCAAAATCTTAGAGAAAGCCAACATTTTCCTAGCCATTTGTCACTCTCCAAAAACTATCCTATATTGAAAACATGATAGTTATGCTGAGAGCAAAAACATCAAGAGGATGGTTTGGAACATAGGGAACTATTGCTTCACGTAATTATGCATTGAATAAAGTTGAAGTGGAAGCAAGGCAAAGAAGATTCATATTTTACAAGAACAAGGCAGCATTTTGATTAGAATATATAGTTGAATGATGGAAATGGCCAGAGAGATTTCTTCAAAAACTCTCAAACATGTACATATATATTCTGGTTAGCATGCTTGCTATTACAAACAGAAGGGACTGAGGATTATGAGGATGAGTGAACTCCAACATTTACCGTTGAAATTGGTAGGTAACTGTAACAACGCTGATTCTATCCGGATAAGAGGAAACACCGGTAAGTAACTGCATTTGTCTATAAATATATTAGTGCTATATCCTATAAATAAGGCTGCTAAATTTTCATAGAGCATTCAGGACTGTGAGGTTGAGGAGATATAGAGAGAAAGTTTGTGATTGACTTTGGTCAACTGTCCTGATAACAAGCTTTGATCAGATACTTGCTAAATCAACCAGGCAAGTAATTTTCATCAACAAGTAATTAACCACCAAGGTTAACCTATCAAATTTCCACACATTGACAGTAATTACTATAACTCGATATGCAAAGATGTTTGTTTAACCAGCTGTTAACCTTATGAAACACAATAGATATTGATCACACTCAACCAGTTAACTATTATCTATTATCCAACCAGTGCCGTATTGTTTCTTACTAGTTAATACCAGATTTAAACTTTTATCGGGTTAAGAAGTAGAACGTTAAAATACCTTATTAAAGTTTTTTAAAATTAAGATACCAAACTACGGACGCTATTTTTCCATTGAACCTTTTTTTTTTTTTTTTTTTTTTTTTCTTTCATTGAACCTTTATGATTCGGTACATTGCTCATTTGAAAAAAAATAGTATTTTAAAATACCATATACCTATTTAAAATCAAATCTGATGCCCTTGAAGAGACAAACTCTAATGCCCATGTGAAGTATATAAAGAGACATTCTTAGTCTCTCATTCCAGATGTGGGACGCAAAACACAAAGCTTTCAGGAAACCAGCTGGCTTTCGTAGGTTTCATCCCAGCTCTTCTAACTTCTATGATTCCCTTTTTTCATCTACTACTACTAATACTCTTACAATGGCAAACAATGTGGCTCAGTCTCCCATGGATAAACGCAGCCTGACTTCACTTAACCAGCAGTTGGCTAAGCGCTGTACTCATTAGGGTGTAAAAGCTGGAGCTAAGGCAGCTGTTGTTGCTAGCATTGCCACTGCAATTCCAACTGTTGCTAGTGTGAGGATGCTGCTTTGGGCAAAAGCAATCTGAATCCCACTGCTCAGGCTCTCATAATCTCCACAGTGGCTGGAATGGCATATTTCATAGGGGCTGACATGACTAGTTTGACAACACTGATTCTATCCAAATCAGTAACTGCATTTGTCTATAAATACATTGCTGGTATATCCTAAATATAAGGCTGCTAAATTTTCATAGAGCATTGAGGATTGTGAGGTTGAGGAGATATAGAGAGAAAGCTTGTAATTGTGTTCAACTGTCCTGAACACCATCCATGAAAATGTAATTAACTATTTACAATGCAGCACCAAGTTCAGCATTACAGATTCCAATAGAAAGACAAAGTTTTCAATCCATGATTTTTCATTTAATTACCACTACAAGAATGTTGGTTAATAAAGTTTTACTTTACATAACATACTTACAGAAAACCAATCACTTTCAATTAACCAGTATGATTCAAACTAGTGCTAATTTGATTCTTCATTAGTTGGATCCATTTCTGTCAACCTGTGTAGGTGCCCCAATGGACACAGCTTGATTATGTTTCCCAAGGCATTCCAGATACCTGCTAAATCAGCCAGGCAAGTAAATTTCATGAGCAAGTACCCACCAAGATTGACCTATCTGATTTCCACACATTGACAACAACTACTATAACTCAATATGTAAAATGTTTGTTTAACCAGTTAACCTTGTGAAACACAGTAGATACATTGATTACAATCAACCAGTTACACTTTCAATTGACCAGTGCCAAATTGTTTCTTCACTAGTTGGACCTTTTGATGTGTGTCTTTACCAATCAGCCAAAACCAGTTAAGACAAACCCCTACAAATATGCCAGACAAAAGACACAGGACAAGAATGTTTCCCAACGCATTTTGCTCAGGTCCCTGCAAAATCAACCAGGCAAGTAAGTATCAGGAGCAATTTTAACCCACCATGTTGACAAACATTCAACTGACCATATAACCACGCGGTGCCACTGTCATTACGCAGACACTGAGATAACCATTTGTTAATCCTAGGACTGATGTGAGCATGGTCATCCATCCCTGGTCTCCATATTTTGCGGTTAAGTAGAATGCAGGAATGAATAAAAAACGAGCTAGAGTTGCAATCATGAGACCCTTTCTGGATTCGATCTTTAGGAATTGCACAACAGGTATGTATCTTGATATCCAATCCAACAAATTGAATATTGCCACTAGAACAAGTGGATACCTGCACAAAGCTAGGGTTGACTCCTAAAACATAATTAACAGAATTTAGTACAAATGAGAGGAGAATTGAAACTCACCATGAGCCTAACTGGTGCTCTCCAGTATCTTCGAATAAGAAACCAGGGAAGATAGCCAATGTCAGTACATATATGAGAAACAAGTCGAGAGAATAATCTATATTTTGCATAAATAATTGCTTGTTCCTCAATCTATCTGGTCGGTTAGCATCATTTTTGACCTGCATGCATGGAAGTTTGAGAAGCTGGTAAGTGCTAAAATTCTGAGTATGTCCTCTACCAAAACTGATTCATGGGACTAAAGAAAGTTGTAATCTATACTTCTACATCCGATGCTTGTTCCTGAATGCCAGCAGCAGCGAGATCAGCTGATACAGTTTTAGAGCCTTCTGAGGCTGCCTTTGAGCGGTAGTACTTTACTATAGGCAATCTCGGGAAGTAAATTGCATACGATAGAACACACAAAAGCTCAATGAATGCGGAAACCCCCAAGAACAACACTGCAAACAATAGTTACAAACTTAAATGTTTATTCAAAAGTGCAAATAACTCCATATAGATATATAAGAAATTAAGATGAACCGTGCACCAGTTGGTCTTTGAGTACAGAAAATAAGCATACTTGCTCCTTTGCGAAGACCCTTGTCATGTTTCTCAAAGGCAGCTTTTGTCACCAACCTTAAGGCAGAAGTGAAAGCACCCGCTGCACCCAAGCCAGCAAAGAAGGACTGCAGAAGCAGAACACGCGAACAAGAGATATGCATTGGAACTGAAGAAGTTTGAAAGTATATGTTCTGAAAATAAGTCATTGGGAACATTGAGATAAAAGGTCAACCTGGATGAATTCAGGGCACATAAAAGATAGCTCACCCACAACTCCACCTTCAACATGGTCACCTGCTACCCCAAATCCACCAACAATTGCGCATATACTAATGAAATATCCATTTCCTCCAGCCCCAGATGTAACTAAATCTACCTATTACAAATTCAAAGTCAAGCTAACTTCAGTTTGAAATAATAGTTATGATGATTGATAGTAAAAATCGAGAACACTGTAATGTAGGCGTCACTCACGATAATTAACATTAAAGTACCAATGAAGAAAAGGGTGTAACCAACTAAGATTCTCCTTCTTGTATTAATTTCTGCCTCTTTGTATGAAAATATGGCCAATGTTGCCAGTGCAAATGGTTGATAAACACTGGTAAGAACCCGCGAAGGATGGTATTCCTTCAATAGGAAAATGATAATCATCATGTTCTTGTAATACATAAAATCTCTACCATGTTCTTTTTAAATCTCAAACAAAAAACACAACATGATGAATGTTGTGACTCAGTTCCATAAAGAACACAACATGATGAATGTGCTCACCGGAAAAATATTATAATAGTAATCTGCTATAGTCACTATACTGTTCCACGCAAATAGAGTCCCTAGTCCAAGAACCCAACAAACTGCAATGGCTTTATACTTGCCCTGCTTTGTTTCAGAGTCGATACGATATGATCAAATTATCAAAAAAAAAAAAGAATCTCTTAGTTAAGGGATTCTAGAAATCTAAGTTCATTGCAATACGCAGAAACCTGACGCGGAGCATCGGCCATGGCAACTCCCTGCATTTTGATTGAAAAAGATGCAGCACAGATATTATTAAACTTGTACAGAAATTAGTATCATAAGAGTTATTGTGTGATTCAAGAAGGTAAAGCCAAAAACAGACAATGGTGAATTGAATATGAACTGGTTGTTCAATGTATTAGTCCTTAGCAGCCAAAGGACAATGGGTGTGCAAGTGCTCTCATAACAGGAGTCCTTTTGGTTTAGCAAAGGTGTTTGGAAAGATGGAAGGTGCTAGGTAGATAGTGTTCATCTATAGAACTTATTCAAAAGCTACCTGGACCTTGCCAACAAGATTATTACACAGACATATATATGACTACAAGCAATGTCTTGCCAACAAGACTATATAACAGGAGGGCTTGGGGGTTATACAATGCATGACCACAAGGAATGCATTTCTCCACAAGATTAATCAGAAGACGTTACCACAGAGAAAGCATTGCCAAGCATGATATAATGCATGATATAATTTCAAAAGCATGATATAATGCATTACCAAGAATACATAATCACATGGAAAGCATTCCATCAGCAACACCTCCGAGACCACCACCTACCCCTTCTCCTATTTTTCTCTCTTCCTCTTCACTCACTCTACTACACCCAACTACTCTAATTCTCATCACTCTGAAGGAAATTCAAGCGAAAACCACTTCAAGCATCAAGGGGCTTCATCATCATCAAGATTTATAGCTTGGGTAAAAGGGAGAAATTGCAATTCCAAGCTTGTTATGCATAGAACAAATGCATGAATGAACATAGAGCCCAAAGAAAAATTTACAGTTTCATGGAGAAGATGGACTTCGATGGAAGGTTGAAGCAAAAATGGCATATATTGGGGTGTAGAATGGGATTTGGGCCAAGCCGATGGAACTGATGCGGATTGTTGTTGTTCATGAAGTAACTAATGTCCAAAAGGTGAGCAGGGAAACAACGTCAAGAGGCAATAAAAAAAAAAGTCTCCAAATGGATCGTCCAAGAGATTGACACCTAAAAGAACACATGCAAACACTACTAAGGGAGCAGCAACAATAGCGGTGGCATTTTGGGTGAAGATTTTTTGTTTTTACATCTTGACCCTTTTTCATGAAAATGTACAGTAACCAACAATGAGATTAACCTTTGAAACAATCAAACTGGACTGATCGTCTATTCCTAATCACCATAGGAAATACCGAATGTTTTAGGCAAGGAGTTGTGAACCATAGAAATGGACTGGTGGAACCAAAAACAGAAAGGGTGGCGGCGGCAGCCACGGAGACTAGGTGGGTGCTGCCATAAACCTCCCCGGTGAGTTCAGACTTGTGATTATTTTTGATCAATTGTCATCAACTCCATTTCAACCCAGATCAAACACAGTAAAAACAAGAAACATCATCGAAGCAGGATCAAAAAGAGAATGCATACCCAATTGACAAGATTTCCAATTCCTATCATTCTTGAAACTGGGTTACATTCTGGGTTTCTATAACTCTTTTCTTGCTCTGTTCCATTCCTATCAGTATGATGCGGAAGAACCGAAGAAGATTGATCGGAGAAACGTATTTATGAGCAAGACAGAGTTGTAGAAACCCAGAAGGTAACCTTGAAGTGCAAGCCTTGAAGCAATGCAATGAGAGGAAGAAGAAGAATGATGATAAGAAAAGTGAGATCATAGCAAAGAATTATGAGCTACTGACATCAAATTTCCCAGACCAAAAAAAAAAAAACATCAAATTCCCTGTTATGTATGACTTTTGGATTTTGTTGTTTAAATGGATCTACAAATGAAATTGTTAACAACTCCTAGCAGACATCTCTGCATTACAATTGTACAGCGTTCTGATTCTGATTCAGCTTCAACAATTTCCTTTAACCATATTAAACAGTAAACACCAAGTAAGTTGATGTGAGAGATATTGGAGCAAACTAACATCAATTATACATACTCTCAGGTAGAGTACACTCAGTACAGTATGCAAGAATTAATATAATATTGTAAAATTATTTATTGGGTGTACCAGTTTGCAGTTCTGTTCATCATTGGTAACATTGATACACAGACTATTATCAATCTGGGATTCTGGGTTACTGTTCATAAGGTTATTACTTGACATTTTCATTTTACTACTGATCATTGTAGATGACTGACATAGATAGGAGAAATCAACCCAAAACATCCTTGAGAAAAGCCATTATCATTTTTCTACTGATGATTGGTAAGAAATCAATCTTGTTAATTACTTTGCTAATCGTAGTTCTTCAAGCAATCCAAGCAATCTAATCTATCTAGCTTAAAAAACACAACAAAATATACATGAATAGCACTTGATAATTCCTATCCGATCTTCATCCAAACATGACATCACCAATGAAACAGCAACTTTATTTCATCATCTGTCTCTTCAAAATTTCCCATTGCCAATGATCCACAACCAATCGAGTAAAACCCCAGCAAATATGCCACACATAAGACAGAAAGCAAGGACATTGCCCAAGGCATTCTGCTCAGGTCCCTGCAAATCAAAGTAGCCAAGAAAGACATATCAGCAACTGACCACAAAAGCCATTAACCAGCAAAGTCTGTCTAACATGTTCACTTACCATGTAACCTTTTGGTGCCACTGTCATGAGACAAACAGTAAGATGACCATTTGTAAAACCCAAGAGTGAGGTGAGCAGGATCATCCAACCTTGATCAGCATATTTTGCAGTGAAGTAGAATGCTGGAACGAAGAGAAAACGCAGTCCAATTGCAATCATGAGGCCCTTTCTGTTTTCAATCTTCAAGCATGGTATAAGTGGTGTGTATCTTGATATAAGATCCAACACGTTCTACATAGCAATCAGAACAAGGGGATACCTGAGAGTTCACCACCAGCCAAATTAGGAAGATTGCTATATGAGTCACAGTAGTATCGCAAAGTTAAAAGAAGCATTAAGGGAAACAGTAGTGAAACTTACCATGTGCCCAGTTTGTGTTCTCCAGTGTTTTCGAAAAGGAAACCAGGGAAGATTGATAATGTCAGTGCATATATCAGAAACACGCCTAGTGCATAATCATAATTCTGAAAGAATAATTGCTTAGTGGTCAATCGTTGTGGAATTGCCTGTGAAAATTGAGAAGTTCGTTAGTAGATGCAGTGAGTCCTCAAGAATGCACTTATGGAGATAAAAAAAAAATGGTGTCAGATTAAAGAAGTTCTGCATTACTTCTATGTCTACTTGTGTTTGGACGCCACAGGCAGCAAGATCAGCCATTACAGTTTTGGAGCCTTCTGAGGCTGCCTTTGAGCGATAGTGCTTTACTATAGGTAACTTAGAGAAGTACATTGCATACAGAAATATACACAGGAACTCGATGAATGTGGAAAGGGCCAAGAACATGACTGCAAAATCAAGACACCATCATTAACTGAAGTACATACAGTCTCTCAACTCACATGTAGTATCATTTTTGAAACTTTTTCTACCACAATAGAAGAACAGATAATATATGGACTGAAGATAAATCGTAAATTATCTATCAAAACCGATCAACATACTTGTTCCCTTACGAAGACCATTATGATACTTCTCAAAAGCAGCCCTTGTCATCAGCCTCAAGGCAGATGTTAGAGCACCTGATGCAGCCAAGCCAGCAAAGAAGGACTGCAAAAGGAGAATAAGAAGTTAAACCTCTTTCTTGGTATGAACAATAGAAATAAGTCTTTGAAAATTAAGTTACTGAGCTGTAGGCTTCAGCAAACCTGGATGAATTCAGGGCGCATCAAGGATAAATCACCAATGACTCCACCTTGAACATGACCATCTGCAACCCCAAATACACCAACCATTGCACATATACCAATATAAGGTCCAATTCCTCCGTGGCCGGATGTAGCAAGATCCACCTATATATTGTAAAGGAGAAGGTTAAATTGCTGGAGCAATAAAAACCATAATGAACCTCATGAACCAGATGTAGGTACTACTTACGACAATCATCATCAAGGTACCAATAAAGAAGAGAGTATATCCAACTAAAATCCTCTTTCTGGTATTAAGGGTTGCTTCCTTGTATGCTAGTATTCCCATTGAAATGAATGCAAATGGTTGATAAACAAGAGTGAGAACCCTTGAAGGATGGTAGTTCTGCCAGAAAAATCAAATTGTATCAGACATTAAGGTTATGTATCAAAATTCCTGTTTATTTTTCTTGCTGCCTTGCAATTTCGGAAAGGCAATGAAAATCCAACTTGAACTAATGTGTACAAAGTGAAATTGAGACAAGTCCTGGACATGTGCCGCTTACCGGAAACAATACTCCATAGTAATCTCCTATAGTAAGCACGCTGTTCCATGCGACTAAGGACCCTAGTCCGAGGAGCCAACAAATTGCCATAGCTTTAAAATAACCCTGCTTATTACAGCAAAGAAATTTAGTCCATTAATTTTGAAAACACAAAGTCTGCTGAGAAATTTCAGTCTTATAGTTGGCTTCATGAAAAATAATAATAATAATAATAATAATAATTCAATGCTTTGAGCACAAACCTCAAGCTTCTCTGGAGCCTTGATCCCATTACCTTCAGTCATGGCTACTAGTCCTGCATTCATAAAAACGCAGACCTAGTGTTATATAAATATCTTGTAGGCTAGAAATATCCTATATTGACCTGATAGGACTTAAATCAATATATAAACCCAATGCCAGAAGGCAGGAGCAAAGCAAGGACCTTTTTAGTATAAAACTAATGCAGGCTTATGTTGAACTGGCATATAAAACACTAAAAGATAAGACCTTGAGAATCATATTTAGCACATAGAAAAGATTGCATATTTATGGAGGTGTGTAAAGTACTGTGAAAGCAAAAAAAGTGGGTATGAGGCTGTGGAAACTTGAAAGCAGAGAGAAGAAGAAGAAGACTTTGCCTATTAAGCCAGTTGATTCTCAGGAATGGCTGATTGGCAAGTGGAGAGAAACAAAGAGAAGAATTCTCAAAGATATAGAACTCTATTTCTGGTGGGGAGAAGAGTGTGACACCAAACGATGTTTGTAAATTGTTTTTGTATTTTTAATGGTTTTAATTTCTGGACAGCTGGGGATGAAATAGAGATTCCATTATGGAATTTGCTTCTTCTTTTTTTCCTTCTTTTGTTTTTGTTTTCATTTTTTTAAATATAAATGAATAAATGGAAACGAAACGATAAATTAGGACATGTTATTTCATAAAATTAAAGTACTTTTTATGGAGATTCTTTGAATCAAAAAAGATATTCCAATTCTTTGTACCAAATGAAAACGAGTGTATTTGACGGGGTGATATATTGTTTTTCATTAGATAATGTTTATGTATTCAAGTATCATCGTTAGAGATATAGAGTAACATTTATCAGAGACATCGACACATCATACTCTTATTATATTGTATTATGTATTGTAAAAATTTAATCGAGGTAGTTTCATGCTGGAATACACAAATAAATTATGTTTGGATGCATATATTCCTATCAACAGGACCGCTCACATGCGGGATAGAAATTACGGGACAAAACGGGATACTTTCATGACAGCCACATGATTATAAATGAACCGATCCGACGGGTAAAAACCACAGCACACTAAACCCCAATTGTAGACCACCCATTACCCGATCTCCTCTCTTTTGCCAAATGCCTCGATTGAAACTTTTCTTCTTCCTCCCTCACCTGAAAGTCTCTCTTCTTCCTCTCTCATATAAACCCAGCATATATATATGACTTCTACAATTGATCCATCATTGCAAGTTCAGAATCAAGAGTGTAATTCAAATAAAAAAGCCAAATCTGGGTCACATCTTGTAGGATATGGATTGTCTTTGAAGCTTTTCCGTAATCCAGATGTGAATATTTGTAGGGTTATGCTGGGTTTAGATGAGGGAGGAAGAAGAGAAACTTTCAGATGAGGGAGGAAGCATAAGAGTTTCAGTCAAGGATAGGAGATTGGGTAGTGGGTGTGAATATTTGTAGGGTTATGCTGGGTTTAGATGAGGGAGGAAGAAGAGAAACTTTCAGATGAGGGAGGAAGCATAAGAGTTTCAGTCAAGGATAGGAGATTGGGTAGTGGGTGGTCTACAATTGGGGTTTAGTGTGCTGTGGTTTTTACCCGTCGGATCGGTTCATTTATAATCTTATGGCTGTCATGAAAGTATCCCGTTTTGTCCCGTAATTTCTATCCCGCATGTGAGCGGTCCTGTTCCTATCAATATCGATCAAGCTGCGGTCAAAATGCTCGGAAAGGTCCGGCTTCAAAATTGACAAATAATTAGCTAGTGGATGATCAGCCTCCCCAATTTTGTGTTGTTTTCCTTTTGGATGTGGGAATGCTCCATAACTTGAGTCCAAAGCTCCATTTTTCTTCATCTTCGAAGAAACAAAGTCATAACAAGTTGGAGTTGACGAATTCAACTGGTGAGAATTTGAATGCTCGGCCGTAGCTGGATATGATATGCCCACAACTTCAAGGTTCACATAAATAATTTGGATCCAACATTGTGTACTGCGTACTGATTCCTAGTATGAAAGTGTTGATGGAGATTTGCAATTGTTGCGGGAATCCCTCGAGCTAGTAGGAGTGAAATGAGCAGGAAAGGCTACGAAACTTGGCTTGAGTGCATGCCCAAATGATTAAACAAGGCAACAAGCTAGCTAGCCCATGACCAAATGGTCAGAAGATCACCCTGTTTACAACAAGATCGAGCTAACTATTTGGAAAGCTTTTTCACGTTGTAACCTTCATGTTGTTTGGAATTCAAGAGTCATTATCTATCTCTATATGTCACAACGTATGACAATTTTGTCTTATGGTTTTACATACGGAACAAACTTTGTACTTGAAAATTTCTATGATCAAGCAACTAAATAATTTTCATTTCATACACAATATTGCTAGTTTTAAAGTAGAGATTATATGATCCGTATATTGGTACATGTCTCTATGTTATTGTGTTAATCGAAAAGAAAAGAAGAAAACACTTGTGTACTCGACATATGTTTCGGTCGTCGGATCAAATTCAAATAATTCAATGGGATTCGAATTATGCAAACACTTTGTAATCATCATTTCCAATGGGGATCTAAAGCTCTAAACAAGCCATATGTGGTTTGGAACTTTGGATCATATGAGTGATATGATTATATCAACGGTTGCACCATAATGTAACTATATATGAATATATCGAGCTCATTTTAGAATTGGCCAGCCCAAAGTCTAAGAGTGGACTAAAGCGTGGAAACCTCCTTAGGATTTGACAAACCATATATAATTGTTTGATAACGTTGATATGAATTTGGTGGACGTATGTGTATGTTCGAATGCTTCTAAATTCAATCCAAAGCTCTCTTTTAGTATTCGGAAATTAAGAGGTCATAGAAAGTAGAAGTTGATAAAATCAACTAACAAGGACTATTGCATTGGCTAGTTGTGATCAACATGCATGCCCTCAACTTCATGTCACCTCCTTTACCGGTGGATATTTTATCTCAGTCCAATAATGTCGTCTACTATATATTTTGCTTTCTCGACCACAAAGTGCATGTCACTTTTCTATTTGATTACGGGTGCTTTAACACCCCCAATTCTCTATTGTTACGGTTACTGTTCTTGCTCTGGTTCTGTACTCGGGATGTTGGATCCTTGTTGGCTGTCATGGTTTCTTAGATTTGTAGATGGAGAAAATGATGTTGTGAGGCTCTACACCTTTTGATTGGTGGTTCTCTCTTGTTCTGTGGTGTGGGATTGGATTGGCAGCGGTGTACCATGACCGAAAGTTTTGGTGTTTTGCTTCTGGTGGCTCAACAACAATGCGTTGCTTGCGGTGCGATCTGGATGGCGGCGACTAGGGTTTCTGTAGTGGGTTTGGGTTCTTTTTGGGGCTTATGTATTAATTTTTATTATTTTAGAGATTAATTTTCTGATACCAGCCCTTGTGAAGTTAAGAGAAAATTAATTTTCCCTTGTTCTCTTTATAATATGTGTGTGTTTGGACATGTCCATCAGACTGGTTAGTTACTTTATCAGTCCATTAGGCTAGCTTTGGGGCAGCTTAATTGATCCCTCTTCCAAAAATATATATTTTTCTTTCTAGCTAGGTCTTTTGCAAAGTATTCTGGAAAATATTTGTTCCCTAGCCAATAGATAGATTCATACAAATCCAAACTCATTTGAAGCAAACACTTTTAGTATACTGACGAAAACAATTTAGTGTCCCCCATCAACACGGACTAGGGTTTGCTCCGTAAAAATAGGAGGGAGCTTTGGAAAGAAAGTGGTGCGTCTGGCTTGTCCGGCGGCGCCACCGCATCGGCGTGGGCTTCTCGCCTCGTTGGTGTCGGGTCGGTGCGGCTGGACGAGCTGTTTTGGTATTGTGGAGGTGGCAGGGCCTTCCGGTCGGTTTTGTGACGGAGGATACGAACTGCGGCTTCACTCTGCAGGGAGGGGCTGTTGTATCTCAGGGAAGACGGTGTCCAGGGTCTGGCTGCGGCATGGCGTGGGATCCCCGGAGTCTTGAACTGATGTCTTGTTGCGAGGTTATGGGTGGCGGTATCTTCAGGTTTAACCAGATCGACGACGAGTTTGCGTTCTCACAGATCGGCATCGATTTTGTCTCTAGGACTAAACTATGGCTTCGCAGCAGGACTCGGTGGTGGTCAGAATGCATACAGGGGCTCCGACGACGACGTCGGCCCAGACCTTGTGGCGGCGGTGGGGGTGAAACAGAGGTGATGATGCAGCTGCTGCTTTGGGCCGGGTGGAGCAGGTTTGGGCCTCTAATGGAACTGGTTTGGTGGGCCTGGGCCAGTGGTATGGTTTTGGGCCAGTTTTGGTCCTTTGTTAGTTTATGTTTTTTGGTTAGGCTTTGTTTAGGTTTTTGGATAGGTACAAGTCCCTCCTCTTTTGGGCGAGGGTTTGAGTGTCGTTTTCTGGTCAATGTGCTACTTCGGTGGTGTTATTCCTGGGGACTATCGGCTTTAATATCGGTGTGTTCTAGGTGGAAACATGAGGGTGAATTATCTTTGCACGTAGTCTGGTGGTATTTGGACACGGTGTGGAAGAAGGAGAATTTGCTCGTTTTAGTGTTGACAGCAAGGTTGTATCGTTACTCTCAGGACTGTGTAGCTCTTTTTGAGCGTGAAATTGGGTTAGGGGTTGAGCCCACTTGGCTCATGGATGTTGCTATTGGCGACGGACCCGTAACTACGGATCTTTTTGGAAATGTGTGTCGTGGTGTAGGTACCACAACTGGTCATTCTATTATGCTGTAATTTTATTCCGTTATCAATAAAGCTATTATTCTCAAAAAAAAAAAAAAAAACACTTTTAGTATACTGAGGAATCAATCCATAACCCTCAAATCTTAATCCCCATTACCAGATAAACATGCATCTATCTATAACAGTATTTGTAACCCCATCAAATGTCACATAGAGACCAAAATGGCAAAATGGAACCCATTAACCACTTTCCTCAAATAAATTGCTCCCTCATCCAGCTCTGTCCTTTGAGTGGACAGTGAGGGCATCATGGAACCAGGCAGGTGGGGTTAGCATAATCCCAGGGACCCAGGACAGGGTGATGACAAGTCGCCACGTTGCCCTTTACAATCAGACAAGGCCAGCTGGCCCCCAGGTCACCGGCCTTTTAAACCCTTCAGGCTTTAACCCCACCTTTCAACCCCTCACCTCACCTAGTCTCTCTCTCTCTCTCTCTCTGCAATCGGAGACGGGTTTACTCCGATCACTACAGCGAAGATCGCGGAGATAGAAACGTCAAAGTCTGATTCTCCGATATCCATTACAGTTTACAAGTAAGTAATCATGTTGTTGGTGTTGTTGTTGTTCCCGTTCGAATTCGAATCATAAAGTGTATGGTTTGGTCTCAATTTCAATTATGAATTCAATTGAAACGTAATGATGGATCATGGTTTTGATTAGTTTGGGATAGAACTCACAGAAGTAAAGATTGGTGTTCTTGTTTGTGATCATGGTGTGATCTTCTCCGTTATCATTGAATAATTGAAGATATGGAAATGGATCTAGATTCGGTAGACTACTATGTTCCGATCCCTTCCTCATTTGGATTTCGATTATTTTAGAGAATATGCTTTACATATCATTATCTTAGCTTTCTTGTCTCACTCAATAATTGCATTTTAGAAAAATAAACTAAATCTTAGCTTTTCATCCTATTTCCATTTCAACTTTGCGATGAAATATTACTGAGTTTAACTTTGCAACAGATGCTTACGACAGATACTCGTTATCTTAATTTTCTCCTCATTTCTGTGTGCCCCCAAATGTTTAAGAAAGTTGTTTGATAACTAATCATTATGAATTTCATTTTATAAAAAATTAATAAGAAGACACAAATGAACTACTGTGACGAGAATCCTATCACAGGTACCAGCAGACACACATTCCTTCTACAACTCGACTTGTCACGCCAAAACTACAACACCTATTTCCCCGCAACTAACACTTTCTTTCTGCCGTCCGAGAATGACGTCACTCCACCCCTCTGAGCTGGACACCGACTCCCGTCGCCTCCACTCCGCGATCGGACCACCCCTCAAACGATCAGGCACGTGTACGGTTCATGTGCAGCTTCGGCGGCAAGATCCCACCCCGCCCCCACGATAACCAGCTCCGCTACGTCGGCGGCGACACCAGAATCGTCGCCGTGCAACGCGCCACCACTTTCTCCTCCCTCCTCTCAAAGCTCTCCAAACTCTCAGGCAAGCCTAACACAACACGTACGACGACGTCGTATTATTCGCCGTCGACTCTGATTTTAACGGTGTTGTTGTTTGCAGGACTGAGTGACGTCACCGTTAAGTACCAGCTCCCGAACGAGGACCTGGACGCCTTGATCTCCGTCACGACGGACGAGGACGTCGACAACATGATCGACGAGTACGACCGCATCACACAGAATCAAAACCCTAAGGCCGCTCGCCTCCGCATCTTCCTCTTCCCCAAAGGCGGCGACGGCAGCAGCGGCCCCACTTCCCGGGCCTCCAGCATCAGCTCCCTCCTCGACGGCTCCGCCAAGGGCGAGCACTGGTTCCTCGACGCGCTCAACAGCGGCGCGTCCAACAGCATCAGCTCCCTCCTCGAGCGCGGCCGCTCCGAGGCGTCCTCGATTCTCTCCGAAGTGCCGGACTATCTCTTCGGCCTGGACAACTCCGACGACAACCACAACCGCGGCGGCGGCGGGGAGTTCAGGCAGAAGACCCGACCCGGAATGTTACCGGACAACGTCTCGGCTTCGGATCCGGGCTCTCCTGCTCCGTCGCCGTTTTTCTCCACGTCGTCTGTCCCATCCGTTCCGTCGCTGCCGAATCTTCCGCCGGTGAAGACCAAACCGGATTTGAAACCGGAGACGAAAGATTACGGGTTTGCAGAGACGACGGCGGAGTTGCCCGTTTCACAAGCAACAGGGTTTTCGGGTAATCCAGGCAATCCCGGGTTGCAATATATCCAGGACCCGAACTATCCGGGTCATGTTGTGCGATCAGTTCCGGTTTATTATTACCCGGATCCGGTTCAACCGGCTAACGTGCCGGTTCAAATACGGACTCCGTATATGCCTCAGCAATACCAGGCTCAGATACCGGTCGGGTACCATAATCATATACCGGGTATGGGCCAGGTTTATGGTGGTGGGTTAAGGCCCGTTGCGGGAATGGAACAGTACGACGTGTCTGGTAGGGTTGTTTCTGATGGAATGAACCAGCAGGTGTACTATGGGGTGAGGAACGGCGGTGTGGTGCCGGCGTATAATCCGGCGATGATGGTGCAATCAGGGGAAGAATGGCAAGGAAATGGATCGGATATCAACGCCGGTCGCGCCCCGAATGCATCTTGACAATGCAGGTAGTTTTGGTTTCATTGCCTTCTTCTGTGGTTATTGTGTGGTTTGTGATTGATGGGGTTCCATGTAAGTAACTAGTTTTGGGGGGTTTTCAAATCTCAATCAATTGTGTTTGAACTGTGAAGGTCTTATGTTTTCTATAATGTAAAATTGGAAAAAGAAAGAACACTAGTAAGATTGAAAGCTTGTTTTCAAATATTTTCATCTCTTTTAAGAGATTTATGTATGTATTCATATACTCTTGTTCGTATATGATGCTTTGAACTTGTAACTAAGTGGAGCTATAGACATAACTATATGCTTTAAACCTGTAATTAAGAGGATCAGAGCATTATAACGTAAAGGAGAAATTCTTATATGCACGACGTGTAATACACGATGTAATTTTGGTTATTTATAACAATTTATATGTTTAACCACCATGTTTTAATATGATGTCATCTAATCTTGACCATTCACATATGTATGTGTAGATATACGTCGTGTACTATAGATGTTTCGTAACATAGAGACTATTTATGTGAATAAGACTACAAATATGAAGAATAACTATAAGAATCTATAACAACGTGTTCCGAAATAAACCTAAACACCGGTTATGCCCTAGATACATTTTCCGAAGAATTACAGTTGTATACATACAATTGGGGTTTCGTGCGACTTTGGCGTGCAGGTTTGCAGGTTTCGGGCCTGACTGCCAGACCTAGAGTAGACTATAAAGTATAGACAATTGGGCTCATAACTTTGTCCTGTTGGGCTATTAGGCTTTTGGGCTAAGAAACTCTTGAAGACTTGGACAAGACTATTATTCTTTTGGTTGTGAATGAAGCAAAAGGAGATGTCACATGTTTTGGTAAGAAATATTATGACTTTATGAGGGTGAATATCTGGGGCACCAAAATTTTGTGTCCGGTATCTTTCTCTCCTTATTTGATGATTTTGTCTCTCAAGTGGAGGAGGACCACTGGGATCTTGGTTGTCTGTTACACCAGAGCGACATGAACCATTTGTTCATGGTGAAGATACTAGCAAAGCTTTAATGCGTTCTCAAATTGTTCATGTAGAAGATTACATGCCACATTGCCATCTCTTACCACTCGTAGCAGTATGAAATGGAAGAGGCCCGGTGGAAACCATAAACTAGAAAGTCTTGAGTCAGGTGGTCGGATCATTAGACTCGTCCAACTAGAATATCACATTTCGGATAAATATAAACTCAACAATAAAACTAACTTCGTTTTAGAGGAACATTAATAAAACTAACTTAGCACCTCTACCTTCCGAAAATACTAACCCTCGTGACTCGTCACAAGTCGATGTGTTGTGTGAGATCGTCTTCGGCTAATGAAACCGACGCTCTCCAGAAAATGAAGCCGGGGGGAACTGAGAATAAGGGGTAAAAGGAAAAAAGTGAAATTGACTGGTGTACGTTCATCAGGTCGATGATGAATCCAGATAATTATTAAAGGAACATCGCCAGCATGCATGCAGCATATGCATTTGTTTTCATGATCGAGCTTAGCTTTATGAGAATTTGCTTTCTCTTGCACCAATGCTATTCATTTCTAAACCCTAGATGCCGGAGCAGAATGGAAATTCATATTCATATATGCCTATATGGCAATGCCAGAGAATTCCAAAACCCCAACAAAGCAGATCGAGCAGATACAGAAGAAGACAGTCGCTATAAAAGCAAGGAAAATACAAATTGAGGAAAAGGGGAGGATGCTAGCCTGCGAGTCACTAAAAGGAACATTTCCAACATTATATACATAACTAGCTCTTTGTCTTTGCCATCACACACATACATACACGTCTCTTTCATCAAGTTTCATACTCTATAAACATATATGTATAACTATAACCCAAGTATGTATTTTGTAGCTAGATAATTGCGAACGAAAGTGGTCGGGTTTCTGGAGATTTTAGGTTTATGTGAGCCCGTGAAGATGGAGTACGTATGTAGCTAGCGGTATATGGACCCTGCCTTAACTTGGCAAAACATGCATAACGTTTTCACAGTGATATGATGAATTATTTGATCGAGTTAGGGACAATACGAGCAGTGCAGAATGCTACATTTTTGGACTACTACAGGTCTACAGCTAGCTAGCATTGCACCATCTCCGATCGATCCTTTGTGTGGGTCTATACTCGATGGATCGATAGTTGCTTGCAGATCTCGATCGATCTGCTGTTATCCTCCGATCCTATATGTATAGCTAGAATGAGAGGCTCGAAGTTCATGAGTAATCTGGTACAGTTCGATCTGCATGCTTCTGAAAATTGATGAATGCGTTTGTACAGCTTCTATATGTTATTCTCAGTTGATTAGATTAAGCATGCCCTACATTTCTCAGATCTTCTTGATTAATCTCCCAGCTAGACTTACTTAAATAACTTTATCAGTCAAGAAATGATAATACTATAATGCCTGACATCTTTTCTCAATATATCTGGTCCTAATTGTTGAGTAAACCAAGGACTAAAATATCCATAATATCCTCGATATTTCCTCGAAATTTCCGTTTTTTACAAGCACCGATATTAATTTTCATATCTTTCCGATATTTTATATTTAGTTTACTTTTAGCCAAATATACAAATTTTGGTAAAATTTCCATCGATAAGGAAAACAGGTTCTGGTATTGGAGCTATAGGAAAACATTATACACCAAAAGAAAGAGGCCAAGGAAGAATGCCAACGCATGAATATGATTTTTTATCCACTTTTGACTCATCTAGTGTGGGAGGAGGCAATGATGGACCATACACTTATGACCAAAATCTGACAATGCCTTATTCAACTTATTCCATGCCTTACGGGGTGCAATCAACTGAATCAAGTGATACGTCATAGTCACAGTCTGATGTACAATCTTCCAATGATTATGGTTATGGTCAAGGTCAAGCGCTGCCAAATCCTTACAACTTCCAATACGGAAATCCACAGTCAATCCCTCTTGACCCTTATGGTTGGCATGTAAGTCAATATATGCAAAACTACAAAGGTGAGGTATCATTTAATGACTACTCTTCATAATATACTGAAGACTCTACACAAAGAAACGATGAAGATAGTGAAAATTATGTACCTCATAGGTCTTCTATGTGGCTCTAAACCACTCATGTAATTCCATGTAATTCCATGGCTCTAAACCACTCATGGCTCTAAACCACTCATGTAATTCCATGTTGTATCATATGTATATAAGGCGTGATGGCCTAGCCTCCCTTTGGGTATCCAGCCATAAAAAAAAATTAGATGTATAAACTTTACAGTAAAAATTTAAGAATTATCATTGGTTCAGCACTTCAGCACGTAGTTATTCACCTTAAATAACTAAAACTCACTATGATTAATGTTTATTCAAGATTTTTTTGTCAATTATAATAGATAATTGAGATAACAAACATCTCTCAAAGTTTCATTTAAAATTTCCATGTTTTTCTACTAATTTCCGTCAATTTTCTCATTTTTTTTCTGCAATCGATATTTCCTCGAAATTTCCATCGAAATATCTGTTTTTTGGACCGTCGAAATTTCCACGATCGGCGAAATTTTAGTCCTTGGAGTAAACTATGTGTCACCATGTTGTGAATGTTGTACAAAATTGGTGTGAAATTAACCACAAGAGCTGAGTACGTTCTGTATTAAAAAAAAAAAAATTAAAGATTCAAGACCTTTTTCTTCTGAAGATCACTAAAACTTTTGCATCAAGGACCTAGATAGTTTTTGTATACAGTATTAGGGTTCAGAATGTGGATTCATTTGAACAAGAAAGCCTCACAATGAAAAAAAGGGCATGAACCCAAGCTGTCACACTGCCATGACAAGGAAAGACCAAGCAGTATATCACGGTTTGCATTCACAAAGTCACAAATACATATCATCTTTAACTTTAACTCTTTAAGAGCTCGACCAATAATTTCGACCAGAAAAATACTTCACAAACTTGTATTGGTATTATTTGTGTGGTTTGTTTTGCAACATCCAGATAGTTTACTTGTCTTTATCGATCTTGCACTCAAGTCTCTTAAGTGAGCTTCATAATAATGTTGTGGATCAGTAGGGAGCCTACTTTAGCTGTCTCTTTTGAAATCCTCTGCAAACATAAAACCACCATTTTCACTTCACCTTTTGCAAAGTTAAAATCGAAAACGGAGGAAACGAGAACCAGCATTTTTTTTGGGAAATTTCTCTTTGAATTTAGTGGTGGGGTTTGAACTTTAAACTTCAACTGATAAATTTCTATGAATCTGGGAACGCTTTAGGTGTGGGGTTTTCTGGGTTTTACAATATCAGACAAACAGCTTCAAACTTTAAATTTATGCCAATACAATTTATTGCAACACACATGAGTCACATGTAGGAGGTGAATCAAAACTGAAATGGCCCCCAATTCTGCAGAGAAAAAAGAAAATTGAAGACTCAATACTTTTGAATTGACACAAATAAAGACTACTTCACCAATGGTTCCAGGTCAAGATCAAATGCCTAAATCCAGTTGGAATTAACTTTGGGATTAGTTGATCATAACAAAATCTGAAGAATTGGTTGCGGAAGTAAATGACTCTGCAGCAAAAGGGCAGCTGCCCCAATAGTAAATGAGAATAGTCACGCTAGCTGTTGATTTACTATTATCGTCGTCTATATACTTCAAAACACAACAAACTAGGCAACTATGTATGAATTTTGATTAGAGGTCTCCTAGAGTGTCCTATATATATTTAGATAAGAAATTAAAGGAAAAACGTGGAAGAATGGTCTTTCCTCTTAGGATAGCTTTCTTAGCAATTAGGGTTTCGTGCAAGAATGGTGGTCTTTCCTCTTAGGACAGCTTTTCTTAGTAATTAGGGTTCAAAGAAACACAAACCTGTCAAAAGAAGAGGTGACAGGAACCATTATCAGAAGCATTAATTCTACGTGCCCTAAATACCCTCTTCATATATAGCATGAGGGATTTGGGGGTAAATAGTCATACACAACTCTCGTGTAGTAGAGAGATGGTGAATGTTAATCGTAGCACACACATTTACGATCGAGTTCCTGAGGAGGATCGAGTAAAGTGTTCTTGAACGGTCCAGCTTATGTCAAATTAAAACCGTTGAAGGTCATTAAAACTAAATCGAACTTTTGAAAGCCTTAACGATCACCAAATCATATGAAATTTTGTAGAGGTGATCTACTCATATAGACCTAAGATATGAACGGTGAAGATATAAAAATTCAATTGGGAAGTGGGTGTAATGCCCTATCCCTAGAAAGTGGCCAAAATAGGGATCCCTCATTGGAAGGCCCTAATATATATATATATATATATATATATATATATATATATATATATGTCTCAGTTTATATGATGTAGATCACGTCTTCGTAGTAATTTTTTTTACCCCGTTCCTTGGCAACGTACAATCCCTTCATTTTACACATAAACAACCCACAACGGTACAACCATCGATCACGAACCATAGTGATGTATAGGGTAATGGGAGATGAAGTAGTTTTTGAAAAGAGAAGCATGATAAAAGTGAGGATAGGAGAGGAACAGTATGGTATGGTATGGCCGGCATTGCGTTGCCAGCTACAAGTAGAGTGTAGTTAGCGATGGATTTTGTTTAGTGTCACCGGCGTTTATCGCGGAAAATAGGAAGATATATACCACAACTGTCTCCATCTCCACTCTCCAGGCCAGCTTCTCTCTTCCTCTCCTTGCTTCTTCTCTCTCTATCTTTCTCTGTGAAACTGTAAACAAAATGGACCACATCGTCCTTCTCCTGCAGCGCCATGCATGCTTATACTTTATATATATCATTCACTAACTTTTCAACTAGATTCGAACTAATTTCATTTCAAATTCTATTGTTTGTTTGTTTGTTTTCACTAGCCTCAGCAAACACCACTAGCCTCAGCAAACACCAAATCCGACTTTAGTAGTAGTTAGTTCCAACACATCGGTAACGAGTTACACTACTACAATTTTGAGCAACGGCCACACATCTAGTGTAGCCATTAAGGGTGTTGTAATCTCTATATATATGGCAATTTCCTCTCATACCCCACCATTACCTACTAATATCCTCATTTACCACGTTACTGGCCTACTAATATCCTCATTTACCACACTTACTAGATGTGTGGCCATTGCTCAAAATTATAGTAGTGTTAACTTTTACCCACAACAAGTCAACAAGTACTAGTACAATAAACACAAGTTGGGACTGTAAAAGAATGAAGGAAATCCAAAGAGGTGAATCTTAGATTCAGAAGTGGCATGGGTTTGACTCGGCCGGTGATTCTACGTATTTCATTGCAATTCTTGAAGATGATAAACTAGATCCAACATTTAAGGGGGAAGGAGTGTTGCTTAGAGCCAGTTTAGGATGAAGGGATTCTTAGAAATCAAGAATTTTCGGTAACGTCAGTAAACTAAGCTATTTCTCAATATGTAACCGGGAATTAAGAGAGATTTTGATTATTATCATAACGAGTGCATGCCCCACGCTAGCACTAAATAACTTTCCCGATAGTTTTTCTGCATTACCAACTTTTTAATAACTTTCTCGAGGAAACGAATTTCATGCACCAAGGTACACTTGCATCATCAATGTGCAAGTCACCCGAGATGCGAAGATAGAATGAAGACTGTAAACTCTCAATTCCTTCTTTTAGCCTTTTTATTTTTGACCCGATTATATTAAGCTCGATCTCATAATTTCTTCGACTTCGTATCCTCACCTTTTGTGGTTCAAACACTTGGACTAGATTTTTTGGTTTCAGTTTTGTTAAGAGACGTTCACATATATACATGATAGTGTCGTGGATGACTGGATTAAATAAAAAGCTAAAATTGCATATTGAGTGTTCGGTTTACTTACACCTGAACGCGTACAAGAATCGTCACTTAACTTTCATTGTGTTAACAAACTTCAGAATCCAACGTTCTTGTAAAATTTTATTTCATTTATCTTTCCCGTACGGATCCGGATCGGATGAGACTCGATAGTCACACACTAATGTAGAGTGAGACGTTCTCAAAATATGGTCTTTTAATATGGGAATCTACTGGGGGGTTTAAAAACATTAAAGGCTGTAACCTAAGTTATCATGTTTTCTTTTCCAACGAGAGTGAGGAAAAAGGGACCAACATGCATAAAAGTAATGGTGATGCAGAGAAAAATTGAAGGTGAGAAGACGACTTGAGATACTGACCAAAAAAGAAGACGACTTGAGAGTTGAGACTCGCCACACCTTCTTATCAAGCACAGAATGCGAAGCTTCTCTTTCCCATCATTATTTCTCTCTTCCCCTTAACAACTTTTTCTCCCATTTTCCCAACTCCTTAAGCTCCCCTCATCAATCACCCAATTCAAACCAAGTCGAAAATGGAGCTCTTTGATCTTGAAGAACACATCCCAGATTCTATCCCTGACCTTTTTGCCTCAGAATCTGATCATATACCCTCACAGACCTTCTTAACCAGCTCCATACACTCGGATTTCTACCGCTCATTTCGACTCGATGCCACTTCTCTGTTTTTACAGGTAAACTGAATACACTGGTACTGCTCTGTTTTGAAGCATTTCTATGTTCTTAAAAGGTGAAATACTAGTACTGGGTTAGTATAGTGTTTCTACTCTATTTGAATCATTGTCTGTTCTGTAGGTAATATACTAGTACTCTTGTTCAGACCAAAAACAAATATAATTATGTTACTAGTACTCTGTTTCTTCTCTGTTTTCTTGGATATCGGTCTAAAGTACTTGTTTTTTATGTGTTCATCAGGCACAGAATTCCTGCAACCTTGACCCTTTCACTTCTTACATTGCCCTTAACTACCTGGATCGGTTCATTTCCAAGCACAACATTCCGGTAAATAGTTAAGGAACTCGATTTTTTTTTTCTTCGACATACAATTACTGTCAAACCTTCTAAACTTCGAAGATATCACATGTAGTGTAATTTCATCATTCGCATTGCAGCAAGGAAAGCCTTGGGTGACAAGACTAGTTGAACTTGCCTGCCTATCTCTAGCTGCAAAAATGAAGAACACGTCCTTTTCTTTCTCTGATTTTCAGGTAATGAAATCAAATCCTTAGTTTTGTTATCTCACCAAATATAAAGAAAGTTTATGGTACTCCGGAGTATGTCATACTGCAGCATTCTCGAGTATGACATTCTCCGGGGTACCATATACTATGCAAAAGCAGTTAAGTTTGCATCGGAACTCATAGCCATATATGAAACAGAAAAGAGAAGAAGGTTTCATGTTTGGGGCGCAAACGATTAACAGAATGGAGCTTCTGATTCTCGACACATTAAATTGGAGGATGAGATCAATAACTCCTTTCTCCTTTCTACATTTCTTTGTCACATTGGTGGACCTCAATGAGAGACCACTCATTCAAGCCCTCAAAAGTCGAGCTTCAGATATCATCTTTAATGCCCATAATGGTATACTTCTTCGAGTACTTCACATCACAATTCGATACCTATTTCTTCACTATTAATCTCTATGATTAAACTAACCCTAAATTTTGGTTTTGTTTTTGGTTACAGAAACCAAATTCGTTGAGTTTAAGCCATCGATAATTGCAGCATCCGCGGTTTTAGCTGCGAGTCATGAACTTCTCCCCTTGCAGTTTCCTAGTTTAAAAGTTTCAATATCATCTTGCCAGTATGTAAATAAAGTGAGTACATTGTCAATGTTTAGTAACCACATTAGTGTAGAACAAAATTATCCTTAATAGTACTTAACAGGTTGTTCTAATTGCAGGAGAGTTTGTTTAAATGCTTGAACCTAATGCAAGATATGGTAGCGAGTGAAGGGTCTGACTCAGTTTTAGATACTTTGTCATGTACAACTAGAACCCCAGTTAGCGTGCTGGACCATCGTCACTTCTCTAGCTCCAAAAGCGAGGTTAATAGCACCGCTGTCACTACCACCACCGAAGCTGCGGCTGCAGCATATACTGATTCTAGTACTAGTAGGGTAATGGTGGCAGAGAAGAAAGACATCAAGCGGCGTAGATTGAATGGTTTTTGTACAAGTGAAAATAGGTTCCTGGTTTCTTCTCATCATGTTCAACATTGTTAGTTGATTCATTTGTTATTTTCTTGTCTAAGCCTAGATTAAGTATAATAATTGTCCTCAATCTGAGCAAGAAAGCTAGTTGATGGGTGTTGTTGTTTGAAGCAGACTAGCGGAGGAATGAAACTCAGTGTTAGATTGTAGAACATTAGAACTAGCTTAGTCTGCTGTTCTCAGAATAGAGGGAACTAGTTAAGTTTGGACAACATCTATGTTAACCTATTCCCATTTTTCTTTGTTTTGGTCAATCCATTCTCTTCACAAAACTATAAAAAAAAAAATAAAAAAAAAGGTGTTCGACGAATTATTTGGAAGAGATTAAGCCAAACACAACCGAACAAGCCAAAGTTTCCTGGGGGCAACAAGGACTTGAAAATGCTTCAATAAACAACATGAGTGGTTTGGCGGAGAAAATACAATCGACAAAAAAACAAGTATTTCCTTGCAATCTAGAACAAAGCATGAATTTTGTACTAAAAAGTTGGCGGGAAAAGTGTTTAGAGACTTGATATTCATCAACATTGTAGCATCTTTGTCGAAAAGCGACATGAGAAGTAGTAGCAGATCTAAAAGCTTCAAAGTGTTTGTAGTACAAGATCAGAAATGCATGTGAATTATTTTCAGATAAACACAAGGGACACAAACACAACCATCACATTAACAGCAGGTAGGTAAGTTGGTACTATTTTGGGCATAATTAATCTCAACCAGCTAGCTTAGCTCGAATGTTGTTGGGAAGATTGAAGAGCTAGCCTGGACTGAACTCGCATTTACAGGAGTGAGCTTCTTCTGCTACTTTATTTTTTTGATGGTAAATTTGTTGGACTAGTTTTCAACTCAAGGTATTGTTCATTGACTTCATTCAACTTCAACCCTGGTAATTCAATATGATCATTTGCATCTGATTTATTCTCGGTACAGAAAGCAGGATTAACATCAGTTCTGATGGCCGGAAAGGCCATCGGAGTTCAGAATGCAGACTATATGGACGGTTGTGAGCTTGGCACACCCCATTGTGCTAACACTTGTGCATCATTTTGGAATTTGACCAACTTTGGCTAGCATTGTTATACATATAAATCCCAAGCTTAATTATGATGTCCATCTTTAAACTGGGTTTTCAATCCATGCCAAAAGAGAAAGCTTCAAACTGAGTTTATTAGTATTGTTACTACTCATCCTGGTGAAGCTTGTTGCTGCATTTTTCCACCTAGTAAAACCTTTGTTTCTTTAGTCTAATAATTGACACTGACGGCCAGTGTCCAAATATACATAATTAACTTAGAGTATAGTCACCATCAAGGAAAATGATGTTTGGAATCAAAACAATACGTCCCGGACTCCCGGACAAAACATTATTTGAGAATAGTTCAAGATGATCATGTGTAATAATGTTGTTTACACCCAAATTAATATTTTACTGGACAGTAATTGTCTTAGTGAATATTAATTAAATTAATGATCCATGTCATACCGGCGAGCCCGAAATAATGGATTTACAAGTGATGGCCCGCTAGAAAGTCATATGAGCTGGACAGTCCACGTACGTATGGACTCCGCGTAACAGACTTTGCGTACAAGAGGAGTTTAATTGTTGGGGGAACACCTCGCCCCGACTTAGCATCGTACCCTAACTTGTATATACAAGAGCACGTGCATGGCTTGTGGTCCTTTAATTACATAAGCATCTCGACGGCATCTTGATGGAATCTCGCTACGACTTGGAAGCATCTCGCCAGCATCCCGCCGCTCCCTTAAATAAAGAATGGAGCAGTGTTTAATTGCATTCTCGAGCCAGTACGTGAACATGCATGCTAGAGAGTATGTGGTCAGTAAGGTTCTTTGTCCTTGTCAAGTTATCATATATGGTTGCATGGGCATACGTCCACGTCCAGAGAGTCGTGTTAGAAGGCAATCATTATGCCTGCATGACATTCACGTTCAAGGGTTAGCATTCTAAGGCAATTTTGATGCCTTTGGGATAATAACAATACAGTGATATCTATCCCTACAATACCTCTATTGGATAAGAAGTAATATATATCCTTAGTTAAGCATGATTGCATGGGGAGGGGTTCATTAAGGATCCTTATCTTTATTCAATCATGTTTGCATGGGGAGCTCACGTCCACATCTTCATGAGTTTGGTTGTCTTGGTGGTTAAGGACTCTACTCCTTAATTGTATTTGTATGGGTGAACAGTGGTGCACGTCAAAGTCATCATGAGGTGTTCTAACTCAACTCTTCTAGACAAAGGCAGTTAGTCATTTCGCCAAAGGATAATCACATCACGAAGTGATTAACATCGCCTACACCACATTTATCGTTGAAGACTCCTACAAGTCTTTGACATGCTTTGGGCCAATACCTGTGGCCCTAAGTAAATCTATATAAAGAAGCTTTACAGCTTACAGATGGACAACAACACTCTCAACACAACAAATCAATCAATCAAACACAAATACAACTTTCAACCTTGTTGAAATCCTCGACCCAGTCGAACCTCAGACGCTCCCCGGAGCTTCCCTTTCGTTTCTCCGTACGCTCTCCGGAGCTTTCTCTTTGTTTTTTCATCTCCTTCCCGATTGAAGCTCTGCTCGATCCTACGTCGAGTATCGATATTGTGACGCTCAGGCGGACTACTGTAAGTCCTTGCCCAGTACGCAAGGCAAATATGAAGAACCCTGCGGTGGAGTTGGTGCTCTCTCCATCCTCAGTCGCTTGATTAGAAGCAAAAAGCTAAGCGCACCCCGCTACTACAACCACTACATTCCGCGTCCGCGCGGTGGCACGCCCGCAACAACTAAAGGAGACTTTGCACGCCCAGACTTACTGGTGGGGCCAAAACAAATGTATCACCCAGCCCCATTCCAATTTCAAAGTCACTAGATCATATATACGAAGTTCCAAATGACCACAAAATGGTTGGTCTGCAAATTGTTTGACAAATCATATGTTACTGTTAAGAAACAATTACCTTGGTTTCCATAACCAAATTCTGGTACGTACTTTGAGTATAAAAATTTCATATATAGATTACAAGGGGAAAGGCCCTAGTAGTCAAAGTGTTGATCCTAAAGCTAGCCAACAGCAGAGGTAAGTTTCTTCCTGAGCTTTCTTACGTATCTGTGCCTCAAGTTCTTCTAATTTGCTGTTGGATTCTAGTTTTGTTTGGTAATGTATGCAAATTCAATTATGAAATAGCAAAAACTACAACCATGAAATTTTTATACTCAAAGAACCAGAATTTCAAGACTAATGTTGTAGACATCTGCAAAATGATTCCGACCACAACTGCACTTTCAAGACTAACTAAAGCCATAGTAAAAGTGATAGTTATGACAATTGACAGGAAAAGGAATATGAACTAAGAATAAAGAAACTTGAATTGGGGGAAACTACACAAGACAAGCTGCATTTTAGTGGCGTACTTCCTAAAAAGCCTAGGAGATAAATAAATAAATCAGTCTTCAATAGGATTGAGAACCTGGCCAACGAACATCACCGTTTTAGTCACTTCTTCTCTGATGAGATAAAGGAATGGGTGATCTGCCACAAAATCAATCGGAGGAGGAGGTGCTTCATCGCACATCATCCAACCGCCCCACGAAGTTACAGCTGCAGCTTCTGTGCCTTTTTCATTCACTTCAATGAAGGCTTTGTGGAATATGTTGGAAGTATATAGGGGCTCAGCTGAGTCCACCATCTCTGTCAAACCTCCAGGTGTGAATCCCAAAGTCTCCAGAAGTTTGGAATCCTCGAAATCGCAGGAAATCTTAAACTTTGGGATTAAGAAGTCACCCACTGGTACTCTTTCGTCGGGAAGATGTCTATCCATAAACTCAAAGTCGGAGCAAAACTTCTTGACCAAAGCTCGCAGACCTTTTCTAGCATTTGGAAGAAAGATGTACATGGAGAACCTTCGCTCATAATCTTTACCTTGTTTGTACGGAAGCATCAAGACTGAGTTTCGAATTCACTTACGTACTGATCCGACGACTTTGTCATGAAGGGTGCCTTAACTGAGGCATCACTACGAAGAAGGTGAAAGTCATACACTCTTGTCTCTGATGCATCAAACTCCTTATCCCAATCTCCTTTAAAGTATAAAGCATTTGCAAGGATGAGCCTTGTTGCGGTAGAAACTGAGTTAGGGGGGAGAATGCTTTAGATGAGACCCTTGGTTTCCTCTTCCCCCCAGGAATTCACTTCACGTCGTACTTCCTCTGGCTCGTTCTTGAAATCAACTTGTTTCAAAGCCGCCTTGTAATCAGTTTCCAAGACCTAAGATCAAATTTATTTGAATTTTCAGTTAAGCTACTTAATCAACCAATCAAGTTACACCGGATACATAACAAGACATCTATCTGCAAATGAGTGTTAGTGTCAAATTTGGTGGTAAGAAACTGCATACATTTTTGAAAGAATTCTTGATAGAGAGAGATTGGTCTATCCAAACCCCATTTGCGATCGAGAGAAGAGGCCCTCCGTGTTCAGATCCATCGGCAAAGACTAGTGGTGCGACAACGGAGGCGAGAGTGTTGAGCTCGTTTATGGACTCCGACTTGAGGAACTTAAGCATCGTTTAGGATCAAAGTTACATGATAAGATATCTATCTGCAACAAAGTATTAGTAAATATGTCAAATTCGGTGGTAAGAATAAAGTCAATAAACTACATACATTTTTGAAGGCAGGCTTGATAGAGAGAGATTGGTCTATCCAAACCCCATTGGCGAATGACAAGAGAGGACCGCCGAGTTTGGATCCATCTGCAAAGACTAGTGGGACGACATTGGAGGCTAGAGTGTTGAGCGCATCTATGGACTTGGACTTGAGGAAACTGAGCATCCCTTCTTGGTTAGAACCCTTGGCCCCAGCAGCTATCATGCTAAGAACCGCATGGATGGACAGCGGCGAGAACACAACGTTCTTGTCCTTGCCTTTGTTATTGAGAAGCAGGTTTTTTTAAGAGATTCATTGAGAAGCAGTTGCTTTGTGATATCTAGTGCGACGTTGGTTTGGTCCTGAATGGATTTTCTGAGAGACTCTGAAAATTTGAATGAAGGTCGGGGTGGATTTTGGAATAGGAATCGACCGAATCGTGCAGCCATTACTTCTGTGGAAGATTTTAGATAAACGACATTACCAAACAGTACTCTTGGAGAAATTAATATTAAACATATGTAAACCAATACATAAATGCAACTTTTGTAACCCTAAAATTCATCGAACAAACTTTTGTAACTTTTGTAACCATCCTTTTTTTTTCTTTCTAAGAAGAATATATAATTCTCACAAAGTCATAACCAGCATCTAATAGTCTAACGTACAACATCTAAGTTTCTTCTATGACCAGAACATTCAAAGAAGAAATCCACGTTAGACAAAGCCAATTATATATATCCTTACGATTTCAAGAGCAAATAAAAAAACTAGTAACACAGAAAGAGAGATATAGAGTTTGCTCACCAAATAGAATAGTAGAACTCGGGAATTTGTTTCTCTGATTGCCTTCAACTTTTTTTTTAGCGCCTTCAACTTTTGTGTCTCACAATTTTTGAGTTTCTTGTTCTCCATGACCATCCTTCGTTTTTTATACGTGATTCATTGATTAATTGGATTTAGGGTTTAAGGTTTAGGCCTAAATTAAAAAAACACTGTGAGGAAAATACCAATTCGGGACACTCAGAATCCGGCCCAAAAGTAACAGCAACCAGTTAAAGCTCTTCTCAAAAAAAAAAAAAAAAAAGGGCGGCAAGGGAAAGAAGAAGAAGAGCAAGTTTAGCTATGTAAAACGACTCATTATTGCAGATAAGGTGAGAAAGTGGTTCATACAAAATTATATGCACATGCATAAGCAGAATAATCAAACTACAAGAGTACAAATAGGTCACAAATATGTTTTATTCACACTTCAATTAAAATTCAGTGCATTACAACTATTTCCAAACGAAAAACAAACAAAAAGTTACACCGTATGTTACCATGACTAATTTCTACACCATTTATTGAAGGTAACACTATGGTTACTTTCCCACAATGAGTTTTGCTCTTGCATGCCCCTCATTTATCTGGAACTGCTCCCCTATGCCAAAATGAGCCATCACTAACCAAACAAAAGTGACAAGCTCTCCCCCTTTGCTCAGCAATTGGACATGGTCGTTTGCTCTGCAATGACCTGCTGCATATGCTAGTAGTTCCACCCACACTTCACACATCAGATCCCATTTCTTTGTGCCCATACTTTTCAGTTGTTTTGCTAGAATACATGCATCAAACAACACGGATTTACTTCGATCCCCTTTGACATCAACCGGCCGAACATCTGTATTTACCTCAAGAATTCTATCACATGCGTCTTTTTGACTCACTTCTGGTCCTAGTTCCCTTCTGCTGAAGAACTTTATGGCTTCTGCGCACGTATCGCGGAATCTTATTTGTCCAATTCCTGCTACGGAAGACATCATAGTAGGCTGCATAACTAAGAGGTATACCATGTAATCAGACAAGGTCTTGCAGTGTTCAATTTTAGTGAGAACAGCCTTGTCTTTTGGATCATTACTGTCAATAAGATCCTTGTATTTTGGATCATTACTGTCAAGATTATAACAAAACTCAGTAGCAATGTGCCACAGTAGAATGCTCTGATCATATTCAACATCAACAACATAAGAGAGCAAGTTAAGGCAATTATTATTCCACTCACTATCCTGTAGAATCCAGTCACCTCTGGCCGAACTTATTCTCCTGGCAGTTTCAGGATCATCCGCGAGCATGGACTTACTTTTCAACTGAGCAAAAATGAATTTCCATAGCTCTTTTTCGAGTTGCTTGCTGGTCCTATATTTGATCTTATCTCGAAGATCCTTAAGACCAAGCAAGTATATGACATTGATGTAGGCCTTGAAAATGTAATCAAAAATATTAGGACTCAGTTTTGGACATTCCTTGAGGGAATAATGTATCAAGTTAAATATAGAGACAGACTCATACCACCTTCGAAATAGAAGTTGCCTACACCACTCCAAACATGGATTTGCATTTTCTGTAACGAACCACCTAGATTGCTTGAGAGTTATGTACCTTTTGAGCATATTGGCTAGGCAAGAATTTTGGCGAGACTTGCGCACAGCAGCAACAGTCCAGTCGGAGAATATAAGCATGAACACTGCTATTGAATCCAAGGCCAAGGCACCGAAAAGTAAAGTATAGGTAATTCCAACATCAAAGCCATGGAAATCATGTTTCTCTATTTTTTGGAAGCAAACAAGAGCTGTGCAAACTGCACTGAAGGATATAGCTCGGCATACGTATCCCCACTTAGAATGCACAACAACCACCTTGGTGAATAGAGCTTCATACATGAAATTGAGCTCAATTGCAACCAATTTGAAAGCTTCCTCTGCAGTTCTTTTATGGAAAAACTCACGGCTCTCAAAACGCTCATGAAAGCTGAAAATGAGATCCACAATAAGACCCTTGAAGATGTTAAAGAAGTGAAAGGCATGGCGAACAAGTGCAATATTATTTTCCATGTCTCCTTCGTCCACCACATAAGTAGTAGTCCTGGATTCTTTGCTGCGCTCTGCTGTCAACTCTATATGAGTTGGAAGTTTGGCATCCTTTTTGGAAGAGTATTCCTCCATCAGCTTTGCATAGTTTGGTCCAGGGTCTGGTTTCTTAAGCATGGACTCCTTGAAATTATCCAAGCTTGCTTTGTACAAAGCACGTGTGCGCTCGGCATACTTGATGATTCCTGCTACAAATAGGAGAACCGTCGGCAGCCACAGCTTGTTTTTGGGAAATGATTGGATGAAAACATAAAATGCAGCTATAACCTGGAACACAAGCCCAAACAAGTGCCTTAGCCACAATGTGTTATCCTCAAGAGCAAATGCTGTTATGGTGTCTGGACCACCAAGGTGTAACAGAAGAAATGGTGCCCAAAATGCCAGAAGATCACTGTTAAAATCACCATTGTTGTTGGGGGCTCGAACAAAAGGATTGTCACCCTGACTGTTTGCAATTAAGCCAATCGCAAAGTTAGCTGCCCAGTCAGCAAGCAAGTAAGATGACCAGATAACAAAGGTTACAAATAAGTTAGGAGATCGCTTTCGGAAGGGTGCACCAAGAATTAGAGCAGTTTGCAATGAGAGGCTGAGGAGTACAAAGCCCCGGAGATTCCACTTTTCCCATATCTTCTTGACATTGATAGGAATGGGAGAAACCATTGGTCCTCTCTTTCTTCGACTCCCTTGTCTTTTCTTCCACACAACTGAAGAACATTACAGGTTTCTATTAGTTAATTGAGCAAAAGGGGATGGGATTTTTTGGATTGCAAAAGCATAAACTTCATTTTGAAATCTCTAGTTCTTTCCTAAAGGGGTGTGATCAGAAGAAGGATATCTAAAAGGTGCTGTTTGATCCTATCGTTGAGGTTTATACTACAAAGGATGAAAGCCTGGTTATAGTATGTTAAAGATTAAACAAAAGCAACAAAACTGATTGAACCTCTCCAAAGATTACAATCCCATGATTCCCTGTTTTCCCCCAAACGAAAATTATACTAAGAATCAAAGATCATAGTAAACATGGACAACTTCAAGTAGGAAAACAATTCTTCTGCAATGTGAACATTGGTTCTTCTAAACTGAGAGTTTGATATATCGCAATACCCAATATTAAAAACAATCAACTTGCAGAGAAATAGCAAGGAATATGCAGATGATGACCAACACTGTGTCTTCTAGATGGATCAGCTAGCTTAGTTGACATGGTTAGATATATTGTAGAATGTGTTCAACAGTTGAATTGTACAGACAACCAAAGAAAAGCCACTACCAATTGACAGTCGATGAATCAAACACATCAGAAAATGAAGATAAGTGAGGCAGAACCTGATGGGTGGTGAGGACTGGGAAGTCGAATCACGAAGCAATCAAGCTGCCCAGAAGAGTAAGAGAGTCTGCTTCGTTTCCTGCTGGTTCATTGAAGTTGAACAGATACTTCTCAATCTACTAGGAGTCAACTGTGGAAGTCTTCATTATACTTGAAAACAGTTTCTCTGACTTTAAATAAGATCAGGAAGCTCCTAACATCTTGGTGTCCCATCTGCGCTGTAAAAGTAACCAAAAATTATGCAAAGTTAAAGGAAATACAAAATTCCAAAATGGATGACTTGAAGGTCACAGACAAGCCTCAGCTAAAACAAACTAAACTATGCACATATTCCAGTGTTAATGTAGAATTAGCTATGTCTTGGTTAATTAAAATTATAACCATGATTCACGTGCATTTGATATTTAACTTGGCAATTTTGTTATGCTACCTTTTATGAGTCATATCAACTATCAAATCCAGGTTATGATTGATTAGAATCATACTGGCTACAAGAATGGCATAACTTTTGCTTTTTCTTTTTACTCTTTTCTCAGCTTGTGGTGGACAGTTAGTATAACTAATCTAGGAAATGTCCCAAATAAGAAGCTAGCTAGGTAACATTTCTTTTGTTAAGTGCAAGCAATCCCCTTTGGCTTTTTACCAAATGTGTTAGTTTATTCAGTGATCCAATTTCTCTCAGGAACTGGAAGTAGTGCCTTAAACTGTGACCATGCATGTTGTAAGATTCCCAGACTAGTTAGCATTTAGCAAGCTTGCAGAACGACTCAAATATCTGAGATACCTCAACCCTTGGAGAATTCAATGTTCTTTGCTTCACTGGGATGCTTAAACCACCAAAAGCTCTCTTCTTTATTGGCTCATTTGGAGCGTTTACAGTGAAAAGCAACAAGCGATGCTCCTAGAAAATGCCTTACTTAGATAGAGTTGCATATTATGGAGCATCTTGTTGGGCATCAAGGAAGGACTGACGACATCTTATGCTATAGTGAATCTGGGTACTTCAGTTTCAAGATTATAATATTGAGTAACCAAAGCTGGGATTGAAATTGCTTGGCTTCGAATCAAAGGTTTTAGATTGGTTTCGGAAGAATACAAAATTGGAAGAGATGTTCAGAATTGTATAACCATTGAGCAGTAGGTTCATTTAGAAAAATTATAGTAAATCACCAACAAGCTTTCATAGCTCAGTTGGTTAGAGCACCCGTTTAGTAAGCGGGAGGTCCTGAGTTCAACTCTCAGTGAAAGCAGAATCTATTTTTCTTTTTGTTGTTTCTGTGCAATAAAATGAAGAACATATATGAGAAGCCAAAACAATCTACTATTCTCTAGTCCCCTTTGTAGTATAGTGGGTGGTGCTTAAAAGCAACATCCACACCCTCAAGCTAGGGGGTTGAGATGTATTCTAAAATACCCTCCTTTATAAAACAAAAACACCATTCTACTATTTCAAATTTTTTTTAGGCAATGTAATCATGCGCATATAAACACAATCCTACCAGCTCAGATTAAGTTAAAGTTCCAGTGACAAAGAGAGTGTCATCACATTCCATTTGTTTCATCAGATTGTACTGATAAATTGACCCAATAATCACTCATAAGAACATGAGCATCATCACTATATGAACCATATGGAAATATTGGCTCTTGCTGCAGCCACACTTGATCAGCAGCAGTCGACAATGTAAGTCCAGCAGAATCTACAAACATAGCCTCGGAATCTTCCACCGCTGTTGATGTCACTTGAGAATGTGTCCACAAACTTTGAAGTTCACCAAATGTATCACAAATACTTTGCTGTTCTGTAATCTGGGGTTTGTGATCAATTTCATCAGCAATACCAGAACTTGATGGAGATAAGTTTTCTCTTGAAGTTTCCAACAGTGATGCTTTTGGAGCTTCCTCATCAAGAAGAAAGGTTTCAGTTTCAGATGAAGTATTCTCCACTCTGTTGGACTTGTCATTGTTGAGGCGCCTTTTCAAGTGAGTGTGCCAGTAATTCTTGATCTCATTGTCTGTCCTTCCAGGAAGTTTTGCTGCAATAACAGACCATCTTGAACACACGAACAAGAAGAAATAGCATTCTCATCAATTCTTGTGTAGAAAATATAGCATAAACAATATAACTCAAATGCTTGGTATTACCTCCATACATAATAAGTTACTTGACTTAGGTTATAACACTGGTTCCTAGTTCCTCCCAAATAGTTTTGCATATACAAATTGGATTTCTAGTAATTACCTATTTCCAATTTTCTGTTGCAACTTGATTATGGTTTCCTCTTCTTCCCTGCTGAAGTTTCCACGCTTAATATCCGGCCTCAAGTAATTCACCCAACGAAGTCTACAACTTTTCCCAGATCTCGCCAGACCTAATATAATTGAGGCAGAGGAAAGACAAGGTCAGTACTTGAGTTCCAAGCAAGCATAATATTCCTCATTGACAGCAAAATGTAAATGCCAGAAACAAAGAGAAAGTAACCAAAAAATGAAGTTGTGCAGTTTACTTACCAGCAGGTTTAGGCATCTGACTCCAATTCCAAATACCATATCTTTGAATGTATGCTACCAACTTGTGATCCTCATCAGGACTCCATGGCCCTTTCTTCAACCTCTTCTCATCACACTGCTGAGTACTACCCCTCACCATTTTCCCACAGAAATATCTGTCTCAGAGTTTCAAGTGCTCATTGTTATGTCAACATTGCCCAGCTAAATGATCACAAATCATGTATTAAACGTGTTGGCAAGTCTAAATTCTCCAATAAATGGGAAGCTTTTCAAAGACTAAGCATTCTTATTCAAGAAAAGGGTCCCCTCCAAATATTTACTTAGAAGAATCCCAAGTTTGTAAACTGGGAATTTATATTTGGCTTTAGAAGCAAACAACGCAAAGTCAATCAAGGTAGCTATCACATAATTAAGTCGTACATGTAAGAAGACAGAGATGTAATTAACTAAGACTCTGATAGTCTGATAGGAGTATTAATTTGAAATGCAAGGATGGGTTAACCTATTTACTTATATCATACTAATCACAATAAATTCAGAGAATTACATGGAAAAGAATATTTGGGGCGATCAACATGAGGAAAATATGTTGGATTTTTCTCCATTTTATGCCTGAGGTATTTTCTTTTCAATGCATAAGTGGTCATTTTCTGGGTGCATGAACAGTGGTCAAAGTTGTTCAGCAGTTGAGCTTGATGAACTTCCTTAGTAGCTTTAGTCAACAAGAGCATGCAAGCTCATTTTGATGTATAGTGTATACATATGAAACCTTGATATATACGCTCATTCACAAAATGTTTAACAAAATTTATGTACCAACGTGACACACAATTTGTCTCTTTTCATTATATAGTTACGTAAGAAGCTTATTTTTCTTGATGAAGTACAAAATGTTTTTAAGATGACTATAATCAATGAGCTTTTTTCAACGAAACTATTTATGTCTTGGCCAAAGTAGATGTTTTTCTTGTATGATTTTCCTATCATCCGTGTAACACATTTCCTTTTGGTTATAATATACACAAGTCTACAAAGATACTAATTCTATGTAATGACAAACAGTACATCAAAATAGAATTTGGCAAACTAATAATTCTAAAACACGAGGAATCGATGGTCACTACTTGCATATATAAATCTAAGTCCACACTCAACATGCAGCATAGTAGTATATTAAACTTGTCGCACTTAGAATTAACAGAGACTGACTATTGGACATGCAGTTCTGCATTTGCATTGTTTAAGCTGGAGATGAAGAGGATGATGTTGCATTGTTAATTGTTTACACAGATTAGTATTAATCATTTCCAGTCATATTTTAGTGGCCATTTGAGGAAAAGTTTCATGTTTTTTCAACGAGGTAGAAAATCAACAATGGGTGCGTAGCACACTATCACATATTGAGATAAAGTTTCGATGATCTTCTTAATATAAGTAAACATGTAATTATGCACTAAACATGCACCTTACTGAAAAGTCAGCCCAGTTGCTACTTGCTACATTCTTTGCTGCAATATAAGCCCTCTCCTTCCAAACTCCCAACCCAGATGAAAGAGTGATGGAACCATTGAAATCCTCTAGCAATGCATTTTGTAAAGACATCCAGCCAGATGGAACCATTGAAATCCTCTAGCAATGCATTTTGTAAAGACATCCAGCCATCTGTAGTGTATAAGAGAGTATGATTAATTACAAAACATCACTTGAACTATGATGTTATTTTCATTTTCATACATAACTATCAAAAACTTGTATTTTCATATATGAAGTTTCATTCAGATAGCATTTTAATACTCTGACCATTGACACCGTTAAATTTTAAAGGCATTTTTGTCCTTTCATTAAATATATCATTTTCTACATTTACTTTAACAAAATAATTTATTTTTTGAGGTTATCAAATACAAATAAAACAATTTACTTTAACAAAAATATTATAAAAAAAACTTTAAAATTAAATATTTATTTTTGACACAATGGTATATATTTAACCAACAATAAATTAAACATGTTTATATAAAATTTGATAAAATTTTCATCTATATTCGATATTTTCTCGATATAATTTCTTTTAATTATATATTTTAATTTATTTTATTTTGTTTTACTTAACATGTAATTCCAAAAATATATATGTTTAAGCCCAAATTAATATTTTACTGGATAGTAAATGTCTATGTGAATATTAATTAAATTCTTGGTCCATGTCATACCGGCGAGCTCAAGTGTCTTTAAATTTACAAATAATGGCCCGTCAGCAAGACCACGCGAGATGAATTACAAGGTCTGCGTGCGGAATGACTCCGCGCGGAGTACAGATCTCGCGCGCTTAGTAGACTTCGCGCAAAACATAAAGCTCGCTCACGGAATGCCTTCGCGAGAAATTACTTATGGACATTTCGCTTAGGCGAGGCGGAATATATCTTGGCGAACTGGTTCGCTGGCTCACGTGAGAGACTTCGCAAGGAAGCCACATGCGGAGTCCGTGCGCACCACATTAATCATTGAAAATTTTTACCAGTCTTTGACATGCTTCGGGCCAATCTCTGTGACCCTTTTAATATAAAAAGCCCTACTAAAGCCCGCGAGCTAGAAATGTCCGCGAGATGGTTTGAGTTCGCGGCCAACACGAGATTAGTTTTCTACATGGACTGTGACACCCCGCGGGATAAGATTGCACATAATTCCACTTCGCATAGGAGTCTATAATTGAGTGGCAGTGTCCTATACTAAATGGAGTGTGCGAATTGGACATGTTCACAAGAAGGTTGGTCCGCGCGGGTGGAATAGTGCCCTTATGTTGTTATGTTGCAAAGTCCGACTTGGTTTCTATGATTATCTTTCTTCTACCGTAAGTCGAGCTCCACTATATAAAGGGCTCTAGGGTTTACAGAAAACACACTCACTAACAATTCAACAAACAATACAAAACCTTTCAACCTAGTTGAAACCCTCGACCCAGTCGAATCTCTAATGCTCCCCGGAGCTTTGTTTCCGCTTCCCCGTTGAAGCGAACACTCTCTCGTTACACAATTACTCAAACACAATACAAACCTTCAACCTTTTTGAAACCTCCAACGCTTCTTGGAGCTCTGTTTTCGCTTCCATGTTGAAGCAAAACACACACAATCTCTCTGATCCCTCTGATCTCCTTTTGTTGCTCTGCTCGCGTCCCGCCGTGTGTATCGACCACCTTGTGCTCGTAATTCCTCATCTAAGGTGGCACCTGGAAACCCCCCCCCCCCCCCCCGCCTGATTAAGAAGTTAAGATCTCGCACTCACATCCGTCACTCTTTCCTCGTCCGCGAGGTGGCACGCCCGCATCACTAGAAGCATTAACTGCTACCATCCCTCTGCTCCGCACGCTGAGGATCGTGGCCAAAACAATATATACATACAAGAGTTCGACTAACTTTTAGTCTTTTATCACTATTGTTGTAAAAATAAATATTTAATTTTAAAGTTTTATTTTTGAATATTTTTGCTAAAGTAAATTGTTTTGTATTTGATAACCTCAAAAAATAAATAATTTTGATAAAGTAAATGTAAAAAATGATATATTTATTGAAATGACGAAAATGCTCTAAAAAATTTAACGATATTAGTGGTTAAGGTATCAAATTGCTAACAGAATAAAACTTCGGGTAATGTTTTGTAATTAATCCAAGAAAGTAACCAAGACAATTGAGGCTTTGTGGTACTGAATTCCAATTGATGCTGATTCACACTCGTGTCAAAATCCGAATAGATGCTATTCAATCCCAAAGACATAAATCAGAGAGCATAAGATGAGGAATATTTATCATTTCATTGAATAAAAGATATGATAACGTATTGATCATAACATGTTCTACAACAACACAAGTCTACAGAACTCGGGTCTATCTAAAAAAACCCACATGTATGTACAAATACATAGTTACTCATCCCATATCTTAAGAGTAGATCGCCTTCCATCTCTGGAAACTTCGCATGCAATGACCAGGTGGAGGAGCGAACTCAAGCTCTAGTTCCCAATCACAACTACAGCAAATCTTGAATGGAAAAAAGTTTGGACTCCATGGTTGATTATTTCCCTTCCTTGGGGAACCAAATGGGGATATTCAACTTTGAATGATACTCTGGTCAATTTCTCAATGGAGGGTCAATGACCAGCTTCTTGAACTCATGAATATGTACTAGCAGCTGGACTTTTTTGCGTGTTGCAGAGGTCGGGAGACTTGATTGACACAAGAGTAGGCGGTTGGAGCTCAAAGAAAGATTTTCCTCCTTCTCCAAGGCCGCCTATATATATTGTATCTCCCCTACCGTGCCAGGTGCCATCTTGGACATTGTTCATCTCTAATGTTCTGGCTTCCTGCTCACAAAACAATAATACTATTTATGAGCTTCCAAGAATAAGAAGCTTGCCAAACTTTATGCCAACATCTACCTTTAACTTTTGGAACCTATCCAGAGTGTATGGGTCGGAGAAGAGATAATACCTGAGATAATGTGCAGCATGGACAGACAAGGTGGTAGAGGCAATCATCCACAGAACTCTCATTGCCCTGGAAAGAATAACATTAACAAAGAATGTTTGTTAGTTCAGGAGTAACCATGAAAGACAACAATCAGAATGCCAACATTCAAACATAGCAAAAGCTCCAAACAGAGTACCAAAATGACAATAGAACATTATACATACCAAAAAACTACATGATTAGGCAGTTCAAATGGACTTGGAACTATTAATGGATTCATGATATACTTTCCAAGATGATCACCACATTGCTTTATATCATACATCATATTTTCCCACATTTTCATTATTTTCTACAGCTGATGTAGCTTTCAAATGCCTAACAACCACTGAAGTTCATTGATTTACACCCTAATATATGAGTTAAGGAGAGAAGACATGATCAATATGACGAAATTACTAATGTTAGACAGTTAGACCAAACATGATTGCTAGCGAGCAATGAACACAATGACAGACAAAGAGGGAGTGCTTACCCTTATGTTAAATTTGTTTCTTATCTGTGTACGGAAGTACCCCAAATACGTCCCTAGTGTAATGGTGAAAGCAACCACCAGATATACAAAGCAGCGCTTCTTGGTGATAATAAACGCAATGCAGTTGAGAAGGATGCTGGCAACAAGAATCAAATGAAGAGATCCCTGCAAAACAATATGCCAATATTCAAAATCTATCTAAACAATCTCCTTCAATGGAAGAACCTGTTACTAAAGCTTATTCAACTCGGTACAATCTGTCCTCAACTCCAGAACATACAACTCAAAGATTTCGACTTTGATCACTTCACAAAAGGACGAGAACGGAAAACAACAAACCTGTAAAAAGGAAGGACCAAACCCAGCTCGCTTCATGTTCTTCCCAAATGTATAGCACGGACAGCTGCAGCATCATCAATCACACTGTTAGTAAACAACACAGTCAAACAATTCTCATTCTCAAAATGTCGAACCGGATTCCACAAAGAGTCCAACTATTTAGTCAAGTAACAAGTCAATGAGCCTTCCTATTCAATCCATTCCATACACAAAAGTATTGACCTTTTTTCTTCCAATTTCTTTTGAGTTTTGACCAATTCTAATCAACCAAAAATAGAAACACTCTCAATTCCAAAATCAATACTTTCACCGGAAAAAGTCGAATTCCGGCGAGAAATTCATCAGAGAAAAGAGAGAGAAAACAGACCAAGCCGATTCGAGAGCGACGCGGCGATCTTCGAAGCAATCGAGGAGCTCACCCTCCCACATCCTAAACACGCCGCCCAAATCCGCAGCCTCAGCTTCGTCTCCGCCGTCGAAGCTCTGAAACTTGGCGGCGGACTTTCCCTGGGTCTGTAAGGCGACGGTGGAGCAGAGCATGTCGAAATCCAACACGGCCATTCCTCCGCCGCCGTCGACAAGCCTCTCCGTCTCCTCCGCCGCCTCGTCCTTGTTCAGCTGCTGCTTCTCCAAATCCCCCATTTTTTTTTGGCTATCAGAGAAATCCCAAAACCCCAAAAAACCTGAAACGAATTTTAGGGTTTCGTTTCTCTCTCTCTCTCTCTCTCTCAGAAATGAAGAAGCTTTTTGGGTTTCTGAAAATATTTAAACTTTTTGTTGGTGGCGGATGAATGATTGTCTGTTACGAATCGGGTCGGGTCGTATACGGGTATATTTGGCGGGGGTGTATAAACGGGTATATTTGGTTAACTACCAAATTAACGGTCTTCATGAACTCTCTCTTGTTTATTCTTTAGGTTGGTTTTGCTTGTTGGGATTTTTAACTTGCTGGTTGTCTGTTATAGCAAACCCCAACCATTTTGGTAGAAAACAAACAATTTCATCATTATTACTGTATACATGTTAAGAGAAATCAGTGTTATTGTAGAATCAGATGGCAAACCTTACGTGGTTCTGTACATGTTTTATAGAGATGACGAGGACTATAGATTCGATTGTTATCTGACAAAAAAAAGGTAAGGGTTTGGGTTGATTGGTTTTCTAGCTATAAAAGAACGAGTAATCTAACAAACTAACAAGGAAAACATACCTAGATTTCGTCCGATTTAACTTAACAGCTAACACTATACCTGGTTAAGAAGTAAATGTGATTCAGATACTAGCATATACGATACATTTCTTTTGGTGATGCATTGACCTGATTATATGGCATCTCAATTATGGTCGGTACACCCTAATCCCATCATTTCAACCAGCCAAACGATCATTCTCGTTTTGTAAGAAACAAATATATGATAATATTAAATAATGACAAGAATACAAACTTTACGATCCATAAAACAGACAAACGCCGAATAAAATTGGGTAGACGTTTGTATTTTAAGATTAGGAATCCATCTTAGATTGGATAAGGGAAATAAAGAATGGGTCTAAGGTATCATATAGCGCAAGTTAGCCACACCCCCAGCGTACCATGAGCTGTAATCTGCATTATCATTAGGCTAATTAAAAACCATAATGCATTATGCACCAGAAGGCAGAAACAGAGCCATACGGTTGCTACCATATTACTCTATGATGAGTCATATGACACATCCCTTGCTTGAGGGGACCATAATGCTGGATCATGGCTGTTGTGGATTTCATCATATGGATAAGCACACGATATAGGGGTTCTAATATCCAATCTCTCCCAGTCTCAACCACCCCACATGCCGAAAGGTCTTCGGGAGATAAGGGTAAACAAAATCGAAGAGAAAAAACTCATTTAGAAATGCAGCACTAGCGAAAATGTCAAAAGCAACAACAAATGTTGTAGGTATTGCACAAATCAAGTTACATATAATGATTTCCTAATGTTTTTGTCTGTAAAACGCCACAACAAAAGCAAAAGGAAGGTCGAGATACAGTCGCTGCGGAGGCATGGACCTGTAGAAATTTAAAGGTCAAGTTTTCACTGCGGGTCTCACTAACCCGAGACCTGAACCGCTCCCCAAATGCTTGAAATCTTTGGCTTCAAGATCATCGTCGTGGCCAGCGAACCCGGTCCCTCCTTTTTTCAGGTTCACCATGTTTCTCTCTTTACACCCTTTATTGCAAACAAGACAAACCTTATCTACAGGTATGAATTTATCAGCACACTTCTTACAGAAGACGTGACCACATGAGCTAAGAGCCACAAGTGACAATGTGTTTGTTAATGTAACCTTGCAGCTTGGACAGATATATGTCTTGTCCAGAGGCGTTGATTTCTTCTCGTCGTTTATGTCTTCAGTGAAATGGACAGGGAAAAGAGACTTCAGCTTTAGTTTCTCGCTACCTTCTGGACAGGTTGTGCATTCAGGGGGAGCAGCCACTTTAACAGGAGCTTCCGGTGTAGCAGAAGGCAGCCAAAATGCCTTCATTGTCCGAAGCGCCTCTTCTTCATAAGAAGTCACCTTCACACTATTTGCCCCATGAAACCCACCCTTATCCTGGTCCTGGTTTCTATCATTGTAGTGCGGTACTGCACCATGGTTTTGCTGATCGAAAGACTCAAGCTCTCTGGCTTTCTGTTGCCTTAACCTCTCTTCTTCATCTTCCTTCTCTTGCTTCTGCTGACTATTATGTGCCACTTGCTTTCTGCAAAGTGGAAAAAGCAACGTCTTCAGATAAACCACACAATATCCTCAAGCCAGGCTTGGTTTCATAGTTAGCCTTAAGACACCAAAATATAATCAAGATTTACCAAACTACAAAACTAGAAACCCCCAATTACAATTTTTTCTTGATGTACATCAATAAAACTAGATCACAAGCAGAATGTTTCTCGCATTGAGGAAAGGTTTTTTCTTTTCGTCTGTGGGTAACCTAACAGCTGTATATGAGACTGCCAAAGGGAAGGCAGTAATAACAGCACAGAAAGCACACAAAATGTTGCAAAATAACTAATAGCATGCACAGAAGGGATATGACCTGACATACTAGCACACGTATGAAAGTCTACCAAAATTTGGTTTCCAATAACGGCAAGCCATTTGATAATTCACTTTCTCAATAACACCCACCAAGAACCCCTAAATACCAAAGATCCACATAATCGCACCTAATTTAGTAACCATATTCACCATTAAGGGAGAATATGATTGAATACCTGGAACAAAAATCCAGATTGATTTGAATAACATCCATTAGGGATCTATATCCCACAACCATTTTAGTAGCTACACAAAGTAAGTAACCAAACATGCAAGGACAAGCTTTTGTTATACTACAATCAGCATTCAGGGAACCTGCATTCTTAACCCATTAGAATAGTACACCATCCTCGAAAGCCTAAACCTCTACGGAAATCTCAAACTCATAACGTTTCACTCAAACCTGGAAGCTTTAGGCTACAGATTTATAAGAAATCTATCATCTAAGGGACCATCAACAAACAGGAAAAAAAAAAGACTTAAAAAATGAAAACATAAAACTTAAATTCAAATACTGATCACGTTGAACAATAACAAAAAACAAATTGGTGCTTAAGCTCTGAACTTATCCACGATTCCTAAAGCTAGATTTTTTTGGGAAGACCTCAATATACCAAAAACATTACGAGCCTATTGAAATAGCACATTAGAATCTGTGTTTCAAAGCAGCAAGAGGCCTTTACCAATCTCACTCAGATTCTAGTCAACTGTGCCTAAAATCTCAGTCTAAAATAGTCAATCCCACTAAATTTCAACCAAAGCTGGAAACTTTAGACACCAAACTGATTACTCATATCACCCAAAACCCTAAAATCTTAGCTTCCCAAAAAGAACAAATCTTTTACCACACCACCACCAATTAGCAGAAACCCCAAAAACCCAATTCAGCAAAATCAAATTCACATAGAAGCAAACAACGAATTGGGTTATACAGCTATGGAAAAATCGAGGGTACCTATGGATGTCTTTCTTCTGAGAAAGCAAGCATTCGAGAATGCATTCCTTGCAGAAGACATGGCCTTTCTGGCAGCTCATGGGGTCGATGAAGGGCTTCAAGCAGAGGCAACAAGCATCGAAGGGTTTAATGGAGTCTCTGCCGAGTCTCTCCCTCTGGGTCCCATAACCGAGCTTCCGCTTCTCGTCGTATGTGAAGAACGCGAGGTCGTTGTTGTTCTTCGAGTGTCTCTGAGGCATGTTTGGTGTCTCTCAGAGAAGAATATGACGATGATTTAAGGGATTTGGGGAGTCTGCAGGTCTTTGATTTTTGGGGATTGCAATTTGGGGATTTTGAATGAGAGACAGATGCAGATGGCTGATTGTGGAAGCAGCCGACCCGTTATGTATATATAGGTTGGGCCACGTACGGGATTCGATTTGGAAATAGATCCGACCCAATAAAAACAACTATGATACAAATTTGTTAGTTATCAATTTCTGTCATAAACACAAACACGATAACCTTTTAGTGAGGATTTTTAAGTTGATGACTATTCGGTTTATGATTTAAAAAACTCATTTTTTATCACATTTTGACAACTCATCCGTTCAGTTTTTAGGTTTATATGAGTAGATTATTTCTACAAATTTTCAGCTAAATTGGTGTTCGTTAAGATAACAAACTATATCAAATTAATGGACGAACTAAATCTGTCAAATATGAACCGTTTAAGTTCATAATTGATAAATCACACTTATGAATGCCTTAACAATTTTCAATATAGCTGAAAATTTAGAGAAATAATATACTCATAAATACCTATAAACTGAACGGTTAAGATGTGTATATAAGATCGAAATATGGGATAAACCGAAAAATCTTCAACTTAAGAGTCCTCAACGACCAACGATTCTGACCACTGGCGGAACTATATTGAGACCAAGGGGTGCCATGGCACCCCCTTAATTTTTTTGAACTTGTGTATTAGGCTTTACTAATCAAGGAATTTAACATAATTAGATGTAAAAACTTTCTAATTTAGAGGTTTGGCCCCCATTCCTTTCCTATTAAACTATAAACACCATTTTTTGTTACTAAGTTTAATTTATCCAATTTATTTCTCTTACCTTAATCAACTCTTGCCATATCATATTTAATCAACTCACCATAATGAATAATTTCTTTTTATCATTCTATTATGTACAAATACTTTATAATTGATTAACTTATTTCAGTTATTTCTCTATGTATTTAATGAATTCTAAATTTCATATTTTGTTTTCAGTTTAGTAACTTTTTTTTTGAACTGTCCAATACACAAAAGTTAATTACCTTTTGATATTGTATATATTCATATACAGTTATTTAATTTTTGAATACTATATATTTTCACTTTATAACTCAGCCCCCCTTAATATATAATCCTGGCTCCGCCCCTGATTTTGACCAATTTACAAAAATATATTTGATCTAGAAAGTTATGTCATTATTGTTGTCATCCATATAAATATGTTGCATCCCTCATCTGCCAAGTGACCAAGACTTAATCACAGATACCAAAATTAGGTGATGCAATTACGATTTTAGTGAAACTCCAAACTACATGGAATCAACTCCTACCAGTAAAATTCAGATGATTTTGGTCATACTCTTTAACAATTTATTCAATTTTTTCTAATATCTTATATTTGTTGTTTTGGCCCACGTCCTCAGCGAAGGGTAGAGAGGGAACAAATGTAAAACTGGTGTGTGCGGGGCGTGCCACCTCACGGATGAGGAAAGAGAACGGTGCGCGTCCTGACTTCTTGACCAGGCGAATGAGGGCTCCGGCGTCACCTGATGAGGAAATATTTCCGAGCTTACTCTTCTGAATCACCTGTCGATCGATACTCACTGTGAGAGCGAGCAGAGCAACAATTGGGAAGTTGGAGATGAGTCCTGACGGGCTCCGGGATCTAAAGCGGGATGCGCTTAGAACGTTAGGGTTTCGAGAAGACTCGAAGGTTTCGACTGTGTACGTCTGTTTGAGAGAGATTTGTTGATTGATTGATTGTTTGTGTGTGTAGAGATAACATGGAGCTCCCTTATATATCTATCCGTAAGCAACTCGTGGAGACTACTCACAATCCAATGCGGACTCTGCAATTAGAATCCCACAAGGATACGTTTAACTCGCCAGTCGTGCGCTCCATGCAACACGTGTCAAACCTATCTCGCTTAGGTTTCGTTCCCTGCCTCGCTGCATTTCATTTGTCGTGTAGTAAGCGAACTCAAACACTAAGCGACCTTATCCCGAGGGCGTTATTAGTCATTTCAACCCATCCTCGCAAGAACTATAGAGTCCCATGCGAACTGGAGATAAGGATCCCGCGTAGACACCGCATCTCGCAAGGTATCAGAATCTTCTGGATAAAAGCCACGTCACGTGCTGCCAAAACTCGCTACCCTTTATGGGCTAAAAAAGGCCACAGGCGTTGGCCCAAATGATATCCAAGTCTTTCTCGAGTCTTGGACCGAAAATGCCCACTGGGCTCAAACATTGCCCCCTAGGCCTTGAGCTTAATCCGTTTCGCAATGGATAAGCGAAAAGGCCTATTTAAGCTTTTTTATGGGAACTCGTATTTCAAAAGGTGCTGACGCTTCGGCGCTATCGCTTCCCTTCATCATTACGGCTTTTCGAATTTTGAAACGCGCTGACGTTTCGGTCGTCATTGCGTCTTTTCGTTGCGACCATTGATTGAAAGGGACGTTACGGTTCGTCTCCTTTATAAACCTCGACGCGGGTCCCCACATCTTACCATCGCTTTCAAAACAATCTCCGCCTTCTGCAAGCAGCAAACAGACTTTAACCGGAAACAATGCCTCCTAAACCTTTTGCCAATGACCCGAACCTGAACCTTACGGCGGCGACCTCTTGGTCGACCAGCCTTGCTCGCCGCTTCGCCACCAACCCGCCTCAAGGAACACCAATCTATTTCCTTGATACAGGGGCGGCTCTGCTTGGCCCGACTCCTTCAAAGCCCCTGTCCGACGCCGACCTTAACCATTACAACTCCTCCGTGCGTCGGCCAATCTTGGCCCAACGGCGCGAACCGGGAAACTTTTCCACCTGGCAAGCCCGTTCTCATGTAAATGTCCGGGTCGGGGAGTGGCCCAGCGTAACCGCGGAGGAGCGAACGTGGTACGAGGAGCGCCTCCAGACCGATCAGACGATCTGGGAAGCCACCGGAATTCATGAGGCCATTGCCTTGAGCTTCTCGCTGCCCTCTCACACCGATCGAGCGCCTATCGCTGCCATGGCCTGTTTGTGGAACAGCGCCACCAACACCTTCGACTTCCCTTTCGGGCAGATGGGCATTACTCTGCTGGACATCCTCGCCATCACCGGGCTGCCGATCCACGCAAAGCCATATGTGCCAGGCGACTTTGCGTCGACCGAGTTCCCATACGCCTGCAATTTGGGAGCTCGCCGCGCCCTGAGAATTTCATACGGGGCATGGCGGAAATTTTACATGGGCCACGCGGAGCCGCATGAAGGAGGCATCGCTTTCTTGGAGTACTGGCTTGACAAGTTTGTCTTTTGCGGCAGCGCTCACAAACCAACCGGGAGATGGACCAAGTTGGCTGAAGCGCTATACAATGGGGTTGAAGTCGGGTTAGGGCAACCTGTATTAGGCGCACTCTACCGGACTCTGCATCTGCTGTCGCTGAGGCCTTTTCACCTTTCTGGCGGCCCTCTGTGGATCCTGGACCTGTGGACGCAGTTGTACTTTCCGCTCTTCCGGCGAGCCCCGGTGGAATACCTGCCTGAAGATCGGCTGCTTGGCTTTGCGGTGTGCAGGAATGACGCGAATCGGACTCCTCTGTCCTTCTTCGCTAGCCTGTCCATCCTTTACAACCACATCGAGCCACCTCCGACTATAGATATGATGGTTCGCCGGCGCCACCCTGAGGTCCTATCGACGGGTTTCTTCCCCCGCCAAGAGTCTGACAACGATGCGAGGACTGCCTTCGTAAGAGCAACCTCATGCTGCGACCTCCAACTCGCTGAGGATGAGCAAGGCTTCGAGCTATATGCTCCCAACCACTTCGCAAGGCAACTTGGTTTTCATCAAGGGATTCCTTACCCGCTTCTCCATTCAGTCAACAAGTACACCTCGTGGAGGAAGATTGGCGAGTCTGATCGGGTCACCCCGCTGCAAAATCTCTACCCTCTTTCTCCCAACCTGCTGGAGATCGAGCCTTCGCTGGGCACTGACCCCGCTTACCTCGCTTGGTGGCGGTCCTTATCTGACAACCATTGGGAGTTCCCAGACGACGCTGTCTTCGCTGCCGTTTTTCGTCCTCTTTACGATACTTTGGGCGAATCAGACCGCACCATCCTCGATGGCCAGCGCGACCATGCGGAAAGGAGTTCAGGGGCTGCGACAAGAACTAGGCTCGCGCCTCCGCCAGTTCCTACTGCTCGCCGCCCGACGGGGATCGTCATTCGAGAACGCGATCCCACACCTTCGGTATGTCACTAAATGTGTGCATTTTGAACTTCCTTTGACATATTGATAAGATGCTTTCCTCTAATCCTCTTTTTCTCTTCTCAGTCTGCCCCCCGCCGGAGAGACGTTGACAGGTCCGCAGTTGCCAGAGGAAAGGCACCTGTCCGGAGGGAAACTGTGGCGGGCCACGACAGCGAGGCTGCTCCTGTCGTTCCTCGGCCAACGCGCGGCGAGAGCTCGCGGAAGCGTCCTATCGAGGACGAAGAGGACTTGCTGGAGGATGTGCAGTACCAGCGAGAGTATGGCTTGGTAAGCGACCCGGTAAGCGGACCACTTTGAATTAAATTTTCCTAAGCCAGTCAACAACTCGCTAACTTTGCTTTTGACAGGTTCGCCGCACTCGACCTCGCCTCGCTGTCGTAGAAGAGGCGCCCGAGACAACGGATGTCCCATCTCCAGAACCATTCAGCGTGGACTTGGCCCTCCAGAGGGTTACTGAGGCAAGCGCGGAGATGGAACTCGAGGTAACTGCCGAAGCCGGCGAAGAGATGGTCATTGAGGAATTTGCAGTGGCAGGCGCGGAAACGGTTGCCGAAGAATCTGCTGAATCTAGCGAGGAGGTGGCCTTTGAAGAGACTGTCGAAGTGGCTGCGGAGGAGACTACTACGGTCATCGAGGGGGCCGACAAAGCTAGCGAGGAAGTCATACAGCCCTCCTCTCCAACCGCCGCTTCTGGCGAAGCTGGTCCAATCCCAGAACCATCCTTGGCTCTGGTTGAAAATGCAGCCCTCGACCAGTCCAACCAAGTCTCTGATCCTACTGCCCCCTTGGCGACTCCGCCCGAAGGCCTTCAACTGATACTTTGGGCTCCTCCTCTGCGATTGGGCCGCGCGGGTCATACCGGTGAAGTGCCTCCGGCAGTTCCAACAAAGGCCTTTACTGCCCCCTTGGTGGAGATAGAGACAGCTCATGGCACTCCGCCACCTTCCCCAGAAATTGAAGCGGCTGCCGAAGTTGAACCAGTCACTCCGGTCCCAACAAGGAAACCTGGCGAGGAGTCTTCTTCCTTCAGTACCCGGGCCGCTCGTCTTTGGGCCCGAACTACTCCGCCTACTGATCCAGAACCCATCCGCTTAGCTCGGTCTTTCCTTCATGGGTTGTTCCATCACGGCTCTCGCCCGAACGTCTTTGACTTGGTAGGACGTATTCGCGAGGCCCATGAAGCTCTGGATCGACACCTCGCTGGCGGCAATCCTGTTCTGGACCAAGCGCTGGAGTTGGCCGATGCTGTCGAATCGCAGGCTCGCCGAGTTTTGGATATCGGTGCTCAATCGGCCTTTCGTGAGCAAGCTCGCCGCAACTTGGACAACCAGATGGCGAACCTCTTGGCCGAGCTTGGTGAAGCTGGCATTCCTGGAGCGTCTTCAGAGAATCCAAGTGCTGGCCATGCTCGGCGAGTGGAAGCCTTGGAGGCTCAGATAGCAGAGCTGCAGGCTCAACTTGCTCGGGCTCGCCAAGACTTGGCCCGCGCTTTGGAAGTGGAAGCTCGTTTGCAGGCCGCGGAGGAGGCCCAGGAGGCTTTGGACTCGGCCGTGGCCGCTGCTGAAGAAGTTCAAGCCCAAGCCTATGAAGAAGAAATAGCCTTAGAAGGCATGCTCTTAGAGTTGTATAGGGTTTGTAGGCGTGCGTAGGTTTAACTGTATTTGCCCCCTTATGTACGAACTTTAATGATAATATCAAAGTTGAAATTTTCCCGCTCTTTGCCAACTGTTCTGTAATAACTGTCGGGAAAAAATCCTTTTCCGAGATTCAGCGACGGTTTCCAATGTAACTACTCGCTCGGAACGCGGGCAATCATTATTGAAAAACGCGTCTGACCTTATCTCCAAAGCCCGTATCTCGGAGCAAATATTGCATGGGGGACAACTGTCAAGCGCACAATCGCCCCTTCCGCCTATAAAAAGAAACGCTTGGCCGGGGTGAAGTATCATTGAAGTCTCTGCCCCTCACCATGATTTCTTATTCCCTTCTGTTCATCCTTCTGTCCCTGCTTAGAGCAAAGCCCTCAGCCATACATTCCCATCCTTCGCTGATTCTGAAAATCTACTCTCAGGCCTAGAGTGATTCTGAGAATCTACTCTCAGGCCAAGCCTTTGTTCGGCCTGACCAAAGGTCGGGTACCCTCTGCCTTGCGCCTGCTGTCCTATCAGTGCGTCTGGCTCTGCCGGCCCTTCAAACGGAAGACTGGTGGTAGCATGAGGGATCTTGACCCGCTGGACCTGTAGCTTCCCAACACTTTCTGTTGGGTCCAGGCCGGCGTCAGGGTTTTGGCTGGTCTAAGGCTGCGAGGCGTTCGTCAACTTTGAGCGAAGGACGCCGCGGCAGACTTCTCTTTAGCCAAGCGAGCCGGGACGAGGCTCCAGTATCTGTAGATCTATGCTTTTTGAAATGTAAACATAGTCTAATTTACCTTTTCTGATCAATGTAATTGCTTTGGCCGCAAAGCCATAATTCAAAACATGTATTGAACAAAGTCAAAAAGGGCAAAAATAAATGAATTTATTTTTTAGGCCTCTGGAATAGGCCCCAATCTTGTACTAGTCTTTGTGTTTAGACTTTGCACGTTTACAGAGAATAAAGAAAACAATAGAAATTTTTAGGGCCTCTGGAATAGGCCCCAATCTAATACAGGCCTTTTTAGGCTGGTACGTTACAATGTATTCTATTAGTCTTCTGTCCCGAGTTGCCCCCTAGTGTTAGGCGGCGGAGCGAGTACGCGATGGCGCGTAGCACTATTGACTGTGGTGGCGGGATCTGGTGGAGGTGTAGGATCCTCGCGTTCCCAGACCCCCGCAATGTGGCGCTTGAGGAAGCGGCCATTAATAGGGTTACGATGAATAGTACCGTCCAAGTCGCGCAAGTGGTATGCCCCCTTGGGAAGTATTCGGTGAATAATAAATGGTCCATCCCAGCGAGCGGACCACTTGCCCCGACCATCTGTTTTGTCCCCAAGCGGGAGGACTGCTCGCCACACCTTCTGGCCCTCAGCATAGCTCTGCCCGCGCGTGATTTTATCATAGGAGCGGGTGATGCGCTGTTTTTCCAGGACAAGGTTGTTGAAGGCGGCGACACGGTGCTCGCTTAAATCTTCAAGCTCCTGCCACATGGCTTGGACGTAATCCTCGCCAAGTAGTTGATGCTGTTCCTGGACGCGGAGCGAAGCGATATTGATCTCAAGGGGAAGGACGGCGTCGTGACCGTACATGAGAGCGTACGGTGTGGTATCCGTTGGGCCTCGCTTGGAGGTGCGGTAGGCCCACAAAGTGTGGTAGAGTTCCTGGTGCCAGACGCGAGGGTTCAACTCCAACATCTTGCGGAGGATGCCAAGGATAACCTTATTACTAGCCTCCGCTTGGCCATTGGACTGTGCATAGTATGGCGTGGAGTGTAGAAGCTTGATGCCGTAATCGTTTAAGTACGTAACAACTGAATCGGCCATGAAAGCTGCCCCCCTGTCCGTAACGATACACTCCGGGATACCAAAGCGTGAGATGATGTTGCGGAAAATGAAGTTGCGCACCGAGTTAGCAGAGGCGACTTTGAGTGGTTCGGCCTCGACCCACTTGGTAAAGAAGTCGGTGGCAACGATAATGAACTTGTGCTGCTCAGAGGAATGGGGATGAATGATGCCCACGAAATCCATTGCCCATCCGCGACACGGCCAAGGTTTGATGATAGGCTGCAATGGGATGTTAGGAATATGTTGCACTGGTCCGTGAGCTTGGCAGTCTTGGCAACCTCTGGCGAAGGCAGTACAGTCTTTCAGCATTGTTGGCCAGTAGTATCCATGGCGGCGGATCAGCCATCGCATTTTGGGCCCGGCCTGGTGCGAGCCGCAAACGCCACAATGGACTTCGCGCATGAGACGTTTAGCTTCGTTTCCGTATACACAGCGGAAGTCGTTGCCGTCTTCCCCACGCCGCCGGAGTTCGCCATTGCGTAGTACAAAGTTTAAGGCGAGGAAACGGATTTGCCTGGAATGAGCAGCATCGTTAGGGTTCTGGAGGTAGGCGATGAATGGTAGCCGCCAATCCTCGTCGATGGGGTCCAAGGCTGCAACTTCTGGGATGGCGTCCCGAAATTGCCCCCTGGCGATGAAAGAGGGAAGAGTGCGGCGTTCGACCTTGAGCAGGCGTTCGCGCACTCCGTCTCTCAGGCTGAGGCCAGACGCTATCTGGGCGAGCTCGTTGGCAGCGAAGTTAAATTCACGTGGTATGTGTTCGATGTACACGTCGTCGAATCGATCCAGTACCTCGAATGCCTTGCGCAGGTATGGCTCAATTGACAAGCTTAAACATTTGAACTTTTCCACAAGCTGGTTAACGACCAACAAAGAATCACCAAAGATCTGGACCTCGCGGACTCCTAAGTCCAACAAGATCTCTGAGCCGATGATTAGTGCTTCGTACTCGGCCTGGTTGTTGGTGCATTTGAAGTCGAGCTGGAACGAATAGGAGAAGCGATCTCCAGCGGGGTTAGTGATGGCTATCCCGGCTCCGGCTGCTATGTCAGTCCGTGAACCATCAAAGTACAAGGTCCAAGGAGCGAGTGTCACTGTGGCGAAGTCCAACTCGCGAAACGCTGTGAGCTCTGATGGTGGGTGATGGGCAAGAAAATCCGCTATTGCCTGTCCTTTTACTGCCTTTTGCGGAACATATTGCAACGAGAATTCGGACATGGCGAGGATCCACTTGCCGATGCGTCCCCGCAAGATAGGGCGAGAAAGCATGTATTTAACCAGGTCGGATTGAGCGATGACGACCGTGGTAAAGGCAAGCATGTAATGGCGCAGCTTGCATCCTGCAAAGTAGAGGGCGAGACATAACTTCTCCATGGGCGAGTAGCGTGTCTCACAGTCTGTTAACACCCTGCTGAGGTAATAGACGGCATGTTCTACCCCGTTTTCATCATCCTGGGCCAGGAGTCCACCGATGGATAGATCGGCGGCTGCGATGTAAAGTTTAAGCGGGGCGCCGTCGCGAGGCGGAATCAGGACTGGTGGGTTCGTGAGGTAGTCCTTGATTCGATCGAAGGCCTGTTGATGTTGCAGTTCCCACACGAACTCGGTTGCCCCCTGGAGCTTAAGTAGAGGGGAAAAAGGTTGGACCTTCCCTGCCGCGTTTGATATGAAGCGACGGAGAAAGTTGATTCGCCCTAGTAGCTGTTGTAGCTCCTTCTTGGTAGTGGGAGGCGAAGCGGTGATGACCGCCTGTGCTTTATCCTTTGGGATCTCGATGCCCCTTTGATGTACGAGGAAGCCAAGGAAATCACCGGCCTCCGCGAAGAAAACGCACTTGGCGGGGTTCATCTTGAGGTTATGTTTGCGCATCCGTGTGAACACATGCCGGAGGTTTTCCACGTGGGTTGCTCGCGATTTGGTTTTGACTACCACATCGTCGATGTAGACTTCAATCAACTTGCCCAAGATGTCGTGGAAGATGAGGTTCATGGCGCGCTGGTATGTTGCCCCCGCGTTCTTAAGGCCGAAGGGCATGACAACATACTCGAACGCGCCAGCGAAACCAGGGCAACGGAAGGCGGTCTTGTGTCGATCCTCCTCGGCGACGGGGATTTGATGGTACCCGGCCGTGCCGTCCATAAAGGATAACACCTCGTGCCCTGCGGCGGCATCAATAAGTAGGTCAGCCACAGGCATGGGGTATATGTCTTTTGGTGTTGCGTTGTTTAGATCTCGGTAATCAACACAGACACGCATTTTGCCATTTTTCTTGCGGACGGGGACGACGTTAGACAACCACTCGTTATATTTGGCTACGCGAATGATTCCCGATCGGTGCATGCTTTCGATCTCTTCTTTAACCACGATCTGGGTTTCAGTTCGCATGAAGCGGCCGTCCTGCCGAACTGGGCGCCGGTCGGGATAGGTTGGCAACCGGTGGCAGACCAAGTCTGGGGACAAGCCTGGCATATCTTCGTACTTGTCGGCGAAGCAATCCCTGTATTCGCGTAATAGGTCAAGGAGGGCTTCCTTTTCTTCCTCCGCCAACTTTGCACTGATGGAAATAAGTAAGGGCTTTTCTGCAGTCCCTACATCAACTTGTAAAGTGGGGTCGCGGACTTGAGGTGGAGTGTCGTCCAAGGCAGCAGGAGCTAACTGAATAACTTCTTCCTTGGTATCGGAATAATCCACTACTTCATCGACATATTCCATAGTCGCGACCTTGTCGTAGGCTTCGCGTTCTGCCCAGTACGAAAGGAGTCTTTCGCACAAGGACTCGCCAGCCTCGCGTGCCTCCTCGGAAAGGGCACTATCCATCGAAATGGGGTGTGAGAGTCGCGATGGTGTGAGGACGTTGCAGATCGTCCTTCGCCTGGGTAAGTCCCCATCGCGTTAGATTGGAGGCCGTGACTCCGTATGGGCGGCCCTTGTGGTCGACGCCTTGAACATCCAACGGGCCCAAGTCTGTATTATAGTATCGGGCATCGTTGAGGTTGGCGGAAATGGAGAAAGGCCGCGGGTCGGCCTTGATGATGACGGACTCGCGTTTCTCGGTGTCCCAGATCATGAGTTCTTGGTGCATGGAGGAAGGCACGCAAAAACTTCTGTGGATCCAGTCGCGGCCTAGGATCATGCTGTAAGAGGAAACGCACTCGGCAACGAAAAAGGTATAAACCCGTGATGCTGGCCCGACCTTGACCCGTAGGAACAGCAAACCTAGGGTCCTGGACACCTGTCCTGTAAAGTTTTTCACCGTTAAGGACGTTGTCTGGATCATTGAGCGCGGGATGTCGAGGAGCCCCATGGTGCGGGTTGTGACGACATTAACCGCGGCACCGGTGTCGATCATGACCTTGTTGATCAGTTTCCCTTGGACCTCTGCCGTGATATACAGTGGTCGCATGTGGGTGGCCATGTCCAGGGTTGGTGTAGAAAAGGTCATGGTTGGCCTTGGTGCGAAGCTACTCGAACTTTCCTCTTGCGGAGTGCCATCGGCTGGGGCCAGGACTGGGCCCATTTCGCTGCTGCATGGCGGGGGTATGCTGTCATCCTCGCTGACGATGGTGATGTCCGCCGCACTGCAGGTTGTGTTTGGTGGAAGGGCGTATCGTTCCGAAATGAAGAACACCATCCCGACCTGAAACGAAAAATGTTCGGAGACTGGGACCAGAGGTGTGTCAATGATCCCATGTTCCCCTTCGAGAACTGCAAAGGCGTCTGCTTCTCGGCTGAACCCTTCCTCAGCTTCCCAACCAGAGATCTCTATCATATTGCAGGTGAATGACTCAGCCTGCTCTTCGTCTTGCTCTTCCTCTAGGTTGAGCCGAGGTTCTGAATGTGCCTCGTCGGCTTCCTCATTCTCGCGGAAACGTTGGGCCATTTGCTCGGCGAGGTTAGGACTGGAGGGTGCCGGTGTCTCTGCTGGTGGCTCTGAAGCCTGAGTTTGCCGCGGACGCCATACTGGCTTGGGTGAAGGCTGAGGATCCCTGGCTGGCTGCCTGTCTGCTGCCGCAGGAGCCTTACCGCTGTCTTCTTTCCCTAACTGCTGCAGGGCAGATACTCGGGGAACCATCTTAGTCTCGGGTTCCGGGGTACGCCGTGGCCGAGGCTGTTGTGGCGATGGTGGCTCCCTTCTGGCGTCAGCCTCTGGATTTTGACGTTCTTGTCGTCGTGAGGGCTGAGGCGGCTCGCGTTTAGACTCTGAGTCCGGAGTCATGAACAACTTTCACCTAGGGCCGGTAGGTGGAGCCTTGCCTTGATCGGGCTCCGGTGACGGCCTACGTCTGGAACTAGCAGGCTGCTGATCCCTCCTCCTGGTAGGTTCCGGTGATGGATTGGGCCTAGCAGGCTGTGGATCCCGCCTTCTGTCAGGCACGGGCGACGGATTGGGCCTAGCAGGCTGTGGATCCCTCCTTCTGTCAGGCACGGGCGACGGCCTGCGTCTGGAAGGCTGCTGGTCCCTTCTCCTTTCAGGTGCTGGGGATGGCCTGCGTCTAGGAGGCTGCGGATCCCTTCTTTGTTCAGGTGGTGGTGATTGCCTGCGCCTGGGAGGTTGCGAATCCGGCTTTGGTGGAACCGTGAGTCGGCAGAAGACATTTGGCTTGGGCGCAGGATCGTCACTGAACTGCTCGCAGATTCTTGGAGGTGCGACTGGCGGCATCTGAAGGATTGCGCGCAGACCTTCTGCTTCCCGCCACATCCGCTCGGGTGTCTGTGCGAGCTGCGAGGGGCGTATAGCGCCCTCGTCGACAGCCCGTAAGGCGCGCAGGATGCTGCCGTACCGTTTCTGGAGCTTGCGCTTCTTGGACTTGCTGATGGTCACCGCCTTGCCCCCTTGCTGCGTGTACCAGACCCCTTCCTTGATCGCTGATTTGGACGTCGGGGGAATGTAAGGGTTGGTTAAGACGCCGTCACGAGGGCTTGGGGCGCCGCTGCTGTGACTTCCACTGCTGGATTCTGACATGTCCATCTCGCTGGCGGCAGGGGATGGAGGTATTGCGGCTGCCCAATGCGCGGCAACGTATGTCTCGAGACGCGCTATCCTTTTCTCCAGCTCTTCGCGAGTCCTGGGGCTCGTAGGCTGGGAACCTTTGGCGGGAGACGGTTTATCGTCCCTCATGATTGCTTTGCCCTTATCCTTGTAGGAGGGGCGGTCTGGTTCGAGTCTTGCGACCAACTGTCGAGCTGGGTCGTTTGTGCTCCTCGTCTGGTTATCCGGGAGCATGTAGTTGTTCGCCGGCCGTTTGCGGTTTCGGCCTGGCGGATCGGATGGTCCTGCATTTGGTGACAGGTCTAGTGTGATCATTCGCTGGCCGACGCGAGGCCAAGCGAAACCAGCAGTTGCGATTGTAAAGCCGCCCTCGTCCTTGAAGCAGATGTATCCAAGGTCAAGCCAGTCTTGGATCTGGTCTCGGAGCTGGCGACATTCGCAGGTCCTGTGCCCCCAGCTGTCATGGAAACTGCAATGGACGCGTCCGTCCCTATACTCGCTGTATGGCAAGGAGCGGAGTGTGACGAGTCCAGCCTCTCTGAGATCTTCTAAGACCTCGTGTGCCAGACTTTCATTGTAGGTGTACTGGCGGCGCGGCTGGCGGGTATTATCGTCTCCTTCCTCGCGGCCCCTTTTAGGCGCGCGACGTCGCTCGTCGTCCTGGGCCTGATCAGCCCAGTTGACCTCGACCATGCCCACTATGGGCGGGAAAGGGTCTACATCGACCAATGAGGCCGTGCTACCCGGTGCCTTCATCCTCAGCTCGCCTGAGTTTAACCAAGTCTGCAGCTGGTTTCGGAGCTTGACACAATCCTTGGTGTCATGATTGTATACGTTGTGGAAGGCACAGTATTTTTTGTCCTTCAGCTCCTCCTTAGGCGGAATTTTGTGGTCCAGGCGCACGTATTTCGCCTCGATTAGGTCATTGAAGACCAAATGGGCGTTCTTGGCGTCGTAAGTGTACGACTCATATTCTGGTTTGGTCCAAGCAAAGGACTGGATGGTGATCGGCTCGCGGGTCATCTTCAGGTTCTTCAGTTTGTGAGCCACTTGCTTGCCGGTCAGCTCTACCGCGCCAATGTCGTCCAAGTCCTGATCTGCATGGGCTGGCTCCGGCCTTTGATAGTAGGGATCGTGAGCAGGGGTTTGCATGCTGAGTGCCCCCACGATCCGGTTCTTCCCTGGCACATAGGTTCCCTTGGAAGCGTTGGCCTTATCATCCAGCTCGTTCAGGATGAGCTCATAGCTGCCAACCTTGTTGATTAGGTCACCCATGGAGCTGAAACGCTCTCCATGGTGCTTCAGCCGCTGGCGGTGCTCCAGACCCCGGATAGCCAATTTGATGGCTTCCTGCTCAGGCAGCAGGTAATCGCATTTGGCCTGCTGGATCTTGAAGCGCTGGAGGAAAGACACTCCGGACTCCATGATCTGCTGGCTCATCTGCGTGAGGGAGTCGAGGCCGACTTCGGGCTCAATTGTGCCGTATGTCTCCCGGAAGAGACGTTCCATGGTGGGCCAGTCTGGAATTGACCCTGGCTTCAGTCTGGAATACCAGGTGAAGGCGGCTCCGGACAGAGAAGTCCCGAAGAGCTTGAGCTTCAGCATATCATCATTCCCGTATTGGCCGCATTGGACCTTGAAACGGGCCATGTGAGTTGCTGCGTCTTCCCTTGTCTCCCCAGAGAATGTGGTGAAAACGATGTTCTTGAACCCGTGGGGGAAGGGATATTGTGCCACGCTATCTGGATAGGGGTCACGGTAGTGCAAGCTAGCATCACCCTTTCCGGTGTGCTCCTTGACAATGCTTGAGATGAGTTGGCGCCAGTCGGCCGCCGTTACTGGTGCAGAATCTGCCCCCTGGTCATGGCCATGCCATGCGGAGAAACTAGGGGCCTGTCCGACGTTCTTATGAGTCGAACTGGAATAAGCCACGATCGGGTCGTCTGGTGTCCCCATTCCTTGCGGCGCAAGAGCATCAGTGCCCTTGAGTGTGATCCTAGGGCTGCATGGCGAGGGTAGACGGGGTGGTGTCCTTGATGAGCTGGCCCCCAATGTGAATTGGGGAGCCTTCTGGGCCCCGACCCTCGGATTTGCCCTAGGACGCTCATTTGGCGGGATATACCTCGAGCCCTCCGCTGCGCTTGAACTGGTGGAGTTCAGAGTGTGATTCTTCGGCGCTTGGGCCCGAATCCAGTCTTCCATCTGCAGGACCCTTGTACTCAGGGTATCATGGCGCTCTTTGTAGTCTTCGAGCTTTTCCATGCTGTTCTTGCTCCCGAAGAAGGAAGCGTCCTGCTGTTGCTGCAGCTTGGTGTCATGGTCATTCAGACGATGGGTTTGGGCTTCTAGGGCCTTTGTAAAGGCCACCTTGCTCTGATCCAGTTCAGTCTGGATCCTTTGCAGAGAGCCGGACATTATGTCCTTGTCCTCCCTGATTGTGCCAACCACATAGTTGAACTCCTCGCTGAGCTTGGCGTGGTTTTCCTGGTTTGCGAGCCAGATCTCCTTGTCCTTAGCGACCTGCGCAGAGAGGTCCTGGACGATTTGCTGAGTTTCTTCAGCCTTCAAGCCGCACTCTCTTCTGAGCGCGCCGATCTCATTCTTGAAATCGCTCCTCAGTTCTTCGAACATTCTGCGGACCTCCTCTGTGGACAGAGCAGGTCCCGCCTCTGGGATTGGTTGTGAGTTTGCCATTGTGGACTTAGTAAGGTCGGGGTTGCCGAACCGATTGAGAATCTCTTCTTTAGCGAGAGATCTGCAAGCCGCGCTGTTATGGGGCTTGTATTGTGGAGCCTTGTGTTTCAAGCAAGAAAGCGAAGGTCTCCGGTAGGGGGAGTTGTCAAACTTCCCAATGATTGCTGGAAAAATAAACTCCCGGTCCCACTGGGCGTGCCAATGTTTTGGCCCACGTCCTCAGCGAAGGGTAGAGAGGGAACAAATGTAAAACTGGTGTGTGCGGGGCGTGCCACCTCACGGATGAGGAAAGAGAACGGTGCGCGTCCTGACTTCTTGACCAGGCGAATGAGGGCTCCGGCGTCACCTGATGAGGAAATATTTCCGAGCTTACTCTTCTGAATCACCTGTCGATCGATACTCACTGTGAGAGCGAGCAGAGCAACAATTGGGAAGTTGGAGATGAGTCCTGACGGGCTCCGGGATCTAAAGCGGGATGCGCTTAGAACGTTAGGGTTTCGAGAAGACTCGAAGGTTTCGACTGTGTACGTCTGTTTGAGAGAGATTTGTTGATTGATTGATTGTTTGTGTGTGTAGAGATAACATGGAGCTCCCTTATATATCTATCCGTAAGCAACTCGTGGAGACTACTCACAATCCAATGCGGACTCTGCAATTAGAATCCCACAAGGATACGTTTAACTCGCCAGTCGTGCGCTCCATGCAACACGTGTCAAACCTATCTCGCTTAGGTTTCGTTCCCTGCCTCGCTGCATTTCATTTGTCGTGTAGTAAGCGAACTCAAACACTAAGCGACCTTATCCCGAGGGCGTTATTAGTCATTTCAACCCATCCTCGCAAGAACTATAGAGTCCCATGCGAACTGGAGATAAGGATCCCGCGTAGACACCGCATCTCGCAAGGTATCAGAATCTTCTGGATAAAAGCCACGTCACGTGCTGCCAAAACTCGCTACCCTTTATGGGCTAAAAAAGGCCACAGGCGTTGGCCCAAATGATATCCAAGTCTTTCTCGAGTCTTGGACCGAAAATGCCCACTGGGCTCAAACATTTGTAAAGAAAAATCTAATTACATATCATCAATCATGATTCATATATTTGCACTTTTCTTAATTTCTAGTAGATATTAAAATCTTAAATTTCATCGACATGTCTAACTTCATTCATCCTCAAATATAACACTTTCATGCCAATAATCATGGTCATAAGAGAAACATGACTTGTAACTTCATACAGATCTTCTTGTGCATGTATCGATTTGTTGTCAGGACCCACCCCGAATTTCACCCTGAAACTCGAAGTAAATTCTGTGGGATCCACCTCCAAGATAAATTTACCCAAAGTTAGGTATAATCTACCTTGAAAGATGGACAATCCTTACTTGAAAAAAATTTCCAGACGAACATTTTTATTATAAATCATCCAATGGTTACCAAAGCATATCTAAAATGAAACAAAAACAAAGAATAAGGAATAAGCGGAAGCAGCCTCTGACTATGCCTCGACTCCATATACACTCGACCTCATTTGATCTTATCCTGCATGCTGGGCATTCAAAATCAAAGAGCCCAGGGGAAAGTAATTTAAAAACGTTAGAGTGAGTGGCCAAAATAATTTAAATAATTTAACAAAACTCAAGTTAAATACTTTCCCACATTTCGGTTTTAAAAACTCAGATGCACGTAATTTTAAACGTCCTTAAAATCTCAAATTCGAATTCACTTAATAAATGGATAAATCAGCCCCGCTGGTTAAATAAAACATAAATCTCAAATAATATAAGCTCGAAAAATAAAATAACGAATTATAAAATCTTGCATGCATGATTATTTAAAATCAAAATGTCCACTCACCGATTTAGGCATAAGCCCGACGATATCCACATTGCTACTCAAACGAGGTTCCCTTTGTATCCTAGCACAATAAACATGCTTAGGACCAAACTCCAATTTATAACCCATAAAATTAAGGGTTTATAATTAATCTTCTTCCTTGCCCAATTTCCATCTTTAATCCATTAAGACTCATAATTCACCATCATCACCGATGACCAAAAATTAACCTTATAAGAATTTTAAAACCGGCTAACCCAACTACCGATATTTCAATTTAAACACCGCCAAATTTCTTAACCATAGAAAAATCTCAAACCTTATCACAACTCCTCAAAAAATTTCAAATTATACTTCATTAAACTCCTCTCATTAATATCATCTTAAAAAAATGAAAAACAGCCCTAAGGGGGCGGCGGCACCGCCGGCAGCCGTTTTCCAGCGACCTCCAACGATTCTCAAATTTTAACAAAACACTCCTCTCAACTGCATAACAACTTCCTTAACTAGTGCAAAGTCCAATTCTAAACCTAACTAGGCTAATCGAATTAAAATCCAAATGAAGCCCTAGAACTTTCAATTATACAATTCACCCTAACGAGATCGAATTTAGCCAATTCCTTTTGAGGGATTACTCATCTTAATGAGGGCTACAAGATGAGCCAAAAATCTCGACCTATGGTGGCCGGAGGAGAGAACTCCGGCGAAAGTGCAATCAGCGTCTCCGGCGAACTTCCTCGCAAACGGCGGCGTTACACGGCCGGTCACTGGCCCAGGAAGAGAGAGGAGGTGGCGGGGGTCCGAGCGGGACCAGTCCGGCTGTCTCTGGTGGCCGGACGGTGGTGAAGCCGGCGGGTCGGGGAAACTTCGGGAGAGAGAGAGAGAGAGAGAGAGAGAGAGAGAGAGAGAGAGAGAGAGAGAGAGAGAGAGAGAGAGAGAGAGGGAGAGAACGGGGGGTGTTGGGATGCCCACACCCGGTCTAATAACTTAAACCCCAAAAATATACCCATTAAATATTTACCTTTTTTTTACCCACTCAAAATTTTACCTTTTTAGTTGATAACTTTTTCATGCTAATTTCGATTTTAACGTATAGCATACCTACAAATTCGTATTAACGTCCTCTACAACTTTCCTGAATACAGTTTTCCCAAATTCCAAACGGAAGAAAATTCAACTTTATAGTCCTTAACAGTAAACGGTTATTTAATAAGGTAAAAGATCATTTGTCAGTGAGCTGTGGCTTGGTTGGTTAAGGTGTTTAACTGACAACTTTGAGGTCATGGGTTCAAACCTCACGACATATGTAGGGTGTGTGAGTTATTAATAAAAGTTTTCAAAAAAAAAAAGGTAAAAGATCAAAATAATACCAAAATAAATAACCGTAAAATAACTTAAAGATTGAGGTATGACATTTGTATTACTCAATGCTAGCTCAGACACTATCGATCGTACGACATATACCTTCAAAGGCATTAGTTCTATAAAAAAAATCTCTGGCTCAGTCTGTAAATTCAGTGGTGGAAAATAAAATCTCTGGCTTCGTCTAATCGCCGTCGTTAGGTCAGCATTCATATGCATAGTATATGATTTAGTATTAGTTGATTATGGTGAAAATTTGATTGACTTGTGGTTCAAGTTTGGTGCTTGGAGGTGTAGTTCACTCAGCATTTGGTTGTTAGTGATGGTGCATTGGATTTGATCTTAGTTTACGTTTACTAATCTACAAAGCCTCGGTTATACTCTAGTTAACCAAATTGTTTGGCACCCGTTAGATGGAATTAGGGGGAAGTAAGTTAAACGTGGGGACATGCACCTCGCACAGCAAGTAGGCAGAGTTGGCATTTCCTGGTTCATTTCAGCAAACCTGTCAACCTCCTTTGCCCTGGTAGGTTCTGTAAGCAGAATGATGAAATGTGTAGATCATACATGTTCATCCCAGTAATCTGGATATATGCCAATATTTCTGTCATATTTACAAAACACAATGTACTATACTTCGAGTCATAGTTCTTGGGGATCTTATTTTTGTAACCATTTCCTTCACTGAAACCATCCAAATCGCAACAATTCAAAGGAAAAAAAAAAACCTTGTTGTCAATTGTCATACCCAATTACCCATATAAACCTTTTATCAATGATTGTGTTGAAGCTTCATGGTGCATTTCATATTTCATGCCTTGCAGATACGGATAAGGTTCGTTGAAAACATAGAGATGGTGAAGCGCATTCGGATGTTTATCAAGTACTCCTGGTTCGTGTGTAATCATGTCGTCATGTTGTATGGAAAAGTTTGGCAGTAACCGAGTCTACTGATCTTTGTTTCAACCGCTTTTTCACGGCGTTGCCATATGTTTATGAAGCTCGGGGATGTTGATGAATAATGGATGATTTCAATTTCAATCTTGTTCCTTTTCACCTTTCTGAGTATATAAAACGCAAATGAAGTAGATGGTTATGATCTTATGATAACAATTGATAAGTTGGGTCTATGAAGATTGCATAATCTTAATACTTTGAGAGCTTTATAGTTATAGTGCTTGGTCCCTGATGTTAAGATTCCATTGTTTTGGCAAATCATATTAGCAAAATGCAGAAAGACTGTCATTCTTGTTAGTTAAGTTAGAGAACAAAAGGCTTAAGCTTTGTCCATGTAAAACATGGGCATATATATAAGTGGTCACAATTCCAAGTTCCAGATGGGCTGACAGACAGGAAGATCTCAATTCATGGCTGGCACTCAACAAATAGATCAAAAACAGTGCAGACCTTAGTTTTGGGGAAACAAGAATCCAAATCTCTCACATCTCCACAGGTGCTGAAATTTTCAATTGGATGCACCATAGCCACATAAATCATGGTCTCCCCTCACAAGCAAACAATTCCACACCACAATTCCACAAGGGACTCACCAGCTCTGGCCCTTCTTGATTCCTTCCTTTAAAGCTTAATGTTAGTTTATAAGTAGCTTTCTCAGGTTAATGTTAGTTTATAAGTAGCTTTCTTATTCATCACTAATCAATTTGCAAGTAAATGATTACACTAATTCATAGAGTTATGTCAGGCACGTGAACATGTCCAAAGAGCCCCCACCTCCCATCCTTAGATTTTTTAAATTAAGATTATTATTCTGAAAATATTACGATCAATAATATATTCGAACTATAAATTTCACCGTAACTAAAAGTCTTGATGATTCCATCAAAACATAGAAGACTTGTTTTAGTAGAGTTTCAGAATAGAAAACAATCCTCCCTCCCTGAATCTAGTAGTAACCTGCTTGAAACAAACCTCCCCAGTTTGATCCAATACTCCCCTTATAATAATCAAAGTACATCAATCAACGCCACATTCTGTTGAGTATAGACAATACTATTTGACTTATCTATTACTCATATCTTTGAAACATCTTAAATCTCAGCCTAACATGGTAGACTAAGTGAAGTAGGGAGCCAATACTTATAATGTCAAATCATTCTACTTGCCAAATTGCTGGACAGTAAGCTGGTGGCTTTTCATGCATATGAAAGTATGAAACAATGAACACTAATACCACCATGGACCAGAACTTAATTTCTGCTAGTTTTATTTTCTGAGACCCCACTTGTTATCACTGATCACTTAATCCGTAAGCGGAGGAAAATGAGCACTAATGGATTTCTTACAGAGTTTGCTAGTTGCAGGACTTTGATTTCTGCACTAATCTCAAATGGGGTGGTCTAGATTGAGCTCCACCACCCGTTGATACCACAAAAGGCTAATGTTAAGTACAATAATCAAACAAAAGCAAAGCAATATGACATTTATACAGATGATGATTTGCTGAAAAGATGAAATTGTGAGAACTGAGTAGGATTGTAAGGATCCAAATGAAATGGAAGTTAAAAGCTTACAATGACTTGAAGACAAAGAAAATTAACCTTAGTAAAGTGTTCATTCATCAAATTCTCGAATTAAATTTGGTTCTTCACTTGTTGCTTCCTTCAATCATTCTGGGTCGAACTTTTCAAGATATCGGTTCCAGTACTGCAGCAGTTCTCATCTTTCTGTTATTAAAGATGATCGGAGAAGGAGATACATGATCCGCAAGATCTTTAGATGAAGAAATCGCGTACTTGGTGTGCATTGTAGCGCCTGCGCTTACATGGATATGATGATCTTGATCTTGACAAGCTTTCATGGCAACATTCTTCATCACTTACAGAACTTGAGTCTGGTGGAGTAGAGGAGCTAGATGACCATGGAACAACTTGATTCCCTTCATCATCATCAGCATTACCACCATCATTATCATTAGCACCGTTTTCACCACCATCAACATCATCATCATCTTCTCCAATGCTATTTTCTTCTTCTTCTTCTTCTTCTCCATCTTCATCATCATCACGTTCTTCGTCTTCTTCATTTCTGGACTCCTTGTTTGAAACACAATTCTCACAAACTGAAACAGTACTAGGACCAAGCTTGGGTCCACAGGCATTCCATGGAGTTAGAGATTGACAGACATGGCATAGCAGAGTCCTTGAATGCTTGGCCACCAAGAAGTTTGCACCATGAACCTTGATGTCACAATCCCAACATAGACTAGCTTGATCTGATTCGCAGTACATCTTTGCCACAGAGTCACACAGCTCACACTTCTTCATTTCTCTCCCTCTCTCTCAATTTGATTCCTCAAGCAGATCTCTTTAATTTGTCTGTGTTTTTAAGCCCTGAAGTGTTCATGTGCATATGTGTATATATAAAGGAAGAGAATTGGAAAACATGGTGCAGGACATTTATAGTCAAAACCAGCCCCTGTTTTAGTTTTTCTAAGAGAAGGATTAAACTTTATTGTATATAGTTTTTCAAAACCAGCCCCTATTTTCTTTTTCTTTTTTCTTTTTTCTTTTTTCTGAAAGGTATTATATATAGTTTGTTTCCTTCAAAGGGGGAGAAAGAAAATGCATCAATCAATCTCACTCATCACTCCTTAAGTTTGGGCTAGTTTATTGCCAACAGAGAAGAAGATAGAAGACAATATGGGCCTATAGGGTAAAGCCTTCGTGGCTTCACGTGTTAGGTTTCACGTGTTTGGAGATATAATATATACAATTTATACGCATATAATATTACTGGTTTGAGAAAAAATTATAAAATAACTGTAGATGTGACAAGTGGATGTGATATTAAATTATCAATAATACGAGATATGATTGCAATGTTTTTCTAGATTGTTCACGAGCAACATCCCAATTATCTTTATGATTACGATCACTGTTACGGTTACAATTACCTTACCTTTATGTTGTTTTCGTGACATATTTAGTGTAGCATTATCGTTCGTCATCAGTCACATCTTGGTTATTGCTCAAAATAAATGTTTTTTTTTCGCATTTTATTATCTTTTATTGTTTTTCCATTATAGATGTGTCATCTGTGCATTTTGTTATGCTTTATTATTTTCATCATGAGCTTGAGTGTATAAGAAATCACAACAATACTTGTACATACCTATGGTAATAGTAAAAGTCTAATAGTAAAAGTCTCTTAAAGAGCTTTCAATCGTATGGTAATAGTAAAAGAAGAATCCAAAATGTATTGTATGAAAAGTCAATAAATAGTTGCAACAACAATGATGCTAAGGATATTTACAACTTTCGTTGGTATACCGGATATAAATCATAGAATTAGGTGATGGAATGTTAAAAACTGTTGAGCATGCACCACTTAAAATTTGACACATCATATGCCATTATGGGCATCGAACCCACTGTTTCTCTTCCAGAATGTACCCACATCCCTATGAATTTAGGACACACACCAAGTCCAATAATGGAAACCAGAAAGAACTAGACAACTTAGAAGGTACACAAGCGTCTGAATTATTGCAGTGAACTAACTAGAACTCTGTTCAATTTCATGGAGTGTACTTAGTGGAGCGGATTCTACACACCGTACGCTTGCATCATTAATGTGCAAGTTCTTAAATTGTTGTACACAAGCGTTTGAATTATTGCAGTGAACTAGCTAGAACTCTATTCAATTTCGTGGAGTGTACTTAGTGGAGCGGATTCTACGCAACCTACTAACGTGCGCTTGCACCATTAATGTGTAAGTCTTCAAATCGCCGTTTGCGAATATCAAATAAAAACTATAGACCCTAAATTCATTTATTTCATTTTCATTTTTGATATAATCAAATTAAACACCCATAATAAGAGTATATCTTATTCAACTTCAGGTCCCCACCTCTTTTGTTGGAAACACCAGACTATTTTTTTGGGTTTCAATTTTGTTAATGGTATTAGAATACATGCATGATAATGCAACGTTGATGACCAGATTAAAATATTGCATATTAGTTGCTTGGTTTACTTGCACATTGGTGCGTAGAAGAATTTTCGTCATTTACAAGGTTCAAGAAATGAGATGGCCGATGTGAGAGTTCTTTGAAATTTGTTAAGTCTTTATAGTTTGAAGTCAATATTTGTTCGGTTTTTATGATTTTATTTTAATATGAATAATTCTTAAAGTCACGATTTTTCATTTAAATGGTCATTCCGTCAATTTTTTTTTGTTATAATACTGACATGACTATTAAAGACATTATAATTTTTAACGGTCACGTCAACCATTTAACTGAGAAAATTGACTGAATGACCATTTGGATGACCATTCAGATTAAAGTAAAACCAAAATAACTGAACAGATGTCGATTTTAAACTATAAAAACTATACAGTATTTACCCAATTCTTATCATTTAAGTGACCAGTTAAACTTCGTGGGAATCTCACATTCAGGTAGTTGGCACCTGCCTGTAATCGATCTGCAGTTGTTAATGATGATTCTTTAATGGTGTTATGAAGCCTCGACTGTTACCAAAAACATTGTTGAGTGTTTATGTTATACGAAGAGTAAAAGCAGTTTTTATACAAGCCAAACAATTATTGCATCACACTGAAAATCACACTGAAAAGTAGAAGCCGCAAAAAATTGGAAAAAAAAAATCTCCCCTTGATGGAAAATAGCTGTGTTGCACAGGATAGGTCAACATTAGATGACATGGCCCTTCCTGTTTTAGCTCCGAGGAAGCCCGAGTTTGAGAGACAAGGTGTTCTCAGAGGAGGAGGAGTCATCTGTGGACGAAGTGGAAGAGCCAGTAGTGAAGCAGCTGGTGGAAATTGTGCAAGATTCTGTTGCCATACCTTGTTCATCATCATCATCAGTTGAGATCCCCGACGACTCCATAGATAGCAGCGTTCCTAAGCTCTGCCTTATTAACAGGTTGTTTTCTTCAGCCAACTCTGCTCCTTTTGTTTCAAGTGCCTGAATCTGACTCATAATCCTCTGATCCTTAGTTTCAACTACGCGGCTAAGTCCTCCTTCAATCATGTTCTCCAATCTCTGCAACTCATCTATATCCAGCTCTTCTAGATCCTTCCCCTCCATATGCCTTAGCTCGCGGATCTTTTCCGCAAGCTCCACATTCAACCTCATCATGCACTCATCAGCTGACTCCTCTACTCCATCATCTTTAGTGCACTCTTTGTACCTTGCAATAATATCCTTCGTGCTGGATCTGGATAACTCATAGAGCTTGTTAGTAGAAGAGAAGACAATGACAGCAACCTTAGCGTCGCAAAGAACTGATAACTCTCCGGCTTTCTTGAACAGCCCTTTTCTCCTCTTCGAAAACGTCACCTGCCTCGCCGGCAGGCTCTCTATCTTCTCGATCTTTATCTTATTCATTGTAAATTAGGGAGTGTAAATTTCACTGCCCTAGCTGCTCAATTGCTGTGTTGGTGGTGCAGAACTGAAGCCAATAGGGACAGAAAGAGCAGGAGGTCAAATAATTGTAAACCCAATAGGGAGGGAAGGAAGAAATTATAGAGGAATTATTCATCGGTCCCCACAGGTCAATGTGACACGATGGGATGATGGTAAAGATCAATGAGCGAGCGTGTGACACGTGTTTAGTTGTTAAAGTAACAAGGGGAAATTATTGGTTAGAAACCCCGTAACAGTGTCACGTGGTGTTTCAGGTGCATGGAATAACTACTCAATATTAAGATTATGTCTGACGTTTGATGGCTCCATTACCCGCCGTTTAAGAACTGAAGCGTCAAAGATTGTTAACCACTTAACCTAAACCCACGTCTATTCAGCAAAACAGTATCGCGATCCTAAATTTCTTTAAAAGAAAACCCTAAACAGGAGAAAATGGAGCCGTTACACGTCAAATAGAATCCTATTACTTCAGCAATAGGACACGTGTCACGTGTTTATTGGCTAGGACCACCATGTCAGCTTGACTGGTGGTGATCTAGGACCGATGAATGATTTCTCTATTAATATGATGTAAGAAATTCATAATAAAAAATAGGAGTAAATGCTTGTGACACCCTGTAGTTTACACCTAAAATCAGTTTTGTCCCTCACTTTTTTTTTAAACTGGTATACCCCTATACTTTGAATTCTCGACTGATTTACCCTTTTCTCAGCTGGTTATGACTGTGACATGCTCATTAACAATGCTTGTGAGAGCTTCAATAGTTAGGTTTTGAGAGCAAGGTCTAAGCCCCCTATTACTATGCTATAAGAGATAAGAGTGAAGGGTTATTTAGACTGTTAATGAGCATGTCACAGTCATAATCAGCTGGGAAAAGGGCAAATCAGTCGAGAATTCAAAGTACAGGGGTATACTAGTTTAAAAAAAAAGTGAGGGACAAAACTGATTTTAGGTGTAAACTACATGGTGTCACAAGTATTTACTCCTAAAAAATAAATAAAAAGATTAAGCGTATGTTTGGAACACAGGACAACTTTGGGTCACTCTATTATTAGTATTTGTCCTATTTTCATTTGAGTAGGCTTATTTACTACTAATTTGAACCATGTTTGGTGAGACAGTACTGTGTAAGGAGGAATTGTGCATTTGTGCTGAAAATCACCACACCATCTTGCAAAAAACTACATACTCAGAAAAGAAAAAAACCACTTATTCAAAAAAAAAAACCCACAAAATCTATAAATACATAACCCAATCAAATTTCCAAATCCAAACCAGGTTAGGGTTTTGAAATCGAAATTGGAGGAAAAACGAAATTGGGTTTACGAAGTCGAACTTGGTCTTCTCAAACTCATGAACAATTGCAACTTCTCTTTCTTAGGTGGTTGGTGACTCTCTCTCCTGATCTGGGCAACTGGGTGGTTGTAGACTTGATTGATTTAGAGGCTTGAGAGTGAAACAAGGTCGAGTGATTGCTGACTAAATCATTAAGGAGAGTAAAGTGATGGGAAGGCCGGCATACCTCTTCGTCCTATGCTGTTGCCGCGCATTATCATCACCATCATCATTGTCTTCAACAAATCTGAGTCTCAATTCCAATGGTGCTCATGAGTTTCACAAAGTTGGAAAATATTCAGTTGTCTAGCAGCAATGGATCTGGAGAATACTTAAGAGAGAAAGAGATGAAAGAGAGAATGGACCAATAGATCTAAAGAAAGAGACCAATAGTGTAGGGGTGGACTCGGTCCCAACGGTTCGGTTTTTAGGCACTAACCGAAAACCGAAACCGAAGCTTCGGTTTTCTATTTTCTAGAACCGAAACCGATAAAAATATATAAAAGACCGCACTCGTCGGTTATCCTAACATCGGTTCGATTTCGGTCCGGCTTCGGTTACAAAACATATTATCCATAATATTTTTTACTTGACCAAATAACATAAAAAATAAAAATATTGAAGTTGTAAACTATCAACACTTCAAATAAGTTAATCTAATGGGTTCAAATAAGTAATCCAAAATGAAAAAGGAAGCTATAATTTATACATAATTTATTTGAAGCCTCCAACATTCATATATAACAAAAGATAAAACCATATGAGAATGATTTCGGTTAGACTTCAACACTTAAAGACATAACCATGTGTGTGAAAGTCTACTATTTGTAACTCATAACCGATAAGAACATGACACGTAATGTAGAATTAAGTATTAATAATTAAAATAGGTAGAATGAATATATGTCGGTTTGGTTCGGTTTAATCGGTTTTTAGGATGCACGGAACCATAAACTGACACCGCACTACTCGGTTTGTGTGGTTTCCGGAACTGATTGCTTCGGTTCCATTCAGTTTCGGTTACTCGGTATCGGTTCGGTGCAGTTTTAACCGGTTTCGGTTTTTTCGGTGCCTAAAAGTCCACCCCTACAAGAGTGAAAGGAGGAGAGAGACCGTGTTAACTTAAGAACCCAAAAATGAGTACCCAGAGTAACTTAAAAACCAGCTAAGGAGGCTGAGAGCAAAAAACATGTGTTAGGTAGTACAAGTTATTTTTGTACTCCCCCTCATCAAACATAGGTCAAACCACTTGATACCTCTTATCTAGTACAATACTATTTAATCTCATATACCAAACATGCACTAAAAGTATCATTATAATACGTTCCGGCTCATTTTAGTTGTTTTGACTTCATTTGGACTTTTGGAGTGACGTTTCTTATCATGAACAAGTTAGTATCCGTGGTTTTTCAAGGGTGGAGGGCTTCCAAATACCAAGAACATAGTAGCTGTGGGTGTTCCATGTAAATGATAATAAGGTAGATAGGCGAGGAGAGAAACCTGTGGGTTTGAATTTGGTATTGGCTTAATTGGTTGTCCCTCTACTCCTTTTCACCTCAATCCATGCATGCATTGAACTTGGAAGAAGAAGAACAAACAAGTGGCGGGAAAACCATAGCTAGCTACTTGGCAATTTAACATTCCCAAATTCCACGTACCAATTCTGGTTACCTAGCTGCGCACAAACATTTGCGGCTGAGCTTTGACTGGTTTCTACCATATCTAGCTGCTAGAACACAAAGATGTAGTGGGTTCGAATATGTGGTAGACATTCATTATGTAGCTAGTGGATCGCAACTGCTAGACTTCCATCCTCTTTGGAAGTCTGGGGGTTGGCTTGGTCTCTGTGTGCTCTGCTGCTATAGCTATGTATTAATGAATAGGATGTCAGACTAGCAAAATCTGGCAGCCGCAAAGACGAATAAAGAAGTAAACTGAAGTCGGGAGTTGTCGGTGATGCGCTTAATTTGACACCGCTAAATTTCCTAGTATCAATACTCGGAGCAGAGGTGGAGCTACACTCCGGCCTCACGGTCCGAATCTTCTTTGATTTTTTTAAAGATATATATATATATATATATATATATATATATATTTTATTAACTAAACTAATGATACATGTATATTTATTACTATTGAACACCTTTTAAAGATTAAGTTCAAGTAATGTTAAGATAGTTTACACTCCGTTTACTCATACATTACGTACATGATCATCATATATTATGAACAAACAACAAATGTAGTATTCAATTTACAACTAAAATAATACTTAGTAATAATTCCTCACAATCATTAGCATTTGTAGTTTTTCAGTTTTTACGGCTTCATCCTTATATCGAGATTTACGGTACTACATAAGCTACTTCGTGACACATTATTTGTTTTTATTAGTTTGTAGCAAGTGAGAAATACATATTGTTTATGTTTTGATTGATTATGTTTGAGTACTCATTACTTATATCAATTTTGTTTTAATTGACCATTGGTTTATATTATTACGTTTTCATCTTATATTATAGTAATCGGTTGTATAATTAATTTTTCAAATATAGACCCCCCATAAGTTCAAATCCTCCGCCCCCTGCTCCGGATTACTATGCATTCTACATTTGTTGTTTGTCACAAACTCATACAGTTACACAACGTTTTAGAAAGATTGTAAACTTGAATTCATCTCTTCATTTCTTTTGTGAGATAAATATTACTTCAAGAGCCTAGGAAATCAATTATGACATCCTGCATTATCAATGGGACGATTTGCCTCAAATTTTGATGGTAATGTCAATGGTGTTGCTTCAACCAGCTTGGCCCATGAACTAATTGACATGGAACTGTGGAAGTCATCCACGATCTACCTACATAAGTACATATACCTCATTTGAGGTCTCACTCTCAGGCCTGTTATATTAGAAGTGACGGACCCAACTTAATCTTCTACCTAGTTGCTCTTGTACGTGATCATAGTCTCAATTAGTCAATTATATACAAATCAATGGGCTAGACTGCCGGTAAAACCACATTCATAGTAGTCCTCCCTATTAACCAGACTCAAAGAATTTTGTTACTGCTGCATATAATTGTTCTTCTTCAAATGGCTTTGACACGTATTCATCCATCCCACACTTCTTGCACTCTTCAATTGAAGCCTGAACCACATCAGCCGTCATGGCTAATATTGGTGTGTGCCAATCTTCCACATTGCCAAACATCTTGATTGGAGCTTCCCCAGATGCAATTTTCTCCTTTACTTCATCCTCCATACATCGGATTCCACGAGTTGTTTCGAACCTGTATAATAAAGACAGTATTAAAAGTGCAATCAGTACTCTAAAAGAGGAATATAGAATGGGAGAAATTTGCTATCATATGCACAACAACTGAAGTTCTCCCTGATCTTTCCTTTATATGAAAATGAACAAGATAGTATGTATGTAAAATTTCAGACCTCCGATTTCAAAAAATAAAAAAATCAGACCTGTACACTTGCTAAACTTGAAGAACTAACATATAAGAAATGCCTAAGCAGTAAGCCAATCAACCAGTATACAATAAATTGTGCTGCCAAGTCATTCACAATCTGACATTTGGCCTTGATGAATCCAACTGAGAATGCAATCAGGTGTTCTATAAAACAAGGGTCGTAAACCTTTCCTTGGTATCCTTAAGTATGTAGGATGTAACCTTTTATTCTTTTGTATTCAAATATAAAACACAAATTAGAGAACAGATACCAAGCAGATTGATTACCCGTCCATTTCTGGCATTTGGAGGTCCATAAAGCAAGCGTCAAAGTTGTGAGGTGGCTTAAGCATGTCTAAAGCAGTCTTTCCACTATCAACACAGGTGACAATTGCTCCATATTTCTTTAAAACACCTTCTGCCACTCTTCTGTTGACTGCATTGTCATCCACTACCAAAATCTTCCTGCCTCGTAGTAACTTTCCAAGAGTTGGTTTTTCTATGTTCACAAGCCTCTTTTTATCGCTTACAAGGGCCTCTTGGAAGCAGGCAATTAAGACACTTAACCGAAGAGGCTTCATCAATACATTATTTACAAGACCAGAAGATTTTAGTTCATTACGTTCAGTAGCACTAATGGCGGTAGCCAAGAGAAATATCTTTGGAAAGTTCAGGGGAGACCCCACGCTGCAATTTTGCCTGTGCTCTTTAACTGACTGATGGAATGTAAGACCAGTTTCTTTATCCCAAACATCTTTGTCGATAAGAACCATGGCCAAACATGTGGACAGGCTGCATGCAGGAAAGTTAACAGTGCATTAGTAATATCAAACAGATGCTGAATAGTTGCTCGTAGAAGCTTCACAGAACTCAAATTATATATTTAAATACCCTCTTATCAAACTTTCCAATAGAAAATATTGGTTCTCTTTCTTTTATGATGGATGTGCCTTGAGAAGAAAAATGAGATATTACACGACTTTTTCTTTGCTTTTCTATTTTCCGACCGATATAATTAACATCAGTTTCCCTTTTTGGGGGAAAAGCCAAGAAATATTAGTTAGTAGTAATAAGTTTGTCCATCATTTCTTTTCGGCTCCTCTGTTTTAAAGTCAAGAGAAAGCAAGGAAACTTGCAACAGTTACAAGGAGCTCGATAATTAATTTCTTTTTAATCAAAATTTTCTGAGTCCATTGCATAAGAAATGTGTCATGTTTATCATAATAAATGCTACAGAAGAATGTTAAAAACTTCTACCTGCAATGATTTGTTTCAGGATATGAATTTCTTTCTTTTGTTTTCTTGTTGAAGTATATGAAACTCCCTCTACGAATAAACCCAAAATTGAAAAGGTAAAACTCACCTAGTCTTGCTCGTACGAGACAGATAAGAACATGCTGATTTTAGACTGGATGCAATATCTGCAGTTATCCTCAATCTCTGCATATGATATCTCGTGACTTCAGTTCGGGTGATTCTTTTATCTATTACCAGTGCTCTCATTCCTCGAAATTCTGACACAGCTGGTTTATACAGGGCCCACTTCGTATCTAGAGAACTTGTTTTTCCTCTCTCAAATGACCCAGTAAATGAAAAGGTACTGCCAACGCCAGGAACACTCACAAACCCTATCTCCCCACACATGAGATCTACCAGACGTTTGCTAATGCTCAATCCAATTCCAGTTCCACCATAAGTTTTAGAAGTGCAACTATCAGCCTGCATAAAAGGTGTGAAGATGCGACTTTGTGCATCTAATGGAATACCTATACCAGTATCCTCAACTGTTATGAGTAATTTTATCATATCAGGTTCCTCCACTGTTGTGCTGCTTAAAGTTTTGAAACATTCCCAGCTTTTCCTTCTATCAACCACAGGAAAGCCACTCAATGTATTATAAGTTTTGTTTGAGAGGTCTCCAACTAAATTCAAGCCTTGTCTTAGAACTTCATCCATTAGGTCAGGTGGACCCCTCACTTCATTTGCCAGATGCACCGAGACAAATATATGTCCTTTATCATGGGTGAACTTCAGTTCAAACAAACAAACAAACAATTAGCACAGCAATTAAAACATATGAACTTTTCTGAAATGTAGAAAAGAACAAAGAGAAGGGAAGAGTTATCTCCAAACAAACATCAGGAAACATATCTAACCTTAATAGAATTCCCAACCAAGTTGGTAATTATCTGCCTAAGGCGTCCTGGATCTCCAATGACAACTTCTGGAACCATATTGGAGACATAAACAGCCAACTTTCTCACACAAAACAAAACCAAAAACCATAATTTTGTAAGAACTGATATAAATACAACAGAAAGAATCAAAGAAGATTGCTATACTTTGATTTTTTATTTTTTTTTACCTCAATCCCTTTTCATTCGTTTTTCCTGAGAAAAGTGATAGCACATTATCAAGCACCGATCGTAGATCAAAAGGTACAGTTTCAAGTTCCAGCCGTCCTGATTCTATCTTGGCCTGATCAAGAACCTCATTTATAAGCGAGATAAGATCTCTTCCACTAGCAAGAGCAGTCTTGTTGATTTGCATCAAGATTTGTGTCCATCAGCATTTGCAGCATACCTGGATTCTGATAGGAGAACCATCAAAATATGTAAACTTGTAAGTTTTGCAAAATAGTAACTGTTTCACAAAGAATTTTCTCCCTTACCTAAAACACCATTCATTGGTGTCCGGATTTCATGGGAAACAGTTGCGAGGAACTGCGGTAGAGAGAGAAGTCAGGCAACATGAACAGACAGAAATGTCTTCTAATTGACAAATAAGAGGTTGAAGGAGAAATTTTTATAACTAACCGAAAAAGAAAAAAAAGACAACTTGTACCTGAGATTTGGCCACATCTGCAGCTTCTGCGCGAACTTTGAGTTCCATCATCTCACAAAAGTCTGCCTCTACCTTTGCTATTTGGCTAAAATATATGACCAAGTAGAGAGGTAATGACAAGGAATGCTACTGATGCACTTACTGCCGTCCACGGAAAAGGAGGTTTATGCTTAAACCTGTAATCCAAAGGAAACAGTTTTCATTGGGGAAAAAAAAACCAAATCCACTGAAGGTCCTAGAGGGGGGTGAATAGGCCTTTTTAAATTTTCGTTGCCTTCTGTATCCGAGGATAGCAATGACTTGTGCTATCCCCAAGTTACAGGATACGAGTTTGCAGAAAGTAAGTTGCAGCAAATAAAGAAACAACACAAGGATGTTTTTTACTCGCAGAAACCCTGAATGCAGGGAGAAAAACTGCGTGTCTCCAACTCTTGAGAGACAAAAACTTCCACTAAGTTGAAGCAACTTCTTACAAGAATAATAGTTCTAGTGATACACTACCACAGTGCTATCCTACCTAGTCCCGAACTAGTCTAGACCTATTCCCTCTCTTGTTTCTAAGTTCTTACAACATGGGACACTTTTTGAAGCCTTGTTCGTGAATTCAGCTAACCACTAGCAGATTCACCCTTGAACGCTTCTTGGGTTGGTTGCACTATACATCCCTCATGGTATGCAACATGATATGAGTTGATGAAAGAAGTTTGAGTTCAAGCTCTAAGGTTTACAGTCACGAAGAATACTTAGAGCAGCATGAACAATGCAAGCTAAAAACTAGACTCAACAAAGAAAAATGCAAGAAGGCAGTTTTCTACAACCATTGAGCACAGCCGTAGCTATAGCTATATATAGGCAGACAGAGCATCAACCGATGACGCCAGCTGACCTCAGCAGTGTTTCAGAAAGAGTTTGGACAGAAGTGTTTGGCTCCCATACATGAAAGTGATGTGTCCAAACACAGAGATGACACAAGCAATCTTAATAAGACAAATAACCCTTTCCTAAAACATGAATGATTCAAACCGAGAGCAAAGAGGTTTGAAACCCTCTTACTCAGTCCATTAGTGGACCTTGACACAGTTGATAGCAACTGGTCTTTGAATCATACGGGGACCAGCTGATATATTGGATAACGCATCATGAATATCCCAGCTGGAGCCTTAAGCCTCTAACCATTCGGTCACGGGTTGGCAAAACAAAAGATCTCAACCCTTTGACTGGTTTGAGCACTAAAGCACTTCCCAAAAACTCAGTTGTCCATTTGAAAATGAAAGACATATTATACTTAATATAACAGACTTTGAAACTCAGTACTGCAGGAAACTCAGAACTAGGATAGCAAGCGAAGCTGCTATCCTCTGTGAAAAACAGTGATATGCAGATACATGTTTTACCTGAAACCATGAGGAATAGTAGCGCCACTTGTTCTTGATCAAATAACATTGTCTTAAGGTGTTTTGCAGGATATAAGGATTGCCAACTATCCTTATACCTTCAATCTCCCCCTTTGGCATTCCTTCCCAAAACACTGTATTTGTAGGGAACATAACCTGCAGAAAACAACTTCAAGAACAAGTGAAGAATCACAGCAACTATAACTGAGTTATTTGCATTCTAACACTGAGAGTTTTAACATTCGCATTAAGCAGTCATAAAGCAATAATAATGTCTTTCAAACAAAAACAAGGAACAGCAATAAATTCCTACAAACTAATTCTCCCCCTGTGTTTGGTAAGGAATACCAAAGGGAAACGGAGAATAAAATATCCGAGAGGTTTTAAAAGTAAAGGAAACCTACAATGGAAAAACACAAAACAGAACAAGTACACCGGAAGACAACAAATACAAGAAGATCAAACAGCCTCTTCGGACTCCTCAGCAGAAGCGTCAGAAGACTCCTCAGAACTAGAGCCGGAAGAAGGGGTAGACGAGGCTTCATCCCCACCAGAGGGGTTAGCCGGAGGCGCATGTGTCCCCACAGATTCTTTCAGTTCATTGCGCAGAGCCTCAAACTGAGCTGTAAACGACGCTTGCAGAGTGGCAACAGCATTGGAAATTTGACGCTTGATCTCTTGCTTGAGCAGGGTCTGCTCCAGCGACTCCACATACACATCAGACTGGCTCATTGATTTGGCCAGGGAGAACTTGTCGACCGGAGCAGCCTCATTTTCAGTAGCCATGACATCAGCATCATGGACATGTACACCAGCATCCAAGCAGAGTTTGGTGATGACAGCTGGAAAGACAAGAGAGCTATGCTCACGAAGAGATGTGCCCGCGCTCCTGATGGCTTTGTAAATGAAGTACTCAGCCGGAAAACGAGGTTTGGAGGGGCTAGAAATCAGATATTTGATCAAGGCAGCTTGTTGGTGAGTGATCTTGCCGGTGTTGGAGGTGGGAGTCAAAAGAGAGCGAACCACGAAGCCTAAAAGCTTGCACAACTCAGACATGAATTGACTGGACAGATGAGAGGCAGTGAGCTCTGGTGGAGGAAAAGTGGAATGATAAAGAGCTCCACTTAGCTCAGTAAGAGAGACAGATTTGATGTAGTCCAAAACCAACTTGACAGAGTTGGGTTCTGTGGCAGGGAGAGACAGACTGGATCGAATCCTGGGAGGAGAAATGTCAACATCCTTACCCCGAACTTTGACAACAATGGGGCGCTGAGACTGAATCTTCACATTTTCAGGTGTATTCGAAGGAAAATTGGCATAAAATTCTTGAACCCAGGTCCGATTGACCCTAGGGAAGGATGTCAGAACCTGATCCCATCCCCAGTGAACAGCTAATTTCTTGACCTCAGGATGCAAAGACTCGAAAGCGATAGGTCTCTCAAAAACTATGCGCTTAGTAATAATAGAGGTACAGAAATGATCTCGACTCTCCGCCGATTGGAAGTGAGAAAGAGGAGGAACAGAGGAGTGGGATACCTCAGCAGATCTCTTCTTAGGAGGCATGGTGGACTGGGGAGGCCTGGTGCTATCCATGGGACCCTTGCCTTTGTCAACTGAGTGCCGAGGACCCGATCGAGAGGGCTTAGAACTGGAGGAGGACTTGGCAGGAGCCTTGGAGGAAGGAGGTTGCCGAGACACCGGATACCCAGAAGCAGGGACCGCCGAGGGTGTCTCCACTGGAGCTGGAGCACCGGTTGGTGCAGAGGGCTCCTGAGGGACAGAGGATGATCTGGTAACCCTCCGTTGAGAGGAGCCCAGCTTGGATTTGGGCTCAGGGGCTGGGATAGGTACCTCAGAAGAAGGCGACCTAACCGGAGAAGGTGAAGAGAAAGGGACTGCCCCAGATGATCCACCACCACCGGATCGAAAAAGCTTAGCGACCTTGACCGGTGTGTCACCGGAGGGAGAGCGAGGCCTCTTAGCCAGAGCAGGAGGAGACGCCGGGTCTCTTAGAGCTTCAAGCTTGTCTGCTATGGACGGACCGCCAGGGGTAGCAGTAAGCCGAAGAGATTGACCTCCAGAGATAGGCACTTCAGCCTGGATGGGAAGCAGGTTTAGGGGTTCCTGCATGGTGGGTTCCTCCCCAAGATTGACAAAATTTGGCCCAACAGGCTTGTTCGACATTTTTTGGCTGAGAGATCTTTGGAAAGAGAGAACGCAGAACAGAGAAGAAGATGAGAAGAAAAAGAGTGGGTTTCGAGAAGATAGAGAAGAAGAGAGGAAAACAAGGTTAAGAAAAAGAGAGAGAGAGAGAGAGCGAGAGCGGAAGCGTTGGACACGATCGGAGTGTCTTGAAAACTGTAAAGCCCACTAAACCCAACTGCTCAACATGGCTAAGAATTAAAAAGAATACAAGACCATGCATGCACTGATGATGCTCTGAGACGTGACAAAACACCACCGTTCAGAGTGACCAATGAAAACCCATGGAAGCAACCACGTAAGCATATGCAAACAAAACAGAAACCAAGAATAACACTACTCAAGCTTATACTCCCCCTAAGAGTGTGCATAAGACAAAATTAAGAAAATGACTGCACAAACAAGCTTAAGGAAAAAGACCATTCAATTTGCATCCTTGGTTTTTGAAGTCAGTTTAAGCATAGACTCACAAGATGACATATCATAACAAGCAAACAAACCTTGATCAAACAAAAGCAAATCACATAGGTTTGTGATAGTGACAAGTCCCAATGGTCTCTATTTTTATTTGCAGCACTTTAGAGTGAGTGTGTAAGTGAGATAATAAACACATGGTGCTTGAAAAGCTTGAGGGCATCAACTGAGTATTTATTGTTAATGTGAGCCATGTCATGCAGGGATATCATCTGGTCTTTCCATCCTTATCTCTCCAGAATTTGGTTTTAAAGTCCAGTGTTTACGTTTAACCGTAACTTTAATTTGGTCCAAACATTAATGTCACAGCTTTAACTGAGAAATCGTCCTCATAGGTTCATGTAGCAGAAAATGTGTCATTGCTTCACAAGATCAGTTGACCTTGGACAATATGTGTAACAAGGACACTCATATGGACACATCATCCGAACCCATCGAAGGATAGAATGCATCTCAGAAATCCCCACTGCATAACAAGACAAGTGGAGGACTAGCTGATTCAAGAAGTCATTTGTGATTGTCAATCATTTTTTTTCAAACTTTGTTCTAAGCAGAACCTCCAAAATCTAAACCAATCTCGTTTCTTCCCACCCTTATATCGTTCATCACGACCAAGGAATGTGTACTTTGAGATTGGCCTAGATCATTGAGTTTTGTGAACCTCAATCTTCAAACCAACCTCGTTTCTGCTCACCCTTAAGTTGTTCACCACAACCAAGGAATGATTACTTTGAGATTAGTTTGGAAAGCAGACTCCCCCTTTGTATTAACTCTTATCTCAAGTATATAGCCCAAGCTTTAGTGCAACCAAAGTGATTAGTAATGGTGCACATAGAAATACTGCAGATTTGCAATAAAGATCAGACCACATACGACAGTATCTGAGCATGTACACAAAACTATGTGAAGAGTAAGACTGAAACAAGGAAAGGAAGTACAATTAGTCACCTAGGTCAAGTTCAGAAACTGACTAAGGATACCAAGAAGGTCTGCTAATCCTGAGCCTGCAAAGAGTAACTGGAAAGGGAGAAAAAAAAAACATTTTTTTTTATTATAAAAGACACCATATATATACACCAACAGAACACACACACTAGCAGGGAAAGTGTTTACTTGTTGTCACACAATCCTATAGCCTTGCACAAACTCAAATGCCTAGCATTGTCAAGTGGTTTAGTGAACAAATCAGCTAATTGTTTTTCAGTTGGAATGAAAGTGAGCTCAAGCAATTTCTCTTCAACCAAGCCACGAATGAAGTGATATCTTATCTCTATATGCTTGGTCCTAGAATGCAACACTGGATTCTTTGAGATGTTTATGGCAGAGGTATTATCACAGAAAAGAGACAACGTACCCTGCTGGAAACCATAGTCTGCAAGCATCTGTTTCATCCACATGAGTTGTGTGCAACAACTACCAGCTGCTACATACTCAGCTTGAGCAGTGGAGAGGGAGGTACAATTTTGCTTCTTGCTATGCCATGAAACAAGATTGTTGCCTACAAAGAAGCAGCCACCGGAAGTGCTTTTTCTGTCATTTGCATCTCCAGCCCAATCCGAGTCCGTGTATCCTGCAATCTCAACATTAGTGTCGAAAGTGTACTTAATTCCATGATCCAGAGTTCCAGCGACATATCGGATTATGCGCTTTACTGCTTTGACATGAGATTGTTTGGGATTAGCTTGATAACGAGCACAAACACCAACACTATAAGCAATATCTGGTCTACTAGCAGTCAAATACATAAGACTTCCAATCATACTCCTATAATTGGTTTGGTCCACATTAATACCAGACAGGTCAGCACTGATTTTACAACTGGTGCTCATGGGAGTGGGGAAGGCAGTGGCCGTTTCCATCCCAAACTTCTTGACAAGGTCCTGTGCATACTTAGATTGACAAATAAACATACCATTTTGACTTTGCACAACTTGAAGACCTAAGAAGTAACTTAACTTCCCACAGAGACTCATTTCAAATTCTTTCTTCATGAGCTCAGTAAACTCATGCACCAAGGATGGAGAAGTAGAACCAAACACTATGTCATCAACATATATCTGAGCAATGATAATGTGCTCTGAGGTACATTTGACAAACATTGTTTTGTCAACTGAGCCTCGCACATACCCATGGTCAACGAGGTGATTCGATAATCTCTCATACCAAGCCCTAGGGGCTTGTTTAAGACCGTAGAGGGCCTTATGTAACCTGTAGACACAGTCAGGATGGGTAAGACTCTGGAATCCTGGGGGTTGTTCCACATACACTTCCTCTTTGAGGATACCATTCAAAAAAGCACTTTTCACATCCATTTGATGCAAGGTAAATTTCGAATAGCAAGCACAGCAAGTAGAAGACGAACTGACTCGAGTCTAGCTACAGGAGCGAAGGTTTCATCAAAATCTAACCCTTCTATTTGTGAATATCCTTGCACAACAAGTCTTGCCTTGTTTCGGGTGATAATGCCCTTTTCATCAGTTTTATTTTTGAACACCCATTTGGTTCTTATGACATTTTTGTCCTTAGGCCTAGACACCAAATGCCAAACATTGCTTCTTTCAAACTGATTTAACTCGTCTTGCATGGCACTGATCCAATCAGCATCAAGCAAGGCTTCCTTCACATTCTTTGGCTCTATTATAGAAACGAAGCCATAGTATGTGATGGTGTTAATGTCATCTTTATGCATAGCAACAAAACATTTAAACACTGAGAAATCACTCACCAACCGACCAGTCTTACTCCTGGTCTTTCTGGCTTCAGACACGTCCCCAATTACATGGGATAGATCATGGTCCTTCTGCACTTGTCTTTTGCCGCTTCTGTGAATTGGCTGAACGGCAAGCGTGGCATCTTTTCTAGATCCTGGAAGATCTGTGTCATCATCCATCCCTGAGTCATTATCTCCTTGATCAGACTCGGTTTCGGATGAGATCGGTTCGGCTTCTTGTTTAGATACCTGTTCAGACAAAACACACCCATCATTCTTGCAAACAAGAGCATCATTAACAGCCACATTTACTGATTCCATAATTTTGCAAGTTCTCTTGTTGTACACCCGATAGGCTCGACTATTTCCAGCATAGCCGAGGAACACACCCTTGTCACTTTTGGCATCAAACTTTGTCAAATATTCTCTGTCCCTATAGATAAAGCAGGGACTTCCGAAAACTTTGAGATGGGAGATATTTGGCTTTTTACCTCTCCAGATCTCATAGGGAGTCATGGTTGTTCCAGGTCTAAGAATTACACGGTTTAAAGTGTAACAAGCATTGTTTACTGCTTCTGCCCAAAAAGAATGATCAAGACCAGATGCAGCTAGCATAACCCTAGATAATTCCACAAGAACCCTATTCTTTCTTTCTACAATGCCATTATGTTGTGGAGTGATAGGAGCAGAGAATTCATGATGCACACCAAACTCTTCACAATAATTTTCAAAATAAGAGTTTTTGAATTCAGTACCATGATCTGATCTGATCCTAACAATATGCATGTCATCATTCAATTTCTCATTTGTGACTTTCTTAGCAACACTGTAATAATTTTCAAAAGTTTCACCTTTGTTAGATAAAAATCTCACCCAAGTGAATCTAGAAAAATCATCAACAATTACATGAGCATACTTTCTTCCTCCAATACTTTTAGTTTCAACAGGTCCTACTAAGTCTAGATGCAGCAGTTCAAGAACATGAGTAGTAGGATCAGCATTTAATAAAGGATGAGAGGTCCGAGTCATCTTACCAACTTTACATTCACCACACATACCTTGGGGGATACCAGCAAGCTTTGGTATCCCTCTGACGGCTTCTTTTGAAGACAGCTTCATTATATCCTGATGGTTTAAGTGACACATTCGTCTATGCCAGAGATCTAAGGGTTCTTCACAGATCATAGATTTAAAACAGAGTTGAGGAGAAAACTTCTCTTTCGCTACAACACAATAGCATTGATCCCTCGTTCTCTTTCCTCTCATTATGCTCTTTCCTTTACCATCTAAGACAACACAATTCTGCTTATCAAAGGTGACTGAGTCATGTTCATCCACAATCTGACTTACACTTAACAGACTTACTTCTAAACCCTTGACCAGTAGGACGTTTTTCAGACACGGAAGACCGGGGGCATTTACTGTCCCACTTCCCACTATCGGAGCCCGAGCTCCATCCCCAAAACCAACATTTCCTTCAGGATGAATGTCATCCATAGACGAGAACCACTTGGGATCTCCAGTCATGTGCCTTGAAGCACCACTGTCTATATACCAGGAATCAGCGCAACGCGCTGTGAGAGCTGTAAGAGCTACGCGGCATACTGCTACTGTTCTAGACTCCTTAACAGGCCTTAGATTTGTCCAGACTCGTGACAAGAAACAGACAATGTTCTCCTCATCAGGATTACTATCACACTCATCAAAGGACTTTGAATCTGTGTGCGGAGGCTTGAGGGCATGAGGTCTGGACTTCTTCTTCTTAACCCAAGCTAAGCTCTTATTTGGTTTTCTAGCTCCAGGGACAGAAAGACCCTTAGCTATCCTTGCAAATTCCTGTAGAGATTTTTCTAGAGTGGTTTGAAAAGATGTGAAGAAACTTGCAACCGACTCATTGCTCCGAAAACTGGTAGACTCTTGGTTTCTCCTAGGGTATGCATGGCTGTTTTGGAGTTTCCTACAAAAAGGTCGGATGTGACCAGGGACACCACAGTGATGACAGGTAGGTTTGAATCTTTTTGGAGACTCAACCTTGTTAGTTACTATTTTATCATCAGGAACCTTACTTTTGACAAACACAGTTCCACTGTTCTTAGAGTTCTCGCTAGATCCAAACCCCAAACCCTGTTTGTTCTTATCTGGTCTACCCATTCCACACATCTTGGTCAATTTTTCAGACCCTATGGAAAATTTTGCAAACTGTTGCTGAGATTCCTTGAGAGAAACTTCAAGAGCTAGCTTATCAGTCCTAAGATCACTAAGAGAACTTTCTAGACACAGCTTTTCGACTTTCCACACTTTTTGCTGGGACAGCAATTCAGCTTGTATCCTTGCTTTCTCTTTTTCACACTTTGCAAGATCTTTGGTCAAGATATCTATCTTAGATAACATGGACTTTGATGCGTTGACAAGTTCAGTGAACTTTTGCATTCCATCATCATCTTCATCATCCTCCGGAGTCTCGATCTGAGATACCGTGGCGATGAAGGCAACTGGATCTTTATCATGATCCAAAGAGGAATCAGGGACAACTCGAGCTATGAAAGCCACAGTGTCCTCCTCTTGATCAGACAAGGGATCCTCTTCACTGTCACTATATGTGACGGCAAGAGCCTTCTGAGGGCGAATCCTCCTATTTGCACAGTCAACAGCTCTATGTCCCACACCCTTACACTCAAAACACACATCGCTCCTTTGGGAGCTCTTCCCCTTAGGATTTCTATCTTGTCCTCTATCCTGAGAGGTCTCAACACGAGAATTCCTAGGATATCTGTCATGACCTCTATCTTGTGATGTCTCACCAAATCTAGGTTTCCCAAAGCCCCGGTTCGAAGAAAAAGGTTTCCTTCGTTTCTTGAGAAAGTTCTCAAACTGTTTTGTAAGGAGGGCACACTCTTCTAGACTGTACTCAATATCCTCTGGAATCTTGATGTGTAGGCTTGACTCAGTTTCTTTGACGGACGAGAGGGCAATAGATTTTTCTTTCATCAAACCCTTCTTATGGGCTTCATAGGTTTTCAGGTTTCCTACTAGCTCTTCTAAAGAATAGGTTCTTAAATCCTTGGATTCCTGTATGGCTACTCTCTTATTCTCAAAACTAGGAGGAAGACCTCTGAGTAATTTTCTGACAATCCTAGATTGTTCTAGAGGGGAATCAAGACCAGCACACTGATTTGTTATGTTCAAGATTCGACTATAGAACTCATCTATTGACTCACTTTCGGACATTTTCAGCTCATCAAAATCTAACAAAAGATCTTGGAGCATCTGTTCTCTCACTTGCTCATTACCTTCATAGGTTGTTAGCAACACTTCCCAAGCCTGTTTGGCTGAGATACAGGTAATGATTCGTTTGCGCTCCCCCTCAGAAAGAGCCGAGTACAAACTGTTGAGAGTTTTGATATTCATCCGAGCAGCAATTTTTTCTGAATCGGTCCACTCAGATCTAGGCTTTGGTATACTTGCACCTGCCTGGATCGAGGTCCGTTCAGGGGCTGACCAGCCATCTTCAACCATCATCCATTGTTTCCCATCATCTTGGGAAATAAAGAATGCGGTCATCATGATTTTCCATTGTGAAAAGTTCCTTCCCTCAAACAGTGGAGGACAGTTCACAGAGGTGCCTCTATCACCCATTTTAAAACCCGAGGATCTTACTAACAAAGGCTAGAAACTGCTCTGGTACCACTTGAAGGTCCTAGAGGGGGGGTGAATAGGCCTTTTTAAATTTTCGTTGCCTTCTGTATCCGAGGATAGCAATGACTTGTGCTATCCCCAAGTTACAGGATACGAGTTTGCAGAAAGTAAGTTGCAGCAAATAAAGAAACAACACAAGGATGTTTTTTACTCGCAGAAACCCTGAATGCAGGGAGAAAAACTGCGTGTCTCCAACTCTTGAGAGACAAAAACTTCCACTAAGTTGAAGCAACTTCTTACAAGAATAATAGTTCTAGTGATACACTACCACAGTGCTATCCTACCTAGTCCCGAACTAGTCTAGACCTATTCCCTCTCTTGTTTCTAAGTTCTTACAACATGGGACACTTTTTGAAGCCTTGTTCGTGAATTCAGCTAACCACTAGCAGATTCACCCTTGAACGCTTCTTGGGTTGGTTGCACTACACATCCCTCATGGTATGCAACATGATATGAGTTGATGAAAGAAGTTTGAGTTCAAGCTCTAAGGTTTACAGTCACGAAGAAGACTTAGAGCAGCATGAACAATGCAAGCTAGAAACTAGACTCAACAAAGAAAAATGCAAGAAGGCAGTTTTCTACAACCATTGAGCACAGCCGTAGCTATAGCTATATATAGGCAGACAGAGCATCAACCGATGACGCCAGCTGACCTCAGCAGTGTTTCAGAAAGAGTTTGGACAGAAGTGTTTGGCTCCCATACATGAAAGTGATGTGTCCAAACACAGAGATGACACAAGCAATCTTAATAAGACAAATAACCCTTTCCTAAAACATGAATGATTCAAACCGAGAGCAAAGAGGTTTGAAACCCTCTTACTCAGTCCATTAGTGGACCTTGACACAGTTGATAGCAACTGGTCTTTGAATCATACGGGGACCAGCTGATATATTGGATAACGCATCATGAATATCCCAGCTGGAGCCTTAAGCCTCTAACCATTCGGTCACGGGTTGGCAAAACAAAAGATCTCAACCCTTTGACTGGTTTGAACACTAAAGCACTTCCCAAAAACTCAGTTGTCCATTTGAAAATGAAAGACATATTATACTTAATATAACAGACTTTGAAACTCAGTACTGCAGGAAACTCAGAACTAGGATAGCAAGCGAAGCTGCTATCCTCTGTGAAAAACAGTGATATGCAGATGCATGTTTTACCTGAAACCATGAGGAATAGTAGCGCCACTTGTTCTTGATCAAATAACATTGTCTCAAGGTGTTTTACAGGATACAAGGATTGCCAACTATCCTTATACCTTCATCCACTTGTTCAGGCTGATTTATAAAATTAAAGATCTATTGGACCTAACCTGCAGTGCATTTCATGTTTGCGTTGTGGATCACCGAAATCAAGGCTGCTAATATGCAACAGCCCAGTATCAACAACATCAGTTCCATACATGTTGATCAGAGAAGATGCGTTAGTTGTATCATATACATTCACAACAATTGTTTGCTTTGCTGCGAGTTGGTGCAGGAGCTTCTCCACAAGAGATGGAACATCGTAAGATGCACCTAAATACCTATTATGAAGCATTATAGCAATTATTAAGAAGAAAGAAAGAAAAAAAGAGTAAAAAAAAAAACATGGTTGCAAATATACCCCACAGTTGCTTGAATTCGTTCTTCTGATGTGGCATCTGGAGGCAAGTCGATATTATACACAGCAAATGTGAGAACAACACCCAGGTGATTGGATTTCAATAGCTTAAAAGGGGAAGTCAGTACTCCCTTTCCTGTTGACCTTGCTCGCAAGATGTTCTCACGGTCATCCTACATTGTTTAATCAACAGTAACATCAGCATACGTGAATGATTAATGGAAATTAGAATATGGCTTCGGAAAAACTGACTGTAAACGCAATTATTAATATATTCTGTACACTAGTTTGATGACACCATGGACTATGGGTAGATACAGCTCCTCATTAAAAGGGGCTGGCTATAACTAAAAAAGAACTGACCAATAAGTAGGTCCACAAGAACCAAAAGTGTGTTTTGAAAACCATATCACTGAGCCAAAGCAAAAGAATCAATAACTGTATACAACACACACATGCAGATTCTAATCTAGTGAAGATGTACTAATTTTACATTCCAATATGGTTTTAATTTAGTAAAGGCATACACAGGAACATAGGAGTTGAAGATGCAAGTGTTAAGAGCCCTGGGGTACAGCAGGCAATATTTTAAATGAAAATAGTAGAGAGAGACAGAAAGAAGAAAGAAAAAAGGAAAACCTTTCCCGACATCATGTCAATCGAGACAATATGGGAGACTGTTTCTTGAGAAAATATCACTGGTGCATATTCATCTTGAATAGGAGCAGGATCCAAGCTTTCTGGAAGAAAATCTTGGACAAGAGTCTGGTCCTCAGTTTCCATTTTCTTTATTGTCCATCCATGTTCCCTCTCAAATTGTTCCCTCTCAGCATGAGTAACTTTTAAAGCATAAGCAACACCGCCACTAGTGAGTGGTCTCTCAAAAGCTGTTCTTTCTGTATATTCACCGAATGTTTTCTGTTGAAAAATAATATATATATATCATTCGCAATCACATAGCAGAGCATAGGAGTAAAGTGACTGCTTTTTTGCGTTCTTCCAAATTCTTCTTTATAGTATAAAATCCTTGAATCGCAGTTATACAGCAGCTAATAAGCTGAGTAAAGGCAATGGGACAAATGACCACCCCATCCCTTTAAAGTTATTTATATATAATAACCACATATAGACCAAAAAAGGGATGGAAGTCATGGAACTACAATATGATATTTCGTAAAAGTGCCAATTAACTAATACGGTATTGTCAACTGTTTAATATATGTGGGTGTGTGTGTACAAAACCCTTTGCCTTTACATTTATCTACTGCGATGCTCAAAACTTGTTTACCTATCCTAGAGATAGAAGCGGTGCTTAAAGACTTGCAGTATTATACTCTAAGTGTATAACTCACTGGTAACACACGTCTTAAAATGTATGTATCTAAGATGGATTCATCAAAACATTGGTTTTGATTAAAGCAATCTGGATGCCACTGAAATGAGTTATTCTATTGATATGATTGATGACTTGAGAAATATAATCCAGTAACCCAAAAGCAACATTAGGGTAGGTAGGGGACATGCCTTATCAATGGCAGAAGGATGCTTCCCATGGTGAAACGTGGAGACAAGAATGGCTAAAGCATGAACATGATTCAGGCTCACATTGAACTGATCTTGCAACATTCGGGCTCGTTCATCACACATGTTGGAAAGTGTTTCTTCTCTCCACAAAAAATCTATATCATTCAAGTAGAAAAATAACCAAATTGACACAAGAGCTCCAAGTACGACAAATATGATTAGGAGCTTCTTCCTCCACGTGCGTGCGACCTTTCGAGGACTTTGGGTTTGTTGCTGTTTCTCTGGCAGCTTCCTACTACCGAATGACTGTTCTTGAACCATTTTCTGCTGGCAGGAGCACCCATGAACCAGCTTCTGCTTCTGGTTCCTCCATAATTGGTAGCACAAATTCATCCCAACAAAAACCAATGAACATCCCATCATCAAACAACAATCTATATGAGAATCCACTTTTGCGCACTCTACCTTTACGCCTGATCCCAATGCTTCCTAATAAAAGCACAAGCAAAAACAAACAAAAAAGAACTCAGATTAGTATGTTCTTTCCAGATTAGAAAGACCTGTAATGTACTGGAGATTATCCCCAGATAAACAATCCCTCATCTATTTTTTTTTTTTTTTACAAAAGTAACCATACAAATTTGGACTTTGGAAAGTGTATTAGATGCATGTCCATGAAAGATATCATACCTATGACTCAAGTAGGAAAGAACAATATGCAACCATGAGAGAAGAACATAAGGGTCCATGAGGTTCCATTTAAATCTCCAAGACTCATTATTCTGCTTTTCCCATTTGTTTGTTCAGTATTGTTGTCATTTTCTACATTTTTTCCCCTTAACCTAGTAATAATATTTGGAGCAGAACCTCCATAGTTGATTATCTGACCCTTCACAGATATTTAGCCTTTCTCTGGTGTATGAAAACCAGACTAGACTGACTGGTTGAACCTGGTTAATTATTTTGGTTCTCTTTCTTTAATGATTCAAGAGGGTTGCTCATGGTTCACATAATGAACATAATGTATAGAAAATTTGGAAATCTGAATTGTTCCAAGTCAAAGTTCTACCTTTTGACAGATCCTATGAGTGGATACTGTAGACTGCGGAATTTGTGCCAATGAATTTTCTTGTAGCAATGATAGGTCAAGCATCCTGGGAATGTTTTCATCTTGAACCAGGCATTGGTCCTCGGCTTCTACATATTCTGCAACCCATTTATGATGCTCTTGAAATTCTCTCTCATCTGAACACACTGCCTTCAGAGCACAGGAAATGCCATCAGTTAAAAGCATTGCAGGTCCTGTTTCTTTGGTACATTCAAGGGATGCTATCTGCCATGCACACAGAGACTAGTAAGACAAACTGGAAAAAGGCAACATGTAAAAGCTTCAATACACATTTTACTGTAACTATGCAATTCATTCCGCTCGATACATCTGCAATTGATCGAGGGGAATGAATTGCTATGCTCCAGTCCGTCTCGGGAGGCTTCTAGCATATGATCGCTTAAAGAGACACCATCTCATTGTAATTGATCAAAATTTACAACTTAGTTCATACAATTGCCAGAAGAATAGAACTGCAGCATCACAACACAATGCCATATAGGAAATTTTTAGGGATTTTGCAAACATTCCCAGTTGGGTACCTATCAGCCACCCTCAACCTTTCCCATCCCCTCTTCTAAGGAACGAAGGGAGGAAGGGGGGAGGGAAGAGAAGATGGGTGCCAATTGGGTATTTCTGCCAACCCTTACCAAAGCTGATAAAAAATGGTTTGGTATTATAACTTTGCCATAATCTACGGATTTGGCTAGACTATATCCTGCATTTATGCACATACTGAAGTACATAAAACTGAAGAACTTAAGGTTTTAGAGAAACCAGGAATTTAATATTGAAGTGTACCAATAAACTATGATCAAATGGATGAACCCAATTAACTATGGAAACTCCAAAAACCAGAAGAGGAAGCCAAGTTCCCAAATTAGTTATGTGTCTTCCAGACATTCCAATTCACTCCCAAATCAAAGTGCATACAACCTTAAGATCACAATCTAGGTATGAAGCCAAGTAAAGGAACATCATGAAGAACAGTAGAAGGAAGCTACCATGTTTTAGTTTATGTTATTGTTTACAAATTCTTAGCAATTTCGAAACAGATAAGAAAAGGGCAGAATTAAAGAGCTTAGAGTCACCTGATCTGATTCGGAGAACAAGGAAGCTAAAGCCAGAAGCTGGTTCTTGCTGACATTGAAATGCTGCTGCAAGATTGGAGCTTTCTTTCCACACATCTCTGGAGTCTTCTCTTTAATACCCATAATTCCCTCATTGGAACGCAATAAGAACCAAACAACTGTAATACAACCTAAAATCCCAAGAAGTAGAAGAAGCTTTCTTGTTGAATATGTGACACAATTAGGCCCATCCAAGGGCTCCATTGCCTTGTTTAACTTGAAACTAGCAGGTAATCTGCCATTAAACCCAGACACCCTGCATTGCAGATTCATGCTCCTAAAACCACACCACTCCAACGGATCCCCTAAGCTCTAAAAACCCAGATAAATCTTCACCAACACCAAACCAATATAAAGATCAATGATTTGAGACATAAATGGAACCCACTTGAGGTTTCAACTGAATTAGACCACCAAGTGGTCCAACAACTTTTTACCCTCAAAACCTTGTCTGTTTTTTTTTTTTTAACCACTTCAACACCAAGTGCATTTCTTTGTGGAACCTGCAAACTCATCAAAGGCTTCAAAGCCACAACTTTTCTTGTGTACAACACTGAACATAGGTACCCACCAATAATGCTGAAACGAAACCTTGTGACAATAATTTGGGCAACCCGTGAAGAAATCATTAAGAAGAAGAAGAAAAATGGAGTCTCTTCTAATATCTGGCTCTTTCTATGCCGCCCACACTTGTGTTCAGTCTGAAAGAAGAAGCATCCACGGTGAAGAGAGAGAGAGAGAGAGAGAGAGAGAGAGAGAAACTCTGCACCAAAAAAGTTGGATGGGACTGAAATTGGTTTATGTAAGATTCCAAACTGGAATCAATTATCAGAGTGAGAGACTGAGAGAAAAGAAAAAGGAAATTACAATGTGTGTCCCTTGGATTCTTCTTTCTCGAGTTTGAACTTTGAACCCCACACCGAAGTGACCAAACCGAACAGAGAACAGAGACCCCCACCCAATCATTTGAGGACGTGTCGCCCTGAAATTTTTTTACCGGGTTTTTCTATATTTCTTTTTTGTAATGCGAGGAAAAAAGGTTGAAACGTATTGGACTGTAGCTGTACAGTGGTCCCTAAACTGTCAGCTTCGTCAGGATTTGGGTTTTGGCGCCTCCTCGGCCTTTACTACGAAACTAAGACCGTGTTTGGTTGTGTACCATTGAGAATTGTACGGCCCGCTATGTAGGTCTAAATCAACCGGACAAAGCACTTCCAAAATGGGCCAATTAAATATAAGTCTGCTTTTAGACTTTTTACAAGTCTATCTTAATATTTTTACTCATAGAAGTTTATCATAGCCTAAAATATAATTTTAATATTAAATATTAAAGTTCAACAAAATTACAGACTATCATCCAATAAAAAAAAAAGACCAGCTCTTATATTAATAAAAATGACACTAGTGTAAAATGCTAACAATCACTCTCCTCTCTGAAAATGTCTATGGCCGACTTCCGACGTGTCTCCGGTGAACCTCCGATGTGCCTTTGGCAAGGTTCTTACCGATTTCTAGCGATCACAAAAGCTACTATCACTGACAAGAAACACCAATAGCAAAATCTACTACCCCCAACTTTAAAAGCTACTACAGTGAGATTTCGGACGACATTCAGCGAGGTTATAAAAGATATTATCACAAGTAACAAAACCTACTACCACCACCAAGAAAAGAACTACTGCAAAAGCTATTTTCATCAAAAGTTACTATTGCCGGTAAGAAAAGCTACTACCACAAAAGCTATTGCCAATAACACTAAAGGTACTGCTACCTTTAGCAAAAGCTACTACTGCTGGCAAAAACTTTATATTAATGTCTATGATGACTAAGATTTTAAAACGAAATAAGAATATCCACACTTTAATTTCAAAGTTCTCGAAGGAAACTGATACTCAAGTACATATGAACATTCGTAGTGCCGATACTCACATAACAAGGAGACATGCAAAAGAAATTTGCTAGTGTATCTTCTTTTACATTTGGTAAGAAGGGGACCTAATGTATTACATATGTTCATTTCTATCTTGATAATACTATAAATATAGTTGTCATATGATTAAAACAGTGTAAACACCTCTCATAAGTTTAGCTTACCTAGGGAAAAAAGGTTAGAAATCAATGGTTGAAATCATTAACATGAAATACTTTGATGTGCAATCTTCATCATTGGGATAAGAATGCACCTATGGTACATGGTTCTAAATCCAACCGGACAAAGTACTTATGAAGCCTTACAAAATTTGTCAATTTGATGCCAATGCATGTGACCCATGTATTGTTTTTAAGGGAAAAGCCTTAAACGTGGATGGAGATTCCTCCATCCTCCATTGTGCTGACCTCCTGATTTTGATCATATCATATGGTATAACATACTTATTACAAATGTGTCTTATTGTATGACACGTAAGGGTTTTTAAGAAGATAAATGGTCATTACATGGTCATTTAGTTACTTATTTAATCAATGGTAGCCACACATTTTATGTAATATGTTATACCATATGGTATAATAGAATTTTTCACTCTTAAGCCAGTTTTAATGGAGAATCATTTTCTTTTTGTTTTTTGCTGAAATTAGATGGAGATTTCGGAAAACATCATTTTTCCAACACCTCAACTGGCAACATGATCTAGAAGATGTAATGTCGAACCTACTTCGATGTAACAACTAACAAATTCACTTTTTCACAAATATCTTATTTATCTTTATTGTCTCAAACATTGTACGATGCATTTTTTGTAGAACTTTTAAGACACGTGTTTTGTAAGAAATTGATGAAGCTGGATCTACTTCAGTATACAAAGTTATTGTATGCAACTTTGTGCATTACCTAAGTACCTTTATGTGCACAGCTAAAGGTAAACTAATACCAAATCTCCTTAATTAATTAGTCAGCGAGCTTAATCTCCTTTATCAGTTAACCTTTCCGGCTTTCCCAATACGTACCAGATGGGATTTCCATGCCTTAATTCTGGTCGATGGAAAAAGAAAGATACCATGAAAAGCAAACATATATTGGGAAGCAAAAAGATAGTCTCTAATAATGATTAAGCTTAAGTGAAATTACAAACTAAGGGCGATCATGGAAGCAAAAAGATAGGACGTACACGACGAGATTGCTACAGAAGAAGAGAGATCGATCACTACATCTGATCATGATCACCAGCAACAAAAGCTTCCTCCAACAACTCCACAGAACTTTCCATCATAGCAGGACTCAACCTAAACATGAGCGTACAAAACTCCATCTCATTCAAGCACCCATCACCATTCAAATCGCCTTCTTTGATCATGCTCCTCACCTCCTCGTCGCTCATACCTTGCAATCCCAGCAAGCCGGAGTTCCGTTTCAAGCTCTGAAACGTGATCACGCCTCTCTCTTTGTCCATCAAAAGCCGAAAGCCGTTGCAGAGCTCCTTCATGAATCCTTCCGCTCCCAACTTGTCCACCATGGCCGGGAAGAAATCTTCAAACACCACCCCGTTGTGGCACGCCATTATAATGATCTCGATCAGTTTGATGAAAGTCGTCGATCGGAAAAACTATACGTGGACGTATAAACTAATCAGGGGGAGGAGGCGTATATATATATAGCTGAGGAACATGGTGAAGTAAGAAAGGAATAAAGACCTAGAAGGGAGGGAAATTAAGCTTCGAGGAGAGGTGGGTGTGGATGACAACAAATTAAGGTACACGAGAGAGAGAGAGAGAGAGAGAGAGATGGGCATGAACAAAGTTTTTGCTGTGTCGACAATTCGACATATAAATATAAATTCGTGTAAGAAGAGGGCAGGTTTGATTTCTGGTAAGAGTTCTCCTTCGTGGAAATTGCATGGGAGGGTCTGAATTGGCAAAGAAGCTAGCTGCATGTATTTTCTCACGAAAGGATGTGAAACTTGGCAAAGACGGTCAGAAAGAGGAAGTTTCAAATCAGCCCCAAATGAATAATTTGTTGGTACGTTTACTTAATTGAAAATTCTTGTATGCACGACGTGTATTTACATGACACAATCTTAACCATTCATAATAATTCATATGTTTAACCACCATGTTTCTATATTATTTCTTCTAATCCTGACCATCCATGTATGTATGTGAAGATACACGCCGTGTACTAAAGATACTCTCTTACTTAATTGCTATTTGGTATGGAAAATATAATCATGAATCAAAGACAATTACATACTTAAATGTGTGAAGAAATCAATTAATATCGATTCCGGATTCATGATGAATTCTTAAATTCATCTCCCTCTTCGTATTCATGAATTGCTTCTTTATATATAATAAAATTGAGCCATAGGACAATTGCGATTCCTTTACTTACTTATTAGTAAACGTACGTAAGAATACTTTTACCCGAAATCATACGCTTATTCCTTTCTTATGTTAATAATAAACACGTGAGTTTGATCACCCGGTAATTGTTTCATTTCATTTTAAGTAAGCAAACATGGTTGGTATGATTTCACTCAAATATCACAAGATTTAAACATATAAACCGTCGATTCTAACATAGAGTTAAAGACTCATATGTAGTTTGAATTAACACTAACGAGGTACGGTATAGGGAGAAATGATTCAAGATTTAAGCCAGAAAGAGTGAAAGCCACACATGAAATGTCAGCTTTATAACAAATACGTAGTGTATCAAGAATGTAGTCATGTACCAAACAGCTAATAATTTGCTTTCGTGAAGGGTATACGTAATATCAATGTTTCGACAAATATGTCGATCACTTGAGAAATTAATCTAGAGAGAGGCCCAGAGGGACACACATCACACATATACGCACGATTGATAACAGCAATTCAATGATCAAAGATGTTAAGAAAAATTAGTGCAAAATGAATAAAATTGAAAAGATTGAGAAGATAAAGATCGAACTCGTGTTAAGTTTAATTACTTATATATTACCTCACTGTTACTTCTTCACTTAGCACTTTAGCAGTAGTTTTATTGTTTTTCCACTCAAATGGAAGACTACTAATTCAAACATGATTCCAAACTCGAAAGGATGCATGCATGCTCTGGACTCAGTCTAGATCTTTGCGACAAACCAAATGATCAACCAACCACGAAAGTGAGGAACTACGTACTATAATTTCTCGTAAATCTTCCTAGTACTCCCTCTGTCATTTTAGTGAATGACAACAAAGCACGGCGAGTGAAATGGGATGTCTTACAACAGGTCCTTTCCTATATATATATATATATATATATATATATATATATATATATATATATATATATATATATATATATATATATATATATATATATGTGTGTGTGTGTGTGTAGAAGCCGAATACGAAGTCCACATATATAGAACAGAACCTTCCCCGATATCTACCACTGAAATTGCACATTCCTTGCCTTGTAGAAAAGGTCATCCGTAGCTACAATAATGGGCAGATGGGGTCTCGAAATATAACAATTAATTTGGTGGAATTTATGCCATGATTTAATGGTTTAGCCCCTATTTTTTTTTTTAAATCTCTATATTCAATAAAGAATCTCGAAAAGAAATAAATGTTGTCACATTAAGAAGAACGATTTGAATATTGGAAATTTACATTCAAATAGACTTCTTAATGATGAAATTAATCATAAATTACTTTTTTAAACATATCGAGATTCACGAGCAAAAGACAGATTTTGTATGATGAATCTGATTGGAGCAGATTTTGACTAGAACGTTCATTTAGAACGCATGATACATTTCCAGAATGAAAACAACGAGATGTCGTTTTGTTATTCCGATTTGGCAATATTGTTTTAGGATTTCTAATTCTTTTAGGTTTTATTATTTTGTAGTTCTATTCTAAATAAGATTTAGTCAGGAGTGTTGGGTTTCACGCAGTGGATTGGTCAACAAGATACGATATCGAGAACACACCTATATTAGAAAAAGAAACACACACAACAACACAAGATTTAACGTGGTAATTCTCTCACTCTTTGAGGTACGTCCACGGGATGTGATCCGATTTTTCTTTACTATTGAGAATAATGAAAACTAAATACAAGGTGTTTCACTCAAGTCTATAACCCAAACCCGAACCCTTGAACCCTTGTGCACCCCTCTCAACTCTCAATATCTAGTAAAGTTAACTCTCTTACAACACTTAATATAGAATGATATTCTCTCTAAATAAGAGACTACAACTCTGGATATCACACTGCAAAATGCAAAGGCTTCATGACTATATATAGCCAAATTCTTCTCTCTCAACATGCAGAACCATGCATAGAAGAAAAACAAAGTTTAGCTTATTTTCCATCTTTTATGTTCATTGTTTCTACACCAATAGTCTCAAACTATTACCGATAGTTCTCAACTATAGATTTCTATGCATGCATGTTCTCACTCATTCTCTATGCATTCCCACAACAATAATGCATGGATATAGACTAGCTTGTTTACTTTCTTCAAATATGGTTCTACCTCCCTAGCTATATCTAGTTTCATAGCACAATAAATGACTAACTCCTCATGCATTTACCTTGTGCATATTGCAGTCAATTTCTTTCATTCAAACAATACTGCACTTCTAGAAAACATGACATTAATTTGAGCCACATATCTCAACAAGGAGTTAGTGCCTATATAAAGGCACCCTCTATGTTGTATTATTCATTCAATTCATTAATTCGTCAATCATATTATTATTAATCAAACTTAAGAGGTTTCTCTTATTTTATGGTAAATTCCAGAGTTCTACCTAAGAGTTTACGTTTGTAAACTTTCCATCTATTCTAGTGTTTAACGCTTGTTATCCCCCATATTTTCCGCTGCTTTAGTTGGTATCAGAGTGGGTTTCTCCCATCTCTTTTATCTACTAGATTATCCATGGTCTATGAACCAGTTATAAGAGCATATTTGGATTGCCTTTTCACTCAGAAAACTGCTACTATTAACAACCTTCAAGCTCAAATAGGAGGATTACGAACGAACAATAGCAATTGCAAGAGACATCAAGGAGGAGAATCTAAGTGGCAAAATCAGGTTGCTAATCATGTTTCCAAAACCATGATAGATATTCCTTACTTTTCTGGTTACATGTATGGAGAGGACTTTCTGGATTGGCTAGATGAGGTTAATAGATTCTTTCTGTTTATGAAGGTTCCAGAACATAAGCAAGTAAAGATTGTTTCAAATCGTCTCAAGAGCATTGCTGCTGATTGGTGAGATGATTTGCCATTGCTGCTGATTGGTGGGATGATTTGCAAAGAGCCAGAAAAATGCAAGGTAAGGTGCTTGTTCGAACATGGAGGAAGATGAAAAGTCTTCTTAGAGAAAAATTTCTCCCTAGAGATTGTTCGATCAAGAAGTACCAATTTAAGGTGGAAGAGAGGAAATTAAAATTTGAACAGTTTTCTTGGCCGGTTGAGAGTACTATTTTGACTTAGGAAATTATTAATGAATTTAACTGAAGAAGCTCCACAAAAAATTATCCCTAAAGTTCTAACATAAGAAGTTTCATAAGAAATTATCCATGATCTTCAACAGAAGAAGTTCCTCAAGAAGTAATTCATTCTGAACCAGACGTCAGAATGAATGAATATATATTCCATGATCTCCGTAACATTATCTAATATTCACTATAAGCCTGAGTCGGGACCTCATATACCACCAACCTGTCTCAATAATATATATGTGAAAATATGATGGGACATTTTTCAAGCCCCAACTACTACACTTGAATAATGGGCAGACACACATATATATATGGAAATATACATGGGATCAAAACATGGTCTTCTCCTGATCAAAGCATGCCCTTCTCATATTCTAGACACGTTATGTTATTCTGTAAACCCCCTCTCAAATACCAGGGCTTATGTTCAATTCGCTTTCCGAGACCATCTCGCTACCTTGATTGCATCTCAAGTCCTCAAATGTCATGCTCTCTCAGCACTATATAATTATATTAGGCCAAGTTCAACAACGAGTTGTCGACAACAATTCCACCTATAATGCTACATACTTCTCCTATGATCTATTCGTGGACAACATGAACTCTCATGCCCTTGTCTACTCGTCTACTCGTCTACTTGCCAAATATGATCAGCACATGCTACATGTTATCATACTTGTGACATCATAGTCTCTCTTTCCTACGTTGGTACACATACATTACTTCTTGAAAAAGTAATATTATCTTCATCGGTGGACTCTATCGGGATTCTTACTCGGTGAGCTCAATGATCGAGTCCCCCGGTCCCGCTAACCTAACAAGATCCTTACATGAGCTTTGAGAGTTCTTTTGCAGACATGAAATCATATATCGACCACTCTAATTTTTCTATAATATATATAGTGGCTCTACACGGCTCCACATAAGTTGTACTATACACTATTTAATTGAGTTATTATTATATAAGTAATATGCCTCATACATCATAATATTCTTGAGCATGCTTATTACATGACATAGAGTTAGCAAAGACTCTTTACCACGTACATATGTTACATATATTCTCATGTACATGTTAAATACCTATGAGACTTGCTTCACATAACTGCAAGTCATACATGCTATATATCTATGATTTTATTTTCTCAAACAATTGTCGTGATCATGGCACGACACCTCACCGGCTGGGAGCCATGCAACTTATGCCAACAGAACATCTTGGGTCGGAACTAAACATCGAAACTATGGGAGATACTATAGCAAGGGTTGATTACAAGTTCCACCAGCACTCAGACATGCAATCTCAGGTTATACACACAACATGTGTAAATAATCAGCACTCAAACGTGCAACCTCAGGCTATACACACCACGAGTGTACACAGCTAGTACTCATATATGCAACCTCAAGTTATACACATAACAAGTGTAAACAACCAGCATTCAAACATGTAATCTCAAGCTACACACGTTATGAGCATATATATCATTCTCGTCTCGAGGAAATGTATCTCATCATGATCTTTCATGGCACCACTCCTGTCATGATAACTTCTCATGGCACAACACTATCAGATCTATATAGTACCACCATGATATTTCAACATCCTCCAATAGTCACGATATGTTCTCAAAGTTGCACCTGTCAGTCACTCCTTGTAGCAACTCTATGCGATTGCTCTCCATGATAGACGACTTTACCCTCCATGGTCTTTCCACGGTCTCCTTATGGTTTCTCTTTCGTTCTTTTTTTGTTTTTGTTTTCTTTTCTTTTTTCTCTATATATAGCATGATCTCTCTGATCTCTCAACCGCTACTTCCTACGGTTACACGTCGGTTGCTCACATATAGATAGTTTCCATGGCCACGTCTTATGACTTTCCTATCTTCATGACATTATGTGCTCTTATGGTTATGCTAAGATCTTTGGTTAGTCCACCATCATTATCCACGGTGACAGTTTACGATTACGCCACACGGTCACACCTCATAGCCACACCTCTCGTTACACCATATGATCAGCCCTTTTATGATTGTTTTCTAGAATATCTCTCCTCAATCACTTCTCCAAGTGTGAGGTTCTAATACCTCGTTACTCCAAATACACAAGGTTACAACACTTATTAGCATAATAACATCATACATAAGCCAATTGTGGCGAGTACGCTCCCCAGCATATGGTGTCAAATAGCCAACCGTGCCGACATGTACACTCCCCGGGCACATGGTATCAATCATCTATCAACCACTCGGGATGAGTCTATAAACACTCCCTGGTGCGTGACACATATAAGTCACCAAAGTATTTAAGGTATTTCCCGACACATGACATTATCCTCATCTCTCGAACACGCCACATGAAATCCCCCATGCCAAATCAGTCATTGTTTCGGTGACCAGCCAGCTCATTCACTCCTGGCACCGGGGGACTTGCGCATCCTACTCGACACAATAATAAGATCCTAATACTAGAAGGACATGTTGAATCTCCCATGTTTCAACATCTATCCAAGATTTTAGTAACGACTCTCTAAGGTCTCGGTAAAAACCTTATATGCCGACATTTACTACGCCTCTGTGATACTCGCTATGCCTACTCGATACCCTCGCCATAATGACACCACGACTCAGCGACACTTTCCCTGCCTCATCAGGCACCCATACCATGCCTCATGGCGTACTCTCGCTACACTTTGACGACACTCGCTTTGCCCCAGCGACGTCTTTGCCACGATTTCCTAGCGTGCTCTCGTTACGCCTTAGCGATAAACACCCCTTCCTCAACAGCTTTATACATGCCCTATCAGCACCATCACTATGCCCTAGCTACACTCCTTGCCACACGAGTACGTAGGCACTCTAGCACTCACCTAGAGGTAACCACAAAATATGTCACCACAATCTCCCCTCGGAACACATACATGCTGGAAAAGCTCAGCTGGCTAGAGCATATAGCGTGCTCTCGTTACGCCTTAACGATAATCACCCATTCCTCAACAGTTTTATACATGCCCTATTGGCACCATCACTATGCCCTAGCGACACTCCTCACCACACGGGTACGTAGGCACTCTAGCACTCACCTAGAGGTAACCACAAAATATGTCATCACAATCTCCCATCGGAACACATACATGTTGGAAAAACTCAGCTGGCTAGAGCATATAGCTAATACAAATCAAAGGCTACTAAATGCCTAAGGCATACAAACATTACGGTACCCACTACCCACACGAGATGCTCGCCAGAGTTCCCACACTTGGCACCGAGCGATGCCTAAACTTCGACCCATGATCGCCCTGCAATCTCCAGACACTACACGGGAGCAACGGTCCCGGTGTCTCACATTCATGTGTATTTTTGGGCAAGATATCATAACATCACGATTTCTCATAACGTGACAGAGCTATAGCAACACACGACGTACTCAACTTAGAGGGAGCCGGTCCTTCCCCTCCCTTGCATGGGGACTTAGGGGACTAGGGACTAGTTATATCGCCACTAGTAAGGCTCGTACTCCCGATACTCTATCAGATAAAGTCCCCACCCAAGAGAGTCTCTTGACCGCGGACTTGGGGACTTGTTAATACCTCATATGTGAGAGATAGAACATCGGTCCTACTCGCCTAAAAAAACACATATTGCCACATAAAACAGGCTTGAGCCTTAACTAATGATAAGTGCGTTTTTACGCCATGATCTTAATGGATTTTCACCCCCATTTACACTTTGTTTATGCCTTAGTATGTTTGTTTTTACTTATTTTAGAGTCAAGAGGGTTTTTCTGTAGAGTTGTGGCTACTAGTCGTTTTTATACAGAAAATTGCACTTAAATGATGAAAACCGTTTTTGGACTATCACTTGGACGTTTTACCGTGATTCGTTATTTTGTTACCTTGTCAGTTTTGATGTATTTTGTTTAAATGTGCAGAAGACAGGTAAATACGCTTAACATATCGAGAATCATGATGAACGGACTCATGAATGACAACAAGTGAGGCCACGGAAAAGAGGAAACACTTTTGGACATTGTTTTGCTCTCGGACAGAATCTGCCAGAAAAAGTACATCAACTTCAAAAATTCATATCTGGAGTTCCAGGAGGAGTTAGAAGGCGTTCCACATATGGAATCAAAGCTGTGTGTGTCTACTTTTCAACCCCATTTGGATCGCAGCAATCGGAGTTGAGACGAAGGAGTTATGAGCAAAACAGTGGACAGAGGTCAGGCTGCAAAACTGGGCAGAAACTGCCTAAGTTGTCTAACGAGTTTTGGGAGATGATTCTTCAACAAAAGGCTTCCCAAATTTTTCAAGAGATGTATCAAGACCTTAATGAAGTGTTAGGAAGCTGGACAAAAGAAGAAAATACGAAGAAGCATCAAGGCAGCCATATTTTGGTTAAGTGTAAGGTTTCCCGGTCAAATCTGGAAAGCTGACCTTGCCGGACCTATCACTGGTTTTGGCTGCTATCAAAGCCCAAGATTTCGTACATGAGGCCTACATGGATCCATAAACATGTAGGAAGGTCCAAGGAATCAGAAGATGGAGTCCAAATTCGGATAAGAAGCTGAATTGAAGAAGGAATCATTGAGCAAATAGGAAGAGAGTTAAAATAGGATTGCCTTTCCTTTGCCGATGCAGCTAGGGTTTCTCTATAGGTTTTCTGTATAAATAGGTCTGTTGTATGCATATTTTAAGAGTCCTTCAATTGTTTTAAGTTCTAGCAAGCCTAAACTCTACCTAAAAACCCTCCCTTACACAGCAAACACAAGCACAGCCGAACCGTTCCTCGCCGCACAGCCATCTTTTGCCGACTGCCTCCACTGCCATCTTCCACTAATTTCCCTTTCAACCTTGCCGAACCTTATAGGTAGGGTAAGGATGAAGACATCCATGGTTTGTGTTTGTAATTACTGTGTAAGAACTTTGAGTTTATTGATAAATATTTTCTGGTTTTTGGTTTTATATGATATGTGTGATTGTATGATCTTCTTTGTGACTTGATTATGATTGTACATGTTGTGTAACGATTTAGTATGCATGTTAGGATTATTAAAGAAGTAAAGAATCTGTGTTTATGTGTTTAGTAATTGTTAGGTTAATTAATCCTCACCTGATCACGTAATCGAACCCTAGGTTAATTCAAAGTACACGAGTTAGCTATTAGGGGGGAGTTTAATATGCCGTGGTATTCTAGGTCGAGTTGAGCGCAAAGACAACTCGGTTCTAGGTGCTGCATAGGGTAGTTAGGGTGAGTGATTTGCATGGGTTCGAGGATGGGTGACGCCATTGCTAACGAGCATGTCTCCAACGACTCGTGGACGGTAAGTGTTGCTTGATTAGATTGAGCGCAAAGACAATTTAGTTAAGTAGTCACATAGTTTTTGGTTGAGCGCAAAGACAACCTTAAACACATGAGAAGTCTTAAGGGTTGGAATTAACTTGCAATTGTTAAAACATAGATAAGATAATTTAACCTTTCATAAAAATACTTGCATGCTAATCGGAGTTTATTTGTGAAGTGCTTACAACGTTGAAGTGACCAAACTTTGTAATTATTTGCCTTTATTTTATTTTCTTTATTTTCTGCCGATTTCAATCCCCCATTTTATTCTTTATGTATATATTGTGTGAATATTTCTAATGACTTAATTTGTTTTGCAGAATAAATTCTTCCCTAGTGTCCCCGGCTAGAACGATACCCTACTTACATGTACTACTACGATAGGGTTTTAAATTGCACTAACGTCATCTTTTGACAGGTCAACTAAGCCCAAGAAACCTACACTTTTCTTTGAGGGCATAATAGTAATACACTCTCCAATAAGGGCAAAATGATATTTTTAGGGTGTATCCACAATCTCTATAAATACATGTTTCCACCCCTCATTTGGGTAAGTCTCTACCTTCATCCTATTCATACCTTATTTCTATTCTCATGTGGCTGACTTAGGCATTAGAGGATCAAAGGCCGGCAAACCCGGTCTTCCCTTTGACTTTGTTTGCTCATGATTAACAGGTTATGGGTCTTGAAGATAGTGTTATTCCAGCATTCTGTGTAGTTCATCCCCTCAAGAAATCACACCGAAACATATTTGAATATTGGAAATTGGTAGACTTCTTAATGATGAAATTAATCATAAATTACTCTTTTGGATATATTGGGATTCTCAAGCAAAAGACATATTACGTCTGTTTGGAATGCTAATACGTATGGGAACAATGAGATCTAAAAGACTCACTACAGTGAGTCCTGTCAGATTTATGCTAAAAGATGTCGTTTTGTTATTCTGATTCGGCATTTAATATTGTTTTAGGATTTCTAGTTCTTTTAGGTTTTATTATTCTCTAGTTCTATTCTAAATAAAATTTAGTCAAGAGTTAGAGCTTATATAAAGGCACTCTCTATGTTGTATTATTCATTCAATTTAATAATTCATCAATCATATTATTATTAGAGAAAAATTTTAAGAACAATACATGACAAATGATCCATTCCTAATTTGGTGTTTCGAGTTTCAAAACAATCATAACGGTACATGAACTTATAATTTCAACTAACAATATGTACATACCGTTATATTCTCCGTTATCTAACGCGTTTTCCATTACATTTTGAGGGGTAAATCCGTCACTCCTTAATTTAGCAGTAACAAATTGTTAAAATCAATAATTAAATTAACAATTAATAAGGAGAGGGAAATAAGAAAGAAAAAAAAAATTGTTGTCTTTGTAACAAAAAAAATTGCTGTCTCTCTTTTTCGTCCCCGTTCAAACCCAGCATACATAAAAATGGCGATCGAGGTAAGACTATGAGAGGAAGTTGGAAGATGATTTGATTAAATAAATCTTTGAGAATATATGGTTTGAGTACTTATAAGATTAAAAAAGTATATAAATAGAAAAATTATCCCTGAAGTTCTCGTAAGAAATTATCTATGAGTCTCTAACGGAAGAAGTTCCTCAAGAAGTAATTCATTATGAACCAACTTTAAGGTTTTCGAGATTCTTTATTGAATTTGGCTAGAATATCGTCTTGCATCATAGAATTTAACTCTAAATGTCATGATATATATAGCATAAGGTAAATTTTTTATATTGGAATATCACGAGCGCGGCATATATAGCCATTTCTTTTATTTGACGAATTGTCACTTTATAAGTTGATAAACGAGTAATTTGACGATGTTTAATCCGTGTATTGGAAACAATCTTCTATATATATATATATATATATATATATATTTACGTATATATACAAGAGTCCAAAACTAAAATTTGTGCATGTTGAGTATATTCTCATTTTAATTATGATTTACTGTCCTCATATATATTGTGTTGGAGCTAGCGCATCAGTATTTGCAGCAAAAATCAACGCCCGAATACGAACGAAATTTTTATTAAGTATTTCAGATCAAATTTGAAATGTAAGAATGTTTAAGGAAGAATCCAAGTAAAGAACAGCATAATCTTTATTTTCTTGTGCGTGGTAGAATCAAATAAACATACATCCACGGATAACTGAGCTTGCATGGTTACATTTCAGTAACCTAGCTAGCTAACAGCTGCTTACTAGCCTCCTGCAACAATTCCTTAGAAACCTGCATCAAAGCAGGACTCAACCTAAACATGAGAGTACAAAACTCCATCTCACTCAGACAACCATCTCCATCCAAGTCACCTTCTCTCACCATGCACCTCAGCTCTTCATCACTCATTCCCTGCAACCCCAGCATCGCCGAGTTCCTCTTCAAGCTCTCGAACGTGATCACCTCTCTCTTCTCGTCCTTCAGCAGACGGAACCCGTTGCACAACTCCCTCATAAACCCTTCCTCTCCTAATCTCTCTAACATCGTGGGAAACGAATCCTCAAACACAACCTGCGGGCCACTTCTCGACGCCATTGCTATCTGAAACTATGTACTTGCTCTTATAAATGTGGAAACTAATAAGACTGATAATCGATGGCAAGAAGATTGGGAACACCATACACTATTTATATGCATATATATGGATAAAATCAGACGTATAATTAATGTGGTCTGGTTTCAATTGATCAACTGGGAATAGAATTTAAGAAAGTTCTCCTTCCTCGAAGTTGCATGGGAAGCTACCGTGAAATTATAGCTGAACAAACTGAACTTTCGTCTGGGATTGGATTGCTGCAGCATGGGCAGCATAAGACAAGAACGCCCATTTTCTTACGGTTTGAAAAAGATCAATTCGAAAATCGAAAGCATTCTAATATTCAGTCACTAGAACACCCATTTTAGACTAGGTGCTATCTTTTTTATTTAATAAACTTTTCTACACAGTAATTATAATTTAATTTTTCTTAGAAATTACACATGTAATATTCAAGATCAAATTAAATTGGGTCAGTACCATTTGATCTAGCAGCATAGTCTCCTTTTAACAAATAGGACGTTGTGAGTTCGACTCACGAAGTTGTAATATTTACCTGATCAAAAAAGAAGAAGATCAGATTAAATTTAAATCTTTCAAGATCGGTTAGTTCTCTCATTATCAGATCTAGAAATGAGCAAAATCCTATGAACTAGTTTAATTTTTATTTTTGGACAACTATGAACTGGTTTAATTTGAGACACAAAAAACAAAACAAACATTTCGAATTTCAAATTTGGAATTTCTCTTTCAGTAATCCAATTTAATGCCATGAAGATGTCATGATCGTTAGAGAACATAACAGTTATGGTCCCGTCTTCCTAACAGAAAATTGACTTCTACCCTGGGCCTCTCTTGGGCTCTTTTTGGGCCTCCGTTTGTGTGCTTTTTTCAGGCAGGCCCATACGACTCCTCCAAATTTCTTCTTTTGAGAAAGGAAGGAAGAGAGTGACAGAGATTTCACAGTCACAGACTCACAGCCATGGCTGGCTTTACCTACAATGGAGACTTTTGTGGCTTCTAAATATTGTTTCTATGTCTTTTCAATTAGAAAATTTTCAAATGTCCCCCATCGGCAAAAATGTTGACTTGTATTTTACATAAATTCGATCAAAGTGCTCGAGAGACATCGTTATGTTCTTTAACCTGTTTCAAACTTTAATTATCAGACCTAATTTATATAAAGAAAACAAAGTTTTCTCGTCCAACTACATGATTGAAGCCTCAAAAATTATTGGGATGGTGACACAGCAATGAATATTATTATTGCTACGGTGGTGACAATTAGGTTTTGATTGATCAGCTAGCTCAAAAACAGAAGTGGTACTAGTTGTTTCTGGGTCTGGCATTTTTCTACAAAGGATTGTCTTGTTTTCACATTTTTGATTGAAAGTGCATGACCTATCACGTACACTGAGTAGGCATATTAAACGATTTGGGTCCTTGAATATCATTGAAATATCTCTGCTTTATAAAAGGATAGGTACCCGTCAATCCGTCATCTTCATGTTCACAATAAACAGAAGTAGTTATCAGTAGATTCAATACACACTTCTTGTAGACTTTCTCTTCTTCTACTACGTACTTTCATATATTAATGTTGTTGTATGATCGAGGAGCATAGTTTTGCAGTGTGATACGTACGATAATTCCAGTCTAAAAGGCAAATAACAATCCTGTCTATCTGGGTTTAGAGTTTAGGGTTTAATATGCGATCAATACACACAGTTTTAGAGAGACAAATATGTCTGGTTTATGAGTGCATTGGTACCAGAGCCTTGGTTTTGATCCAGGGAAGCTTCGACGCCATTGCAGCGGTTCTTCTTCTTCTTTCTTCTCGTCTGCGCTCTCTCTCTCCTCAGCAGCTAAGTGTCTTCCCTAAGCTCTTTTTCATCTTTCGTGTCTTCCCTAAGCTCTTTTTCATCTTTCGAATAGCAAATTGTTGACGAAGCATATTTGAGTCCTTGCTGTTTGAGTCGATTATGATGTATCGAAGCTTTGGATTTTCATTCTGATTCTATTGATGTTAGTTTTATTCATCAATTTTGTCTAAATCGTTCTAGATCTGATTTGGAGCAGTTAAACCCTAGCTATTCGCTGTGATTCAATATCTTGTGATCTTTCATTCTTTCATTTTCTCGTGTCAATAGCCTTTGAGTTTTCCGTTTTTCTTTATCAAACCCTAGCTTGTCGTTTCAGTGCTATAGTCATGGGTGCTTCATCTCATATCTCTACTCATACTATTGTTTTGCTTCCTAATATAATGTTGGATGAGTCTACCTATCCGGCATGGCTTTACAGAATGGAGATGTTTCTTGATAGTCTACATCTATTTGGTTTTATTGATGGCTCAATCCCTAGTCCTCCACAGTTAGTTACATCCTCTGATGGCACCACTTCTCTTTCTCCTGAGTATGTGAAATGGAAAACTCAGGATAGAAATATTATGAATATGCTTGGCCAAACTTTGGGTCCTGTTGCCACAAACTGTGCTACTGGTAGTAAATCTGCACAGGAGCTTTGGAGTAGACTTAAGACTAAGTTTGCAGATTCTAATAAGCAAAACATCCTGCAACTGAAATCCAATCTTCAGAACATTAAGAAAGGTTCTGATGATATAGAGACCTATTTGGATAAAATCAAGGCTGCTAAGGATGCTCTTGAAACTGTTGGTGTGACAGTTGATGATGATGATATTGTGATTACAGTGCTTAATGGTTTGCCTAATGAGTATGCTACAATTAAGACTGTCATTCGATCTCAGTTTACTTGCTCGCCACTTCATCAGCTTAAGACTCTGTTGAAGTCTGCTGAATTGGATATTAGCAATGAGTCTCACAGCATTCAAACTCTTCTTACTGCCATGCTTGCTAATTGCAAAGTTGCCACTGTTTTTGATCAGAGTTCCTCAAGTTCTATTACTTCATCAGCTTCTACAAGCGCTACTGCTGCACCTCTTACTCCTATTACTATCTCTAATGCTGCATCACTCACTCCTATACTGCCTACTCCACCTATTCCACCTGTTTTTGCTACTTCATCTTTTACTTCCACTCCTCCTATCCTTCCTACACCTTCATATCCACCAGGATTTTCAAATACTCAATCAATGCCTTCATATTCCTATCCCACTCCTCACCCATATATGCCATTTACTCATGTTCCTTTTGGATATTCTCCTAATCCTTCTTATAACATGTTCAATAGTCCCTCTGGTCCTACTGGATTTTATGCTGGTGCAAACACAGGAGGTAGAGGTTCTTATGGTTCTGGTAATCCTCGTTTTAACAATGGTGGTAAAGGACGAAGCTCACATAATGGAGGACGTGGTTTTAGAAACAATGGTGGTAATGCAGGTCCATCTATCATTTGTCAGTGGTGTAACATACCTGGACATTCTGCAAAGACTTGTAGGTCTCTTCCTACTGTTCAAAACAACTACGGCAACAACTTCAGTGCAACTCCTCAAGGTGCCTGTCAGTATTGTAATCAATATGGTCATACTGCTGATGGCTGTTTCTTCATCATTGGCTTTCCAGACAGACAAACTGAGCAAGGCAATGCCGCCACTGCAATGCTAGCTTCTGCCACCATGGCTCCTCAGTTTTGGCTTGCTGATACTGGAGCCACAAATCATATGACCAACAATATGGAGCATCTGAATAATATCACTTCTTACCCTACAACTGATGGTGTTCAGATTAGTAATGGTGAAAAATTGCACATTACTCATTCTGGTGATACAAAATTGGGGTCTTTGAAAGTTGATGATGTTTTAGTCATCCATGATATTGCTGCTAATTTACTCTCTATCTACCAGTTGTGTGAGCAAAACAACTGTTTGGTCTGGTTTGATGAGTTTACGTGTGTGATACAGGATAAGGTGCAGGGCAAGGTTGTGTACAAGGGACTGAGTGAGCATGGTCTATATCCTCTTCCATTTCAGCTTCCATTGATCAACAACAACAAATACCAAGTCTACCCTTATATGGTTAATATGATGAGCATATGATTTTGATTTAATCTTGTTCTCTTCAAATTAAAGAGATCGATCAACAAAGAATTCGAATATCAAGAGCTTTATTTTGTTGAATTGAAAGACTTGATTTGAGTTTTCATGGATAAATGTCTATATATTCACATTTGTTCACGGGAAAGAAAGGTAGTATTAATTCGATTTGTCTGTATGCGTGTTCGGTCGATCCATTTATAATGTGATATTGATGCATGGAATATATGGTTGGACAGGGCTATCGGAGGAGCCGGTGCAACAAGAGAAGGAGATGGTGGGGAGTGGCGGAGAAGCAGCATGTGAGGGTGTTACGGCGGCGAAGAAGCGGAAGAGGGAGCTGAGGAGGATTAGGAGAGGAGGTGGGCATAGGAGTAGTAACGAGGGGGTTGATGATGATGAGAATGAAGAGAACGAGGACGGCATCAATGGAGGAGGAGGGGAGCAGCCGAGTAGGGCATTAGCAAAGAGGGGTGGTGGGAGAAAGAGACAGAGGGAGCACCCTTTCATCGTGACAGAGGCTGGGGAGGTGGTACGTGGCAAAAATAACGGACTGGATTACCTCTTCCATCTCTACAAGGAGCGCCATCAGTTTTTGACCCAGGTCCAGAAGATTGCCAAGAAGCGTGGTGAAAAATGTCCCACCAAGGTACGTATACCCATGCTTTGTTACTGTGGTAAAACAGTAGTTAATCATTATAATCAGTAGGGAATAACGGTCATAATTGAGGTTTGACAAAATTACCGATGAGAATTAATTTTGATCTACAAGTGACAAACAAGGTGTTTACGTATGCGAAAGAAGAAGGAGCCGACCACATCAACAAGCCCAAAATGCGGCATTACGTTCACTGCTACGCGCTGCATTGCCTGGACGAGGAGCGTTCAAATGCGTTGAGGCGAGAGTGCAAGCTGCGAGGCGAGACCATCGGGGCGTGGATGCAGGAGTGTTACAGGTCTGTGGTGGAAATAGCTGCACCCCGAGGCTGGGACATTGATGCCATTTTCAGTGAACATCCTCAGCTATCTGTTTGGTATGTTCCTACCAAACTTCGCCAGCTTTGCCATGCCGAGTGCAACAATGCCACCGCGTCTAGCTCCGCCTCAGGTGGAAAGGTTACTGCTTCATGATCAGCTGCTGCCCTAAAGAAAGAGAAATGGAGACGGAGAGAGGCTGAGGAAATTAATTAACCTATGAATTTTGTGTGTAACTGTAAGCTATCACAAGTGGACTAGTCCATCTATGGATGTTTTAGGGTCTATAACAAACTATGTCTTCTTATTCTCGGAAAGTTAGCTATCATAATTCTCCAACTAATCTATCAATAATGTTTTCAGGAAAGTTATATGCATTTTCATTACTTTTGGAGTAAGACTACTCTGTTTGCTAGGTTAACATGCATGATTAGCACGCACAGTTGAAGGAACAGAGTCTAGAAAAACTTGAAGGTGACAGCAAAATTTTCCACAAAATGCAACGACTTCTGGTTGTTGAGAAGGTTTTCCCTTTGCTAATTTTCTCCAGTGATGAGATAAGGTTCCCAGAAGTAGATACTGGCCTGGACCGACCTTGATTGAATACTTGTACACTTGTATATATTGACCTTGTTTTCACATTGTGATCCTTATTTGAGATTGTAACAAATCCTCTAAAACTCAAAGGGCAGGGAATGTTTGGTTGCAACTTGCAACAAATCTTACATTTACCACTATTTCTTTGTTTTTGGTTGCCAATATTACTGTATGCTAGTAAGTACGTACAAACTCCTTTCTCTCCACGATTGATGTTACTTTTATTTATCTTTTTAACTTCTTGATTTGTTTCATCAAATTCCGGTAGAATTTTCTGTGGAATATGGGAACTTTGAATTTGTTTCATCAAAATATTTAAGTACCAATATTTTGTTAGTTTGCGTTGTAGATTGTCTTCAAAACTTGCAAGATACGTATTGTGCATTGTTGAATTGTGTGACTTGTGTCACTCTTTTGTTTGTAATATCAGATATCTAATCTAAATTTTAAGAATATATGTATAGATACTGTAATGCATGCAGAAGATGGAGTTGGGATACTGGAAAATCAAATCAAGAAAACCTATAAACTCCAAGTCCTCCACCCTACTTGAGGCTAACCACATGCTCATTCCTCAAATAATTTTTCTCTTTTGTTATTTTGTTGATGATTTCCTCGTAGGGGTCCCAAGTTTCCATCTATTCAATGGAAATCCAAAGAGTTTTATGAAACATATAAATCTAAAATCTTATGAAATCTTGTACTTGTCCAAAGCATCGCGTTGAAACTTCCACTGCCTTGTTTTTAGTCACCAGGTCAGTCCAAAGTGCATGTCGATCAAGGAGTTTGGTCAGTACAGTTTCATTGCTGTCTGGCAGAATGTCGACCAAATTAAAGCGTAAATATTACGAGACGAATCAATCTTCATCCAATCAATCACCTTCACTTTGTTAAGATGTTCAACGAATTGCTTCAAAATAACTGAAGTTTTCCATTTTATGAACTAAGTAATTATTTTCGGACACACAAAATCCAGGAAGACTTGGACTTTGGAGTTCCTACTATCCTAGATAGCCTATATAGGTAGTCGGAGTTTCTTGTGCTCACAGACTCACAGTATAGGGTATCGAAGAAGTTTTTGTGCATGTACCTAGTCCAAATGGGAAGACTTAGACTTCAGAGCGTTGATTTCACTCTTTGGCATGGATACATAGTGAATGCACTTGCTAGATGCTTCAGTGGGATGTGCACTTTGCCGCAAGAGTGGACTGGATTGGAGAATAATGTGTGATATATACATATATATATATATATAAATATATATATATATATATATATATATATATATATATATACTACTAAACTAAAACCATATAAATATATATATATATATATATATACACACACTACTAAACTAAAACCATGCTATAGTGAAGTTCCAAAAATGAAATAAGAGAATCGCACCTCCTAATGTCGAAGTCTTATAATTCAACCCTATTATCTATGATACATTACCACATTCATTCAAAAGGAATATTATGACGTTACTGTGGACCAGATAAGGTTAAGGCAACATGATGATTGTTCTTGCTATGGTTGATGACACTGTAATTTCTGGATCTTTGTGGCATCTTCCAGAACTCAAGACTATCTTTTAACCAAACGGATTTTACGAACCAAAGTGCACTTACACCATTAATGTGCAAATTCTCAAATCGTGATATGCAAAGATCTAATGAAAACTAAAAACCTTAAATTCTTTCTTTTCATCTTCATTTTTGATCTGATCAAATTAAGCGCTAATAATAAGAGTACCTCTTATTTGACCTCAAGTCCTCACATCTTATGTTGAAAACACTTGAAACTACTTTTTTGGTTGTTACGGTATTAGAATACATGCATGATAATGCGATGTGGATGACCGAATCAAAATATTACATACTAGTTACTTAGTTCACTTGCATTTTGGAGCGTAGAAGAATTTTTGGTCCTTTAAGGATGACTTTGGAAGCAATAATTGTCACCTTAATTTGTCCCCGAGTTAGGCAAGGAAATTCACAAGCCTCAAAATGTGCATCTATTTGATAATGATAGAAGTTTGAAAGCAATTGAACTTGAGAGCACTATAAGAGTTGCATTTAGTGCCCATTATTGTTTGACAACCTATTGGAATGCCAATGGATGTTAGTGCCAGAAGCATTTGTGCTTTAAATGGCTCCATGTTCTTCTTCCTTTTCATCTTCTTATTCAGCTTCCTTCCTTCACATTATCATTCTGCTCAAGTTGATGAGATAACTCCTTCGCAACCGTTAGCACAGGGGCAAACTCTAGTTTCCCGTGGCCACGTTTTTGAGTTAGGCTTCTTCAGTCCTAATAACTCTGCTAACAAGTATGTGGGGATATGGCACAAGGATATATCTCCGCGTAAAGTTGTATGGGTGGCCAACAGAGAAAAGCCTCTTGCAGTTGCAGACACCTCGGCGAGTTTGACAGTTAGTAGCAATGGGAATCTGAAACTTGTAGATGGGAAACATAAGTCTATATGGTCTACCAATATCACTTCTTTGGTATCATCATCGAATACTAGTTCAGTTGCTGCAGTTCTTAAAGACAATGGAAACTTTGTTGTCAATGATCATCTGGGAGCCGAGTTATGGCAGAGCTTTGATCATCCTTGTGACACTGTCCTACCAAACACGGTGTTGCGTTACGATAAGTCTGGGAAGGGGAACTTCTTGAGTTCTTGGAAAGCAGATAATGATCCATCACCAGGGAAGTTCTTGCTTGGATTGGCACCACAGACGCCGTCACAAGTGTTCATTTGGATCAATAATGGATCAAATGATTCACATTCAACTCCCTACTGGAGAAGTGGTCCATGGGATAAGTCCAGCTTCATCGGTGTACCAGAAATGGATCACCGATATATAAATGGATTCAGTGTAGATGATAACTTAAAGCAGGGCACACAGGATTTCTCTTATAGTTTATATGACAAACCTGTGGCGTACATATACATCTCTCCAGAAGGAATAGTGAGGCTTACATTTTCGAAGAATGATGGGAAGTGGTATGTTTATTGGCAGACACCAAAGAATCGATGTGACATTTATGGAGCTTGTGGACCTTTTGGGGTTTGCAAAGCTTCTACATATCCAATCTGCAAGTGTTTGAAAGGGTTTGTACCAAAGTCAAGTGCTGAATGGAGCAAAGGAAATTGGACAGGAGGGTGTGTGAGGCAGACCAAATTGTTTTGTGAGAGGCAAACAAATAAGTCAGTCTCATCAAGAGGAAAACAAGATGACGATGGCTTCTGGAAGATGGTGAAGTTGAAAATACCAGATTTTCATGAGTTCATTACTGCATTCAATGCTGAAGAAACCTCCAACGATTGCAAAATGAGGTGCCTAAATAATTGTTCCTGCGTTGCTTATGCATTTGTTAATAATATAGGGTGTCTGGTGTGGTCCAAAGATCTCATTGATATACAGCAGTTTTCGGCATCTGTTGGAGTCGAACTTTATATTCGCCTAGCACACTCCGAATTAGGTAATGATAGAAATGCTTGCATAAATCTTTCAGCAATATCATTTCTTTTTGTGTTTTATCTTTGTCATTGTAACTTTGTGTTGTATGTTCGTATTTTTTATTTACAGGTGAAGGAAAGCCAATAAAGTTAATTGCCAGCCTTACAGCTATTGGCTTCGTGAGTATCTTGGCAGCTGCAGTATTCGGTTTTCACAGGAGGCGAGCTAACCAGAAGAGTAAGAGATATACCAATCATGAATCAGAACATTATCTCTCCCTTGCTCTTTAAGTATAAATCAAATGATCAGTATAACCTCCATGAGTGCATAACTTCATAAGAGTCCTATTCATTTTTCTTTATTGTTTGGTATCCGGATGTTGGTTGTTGTTTCAATCCAACTCAGTGTTTGATTTTATACATGCGCAGGACAGATCAAACTAAAAACACAGAACTTTGAATCGACTGGTATGATCAAGAGTTCAAGAGATGGTCTCCGAGAATATATAGGAAAGCATGATGAGCTAAAGATATATGATTTTGATAGCATACTAATTGCTACAAACAATTTCAGTCTCGCAAACAAACTGGGGCAAGGAGGTTTCGGCCCAGTTTATAAGGTACTTTCTTTCCCAACGGTAGCACACAGCACTTTGAACAGTACAAGATATAGACATGCATGCAATGACTAATGTGGACATCTTGTAGGGGATGCTACCAGAAGGGAAGGAAATAGCTGTGAAGAGACTATCTAGTAGCTCAGGACAAGGTGTTGACGAGTTCAAGAATGAGATGCTTTTGATCTCCAATCTTCAACACAAAAATCTTGTTAGGATCTTGGGTTGCTGCATTAAAGAGGATGAGAAGTTACTGATATACGAGTTCATGCCAAATAAAAGCTTGGATACTTTTCTATTCGGTTAGTTTTCTTAGTGTTTTATATATACATATATATATATATATATATATATATATATATATATATATATATATATATATATATATATATATATATATATGTTCAACTGCAGTGCAACACTCATAGTCACCTATCTTCTTATTTCAATATAATCTTTCATCTCCTTGCTGTTTGTAAATGTCGAATCAGGGGAAACAATGAAAGTTTCTTTCAAAAAGTAAGATCTCACCTATCTTTTCTTACTTGTCAAGAAAAAGATTAGAATAGTCTGAATGTTGCTATGAATCGATTCATCATCATCACATGAAATAAGTTACCAAGAGACAAACAATCCACCATTGACTACTTTCTACATCGATACTATTAGATATATTGAGTTTTTGTTCAGATCTCCATGATGCATTCATTACTACTTTTCATACAATTGTGTCTGCATTCCATAGCAATTAAAGAAGGCTAAAAATCTGATTTTAACAAAGTTTTGAAAGGATATATACCAGTCTCATGATATTCCATAGAAACATGCATGATTCATGATTTCTGAAAATCCATTACTGATCACACACTAATGAGGTGCACTGACTATTTGATCAGATACAAGAAAGAGAGCTGTGCTTGATTGGGCGACACGCTTTAATATTATTCAGGGTGTTGCTAGAGGGCTTCTTTATCTCCATCATGATTCCTATGTGAAGGTAATACATAGAGACCTGAAAGTCAGCAACATTCTTTTGGATGAGCAGATGAACCCCAAAATTTCTGATTTTGGATTGGCACGCATAATCGAAGGAACACAAAATCTAGAAAACACTCAAAGAGTTGTTGGAACACGGTAAGAATCATTTTCCTCCTAATGTCCGACATGTTCAATAAGTTGCATACTCATTAGTTTGCTATGTAGGGGATATATGTCTCCGGAGTATGCAATGGGAGGAATGTTTTCCGAAAAATCCGATGTCTATAGCTTTGGGGTTCTGATCTTGGAGATTATTAGCAGCAAGAAGAATACCAGCTTCTCTATATATGACCAACAACTAGGCTTTCTAGCTTATGTAAGATCATACCCTTAACTTCTAATGTAAATGTGAATTCATGAGCAGCTTCTTTCATATAGCTAAATCCATATTTATGAACCTTTACAGGCATGGAACTTGTGGAATGAAGACAGGGCCTTGGAGTTGGTGGATGAAATGATGGGGGATTCATATTCCTCATCGGAAGTATTGAAATGTGTGCATATCGGACTTCTATGTGTACAAGACAATGCTGTGGATAGGCCAACAATGGCGGATATAGCTTTGATGTTAAGTAGCGAGAAGGACGGTCCACAACCTAAGCTGCCTTTATTCACTATCCAAAACTCAGCTTATCATCCTCAACAGCACTCTGAAAATACCAGGTCCTCCAAAAATGAAGCTAGCATTACCATGATTGAAGGACGATAAACAACAGCAAATTGTTACATCACAATGCAATGTCTTCGTTTCATTCTCAAGGGGTTCTTATACATCATGAAGGTTTTCTTTTGGTGTAAGAAACAACCTGTTTCTCTTGGGGTAGGTAGCATATGAAGGTGTTTTCATAAAGAAGATGCATCTTCATTGTTGCGTTTGCATTTTGGTATTGATAAATTTGTACGCACAATCTTTTTGTCTAAGAAATTTTAACTTTTGAAATTGATTCCTCTGTATTGATCATACAAAATTTGATATACATTATGAGTGATTTCGTATGGCATGTCTTTTGGGTGTCACTCGGTCCATACCCACAATTTTTTTTTGTCAACATGAGTTGGGTAGAGGAGAGTGATCTCTCACCTCAAATTTATTAATAAAAAATAAAGATTACAAATAAAGTTGGATGACATTAAAGCCAGTACTCAAAAATATCAAACAAGAGATATCAAACTACACTATAAAACAAATCAATAAAAACAAAAATTTGAGAGACCGAACTTATCTCGTTGATATATGCCCCGAATGAAGTGGGGAGGTTCATCCCACCAAGATAATGCAGACATCGACAAACCCGTATTAGCAAGAGCATCTGCACCTGATTACCTTCCCAGAAAATATGAGAAGATCGAAAATTCATCTGAGAAATGTGGTGCAAACAATTACCCCATGCTACTCTCAATCGCCATGGAACAAGATGAGGATCCCGCAAGAAATTAAACACAATTGTTGAATCCACCTCAAGCCAAATATGCTTCCAATCCCTAACCCAAGCTAGCTCAATAGCTTGAATAATTGTCATAACCTCTGCATCCACAGAGTTAGGAATTTCAAGGTTTGAAGCTAAAAACCAAGGAAAGAGCCATGAAAATCCCTAAAAATTCCACCATAACTAGATTTCCATGTAATCTTTTGCCATGTACTATCAGTATTGACTTTAATCCAACCAAAGAGAGGAGAATGCTTATTAATCTCTGTAATCCTTGGAGCTTGACGGGGACGACATAATAAACCAAATTTCTTCAAAACCCGGAGCTCTGTTAAAGAATTAGACATGCAACCTGAGATTGATTTGCTAGCTGCTTTCACGTGACTCATAATAGCTGACGTACTGTATCTACAACAATGATACAATTATCATGCCTCATTTTATTCCTTGCTTTCCAGATAAACCACAAGGTAATGGTGTAGCATATTAACCAAATCTCTCCTTGAGCTGATGACTACGTTTAACACCCCTATAGTATAATAGATCAACCAAATTTTAAGATAGACTTCCTAACTCAAATAAGCAAGCCCAATTGTTCCATACCCACAATTCTTTGATTATATTTTCACTGCCTTGATAAGGTTAAAACTAAAAGGGAGTAGATTACAGGTAAACCAAAAATCTGTGAACTCCTGCACTCTCCCTAAAAACATCAACTCCATTGTCTTTCTTTCAGGTACAACTGAGTTACTTCTACTGTGAATTTCAGAACACAGCAAACCTTCAATCTTTTTCATCAGTTTCTGCTTCTACCTTTTGCTGGGTTTTCGACTCTGCACTACGTTAGCCGTATACTCACCGAACAAAGCTAGAGCATTTGCATCAGGTACTCAACTTTCAATCTTTCACATCAAGTTTTACTATATTCCAGCTATATGTGATGATGATGATGATGATGGGTGTTTTGATTCTTTCAAGTACAGATTGATTGGTTTTAGTCATGGGTGATATTTACTGGGTTTCATTTCCTTTTACCTTGCTACCAGATGATTTCTTCGCATGTTATCTGGCTTTCTCTAAGAATGAAACTGTTATAAACTGCTTTTGCTTCCTTCATCTAAAGTTCAATTCTTTTTCTCAAATGTTAATTGTGTCCATGGTTGAGAACATGCACTTAAAGTTTGAATGTCACTGAAAGTGACCAGATAAGATAGTGGGATGAGAACTATAATGTCATTTTGTCCCATTGAAGTTTTACTGATATATGCCTTTTTGGTTTACAGCCAGTCAATCACAATCAAGAACCCAACTGACCAGAGAAAATTAACAGCCTTCAAATAGATATGTAATTTGTAAAATGTTACCGTTTTACAAGACAATGCTGTGGATAGGCCAACAATGGCGGATATAGCTTTGATGTTAAATAGTGAGAAAGAAGTCCACAACCTAAGTTGCCCGTGTTCACAATCCAAAACTCAGCTTATCATCCTCAACCACAATCTGAGAACACTAAATCCTCCAAAAATGAAGCTAGCTAATATGATCCAAGGACGATAAACAATAGCAAACTGTTAGATCAGAATGCAATGCCTTTTACATATTGAAGGTCTTCTTTTTGGTGTAGTATAAGAGTGTTTGTCACAAGGAAGTTGCACATTCATTCTTGCGTTTTTTTTTTTTTTTTTTTTTTTGATTGAGATTCATTCTTGCGTTTAAGATTTTTATTGATATCCATAAATTAGGTCTATACCATGTCATTTTCGTAGAAGAAATTTCACCTTTGAAATCGACTCCTCTAAGATTTGATCATGACAAAATTTGATATATATTGTCAGACTTATTTTGGACCCCCTTGCGTTTGAGGTATCAGTATCACTGCAATAGTGCACCACTTGTCCATATACCTACAATTGTTTATATTTTTACTTACATATGAGATTAGGACTTGGCTAAATATGAGATTCTAATTGCGGAAGACGGAAAGCCGTCAATGGCGGCTTGTTGGGTCTCCGATATGCGTCATATACTCCCTAAAAGCATCCAGCTTCCCTTGACTTCTTTCAGGTACTGAATTGTTTCTACTGAACATTTCAAAGTTTCAATCTTTTACATCAAGTTATGCTTCTGCGTTTACTGGGTTTTCGAGCTATTTATCATTATGATGAAGATTGGGTGTTATAATCCTTTGATGTACGGATTGATTGGTTTTAGTCATGGGTGATATTTGGTTATTTACTGGGTTTCATTTACTTTTTCTGAATTTGTTGGTGCTGAATTTTACCTATCAGATTATTTGTTTGGATGTTATCTGGGTTACACTGCTTGGCTTCCTTGATTGAAAGTGTTTGAGCCCAGTGGGTATTTTTGGTCCAAGACTCGAGATAGGTTTTGGGTAGCATTTGGGCCAATACCTGTGGCCTTTTTAGCCCACGAAGGGTGGCGAGGTCTGGCAGCACGTGACGAAGACTTTGTCCAGAAGATTCTGATACCCCGCGAGATTCGATGTCCTCGCGGGATCCTTATTTCCAGTTCGCGTGGGACTCTACAGTGCCTGGCGAGGTAGAGTTGGGAATGGACGATGATACCCTCGGGATAAGGTCGCTTAGCGTTTGAGTTTGCGTACAACTCTACAGTGAAATGATGCGAGGCGGTGAACGAGACCTAAGCGAAGTTGGTTTGACACGTGTTGCATGGAGCGCACGGTTGGCGAGTTGATCGTATCCTTGTGAGATTCTGATTGTCGAGTCCGAATTGGATTGTGATTAAGTCTCCGCGGGTTGCTTGCAGATGATTATATAAAGAAGCTCCGCGGCTTACAGAAAGCTCTCTACAACCTACAACACAACAAACAAACAGTACAACTGCAAACCTTCGAGCATCCTCGAAACCCTTACGTTCTAAGCGCACCCTGCCTTAGATCTCAGAGCCCGTCAGGACTCGTCCCCGATTTCTCTTTTGTTGCTCTGCTCGCTCTAACAGTGAGTATCGATCGACAGGTGACCGAGAAGACTAAGCTCGTAAATATTTCCTCGCCCGCGAGGTGGCACCGGAGCTCTCTTTCGCCTGGTTAGAAGTCAAGAACGCGCACCGTTCTCTTTCCTCGTCCGCGAGGTGGCACGCCCCGCACACAATTGTTTTACTTTTGTTCCTAATCACCTCATCGCACCTCTGCTGAGGACGTGGGCCAAAACATTGGCACGCCCAGTGGGACCGGGAGTTTAGTTTTACTTTTGTAATCATTGGGAAGTCAGACGACTCCCCATACCGGAGACCTTCAATTTCTTGTTTGAAGCACAAGTCTCCGCAATACAAGCCCCATAACAGCGCGGCTTGCAGATCTCTCACCAAAGAAGAGATCCTCGCTCGGTTTGGCAACCCCGACCATACTAAGACCACAATGGCAGATTCACGACCAACCTCGGACGCAGGACCTACTCTATCCACAGAGGAAGTCCGCAGAATGTTTGAAGAACTAAGGAGCGATCTCAAGAATGAGATCGGCGCGCTCCGGAGTGAGCTTGGCTTAAAAGTCGAAGACCTCTCTGCGCAGGTCGCTAAGGATAAGGAAATCTGGCTTGCGAACCAGGAAAACCACGCTAGGCTCAGCGAGGAATTCAACTACGTGGCTGGCACAGTCAGGGAGGACAAGGACATGTTGACTGGCTCTCTGCAAAGGATCCAGACAGAACTGGATCAGAGCAAGGTGGCCTTTACAAAAGCCTTGGAGGTCCAAACCCGTCGCCTGGACGACCACGACACCAAGCTGCAGCAGCAGCAGGACGCTTCCTTCTTTAGAAGCAAGAATAGCATGGAGAAGCTCAAGGACTACAAGGAGCGCCATGATACCCTGAACACAAGGGTCCTGCAAGTGGAAGACTGGATTCGGGCCCAAGCGCCAAAGCATCATGCTATGAACCATGCCGATTCAAGCGCGGCTGAGGGTTCTAGGTACATCCCGCCTAATGAGCGCCCTAGAGGGAATCTGAAGGTCGGGGCCCAGAAAGCTCCCCAATTCACATTGGGGGCCAGCTCGTCGAAGACGCCACCCCGTCTACCCTCGCCGGGCAACCCGGGAGTCACACTCAGGAGAGCTGGTGTTTTCCCGTCTCAAGGAATTGGGACACCAGATGACCCAGTTATTGCTTACTCCAGTTCGACCCCAAAACACGTCGGGCATGCCCCTAGCCTCTCTGCATGGCACGGCCACGACCAGGGGGCAGAATCTGCACCAGTAACGGCAGCCGACTGGCGCCAGCTCATCTCGAGCATCGTCAAGGAGCACACCGGAAAGGGTGATTCTGACTTGCACTATCGTGACCCCTATCCTGATAGCGTGGCACAATATCCCTTCCCCCACGGGTTCAAGAACATCGTCTTCACCACATTCTCTAGGGAGACAAGGGAAGATGCAGCAACTCACATGGCCCGCTTCAAGGTCCAATGCGGCCAATACGGGAATGATGACATGCTCAAGCTCAAGCTCTTCGGGACTTCTCTGTTCGGGGCCGCCTTCACCTGGTACTCCAGATTGAAGCCGGGGTCAATACCAGATTGGCCCACCATGGAACGCCTCTTCCGGGAGACATATGGCACAATTGATCCCGAAGTTGGCCTCGACTCCCTCACGCAGATGAGCCAGCAGAGCATGGAGTCCGGGGTATCCTTCTTCCAACGCTTCAAAATCCAGCAGGCCAAATGCGACTACCTGCTACCTGAGCAGGAAGCCATTAAGCTGGCTATCTAGGGGCTGGAGCATCGCCAGCGGCTGAAGCATCATGGAGAGCGTTTCAGCTCCATGGGCGACCTAATCAACAAGGTCGGTAGCTACGAGCTCATCCTGAACGAGTTGGACGACAAGGCCAACGCTTCCAAGGGAACTTACGTACCAGGGAAGAACCGGATAGTGGGGGCACTCAGCATGCAGACCCCCGCTCATGATCCATACTATCAAAGGCCGGAGGCAGTTCACTCGGAGCAAGAACTGGAAGATATTGGCGCGGTAGAGCTGACTGGCAAGCAGGTCGCTCATAAGCTGAAGAACCTGAAGATGACCCGTGGGCCAATCACCATCCAGTCTTTTGCCTGGACCAAGCCGGAGTACGAGTCGTACACCTACGATGCCAAAAACGCCCATTTGGTCTTTAATGACCTAATCGAGGCGAGGTATGTGCGCTTGGATCATAAGATACCGCCTAAGGAGGAGCTGAAGGACAAGAAGTATTGTGCCTTCCATAACGTCTACAATCATGACACCAAAGATTGTGTCAAGCTCCGAGCCAGCTGCAGACATGGTTAAACTCAGGCGAGCTGAAGATGAAGACGCCGGGTAGTACGGCCTCATTGGTCGATATAGACCATTTCCCGCCCGTAGTGGGCATGGTCGAGGTCAACTGGGCTGATCAGACCCAAGACGACGAACGACGTCGAGCGCCCAAAAGGGGTCGCGAGGAAGGAGACGACAGTGCCCGCCAGCCACGTCGCCAGTACACCTACAACGAAAGTCTGGCACATGAGGTCTTAGAAGATCTCAGAGAGGCCGGGCTCGTCACAGTTGCCAGGTCCTTGCCCTACATCGAGTACAAGGAGGGACGCGTTCATTGTAAATTCCATGACAGCTGGGGGCACAGGACCAGCGAATGTCGTCAGCTCCGAGACCAGGTTCAAGACTGGCTTGACCTCGGATACATCCGCTTTAAGGATGAGGGCGGCTTTACGATCGCAACTGCTGGTTTCGCTTGGCCTCGCGTTGGCCAGCGAATGATCACATTAGACCTGTCACCAAATGCAGGACCACCCGAGCCGCCGGGCCGAAATCGCAAGCGGCCGGCGAATTACTACATGGTCCCGAATGACCAGATGGGGAACACAGACGACCCAGCTCGACAGTTGGTCGCCAAGCTCGAACCCGACCGCCCCTCCCGCAAGGATAAGGGCAAAGCAGTCATGAGGGACGATAGACCGTTCCCCGTCAAGGACTCCCAGCCTACGAGCCCTAGGACTCGCGAAGAGCTGGAAAAAAGGGTAGCACGTCTTGAGACGTACGTCGCTGCGCATTGGGCAGCAGCGATACCTGCATCCCCTGCCGCGAGCGAGATGGACATGTCAGACTCCAGCAGTGAGAGTAACAGCAGCGAAGCCCCGAGCCCTCGTGAAGGCGTCTTGACCAACCCCTACATTCCCCCGACGTCCAAATCAGCGATCAAGGAAGGGGTCTGGTACACGCAGCAAGGGGGCAAGGCAGTTACCATCAGCAGGTCCAAGAAGCGCAAGCTCCAGAAGCGCTACGGCAGCATCCTACGCGCCTTACGGGCTATCGACGAGGGCACCGACCGCCCCTCACAGCTCGTACAGACGCCTGAACGAATGTGGTGGGAAGTAGAGGGTCTGCGCGCAGTCCTTCAAATGCCACCAGTCACACCTCCAAGGATCTGCGGGCAGTTCAGCGACGAGCCTGCACCCAAGGCAAACGTCTTATGCCGGCTCACGGTTCCACCGAAGCTAGATTCGCAACCTTCCAGGCGCAGGCCATCACCACCACCTGAACGAAGGAGGGATCCACAGCCTTCCAGGCGCGGGCCATCCCCAACACCTGAAAGGAGAAGAGATCCGCAACCTTCCAGGCGCAGGCAGTCACCCTTACCTGAAAGGAGGAGGGATCCACAGCCTGCTAGGCCCAATCCGTCACCAGAGCCTACCAGGAGAAGGGATCAGCAGCCTTCCAGACACAGGCCATCACCGGAGCCCGAGCAACGCAAGGCTCCGCCTTTTGGTCCTAGGCGCAAATTGTTCATGACCCCGGACTCAGAGTCCAAACGTGAACCATCTCAGCCCTCACGGCAACAAGAACGTCAAAATCCAGAGGCTGACGCAAGAAGGGAACCGCCACCGCCACAACAGTCTCGGCCACGGCGCACCCCGGAGCCCGAGACTCGGATGGTTCCCCGAGTATCTGCCCTGCAGTGGTTGGCGAAGGAAGACAACGACAAGGCTCCTGCGGCAGCAGACAAACAGCCAGCCAGGGACCAGCAGCCTTCAACCAAACCAGTGTGGCGTCCGCGGCAACCCGAGGCTCCAGAGCCACCAGCAGCGACACCGGCACCCTCCAGTCCTAACCTCGCCGAACAAATGGCCCAACGTTTCCGCGAAAATGAGGAAGCCGACGAGGCACACTCAGAACCTCGACTTGACTTAGAGGAAGACCAGGATGAAGAGCAGGCAGAATCTTTCACCTGCAATATGGTCGAGGTCTCAGGATGGGATGCTGATGAAGGGTTTAGCCGCGAAGCAGATGCTTTTGCAGTACTCGAAGGAGAACACGGGATCACTGACACACCTTTGGTCCCAGTCCCCGAACAATTCTCTTTTCAGGTCGGAATGGTGTTCTTCATTTCGGAAAGATACGCTCTTCCACCAAACACAACATGCAGCGCGGCGGATATCACCATCACCAGCGAGGACGACGACACCATACCCCCGCCACGCAGCAGCGAAATGGGCCCAGTTCCGGCCCCAGCTGATGACGCCCCACAAGCAGAGAGTACGAGCAGTCTCACACAAAGGCCGACTCTAACCTTTTCCACGCCAACTTTGGACATGGCCACCCACATGCGGCCACTGTATATCACGGCAGAAGTCCAAGGAAAATTGATCAACAAAGTCATGGTCGACACCGGTGCCACGGTCAATGTTGTCACGACCGGTACCATAGGACTCCTCGACATCCCGCGCTCGATGATCCAAACCACGTCCTTAACAGTGAAGAACTTCACAGGGCAGGTGTCTAGAACCCTAGGCTTGCTGTTTCTACGGGTCAAGGTCGGGCCGGCATCACGGGTTTACACCTTTTTTGTCGTCGAGTGCGTTTCCTCTTACAGCATGATTCTCGGCCGAGATTGGATCCACAGAAGTTTTTGCGTGCCTTCCTCAATGCACCAAGAACTCATGATCTGGGATACCGAGAAACGTGAGGCAGTCATCGTCAAAGCCGACCCACGGCCTTTCTCTATTTCCGCCAACTTTAACGATGCCCGATACTATACTACGGACTTGGGCCCGTTGGACGTTCAAGACGTCGATCACAAGGGCCGCCCATACGGAGTAACGACCTCCAATCTAACGCGATGGGGACTTACCCAGGCGAAGGACGATTTGCAACGTCCTCACACCATCGCGACTCTCACACCCCATTTTGATGGATAGTGCCTTCTCAGAGGAGGCACGCGAGGCTGGCGAGTCCTTGTGCGAAAGACTCCTTTCGTACTGGGCAGAACGCGAAGCCTATGACAAGGTCGCGACTATGGAATATGTTGATGAAGTGGTGGATTATTCCGATACCAAGGAGGAAGTTATTCAGTTAGCTCCTGCCGCCTTGGACGACACTCCACCTCAAGTCCGCGACCCCATTTTACAAGTTGACGTGGGGACTGCAGAAAAGCCCTTACTCATTTCCATCAGCGCTAAGTTGGCGGAGGAAGAAAAGGAAGCTCTTCTTGCCCTATTACGCGAATACAGGGATTGCTTCGCCGACAAATACGAAGAAATGCCCGACTTATCCCCGGACTTGGTCTGCCATCGGTTACCAACCTATCCCGACCGGCGTCCAGTCCGGCAGGACGGCCGATTCATGCGAACTGAAACTCAGATCGTCGTCAAGGAAGAGATCGAGAGCATGCACCGATCGGGTATCATTCGCGTGGCAAAATATAACGAATGGTTGTCCAACGTCGTCCCCGTCTGCAAGAAAAATGGCAAGATGCGTGTCTGTGTTGATTACCGAGATCTAAACAACGCAACACCGAAGGACATATACCCCATGCCTGTGGCTGATCTACTCATTGATGCCGTAGCGGGGCACGAGGTGTTATCCTTTATGGATGGAACGGCCGGGTACCATCAGATTCCCGTAGCCGAGGAGGATCGACACAAAACCGTTTTCCGCTGCCCTGGTTTTGCTGGCGCGTTCGAGTACGTGGTCATGCCCTTCGGACTTAAAAACGCGGGGGCAACGTACCAGCGCGCCATGAACCTGATCTTCCACGACATCTTGGGAAAGCTGATCGAAGTATACATCGACAATGTGGTAGTCAAAACCAAATCGCGAGCAACCCACGTGGAAGACCTACGGCAGGTGTTCACACGGATGCGCAGGCATAACCTCAAGATGAACCCCGCCAAGTGTGTTTTCTTCGCGGAGGCCGGGGACTTCCTTGGTTTCCTAGTGCATCAAAGAGGCATCGAGATCCCAAAGGACAAAGCACAGGCGGTCATCACTGCTTCACCCCCCACCACCAAGATGGAGCTCCAACAGTTGCTCGGGCGAATCAACTTTCTCCGCCGCTTCATATCAAACGCGGCAGGGAAGGTCCAACCTTTTTCACCCCTCCTTAAGCTCCAGGGGGCAACCGAGTTCGTATGGGAACCGCAACATCAACAGGCCTTCGATCGAATCAAGGACTACCTTACGAACCCACCTGTCCTGATCCCGCCTCGCGACGGCGCCCCGCTTAAACTTTATATCGCCGCCGCCGATTTGTCCATCGGCGGACTCCTGGCCCAGGACGATGAGAACGGGGTAGAACACGCTGTCTATTACCTCAGCAGAGTTTTAACGGACTGTGAGACACGCTACTCACCCATGGAGAAGTTATGTCTCGCCCTATACTTTGCAGGTTGCAAGCTGCGCCACTACATGCTTGCTTTTACCACGGTCGTAATCGCTCAATCCGACCTGGTCAAATACATGCTTTCTCGCCCTATCTTGCGGGGACGCATCGGCAAGTGGATCCTCGCCATGTCCGAATTCTCGTTGCAATATGTTCCGCAAAAGGCAGTAAAAGGACAGGCAATAGCGGATTTTCTTGCCCATCACCCACCATCAGAGCTCACAGTGTTTCGCGAGTTGGACTTCGCTACCGTGACACTCGCTCCCTGGACCCTGTACTTTGATGGTTCACGGACTGATACAGCAGCCGGAGCCGGGATAGCCATAGCCAATCCCGCTGGAGATCGCTTCTCCTACTCGTTCCAGCTCGACTTCAAATACACAAACAATCAGGCTGAATATGAGGCGCTGATCATCGGCCTAGAGATTTTGTTGGACTTAGGAGTCTGCGAGGTTCAGATCTTTGGCGATTCTTTGTTGGTCGTTAACCAGCTGGTGGAAAAATTCAAATGTTTAAGCTTGTCAATTGAGCCGTACCTGCGCAAGGCATTCGAGGTTTTGGATCGATTTGACGACGTTTACATCGAGCACATACCACGTGAGTTTAACTTCGCCGCCAACGAGCTCGCCCAGGTCGCGTCTGGCCTCAGCCTACGGGATGGAGTACGCGAACGTTTGCTCAAGGTCGAACGCTGTATTCTTCCCTCTTTTATCGCCAGGGGGCAATTTCAAGCCGACATCCCCGAAGTTGCAGCCTTGGACCCTATCGACGAGGATTGGTGGCTGCCATTTATCGCCTACCTCCAGAACCCCAACGACGCCGCCCACTCCAGGCAAATCTGTTTCCTCGCCTTAAACTTTGTATTACGCAATGGCGAACTCCGGCGGCGTGGGGAAGATGGAAACGACTTCCACTGCGTATACGGGAATGAAGCTAAACGTCTCATGCGCGAAGTACATTGCGGAGTTTGCGGCTCGCACCAGGCCGGGCCCAAAATGCGATGGCTGATCCGCCGCCATGGATACTACTGGCCAACCATTCTGAAAGACTGTATTGCCTTCGCCAGAGGTTGCCAAGACTACCAGGCTCACGAACCAGTGCAACATATTCCCAACATCCCACTGCAGCCCATCATCAAACCTTGGCCGTGTCGCGGATGGGCAATGGATTTCGTGGGCATCATTCATCCCCATTCCTCTGAGCAGCATAAGTTCATAATCGTTGCCACCGATTTCTTTACCAAATGGGTCAAGGCCGAACCTCTCAAAGTCGCCTCCGCTAACTCGGTGCGCAACTTCATTTTCCGCAATATCATCTCACGCTTTGGTATCCCAGAGTGCATCGTTACGGACAGGGGGGCAGCTTTTATGGCCGATTCAGTTGTTACGTACTTAAACGATTACGGCATCAAGCTTCTCCACTCCACGCCATACTATGCCCAGTCCAATGGCCAAGCGGAGGCTAGTAATAAGGTCATCCTTGGCATCCTCCGCAAGATGTTGGAGTTGAACCCTCGCGTCTGGCATGAGGAACTCTACCACACATTGTGGGCCTACCGCACCTCAAAACGCGGCCCAACGGATACTACCCCGTACGCTCTCATGTACGGTCACGATGCCGTCCTGCCCCTTGAGATCAATATCGCTTCGCTCCGCGTTCAGGAACAGCATCAACTACTTGGCGAGGATTACGTCCAAGCCATGTGGCAGGAGCTTGAAGATCTGGACGAGCACCGCGTCGCCGCTTTCAACAATCTCGTCCTCGAGAAACAACGCATCGCCCGCTCTTATGATAAGATTACGCGCGGCAAGAGCTATGCTGAGGGCCAGAAGGTGTGGCGTGCAGTACTCCCGCTTGGAGATAAAACAGATGGTCGGGGCAAGTGGTCCGCTCGCTGGGATGGACCCTTTATTATTCACCGTATACTTCCCAAGGGGGCATACCACCTGCGCGACTTGGACGGTACTATTCATCGCAACCCTATAAATGGCCGCTTCCTCAAGCGTCACATTGCAGGAGTTTGGGAGCACGAGGATCCTCCACCTCCACCGGATCCGGCCACTACAGTCAATAGTGTTACGCGCCATCGCGTCTTCACTCCGCCGCCTAAAACTAGGGGGCAACCCGGGATAGAAGACTAGAGTGCATTGTAACATACCAGCCTAAAAAAGCCAGTATAAGATTGGGGCCTATTCCAGAGGCCCTAAAAAATAAGATACTCTTTTGTTCTCCCCATTCTTTGTAAACGTGCAAAGTCTAAACACAAAGACTAGTACAAGATTCGGGCCTATTCCAGAGGCCCTAAAAAATAAATTCATTTATTTTTGCCTTTTTGACTTTGTTCAATACATGTTTCGAACTGTGGCTTTGCGGCCAAAGCAATTACATTGACAGAAAAGGTGAAATTAGACTATGTTTACATTCAAAAAGCATAGATCTACAGAAACTGGAAGCCTCGTCCCGCATGCCTCGCAAGGCTAAAGAAAAGGCTGCCGCCGCGTCCTTCGCTCAAAGTTGACAAACGTCTCGCTTCTTTAGACCAACATGAGCCTTGACGCCGGCCTGGACCTAAGACAAAGTGTTGGGAAGCCAGAGGTCTGGTGGGTCAAGATCCCTCATGCTACCACCGGTCTTCGTTTGAAGGGCAAGCAGAGCCTCACGCGCGGATAGAACAGCAGGCGCAAGGCAGAGGGTACCCAACCTTTGGTCAGGCCGAACAGAGGCTTGACCTGAGAGTAGATTTCCAGAATCACTCTTGGTCTGAGAGTAGATTTTCAGAATCAGCAAGGGCAAAGAGTGAGAATGTATGGTTGGGGGCTTTGATCTAAGCAGGGACAAGAGGATGAACAGAAGGGAATAAGAAATCATGGCGAGGGGGCAAAGACTTCACTGATACTTCACCCCAGCCAAGCGTTTCTTTTTATAGGCGGAAAGGGTGATTGTACGTTCAACAGTTGTCCTCTACACAATATTTGCTCCGAGATATGAGCTGTGGAGATAAGGTCAGACGCGTTTTTCCATAATGACTACCCGCGTTCCAAGCGAGTAGTTACATTGGAAACCCTCACCAAATCTCGGAAAAAGATTTTTTCCTGACAGTTATTACGTAATAGTTGGCAAAGAGCGGGAAAAATTCAACTTTAACATTATCATAAAAGTTCATACACAAGGGGGCAAATACGGGTCAAACCTAAACCCGCCAAGAAGCCTTATACAAGTCTAAGAGAAGGCCTTCTAAGGCCAACTCTTCTTCATAGGCCTGGGCTTGGGCTTCGTCGGCAGCAGCAATAGCCGAGTCCAAAGCTTCCTGGGTCTCCTCCGCGGCCTGCAAGCGGGTTTCCACTTCCTCAGCGCGGGCCAAGTTTTGGCGAGCTTGAGCAAGCTGAGTTTGCAGCTCCGCTATCTGGGCTTCCAGGGCCTTCACCTGCCGAGCATAGCCAATGCTTGAATTCTCTGAAGATGCTCCCAGGATATCAACGTCACCAAGCTCGGTTAAAAGGTCTGCCATCTGATTACCTAAGTCTTGGTGAGCTTGCTCGTGGGAAGCTAATTGAGCACTGACATCTTGAACTCGACGAGCCTGCAACTCGACAGCGTCAGCCAGTTCCAACACATGGTCCAGAGCAGAATTGCCGCCAGCGACTTGCCAACTCAGAGTTTCGTAAGCCTCGCGGACGCGCCCCACCAAGTCGAATACGTTCATTCGATGGCCTTGGCGCAGTAGCCCGTGAAGGAAAGCCCGGGCCAGGCGAATGGGCTCTGGATCAGCAGGCGGGGTAGTCCAGGCCCGAAGACGAGCGGCCCGGGTACCCAAGGATGAAGACTCCTCGCCAGATGTTCTCGTTGGGGCCGGAGTGGTTGGTTCAACCTCAGCAGCCGCCTTAATCTCTAGAGTGGGCGGCGGAATGCCACAAGCGGTTTCTGTCTCCACTCCGTTGGCCTGAGCCGTCGGGTCTGGTTGCAGAGGAGAAAGCTCAAGCAGCGGCTGGGAATCCTCCGTTGGAACCGTCGAAGACACTTCGCTGGTCTGAGCCGCTCTGATTGGTCGCAGAGGAGGGGCCCAAAGTACCAATTGGAGGCCTTCTGGCGGAAATGCCAAGGGGGCAGTAAGATCGGAGAGTTGGGTGGACTGGTCAAGAGCTTCATCTTCAGCGGGAGCCGAGGTAGGCTCTGGGATTGGACCAGGTTCGCTTGAAACGACGGTTGGAGAAGACGATTGCACGGTGACTTCCTCAGTAGCCATGCCAGCCTCCTCGATGGCCATGGCGATCTCCTCCGCGGCAGCACCAACTTCCTCGATGACCATCTCCTCGCTGGCTACAGCGACTTCCTCGATGGCTATCTCCTCACTGGCTTCAGCAGCTTCTTCGAGGGCACTCCCCTCGCTGGCCCCACTAACTTCTTCGAGGACCATCTCCGTGCCTGCCATAGCGACTTCCTCGATGGCCAAGGGTACTTCTCCAACGAGTGGTTCTGGAGGCGGGACTTCCGCTATCACTCTCGCCTCTTCAACAACAGCGAGGTGAGGTCGGGTGCGGCGAACCTATCAAAAGCAAAGTTAGCGAGTCGTTGACTAGCTTTAGGAAAATTAATCCGAAGTTGGTTCGCTTACCGGGTTGCTTACCAAGGCATACTCTCGCTGATACCGCGCATCCTCGAGCAAGTCCTCTTCGTCCTCAATAGGACGCTTCCGCGAGCTTTCGCCGCTCGTTGGCCGAGGAACGACAGGAGCGGTCTCACTGTCGTGGCCCGCCACAGTTTCCCTCCGAACAGGTGCTTTTCCTCTGGCACCTTCAGATCTGTCGATTGTTCTCCGGCGGGGGGCAGACTGAGAAGTAAACAAGAGGGTTAGGAAGAAGCATTTTATCAATATGTCAAAGGAGGTTTGAAATTTATACATTTAGTGACATACCTCGAGTACGGGATCGCGTTCTCGAATGACGATCCCCGTCGGGCGGCGAGTAGCAGGAACTGGCGGGAGCGCGAGCCTAGTTCCCATCGCAGCCCCTGAACCCCTCTCTGCTCGGTCGCGCTGGGCATCGAGGATGTTGCGGTCTGATTCGCCCAGAATGTCGTATAAGGGACGAAAGATGGCCGCGAAGACCGTATCATCTGGGAACTCCCAATGGTTGTCGGACAAGGACCGCCACTAAGTAAGGTAGGCAGGGTCGACGCCCTGCGAAGGCTCAATCTCCAGCAAGTTAGGAGAAAGAGGGAAGATGTTTAGCAGCGGGGTGACCCGGTCGGACTCGCCAACCTTCCTCCACGAGGTGTACTTATTGACCGAGTGGAGAAGTGGATAGGGAATCCCTTGATGGAAGCCGAGTTGCCTCGCGAAGTGATTGGGAGCATACAGCTCGAAGCCTTGTTCATCCTCGGCGAGCTGAAGGTCGCAGCATGAGGTTGCTCTCACAAAGGCAGTCCTGGCATCGTTTTCCGAACTAAGGCGGGGGAAGAAGCCCGCCGATAGGACTTCTGGATGGCGCCGGCGGACCATCATATCCATGGTAGGAGGCGGCTCAAGGTGGTTGTAGAGGATGGAAAGGCTGGCGAAGAAGGACAGAGGAGTTCGATTCGCAGCGTTCTTGCACACCACAAAGCCAAGCAGCCGGTCCTCGGGCAGGAATTCCACCGGGGCTCGCCGGAAGAGCGGAAAGTACAACTGCGTCCACAGGTCTAGGATCCATAGAGGGCCGCCAGAAAGATGGAAGGGCCTCAGAGACAGCAGGTGCAAGGTCCTGTAGAGCGCGCCCAGTACGGGTTGCCCTAGCCCGACTTCAACCCCATTATACAGTGCTTCGGCCAGCCTGGTCCACTTCCCTGTCGGCTTATGAGCACTGCCGCAGAAAATGAATTTATCGAGCCAATACTCAAAGAAGGCGATGCCTCATTCATGCTGCTCCGCGCGGCCAATGTAAAACTTCCTCCACGCCCCATATGAACCTTTCAAGGCGCGGCGGGCCCCCAGGTTTCAGGCGTGTGTGAACTCGATCGACGCAAAGTCGCCTGGCGCGTATGGCTTTGCGTGAATCGGCAGCCCGGTGATGGCGAGGATGTCCAGCAGAGTGATGCCCATTTGCCCGAAGGGGAAGTCGAAGGTGTTAGTGGCACTGTTTCATAAACAGGCCATGGCAGCGATAGGCGCTCGGTCGGTGTGAGGGGGCAGTGAGAAACTCAGAGCAATGGCTTCGTGGATGCCGGTTGCTTCCCAGATCGTTTGGTCGGTCTGGAGGCGTTCCGCGTACCACGCCCGATCCTCCGCCGTGGCGCTGGGCCACTCCCCGACCCGGATGTTTATATGAGAACGGGCTTGCCAAGAGGAGAAGTTCCCCGGTTCGCGCCGTTGGGCTAAGATTGGTCGACGCACGGAGGTGGTGTAGTGATTGAGATCAGCGGCGGACGGAGTCTGTGACGGAGTCGGACCAAGCAGGGCAGCCCCTGTCTCAAGGAAGTAGATGGGTGTTCCTTGAGGTGGGTTGCCGGCAAAATGGCGAGCGAGGTTGGTCGACCAGGAGGTCGCCGCCGTGAGGCTAAGGTTTGGGTCGTTAACAGCAGGTTTGGGTTCCATTGTTTCTGGTCAGAGTAAGGTCGGTGCTGGAGTTTGGCTGGTTGCAGAAGGCAAAGGCTGATTGGAAAGCGATGGTGAGATGTGGGGACCCGCATCGAGTTTTATAAAGGAGACGAACCGTAACGTCCCTGTCAATCAGTGGCCGCAACGAAAAGACGCAATGACGACCGAAACGTCAGCGCGTTTCAAAATTCAAAAAGCCGTAATGATGAAGGGAGGCGATGACGCCGAAACGTCAGTACCTTTTGAAATACGAATTCCCAGAAGAAAGCTTATTTAGGACTTTTCGCTTATCCGTTGCGAAGTGGATTAAGCTCAAGGCCTAGGGGGCAATGTTTGAGCCCAGTGGGTATTTTCGGTCCAAGACTCGAGATAGGTTTTGGGTAGCATTTGGGCCAATACCTATGGCCTTTTTAGCCCACGAAGGGTGGCGAGGTCTGGCAGCACGTGACGAAGACTTTGTCCAGAAGATTCCGATACCCCGCGAGATTCGATGTCCTCGCGGGATCCTTATTTCCAGTTCGCGTGGGACTCTACAGTGCCTGGCGAGGTAGAGTTGGGAATGGACGATGATACCCTTAGGATAAGGTCGTTTAGCATTTGAGTTTGCGTACAACTCTACAGTGAAATGATGCGAGGCGGTGAACGAGACCTAAGCGAAGTTGCACTACCAGAAAATGGGTCTTGGGCGACGAAACAAAAAAACCGGGCGACGATTTTTTTTTTCGTCGCCTAAGAGAAAACTTAGGCGACGAAAAAAAAAATCGTCACCCAAAGAAAAAAAATCGTCGCCTAAGGCTAAATTTCGTCGCCTAATCTAGAAACTAGGGCGACGAAACAATATTTCGTCGCTTAAGATATTTATATCGTCGCCTAAGTTTTTTAATCCTTAGGAGACGAAACTCAAATATATCGTCGCCTAAGTATTTTATTTTTTTATTTTTACTTGGCCGACGAATTACCCTGATTTCGTCGGCCAAGAGTAATCAGAATAATTAAAATAAAATAAAACACATTTAAATTTCATTGTACATGATTTTTTATTTTTACTCTTGGGCGACGAATTTAACAAATATCGTCGCCCAAGTATTATCTTGGCCGACGAAATAAAAGAATTTCGTCGGCCAAGAGTAATCCGAATAATTAAAATAAAATAAAACACATTTAAATTTCATTGTACAGGATTTTTTATTTTTACTCTTGGGCGACGAATTTAACAAATATCGTCGCCCAAGTATTATCTTGGCCGACGAAATAAAAGAATTTCGTCGGCGAAGAGTAATCCGAATAATTAAAATAAAATAAAACACATTTAAATTTCATTGTACAGGATTTTTTATTTTTACTCTTGGGCGACGAATTTAACAAATATCGTCGCCCAAGTATTATCTTGGCCGACGAAATAAAATAATTTCGTCGGCCAAGAGTAATCCGAATAATTAAAATAAAATAAAACACATTTAAATTTCATTGTACAAGATTTTTTATTTTTACTCTTGGGCGACGAATTTAACAAATATCGTCGCCCAAGTATTATCTTGGCCGACGAAATAAAATAATTTCGTCGGCCAAGAGTAATCCGAATAATTAAAATAAAATAAAACACATTTAAATTTCATTGTACAGGATTTTTATTTTTACTCTTGGGCGACGAATTTAACAAATATCGTCGCCCAAGTATTATCTTGGCCGACGAAATTCTTTGAGTTTCGTCGGCTAAGAGTAATCCGAATAATTAAAATAAAATAAAACACATTTAAATTTCATTGTACAGGATTTTTTATTTTTACTCTTGGGCGACGAATTTAACAAATATCGTCGCCCAAGTATTATATTGGCCGACGAATTACCCTAATTTCGTCGGCCAAGATAATCCGAATAATTAAAATAAATAAAGCACATTTAAATTGTAAGGTAATGTTTTTTATTTTTATAGCCCCGTCAGCGTCTCGTCGATTGGAAACTATTCTCAGTTGAAGGTCCGGCCAGATTACGTGATTTGGAGGGTCGAATAGCCGTTTCCGTCCGTTTAGGGGTTTGACCGCGCCGATTGACCGGACGGATCGAGCCCTTATCTTTGTCAGATAGAGCTGAATTTTTTCCCACCTACGTAATTCGTTATGCTGGTCATATCTGACGGTCAGTTTTCAGTTCCTCTTCTCCGATCACCAAACTCACGTTATATGTACTAATGTTGTATAACTTTTTTATATAAGTGTTGAGTTTAAGTTTCGTTTTGAAGACAACGTATATGTAGAGGCCTCAAACGCAAAAAAGTCGTGAAATAAGATATGACCGGAACGGTGAAATACGTCAACCCGTGAAAAATGAAGATATTTCGGTAAAATTTCGGTGCCGGTTGTTCCGGTCAACGAATTTCTCTTATTTCTACCTAGTGGTAGCCCTATCCTGGGTATTTATTTTTTACCAAATTTTTATAGCTCCATAAGAGTCTCGTCGATTGGAAACTATTCTCAGTTGAAGGTCCGGCCAGATTACGTGATTTGGAGGGTCGAATAGCCGTTTCCGTCCGTTTAGGGGTTTGACCGCGCCGATGTACCGGACGGATCGAGCCCTTATCTTTGTCAGATGGAGCTGAATTTTTGGCCACCTACGTAATTCGTTATGCTGGTCATATCTGACGGTCGGTTTTCAGTTCCTCTTTTCCGATCACCAAACTCACGTTATATGTACTAATGTTGTATAATTTTTTTATATAAGTGTTGAGTTTATGTTTCGTTTTGAAGACAACGTATACGTAGATGCCTCAAACGCAAAAAAGTCGTGAAATAAGATAAGACCGGAACGGTGAAATAAGTCAGCCCGTGAAAAATGAAGATATTTCGGTAAAATTTCGGTGCCGGTTGTTCCGGTCAAGGAATTTCTCTTATTTCTACCTAGTGGTAGCCCTATCCCGGGTATTTATTTTTTACCAAATTTTATAGCCCCGTAAGAATCTCGTCGATTGGAAACTATTCTCAGTTGAAGGTCCGGCCAGATTACGTGATTTGGAGGGTCGAATAGCCGTTTCCGTCCGTTTAGGGGTTTGACCGCGCCGATTGACCAGACGGATCGAGCCCTTGTCGTTGTCTGATGGAGCTGAATTTTTTCCCACCCACGTAATTTGTTATGCTGGTCATATCTGACGGTAGGTTTTCAGTTCCTCTTCTCCGATCACCAAACTCACGATATTCTGAATTTTATGATATAACTCTTGGCCGACGATTTTCTTCATCTTGGGCGACGAGATTTATATTGAAGAACATCGTCGCCCAAGTAGAGTATCTTAGGCGACGACTTCAAAAATCGTCGCCCAAGACTATCTTGGCCGACGATTTTCAAAAAACAGGGCGACGATTTTTCAAGAATCGTCGCCCAAGAACTCCAATATAAAAGGCAAAAATTCGGAACCCTAACCATTCGCGCTGCCGCTCACAAATCCAAGCCCTCTCTCTCTCTCCGAAAATCCACCGAAGCCCTCTCTCTCTCCCTCTCTCCGACCCCGACCCCGCAACCCAACGCCGTCCCCGACCTCGAACCCGACCCGCTTTTTTACTGGGATTGTCTTGATTTTCTTCTGGGGTTAATTTTGATTGTCAAATTGTATTGCAGATGAGTAATTGCACAAAGGAAGAGTTTGTGCAAATTCTGCGTCGCCAGAGCACCGGATTCGCCAGAGGAAGCTCGAAATACAGGGGAGTCACGCTGCACAAATGTGGCCATGGTTGAAATCTGACCTGAAGAACAGAGATCTTGTGGTAGCCAACTTTTGCAGAAGGCTAAACTATTGCTTGTATTATATCATGGTTAACATGTATGAATTTATGAATGCATAACAATACATTTATGTTCACCAATCGTTGCTGCAGGTTGCTTTCCACAAAACATTGAACTAGAGAGTGCATTGCTACGTGGGCTAGGCATTCAAGAAGGAGAAATGGTTATTTTGAGGTGACAAACAAATTACAGAAGTCAGTAGACACTGGAAAAAACAAAGTTCACAGACCTTTTTCACACAATGAGATCATCCTTTTTCACACAAAGTTCACAGACATTTTGCGTAGTGTGGTATTTGGGAGTTTGTTGTTTGGGTAATTTTTCTGATTCTTTCATGTGTTGTATATGAAGATTTGGAATGCAAGTCATGGATTCCAAATCCTTGATTTGTAATTTACAAAGTGCAAAATGTAATTACAGTATTTTTCCAACTATAAAATCATATTTCTTTATGCTTGATGTTAAGAGTATCAAGTTGGTGGAATGGTTTTCAATTTATTTGTGCCCAATAATGCAGCATAGAGCAGACATATAAGTCAGTATGCAAATCCTCTCGACGTTACAAAGTTGGTGTCCCAGTTTGCATTTTTTTAAAAAAAATTCCAGCAAAAATTAAAAAAACATTATTTAAATATTTAAAAAAAAATTTAAATACATCTTAGGCGATGAAATTGCTAAATCGTCGGGCAAGGACTAACCATATAAGACGACGAAAAAAAATTATCGTCGCCTAAGATGTAGTGATCTTAGGCGACGAAATATTTAGTTTCGTCGCCCCAGGTTATAACATCTTAAGCGATGAAAAAAATTTTCGTCGGCCAAGGTGTTAAATCTTGGGCGACAAATATTTTTGGGCGACGAGAAGTAGATTTTAGGCGACGAAATTAGTATCGTCGCCTAAGAATTACTCTTAGGCGACAACGTAATGAATTGTCGTCGCCCAAGTTCTTGGCCGACGCACTTCTGGCGACGACGTCTTGGCCGACGACATATCGTCACCTAAGTACTTAGGCGACGAAATTTTTTAACAGGGCGACGATTTTTTTTCGTCGCCCAAGTTGAAATTTCTGGTAGTGTTGGTTTGACACGTGTTACATGGAGCGCACGGTTGGCGGGTTGATCGTATCCTTGTGGGATTCTGATTGTCGAGTTCGAATTGGATTGTGATTAAGTCTCCGCGGGTTGCTTGCAGATGATTATATAAAGAAGCTCCGCGGCTTACAGAAAGCTCTCTACAACCTACAACACACACACTCTCAACACAACAAACAAACAGTACAACTGCAAACCTTCGAGCATCCTCAAAACCCTTACGTTCTAAGCGCACCCTGCCTTAGATCTCAGAGCCCGTCAGGACTCGTCCCTGATTTCCCTTTTGTTGCTCTGTTCGCTCTAACAGTGAGTATCGATCGACAGGTGACCGAGAAGACTAAGCTCGTAAATATTTCCTCGCCCGCGAGGTGGCACCGGAGCTCTCTTTCGCCTGGTTAGAAGTCAAGAACGCGCACCGTTCTCTTTCCTCGTCCGCGAGGTGGCACGCCCCACACACAATTGTTTTACTTTTGTTCCTAATCACCTCATCGCACCTCTGCTGAGGACGTGGGCCAAAACAGAAAGTTCAATTCTTTTTCTCAAATTTTATTCATGTCTATGGTTTGAAATATTCACTTAAAGTTTGAATGTTACTAAAAGTGACCAGAGAAGATAGTTTGAATGTTACTGAGTGTTTATGCAAGAACCCGCAGGCTCTGCAGAAGCACGGTGGAACATGAATATGAACAAAGACAATATTTATAGTGGTTCACCATGCCATCGGAGGGCATGGCCACATCCACTTAAGATTCTACTATCATGGCCAATAGGCCTTTGGTGTTACAAGAGTTTCCATCCCGCGCGGGGTACAAGAGGAACCATCCCGCGCGGTCTGAAGTATTACAAATGGGGGAGGGCGGGCTACCAATCCCGCCCAGTGGGGTTTATATCCGCGGGGTGGAGTAAAGTTGCAAGAGTTTCCATCCCGCTCGGGGTACAAGAGGAACCATCCCGCGCGGTCTGGAGGATTACAAATGGGGGAGGGGTGGGCTACCAATCCCGCACAGTGGGGTTTATCCGCGGGGTGGAGGAGTTACAATAGTTTCCATCCCGCGCGGGGTACAAGAGGAACAATCCCGCGTGGTCTGGAGTAAGGGGGGATGGGGGAGGATCCATCCCGCGGGGTGGAGTACAGTTTTCCAGATCTCTATATCTAGAGGGGAAACCTTCCTTTTATAGATAAGGAAGGTTCCCTCTTACATTATGTTTATGATGTGCGACAGAATGCATATTACTACTATCATGATGTCTTCTTGTGGAGCTTGGAGGAGCACCTTCCCGTTGCTTCATTGATGATCTTTCACTATGGCGAGGTAGGTGGGATGTCGGTCTGCAAGTTCCATGACTGGTCTATGGGCGGAGGAGGTAGTTTACTGACTACCGACTTCAAGTCCCCCCAAGTTCTCGCTCAAGACATGTCTTGAGTGGGAACTTAACATATAAAATGCCCATAGAGCAGTTATTCATCAACAGGCACCCGCGAGCGGAGGAGTCTGCTAGTGCAGAAGGGTTGACACTCGGGCGAGCTGGCAAGCTGAGTCCGCTGGCGCGAACTGAGGAGTCCGCTGGCGCGAACTGAGGAGTCCGCTCCGCTTATAATAACTATATCAGTGATACACGCAAGGTGCATCTTGGTGACACTGGCGAGATGGGTCTCGGTGACACGCGAGGTGGATGTCGGTGACACTGGCGAGTTGTTGAGTTTGCTCCGCATGCAAGAACAACGTGCGAGCTGAGGAGTTCGCCTCCCGGACATGCCATACACGCGAGCTGAACAGTTCGCTACGTGCGAGATTTGTTCGCTCCGCGTGCCTCTACTTCACCGCGAGATATGGAGTTCGCCTCGCGGACATGTCATACACGCGAGCTGAACAGTTCGCTCCGCGTGCAATGCATTCGCGTGAGCTGTGTTCGCTCCACGTGCCAGGAATATCCCGCGAGCTGTGGAGATCGCCTAAAACATGTCTTTGACTCGGCGGGGCGAGGATTGTTGTACCTTCACAATGAACAAATGATTGACACAATTATGGGGCTAACCAAGTACGGATATTGACATAATAATTATCAAAAGGCAAAATGGTTCATGCATTTTAATTCGCCCATGTTTTCCGTTGGTTCTTGCTCGGGTATAAGAATCTCATTAAACAGTTGCATTCTTTCTCCAGTTAGTTATTATCTGAGAATCAAAATTTTCCTAAGCAGTTGTTGCTTGCTTCCTCCCGTTGAAACTTATCCGGGACTCACAATTTTCCTTCTCTCTTTTCCTACATGATCCCATCCCGCTGACTAAATGACCGGGTGGGCCCCTTGCTGTTGGACATACTATCCCGCGGACAAAAGAACTATGGGCGGGCCCGTTTGCTATTGGACTTCCTATCATGCGGACAAAAGAACCACGGACGAGATTCTGCTTTTGGGACTACCTATCCCGCGAACAAAAGAACTATGGGCGGGTGGCATCGGACATGAGCCGTTGTGGGGTGCTCTTGGACTGTCCCGCTGACAAAAAGGACCCGGGCGGGCCCCTTGCTGTTGGACATACTATCCCGTGGACAAAAGAACTATGGGCGAGATTCTGCTGTTGGGGAAATCCCGATGACAAAAATAACCCCGGACGGGTTATCTCGCCTTGCTCCCATGCGGACTACCTCGTCTCGCCTCGCGAGCTATCCCGCCTTGCTTTCTCGCGAGCTACTTCGCCTTGCTTCCACGCGAGCTATCTCGCCTCGCCTCCCTGTGAGGTATCTCGCCTCGAATCCTCGCGAGCCACTTCTCCTTGCTTCCACGCGAGCTATCTCGCCTCGCCTCCATCCTACCTCTCGGGTGGTAGAACAACATGACCTTTTGTAACAGTTCCCACAGACGACGCCAATTGTTTTTGCAAGAACCCGTAGGCTCTGCAGAAGCACGGTGGAACATGAATATGAACAAGACTATTTATAGTGGTTCACCATGCCATCAGAGGGCATGGCTACGTCCACTTAAGATTCTACTATCATGGCCAATATGCCTTTGGTGTTACAAGAGTTTCCATCCCGCGCGGGGTACAAGAGGAACCATCCCGCGCGGTCTGAAGTATTACAAATGGGGGAGGGCGGGCTACCAATCCCGCCCAGTGGGGTTTATATCCGCGGGGTGGAGCAAAGTTGCAAGAGTTTCCATCCCGCGCGGGGTACAAGAGGAACCATCCTGCGCGGTCTGGAGGATTACAAATGGGGGAGGGGTGGGCTACCAATCCCGCGCAGTGGGGTTTATCCGCAGGGTGGAGGAGTTATTGCTTCTGAAATTCTTCAAATTGTTATTGTTTTGACACACACACACTATTGGAGATGCCAATGGTTGTAGGAACCAAGAATTGTTGGTCTTTTAAATTTCTCCATGCTTCTTCCTATCCCTCTTCAGCTTTCTTCCTGTAATTTGTATTTGTTGTCAAGAAGAAAACTTAGAACTTGATGCTTATCAAGGGTTACTGAAAAGGCCTTTTAAGGAAGTTTCACAAATCACAAATATGGTCTGATGTTCTGATAAATCTGTCAGCGTTGCTGTCCGCTAGCTTTAACGGGCAGCACTGTTGTAAGTCTTGGGCCATAGATTATTGAGTCATATGATCTCCTAGAAGGAGGTCAAGTCTTCAAATATGTTTGCCATGACTTTGAAAGCATCAGCACAACATCATTGATCTTTCTATATTACCTGGTCTACACTTGGTTTTGTGTGGCCTAGATTCTTTAGTACTTTCAGAGTTTCAGTAGCCAAGCTATCCTTGTGAAACATAAAATAATTGAAGTTGTTCTTCTGCCAAACATATTCAAGTAGGGATGCAACTAGGTACCGCTACTTTGTTTTTCTTATTCATCTTCGGTTTGCTTCCATCACAGTATGATGCTGAAGTATATAACATAACTCCTTCACACCCGTTAGCAGAGGGACAAACTCTAGTCTCTCCTGGCCTAATATTCGAATTGGGCTTCTTCATTCCAAATAGTTCTGCTTATAAGTATGTGGGGTTGTGGCACAAAAGTATATTTCCTCGTAAATATGTATGGGTGGGTAACAGAGATAATCCTCTTGCAGCTACAGACACCACGGCTACTTTGAGAATTGGAAGCAGTGGGAATCTGGAGCTCGTAAATGGCAAACAGATTTCTGTCTGGTCGGCCAATATATCTAATTGTTCATCTGCATTTCTCTTAGATAATGGAAAGTTTGTTGTCAAAGATGTTATGGGAGCTGATTTGTGGGAGACTTTTGATAATCCTAGTGACTCACTTCTGCCAAGCATGTTGATGGGATATGATAATGGTTCTGGAAAACGGAATTCCTTGACATCTTGGAAAAGTGAAAATGATCCATCACCGGGGATATTCTTAGCTGGATTGTCAACAGAGTTACCAGCACAAGTGTTCATTTGGATTAATGGATCTACTCCCCACTGGAGAAGTGGGCCATGGGATAACTCAATGTTTATTGGTATATCTTCATCATGGAAAAAGGTAAATATGTATCTAAATTTTGCTGATAATGTGGCACAGGGAAAAAGGTATTTGTCTTTCAGTTTTGACAAAATTCCTGGTGACAAAGTTCTTGGATATATCGACTTATCTTCAGAAGGTATACTGAGGTGGTTGTTTTCAGAAAGTGGGAAGAACTGGTATCTTCAGTTTAAGTCACTCACGAACCCATGTGACAATTATGGCGCATGTGGACCTTTTGGTGTTTGCAAAGCCTCTGGATCTCCAATCTGCAAGTGTTTGAAAGGGTTTATACCCAGGTCAAATGAGGAATGGAGCAAAAGAAACTGGACCGGAGGTTGTGTGAGACGAACAGAGTTGTCTTGTGAGACTAATGCAAATTTGTCAGTCTCATCAAAAGAAAACGATGGGTTTTTGAAGTTGGAAAAAATGAAAGTACCCGATTTTCATGAATTTCTGGGTTCTTTGGCTCTAGACAAGTCCGAAGACTGCAAGATACAGTGCCAGAATAATTGTTCTTGCCAGGCTTATGCATATGTTGATAACATAGGGTGTTTGGTCTGGTCCAAACATCTTATTGATATGCAGCAGTTTCCATTTGACGGACAAGATCTTTATGTCCGCCTAGCACACTCAGAACTAGGTAAATGATAATAGCTCTTGCGCATTCTTTTACCAATCATTTTGTTTGTTTTGTAATTTGATTTTATTTTTTCTTTTCAGGTGAAGGAAAGCCGATCAAGTTAATTGTCAGCCTTACAACTATTGGATTTATGAGTATCTTGGTTGCCGTGATCTTCAGATTGCACAAGTGGCGTGCTAACAAAAAACGTAAGAAAATTATATGAGGGGGGTCAATTGATTTAGCACAGTATTAGAATTTATTATATATTGCCTCTTACCCAGGTGTTGCATCTTGTTGAGTTCCAACTCTGTTTGATACTGTGATAGTTTTATTGGCAAAATCAGGACTCGTCGAATTAAAAGCTCGGCCCTTGGAATCAACTAGAATGGTTAAGAATCATAGAGACGGTCTTCGAGAATATATAGGAAAACATGATCCCTCGGAGCTAAAGATATATGATTTTGATAGCATACTAATTGCCACAGACAACTTCAGCATCACAAACAAACTCGGGCAAGGAGGCTTTGGGCCAGTTTATAAGGTATTATGTTTGCTAAGAATTTAAGAAAAACATGAATAGCACTTCAGAAGGTTCCATATAATTGACGTGCATGCAATGACTGATTTGTGGACATTGTATAGGGGAAGCTTCCGGAAGGGAAGGAAATAGCAGTAAAAAGACTATCTAGTAGCTCAGGACAAGGGGTCGAAGAGTTCAAGAATGAGATGTTGTTGATCTCCAATCTTCAACACAAAAACCTTGTTAGGATGATGGGGTGCTGTGTTAAAGAGGATGAGAAGTTACTGATTTATGAGTTCATGCCTAACAAAAGCCTGGATACTTTTCTATTCGGTTAGTTTCACTCGTGTTTTAGTTTAGCTGCAGTATGTTACTCTTCGTTACCTATATTTTTTCTAAATTTAAAATAAGCTAGACATTTACCCATGTCAAAAATTTTCATAGAGTTTGAGGAAATCATTCAGCTCTGCAAGTTTAATGCTCTGTCAGATACTTTGTGCGTTTATTCAGTTCAGATGTGTTATGTACTCATTACTTTCATACAATGTCTATAATTTGTTGACATTCAAGGCTAGGAATCTAGTTATATTAAAGGCTAGTAGTGTAGTGATCGTTAATATTTCTTTGTTACGTGCAAGGGAAGTATGAATAGCATCACTACTCTAACTGGTTCCATTGAATATTTGATTAGATTTGAAGAAGAGAGCAGTGCTTGATTGGAGCACGCGCTTTAATGTTATTCAGGGTATTGCTAGAGGGCTTCTTTATCTCCATCATGATTCCTATGTAAAGGTAATACATAGAGATTTAAAAGTCAGTAACATTCTCTTGGATGAGAAAATGAATCCAAAAATCTCAGATTTTGGATTGGCACGCATAGTTGAAGAAACTCAGAGTCTAGAAAATACTCAGAAGGTTGTTGGAACACGGTGAGAATCAGTTCAGTACGCCATAAACCAAAAGAGGCAACTTTTTCATATATGTACTCACGTGTTTGTTGTGCAGTGGCTATATGTCTCCGGAGTATGCCATGGGTGGAATATTTTCTGAAAAGTCTGATGTCTACAGCTTCGGGGTCCTGGTATTAGAGATTATTAGTGGCAAGAAGAATACCAGCTTCTATTTATATGACCGACAGCTAGGCTTCCTTGCCTATGTAAGTTTATACTCTAAATCCTAATGTAATAGTCATCGACATCTTTTCCGCTTTGGTGCCTTGACAAGTCTTAACAACAAATAATTGTATTATTCAGGCATGGAATTTGTGGAATGAAGGCAGGGCATTGGAGTTGGTAGATGAGGTACTGGGTGATTTATATGCTTCATCAGAAGTAATGACATGCGTGCATGTTGGGCTTCTTTGTGTACAGGACAATGCTGAGGATAGACCAACCATGGTGGATGTAGCTCTAATGCTAAGCAGCGAGAGAGATGGTCCAGAACCTAAGCTGCCTGTATTCACTATCAAAAACTCAGCTTATCATCCTCAACCACACTCTGAGAATAATATTTCCTCTAAAAATGAAGCTAGCATTACAATGATTGAAGGACGTTAAGCGACAGCGAATTTGGCACATCACAAGGCAATGCCCTTTCCACTATTTCATCTAATAATGGGGTACTAATTATCCTGGGGTAGGTAATGAAGGTTTATTTTGTTAAGAAGATGCACCTTCATTGATGCCGTTGTATTCGAAAAATTAAGAATGCACTCTGTCATAGTTTTACACCTTTCGTTGAAAGAAGGGATTCATCTTTTAAAATCAGTTGATAGTTTGATACTAAATATACATTGTTGAGACATATCGGATAACTTCGTGAGACACCACTTATAGATATCTCTTTACATAATTGCTTGTGTTTCTTTTTTTCTTTTCTTTTTTACTGCCGTAATGCGAGTAAAACTGGTAAATATGAGATTTAAGTTGTAAAATTGTGTAATGATCAATCATAAATCTTTTGAGTAAATCTGGGTACCCGAATCCCAACAAAAGAAGATAAAAAGGAAATCCCATTTTCACGACCAGAAACAAGAAGTGGAGATGCGGTGACTAAACATTCTGCGAAATAAGAGAAAATGAAGAAGATGAAGGTTGAGAGCAATTGCATAAGGTACTCAACTGTTTCTACAGTATAATTTTGGAACACTGCAAAGTTTCAATCTTTCACATCAAGTTTTACTATATTCCAGCTATATGTGATGATGATGATGGGTGTTTTGATTCTTTCAAGTACAGATTGATTGGTTTTAGTCATGGGTGAAATTTACTGGGATTCATTTACTTTTACCTAGCTACCGGATGATTTCTTTGCATGTTATCTGGCTTTCTCTAAGAATGGAACTGTTATAAACTGGTTTTGCTTCCTTCATTTAAAGTTCATTTCTTTTTCTCAAATGTGTCCATGGTTGAGAACATGCACTTAAAGTTTAAATGTCACTGAAAGTGACCAGATAAGATAGTGGGATGAGAACTATAATGTCATTTAGTCACATAGAAGTTTCACTGACATATGCCCTTTTGGTTTACAACCAGTCAATCACAAATAAGAACCCAGCTGACCAGAGAAAATTAGCAGCCTTCAAATAGATATGTAATTTGTAAAATGTACAGTGTACATGAAACTGTCATTTTAATGGTTATCGAGTGTTATGGTAGTGGATACGGATAGTAGTAGGTCCTGGACCATGTATTGTTATTGAATTGTATGATTCGTAGAAGGAGCTTAAATCTTCAAATTTGTCTGCCTTGACTTGGAAGGCATTGGAGAATTATCGTAGAATTTTCTGCATTACCTGGTCTACACTTTGTTCTGTGTGGTTTAGGTTCTTCAGCACTTTCAGTAGTCAAACTGTCCCTGTGAAACAGAATATAATAGACATTGTTCTTCTGCAAAACGCATGTTGGGATGAAGCTGGGCAGTGTTACTTTGTTTTTCTTATTCATCTTCAGTTTGCTTCCGTCACAGTATGGCGCTTAAGTGTATAACATCACTCCTTCACATCCTTTAGCAGAGGGACAAACTCTAGTCTCTCCTAGCCAAATATTTGAATTAGGCTTTTTCAGACCTAATAGTTCTGCTAACAAGTATGTGGGGTTGTGGCACAAAAGTATATATCCCAAGATACAGCACAAAGATATATTTCCACATAAAGTGGTATGGGTGGCTAACAGAGATAACCCTCTTGCAGCTACAGACACCTTGGCAAGTTTGAGAATTGGCAGCAGCGGGAGTCTGGAGCTCGTAGATGGGAAACGAAGTTCTGTCTGGTCTACCAATATATCTTACTGTTCATCTGCATCTCTCTTAGATAATGGGAACTTCGTCGTCAAAGATGTTATGGGAGGTGTTATGTGGGAGACTTTTACTAATCCTAGTGACTCACTTCTACCAAAAATGTTGTTGGGTTACAATAGTGGTTCTGGAAAAAGGAATTTCTTGAAATCTTGGAAAAGTGAAAATGATCCATCACAGGGGTTATTCTTGGCAGGACTTTCAACAGAGATGCCAGCACAAATTTTCATTTGGAGTAATGGATCTACTCCCCACTGGAGAAGTGGACCATGGGATACATCAAAGTTTGTTGGTGTACCCACAATGAACACCCTGGATATTAATCCATTTTCACTTGTTGATAATGTGACGCAGGGAACAAGGTATTTCTCTTACGGTTTTGATAAAATTCCAGGTGACACAATTCTTGCATATATGGACTTATCTTCAGAAGGTAGAATGAGCTTTATGTTTTCAGAAAGTGGCAAGAACTGGAATCTTCACTGGTTGTCATCAGGAAACCCATGCGATGATTATGGCGCATGTGGACCTTTTGGGGTATGCTCAGCTTCTGGCTCTCCAATCTGCAAGTGTTTGAAAGGCTTTATACCCAAATCAAATGAAGAATGGAGCAAAAATAACTGGACGGGAGGTTGTGTGAGACGAACAAATTTGTCTTGTGAAGCACGTACTAATGAATCAGTCTCAACAAAAGGAAAGGATGACGGGTTTTTGAAGTTGAGAAGATTTAAATTACCTGATAATCATAAATATCTGACTACTTTGGAAATAGACAAGGTCAAGGAGTGCAAGACACAGTGCCTGAATAATTGCTCTTGCGTAGCATATGCATATGTTGATAACATTGGGTGTTTGGTCTGGTTCAAAGACCTTATTGATATGCAGCTTTTTCCATCTTTTGGAGAAGATCTTTATGTGCGCTTAGCTCACTCAGAACTAGGTAAATGATAATAGCTCTTGTACAACTATAGTTTACCACTAATTTTCGTTTGTATTGTAAGTTGATATGGTTTCTTTCTTTGCAGGTGAAGAAAAGCCGATAAAGTTAATTGCTAGTCTTACAGCAATTGGATTTTTGAGTATTTTGGTTGCTATAGTCTTCAGTTTGCTCCGGTGGCGTGCTAACAAAAAGCGTAAGAGAATTAGATGCAGGGGTCAATTAACTGAGCACTTTATAAGAATTTATTATTTATTGCCTCTTACCCAGGTGTTGCATCTTGTTGAGTTCCAACTCTGTGTTTGATTATTGGCAAAATCAGGACGAGTTGAATTAAAAGCTCGGCGCTTGGAATCAACTAGCATGCTTAAGAATCATAGAGACGGTCTTCGAGAATATATAGGAAAGCATGATCCCTCGGAGCTAAAGATATATGATTTTGATAGCATACTAATTGCCACAGACAACTTCAGCATCACAAACAAACTTGGGCAAGGCGGCTTTGGGCCAGTTTATAAGGTATTTTGTTTGCTAATAATTTAAGAAAAATGCATATATAACTTCAGAAGGTTCAATATATTGGCATGCAAGCAATGACTGATTTGTGGATATCGTGTAGGGGATGCTTCCGGAAGGGAAGGAAATAGCAGTAAAAAGGCTATCTAGCAGCTCAGGACAAGGTGTCGAAGAGTTCAAGAATGAGATGCTGTTGATCATTAATCTTCAACACAAAAATCTTGTTAGGATGATGGGGTGCTGTGTTAAAGAGGATGAGAAGTTACTGATTTACGAGTTCATGCCTAACAAAAGCCTGGATTCTTTTCTATTCGGTTAATTTCACTAGTTTTTTACTTAAGCTGCAGTACGTTACTCTTCTTTACCTATATTCTTTCTAAATATAATTTTAACTTGAAAATGTCTGGCATAGAGTTATGATGAGTCCACATGTACTGCAAGTTATACCAAGCATGACATTTAGCCCTGCAAGTTTAATGCTCACCATTGTTGGAAGAGAAAAATACACCAACAGTGTCTGAACTCTTTAAGGACTGTCAATATGGTACCCAAACTTTCAAATGTATCAAAGTGATACCTGGACTTGGTTTTTTGTACTAATGTCGTACATGTCGTCATTTTCCGTCACAGCTCTGTTAGTTCATGTCACATGTGACGCACGTGACTGAAAAAAAAGAGTAAATGACTGAGCTACCCCTTCAGTAGAACACTCCATTTTTTCCCGCCAGAACAAGTTTTTGACCACTGAAATTGATTTATTTCCCTCCTTTTTGACAAACCTATATTGCTGCACTCCTAAAATACATAACCAATTAAAGTAAAAACCTGGTTATATATGTTTTTCAGAAAAAAAAAATCTGGTTATACTGTATATAAGAGATCTCTATATATAACTCCATAAACTCTGCAAATATATACCATATACAACCATACAAATCTGTTTATACCAAAACAGTACCATGTAAAACCCTGTAAATCTGAGTTATGAAATCTAACTCCATACAAATAAAAAAGAAAGAAACTGAAAACAAGAAGGGTTAACACTTAACAACCATAATTAACATTGCTCCATAATCAAAGTATGTGTTCAACAAAAACTGGAAATTCCCAATCAAGAGAGCAACACCGCTCCATAAGTTTGTTCAACAAAAATTGAAAAATTTCCAGACAAGAGAGCAGTTTAACAAAAGGCCTACAATTGTCCAAAAGAGCACCAACATTCAATATATCATAGCCTGCAACTTCGGGGATCTCCACGACATGCCTCAAAATGCTGCAAATTCTGATGGAGGTTGGCTAGTAGTCTGCTGTGCCTCTCTTGCTGCAGGGTTTTGGCTAGCCTGTGTTGGAGGTTCACGAATGGTACTAGAAGCTCTTGAACTGGCAGCTTGGTTTGCCTCCAACATTTTGGCCTTCTTCCAAGCCTTCTTTGACTTAATGATTTGGTTCTTCAAGCTACTATTTCCTGGAACTCTTGGTGCCTGCATTTTCCACATTTCCACATAACATAATCACAACAATCCACAACCATATACAACATAGGGACAATATAACCACAAGTTTTCAAACATTATACAAAATCAACCAACCTGCTGCCGTTGTCTTTTCTTAGTTTGCTAGGATGCTTTGGAACTCCCTTCTCCCTGAAATGAAAAGATAAGTTAATGGTTGATACAAATTTTTTTTTTCCCACACTTAATACTATAAACAAAACCTATTGTAGGACTTACTCCTTGTTGGGCAGCTATTGGATGTCATCATCTGAATCAGCAGGATCGTAATCTGAGTCAATATATATAAAAAGAAGAATCTGATGAACTTGAGTCACCATCCTCTTCAAATTCATAGACCCTCTTTCCTTTGCTTCTGGTGTTGTACCTTGCCTCTTTTGTTTTCCTCCCTTTATACTTTGACACAAGGCCATCCATACCATTATCCAATCTGGGATTGGACACAAGGCCATCCATACCATTATCCAAGTCTAAATTGATGACACTATCTACCCTTGCAATGCTACTGCTTCCTTCACCAACTACTCTGCCATTATTAGAACCCCTCACAGTTAGCCTATTTAACTTGCTTCCAAAAATGTTGGCATCAAGTTCAACATTTGCTCTCTCTGCAGCTGTCATACTATGCAGAGGGTTCTCCCAGTCAGGATCAACAGGTCTCAAATCATCCTCTTCAGCCTCCTTTTTTCTCCTCTTACCACCACCAGTTATGAAGATACTAATCTGTCTTGTCTTCGGTGGAATAAGCTTTACCATCTCAAGCGCATCGGCATCATTCTTAATCAGTTTCCAACCCTCATTGCAAAGTGTCTTAGGCAGCTTGAAGTAGTATGATATTGGCTTCTCCCTGTACCCAAGATCCTAAGCTATGTTTCCAAACTCTGTCCATGCAATCTTATCAGGGTCTAGACCATCTAGCCAAAGTTTTCCACCATCCTTGTTAAACCTTGCTACTTTGTACTTCTTCGTACCATCAGACATCTTGTCAAAGTAACCACCATGGTGTATTTCCATTGTATATAAATCCTCTTTAACTGAAAATCAAATCAAAAGTACAAGGGTAAAAATCCACAATATGTCCCAATATTATTCACAGTTCATAACCAAATGGGCAGCAAAACATTAACCGAAAATAACATTATAATACAGTAGATCTATCTATTATATCCAAGAATTTACATAAAAGAAAAAGCCCTAAATCTGAATATATAATTGAAAACCCAGAACAATGAGAAGAGGTTTCTGGAAACCTAAACGTGAAGAATAAGATGCTTAACAACTACATGACAAGGATAATATTATTTCTAAACGTGATCTCTTTATCAATACATACATGGATCACTCACTTTCATTTATAAATTCATCCCCTGATCCCGATACCAAAATAATATAAACCCAGATTCTATTAAAACATGAGTTACCATGTACGACCAAGATTTCAAATTGAAAAGAGAAGTAGAACTTACTATGGTCTCGTCTAGGTCCATTTTCCCTGAAATATCTCCACATCTTCGCCGCCGTCTCTCACTTCTCCCCCCTGTTTGGTTTTAGAGCAGAGTATGAGATCTTGGTCTTTTAAACTCTTCCGAGTCTGGAGGGAATCGAGGTTTAGGGAAATAGGGTTGGGTGGAGAAAAAGTCATTTATGTCCTCAATTTCCAACTCACATGACCTGCACGTGTTTATCAATGACGGAGCTGTGACGGAAAATGACGACAGGTACGACGTTGGTACAAAAATACAAGTCCAGGTATCACTTTGATACATTTAAAAGTTCGGGTACCATATTGACAGTCCTCCAAGAGTTCAGACATTGTTGGTGCATTTTTCTCTTGTTGGAAAATTTGTGTGTGTGCTCAGTGCTCTTTCATATCTGTATTATGTACACTACGTTGGTCTATATGTTATCACTTACAAGCTAGGACTTCAATTATATTTAAGTCTATAAGTCTAGTTATTGGTCAAGGTGTTATAATATCCTGATCAAAATAAATAAAATAGTATGAAAGGTTTCATGAGTTACACAAACGTTACATGAGTTACACAAACGTTACATGAGTTACATGGATGATTTTGGAGTTATGGTCAAGGTATGAGTTACAAGAATATTCATGAAGCATCATTTATTGGGAGAGCCTAATGAGGTCTAGATGGTTCCTCCTTAGCCTATAAAAGGAGAGTCATTTGCTCATTTCATGTATCTCATCCATCTCAAGCATTTCTTCCAAGAGAGAAACATTCATCTTCCAAGTAGAGAAGAGTGTCCACTCCAAGTTGAGAGTGTAGAGTAGTTGATAGCAAAACAAGTGTGAGAGAGAGTTTCCTTCAAGTACTGTTCTTGAAGTTGTGTATCTCGTGTATCCATTATTTCATAGTGGAAGTTCCTGTTGTTGCTGCCCCGTGGACGTAGGCACATCGCCGAACCACGTTATATCCGGTGTTCCCTTTCCTCTATCTTTTACATCTTTGCATATTTATCCTTTGTGTGGTTTTGAGTTGTTACTTCCATTATATTATTTTCTTAACAGTGGTATCAGAGCCCTTGGTTCATAGGGCATGGGTGTTACAATGAAAGGTTCAAGGAGTACTATGGTGCGACTCAACCACTCAAATTGGATTCATGGAAGCCGCGAATGGAGGACATCCTCTATTGCAAAGATTTGCATGAGCCCATCGAAGTAGTTGAGGCTAAGCCGGAAGGGACTTCAGATGCTAATTGGAAGAAGATGAACCGCAAGGCGATCGGTCATATTCGAGAGTGGGTGGACGATAGTGTGTTCCACCATGTAGCCAACGAAACCGATGCGCACGAGTTATGGAAGAAGTTGGAGTCCTTGTTCGAGAAGAAGACCGCCGCCAAGAGAGCCTTTTTAATCAAAGAGCTTGTCAACATGAAGTATAGTAATGGCGTGAGGGTCACCGAGCATCTAAACAACTTCCAAAGTACAATTAATCAATTGACAACCATAGGGATGGCGATTGATGATGAATTACAAGCACTGTTGTTGTTGGGGTCGTTGCCGTACAATTGGGAGACTTTTGTCATCACTGTAAGTAACTCTGCTCCTGATGGTAAAATGACTATGGAAAATGTTAAAAGTAACTTGTTGAATGAAGAGACAAGGAGAAAAGCCTCAAGCTCCGACAGTAGCCAAGTCTTCGTGGCGGAGAACAGAGGAAGGAGCAAGAGTAGAGGACCCAAAGGTCATGGAAAGAGTGTAAGCCGATCCAGAACGAGGTTCAACGGAAAGTGTCATTATTGTGGCATTTTTGGGCACATGAAGAAAAATTTTCACAAGTTCAAAAAGGGTCCAAGGGAGGTGCGAGAAGGCAGTTCTCAACCAAAGGATGACACAAGGAACACAACCGCTGCTGTGTGCAATGATGTGTATGAGTTCCTTTGCCTTGAAGGAGAATGCCTACATGTTCATGACGATACTCCCGGTGTTCCATGGGTCATTGATTCTGGAGCCTCTTTCCATGCCACTCCAAATAAGGAGTTCTTCTCTACATATAGAGGTGGAGAATTTGGGATTGTAAAGATGGACAATGAAGGCTACTCCAAGATTGCAGGAGTTGGAGATGTTTGCCTTGAGACTGATTTGGGGAACAAACTTATGTTGAAAGATGTTCGACATCCCGGCTTACGTCTCAATTTGATGTCAACCGGCGTGCTTGATCGGGAAGGATATCATCATCACGGAGGAGACCAAAAGTGGAAGCTTACCAGAGGATCACTAGTGGTGGCTAGAGGGAAGCTGTGTTGTACCCTCTATAAGACATACGGCAAGATATGTAAAGGGGAGTTGAACGTTGGAGAAGACTCTTCCCCAAGTCTATGGCATAAGAGGCTGGGCCACATGAGCGAGAAGGGATTGCAAGTTCTAGCAAAGAAGTCTCTTATTCCTTTTTCCAAAGGTACCTCTCTTGACTCTTGTGATCACTGTTTGTTTGGTAAGCAGCAGAAAGTCAGCTTTTCTAATACATTCGCCAGGAAGGAGAATCTTTTAGACCTAGTACATACTGATGTATGTGGCCCCATGGAAGTTGACTCAGTAGGTCATAACAAGTATTTTGTTACTTTTATTGATGATGCTTCACGAAAGGTTTGGGTGTATTTGTTGAAATCAAAAGACCAGGTGTTCCAAACCTTCAAGGAGTTTCATGCCATGGTTGAGAGGGAGACGGGACGAACCCTTAAGTGTTTCCGCAGTGATAATGGTGGAGAGTACACTTCGAACGAGTTTAGAGGTTATTGTTCGAAGCATGACATTAGACACATAAAGACAGTTCCTGGCACCCCACAACATAATGGTGTAGCAGAGAGGATGAACCGCACCATCTTGGAGAATTTGAGAAGCATGCTAAAGACAGCTAACCTGACGAAAGAGTTTTGGGACGCAGCAGTGACAACCGCATGTTACCTCATCAACCGAACACCATGTGTACCGTTGGGCTTGGAGACTCCAGAGAGTGTGTGGACCGGTAGAAGCGCTTCATATTCTCACTTGAAAGTATTTGGGTGCAAAGCATTTGCACATGTTCCAAAGGAGAAAAGATCGAAGCTAGATGACAAGGCCGTGCCGTGCATCTTTCTTGGGTACGGTAATGAAGAGATAGGCTACCGGTTGTGGAATCCAATAACCAAGAAGTTATTCAGAAGTAGAGATGTGGTGTTCCATGAGGATCAGACTGTTGCAAATTTTGACAAGAACATACTAGAAAATGCAGAGCGTCTCACTTATGACATCTCCGCTCTAAGAAGAGTCTAACAAAACTCAAGAAATGGTTAATGAAGACGTTCCTGATACGGCAGAACCAGAAGCTGCAGGTACTGCAAATGATGACCAGGAGAATCAGGTTCAGGATGATCATGATCAGGGGGAGCCTAATCAGGAAGAGCCTAATCAAGAGCAGCAACAAGAAAATGCCCAAGCATTAGTTCGAAGATCTCATAGAGTGCTGAAGCCAAGTACCAAGTATCCTTCTTCTCAATATATTTTGCTCACCAGTGATGGAGATAATCCATATTCCAAATACATTATGTTGACTGGTGATGAAGAGCCTGAATACTTTAAGGAGGCGAAGACTCATGCAGACGGCGACAAATGGATATTAGCTATGAAATCTGAGATGGAGTCCTTGTTGAAAAATGGCACCTACGAGTTGGTGGAGCTTCCTAAAGGCAGAAAAACACTAAAAAATAAATGGGTGTTCAAGTTGAAGAGGGACGAGAATAAACAGTTGACAAAGTTCAAGGCTCGCTTGGTTGTCAAAGGTTTCGGGCAGAAGGAAGGAGTAGATTTTGATGAGATCTTCTCACCAGTTGTCAAAATGACATCTATCAGAGTTATTTTGGGCATGGCAGCTAGCATGGATCTTGAGGTGGAACAGTTAGATGTAAAAATGACATTCCTACATGGTGATTTGGAGGAAGAAATATACATGGAGCAACCGGAAGGTTTTGAGGTCGAGGGAAAGGAGCACATGGTTTACAAGCTAAAGAAAAGTTTGTATGGGCTGAAGCAAGCGCCAAGACAATGGTACAAGAAATTTGACTCATTCATGGTGGGTCATGGATACAAAAGAACTGATGCAGACCCATGTGTGTACATTCAACGGTTCACTGGAGGTAAATTTATAATTTTGTTGCTTTATGTTGATGATATGTTGATAGTGGGACAAGACGTTTCTATGATCCGCAAGTTAAAGGCAGATTTATCAAAGTTTTTTGATATGAAAGACTTAGGTCCAGCTAAGCAGATTTTTGGCATGGAGATTACCCGTGACAGGAAGACAAATAAATTATGGTTGTCACAGGAGAGGTATGTTGAACTGGTGCTTGAAAGGTTCAACATGAAAGAAGCCAAGTCAGTGGGCTCACCTCTAGGTAATCACTTCAAATTAAGTAGATTATTATGCCCAACTACACAAGAGGAGAACGATAAGATGGCAGGTATCCCTTACTCATCAGTTGTTGGTAGTCTTATGTATGCCATGGTATGTACTCGTCCAGATATTGCTCATGCAGTTGGAGTTGTTAGTAGATATTTATCTAACCCTGGCAGAGAGCATTGGGAAGTTGTTAAGTGGATACTCAAATATTTGAGGGGCACCTCAAAGTTGTGCTTGTCTTTTGGTGGATCCGAACCCATTTTGGAGGGTTTCACAGATGCAGATTTAGCTGGGGACCTTGATAACAAAAAGTCCACTTCTGGGTACTTATTTACATTTTGTGGGGGGGGGGGCTGTATCATGGAAGTCTAAGTTACAGAAGTGTGTTGCCTTATCCACCACTGAGTCCAAGTACATAGCGGCAAACGAAGCAGGCAAGGAAATGATATGGCTGCAAAGGTTCATTCAGGAGTTGGGTGTGAAGCAAGAAAGGTATGTGGTGCATTGTGATAGTCAAAGTGCTATTCATTTGAGTAAAAATTCAGTTTATCACCCTCGCACTAAGCACATTGATCTACGTTATTATTGGATACGAGATATAGTGTCAAATAAGCTTTTGCAGTTGAGGAAAATACACACTAACAAGAATATTTCAGTTATGTTGACTAAGGTTGTGCCACAACATAAGTTGGAGTATTGCAGCAATTCTGCTGCGATGGACTTCAAGTAGAAGTCTTGCCGCGTATTTCCCCGGGTTGGTCTGAAGGGAGAGATTGTTATAATATCCAAACCAAAATAAATAAAATAGTATGAAAGGTTTCATGAGTTACACAAACGTTTCATGAGTTACACAAATGTTACATGAGTTACATAGATGATTTTGGAGTTATAGTCAAGGTATGAGTTACAAGAATATTCATGAAGCACCATTTATTGAGAGAGCCTAACGAGGTCTAGATGGTTCCTCCTTAGCCTATAAAAGGAGAGTTATTTGCTCATTTCATGTATCTCATCCATCTCAAGCATTTCTTCCAAGAGAGAAACATCTATCTTCCAAGTAGAGAAGAGTGTCCACTCTAAGTTGAGAGTGTAGAGTAGTTGATAGCAAAACAAGTGTGAGAGAGAGTTTCCTTCAAGTATTGTTCTTGAAGTTGTGTATCTCGTGTATCCATTATTTCATAGTGGAAGTTCTTGTTGTTGCTGCCTCGTGGACGTAGGCACATCGCCGAACCACGTTATATCCGGTGTTCCATTTCCTCTATCTTTTACATCTTTGCATATTTATATTTTGTGTGGTTTTGAGTTGTTACTTCCATTATATTATTTTCCCAACACAGGGTTCCTTAATTTGTTATGTGCATGAGAAATATAAAACGCATCAGTACTCTAACTGGGTTCATTGAATATTTGATTAGATCCGACAAAGAGAGAAGTGCTGGATTGGGCTACGCGATTTAATATAATTCAGGGTGTTGCTAGAGGGCTTCTTTATCTCCATCATGATTCTTATGTGAAGGTGATACACAGAGATTTAAAAGTCAGTAACATTCTCTTGGATGAGAAAATGAATCCAAAAATCTCAGATTTCGGATTGGCACGCATAGTTGAAGAAACAAAGGATCTAGATAATACTGTGAAGGTTGTTGGAACACGGTGAGAATCAGTTCTTTAAGCCAGAAACCAAAAGAAGCAATTTTTTTAGGTATGCGTGTACTAATGTCTTTTATGTGTAGTGGCTACATGTCTCCGGAGTATTCCATGGGTGGGATATTTTCCGAAAAGTCTGATGTCTACAGCTTTGGGGTCTTGGTACTGGAGATCATTAGCGGGATCAAGAACACCAGCTTCTATTTATATGACCAACATCTTAGCTTCCTTGCTTATGTAAGTTCATACTCTAAATCCTAATGTACTCTTTGTCGACATGTTTGGGGTCTTGACAACAGTTAAATGGGATTATTTTCAGGCATGGAAGTTGTGGAATGAAGGCAGGGGACTTGAGTTTGTATCTGATGTATTGGGTAATTCATATTCTTCGTATGAAGTACTGAAATGCATGCAGATTGGGCTTCTGTGTGTGCAAGACAGTGCTACGGATAGGCCTACCATGGCGGATGTCGCTTTTATGTTCAGCAGCGAGACAGATGGTCCGCAGCCTACGAGGCCTGTATTCACTATAGAAAACTCAGTTCTTCCTTCTCAACCAGTGTGAAAATACTAATTCCTCCACAAATGAAGCTACTGTTACAGTGATTGAAGGACGATAAAGCTAATGTTTGTAAACTGTTTGCTATAGCATAATCTCCATTTATATCTAGTGAGTTCAATGAGTGGGGATGCTTTTATATCAAGAATTATACATACATGTGTTGTATTCATTTCACTTTATGCTTATGAATGAACTTGTTCACCTATATATCAATGTATTGTCTCTTTACATAAATGAGCTAGGGCTCCCAAGTTTTCAATTATTTCATGAAACATAGAAATCTTATGAAATTTGGCACCCAGAGCATTGCGTTGAAATTTACTCTGCCTTGTTTTCAGTCACCAGATCAGTCCCAGTCCAAAGTGTATTTCTATCAATGAGTTTAGTCCATATAGTTTCATGGAACCATTTTAAATGAGGACTCTTAAGTTGAGGACTAGTTGAAGACTTTTCGGCTTATTCCATTTTTCGATCTTATATTCACATCTTGATCGTTCAGTTTATAGGTATTTATGAGTAAGTCATTTCTACAATTCAGTCATATTGAAAATCATTCAGACATTCATAAGTGTGATTTACCAATTATGAATTTGAACGGTTCATGTTTGACTGATTTGGTTCGTCCATTAATTTAATCTAGTTTGTTACCTTAACGATAACCAATTTGGTTGAAAATTTGTTTGGCTGATCTACACATATAGACCTAAAAACTAAATGGATGAGATGCCAAGATGTGATCGAAAAATATGTATTTTAAACCATAAACCGAAAAGTCTTTAACTAATCCTCAACTTAAAGATCCTCACTAAAAGAGCTCCCCACAATTTCATTGTTGGGCCCAAATTAATTTCAACGTAGCTATCACGACACGAATTTCCCATTTTTTACAAGAGGAAAATTCTGTAGGGGTACCTAAACTATGATGCCAAGGCCAGAATAATACCCAAACTTTAAAAATTATCAATGTGATATCTAAAGTCTTATTTTGAAATCAACAAGGGGTCTCCGGTTAGTTTTAAGAATATTCTGTTATTAAGTAAATCAAAAATTTTGTATGTGTACTAAATTTTAGTAAGAAAAACAAAAATTGGCGGAGTATGGTGGGTCTATGAATTTGTTTATCATAATATAAATATATAAATCTATCCTCTTTAGAGAATCTATTGATACAAGATTGGATTATTTAACATAAGTTAGATTGTCTTATAAAGAATTACAAAAAGAAAAAGAAAAATTAAGAAAATTAAAAGAATTCAGATCCAAGCTTTACAGAAGTACGAAAAAGTATTGGGGTATTATCTATCGGATCCAAAAAAGATCTATCAAGCAGAAGAAGAAATTGAAATTCTTAAAGAAACTTTTGAAGAAGGTCAAAAGCCTCTTTATTATTTGAGAATCGGTTAGATCTGCACCAGTTGGTATCAGAGCCTGCTTGGCTCAAAAGCATGTAAGAAAAAGGCCTATGCCACAAAGTTGGTTTCTCTTGACTAACAAGAGAGAATCCAAACTTAAAAATTATTAGTCATATTGTACTGTAAAAGGAACTGATAAGTGGAAAGTGTGCTTTCATACAAAACAAATTCAAGAAAATCAATACTCCATTGAATACGTCTGTAAAGTATTAAATACTCTTTACAACGAACATGTTCATCTCCAGAGAGAGATCGGAGTAGAAGAGCTTGATCTGACAAGACCAAGCTTAATCGAGTTCCTAGATCATTTATCTAGGGATAAAACCTCTAAAAAAGTAACAGAGCAACTCAAGAGATTTAATCTACGAATTAATCAACTTGAGGAAATAAATTCAAAATTTGCTAGGCTTGAAATCAAGCTAGATTATCTCAAAGAAAAACAATATCTAATAGATAGTGAAAGAAAATTAGTTCGCATTGAGAATCTTGCAAACAATATTCATCAACAAGCAGCAGAACTAAGAGATACTTAAGAAAACTTGAAAAAGCTTTTAGAAACTCTTATCTCCAGAATAGGATGAATCAAAGAGTAGATCTAAAAGTAAAGCAAGAAGATGTTAAAGCTATTAGCTTTCATCGTCCTACAGAAAAACTTGCTGAAAATGTAGAAACAATAATTCATCAGCAGAATTATAATATCGCTTATCTCCAAGAGATAGATATCGACCTCTGTAGTCGGTAATCAGTAAATTACCTTCCCCGCCCATAGACCAGTCATGAAACTTGTAGACCGACGTCCAGGCTACCTCGCCATGGTGAAAGATCATCGGTACCACATCGGGAAGGTGCTTCTCCAAGCTCCACAAGAAAGCACCATGATAAGATAAATTCTTAGTTAGTCCCACATCGAAAATATGTAATAAGAAGAAACCTTCCTTATCTATAAAAAGAAGGCTCCCCCTGTATAGAATAGAGATTGGACTCCCGGACTCAATCCCCCCTACATATAGAATGAATGTATATGATGCTCCCTCTCCCTCCCCCATTCCTCCCGGGCAGGATAGATAGAGGCTCTTGTAACACCAAAGACCGGTTGGCCATGATAATTGATTTGTAAGTGGACGTAGCCATGTCCCCCGAGGCATGGTGAACCACTATATGTTCTTGTCTTGATCATGATTGTTCATATTAGTATTCCACCGTGATTCTGCATACCCTCCCGGTTTATGCAGAAACACCTCGAAATCCAATTTCTAGAATTACATCCAAAAGATGTAAGTGAAGCTTTCCAGAGAAAATATTCCTATATGCATATTGGAGCAGTCCAAGTAGGAATAAAACTCTTAGCCAGAGATGGTATTGACTGTTCTGTTCTATGTGTCCTACAAGACGATAGAATAACAGATTTTAAGAAAAGTCTGTTATGAACAGTAGAGGATTTTTTGTGCAACCAAGTTGCATATTTTATTGTGTTTCCAAACTTCACAAAGCACCTTAGAGATGCTACTCATTGTCTAAGACTGAGAATCAAAACATATGAGATCTCTATGAAGAAAGGAATGATGGAACTTGCGATAGATTATCGAATCTATTATAAGTTGATGAGCTCAAATGTAACTCATAATACCAGGTTTTTAAATAACCTTGGGATTACTACATCTGTTCTCACCAACCCAAAAAATAATTATCAGCAAAAACATGTCACAAAATGGCATGAAGTAACATTCCCAAGAGAATGGAATCTGACCCCTCCTGTTAAACAACTTGAAAGTACCAATGCTTCAATTTATGAAGATATGAGAGGAAAGATAAGCTTGCAATTTCATAGGCATTCATTTACTAATTATGAATAGGCTAGTTCCTCGGGAACCAAGTCAATCTTTCATGAAGAGTCTTTCGAAGAAGAAGATACAAAAAGACCTATGAAAATGCTTTGAGCAGAAGAATTAAAAGGATTGTATGCACAAGCTAATACTTTTGAGTCCATAGAAGAATTAGAAAAAATCATGAATAAGATTTCTCAGATTCAACCTGGAAAAAAAAGAGGAAGATTTTTCCTTATCAAGCAGCAAAAGAAGAACCACCAGGTTCATCCTCTATGGATACAGATGGAGGTGAAAGGCAGGCCCCTCCAGAATGTGGCTATACCATAGTACATAATATCATGAACAATCCAACTAAGATTGTTCGAGAAATAGATATCAAGCTTCCTAAAGGACAAGCTCCAACAAGGAAGAATGAGGAGCGAAGTTCTCAGAAGTATATCCCTACCGAACCCAAATGGGGATAGTCAGTGTTTGAAAGAGGGAGTTTATCTAGATTTAGACCAAGTAGGAAACAAAAGAAAGACAATAGATAACTGGGTTGCTAGTTTAAAGCTAACTCAGGTCTAGTGTTATCAAAGTATGTTTATGAGGATGCTCATGCTTTGAGTCAACCTTAACTGGAATATTCCAGAAATGATATCAGTCATTTAAGAAAAGTTCTAAATGGGCTGATTGGGCAGTCAAGTTAGCTCAGACTAATAGCCTTTTAGATTTTACGTACGGTGCCCATTTATGCACAATTTTGTAGAGATGTTACTGGGCATTGTGAGCAATCTAAAGAACGAGTTAAAGCAAATATTCAAAAACTAAGTATTTGTAACATGAGGTATTTTGAGGAATACACCAATGAATTCTAAAATTAGTACTGCACTATTGGAGAAATTGAAAATGACGACCTCGTCATAACATATTATAGAAAATTACTAGAACCTTGAAATGATGCAGTGACACAGTCTTTGGAAGAAAACCCTCTTCAGTATTTTATTGTATGAGGAATAGTAGAAAGAGTTGGGATCTCTTAAGAAAACAGTGTACGGAAAACAGAAAATCTAAAACTGCAAAGAAGCAACTCAGGGGAGTTGAAACATGTGTCCAAAAATACTAGATACTCCAACACAATAGGGATATCATATTCCTAAAGAGAGAAAATATAGAAAGAAATTTTCTAACAGTAAATATGGCAAGAAATTCGCTTCTAACAAGAAGTCTAAGTTCAGGAAAAAGCCTGAATATAAGAAAAAAACTTCTCCTAAAAAGAGATTTTTCAAGAGGAATAAGAAAACCAATTCTTCTTCTGGAGAAGCAAAGAAATGCAAATGTTGGTTTTGTAAAATAGAGGGACATTATGCAAATGAGTGTCCTAAAAAGGACAAGAAGTCTTCCAAAGCCTTGATTGCTGAATATGAGGAAGCGATAGAACACGCTAATCTAAAAGGCTTTGAAATTGCTTATTCTGATGAAGAGAATGAATCAATATATTCTCTTGAGTACCCATCAGAGAGCAAAATAGAAAGTGCTTCAGAAAGCTCTAAAGAAGAAGAAGAAGAATATATAGGATATCGTCCTATATTTTTATTACAAATACAAAATTAGAAAGAAGAAACCTCTGATATTATCAGTATTTTTCATCCCCATCTATGAGAGTTTACATGTGACTATTGCAAATGTGATGATAATAATACAATTCTCATGTACTGTGAAAGTATAGAAGAAACTTATCATCAAGAATGCTTTATTGTAGAGTTAAGAAGGAAAACCAAGGATAATGAGGCTCATATCCTGGTAGAAGAGGAATATAATATATTCCATAAAAAAGAACAAGAGAAGAATCTCGAGGAAGAAATACAAAAGATGAAGTTTGTAACTTCATTAAGCCAAAGCAAGGAATCAAAGAGTCTCTTGATTTCCTTGATTCCATGCCTCCAGTGACAAGTGTCAATCCCATAATTACCTTGACAAGTGTCAACCCTCTCAATTCAGTAACTACTAAGAGAAGCGTTAACCCTTTCATACAACTATTTGATGCTCCAAGACAATAAGAGCAAGTAAAGACAATCCAAACCAGTATATATAGCAACTATATTACTATTGGATTGAAGTTTCCCAATTACAAGAAATATTATCTACAGGCCTTTGTAGATAGTAGTTTAGGATATACTCTTGCTAAAAGATATGCAATACCTGAAGAGTATTGGGAAAAATCTCCAAAAACAGTTATTGGAATTGCAATGAAAGAAAATGAAATAATCATGGATACAATAGCCCGAAATGTAGAGTTTCTTACCTCTGGCAGTGTGATAGGAGCACAAAATGCTACGTTGATAATGTATTTCCGACCCTATTTAGCTATGTAATTCCTTTAACAATATTCATATTAAATAAGTTTGTGTATTTAGGTTATAAATAGAGTTGAAGAGCCCAAAAGAGACGAAAGAAGAGAAATCTTAAAGGAAAAGTAATTCATGTCGTGCAAGGATTGAAATCAGAAAATCTACCAGAAATTATCAGTCAACTTCGACAAAATATTGTGATCAACTCACAATGATCCAGGAGATGTGCTATATATCAATGGAAAGCTACAAGAGTCTACTTTCCAGAACGTTTTACGGATCATCGATACATATTTTGGAGAAGAAGTTATGACCATTTGACTGGCTGAAGGTCAGTCTGCCCGAATTTCTGATTTGGACCAAAATTTCTATTTTGAAGCCCAAACCACATTGACAAGCCCATTGACGAGTTTTGAGGGTTTCATAACCCTAACCACAGCAGAAAAGAAAAGGGGGAGGACGGAAGAAAAAGAAGGAGAGGTTGGAGGAGGCTAGCGACACACATCATCAGAACCTCCATAGTTGTGGACTCGCACAAAGAAGCCGCCAAGCCATCATCGATCTCCATCATCCACGGTTTACCTTTCTTTTGTTATCTTTTATTCTCCTTGTGTGATTTTGCAGTGTGTGGCTGAATTCTCTTAGTTAGGGGCAAAATTTGAAGCCCTAAGAATGTTTTAGATATTGTTTTGAACTTTGGTTTCAAATTATTAAATCTTTCAAATTGCTTATTTGGTTTTGGTTTATAGGGAACTCTTGCTTGTTTATGTTCATGTATGCACAACATAGAATATTATGAACTTGTGAGTGAGGCTAGAAATAGGTTAATTAATCTCCTAAACGATTAAAATGCTTGCTTCAAAGTAGTGAAACCTATAGGACAACAGGTGAAACCAAATAAAAATGATTGCATGCTAGGTAGGCGTTCCACACTAGTTTTGCATATTTGTTCAATCAAACTTTCATTGATCTTAATGCCTAGAATAATTTGTTGATATGATAGCGACTATACCTTGATTGGTTATTCTAAAGGTTTGGTAATGGTGCGTTCATCTTGCTTAAGTAATTAAGGAAAGTAATAAGGACTTACGCAGTGCGTTCACGGTTTGTTCTTGATTGATACCGATTTGTCACTTAATGATTGAAGCTTTGGTTGTTAACATGTCTTGAAACATACTTGGTGGTGGATTTTCAAGTCTCTAACGTCTCATCCATCTGATCTTTTCTGATTTATTTTGTTTCTTTATTTTCTCTTGTTTATAATCACAAAACCTCATATCTCTAGTACTCTTTTGTTTTACTTGTTTTGTAATTAACGTAAATTGTAAATGTATCCTCAATCCCCGGCTTTTATAACAATACATTTATTTGCTATATACTACAATTGACACAAATGGTTTTTAATTGAAATGCCCGGTTTCGGTTGCTATCACAATGTGAAGGCCAGACCGCTGATTTGTTGATAGGACATGATTTTCTTCTTCAACAAACAGTAATTCAAAAATCACAAATGATCGGATTTGAGAAAAATCGAAAATTCTATTTTGAATCTTGATTAATAGACGCGGTACGCATTATTTACAAATCAATATCAAAAGTCGTCAGCGAAGAGTGGTGATTATAAGCCAGTTTTGCAACCCGTTTTGTTGCTGCAAGATCAACTTAAAAGTCACAACGAGATATTAGTAAAAGATGTAACTAGTTCAGAACACTCTGAATCAGAGAAAAGTTCTGAATATCAATTTTCTAACAATGAGAGTTCTGATGGAGAAGAATAATACATCAGAGAGCATAACTTGAAGGTATATGCTAATAAGGTAGAAAAAAAGAAAATATATACTCTCGCATAAATAGAAAAATTGCTAAAACCAGTAATCAGTGAAGATCCTCAGTTGTATTGGAAAAGTGACTTAATATATTGTCAGCTAAGAATGCATGATGTAAATGTCATTTGTCATGTTAAAACAATCTCTCACTATAGGGAAGAGGATAGGAAAGAAATGGAAAGTCAAATCCAAGAACTTCTTGAAAAGAAGTTAATTAGGCCTTAAAACAGTCCCCATCATGCTCTAGCATTCTTAGTAAGAAATCATGCAGAACAGCTAAGAGGAAAAGCTAGAATGGTAATTGATTACAGAGATGTGAATAAAAAGACCGTTAAAGACGGTTATTAAATAGCTCAGGTGAGAGTTCTCATCAATAGGCTTAAAGGAGCAAAAATATTCTCTAAGTTTGATGCGAAATCAGGCTTCTGGCAAGTTAAAATGCATCCTGATTTCATTGCTCTTACAGCTTTTGGAACTCCTCATGGGCATTATGAATGGCTAGTTATGTCATTTGGCCTTAAGCAAGCCTCATCCATTTTCCAGAGAAAAATGGATAATATCTTTAAACCATACTCAGATTTTTGCATAGTTTATATAGATGACATACTTGTCTTCTCTAGAACTATGAATGAACATCTAAAGCACCTAGAACAGGTGTGTAAACTTATTGTCTAGAAGGGAATCATCCTTGGACAGAAGAAGATTCATCTCATAAAAGGAGAAATTGACTTTCTTGGTATTCATGTTAAGGATGGAGAGATTCGTCTCCAAGAACACATTGTTAAGAAAATTAGCCAGTTTCCAGATTACATCCCAGATGCAAAATCCTTACAAAGATTTTTGGGAGTTGTTAATTTTGCGAGAGACTTTATTCCTTAAGTCAGTGGTCTCACTGCACTTCTCTCTCCAAAAATAAGTTCAAAAAAGAAATGGTTTTTTTACAAAAAATGACAATAATATTGTCAGAAAAATTAAAGAATTAACAAAAAACATTCCTCCTTTACAGTTACCTGAAGAAGGAGATTTGATCATTTTGCAAACAGATGCAAATGATTATTACTAGGCAGGAGTTGTTTTAGCTATTGCTCCAGATACAAATCATGAAAAAATTTGTAAATTTCTATTATGAAAGTTTAATGCTGCAGAATTAAATTATTCTACTGGAGACAAGGAAGTAATTGCCTTAATTAAAAGCATTAAGGGTGCTGAGGCATTTTAGAAAACAAATTTGTAGTAAGAACTGATAACAAAAGAGTTAAAAATTTCAAAAACTACAAATTAACTAATACTACTGATAGAGGAAGAGTTCTAAAATGACAAATGTTTTTAACCCAATATGAATATGATGTTGAAATGGTTGCAGGTGACAAGAACCATTTGTCAGACGCTCTTACAAAAGAAATGACGATGTTTGAAAGAGAATGTCGTAATCCAAGAAATCGGAAACCAATATCAGAAGAGAGGAAGCTCTAAGAAAGATATAAGAATGGTGATAAAACCGTAGCACCTCTCCATGATGGACCTGGTTATCAATACATTGTTTTCTATGAAGTTGTTGGGTCCAGTCAGTCTTCTGACAGAATCAAACCAAAACCAGATTCTGGATGGGATAAAAGGCTAGACCGTTCAAAACCTACTCTGAAGATTGAAGAGCAATCAAATTGTTCCAATGAAGAAAAACTCATAAATGAGTTCTTGCTGTGTCCAAAAGGAACAACCTCAACTGACCGGTCTCAGGGTAAAAGATCGGCTAACCTGTCTCAAACGGCAGACGGTAAAGGCATGTCAAGTCAGTTTATGGCTGCTGCTTTGCCAAAAAGCAGAATAGTCATTTTTAAGGCCAACAAATTACCCTTAGTTACCGGGAAGAAGGTTGTTCATGATTAGCCTTTAAAAATCTTTCAAATACCAGTTTTCAGAACAGAAAGGCGATTGGCCTTTAAGCAAAAGATTATTATTAATAATATTCTGCATGCTTTCTATAAGGAAAATGAAGCTCACTTGCTTTAAACACTTAAAGCTCTAATAAAAGAATTGTATGGATTCCATACAAAGGACAAGAATGAACAAACAGAAAATTCGGCAGGAACTTCTAAGGCCATATACCTTGAAAATCCTAAAAGTGCTAAAGTCTTAATATTAGAACTATAGACTCTGAATGATATAGCTTTCACAATCTCTTAAGAGAATGTAAAGATGTTCTTCCACGAATATTATCAGCTGTCCCTAGCCCATATTATGAGAGATATTTGGTTGATGTTCAAGCAGAACATCCCCAAAAACACAAGTTGTGGCTTGTGAAAAATGGTTTTGTTCATAACCTTTGGACAAAAACTAATGAGGATTTGCAAGGATTCCCAGATATAATATCTGAAGCTGTTAAGAACATAGACCTGATGGATGTATTTTGAGATTAAAATTCATTTTTACCCCTCCAGAATGGACAATGGTAGATGGACAAACAAATTATATCTCATCATATCGTTATGTTAGGTTAATCCAAAGTCCAGTCCAAAAACCAGTAGCTGAAGAAGGCGATGGTAGACCAAATCAAAGCATCCCATGTATGAAGGCTATGACTATAGTTATTATCAAAGATGTGGTCTTAAGAGACTATGATTCAAGTATTTTGGCAAGTGGAGAAAAAATAATGGTCACTTGCTATAATCACCTTCTACTAGAGAACTGTGACTTTTTCACAGCTCTTATGAGGAAAGAAGTGGATTGCACTCTGGCTACCACTACATGGCTAAAAAAAGTAGAGAAGGATGAAAAATATAAGAATTCTTATCCTTTTGATTCAGATCTTGACAATGATGGAAATGACACTACACGAAAGTGGGAATATAGTGGTCCCAACTCTTCAGTTGAATATGAAGAGGATCCAGAAGAATATCACAACATAGTAAATATGCTGGAAAAATGAATGGTTGCCGACGCATCAGGTTAAAATACTTTTCTTTCTGTTTTAAAAGAGAGTGGCTGCCAGCACATGAAGACAGAAGACTTCACTTTTTTAAAAGTAAAGTTATCAGGATATGATTCCTCTTGTCCTCCACTTAATCAAGAGTGGTTTTACTTTCAGTTTGGTTTCCCCTCCTTATAAAAAGAGCCTTAGGCGTTAGAAGGAAGGCATCGAGAAGAAACTTGAGATAGAAGTCCAAAATTCTCTCACCCTTTCTCAAGAAGTAAGATAGCCAGATATAGTCCTCTAGTATAGTGTGAGAATAATAGTGTTTATTGTGTGGTGTGTTGTAATCAACTAATGTGCTTATTTACAAGTGTGTATCTTGTAATTATAAGTATGAGTAGCTAAAAAACATTTAACTGTTTACCTGAGAGTGAGGCTCTGGGTTTTGTATTTATATTCATGTTTGAATAAATAAATTCTATCTTTGTGTCCAAAACCCGTCACAAAAATATATACATATATATAATACATATTATGTTCTCGTGTTACTTTAAGAATTACTTTGCTTCTTGTTCTAAAAATTTCCACACTAATTAAGACAGTAGTGATTCCGCCATAGTTAGTAATCGTCTAGACAAGAAGACGTTAGGTGAAAGATTGACGTGTTGAAGGCTAGTTCTTAGGTTGAAGAGTTTTAATCTCATAAAAGTAAAGTATCTATATATATATATATATATATAATATAAAAAACAAAAAACAAAAACCTTAACAGAATAGTTACTAAAAGATGGGAGCAAATTAGGAGTATAGGTACTACATTGACTACTTTGAAAGTTCATTTATCTTTGCACAAGAGTTGGGGGACTATTGTGAACTTTCCTCTTTTTACAAATATCATCATCATGTATGGGGTCTCTTCTTTTTGTTTTGTTTTCGTTCAAGCTAGGGTGTGAGAATTTAAGGTGTTGTTTGTTTAAGTTGTTCAACGAATTGCTGGCTTCAAATTAAACCGAGGGTAGAAGACTTGGACTTTGGAGTCACTACTCCATGCTAGACTGTCTTTCTTGTGCCCACAGACTCACAGTGTAGGTATCAAACAAGTTCGTGTATCTAGTCGAAATGGAAGACTTGGACTTCTAATTTGGTTTCATTGACTATGAAAGCACTGCCAGATCATTATCATAGAGTTTTGATTAGTTGTTTGGGGCTTAGGTAGGTTCTTTCAGTAGCCAGTTAAGCTATCTATCAATCACTGTGAAACAGAATACAAGTGACATTGTTCTTCTGCGAATTGCATTCAAGTTCGGATGAAGCTTGGTAGTACTGTTACTTTGTTTTTCTTGTTCATCTTCAGTTTGCTTCCGTCACAGTATGGCGCTGAAGTATATAACATAACTCCTTCACACCCTTTAGCAGAGGGACAAACTCTAGTCTCTCCTAGCCGAACATTTGAGTTAGGCTTTTTCAGACCTAATAGTTCTGCTCATAAGTACGTGGGGTTGTGGCACAAAAGTATATTTCCTCGTAAATATGTATGGGTGGCTAACAGAGATATTCCTCTTGCAGTTACAGATACATTGGCTACGTTGAGAATTGGCAGCAGTGGGAATCTGGAGCTCGTAGATGGGAAACGAAGTTCTGTCTGGTCTACCAATATATCAAACTGTTCATCTGCAGCTCTCTTAGATAGTGGGAACTTCGTTGTCAAAGATGTTATAGGAGGTGTTATGTGGGAGAGTTTTACTAATCCTAGTGACTCGCTTCTACCAAAAATGCTGTTGGGTTACAATAGTGGTTCTGGAAAAAAGAATTTCTTGAAATCTTGGAGAAGTGAGCATGATCCATCATCGGGGTTATTCTTGGGAGGACTGTCAGCAGAGTTGCCAGCACAACTTACCGTTTGGAGTAATGGATCGACTCGTCACTGGAGAAGTGGACCATGGGATACATCAAAGTTTGTTGGAATACCCACGATGAATTCTCTGGCTCTTAATCCATTTAGTCTTGATGATAATGTGAAGAAGGGAACAAGGTATTTCTCTTACAGTTTTGATAAAATTCCAGGTGACACAGTTCTTGCATATATGGACATATCTTCAGAAGGTAGAATGAGCTTTATGTTTTCAGAAGGTGGCACAAACTGGGATCCTCAGTGGTTGTCATCGGAAAACTTATGCGATGATTATGGCGCCTGTGGACCTTTTGGGGTCTGCAAAGCCTCCGGCTCTCCAATATGCAAGTGTTTGAAAGGTTTTGTACCGAAATCAAATGAAGAATGGAGCAAAGGAAACTGGACAGGAGGTTGTGTGAGACGAACTAGTTTGTCCTGTGAGACAAACACTACAATAGGAAAGGGTGATGGGTTTTTGAAGTTGAAAAGAATGAAAGTACCCGATTTTCATAAATTTCTGACTACTTTGGCTATAGACAAGTTCGAGCAGTGCACGACACAGTGCCTGAGTAATTGTTCTTGCCTAGCTTATGCGTATATTGATAACATTGGGTGTTTGGTCTGGTACGAAGACCTTATAGATATGCAGCTTTTTTCATCTTTTGGAGATGATCTTTATGTCCGCTTAGCACACTCAGAACTAGGTAAACGATTATAGCTCTTGCTCAACTAGTACATAACCACTAATTTTCGTTTGTATTGTAAAGTAGATTTGGGTTTTTCTTTGCAGGTGAAGGAAAGCCGATAGGGTTGATTGCAAGTCTTGCAGCTATTGGTTTTTTGAGTATTTTGGTTGCTATAGTCTTCAGTTTGAACAGATGGCGTGCTAACAAAAAGCGTAAGAGAATTTCTTGTTTACTGCCTCTTTATCCATGTCTTGCTTCCAATTTTCAACTCTGTGTTTGATAGTTTTATTGGCAAAAACAGGACACCTCGGACTCGAAGTAAAAGTTCCGCCCTTGGAGTCGACTAGTATGCTTAAGAAAACTAGAGACGGTCTTCGAGAATATATAGGAAAGCATGATCCCTCAGAGCTAAAGATATACGATTTTGATAGCATACTAATCGCCACAGACAACTTCAGCTTCGCAAACAAACTCGGGCAAGGAGGCTTTGGCCCAGTTTATAAGGTATTTTCTTTGCTAAGAACTTAAGGAAAACATATATAGCGGCTCAGAAGATTCAATACATTGTTATGCATGCAATGACTAATCTGTGGACATCGTGTAGGGGATTCTACCGGAAGGGAAGCAAATAGCAGTAAAAAGACTATCTAGTAGCTCCGGACAAGGTGTCGAAGAGTTCAAGAATGAGATGTTGTTGATCTCCAATCTTCAACACAAAAACCTTGCTAGGATGATGGGGTGTTGTGTTAATGAGGATGAGAAGTTATTGATTTATGAGTTCATGCCTAACAAAAGCCTGGATACCTTTCTATTCGGTTAGTTTCACTATTGTTTTAGTTTAACTGCAGTACATTACACATATTTGCGTATGTTATGATGAATTATGATATGAATCTGTATTATGTCTCTATCTGTTAACACTTCTAGCCTTTAAATCTAGTTAAATTTAAGGCTAGAACTATAGTGATTGTGAATAATGTTTCTTTGTTACGTGCATAGGAAATGTCAAATATGAATTGCATAAGAACTAAAACTGAATCCATGGAATGCTTGATTAGATCCAACGAAGAGAGCAGTGCTTGATTGGGCTACACGCTTTAATATTATTCAGGGTGTTGCTAGAGGACTTCTTTATCTCCATCATGATTCTTATGTGAAGGTGATACACAGAGATTTGAAAGTCAGTAACATTCTCTTGGATGAGAAAATGAATCCAAAAATCTCAGATTTCGGATTGGCACGCATAGTTGAAGAAACAAAGGATCGAGATAATACTGTGAAGGTTGTTGGAACACGGTGAGAATCAGTTCTTAAGACCAGAAACCAAAAGCAAATTTTTTTCAGGTACGCATGTACTAATGTGTTAAATGTTGCACACGTGCAGTGGCTATATGTCTCCGGAGTATGCCATGGGTGGGATATTTTCCGAAAAATCTGATGTCTACAGCTTTGGAGTCTTGGTACTGGAGATTATTAGCGGCAAGAAGAACAACAGCTTCTATTTATATGATCAACATCTTGGATTCCTTGCTTATGTAAGTTCATAGGCTGTAAATCCTAATGTAATCATCGTCTACATGTTTGGGGTCTTGACAAGTCTTAACAACAGTTAATGGTTTATTTTCAGGCATGGATGTTGTGGAATGAAGGCAGCGGACTTGAGTTTGTATCTGATGTATTGAGTAGTTCATATTCTTCATATGAAGTACTAAAATGCATGCAGATAGGGCTTCTGTGTGTGCAAGACAGCGCTTCGGATAGGCCTACTATGGCAGATGTTGCTTTTATGCTAAGTAGTGAGACGGAGGGTCCGCATCCTATGAGGCCTGTATTTACTATAGAAAACTCGGTTCTTCCTTCTCGACCACATTGTGAAAACACTAATCCCTCCACAAATGAAGCTACTATTACAGTGATTGAAGGACGATAAACGTTTTTCTCTTTCGAAGAAGAGAAGAAAAGATTACCAACAAAAACACCTAGTATATCTTACTTGAAGTCGAAGGACGATAAACGTTACTAAACTGTTTGTAGCATAATCTCCATTTTTATACTCAATATTCAAATGTATTTAATGAGTCTACATGCTTTATATCAAGAATTATATACATATATGTCTGTATTTTCTTACACTTTACTTTATGCTTGGGAGACATCCGATAAAATTAGAACGATACAGAGAAGATTAATATGACCCCTACGTAAAGATGACACGAGAAAATTCTTTTTTCAAATATTGGTGCGTTGAACACCTTATCAGTTACTCCTTACACCCAACACAAAGGCCCAAAGAACAAAACCAAGCTTATAAATTGGACCCAACACCAAGGGCCCGAAAAAAAGAAACTTTAAACTGTGTGGGACCCATTTTTGAAATCCGTGTAAATATTGATTCCCCGCTCCACCGTCAGTTTCCGATTTCCACAGATTTCTGAGTCGCCTCCACCTCTCACGCTGCTCTCATTTCCTCTGAATCACTCTCAGGGTATGTTCGATTCTTGTTCACACTTCACAGTGAAAGTTTAACTCAATCATCGGAGGGGTATAGAACTTTGTTGCTGTTACTGTTATCTGTATCCGATTGTGAATTTTTTTATTAATCCGATTGAACTGGTCATAAATTCCTTTTTTTTAAATTTTTTTTTAATGATCATAGACAGGGAGGCAAGAATTATTGTGTTCCATGATGTTCTCCATTAGAAAATGAAGTATGACTTTTAATTCAGATTGTAAGTTTACTAATACATGTTCTCTTCTTGTATATATATTCATCAAACTAACAGGATGAGATGTAGGCTCTTTAAGAAATTCAACTTGAGAAATAAATAGAGCCACTCTCTGTAAACTAATATATATCGCTTAATTGGTTGATAATCAAAATTAAATATATCGCTTCGATTACAAAATTTGAAACTTTCATAATCAAAATTAGCTGTTGTGTTCTGTTAACTGAGATTTTGTTCTAAAAAATTAGTACCTAAATGCCATTGATGCCAATGGGTGTAGGAACCGATAGTGTTAATGTTTTATGTTCTTCCGTGTTGTTCATGTTCATCTTGAACTTGTTTCCCTCACAGTATTGGGCTGAAGTTTTTGATATAAGTTCTTCACAGCCGTTGGCACAGGGACAAAATTTAGTTTCTCCTAGCCAAGTTTTTGAATTGGGATTCTTTACTCCTAATAGTTCTGCTAATAAGTATGTGGGGTTGTGGCACAAAAGTATTTTTCCTCGCAAAGTTTTATGGGTGGCTAACAAAGAAAATCCCCTTGCAGTTAACGATACCTTGGCTAGATTGAGAATTGCCAGCAATGGGAATCTGGAGCTCATAGATGGGGGGAAGAATTCTGTCTGGTCAACCAATATTTCAGCTCCATCTAATAGTTCATCTGCAGTTCTTTTAGACACTGGAAACTTTGTTCTCAGAGATGATGCTGGAGCTGATTTGTGGGAGAGTTTTAGCTACCCTTGTGATACACTCCTACCAAGCCAGCTGCTAGGATATGATGGTAAATCTGGAAAGAGGCAGTTATTGACTTCATGGAAAAGTGAGAGTGATCCATCAACTGGAAAATATATCATTGGACTAGCCCCTCAGATGCCATCACAAGTTTTCATTTGGATTAATGGGTCAACTCCCCACTGGAGAAGTGGGCCGTGGGATAGATCAAAGTTCATAGGTGTACCAAGTATGGATGATCGATATCAAAGTGGATTCAGTCTAGATGATAATGTGATAAAGGGATCCAAGTATTTCTCTTATAGTTTTTTTGACTATACTATCTCCTATTTTAGCATCTCTTCGGAAGGAATAGCAGATCTTATGCTCTCAGAAAGTGGCAAGAACTGGTTTCTTAACTGGAAGACACCATATAATCCATGTGACAATTATGGAGTATGTGGACCTTTTGGTGTTTGTAAAGCTTCTGAGTCTCATATCTGCAAGTGTTTGAAAGGCTATGTACCAGAATTGGATGAGGAATGGAGCAAAGGAAACTGGACAGGAGGATGCGTAAGGCAAACCAAATTGTTTTGTGACAGTGAGGCAGGCAAGTCAGTCTCATCGAGAACAAAACAAAATGATGATGGCTTTTTGAAGATTACAAGGTGAATTAGTTGTTACACCTTTGGATGCTGAAAACACTCCTGATGACTGCAAGATACGGTGCCTGAATAATTGTTCTTGCCTCGCTTATGCATTTGTTAATAAAATAGGGTGCTTGGTCTGGTCCAAAGACCTTATTGATATGCAGCAGTTTTCCTCTGGTGGAGAAGATCTTTATATTCGCCTAGCACGCACAGAACTAGGTAAATAAAATATTTTTGTTGCATAACTCATTTTAGCAGCATCTTTTGTTTTAATCTCATGCTCGCCTTTGTAATGGAAATTCCTGTTTTTCTCAGATGAAGGAAAGCCAATAAAGTTAAGTGCCAGTCTTATAGCTGTTTGTTCTGTTAGTATCGTGGTTGCCATAGTGTTTGGTTGGCACAGGTTGGGGGCGGCTAATCGAAAGGGTAAGAGAATCAGATGTGAGGGGGTTCTGCCTTTCCCATTCTGATGCAGCAATCAAAATATTATGAATTTGATTAACTGACATCTTTACTGTTTGATAGCCACAACTTGTTTTGGTTTTGCTCTGATACAGTGTTTGATGATTACATTTTCAGAATCAGGGGACATCAAGACAACAAGACATTATTTCGGGTTGACTAATACATTTCAGTCTTCAAGAGACGCTCTTCGGGAATATATAGGAAAGCATGATCCATCAGAGCTTTTGATCTATGATTTTGATACCATATTAGTAGCTACAAAAAATTTCTGCATCACAAACAAACTAGGGCAGGGTGGCTTTGGTCCAGTTTATAAGGTAATTATATTATCTAAAGAATAATTCAGCCTTGCAACAGGTACATGAATCAGACATGAATGCAATGATTAATTTCTGGACCTCATGTAGGGTATGCCAGAAGAAGGCAAAGAAATAGCAGTGAAAAGGCTATCTAGTAGCTCAGGACAAGGCATTGACGAGTTCAAGAATGAAATGTTGTTGATCTCAAATCTTCAACACAAAAATCTTGTTAGGATCATGGGTTGCTGCATCAAAGAAGATGAGAAGTTACTGATTTATGAGTTCATGCCTAACAAAAGCCTGGATACTTTTCTATTTGGTTAGTTTCAGTGCTCTTTATGTTTGGCTGCAGTTACTTATCTTGAGCTATCTTGTTCTTTCAGTAGACAGACCTTGAAGACTCTTATTCAAGTAAACTAAAATGCCTGCCTTTTCCTTTTCTTTTTTCTGAACAGTAAGTAAAGAAGAAGAATTCAGTCAAGCAAGATGTAAACTAGAAATGCCTGCTAACATTAAGCTCCAAATATATTTACAAGAACTGAATTACCAGTAACAACGATGACTGAATTACTTTCTGATCTATACACAAAGAATTTAGTCATTGATCCTAATGCACAAACAAACTGTGCCTACACTAAACCCTGCAAATTTAATGCTCTCAACTGTTAATGCCGCATGCATTGTGTCTGTGAAATGCCTATGGATGTTCAGTTCAGTTGTCTATGTTGTACATTCACAACTGTGCTGGTAATTCTGTCCTCCCCCTTGCTAGTTTTGAGCTTTGTGTTGTTTAAACTTTCAACGATTACAAAAAGGTCATTTCAATGAAACAGTAAATGAGATTTATATTCTAATAGTATTGATTATCTGATTAGATCCAACAAGAAGAGCAGTGCTTGATTGGGCCAGCCGCTTTAATATTATTCAAGGGGTTGCTAGAGGGCTAGTTTATCTCCATCATGATTCCTATTTGAAGGTAATACATAGAGATCTGAAAGTAAGCAACATTCTCTTGGATGAAAAAATGAACCCAAAAATCTCAGATTTTGGATTGGCACGCATAGTTGAAGGAACGCAGAATTTAGAAAATACTCTGAAGGTTGTGGGAACACGGTAAGAATCATTTCTTTCTAGTTTTCTTGCATGGTGTCAGGAGAGATAATGTACTAGTGAAACTGGCATGTTTGACTGCAGATTAGTAGCTTGAAAGTCAGAAACCAGAAGAAGCAATTCTGTCAGTTATATACTAATTAGTTTGTTATGCAGTGGCTATATGTCTCCGGAGTATGCCATGGGCGGGATATTTTCTGAAAAATCTGATGTATACAGTTTCGGTGTCTTGATATTGGAGATTATTAGTGGCAAGAAGAATGCCAGCTTCTGTTTATATGACCAACAGCTAGGCTTTCTAGCTTATGTAAGTTTCATACTTTTATCTCCTAATGTAAAATCATGAGTTTCTGAGCACTGCCTTTCATACATTCCTGTAACCATATATATGAAGCTTAATTAATGTGAAGCTAAATGTTTTCAGGCATGGAACTTGTGGAATGAAGGCAGGGGACTGGAGTTAGTGGACGAAGTATTAGGTGATTCATATGCATCGTCAGAAGTAATGAAATGTGTACATATTGGGCTTCTTTGTGTACAGGACAGTGCTACTGATAGACCAACTATGGCTGATATAGTTTTGATGCTAAGTAGTGACACGGATGGTCCACAACCCAAGCTGCCTGTATTCACTATCCAGAATTCATTCTCATCTCCTCCACCTCAATATCCAAATACTTCCTGCACAAATGATGCTACCATTACAGTGATCGAAGGACGATAAGCCCTTGCAGAATGCTCATCAGAATGTATAGCGCAGCTTGTTTTGTAATTGAAAGGACAAGCTATTGTGTTTTATCAGTGAATGACTTCATACGGGTCACCGGAATTATGAGTAGCCTATATATAGGCTTATGTAGCATGAATCTGTTGATGCAAGATTGGCAGTTGACTATCCATGTCTTCTGTGCTCCCCAAAAAAGATTTAAAAGAAGTTATGAAATTCCCAACTTCTATATGTCAATAAAAGAGTGTTTTCTTGGAACCATTTTGGTGGATTGACTTCTTTGCATGTAATCTGGGTCTCTATCAGGGTATACAATGTGAAAGTGACCAGAGAAATAGTGAGATGGAAACATAATCAGTAGTGTGCTGGTATACTGTTAAGAGAGTATTATGGATGCATCCGTATGGAATTACCATTCTTTAGTTATTTTTTCCTCAAAACTCTTTCCACTTGTTATATATTATCAACTGCTGGATTTTAAGTGCTCAATTCAACTGGTTATAGAGTACTAATATATGTATCCTGGATTATTTTCAAGTGCACAATTCAACTTGCTATTGAGTAAGTTCTCAAAAAAAAAAAAAAACTTCTTGTTCAAATGATTTCCAAATTGGAATAAATTTTGCAAAAATGATCTACAGATTATGTTCTAGACATTGAATTATGGAGATATGAAAATGTGACTTAAAAGTGAACGAAATGATGAGCACCACACTTTAATTTCAAAGTGGTGTCAAATAAGGAATTTCAAACTTTAATTTCAGAACGAAACTTCACTCTAGATAGAAACTGATATATATATATATATATATATATATATATACACAGTTGTTATTATGTGACCAACAGCTAGGCTTCCTTGCCTATGTAAGTTTATACTCTAAAGTCTAAATCCTAATGTAATAGTTGTTTACAGCTTTAACAGCAACGTATGGGACTATTTCAGGCATGGAACTTGTGGAATGAAGGCTGGGCATTGGAGTTGGTAGATGAAGTATTAGGTGATATATATTCCTCATCAGAAGTAATGACTTGAGTCCCCTGCTCTCAGTTCCCTCTGACTCCTCTCTGGTACTTTCAGTTCTTGTTTCAGTTCATGTAAATTGAGCATTGCCATATTGATTTTTTAAGTAATTTCAGGTAGCATATTCCAGTTCTTAATACCATACTTTTTTTTATTCTTTTCCTTGCATGTAATCTGGGCCTCTCTCAAGATGACGATACAGTTCTTTTGCTTCCTTCACTTAAACTTCAATTCTTTTCTTAATTCTACATCATGTCCTTGGTTGAAAATCTAAAAGCGACCAAAGTAGATGGTGAAATGTGTGCATCAGAGCCTGACATTCTTCGTGTTGGTTATCTTTCGTCCCAACTAGTATGTGCCATTCCTATACTCATTAGCATTTATTTGAATGAGTTATTGGTATTTGAATTATATATATGTACGTATGCATGTATATAGATCTGCTGCCCATTTGAATTGGTCATTGATAACTACTTTTACCGAGTCAAATGATCTCACCAAGTCAGCTTGCTCCAGTATGAACCTAAGAATTGTGTATGTTTTGCTGAGACAGGTATCCAGGGTTATTCAAAGTTTCCTGGTCATGATTTTCAAGGACTGACAGAACCTTCTACAATGTAAAAATTGATAAATTTCATTTAGTCTATTGAAAGTTCACAAGTATATGCTATTTGAGTTGAAAAATGGGAATAAGCATCCTGCGGTTGGTAGGAAATCAACACCCTTGATACATAAACATTATCATCTTTTGTTGATAAAGTTCTGCTTCTGAGTTCCACAAAAAACAGTTCATAATTGTCATTATTTTGATGGTCTCGCTACTAAGATGCCAATAGATGTTGAAACCAGTAGTGTCCGTGTTTTAAATACTTCCATGTTCTTCCTATTAATCTTCAGCTTGCTTCCATCACAATATTGGGCTGAAGTTTATAATGTTACTTCTTCACAGCCATTGCCACAGGGACAAACTCTAGTTTCTCCTAGCCAAGTTTTTGAATTGGGATTCTTTAGTCCTAATAGTTCTGCTAATATGTATTTGGGGTTGTGGCACAAAAGTATATTTCCTCGTAAAATTGTATGGGTAGCTAACAGAGAAAACCCCCTTGCAGTTAAAGACACCTTGGCTACTTTGAGAATCGGCAGCAATGGAAATCTGGAGCTTGTAGATGGGAAGCAGAGTTCTGTATGGTCAACCAATGTTTCGGTGTCAACTAATGGTTCGGCTGCAGTTCTTTTGGACAGTGGAACCTTTCTTCTCAAAGATGACATGGGAGCTGATTTGTGGCAGACTTTTGGTTATCCTAGTGACTCACTTCTGCCAAGTATGTTGCTGGGATTCGATAGAAATACTGGAAACTGGAATTCGTTGACATCATGGAAAGGTCAAAATGATCCATCAACTGGGGTATTCTCTTTTGGATTGTCAGCACAGATGCCAACACAATTGTTCATTTTGAAAAATGGATCAACTCCCCACTGGAGAAGTGGTCCATGGGATAAATCAAAGTTTGTTGGTATACCTGGTATGAGTACTCAATATCTAAGTGGATTCATTCTAGATGATAATGTCAGACAGGGAACAAGGTATTTCTCGTACAGTTTATATCAATTATATGACAAAGCTCTAGCATACATGGACATATCCTCTGACGGAATCTTCAAGGTTATGGTCTCGGAAAATGGCGAAAACTGGGGTCTTGATTTTGCTGCACCAATGAATACATGCGAAAGTTATGGAGCCTGTGGACCTTTTGGTTTTTGCAAAGCTTCTGACCCTCCAGTCTGCCAGTGTTTGAAAGGGTTTAAACCCAAGTCAGTCGAGGAATGGAGCAAAGGAAACTGGACAGGAGGTTGTGTGAGGCAGACCAAATTGTCTTGTGAGAGACAAACAAATACATCAGTCTCAACAATGGGGAAGAAAGATGAGTTTTGGAAAATGGAGAACTCCAAAATACCTGATCTTCATGAATATCTGATGCCTTTATCTAACGACTTCAGAGAGGACTGTAAGACACAGTGCTTGAGTAATTGTTCTTGTCTGGCTTATGCGTATATCGTTAATATAGGGTGTTTAGTTTGGTCCAAAGACCTCATTGATATACAGGAGTTCATCTCTGATGGTGAAGATCTTTTTATTCGGCTTGCACGCACAGATTCAGGTGAACTATAAATTCCAGAATTCTAGGATTAGCCATGTCTGGTTTTTTTATGCCTTCTTTTTGTTTAAGTATTTCAATTTCAATTTTTCCAGGTGAAGGAAAGAGGACAAAGCTAATTGTCAGCCTCATAGCTATTTTTTCCATTAGTATTCTGGGTTCCATAGTGTTTGGTTGGTGCAGGTTCTTAGCTAGAAAGAAGGGTAAGAGTTTGAGTAAAGACTATAGACGTACAATTACACTAGGTCATGATTACATTATAGAGTTTGAAGCATCAGTGTAGTCAGTACAGTTTCCATGCATAATCATATTATAAGCCAATTTGCTGGTTGATATCCACTTCCTGAGTAGCCATACTATGATAAAATTGTGACATTTTTCTGGTCAATTATGACTCTTTATTTATGCTGTATTTGCAGGAAATATACGAGTAAAAAATAAGTCATTTGAATCAATGGATACACTTGATACTTCAAGAGACACTCTTCTAGAATATATAAAAGAGCACGATCGTTCAGAGCAATTCATGTATAATTTTGATAGCATCTTAATTGCAACAAACAATTTTAGCTCCACCAACAAACTCGGGGAAGGAGGATTTGGGCCTGTTTATAAGGTGAGCTGCTATCATTTGTTTCATGGCCCTGGACAGTGTAGTATTATGTAGAAGATACGTACAATGATGCAATGACTAATTTGTATACCTTGTGTAGGGTAAGCTACCAGAAGGGAAAGAAATAGCAGTAAAAAGACTATCTCGTAGCTCAGGACAAGGAGTAGAAGAGTTCAAGAATGAGATGTTGTTGGTTTCCAAACTTCAACATAAAAATCTTGTTAAGATCATGGGTTGCTGTGTCACAGAGGATGAAAAGTTACTAGTTTATGAATTCATGGAAAACAAAAGCTTGGATACCCTTCTATTTGGTTAGTTTCACTTGCACTTCACAGGTTTTCTTTCTCTCTCTCTTTTTCTTCAATATAATTGGTGGCCTCTAAACACTCATAATAATTCTCTCAGAATTGTAAGATTAGATTTTAGCAATACACGTGCCTAGTAATATAAAGCTTTTGAATCAGTTCATGTACTAAATAATTAGGGAAGCAGAATTTCTTGAATTATTTTCAATAGTTAGACAATCAAGCAAGACAGCCCCCTCAGATTTACTGCTTGTGACTTTAAGTATCAATTGAAATCGCATATTCTGTGAGTACAGTTCAGTTCTTTATTTCCTTGGAAAACAGCCTTAAACAAGCTTCAGTCCAAATCGTAACAATTCAGTGTTCTCTTTGTCCCACAATGCATGTGATAGTGTTTACATTTCCAATATTTGCGTTGATCAGACCTGTCAAGAAGAACAGAGCTCGATTGGACTAGACGTTTCGTTATTATTCAGGGTGTCGCTAGAGGACTTCTTTATCTTCATCATGATTCTCGTTTGAAGGTAATACATAGAGATCTGAAGGTCAGCAATGTTCTCTTGGATGAGAAAATGAATCCAAAAATTTCAGATTTTGGATTGGCACGAATTGTTCAAGGGACACAGAATCTAGAAAATACTCAGAAGGTTGTGGGAACACGGTAAGTATTATTTCTTTCCTATTCTTACATGTTCTGCGACAATTTAAGCTGTAGTGATATATTCTATCATTCAAAATGATATCAATTTACTGAATGAATGGAGAGATCAACTCCTGTTCCCCCAGTCAAGTAAAAATAACTGAAGATAGTTCGATGCCTTTTGAGGAATTTTTGTTTTGGTTTCATTCTCTAAGTACAGGAACCAAAAGCAAGTTTGTCAAATTTGCTGATACATTTCCTGTGCAGTGGCTACATGTCTCCAGAATATGCCATGGGAGGGATATTTTCTGAAAAATCTGATGTCTATAGTTTCGGAGTCTTGGTATTAGAGATTATTAGCAGCAGGAAGAATAACATCTTCTATTACAATGACCAAATGCTCCTAGCTTATGTAAGTTCAAAGACTAAAATCAGTCTTATCTTTCAGCAGTTTTTTTTTCCCTTTCCGACAAGCTTTCAGCAGTCTCATTTGTATTGCTTACATAATACTTAACAAGCTAAAGACATTACTCTAACAATTGTGGCCGTCATATTCGTATTTTGTCAGGCATGGCACTTATGGAATCAAGGCAGGGGATTGGAGTTAGTAGACGAAGTATTGGCTGATTTATATTCATCATCAGAAGTAATGAGATGCCTGCAGATTGGGCTTCTTTGTGTACAAGACAATGCTGTGGATAGGCCAAGCATGCTAGAAGTAGTTCTCATGCTAAGTAGTAACACAGACAGTCCACAACCAAAGCAGCCTACATTCACTTTCCACAACCCAGTCTCTCCTTCTCAACCACATTATGCGAAAAACCCTTGTTCCAGAAATGAAGCTACCATAACAATAATCGAAGGGCGATGATAACTACAACTTTTTGCATCACAAAATTCTTTATATTAAGCTGCATTTCAGACTTCAGGTCAATCGTTATGCAATGCTGTAATCAGTTTACATATATGGAAACCAAGTTGTTGAAGTTTTGATAATCGGTTTAGATTATGGTGAATCATGATGTTTCTTCTTTCGTCTTGGACCCTAAGTTATTGAGTCAAAAATCTCCAGAAGGAGCCTAAAGTTATGTCAAATTTGTCTGCCATCGTCTTTGAACTATTGCCAGATCTATCATAGAACTGTCAATTTTACTTGCCTAAGCTCAGGTCTCTGCTTCTCTTCTTTCAATAGCAGACCTATCTTTCAAAAACTGTATTATTTTGTTGTTTTTCTTGTTCGTCTCCAGTTTCCTTCCCTCCCAGTGTAGTGCTCTGCTTTAGAACATAACTCCTTCAATCCCATTAGCACTAGGAGAAACTCTAGTCTCCCTAATCATTTATTCGGTACACCCAAAAATACAAATGGCCTAATCATTTAAATTGGACTACCTCGATGTACTCGGTACAACCCAACACCTAAAGCCCAAAAGAACCTTTAAATTATGGACCTTTTGGAAATTTGTGTAAGAAATTCAGAATAGCCATCCGAAGAGCCAGAGCATTTGCTCTCACTTTTTCCCTCGACCCCTTTCAGGTGATTATTGCAAAAGTTTCAATCTTTTACATCAGTCATTTTACATTATCAATCTTTTTAGTTGATGATGTTGATGGGTGTTTTGATTCTTTCATTTACAGATTGATTGGTGTTAGATATTTCCTGGGTTTAATTTTACTTTTGCCCAATTTGATTGGTGCTGAATTCACCTACCTACCTGATGATTTCTTTGCTTGTAATCTGGGTGTCTCCTTGGATGAAACTATCATACACTGCTTTGCTTCCTTAACTTAAATTTCAGTTCTTTAATGTTAATTGTTTCCATGGTTGAAAACATTGGCTTGAATTATTAATGTTACTAAAAGTGACCAGAGAAGATTGAGAAGATAGATTCAGTGTTACTTAAATGATAACATTTTAGGTGATTTGGTGTAGGAAACAATCCCTTACTCTTGGGTTTTGTAGTATATGAAGATTTCCAAAGTGGATTGACCCGTATTGATGATTTTATACTCTGCATATACGAGTCGTAAGCACTTCTAAGTCTTTTTTGATTAAGTTGAATCCTGTCAATGAATACAAGGATATCCAGTTTTCTTGCCTTTTGTTGAAATGTTCTTTCATCCATGCTATAAAATTACCCAATTATCTATGAACTGTTTGATGAAGTGGTGCGAGGTTTTTGATGCCAGTCACCTAATCATTTACTCTGTACACCCAACACCTTGAGCCCAAAATGAAAACGTCAAATTAAGAACCTTTTGGTGCACTGACTGTGATTCTGCTTTCAATTGCAGCTCTTGGAATAGGCAGTTCGTCTTTCTTCTTTGAACTGGTGAGTCCCCTGCTCTCAGTTCCCTCTGACTCCTCTCTGGTACTTTCAGTTCTTGTTTCAGTTCATGTAAATTGAGCATTGCCATATTGATTTTTTAAGTAATTTCAGGTAGCATATTCCAGTTCTTAATACCATACTTTTTTTTATTCTTTTCCTTGCATGTAATCTGGGCCTCTCTCAAGATGACGATACAGTTCTTTTGCTTCCTTCACTTAAACTTCAATTCTTTTCTTAATTCTACATCATGTCCTTGGTTGAAAATCTAAAAGCGACCAAAGTAGATGGTGAAATGTGTGCATCAGAGCCTGACATTCTTCGTGTTGGTTATCTTTCGTCCCAACTAGTATGTGCCATTCCTATACTCATTAGCATTTATTTGAATGAGTTATTGGTATTTGAATTATATATATGTACGTATGCATGTATATAGATCTGCTGCCCATTTGAATTGGTCATTGATAACTACTTTTACCGAGTCAAATGATCTCACCAAGTCAGCTTGCTCCAGTATGAACCTAAGAATTGTGTATGTTTTGCTGAGACAGGTATCCAGGGTTATTCAAAGTTTCCTGGTCATGATTTTCAAGGACTGACAGAACCTTCTACAATGTAAAAATTGATAAATTTCATTTAGTCTATTGAAAGTTCACAAGTATATGCTATTTGAGTTGAAAAATGGGAATAAGCATCCTGCGGTTGGTAGGAAATCAACACCCTTGATACATAAACATTATCATCTTTTGTTGATAAAGTTCTGCTTCTGAGTTCCACAAAAAACAGTTCATAATTGTCATTATTTTGATGGTCTCGCTACTAAGATGCCAATAGATGTTGAAACCAGTAGTGTCCGTGTTTTAAATACTTCCATGTTCTTCCTATTAATCTTCAGCTTGCTTCCATCACAATATTGGGCTGAAGTTTATAATGTTACTTCTTCACAGCCATTGCCACAGGGACAAACTCTAGTTTCTCCTAGCCAAGTTTTTGAATTGGGATTCTTTAGTCCTAATAGTTCTGCTAATATGTATTTGGGGTTGTGGCACAAAAGTATATTTCCTCGTAAAATTGTATGGGTAGCTAACAGAGAAAACCCCCTTGCAGTTAAAGACACCTTGGCTACTTTGAGAATCGGCAGCAATGGAAATCTGGAGCTTGTAGATGGGAAGCAGAGTTCTGTATGGTCAACCAATGTTTCGGTGTCAACTAATGGTTCGGCTGCAGTTCTTTTGGACAGTGGAACCTTTCTTCTCAAAGATGACATGGGAGCTGATTTGTGGCAGACTTTTGGTTATCCTAGTGACTCACTTCTGCCAAGTATGTTGCTGGGATTCGATAGAAATACTGGAAACTGGAATTCGTTGACATCATGGAAAGGTCAAAATGATCCATCAACTGGGGTATTCTCTTTTGGATTGTCAGCACAGATGCCAACACAATTGTTCATTTTGAAAAATGGATCAACTCCCCACTGGAGAAGTGGTCCATGGGATAAATCAAAGTTTGTTGGTATACCTGGTATGAGTACTCAATATCTAAGTGGATTCATTCTAGATGATAATGTCAGACAGGGAACAAGGTATTTCTCGTACAGTTTATATCAATTATATGACAAAGCTCTAGCATACATGGACATATCCTCTGACGGAATCTTCAAGGTTATGGTCTCGGAAAATGGCGAAAACTGGGGTCTTGATTTTGCTGCACCAATGAATACATGCGAAAGTTATGGAGCCTGTGGACCTTTTGGTTTTTGCAAAGCTTCTGACCCTCCAGTCTGCCAGTGTTTGAAAGGGTTTAAACCCAAGTCAGTCGAGGAATGGAGCAAAGGAAACTGGACAGGAGGTTGTGTGAGGCAGACCAAATTGTCTTGTGAGAGACAAACAAATACATCAGTCTCAACAATGGGGAAGAAAGATGATTTTTGGAAAATGGAGAACTCCAAAATACCTGATCTTCATGAATATCTGATGCCTTTATCTAACGACTTCAGAGAGGACTGTAAGACACAGTGCTTGAGTAATTGTTCTTGTCTGGCTTATGCGTATATCGTTAATATAGGGTGTTTAGTTTGGTCCAAAGACCTCATTGATATACAGGAGTTCATCTCTGATGGTGAAGATCTTTTTATTCGGCTTGCACGCACAGATTCAGGTGAACTATAAATTCCAGAATTCTAGGATTAGCCATGTCTGGTTTTTTTATGCCTTCTTTTTGTTTAAGTATTTCAATTTCAATTTTTCCAGGTGAAGGAAAGAGGACAAAGCTAATTGTCAGCCTCATAGCTATTTTTTCCATTAGTATTCTGGGTTCCATAGTGTTTGGTTGGTGCAGGTTCTTAGCTAGAAAGAAGGGTAAGAGTTTGAGTAAAGACTATAGACGTACAATTACACTAGGTCATGATTACATTATAGAGTTTGAAGCATCAGTGTAGTCAGTACAGTTTCCATGCATAATCATATTATAAGCCAATTTGCTGGTTGATATCCACTTCCTGAGTAGCCATACTATGATAAAATTGTGACATTTTTCTGGTCAATTATGACTCTTTATTTATGCTGTATTTGCAGGAAATATACGAGTAAAAAATAAGTCATTTGAATCAATGGATACACTTGATACTTCAAGAGACACTCTTCTAGAATATATAAAAGAGCACGATCGTTCAGAGCAATTCATGTATAATTTTGATAGCATCTTAATTGCAACAAACAATTTTAGCTCCACCAACAAACTCGGGGAAGGAGGATTTGGGCCTGTTTATAAGGTGAGCTGCTATCATTTGTTTCATGGCCCTGGACAGTGTAGTATTATGTAGAAGATACGTACAATGATGCAATGACTAATTTGTATACCTTGTGTAGGGTAAGCTACCAGAAGGGAAAGAAATAGCAGTAAAAAGACTATCTCGTAGCTCAGGACAAGGAGTAGAAGAGTTCAAGAATGAGATGTTGTTGGTTTCCAAACTTCAACATAAAAATCTTGTTAAGATCATGGGTTGCTGTGTCACAGAGGATGAAAAGTTACTAGTTTATGAATTCATGGAAAACAAAAGCTTGGATACCCTTCTATTTGGTTAGTTTCACTTGCACTTCACAGGTTTTCTTTCTCTCTCTCTTTTTCTTCAATATAATTGGTGGCCTCTAAACACTCATAATAATTCTCTCAGAATTGTAAGATTAGATTTTAGCAATACACGTGCCTAGTAATATAAAGCTTTTGAATCAGTTCATGTACTAAATAATTAGGGAAGCAGAATTTCTTGAATTATTTTCAATAGTTAGACAATCAAGCAAGACAGCCCCCTCAGATTTACTGCTTGTGACTTTAAGTATCAATTGAAATCGCATATTCTGTGAGTACAGTTCAGTTCTTTATTTCCTTGGAAAACAGCCTTAAACAAGCTTCAGTCCAAATCGTAACAATTCAGTGTTCTCTTTGTCCCACAATGCATGTGATAGTGTTTACATTTCCAATATTTGCGTTGATCAGACCTGTCAAGAAGAACAGAGCTCGATTGGACTAGACGTTTCGTTATTATTCAGGGTGTCGCTAGAGGACTTCTTTATCTTCATCATGATTCTCGTTTGAAGGTAATACATAGAGATCTGAAGGTCAGCAATGTTCTCTTGGATGAGAAAATGAATCCAAAAATTTCAGATTTTGGATTGGCACGAATTGTTCAAGGGACACAGAATCTAGAAAATACTCAGAAGGTTGTGGGAACACGGTAAGTATTATTTCTTTCCTATTCTTACATGTTCTGCGACAATTTAAGCTGTAGTGATATATTCTATCATTCAAAATGATATCAATTTACTGAATGAATGGAGAGATCAACTCCTGTTCCCCCAGTCAAGTAAAAATAACTGAAGATAGTTCGATGCCTTTTGAGGAATTTTTGTTTTGGTTTCATTCTCTAAGTACAGGAACCAAAAGCAAGTTTGTCAAATTTGCTGATACATTTCCTGTGCAGTGGCTACATGTCTCCAGAATATGCCATGGGAGGGATATTTTCTGAAAAATCTGATGTCTATAGTTTCGGAGTCTTGGTATTAGAGATTATTAGCAGCAGGAAGAATAACATCTTCTATTACAATGACCAAATGCTCCTAGCTTATGTAAGTTCAAAGACTAAAATCAGTCTTATCTTTCAGCAGTTTTTTTTTCCCTTTCCGACAAGCTTTCAGCAGTCTCATTTGTATTGCTTACATAATACTTAACAAGCTAAAGACATTACTCTAACAATTGTGGCCGTCATATTCGTATTTTGTCAGGCATGGCACTTATGGAATCAAGGCAGGGGATTGGAGTTAGTAGACGAAGTATTGGCTGATTTATATTCATCATCAGAAGTAATGAGATGCCTGCAGATTGGGCTTCTTTGTGTACAAGACAATGCTGTGGATAGGCCAAGCATGCTAGAAGTAGTTCTCATGCTAAGTAGTAACACAGACAGTCCACAACCAAAGCAGCCTACATTCACTTTCCACAACCCAGTCTCTCCTTCTCAACCACATTATGCGAAAAACCCTTGTTCCAGAAATGAAGCTACCATAACAATAATCGAAGGGCGATGATAACTACAACTTTTTGCATCACAAAATTCTTTATATTAAGCTGCATTTCAGACTTCAGGTCAATCGTTATGCAATGCTGTAATCAGTTTACATATATGGAAACCAAGTTGTTGAAGTTTTGATAATCGGTTTAGATTATGGTGAATCATGATGTTTCTTCTTTCGTCTTGGACCCTAAGTTATTGAGTCAAAAATCTCCAGAAGGAGCCTAAAGTTATGTCAAATTTGTCTGCCATCGTCTTTGAACTATTGCCAGATCTATCATAGAACTGTCAATTTTACTTGCCTAAGCTCAGGTCTCTGCTTCTCTTCTTTCAATAGCAGACCTATCTTTCAAAAACTGTATTATTTTGTTGTTTTTCTTGTTCGTCTCCAGTTTCCTTCCCTCCCAGTGTAGTGCTCTGCTTTAGAACATAACTCCTTCAATCCCATTAGCACTAGGAGAAACTCTAGTCTCCCTAATCATTTATTCGGTACACCCAAAAATACAAATGGCCTAATCATTTAAATTGGACTACCTCGATGTACTCGGTACAACCCAACACCTAAAGCCCAAAAGAACCTTTAAATTATGGACCTTTTGGAAATTTGTGTAAGAAATTCAGAATAGCCATCCGAAGAGCCAGAGCATTTGCTCTCACTTTTTCCCTCGACCCCTTTCAGGTGATTATTGCAAAAGTTTCAATCTTTTACATCAGTCATTTTACATTATCAATCTTTTTAGTTGATGATGTTGATGGGTGTTTTGATTCTTTCATTTACAGATTGATTGGTGTTAGATATTTCCTGGGTTTAATTTTACTTTTGCCCAATTTGATTGGTGCTGAATTCACCTACCTACCTGATGATTTCTTTGCTTGTAATCTGGGTGTCTCCTTGGATGAAACTATCATACACTGCTTTGCTTCCTTAACTTAAATTTCAGTTCTTTAATGTTAATTGTTTCCATGGTTGAAAACATTGGCTTGAATTATTAATGTTACTAAAAGTGACCAGAGAAGATTGAGAAGATAGATTCAGTGTTACTTAAATGATAACATTTTAGGTGATTTGGTGTAGGAAACAATCCCTTACTCTTGGGTTTTGTAGTATATGAAGATTTCCAAAGTGGATTGACCCGTATTGATGATTTTATACTCTGCATATACGAGTCGTAAGCACTTCTAAGTCTTTTTTGATTAAGTTGAATCCTGTCAATGAATACAAGGATATCCAGTTTTCTTGCCTTTTGTTGAAATGTTCTTTCATCCATGCTATAAAATTACCCAATTATCTATGAACTGTTTGATGAAGTGGTGCGAGGTTTTTGATGCCAGTCACCTAATCATTTACTCTGTACACCCAACACCTTGAGCCCAAAATGAAAACTTCAAATTAAGAACCTTTTGGTGCACTGACTGTGATTCTGCTTTCAATTGCAGCTCTTGGAATAGGCAGTTCGTCTTTCTTCTTTGAACTGGTGAGTCCCCTGCTCTCAGTTCCCCTCTGACTCCTCTCAGGTACTTTCAGCTCTTGTTTCAGTTCATGTAAATTGAGCATTGCCATATTGATTTTTTAAGTAATTTCAGGTAGCATATTCCAGTTCTTAATACCATACTTTTTTTTATTCTTTTCCTTGCATGTAATCTGGGCCTCTCTCAAGATGACGATACAGTTCTTTTGCTTCCTTCACTTAAACTTCAATTCTTTTCTTAATTCTACATCATGTCCTTGGTTGAAAATCTAAAAGCGACCAAAGTAGATGGTGAAATGTGTGCATCAGAGCCTGACATTCTTCGTGTTGGTTATCTTTCGTCCCAACTAGTATGTGCCATTCCTATACTCATTAGGATTTATTTGAATGAGTTAATGGTAATTGAATTATATATATGTACGTATGCATGCATATAGATCAGCTGCCCATTTGAATTGGTCATTGATAACTACTTTTACCGAGTCAAATGATCTCAACAAGTCAGCTTGCTCCAGTATGAACCTAAGAATTGTGTATGTTTTGCTGAGACAGGTATCCAGGGTTATTCAAAGTTTTCTGGTCATGATTTTCAATTACCCAATTATTTGTAACCTTTTATCAATGCTATAAAATTACCCAATTATCTGTAACCTTTTTGATGAAGTGGTGCGAGGTTTTTTATGCCAGTTACCTAATTATTTACTCTGTACACCCAACACCTTGAGCCCAAAATGAAAACTTCAAATTAAGAACCTTTTGGTGCATTGACTGTGACTCTGGTTTCAATTGCAGCTCTTGGAATAGGCAGTTCATCTTTCTTCTTTGAACTGGTGAGTCCCCTGCTCTCAGTTCCCTCTGACTCCTCTCAGGTATTTTCAGTTCTTGTTTCATTTAATGTAAATTGAGCATTGCCATATTGATTTATTATGTAATTTAAAGTAGCATAATCCAGTTCTTAATAACATGCTTTTTTATTCTTTTCCTTGCATGTAATTGGGCCTCTCTCAATTCATTTCTCAATACTGCACCATGTCCTTGGTTGATAATATGAAAGCGACCAAAGAAGATGGTGAAATATGGACTGTATCAATGGTTTGTGTTGTAACAATGTTACAGCCCAAGGTATTTACAGGCTTACTTGTGTGCATCAGAGCCTGGAACTCTTCGTGTTGGTTATTTTTCATCCCGACTAGTATGTGCCATTCCTATATTCCTGCATATTTGAATGAGTTGATGGTAATTGAAATATATATCTATATATATATAATATATGTATCAATGTATGTATATATATGTATAGATCAGCTGCCCATTTGAATTGGTTATTTAGAACTATGTTTACCGAGTCAAATGATCTCCAAAAGTCAGCTTGCTCCACCACTAGGAACCTAAGAATTTTTTATTATTTTGCTGAGACAGGTATCTAGGATTATTCAAAATTTTCTGGTCATAATTTTCAAAGGACTGAGAGAACAATTTCTACATAGTAAAAAAAATGATAAATTTCATTTAGTCTATTGAAAATTGACAAATATATGCTATATTAGTTTAAAAATTGGAAATAAGCATCCTGCGTTTGGCAGGAAATCAACACCCTTGATACATTAATATTATCATCTTTAGTTAGTAAATTTCTGCTTCTGAGTTCCACCAGAAACGGTGCATAATTGTCATTATTTTGATGGTCTTGCTACTAAGATGCTAATAGGTTATGAAACCAGTAGTGTTCGTGTTTTAAATACTTCCATGTTCTTCCTATTAATCTTCAGCTTGCTTCCATCACAATATTGGGCTGGAGTTTATAATGTTACTTCTTCGCAGCCATTGGCACTGGGACATACTCTAGTTTCTCCTAGCCAAGTTTTCGAATTGGGATTCTTTACTCCTAATAGTTCTGCTTATATGTATGTGGGGTTATGGCACAAAAGTATATTTCCTTGTAAATATGTATGGGTGGCCAACAGAGAACATCCCCTTGCAGTTACAGACACCTTGGCTACTTTGAGAATCGGCAGCAATGGAAATCTGGAGCTTGTAGATGGGAAGCAGAGTTCTGTCTGGTCAACCAATGTTTCGGTGTCAACTAATGGTTCGGCTGCTGTTCTTTTAGACAATGGAACCTTTGTTCTCAAAGATGAATTGGGAAGTGATTTGTGGCAGAGTTTTGATTATCCTAGTGACACACTTTTGCCAAACATGATGCTGGGATTTGATAGTAATACTGGAATCTGGAATTTGTTGACATCATGGAAAGGTCAAAATGATCCATCAACTGGGGTATTCTTGTTTGGATTGTCAGCGCAGATGCCAACACAAGCGTTCATTTGGAAAAATGGATCAACTCCCCACTGGAGAAGTGGTCCATGGGATAAATCAAAATTTGTAGGTATACCTGAAATGGATACTGAATATCTAAGTGGATTCACTGTAAATGACAATGTCAAACAGGGAATAAGGTATTTCTCCTACAGTTTATATGACAAAACTCTTGCATTTATGGACATATCTTCTAATGGAATCTTACAGATTATGATTTTGGAAAATGGGGAGAACTGGGGTTTTAATTGGGCTGCACCAGTGAATAAATGTGAAATTTATGGAGTCTGTGGACCCTATGGGTTTTGCAAAGCTTCTGACCCTCTAGTCTGCAAGTGTTTGAAAGGGTTTATACCCAAGTCAGCCGAGGAATGGAGCAAAAGAATCTGGACAGGAGGTTGTGTGAGGCAAACCAAATTGTCTTGTGAGAGACAAACAAATACATCAGTATCAACAGTGGTGAAGAAGGATGAGTTTTGGAAGATGGTGAACTCTAAAATACCTGATTTTCATGAATATATGGCGTCTTTATCTAACGACGTGAATGAGGACTGTAAGGCACAGTGCTTGAGTGATTGTTCTTGTCTGGCCTATGCATATGTCGTTAATATAGGGTGTTTGGTTTGGTCCAAAGACCTCATTGATATACAGGAGTTCATCTCTGGCGGTGAAGATCTTTTTATTCGGCTAGCAAAGACAGATTCAGGTGATCTATAAATTTCCAGAGATCTAGTATTAGCCATCTGTTTCCTCTGCCTTCTTTTTGTTTAAGTATTACATTTTTAATTTTTCCAGGTGATGGAAAGCGGACAAAGCTAATTGTCAGCCTCATAGCTATTGTTTTCATTAGTATTCTGTGTTCCATAGTGTTCGGTTGGCAGAGGTTCTTAGCTACAAAGAAGGGAGATTTTGAGTATAGAGGTACCTTTACATTAGGCCATGATTCCTCTCATCTCTCTCTCTCTCTCTCTCTCTCTCTCTCTCTCTCTCTCTCTCTCTCTCTATATATATATATATATATATCTGAAGTATTGATGTAATCAGTAATGATTCCACGCATAAGTTTAAATATACTTTTTTAGTAGCTTTACCTTGATAAAATTCTGAGCTAATTAGTCTTACGTTTTTCTGGTTCCATTATGATTCTTATTTAAATGTTGCATTTTGCAGGAAACATAGAAGTAACAACTACGCCATTTGAATCAATTGATACAACTGAGACTTCCAGTGACACTCTTCTAGAATATATTAGAGAGCATGATCGATCGGTCAGAGCAATTCATGTATAATTTTGATACTATCTTTATTGCAACAAACCATTTCAGCTCCACAAACAAACTCGGTGAGGGAGGATTTGGCCCTGTTTTTAAGGTAAGTTTCTGTCATTTGTTTCGTGTGCCCCAGGAAATGTTGTATTAACTAGAAACATGTATGATGTATGTGCTGACTAATTTTGTACCTTGTGTAGGGTAAGCTACCAGTTGGGAAGGAAATAGCAGTAAAAAGACTATGTCGTAGCTCAGGACAAGGAGTGGAAGAGTTCAAGAATGAGATGTTGTTGATCTCCAAACTTCAACATAAAAATCTTGTTAAAATCATGGGTTGCTGTGTCACAGAGGATGAAAAGTTACTAATTTATGAATTCATGGAAAACAAAAGCCTGGATACCCTTCTATTTGGTTAGTTTCACTTGCACTTCACAGTTTCTCTTTATTTTTCTCTTTAAGTTTAGAACAGTCTTAGAAAATAAAGAGGTGTAATGTAGTCCCGAGTATTAAACGTTCACTTCGTTTTATTTGTCGACCATATAATATAAAGTAACTAGAGTTTTTCCAGGACTGAAGAAGCCCAATTCAAACTTCAGTTTGATTATATGTTTTAGGAATATGGTAGTGGATGCAAGATTTACCATTCATTAGTTACCATTCATCATCAGTAGATCTATTCCAATTCACCTCAACCAGTTTTGTAAGTATCTGAGAATACAATGGACACGTGGCTGAGAGACACTTGGAAAGGACTATGGTCCAGCAGCAGCTCCAGCTCTATATACGCCCGTATCATTTCCCTTCCGGAGCTCTAGTCTTTTGAATTTGTCTCTTTCATTTCTGTTGTTGCCTTTCATTTCCAGTAGGTCCATTGTTATCAACTTAAAGAGAGATGGAGATGGAAATGATGCAATCCAGATTCAAGAGGATTTGTGTGTTCTGTGGGAGTAGTTTGGGAAAGAAGATCAGTTACCAGGATGCTGCTGTCGAGCTTGGGGAAGAATTGGTAACTTCTTTACTTAATTAGTTCTATTCTTGATTTGCTTACTTAATCTTTGAGCTTTTTCAACTTTGAACTAGCTATACAAGTTTGAACTAGCTATACAACTTTGGTTTTCCCTACTGAGTACCAAGCTATCTGTTTTGTTGTTGTCTGTTATAGGTTTCTAAGGATATTGATTTGGTTTATGGAGGAGGGAGTATCGGCTTAATGGGTTTGATTTCTCAAGCTGCTCATGATGGTGGAAGACATGTCCTTGGGTATGAGAGTCTAGATCACTTCCTTTTTGCTCTTACTTCTGGTTTTTAATTTCATTGAACTGATTTTTGTCATGTTATTTGTTGTCTTTGTAGAGTTATCCCCAAGACTCTCATGCCTAAAGAGGTGAGTGTGTTCTGTAATTATGATTTTTTTTGTTACAGAAAAGATGATAGTGACTGAACAGAGAGCATCATCTACTTTCTTTCTTTTTGTCTTTGATTTTATCAATGATGAATTTCTACCTCACCTTTGTTATCTTTCAAATTCTGGGTTTGTCCTCTCATATGTGTCTTTGAAGATCCTCTCATATGTGTCTTTGAAGATTCTACGCCCTCCAATTTGTTAGCTTTCACATGTGGATCTTGTTTCATGTTCCCAAAAAAAATGTGGAACTTGTTTGAAAGATTCATCAGCAAATTCATCTCTCATATTAGTGGTTATCTCAGATTTCATGATACCAGAAAATATCAAGTTTTTAAAATTTCCCTTCTTTTTCTTTTTGCCCCGGTGGAAATGGATTGAGCCCATGTGACTCGTGATTGCTTCTCTGGCTCAAACGCTATGATAACTCTCTCCCTTTCTCAAATTTGCTGTCTTTTTGCGCTTGTTGTTATGATTGTTCTGATTTTGGACAAATTTTATCTGGTGAGTTTTCAGCTTACTGGTGAAACAGTGGGAGAAGTGAAAGAAGTACGAGACATGCACTCAAGGAAAGCAGAAATGGCTAACCACTCTGATGCCTTCATTGCCTTACCTGGTTGGTGTAACCCCTACATACATAATACTAATTAACATGCACAGTATCATATAATAAATTTTTTAAGAACAATCATATATGTCCTATATATTCATATGTAGAAACTAGAAAATACTGTAACCTTTTCGAATATATCGTTCCAAAATAACATAGCATGTCTTTCTCAAAACTTATGTTCTTTTAAAGAAAAGCAACGAATATACAAACCCTTAGTATTGCATTTTAAATTGGCCGCATATAACATGAACTAGAGGTAAATAAAATCACAGAATGAAAGTAACAGAAGAAAAATGAGATAAAAAGAATGACATACTTATCGTGATAGTGAAGATTAGGCTTGTTTCCTTGGTCACCATTTGTTACGCTGTACTCCTGTTGTTTCAGTATGACTATCCCACATCCATCCCTTCCATAGCTAACAAAAGAAACACAAAGAACTATAATCAATTCTTTTACCGAATAGTCCCAAGTATAGAAACCAGTGGTGCAGTGGTGACCGCCTGCAGATGAGATAGACAAAAGACTGCCTTCTATCTAACTTGTGCAACTTCTTTTATTGTGTCTTTCCATTGTATCAATGAAATCTGAAAATAACAATTTTTATTTCCTTGTTAATAAATGAAGGTGGATATGGAACACTTGAAGAGCTTCTAGAAGTGATTGTATGGGCGCAGCTTGGCATTCATGATAAACCGGTAATGCCTGTTTATATCTTCTATTCCCTATACTTCAAGTTAAACAAAATAGCAAATGAACTATAGCTCCGTTGGATACATAACGTGATTCCTTGTTTTACAGGTTGGATTGTTGAATGTTGACAGGTACTACGACTCGTTATTGTTGTTCATCGACATGGCTGTGGGAGAAGGTTTCATCAGTCCAGATGCGCGTCACATAATTGTTTCTGCTCCTACTGCCAAGGAGTTGGTGAAGAAAATGGAGGTAACTAGAAAGCTTCTTCCATAGTATTTGATCTTCTGTATATGTTTTACACGCTACTGATCGAAACTGGTTTTTGACGCAGACGCTCCAACTTAGTGTATCATAATTGTGGAATATTCAGTTTGGAGTGTCAGAAGCTAATTGAGATTGGATTAGGGACTGATAAAATTTTTTGGTCTTGGATAATTTTTCTGTGTAGGAATATGTCCCTCTCCATGAGAGAGTTGCTTCCAAGCTAAGCTGGGAAAAGGAGCAGTTGGGCTACTCCCCATCGTGTGATATTTCAAGGTGAACAATCTTATAGGCACAAAGGGGATATTCATGGCATTCATTGGTGAAAGGAACTAATTTTAGATGACTGAAATGAACCTTTATCTGCTAGTGTAAGCTGAAAAGAAATCATTTGACCTTAGCAAATTAAGTAACATGTTTAGTTAGTGTCTTCAAATGAACTAGGCTTGTACGTAGTTTGTTCTATTTTTCATTTTCATTTCCAAATTGGGGATTATTCTAAACTTAAAGCTAAGTATTGTTCCCGTATCTTGGTCTTGCCAATGATTGAAGCATGGTTCATGGTCTTTGATGGGTAGCTCCATAGCTGAGAGCAGAGATTAGCCCCATATAACTAGCTAGGTAGCCAAAGCAATAACAGTTGCAAATCTGAAATCTGCATCTAGTTTATTAAGTAGTTGCATACATAGTATCAAAAATTCAAATAATAATGAAACTTTTGTTGGTATTGCATAGCAGCCACATTTAGAAGAGATTAAGGAGCTAGGTGAAATATAAATGTAATGTCCATTTGGGGTGGCGAAGTACTAATAATATGACTCTAGTGAACCAAGTGAAGTTCTTTCCATGGGGGATACATCATCAAGTGGAAAGAATCTTCATACTGTTAATAATGTAACTGTAACAATTCTAGATGGACAGTAAGTACATCATCCAAGTGAAAGACAGAATCATAGAGGAATTTATTTGTACAAATTTACAGTTCATCATATAGGAAACTCATTAAATGTAACACATGTTTTGGTGGTATAGAAGTTTTGTATTTAATCACAGATTGAGTTTCTGATGTACAACAGTTGCATTTCTGATCACAATAATATATGAATATAAGGTAAGTAGAGAGCAAACAGAAAAGGAATACAGCCCTTCTCCCTAGTCTCCTCCATCCTGGATCAGAAACACTTGCACTGTCGAAGTAAACAGAGAAACGCGAAACAAGAACTCTTCCATCATGAACCACAAAACACTTTTCTTTTCTTTTCTTGATCTACAGCTTTCTTCACCAGAGTCCCAATGAAGAAATTTACATGCAGCTACTGAGAGCATGAATCCTCATCGAGCTACAACATCAGTAACTGTTATATCATTAGTGGAAGAAAATCTTTCTGTTATTAGTAAACCGGCACTATTGTAGCAAGTTTTTTTGAAGATGAATGCTGGTCTTTGAGGGGATGCAAGAGCTCTTTCACCACTCAACATGAGGACAACTTCGGACATGGTTGGCCTATCTGATGTATCTTCTTCCAGACATAAGAGACCAATTTGAAGGCATCTCAGCACTTCATCAATGTTATATGACTCCAGTAGGACATCCACAATGTCTAGGATACTGTATTCTCTCCATAAGTCCCATACCTGCATGGTACACAGCATCATCTAAAAAGAAATTAACCAGTACAAACTAAAGGGTAGATTGTTATCACACGTTTGTTTACTTACGTGGCCTATCAAATTGATGGAATGGTCATCCTCATAAGAAGCATTGTTTTTCTTGCCACTTATAATCTCCAACACTATAACCCCAAAGCTAAACACATCTGATTTTGTGGAAAATTTTCCATACCCTGCATACTCTGGTGACATATAACCACTGCACAAGAGAAAAGTAATGATAAACAACTGTGAGGTGATCATATGACATTTCATTGCACATCCTATGTCCAAGTGTGATTGTTACTTACTATGTCCCTACAATTTTTCGTGTCTCATCCTGTAGTTGGTCGCCATCAAATATTCTAGCCAAGCCGAAATCTGAAATTTTCGGCTTCATGTCAGCATCAAGCAAGATATTGCTAGCTTTCAGATCCCTGTGGACAATTCTCAACCTTGAGTCTTCATGGAGATACAAAATCCCACGAGCGACTCCAGTGATTATTGCAAATCGATTTCTCCAATCCAAGGCAGACCTACGAGTTTGATCTACATCAACATGAAGAGTGATATACTTTTAGCTACAAAGTTTCAAATATATCAAAATAAACTAAAGCAAACGAAATCCATAATGACTTACCAAAAAGAAAGAAGTCCAAACTTTTGTTTGGCAAGTATTCATAGATTAACAACTTCTCTTCTTCCTCTATACAACATCCTAATAGCTTCACAAGATTCCTGTGTTGAAGTTTCGCAATGAGTGTAACTTCGTTTTTAAATTCTTCAACTCCTTGTCTTGAACTCTTGGACAATCTTTTCACAGCAATCTTCTGTTGGTTGGATAAGTGGCCCTGAATGAATAATCCAACGCAAAGAATCCACATAATTCTCAGTCATAAATCTCAATTGCCGTAGCTTACATTTATCATTTTCAAATTGCAAATTGGATGGATTCAGATTACTTCAAACAATACAGTGTAAAGTTGCCAATTCACCTTATAAACAGAGCCAAAACCACCTTCTCCTAGTTTATTAGCCAGAGAGAAGTCATCTGTTGCAGCTTTTATTGTGCTGAGATGGAAAAGTTGCAAATCTGGGTGTCTATGGGTTTCCCCTACTTTGTGTTCCACCACAGGCTCAGTGAAAGTACTAAAATGAGAGTATTGTCTCCCCCATGTCCTTCTCAATATAATGGCTACATTGACAAAAAATTTGATAACATAGCAATCAACCAAAACATGGAATATAAAATGTATGTTGTCGCACCATTGCAACATAGTAATAACAGTGAAATTCATTGGAGTTGAAACTCTCATACCTTCAGTCTTTCTCTTGATAAGCCACCAGTAGGCCATCATGATGACAGAAAGTGCCAGCACCGCAGGTAAAATTAGAACAGCAAGCATTCCCCTCCTTCTGAGGAAACTTGGTTTTCTGTCATTCTCAGCTGCAAGTGAAAGCAAAAAAAGAAAAAAAAGGATCACCATGACAAGGAGCATATATGGTGATGCCTAGCAAAATCATAATCTAATTTGAGTAGTACCTGCCTCAGTTCCATCTGCTCGAACATAGAAATCTCGTCCCTGCTCTGCCAATATTAAAGTGTCCATCAATTCCCCATACCATGCCATGCAACCACCACCTCCATCAATTTGTAGACTTGCATATGCGACGCATGAACAATTGTTCTGGCATGCTCTCTTGCACTCACTTTCACCCATCTGTGTGTCCAGCAAAGCTGATATTGATGCATCTGGAAGCTTCACATGTTCCACCTTCACAAACTTCTTTCCACACTTATTAGATACTTCTACCTGCTTACTCACACACCCATCTGACCAAATCCCCTCTGACCAATTCCCTGAAGAACTTGGTTCATACCCTGGCAAACATGAACACTCAGATTGTATATTGTCAAGACTACATTCACCGAAGGCGCCACAATGTCCATACGGATCACACCTGAATTTTGGCGCCGCCCACATTTCCTTCCATTGATTCTCAACATCATTCCATGTTAGGTGCTGAAGAATACCATTATGGTTCACCACAAGTCTTGAAATTTCAGAGGATTTATCAGAAGAATCAATCAAATATGTCCCATCTTGATTATTGACAAAACTGTAGTCATATGCATAAGGTGTTTTACTCGGTGATGGACTCCATGGCCACATAGCTGTTCGAAAATACTTACTTGAATGATTATACAGAATGAATTGTGGGGAGCCAGTAAGGTTGAGCCTGTATGAATAGTCCCCAGTTCCAGGGTCATCTTCTGACTTCCAGGATGTTATGAAGCTGTCCAGACCGGTCTCACGATTCAACCCAAGTTTCATACCTGGAATCATAGTATCCGTTGGATAATCAAAGCTTTGCCATATAAATTCTTCATTGTTACCCTGGACCAAAACCAAGTTTCCTGTATCTAGAATTTGAGCTGAAGTACTACTTGTAGTTTGCACTGACACCTCTGTGGACCAAATAGTTAAGTTTTCCTTGTAAGCATAAAGAACCAAGTTTCCATAACTGTTTGTGAGGACACCAGATGAATCAGTAATCGGATTGTCCCTGTTTGCCACCCATATCACTGGTTTTTCTGGTATGTTAGCATACCAAATTCCAAGATACCTATAACTAGAGTTGCCAGGGCTGAAGAAGCCTAGCTCAAACTTCATTTGTTTAGAAACTATTATGTCAGCATCCTTGACATACTGGTTTGGTCCTATGGTGTCTATGGACATGCAAAAAGGGAAGAGAATGAACAGAAGAAAAGTATTCGAAAACATCTTTGGCCAACTTCCAAGTCCGAGCTAGACTATGTATCAGGCTATCAGCTGTCTTTCAAATACAGTTATACAGACACCGATATATAGGTTATTCGATGTGTCTTTGTACTCTTGCCAATAGATATTGCTTTGGAAGTTCGAGAAAATAAAGAATTCTACGAAAAATGTGGAGAGACTAATGAGAATGGATCATATATAAAAAGATAGGGGATAGTATTTTAGGGTACAGAACGTACAATTACCCCATCTGATAGAGTTATCTGCATTATACAAACTTGAAAGTTCTTCAACGGCATTAGAGTATCCCTACCCTCCAAAGATGAGAGACAAAGAAATGATCAAGTCCCTTAATTGACTAAGAAAAAAAAAAAAAAGATGAGGCTTTGGCTTACGTATCCCTACCCTCTAGTCAGCATTGACCGTAATAATCTGATAAGCTTAAACCTCCATATTTTCTGCCACAGTTGGCCTTTCAGTATTCATATTTTCGTCGAGAGATTAAAGAGGACATTTCACACACACAAAAGGAGGGTTTTAGAGTGCAGAGATAACCCTCTCATAGAGCCGGCCATCTGCATTACACAAACTTAAAAATATATATTCAATAATTCAAAGCCACAATAAAATATCAGTACCATTCAACAAAGAAATTGTTAATATTTAGTTCACATCATCATGATGATCATCCCCTAAAATGCTTAAACAAAGTCATAGGTCACCCAAATTAGGAAAAAGGAAGAGGCTTTTGCAAACATAACTTTCCTTCTGGTTCCCATTGATGAAGACTATTATGCAATGATATCATTGATATGTCAAGGGGTTAGTAGTTGAGCTAAAACTTCATCTTTCTGCTCAAGTCGGCCTTTCTATGAATAATAATAATCACCAGATTTCCTTGAGACTAAGTTACCACTTACAAACAAAACTGTTGACAAGATCAAACAGTATTGATGTGTACACACCAATCCACTATGAAAAAAAAAAAAATTTAGAACTACATTTGAGTTATTGATCATACCTGCAAATCCCAGGAAAATGTTACTGAAACGCTCTGCTTCTCATCCTTGATTTCCAAATTCCAATTGTGCGACGATTCCCATCATTTTCAACAAATAACAAATCCTTCAAGTGTCCAAAGGCAACAAACTTTTAATTTCAGTTTTTTGCTTTTAAAGGGTGGGCGTCCAGCCCGCTAGGCCCAGCCCACCTCGTATCCACCTAGCCTGCAGAAACTATTATTTGTTTCATCATAAGCTACAGAGCCTGCAATCAATTTCAGAGTTTCAAATTTTGGTGAAGATGAAATCCAAGTGTTGTCGAGCGAGACTCTGCCAACCTTTTGGATTCACGGACTCCGACGAAGACGGCGGCCATTTCCGGTGAGATTGAAAGAGAGTTGACAAAGACGTGGGGATTCTTCAAACATGGACTGAGCTAGGTACGTGTACGTCGTGTATGTTATAGAGACACTTTCCTGCATGCTAATTTCAATTTTTCTTTCTTGTTCTTATAAAGTTTCTGGGCTGAATTGTTATAGGAAGACTTCAGTGAGTGAGTCCTATTTATATCTTAGTTAATATTTCTACTATCAACTAAACATGAACAATCAAACCTTACTAATGTAGCTGAATATAGTGTAATTTTGCTTTGGCAATTAGATTGATACGGTATGACACTTTTTTTTTTGACGTAAAAACGGACGTAAAACCTATTGTATTAATAGTCGCAACCCATAAACTTTAATTTTACATGCGGGAAGGGAATGTTTAGTGAGTACGTTATTCAAAGTCAAAGGCCAACCAAAGAAGAAGGAGGCTTTGGCGCTTAGCTTTCCCTTCCTTCCAGTCCACATTGATGTAGACCACAATGTTCTCATTGGTATAGTTGAACTAAAACTTCATCTTTCAACACAAGTTGGCCTTTCACTGATTTTCAATTTTTCAACACGAACTCATTAATCAAATTCTACATTACATCCATAGAAAAACTGTTACCAAAAGCTTGAGTTTTTTTGTATCTGCAGAAGTGCAGATGCCCAGAAAATGCTACTGAAATCTCTGCTTCTCCTCCTCCTTTTCCAATTGTGCACTTCCAGGGACACCATAACATGGAGCTGGAACGAACAACAACTAAAGGATGGGGACCTTTTAGTGTCCAAAGGCAACAACTTTGAATTGGGTTTCTTCAGCCCCAGAAACTCTAGCCACCGCTATGTGGGAATTTGGTATTCAAAGTCTAAGATATCTGAACAAACAGTGGTGTGGGTGGGAAACAGAAACAACCCCATCAATGATACCTCTGGTGTTCTCACAATGAACAGGTATGGAAATCTAGTCATTTATGCTCACAATATGGATAACATTCCTATATGGTCTACAAATATGTCTGAGTCAGCAGTCATAAACACATATCCTGTATCTGCACAACTTTTAGATACAGGAAACTTAGTTCTGACCCAGAATGGTGAAAGTGAAAGATATATTAAATGGCAGGGTTTTGATTACCCTACAGATACTCTGATCCCTGGTATGAAATTTGGGGTGAATTGGAAAACTGGTTTAGAGTGGTTTTTATCGTCTTGGAAGTCACAAGATGACCCTGGAACTGGGGACTATAGCTATAGGCTTCAGTGGAATCAGACTGCTGTGCCACAATGTTTTCTGTTTAAGGGTTTAACTAGGCTTTGGAGAAGTGATCCTCTATGATGCATGGATACGGCTAAAAATTGAGAATGCTATATCGTATCTGTATCGGATACGGATACGACCCGGATACGCCTCAGATACGTATCCTGAGGTTGAAATACGTATCGAAGACTATTTAGTATAGTTTGACCGTATGGATACGTTTTGGGTATTTTTGTCTGTTGAAAAAATTGAAGAAAAAAATAAATACCTAACCTAATACGCAGTAGCACTGTAGCAGTTGTATCGAATCCTCTCTTCTGCTCTTCTCTCCTCATTCCTCAAGCTTGAAATTGTCAAATCGACTCTGGGTTCGTGAATCGTGGCCTTGAGTGACTGGGTACCAGTAGCTTTGCTGCCTTCGCAAGCTTTGCAGATTGGGGGTTCAAGAGTTGGAGACTTGGAGCGATTGAGATTTGAGAAGAGTTTTGTCGGCTGGGATTCTGGGAAGATTGAAACGCAGGCCAGCAAGCCAGTGAAGCCATCGACTCTGTTTCTTTCTTCTTTATAAAACAACAAGCCAACTCTCAACTCTCAACTTTCTTCTTTGAGTTTTTGTATGTATAATTGTTTTGGACTTTTGGTTTTCTTTAGATTTTATTGAATATTGAATATGCTATATACTCTTTTGTCTTTGTATAATAATATATATTTTGCTTGTTTGTTGTTATTCTATAATTATTTTCACAATTTTTTATCAAATAGATTTATTAATATAATAAATATATATTTTTATTATTTCTTGAAACGTACCCGTATCCTTTTTTTTTTTTTTAAACGTATCCCCGTATCGTATCGTATCATACCCGTACCCGTATCCCGTATCCGTGTCCGTGCATCATAGGTGATCCTGGGCCATGGCATAGTTTTATTACAAATAATGATGAGATGTATTATCTTCAATATAGTCATAACTCCTCTGAAAACCTTAGAATGGTGGTGAATGATTCCGGGTTATTGCAGCATTTGACATGGAATGGTGATGACCGTCAATGGAAGGAACTATGGGCTGCACCGAGATACCGGTGTGACTTGTATGGACAGTGTGGTGCCTATAGTAAATGTAACCCTGACAATGTTAATGTGTTTGAGTGTGAGTGTTTACCAGGGTACGTATGAGCCTAAATATTCAAATAACTGGTTTCAGAATGATGGGTCAGATGGGTGTGTGAGTAAGCGAGTTGGAGTGTCCAAATGTGGAATTGGAGATGGGTTTGTGCCTGTTGCAAGGGTGAAGGCTCCAGACACATCAAATGTAGTAGCGTGACTGAATACTAGCTAGTATAAGTTCCAAAGAGTGCAAGCAGGAGTGTATGAAAAATTGTTCTTGCACAGCATATATGAGCATCGATAATAAAGAGCGCATTGATTGCTTGACATGGTATGGTGAGATGCTTGATACAGTTGGGCACACAGATGCAGGACAAGATCTATTTGTTTGTGTGGATGAAATCAAGTTGGGTATATACTTTGCTTGTGAATGAAGCAAATTCTAGTATGTTTTGAAAAATTATATATTTCATTTTGTTTCTTGGGTCATGATAGCGTCATTTCCAATCCAGCAAGCATGATTGTACATGAGGATCATAAAAACTGCTATGCAGGTTTAGAAGAATCAAAAGTAGTTTAAAGATTCTGAATTAATTTATTAGTGATTTGAGCTAAACTCAGCTAGTCTAGTGGTTTCTTTGTCCTCAAATAATGAATTAACATAATAGAAGAAACTATGAAAGTAACTAAAATGGTTTATTTATCCATGAAAGTTCTCATTATCAGTGTTTTCTAATACCTTCTTGTATCGATCAGCCATGATTTCCAGAAAATCAAAAGGTTTTCTGCAAAGGAGGGGCATGCTTGCTATTCTGATAGTGTCTGGTCTGCTGGCGCTGGTTTTAATCGCTGTGTTTGGCTGTTGGTGGCTTAGGAAAATGAGGAAGACAAAAGGTAGAGAACTGTTTATCGACATTTTCTAATTATCAGGAAAGGGCATGTGGAAGCATATATATTCCATGAATCAAGAAAAATGCATTCCAATAATTTTCTGTTTGTGTGGTAAAGACTTTGCAGTGGCGGATGAACTAGGAAAAGCTAGGAAACAGCCTGATCTGCAATTTTTCTCTTTCAGCATAATAATTGTAGCCATGTCTAACTTCCATTTTGAAAATAAGCTTGGGGAAGGAGGTTTTGGCTCGGTTTATAAGGCAAGTCCCAAATTGGATATCCTCAAAATTTCATCATTTGTAGCATTTCTGCTTAGTACGGAAGTACTGAAGTTCATTCCTTCAAGGAATTGATTGCTTTTTTCAGTTTTACCTTCAGTTAGTAGTAATTTTACTGTACTTCCATTATGTGAAACCTTACCACCTAATCATTATTTCAGGGTAAGTTACCAAGTGGCCAGGAGATTGCTGTAAAAAGATTGTCCAAAACTTCAGGGCAAGGGATTGAAGAATTCAAAAATGAAGTTGTGCTTATAGAAAGACTCCAACACAGGAACCTTGTGAAACTTTTAGGCTGTTGTATAAAGGGAGAAGAAAGGATGTTAGTGCTAGAATACATGCCTAACAAAAGCTTGGACTCCTTTCTTTTTGGTATGTGTAGAGGAAAGATCAACTGCATGTTTTATGCCATTTCTAACATAACTGAAGTATGTCTGTATGTGTGTATCCATTTTCCAGCATAAATTCGTATGAAATCAAAATATTTGATGCAGATCACACAAAAAGCTCCTTGGATTGGGAAAAGCGCTTGAAATCATCAATGGCATTGCTCGCGGTATTCTTTATCTTCACCAGGACTCAAGAGTTAGGATTATACATAGGGATCTAAAAACCAGCAATGTTCTTCTAGATGCTGAGATGAACCCAAAAATTTCAGACTTCGGGATGGCAAGAATTTTTTATGGGGACCAATTGCAGGAAAAGACAGCCAGAATTGCTGGAACATAGTGAGAATCTCACTTTTAGAGTTGCAGACAAACATGCATCCAACATTATTAGTATCACGGTATCACCTATTCAATGTTCATATTACTATTCTTGCCTCTAATGTGAATCTATATTATTATATGCAGTGGATATATGGCACCAGAATATGCAGTTTTTGGAAGATATTCAGCAAAATCGGATGTCTTTAGCTTTGGGATCATAATATTGGAGATCATAAGTGGAAAAAAGAACTCTGGTTCTTATCAGGAGGAGCATTCCATGAGCTTGATAGGAAATGTAAGTAGAACAAGTTTTGCTGGCAGTGTACCATTTAGAACTTGCATATTCATCCCTTTTTTGAATTGATTATCTGAATATAGGTTTGGCAGATGTGGGGTGAAGACAGAGCCTTGGAAATTCTGGATTCATCACTAGAGTTATATAAACCAGATGAAGTCTTGAGATGCATTCAAGTTGGGCTCTTACGTGTGCAAGAAGATCCAAAGGACCGACCTACCGTGTCAGCTGCTGTTTTCATGTTGAGTGGTGAAGCATCTCTTTCAACTCCTAAGCAGCCTGCATTTGTTTTTAGGAAAAGTGCAGGCAGTAATGCTTCATCCCTTACGGATGAATTATGTTCAATTAACGACTTAACAGTGACCATTGTGGAAGCTTGAGATTAAAATGCAACTCTTATATAGACATGCCATATTGGCAATGACTATTTTATCAGAGATAAAGAGAGCCACTACTTATTGATTCTGCTAAAATTTACCATGAAGACTGTTTTAGTGAAAAGTTTGCTTGCAATTCACTGATTAATTAAGCACTAGAAGATTGCTGGCATTAATCTTTACTCCAAGAATACATGTAAATTACCCAGATACAGGTATATATAGGATTTAGAGTTACTAGGAAGTGCAGAGGTCTTTCCCTCAGTAACTAAGATTCATAATTTTACTTTCCATCAATAACTTGGAAACCAAATGTGAATTAGGAAAGTCTACCACAAGTAATTCTAATTCTTATTCTTAATGTTTGGCATGTTTGGTAACCTAATTGAAATATATAATTATCGAGTTTCCATAGTAGTTACTGTCAACTCATTTTTAGAATAAGTCTTCATTTGACATAACGAGGAGTCTTGTTTTTGGGGTTGGGGTGGACTTGCTAAGAAATGCAAGAAAGATTTTGAGAAAATTAGATATAAACCCAATCAATGAATCAAGAAAAACCCATCTCTATATTTTGTTTCAATCCACACCCATATCATATAATTGAACCTTATTCAGCATGGAATATTCGGCTTGTCTGATCATGCAGTTGCCAGTTGGTCCCCATGGAATATTCTAGCCATCTCAAAATCAGAAATTTTTGGGTAAGCTTGAAAGGCGAATGGAGAAGACGTTATGTAAAATTATGAAGCAAGCTAGAAAGACTGAAGCAAGTAAATGAAGGTGCATAAATAGTAAACTAGCTAGAGACTAGTATATACTAAATAATGGCATGAAAATGTCAATGGTGGCTATTGCAAAGATGGTACATATTTACTCAGGAAGGAGTTATGCAAGATCAAAATCAAGCCCGCAAGAATGAAAATTAAGATTGACCATCTTGAGGTATGTGAAAAGAATGATGAAGAAGTCATTTTAGAGATTAAAGAAGAAATTTCTCTTGTTGAAGAAACCTTGCAGCCTCTGATATATCAATCAGAAACAATTGTACTTCAAGGTTGCAATATTCTTGAGAGCCGAGAAGAATATGTTCAAGTTGCATATGACAAACTCATCTACGGCGTTGGGTTCATGGTTGTGCCATTCGAGTTTGCAGAAGAGCAGACTTACAAATCACAGGTTCAATTGTTTAATTTATTATTAAGTTTCACTTTTACAAGTTCTTGTTTTGCATTCAAGATGAACTCAAGGTTGAGTTCTTTGGCAATGGAGGAGACTGATGTAGAACGAGAATGTGCCAAATTTAGACAGAAAAAAAAATAAAAGTCAAGAAACGGCGAATAATCAAAAAGAATGATTTGAAAATCGGTAATTCTCGTATCATGAGGTTGCTAGCCGCTGGAATATTCAAAAAGATGTTTTGGAATTCTGTATCATGAGGTTGCTAGCCGCTGGATTCCATGAACCTCTCGTGGATTTGAGAAAATAGACTTGTGGATTCAAGTCGCCAATGGTGGATTCCAACGTTTATATTTCCGCTGCATCAATATCTATGCAACTTACTTGCTTATGAGCATCAAATCCAAAATATAAAAACCAAGAACATAATCTAAAATAGGAAAACATACATGTCTATAGTCATGGTCAATCGTGAGCAGCTTAGACACAACAAAGGTCCCAAACCCCAAAACAATCAAAGCATTGATAGCTCTACTAGTCAACTTGTCCAAATTTTCCCCATGTCCATTTCCTTTAGACCCATTAATCAGTTATCTTGCTCAGCGACCACCTTTCTGTCCTTTGTCAATGACCCAACACTAAACCTGATGAATCAATCCCATGTCAACACAGCAACCGACTCCAACATATTACCACCACATGAACCCGTCAACGAAGCCACGACACTTTCCTACTCGATTTGGCACCCTAAACACCCATCAAACAAGATCTATATCAACAATATCAGAATAACTGAGAATTTAGTTTTCTCTCTCATCGCCCTCTCTAATTATCGGCGAACCCCGCGCCATCAAACTTTTGGTCGAAGAAATTGACCATGGAGGGAGATGAAGATGACGTGGAGAGGATCTGGTCATGGTTACCGTTGGATGTCGAGGAGACAGAGGTGGTCAAAGAATGGGGGCATGTGGCGTCATATTTAAAGAGATCTGGATGTGGTTTTCAGTTTTGAGGGAGATACGCAGATGTTTGATGTAATTAAGGGAGATGAGAGAGGAGACAGAAAGAGAAAAAGGACCATTCGCAGCTAACGTCGTTTAGCTTGCACGCGCTCTTAGACGTCCTAGTGCAGCTGCACGACTTGTGGATGGAATAGGCTCGGCCCCATCCTATCCGACTCTAAATTTTGTTGACTTTGACTGAGTCTTACTTGGCCCTATCCGGAACCTTAAAATTTAAGGTAGGGCCATGATGACCCCTAACTGGGTGATATGGGCTGTTTCATCTTTTAATCGAATTATCATTTCATCAGCTAAGAAGTGCAAGAAAGATTTTGAAAAAAATAGATATAAACCCCAACAATGAAGCTAGAAAAACTCATCTCTATATTTTGTTTCAATTTACACCCATATCAAATAATTGAACCTTATTCAGCATGGAATATTCGGCTTGTCTGATCATGCAGTTGGTCCCCATGGAATATTCTAGCCATCCCAAAATCAGAAATTTTTGTGTAAGCTTGAAAGGCGAATGGAGAAGGCGTTATGTAAAATCATGGAGCAAGCTAGAAAGACTGAAGCAAGTAAATGAAGGTGCATAAATAGTAAGCTAGCTAGAGACTAGTATATATTAGAACCCCGTCTCCATTGAAATATGTAATACAAAATTTTCTATCACATAACTCGTTGTGTATTTGTCTTGGGATGTGAAATTCACACGTTTTAATTTGAAATTCACACAATTTTTATCTTTCTTAGTAACATAAATTTTATCATTTAGTGACTTAAACTTTATCTTTCTATGAATGTGTTAACCCAAAAAAAATATATGTGTGGATTTCTTTGTCTTATATTTTTTGAGTTATCAATCTGATGCATTGGTGTGAAGAGTGCAAGACTAATGGAGCATGACTAGACTAATGGTACTCGAGGCCCAGAAAAATAGAACTTGGGACCGGTTTCCGACGGGTCGGGTTGATGAAAATGGAGCGGCCCATGTGTCTCCCATCATATAAACACACACTAGGTCTCCATCCCTGTTGTGTTTGAGCCGACCAGATATCAAAACCGAAGTAGAGAAGTGGGTAAAGGGTGTGAGAGCTCAGAGCAAGTTGGTAGTTTTAATGGGATCGGTAAAAGTTTCAGACACATCGTCTTCTGCATGATGTGATGAACACATTTCTCTCTTACCGATCCCATTAAATTCTTCTGATTTCCTCAAGCTCCTCCCTTTCCCCCACTTTTCTGGATGACTCCCCTGTTTTGCAGAACTGGTAGCTTCGTTTTCTCCATCTCTTTCTTTTGAACCTTTTCAGTATTGTATAGTGTTGTTGCTATCAGTGTGCTTGATCTTGGATGTTGAAGGTGAAAACAGATCTGGAAAGTGTGTTACAAGCTTAGAATCTGAACATGAAGATGTGCCAAGTTTATGGCTTTGTTAACGTTTTAGCAATAAAGTTTATGGCTTTCACTGTTCTTGCATTGACATGCTTAACTTTTTCAACAATGTTTTAGATTCCTGGGGTGATTAGTGTGTTTAGTGATCTTATATGTTAGTCAATTACTAAAAAATTCCTTATATTTACCATTTGATTCTGGCTTTTTGTTTTTCGTTTCATCTTTAAATGTAGATTGATAACTCTTTGGCCACGTTCCCTCATTGATATTGATGTTAGCAAATGGATAAAACATCGGTGCCAGGGTTTCTTCTGTAAACAAATGCTGGCTTCTTAGGAACGGGAAGAGGTGCTTCACCACTCAACATGAAAACAATGGCTGACATATCAGGTCGGTCATTTGAATCTTGTTTTGCACACAAAAGTGCAACTTGTATATATCTCATGGCTTCATTAGGCTTATATGAATTCAGTAATGACTCCACAATATCTAAGCTCTATCTTCTCTCCAAAGCTCCCAAACCTGTAGTTGATATTTAGTTTGGAAAGTCTACTGTAAGTACACATAGCTAATGATTTCCTTCTGTTAAACTAATTCTGATTTACTGCTTTTCCATCTCCAAATACAGATTGATAACTTGACCACAGTTGGTACCCTGGACTATTATAGTCTGTAACATCCTAATTTTGTCTGGTGTTTGTAGAAACAGAAAAAGAAAATTATAGACAAACGAGTAAAAATAGCAAGAGCTTCAAGTTTGCATCATTATCGAGCTTCCATTATAGTTACTGTTAAGTCGTTTGAAAGTAATGGATCGTCATCAGCATCGGAGTATTTTCTGTAGACAAATGCCGGCTGCTTAGGAGATGGAGGAGATGAAGGAGATGCTTCACCACTCAACATGAAAACAACAGCTGACATGGAAGGTCGGTCCTTTGAATCTTCTTGTACACACAAGAGAGCAACTTGTATGCATCTAAGGACTTCATTAGACTCATACGACTTCAATGTCGAATCCACAATATCTAAGGCTCTACCTTCATTCCAGAGCTCCCAAACCTACGGTTGAAGTTTAGTTAAGACAAGAAATGAATACCAAGGGATATATAAAATGTCAGACATATATATATGTTGCTTACATGTCCTATCAAATTCATGGAAGGATCCTCTAGATCAGAACCATTGTTTTTCTGGCCACTTACAATCTCCAACATTATGATCCCAAAACTAAAGACGTCAGATTTCGTGGAAAATCTTCCAAATACTGCGTATTCCGGTGACATGTAGCCACTACATATAAACAGTATAAAATGTTACTTCCAAACAATAGCATAACTAAAGAAGATAATCTGACATAAGTGTTCTTACTATGTTCCAACAATTCGGCTCGTTTTATCTTGAAGTTGGTTCCCATGGAATATTCTAGCCATGCCAAAATCAGAAATTTTTGGGTTCATCTCTGCATCTAGTAGAACATTGCTAGTTTTCAGATCTCTATGGATGATTCTCAATCTTGAATCTTGGTGAAGATACAGAATTCCACGAGCAATCCCATTGATGATCTCAAAGCGCCTTTCCCAGTCCAAGAAGGAACGTCTTGTGTGATCTACATCCAAAATGTAAATTGTTCCTTTTAGTAAGAAGCGTCAAATGTGTGCTTTGTATTTGAGAGTAAATGGCCTGAATTAATCATTATATCCTCTACTCGTACCAAAAAGAAAGGAATCCAAGCTTTTGTTAGGCATGTATTCCAGGACTAAAATTCTCTCTTCTCCCTTTATACAGCAGCCTAAAAGTTTCACGAGGTTCCTGTGTTGAAGTCTTGCTATAAGTACAACTTCATTTTTGAATTCTTCAATCCCTTGTCCTGAAGTTTTGGACAACCTTTTCACAGCAACATTCTGTTCATTTGGTAGCTTACCCTGAAGTTATGATCAGAAATAAATATTAATGTGTCAGATAGTCAACACTTGAAGTTGCAAACAAACTGTGGATTAATTGATTAAGAATAGTAAAAGAACCATTTATGCCAGAACTTAACATAGCCAGAACAAAAAGAATAATTTGGAGCTCACAAATGTTGAGATTATCTAAATTAGTTGCTTACCTTATAAACAGAGCCAAAACCACCATGGCCAAGTTCATTGATACGAGAAAAGTGGTCTGTGGCTGCTATTATTGTGTCAAGATTGAAAAATTGTAATTCGGGGTGTCTCTGTGTTTCATCAAGCGCCTCTCCCTGCAGAATGTCTATGCATAAACAATAAACAGTTATTCACTACATCTTTTTATCCTTGCTGTTCTAACTGCATAATATGATCACTTTAGTCCATGTCTTTTAGGTAAAGATGATATTGTTGAAGTTCGGTCATGTGATTTACAGACATAACTAGTGTTACCAGCTCATGACAAGTAAAGCAATTTAACTAGTATGTGATCAAAATAGATAAGAACTTATTTCACCTTTTGTGTTGTGGTTCTTCTTTCGCCACCAACAGCCGAACATGATGGTTAGTACCAATGCTAGCACAGCAGACAGTACTGGAATAGCAAGCATACCCTTTCTTTCCAAGAAACCTTGTGATTTTACTACATATGCAGCTACATAAGAGGGTGACAAAGGTTTAGAGTACAATAACATTGAAATCAAGAAATTGTAATTCTAAATACTTGTATGTTGGTAGTTGAGTTTTTTCCATTGCAAGTAGATTAGTACCTAACACGGTTGCATTCACACGAATGTAGAGATCTCGTCCAAGCTCTGTGTATCCTAAAATGTCCATCAGGTCATCATACCATGTGAAGCAGCCATCAAGCCCTTCATTTTCAGTGCTCAAATATGCAGTGCAAGAACAATTTCTTAGGCACTCATGCTGGCACTCTTTGGCACTCATGCCTGATTTTGACAATGCTGCTATTGATGTGTCTGGATATTTAACTCTTTCCACCTTCACAAACCCATCTCCATCTCCACACTTGAACAAACCAACCCGATTATTAACACATCCTCCTGACCCATTTTTCTGATTCCAATCACTAATAGACTTAGGCTCATACCCTGGTAAGCATTCACACTCAAACAGATTAATATTGTCAGGGCTACATTTGCTGTTGGCACCACACCGTCCATACCAGTCACACCGGGACTTTGGTACAGATAAGTCTTCCTTCCATTGAAGTTTGCCATCATCCCAAGTAAGGCGCTTCACCCCAGAATCAGTAACTATTGTTCTTGTAATTGCATCGGCATTCAAGAAATTATAAGTTTCCTCTTGATTACTGACCACATTAGGCGTTGGCCCAGGATCAGCTCGCCAATACTTACTCAAACCCTTGTACATAAAAAATTGGGGGAATCCAATCTGGCTTGGATAGAGACTAAAGGTAGAGTCCCCAGTTCCAGGGTCATCTTGTGACTTCCAAGATGTTAAAACCCATTCTAGCCCAGTTTTCCAATTCACCCCAAGTTTCATACCTGGAATTTGAGTATCGGTAGGATGATCAAAGCTTTGCCACATATAGATGTCATTTGTATCATCCTGGAACACTACTAAGTTTCCTGAATCCAAAAGCTGTGCAGATAAAGTACTAGTGTTAACATTTTGGACCGACTGCGACACATTGGCGAACCATATAGGATCATTTTCCACACTGTAAGCATAAAGGGCCAGTTCTCCATACCTGTTGATTGTGAGCACACCAGAGGTATCATTGATGGGATTGTTCCTATTTGCAACCCACACCACTGTTCTTTCAGATACTGTAGTCTGAGAATACCTAATTCCAACATACCGGTAGCTAGAATTGCCTGGGCTGAAGAACCCCAATTCAAACTTGCTTTCCTTGGACACTAAGTAGTCTCCATCAACATCCTTTAGTTGCTCTTCGTTCCCTCTTATGGTGTCCGTGGAAGTGCAAGACTGAAAGAGCAGGAAGAGAAACAGAACTTTGGGAAACATTGCAACTATGTAGGTGCGAAACAGGGCGTTTTTTCTCACTCTCTCTGTTGGCTGATCGGAAATATAACACGTTGATCTTCTATTTTCTACATGACACATTTTTCCAAAACATGCACGAAAGATTGGACAATGAGGTATCTAGAATGCGATCAACTGGGGTAGAACTGATCGAGTATTAAACTAAAATGGTCTTGGATGTTGACTGTATGACTCGTAATATTCAAACGAGGATGCAGCAACGAAGCATCTGATTACTTGCGTGTAGGAATAAAATGTATATATTTTGTTTTCATATGACGCAAACGAAGGGAGGAACCCCAAAACTGTCACATTTGCTACTGATCGGCCTAGATACAGATCATTTTCAGCATTGAAATGTTTGAAAGAATAATTTTCAGCATAGACTAGATACAGATCATTTTCACAGGTGTATCTGCAAAAGATGATCTTCAATTCTTTGCAATACTAATAGTCAGCTAATGATGATTTTATAGTGACATGCCTAGCAAGGCAGTAAATTTAATAACGAATTAAACAAAAAGAGCTTTATCATTTTTTTTTGAATGAAAATGCTGAACATTTCATTAAGATACCATATCAATCGACGTAGCTGCGAAATAAAATTTCAATACAAAATTTGAAACAAATCCAGATAACATTCTTGGATTGTTTTCAAAATTTGAAAATTAGTCTGTTTGTATAACTCCAAAGTATACACGATGGACCCGTCTGCCGCCATGAATAGATAGACAAGACGTTTTGGTAGTACCCACAGTGCAATTTATGTCCCGTATACCCTCCTTCTTCACTTCATGCTTTGTAGAATATCATGAATTATCCTTCAGTATTACTCTAGATAATTCAATAGTACGGATAATTCAATAATACGATCTAGATCTCCTGGATTCCATATACGGAACCTTAAAAGGTTAGGGTCCATTTGTTGGATCCACAGAATGACCTGATAACAAGAACTAACATCTTTAGACACCCTTCCAACTGATTTGGGCCTCTGACTTAGCCCACAAAATTTGGGCCTCGTCAATGATCTGGGAACCTAACTTTGGGGGAATCGCAGCCATGAACGCACAACACCGCCGCGATTCACCGTCAATCTTCGTACCCACCCTTGTATCATTATCGACCTGCCTCAGCAGTTATTGTCAAGCCATTCATAGAATACAATGGTGTTGGTACTACTGATGGATCAGCATCAGTTACGGAGTTTTTTCTGAAGACATATGCAGGTTGGTTAGGAGATGGAAGAGATGTTTCGCCGCTCAACATGAAAACAATGGCAGACATGGCTGGCCGGTCCTCTGATTCTTCTTGCACGCACAAGAGCGCAACTTGAATGCATCTCATGACCTCATCAGAATTATACGACTCGAGAATTGAATTCACAATTTCTAAGACTCTGTCTTCTCTCCAGAGGTTCCAAACCTGTAGTTGAAACATGCATGTGTGATTTGAGAGAAGGATGAGCAAGTACTCTAGGTAAATTCATAGCAAAATATGTGCAACTTACATGTCTGATCAAGTGCATGGAAGGATCCTCTTGAGAAAAACTATTGTTTCGTTTGCCACTCACAACCTCTAACAAAATGATCCCAAAACTAAAAACATCCGATTTAGTAGAAAATCTGCCAAACACTGCATACTCTGGTGACATGTAGCCACTGAATATGAACAAACTGACATGTTACAGCCAAACATATATAGTAAAGTGAATATGAAACATGACAATATATATGGCAACCTTACTATGTTCCAACAACTCGATTGGTTTTATCCTGAACTTGGTCCCCGACAAATATTCTTGCCATGCCAAAATCAGAAATTTTTGGGTTCATTTCAGCATCTAAAAGAACATTGCTAGTCTTTAGATCTCTATGGATAATCCTCAATCTTGAGTCTTGGTGAAGATACAGGATCCCACGAGCAATCCCGTTGATGATTTCAAAGCGCTTTTCCCAATCCAAGAAGGACCGTCTTGTGTGACCTGCAACAAATATTCGGCTTCGTGTGACTATGGTACATATTTGTGAAGCTCAATATGTTATTCAGTATCTTAAAAATGGCAAATATTAAGACATACCAAAGAGAAATGAGTCCAAGCTTTTGTTCGGCATGTATTCTAGAACTAACACCCGTTCTTCCCCCTTTATACAACGAAAATTATTCGGTGACCCAGCGGTGCATATGCCCTAGCCATCTGGACCGTTCATTTTGACACGTCAACTAGCCAGTAGATCTGCGTCGTGAGTGGGGGTTAAGTCTCCGTTAGGGTATGTCGAGGTAAAAACTGAAGGGCCTTGTTCGTCTTTCTTCCTCTTTCTTCTTCGATCGTTCTCGACTCTTTTCTCCAAAAAAAAAAGATCGTACTCGACTCCTCCCATCCAAACATCTGCCTTCTCCTTCATCTTCTGAAAGATCGACCTCTCTTACTCCAAGCTATTCGTCCTCGTACTCCAACCTATTCGTCCGTATAGCCGCCGTCTTTGCGACATCCGATTCATCAATCTGAATGCTCTCCATCTGACTTCGCGTTTTATCGATAAGATTTCGCGAGCCTCTTACACTGGGTATCGATCTAGGACCGTTCGTTCTTGGTTTTGGCCGCGTCCTCACCCTGTTGATCGGTAAGTTTTTCGAAATCGATCACCACTTTTTAATTCTTTTTTTTGTTTATCTGTTTGGCTTCAATGTGTAATATTGCGATAGAGTTGGGTATGGTAATCTCTCGGTTTTGCACTGGGTATATTATGTTCTCTATTGCGTCCACTTTCTTTGATTAAGGTTTTATGTGCTGGGTTTGTCTATAAGAGACCCTGCGTAACACTGCAGAGAGTATTGATTTGTATTGAGCCGCACATTTGGGCTTGCTCATTCTCTGTGTTTTGTTTCAAAAGGTCTCTTTTCTTTTCAATTTTAGTTACAGTGTTCTTATCAATTTGGTTAAGAGTCATGAATACAGAATACCTTTGTTTTGCATTAGTTGCAGATTGTAGATTCTGTTCTGTTCCACATCCAGGCCAGCTGATTCTCTATTTGGTTTTTTTTGCCCCTGTTATAGTTACAATGTTGTGATCTAATGTGAATAGCATGGTTGTTCGGGAAAACTATTAGAAGGTGTGCCTTTTCTTTAAACCAGCTAGCTTAACTTCTTTACTTTATCTACTTCAAACATGTACGGTGTACCATTGATTCATGGAAACTATGATAAGTTATTGATACAAGTAAAACTATGATGAGATAGTTTAGGCACCAAATTGTTATCTTCTAGAAAGTTAAGGGAATATGAAAACAAATTACATGTATGGTTTTCTTTGGTTTGACTTCTTCTCTGATTTTATTTTCATTACTTTCCAGTTTTTAGTTTCACATACTCTTTGTATTTGAAATCTTTGATTGCTCTGTATAAAATTGAACTCTTAGGAGGTCTGGGGTTTAGGGTATGAACTGAACTTGCTTCAGCATAAATAAATGTGGTTCTTACTTCTCTCTTTAGTGTACTACGTACGTAGGTTTGTGTATCATTTCTTGGATATTTTATATATATATATATATATATATATATATATATGTCCTTCTCTGCTAAGGACGTCCGCACCAAAGTTTTTGGTGCGGATTTCCATTTTTTGCACCACTTCCCGATCGAATTTCCTCAAACTTCCTTCTAGACATATCTAGATCATCGTGTGCAGATCATCTCTGCAAAATTTCAGCCAATTTGGTGATCGTTAAGGCCCTCAAACTTGCGTTACAAAACCGACGGACAGAAGTCTGTCCGGTTCAGACATATAACAGAAAAACGCAAGTTTGAGGGTCTTAACGATCACCAAATTGGCTGAAATTTTGCAGAGATGATCTACACAAGATGATCTAGATATGTCTAGAAGAAAGTTTGAGGAAATTCGGTCGGGAAGCGGTGCAGAAATGGAACGGATTGCTCGGTCCGGATATGCGGACCTGAAACAACCTCTATATATATATATATATATACTGAGTTCCCTTTTCATGGATGTTCTAACTGAATTGTATTTGTGCTTCAATTTGATAGTTTTGGCGGAAGGTATAATTGAGTAAGGGGATCACTTAAAGATAAGGATTGAATATACGCTCCAGCAGACAATATTTTGATCTGTTGTACTTTTATTATTGTGAAAGGATAATAATAAAGATTGGCTACCAATTAATTTGCTGTGTTTGGAATCGGCGACGGCTGAGTCATAAGACCAATCTTATTCAGCTGTTAGTTGGATTTTGCATTCTTATCAACAATTCTCTATTTTTGTAGGTTCCTATTGAAGTTGCTGCAGTCGATTTATGTGTTAAAAGTTTTGTGTACTTTCCTTTCTACTTGATAAAATGGTATGTTTTTCTACTCCTTTTTTTTAACAGCCGTGTTTCAGAATTGAGAATTTATATTGGTAATTGTGTATTTAGTTGTACTGATGCTGCAAAACCAAAATAGATACCCACTATGAGAAGTTTTATTCCTTTTGTAGACTTATTTGATTTGATCACACAATTTGTTCTCTCTATTAAGATCATCATAATAATTTTGATATATGGGAGTGTTTTTCTTTTTCAGATTCATTGTTTTGGTGTTTTCTCGTTTGTCTTATTCAAAAACAGTAGACAGAATTTACAATCAAACACGTGGACATGCAACCAAAATGATAGTTTCTGAAGTTTTAGAAAATAAAAAGAAAAGAAAAAAGGACTTCTGATATGTTTAGGATGTATATCAGATTGAAAAGAGTGGCATTTGAATAGGGGGTATTACCAGTTCTTTTTGTTTTGTTGGTTATTGGATCTTTTGCGGCCGTGTTTCTTGGTTTACACAGCAGTTTTGTGATGTACTTAAATCCCATCCTGACTTAACAATAAAATTTCATTATCAATTTTCGAATAAACCTGATGACTGAATAGCATTTCTACACAGAAAAAGAATGACCTCTGCTGCATGACCAGAATACCTGCAACAAAGCGCGGGCGATCTTTCTGGTTCAGTCCGACGGCGTGAGGAGCTCTGGTCTATTGCTCCTGATGTGGTGGAGGACCTGCTTTGTCCTTCAATAAAAAAGAAGGGCTTCCGTTTATGGTTGGGATCAATTACCGTTGGATGCGACTGGTGACAATTCGATCTGTACGCTCAATCGCTGCCGTTGTATTCTTCAGAGTTGTGAAAGTGGGTTGTTCAAAGGGGATCTACAATCGTGGTAAGTTTGTAAAATAGAGACCGTTTTTGATTTGGATCGAATATGCAATGTTGGTTTGGGTGAACGGAACCAGATTGAATATGCCCAATAGTATTTTCTGTCCTTATTTACCTATATGTGCACAGGTGTGATGGATTCAATTACTCAAAATGAGAACAGTAGTTGTTCAGACGAGGCGAAGAACATGGACAGTTCAGGGATTGGTTCTGATGATGGGACGGAATTAAGCCAGAGTATAGACGGGTCACACTGGTCACGCAACGATCAATGCACAATGTTCAACGGGAAGCCATACCGGGACCTCACGCTTGATGACCTGAAAGATGTTGTGTTCAAGAGTGTGGCTGAAGCGGACACGTTCTACCTTTACTATTCAATTGCGAAGGGATTCAACATGAGGAAGCGCAAATTGGACTGGAACAGTAAAAAAACAATGATTATCCGAAGAGTATTGGTTTGTTCAAGAGAAGGGGAGCGCAGGAATCCTAAGGAAAGCAATGTTTGTGAGGAAGATGATGACTCAGCTTTGGAGGATGGGTTGTTTCATAAAAACGTGAAGGGGCGTAAGGACAAAGCGCTGCGCATATCAGTTGTGAATGATAGCGACAGCAGTTGTAGCGGGAAGAAAAATGCGAAGACACTTACGTCAAAGACTCGGCGACTGTCAAGGGTACATTGCGGTGCACAATTCACTGTGAATTTTGATAGCGAACGGGGGGGATTTGCTGCGTCATCGTTTACAACAGAGCACAATCATCCACTGACCCAACGTGCGCATACGCCGTTTATGAAAAAAAACCGGGGCCTTAAGGAGCATGACATGGCTCAGGTAGATTCGCTGAGGAAGGTTTCAGTGGGCACATCCTGTGCTTACGAGTTCCTTGTACATCAGGCCGGAGGCCATGAGTTTGTTGGATTTACTGAAAGGGATTTGTACAACAGAGTTCAGCGGGAGAACAGCAAACTGATGATTGATGGTGATGCGCAATGTTGTATTACTTGGATGAACATGAAAGCAACACGGGACCCCAATTTCTACTCTGTATTCAGCGTAGATGAGAAAGGTAGGCTGGCGAATATGTTCTGGCGTGACGGTCAGTCATACACGGATTACTGTGCATACGGGGATGTGCTGGTTTTTGACAGTACTTATAAAACCAACATGTATGGCAAGCCACTGGTAGTTTTTGTAGGAAGCAACAACCACAGAGCGACCGTTATGTTTGGCTGTGCACTTCTTGTTGACGAAACCGAAGAAACATACAACTGGGTACTAACCGCGTTTTTAGCTTCAATGAAACAGAAGAAGCCGGTTTCTGTCATAACTGACAGTGATGAAGCAATGAGAAAAGCACTGGATAATGTAATGCCGGAGGCTAGACAGCGGCTGTGTGCATGGCATGTTGGGAAAAATGCAGTGTCGCACTTGAGGGATGCTAATACACGTGCTGACTTTTTTCATCACATATTTGCCGGCCTGACCATCGAGGAATGGGAACTTTCTTGGGAGTACTTTGTTGCCATGAATAGGTTGGAGGATAACTCTTGGATTAATGGGATGTATAACAAAAGACACAGGTGGGCAGAGGCTTTCTTTAGAGACGAATTTTATGGAGGAATAAGTAGCACACAAAGGTGCGAGGGAATGCATAGAATTCTGAAAGTGGGGATTGGGAGCTGCATGACGATGTCTGAGATGATGGCTCGTATGGAGAAATCTGTTGCAAGATTAAGAAACCGTGGTTTGTATGATGATTATATGTCAGATCAGTTTTCCCCGGTTCTTAAAACTCATATGCTTGAGCTGGAAGAGGACATTGGCCGAGTATTTACTCATGACATATATTTGTTAATGAGGGATCAGATCTTCTTTGAAAAAAAGTTTTCGGTAGCCGGGAGGGTTGTCAATGAAGAAAGCGGTGCGAGTGCGGTTAGAATTACCCAATACGGCAAACCGGGGCGGATATGGAATGTGGATTTCCAGCCTGATATGACGAATCCAACTTTTACGTGCTCATGTAAGCTGTTCGAGTCCGATGGCATTCCCTGTTGTCATATATTCTGTGTCATGAAAGCGGAGAACATGACAAAACTTCCTCCCTCATTGGTTAAGAAGAGGTGGACTAAAGAAGGGGCATTGACTAGGAAATCCGAGAGCACTGTAGATGGGAAGTCTGTCCAGCTAGCACGGTATGGTGAGTTGATGTCCATGTGTGCCAGAATCTGCCACATTGCATCCAGCAGTGAGGAGGGGTATGACGGGGTGAAGGAATTGCTAAGCCGGCTTACCATTGAGTCACGCAACTTACCTCAACCAGCCGAGACAGATCCGAAAGACCCAGAACAGGATATTGACAGTACAACCGGTCTGCATAGAAATGTGATAAGAGATCCCGTCCCTTGCCGGAGTAAAGGGACGAAAAAGGACAGTGGTAGTGGGAAGGGAAGTAAGAAAAAGAAAACGTCGAAGTGTAGTCGATGTAAACAATATGGTCACAATAAAAGTACTTGTGAGAAACATGGCATGGAAGGGAAAAAGAATGTATCAATTAAATCAGATACGGATGACATGGGTCCACAATCAAGTAGCATTGAAGGTGATTTGAGCACAGGTGAAACAAGTGATATGTCTGTTTCATCGGACGATGATGTGGGGGATGTGGAGACGCAGAAGAACTGTGACGGCAAGTTATTTCATCACCTGGAGGAAGCTAGGACTTTTGAATTTGTTTCTGGGGAGGGCAACACTAGAGACGCATCGTCCAGAGGTAGCCGAGGTGGTGAGGGAGGTTACTTTCGTCACTTCAGACCCTTCACCGAGTCAGCATAGTATTACTGTGGTACACGCCTTTTGAATGCAGGTCTGACACCTAAACTACATGTTTATATTTCGTTGATGTTGTCCTCTATATACTGTGTAATGTTTACTACCTGGATTAGTAGGTTTGTTCTTATGTCGAGATTGGTTGTGGTATATGTATTGTCGACTGAGCTGTTAATGTATTTCTTATATATTTAAGATAAAATTGACTATTACCCTTTTAATTCCATTGTGTAAAAAAAAGTGTGTGGAAACCGAAACTGTTGGATGCAGCTTAGAACAATTACTTCTTTATTAATGTGAACGACTGGATGTGTTTAACTAATATGTATTAAAAGAAATATACATATATCTCTTTTTTGACAGTAGGTGGTAATGACAATAATTTAGCTGACCCCTGTTAATTTCTGGATTTTTTTTTAATCCGTATTAAATTAGGTGAAAGTGAGTTGTCCAATTAAGTGAATTATGGTTTGGTCAGCATCAGCTTGTTATACGTTTAGACAAGGAAAATTATAGGGTCAGTACCTCTTAGTACCTTTTTGGATTTTTGTCTGAGAGGTTAATTGAGATGAGAAACAAGGAGAATACGATGAGATTGTTTCCAGTTTGGATTTTGTAACTTGGGGATGGGATTTGGGCGTTTTGTTCTGCATCCACATGTATGTTCAAAATCACTCGATGCTTATTTTTAAAAGAAGCGTTCACTCTGTTATAGCTTATTTATGTGCTACAATTATGTACCCACCGATATTCGTCTCCTTGTGTGTGGTTATGTTTTGGAAATAGGAATGGATGTCCATTGGGATACGTAGTTTTGTTTTAATGTGAAATGGACAAGTACCGTGTGCCTTGTGTGTGGTTATGTTTTGGAAACAGGAATAGATGTCCATTGGGTTACATAGTTTTGTTTAATGTGAAATGGATAAGTACTGTGTGTTCAGAGAAAGTGTTCATAACCTTGATGTTTCACTGCAGTTATGATGATTTTCAAAACCTGTTAGACTAAAATATATTGGCTTAGGTTAGGTTTTGATATTGAAACGAATTAGGTAATGTTGTGCAAGTCTGAGACCTTATGTGTCTTATAGATAGGACTCTTGATCCAATAGTGAGTACAATTTCAATTTTTATTTTTCCATTGGTGCGTGTATTTAGCTGTTTACTGGGTCTGTTTATATCTCATTTGCCCGTTTTGAACGCTTTGTCTGTTCATATAGTCTTTATGGTTACTGGTGTATGACACGTTAGTAGATTTTGGCATTGACAATAAGTAATCACAATTTAATTCTTGTATATGCAGTTTCGGAGTGCCAACATTTGAAAATGTGATTAGAGAAGCACGGGAAGTACGCTAACTTAGGCGAAGGAGACGCCATTACCACTCATGTCTGGAAGGCAATGTTTTTTGCGGGCAGCCAGTTTGTAACAGGGTACTGTGGATTGAAAACGTTCATAACATTAAGCATATGAATTAAGACAATGTTGGGATTTTGTATGTATATTTTGAATCCTGTCACACTTTTATGTTGTAAGCCGCGAGGCTTTGATGATGGTCATTCTTGTTTAGTTAAAATGTCATGTCACCCTCTTGTTTTGTTTTGTATTATTTAATATATTTTTTTTCCTTTATGGTAAAAGAGTATGAATCTGGGTTGTAAAGACGCAAAATCTTTAACTATTTTACAGAGTTGCCACTTGTAACTCCAAGCCTTCTATGCATCTGAGTTGCAACTTGTAACTCCATGGCTTCTATGCATCTACAGTACGTAACGCTAAAAGCTCCAAGTCCATACGCTAAAATGAACCATTGCGGGATTTGCAGCAGCTGTTGATTGGCTTTGCAATACAAACAGAGATCACAATAGAATCAATGACGGACATTTTTAATCGATCATTTGCCATTTACCCTAGGCTTCTATTTGGCGATCAAATAACTAACAGAAAAGGAGAGGAGGGGGCGGCGAGATTCTGTAAGTCAACACTTGGTACATCTGCAGTCATTAGTGCCACAGCCAAAAACTTAAGCAGTAAGTACAGGGCGTCTGAATACCAGAGTTCAGTTTTGGTATAGCATAACATTTGGACTACATCAGTACAATGAAGCAATCAAAACACCCCTACATCTCCTACTCCAACATTATAACACACCTTATATGGATTGGGATATCTGAATACCAAACAGAAGCAGTCATTGCTATACTATAATGCGTGTTGCGGTGAAAAAAAACATCACAAAGAACGTTTTTTCCACTGCAACACCAAAAATGACACTTCGAATTCAGAGAGTTTTCCCATCAGATCACATGTCCTACAATTGTCACCACATAAATTACATTAACATGAGAAATATATATGAACAAAAGCACTCGATGATAACATCACCCTTGTGCGGAGAGGTTATAGGGCAAAAAGCAAATTCCACTTCTGTTTGTAATTACCTCCAGCACATGTGCATCGTTAACATCCCTACCTGCGCCCGGTTTCTGTTTCCCTTTCCCTTTGTGCTGGGAATAATCTATGTATCTCCTGATATGAGATTCACAACAAACGGGGCAGCCTTGGAGTCATTGGCCTTGGAAACCTGTTTCGGCTGTTTCTTCCCTCCCTTCCAACTGAGCAGTGATTGCTGGACCTTGCTGTGTATATCAGAGATCTCATTTTTTTCATGTCTAAGGCAATCCAACAGCAGCCTGAGTCTCTCAGAATGAGAATCATACTGCAATTATATATTAAGTTACTAACAATAACAATTAATTTAACCAAATCAAGTAACTTATAAAATGATTGTACATGTGGTAGTACCTTTTGTGCCCATTTCGATGTAGGGTCCTCCATATTCCTTAAAACAAATACTCCACAGTCGGCTGTATTCGGTTGCCTAATTGGTGTGGTGTAATACCAAGGGAGACTTGCGAAACTACAAATTCCGTCCAACAGATTCACAATGTCTTCCCCCAGGATCGCGTCCAACATGTTCATCTTCACAACGTGTCATATATTTATTGTTAGTATATGTTGTTGTTCCAAAATAAGTAGGAAACTGTCATAAACAATATGTCTTTGTTCAGCAACATAACTATCACTACATTTGTAACTTACTGTTCTTTTGGCATCATGGCGTCTTGATATTAATTTAGTTTCATCTTCAAGACTGTCAACCAGTTCCACATATCTGTCCTTGACATGAATCCGCAGCAGATACCAATGTCCAGTATTAGGTTTGCTTTTACTAGTTGGCTCATGCATTGGTACAGATATCTATTACTCATAACCACAAACCATTCAACAAATTTAAAATCAGTAATAATACGCAATTTATGGGCAAACATATATAGGCATAAAGGCATGTGCAAAGTGTGCATATGTTAATCTGCTTTCCTTACCGTGTCACACTGGCCAAGTTTTCCATAGAACCTTGACATTCCAGCAAGGCTTGCCGTATGCTGAATCCAATCTTCAGTTGTTTTGTGTTCTTCCATTCCTCTACACGCTTTATTCTGCATTCAGCATTAAATGTACATGATACACTGTTTTTTTCTTTGTATACTGAATATATTAAGAGTTGTGTATTCATTCACTTACACATAAATACGTGTTCATATACCAGTCAGGTCCCCCATCGTTGAGGTAGTTTGTGTACGTATTGATGAGCTGAAACATTATCGTCATACCGTTAGTTCATTTTCCACATACAATGTTCACATAATTAATACATACTATGATAAGTGACTGTTTTTTGGTTAAATATTCCTGATTTCGTAATGTATTAATCAAATATCATGGTGCAACAAAACTATCTTTAATTTGTTGCAACATTCGACTTACACTAGAACACACATGTCCGTTAGGGCGGAGACACTGCATGTCCGTCCGAGTCGTAAATGATCCGCCACAAGAACAAACCACTTCGCTGAAAAAAGAAAAAAAAGAAGAAAAAAATAAAGGAACGTTTACCCGGTCAACAAAACAAACAGAATGTGATAAACAGTAGTAGAAAAACAGTAACGGGTTTGAAAATAGCAGGAGATATTTCTTACTTATGATCAGAATTCGTTCGGTTCCTCCGGTAGAATATGTACTCAGCAATGCAAGCATCATCCTGTGAAACTGGGAACTTGGATGTATACGGGCCAGCACTCTTACCCCCTTTCATAGCGGGAACCTTTTTTAAATCCTTGATCAATGTCTCCCCATCTTCAGTGTTTCTGAACAATGAACGTCTAAACTTCGCAGGCGGAACCTTACGCAACTTTATTGGTAACGAACCCATGCTCTTGCCATTATTATTTTTTTCTTTATCTGGGGGGCTAACTGAGGCTTCTGAACCACCCAGATTGCTCTCCTTCCATAACGCCTGCAACCACATTTCAAGCAAAAGTTGAGCATAAGTATAATGTATCAAAAACTGGTGAGGTATGATCTAAATCATATTAATTCATAATGTGTCACACATTTGTAGATCGCATAACTATAACTTACAGAAACACTGTAAACTTGATTTTAGCAACAGAACTCAGTTACAAAAACAGAAGGTAAGAGTTCATATGAATTCACTCCCACTGTTCCTCAGTTCTATTTTTTGAAAAATCAGACGGTGAAACTTCACAAAAGATGCATTTAGTTGCAGATATAAAGGGAAAGTACATTTTGTTGAAGACAAATCGAGTCCAAAAACAAACTGACTATAAGACACACATTCTCTATATTTCCCTCTATTTTAATTATTTATATAAACAAGACAACTGACGACAATGAGATGAGAGTAGTCCACCTATACCTGTTTCCCTGCGTTGAGGTTTTTAAAACGCTTCAGTTTTGACTGTATTAATCCGTCAAAGTGTCCGCTGTTGCTTCTAACTTCTGTAACTTCCTTCAGTTGACACTTTTTTCGCGTGTTTGCAATGTCCTCTTCCTCCACCCTCACTTGCTGAATTACGTCCTTCATGATTTTGGCTAGATTAGCTTCATTCAATGAGGATTGCAATGTTCCCTTTATCCCCTCTACCACTTCCACCACATTCTCCATGGTTGGCTCAATCTTACCCACTCTGTTTGTCAACTGTGACACTTGTTGCTGAACAGATGTCATTTTAGCCCACATCAGCTCTATTTCGGGTTTGCTTCCCTGAGCCGATCCAGCCACGGCATTATCTTTCTTCAAGTCCTTTCCAGCCTTGCGTGCTTGGTTTGATGTGTTACCCTGTTATACATGAGGTGTCAAACAATTTACGACACAATTTCCATATCAAAGCATTACATGATGAATGAACTGTTATTAAGGGATTGAACCATGCTGTTTGCCTGCTGCATATTACATGATGAATGAATTCCTACAAGGATATGAAGGATTGTAATCTATTTAGCGAGGGCACCATGAGATATCAAGTCTATATGCAATGAATAAACTGAAACATTTTGGTATCTCTTCTTCAAAATCAAGCGAGGATATAAATAAAGCCTCTTCACAATCTTTACAAACACAACCCCTCTAAAATTGAAAATGCAAAAGTGTCAATTATGCAAATCAATCCTTTTAGCGAAATATTTTTCATTTGATAATTCTTGTTTATGTTAGAAAACCGTAGCTTTGTGACCATATCAAACAGACAACTCTTTTTTTACATGAACATCAAACATCAAACCCAGTTAACATAACATAAAAACCCATTCTCAAATTGAAAGAGCGAGCTCACAAAAGCGGTTCAAGATGCAAAAGCAATAAACAAAGCCATTCCATGGAAATTTAAAATATTAAAAGAAACGAGAGACTTCCCCGGTAACATGGATTCCAGAGTGAGAAATGGAGAGTCCGATTCTCAGAGCGTGAGAATGCGAGTCAGACACTCATATGAGAAAGCACATGAAGTGAACGCGGGATTTTGAATTATAATTGTTTCTTATTATTTAACATTCAATTACGCAATATCAATTTTTATGCCCACTGACTTGGGGGCTCTCGGCCTATGCCTTTTGGGCCTATGGTCATGTCCGGCCCAGTATTTAGCGCAACCTTCCCTTCCATCAACCATGACTAGTTATCATGATGTGATTAATTATAACACTCCTATCAACTGCATGCAAGTTTATAAACGTTTTGACTCTTATATAAACTATACCTCGTCTAGCTTCTGTCTCTTCGACATTGCTATGCAAGGTGTAGGCGCTTCAACTTTGATAACCTGTTCACCTGAAGGAAGTATAGATATTAGTCATTTAATTATTGTCAAAATTAAAAAAATTATATCACTCATTTAATATTAAGCTAACATGAACGGAAATTTAAAAAAAAAAATTACAAAAAAAAACCTCGATGCTACAGTGCGAGAGCAATTTTTAGATTAAAAAAATATACATCTAGATAGAGAAAACGTAGCAAGTCTTACCACTCAAATGCATGTTTATACAAAACAATATTCGGAAAACTCTCAACATGTAACACAAAATAAGCTAGATAAACCATTTGCCAATGCAACATAAAGTTCATAAATATAAAACTAGCTCAACTAACTATATACAACCCTACAAAGACATGAAGCTTAGACAATTAATATAACAAAACCATAGTCTGGTTAGGATGATAAAACCTTGTTAAAGGAAGGTGTATTATTTGATGATTTAGAGACTTAGCTTGACCTAAGATTATGCAAAGGAAGGTGTGATGCTGAAAGTTTGGAATCACTGGTCCATTTACTACCCTCTCCTAAGTGGAACTTGGCGTCTTGGCCTAAACAACACAACAATGCAATAAGCTGGTTCTATATGTATTAAATTTTTTTTTTTCTCTCTCAAACAAGTTAGGGTGGGACTTGAGTCCCACTCTCTAATACATTAGATCTGCCCCCGGTCCCGACCACAAATCCCCGCAGCCTTCGGCCATTAACAACAGCCACTTCCATCTTTGTAATCTTAAACGTGGCGCATAATGACAGCCATTTACTTCAGCATAGCTGATAAAAGAACATCTTAGGACCTACATGTATTCATATCCGGTGTTTTGACCAACATACAAACATTGACACCAATCCCGCCCATTCATTGACCCTAGGACATAGAAGAGGAAATAACACACTTTCGGATGCATGTAATTAATTCGGCTCACCTGATAACCCACGTAGACGGGAAACCAATTACTCCAACTGCATAGCAGTTATGTCAGTATATCTGTGTTCGGAGTTGCGATAGTGGTAGTGTTCTATATATATGCAGCGGGGGGGAGGGAAACGCACGTGGTTTGCACGGGGGGTGGGAAATAAGCGGGAAAAGAGAATTATCCTGAGAGGGAAGCGGGCTCTCTGGCTAAATCTTCTTGATTTAAAACCTTTGGCTTTAGCTTTAATTACGGACCTGACACCATTTATTATGTTGGCATCTTCAGCCGTTGATGTGCAATTATTGTTTTCTGTTGTACTCTCTCGTCTGGTCACCGCAGTCACTACTGACTCCCCTGTCCCCTATGTCCTCCCCTGTCTTAATTACCAGTGTGAACACAAAAACCAGTTACAATGATCAATATGGACCATTCACGTCTCCTTTCAAATAATATACATTCATATTTAATGAAATAGGCAATGTATCCATTGTATGAAGATGCAAAGTAGTATCTAAATGCCTGCACATCAGTTATGAACAGAACAGTAACACACTCAAGCAAATGACACGAGAAGTTGATTGTTAGAGCAGCTTCCGAAATACTTACAGATAAAGGTCCACTCCGTCAGGCCCCAAAGCAGGAACTGCACAAGCCAAGTCCTGAGGCTCCCACACTGGATAAACATGCCAATCCTGGAGAGTAGTGACACCATCCCACTGCTTCGATCGGGGGCCTAACAAATCCGAAACGGGTTGAATTTTTTTCAGTTGAGATATTTAAGTACCATGACTATATCGAACGGTGGAAATTTTATTATCACGTATTTACGACGGCGCATCGCGAAGTGCCTGCTAAAGCGATATAACTTGTTTAGTAGGTTATTAGGCAATATGAACCATTGTGAACCAACTATTCAAAAGAAGAGGAATTTTCAAAATTTTTGTGAAATACGATGTGTTCGGAATAGAGAAATACGGCTAGGGTAGAAAAATCACAAAATTCCGGTAACGTTTGGTTGTCGTAAAAAGCGGTCAACCCAAATTTCACTTCCACGGTCCTAAAGGGAGCCTAACCACCGGAGGGTCAATTTATCTAAATTTTCATGGGTTCTTAAATCTCATGTATACGAGTCTTAGGTTCCAAAATGGGGAAGAATGAGGTTTCGCATGATGCCGGTCAACCGCGTTTCGTGTAAAAAGGTATGTTAAATCAGGGTTGACCAATTCGATGGGGGGCGTAACGGATCCGAACGAGCTGAATTTTTTTTTCAGTAGACCTATTTAAGTACAACGACCGAATCTGGCGGTGGAAATTTTATTCTCATATGTTTATAATGCCGATCAACCCTGGTTCGAGTAAAAGATGAAATTTAATTAAGGTTGACCGATTCGATCGGGGGCCTAACAAATCCGAAACGGGTTGAATTTTTTTCAGTTGAGATATTTAAGTACCATGACTATATCGAACGGTGGAAATTTTATTATCACGTATTTACGACGGCGCATCGCGAAGTGCCTGCTAAAGCGATATAACTTGTTTAGTAGGTTATTAGGCAATATGAACCATTGTGAACCAACTATTCAAAAGAAGAGGAATTTTCAAAATTTTTGTGAAATACGATGTGTTCGGAATAGAGAAATACGGCTAGGGTAGAAAAATCACAAAATTCCGGTAACGTTTGGTTGTCGTAAAAAGCGGTCAACCCAAATTTCACTTCCACGGTCCTAAAGGGAGCCTAACCACCGGAGGGTCAATTTATCTAAATTTTCATGGGTTCTTAAATCTCATGTATACGAGTCTTAGGTTCCAAAATGGGGAAGAATGAGGTTTCGCATGATGCCGGTCAACCGCATTTCGTGTAAAAAGGTATGTTAAATCAGGGTTGACCAATTCGATGGGGGGCGTAACGGATCCGAACGAGCTGAATTTTTTTTTCAGTAGACCTATTTAAGTACAACGACCGAATCTGACGGTGGAAATTTTATTCTCATATGTTTATAATGCCGATCAACCCTGGTTCGAGTAAAAGATGAAATTTAATTAAGGTTGACCGATTCGATCGGGGGCCTAACAAATCCGAAACGGGTTGAATTTTTTTCAGTTGAGATATTTAAGTACCATGACTATATCGAACGGTGGAAATTTTATTATCACGTATTTACGACGGCGCATCGCGAAGTGCCTGCTAAAGCGATATAACTTGTTTAGTAGGTTATTAGGCAATATGAACCATTGTGAACCAACTATTCAAAAGAAGCTGAATTTTCAAAATTTTTGTGAAATACGATGTGTCCGGAATAGAAAAATACGGTTAGGGTAGAAAAATCACAAAATTTCGGTAATATTTGGTTGTCGATCAAGGCCCCAAGAAGAGATGGAAAATAAATCAAAGGAGGAAATAGGGGCTCAAAAACAGAAGAAATAAAAAGCAAAGAAGTTGAACGCGACAAGTTTCGAACTCCCCTCTTGCCGATGGTGATAAGCCAGTCACAACCAGCTAGACTACATAAACTATGATGATCAGGGCGCTTTTTGTTTTAGATCTATAATGAACAAGGAGTATATAGAAAATTTGAAGGCCTTGTTCCAGCAAGCCTGTTGCACGTGGTTGGTTAACAGATTCCATATATAAGTACACAAACGGCAACGTTTTGTGTAAGAAATAAAAAGAATTTATTCGTGTTCAACCTTTCGCCGCCGCCCTCTGATGCTCCTGTTTCTGCTCAGCAGATTCTTTCTTTCTTGCCTTTCCCCTATAAATTTTGTACAGCGGAAGCTGGGTTTCAACTGCACGTACATCCGCCTCTGCTGCCCTGGTCAAATTTATAGTTGATTTCGGCGTTTCGGTTCCATAGTCCGCATCGCAAAGGGATTCAGACAACATCGCCGGCTTACTGATATATCTTGGGTGAGATAACTTTCATCAATTAATGGAATGATATGGTATGCTTAGTTTCAAACCGATGTGTGGTATGGGTTGACACTGTATTGGATTGAAACTGTTGAGAGCTGTATCACTCGCATCACCATTAAATTGTATGTGCTTGGCCGATTCACTATTCATATTAGTCGTGCACTGTAGTGGATATAGTGGATATAAACTGTCGATGTTTGGCTGTATCCTTGGTCTTCTATGGTAGACTCGCCTGTTGAGTTTAAATGTACAGATTAGATGTCATTGTGAACTGTTTTCTAAAACTACACACTCAAAGCTCATATTTTTTGGCAGCAACTTTGCTCATAGCTTAACATAATGTTTAACGATGCGGCTTTGACATATGATTTTTGTAGCTTGTCATTATCATTTTCATGACAGTTTTGCAGCTGCAGTTGAAAATTAGTCATTCTGTCGTATTAATTGTCTACAAAGAATGGTGGATTTAGTTTTGACTTTGATAGTGTATATACAATTGCCATCACAGTATTGCATTAATCTCATACTATGCAGATGCACGATTGATACTTTGCGGGTCTGTGATTTTATAGTGAGAATTTGTAGTTTAGTATTGCGAAACGGACACTTATTGATTCAATACTTACGGGGGACCTGATAGGATTAAAACAGTTTCGTTTCAAAACTTTTCAGATAAAGGAATGGCAGGGGCTCGTAAATGGGGAGATGACTGGAAAAGACGCAAAATACTGTCTTCGGACTCAAATGCGTGCCCAAAGAATCGCACCCTACATGCGGACACAGTAGAAGGACAGGGGAAAGGGGATGGAACTACAACTCAACAGCTACTGAAGAAAAGGCGTGTTAGATCAGACATGCCATTACCAGCGTTCATCATGCCTCCTTCAACTATTAGTCTGGTAACACTTGGGTTTGAAAGTAAATTTGACACCGTAACTATTCCAAACAATGTTGTCACAGACTACATACATGGGAACCAGTCAATCACAGATGTAAGCCCATAATCTTATTTATAAGTAACCTTCAGCAGTACTATGCATGAAATACGTAGTTTCTATGGACATAATGAATGACAATAATGATGCAGGTATCCCCACAGACAGCAGACGCCCTCCTACGGCAAATTGCAGGGTTGACTACTATAGCGCAAACCCGCTCTCTGGAAGCACATGACATGCTGACAAACATCAAATGTCTTCATGTTAGCTCCAATTTTCCCCTTAATTGAATACGTGATTGATTGCTACATAGTTAATGTGCAAAAAAAATAAAAAAACAAACTTAGTACTCCTCCCGTTATTGCAGTTCACATGTGTTTACTTGATTTGTGGCAGGAAATTGAGGTTGCGGCCAAGGAAAAGGAAATTTCTATGTTACACGAACGTCTTGAGTGTCTTATGAAGGTAATACAGTCGTTAACCTGTTATTTGACACACTTATCATCGAGTCATAAACAGTGATGCTGCAGTGTAACGTTTTAGGGGATTTTTCATGCGTGACATTTTTATGTGACTATGTTTTTGCATTTAATTAACGCAGGAATCAAAGGCAACATATACCAACATTAAAGAGGCAGAGCCAGTCTTGTTAACACCGAAAGAAATGGTATCAGATGGAAAAACGGGATTCACATCTGATAGTGAAGACCAAACTAATACCACGGCATCTTCTTTGAACGCAGATATTCCTCTCATAAGGCTAGTACACCGGCATCGTGAAAATGAAAATCACAGCGGTAAATCACAGTTCCCGTATATGTCTACTGACGTGGTTGCACGTTTGAACAAACACAACACGTGTTCTGAGAAGTCGTTGGATATTATATATGGAATGCCAAAGAGAACGAGATCTGGTATTCTATGAACACGGCTGAGTCAAGGTTTGCTCAACTTTCAGCATCCGTAAACAACGGTGTCTTGGATTGTTTGACTCGTTTTGTGAAGATGACGGCCTTCATGCAAATCTGTCTGCAGAGACTTATTGGATTTTGTAGTACTCTGTGGACGTGTAATTGATTATGTTTTTAAGAAGTGACTAACGCGATGACCGTTGGGTTTAATTTTATGTCTATATTCTCTAAAGATCCAGGTTCATGAAGGCGAGATATACATTTTGCTTCATAATCTATCCTGTTGTGAAATCATTTTGATACGTGGAGATGCCATAAGATGCCATAGCATAAAAATATAGACGGGTTCAAGCAGGTGAGATAACTTTCCATTGACAGAACAATAGGCAATCCTGCAACCATACAAACAGTAAGTACCCTCTGTGCTTCAAGTGGCTCATTTAGGAAATGAGAGCAGATAACCCCGGTGGATTTGACAATAAGACAACATGATGATGCCGTACATGCTCTTACTCGCATGTACTAATTGCATGATGTCTTGTTTACCTGCTGGGGGTTGGAGTCTTAGAGCCCAGGTTAATGAATATGATGAATACAAATCATAAGCATCAAGAGATCTGACAGTCCAATAAAAATTAGGTAAAAACTACAACATCACATTTCAGACATGGCTGTTCAAAGTTCACACAATTTTTGCTGCCTAGGTGAGTCCAATGTAATCAAAAATAAGTTATTCCATACGGGTAATATTAAAACCAAATAACTTGAGTTTTTCAACAGCACATTCACCAACAAGATGTGGCGTATTGTGACTATTGTCATGCGGGATCCTTTCTCTTTCGGTGGGACCTCATCTTTCGCCCAATTGGAACATGTCCCTTATCAACCGTCTTTACTCCCTCGTTTTTGGCGTCACATACATTGATGCTGGTATCATTACGGGCTTTCTTATTACCCGCTACACTTAGACCGGCCGACTTTCTAATGCTGTTGAGTTCCTCATTCTTGGAGTTCTTCACAATTTCTAATGCTATTTCAGTCCTCTCCTTAACAGACTCAAACTGATATGATGAACACAACGGGGTTACAATAACGACAGTCAAGCTTTATGAACATAAACATTAATATGTAGGCAAGATCACCTACCCCATCATACCAAGGTTCACCGTAAAATGCCATGTGCCTCATCACATATATGCCACTTTCATAACCATTCGCATCCCATCTGCTGCCCTTCGGAACAGTTACTTCAAATGAGGGAAAATCATAATATATGTCACCGGGTTTTTTCATATCACTAGCAAAAACTTTCTGTACCAGCAACATCTGCAGGGACAAAATAGAACTAGTAATTATGTACTTGTAATCATATATTGCAATTACAGTTATAGTCACATAAACATTCATTACCAAGGATGATGCCATCTCCTGCCTCCTGCTTAATGACGCAATTTCAGGGTTGCTGTCCCAAATCTCGACAACTCCATCACGGACTTTTATTAGAACCAACCACCAACGTTCCAATGTCTCGTCGTGTACAGGGATAAAAATCTGCAACACATGTTTTACGGTCGATATGATTTATATAAGTTCAACTTTAAACTTTCCCAGGAAAGGAAAAAAAATTGGGTGAGCAATTATGTACTTTAAGAACACTTATTATTTTTACAGGCCCCCGACAATCGGAGTCCATGTGCAATTGCACAGCCCGCACAGCCCAGGCCGGCACTGAATGGACCAAACAACATTATTCCACACTAGTTACATTACCTTAGAACAGCGTTTCAACCGCCTGTTAAACTTGTGAAGCCTACAATCTTTTATGATGGAACCCAAAGATTCGTCTCTTCCACATTGCTTGCCTGAACCCGGACATCGTTCCTAAACAAATGATAATGCAATAATGTGCTATTCTCAACCGCGTAAGCTAATTGACAGAAGGAAAACTGATACATGTATTTATATGCGTACACTAAAATTAGTCGGAAAAAACCACGTGGTTGGCTCTGCTTCACACAAGTATGCAGCGTATAGGTTTATCACCTGACCATATTCAAAACCATTGCAACATTAATAAAATCTCAAATTCTAAACACAACGGTACCTATCGGCATTCAATTGTTAAAATTAAAATGACATCTGTATTACACATTTCAAATAACAGATCACCTTGCTTTTTATTTTTTTTCTAGGCCGCATGCATTCAATATCGCCTTTCGTCAACACAATTTCACCGAATCGGGCTACCACTTCGCTGCACAAGTGTTTTCAAATGATATGTAAACACTAAAGCACATCTCATTATACCTGACACATAACCAACCACCCTTATTACAACACCCTACTACGTTACACAATGAATGAGCCCCTGTTATAGACAAGTTCATGTTTACTTCAACTCCCGTAATAAAATAAAGTTCATGTTTACTAATAATTATACTTGATGTATACTTTATATCAGTTCCATGTGATGAACATAACTAATATATTTGAATTCCAAATTCTAAATTTGTATGTGATGTTTAACTCTTACTGTGATTCTTTTTGTTCCTCAGCTTACTCTTTCGCACGCCCCCGTAGAGAAAAAAAAAAAAAAAACCTAGTCCCCCCCTGCATCTAGTACTCATTATTGCATAAACTACATGGATCATACTACTGTGCACACGACTGTTTTCCAAAAGTATTGACTATTAACTTACGCCGACTTGTCCGCGCTAATATGAGGTTCGTCAAACACAAACTTCAACAATTTCAAATCCTCAGGTGATGTTTTTGCCTTCAACAGGAAATCATTGTTGTCGTTTCCTACCAACTCGTCGTCCCTCTCAAGGCCAAATGCATTATCTCCACCATCAACAGCCACATCCTGCAAAACAGTGTAATAACGTCATGCAAAACTTAAGCGTCTCATAAACATTCAAGCACATGTGATTGCACATTCACAATTAACACGTGATTAGTTTTACAAACATATATAACACGTGAGGCCAACACAGTACAACATCAAACATGACATCAGAAATAACTTGTCGACCGCAAGCAATGAGAAATCACAACAATACATTATACAAACCTCTTCAGCTGAAGCCTCACACCATTCGGTTTCATTTTCTCCGTCATCGAATATTGGGGATAGTGGGCGTCCTCCCAGTGTTTCAGTCTCAATACCTATACCATTGTTGAGATTCACTTCAACATTATTGTTCAACAACGGACTTTTCAGACCGCTCCCAAAAACATTTCTCACTGCAAACAGAAGACGCCGTCGCAAGCCATCTTCGGTCATGTCACGCGATATTGTGTCTATTTCGATGAAAGTGTTGCTAACTTTTGCCATGTTAACTTCCACGATATCCATCACTAAATTTAGCCTATCAACCTCGTTTTGAAGACAATCTAATTCATTCATGGCCCTCGAAACATCATCAGACACAGTTGTCTTTACAGAATTGGAAACACTCGGTCTTTCTTCACTTCCACATAATTCAGCAGCTGCTTTGTTGCTAACACCAACATACGTGGAGTGGAAACCCCCCTCTCTAATTACCCAGTCTATCATCTTCTTACACTTTTTCAGCGTCCATGCAATAACAGGGAGAACTGATTTACAAACAACAGAGGAGCTATATCCAACTGAATCAAAATAAAATAACTGTAAGAAAACCAAGCATCCACTCATGTAACCACTCCGCTTATCCTTATAGGCAACAACACCATCCACTAGATGTTTGAAGCACAATGATGCCCAATTCTTGCTACCGATGGATGAGGCATCACTCAATGCAATGAGGAACTTCATGTCAACCGTGTTGGGGGTGCTGGGGCACAACAGTACGACTAGGGTAAACAATACAAAGTTAATTTTGAAAATGTCGTCCGCTTCCTGCCTTGCAACAATTCTTTGCTTCATACTATCTATACTGATATCTCCGTTCCCCCCACACAACTTCCGTTTTAGCTCCTTCATGTCATCGGGACCAGAACACCTCTCCAACTCAACTTGTGTCCCACAATTCCTAACTCCCATCAAACGTTCAAAGTCAGCGACATTTACAGACAAAAGAATCCCGTGAATCTTAATAGTGCACCTCCCTTGTTGCACCTCAAAGTTGTCAACAAACATTTCGCATAAGTCCCGGATGAGTTTTATGCATCCAATCTCCAATAATGGGCCAAATCCCATTTCCACCACAGCGTCTCTTTTACTACGTGATAGGGCATCACATATTAATTTGAAATCCTTTGGGTAACAGGCGGTTTTAATCCCAGATTCTTCTTCCTGCAAAAAACATGCTTTCTCATTAGAAGCCAACTATACTACCGCAACACTTCAAACCCATATTCAAATGAGAGCCTATTAAGATGTATCAGTCTGAAGCCACTAATCCACAGAGTACAGATATCATTCTGATGCATTCCTAACTCTATCAGTATGTTTGTTTACAAACAATAATTAGATTATATAGCAATTGACTGCCTACAAGAATTAACAAATGCCACTTCTAGCTAGATGAAGAGTTATAAATGACTAATGCAGATCAGTGCCAGATAGCATCTGTTAAACGGATTATAAAAGAGACGGCCTGAGAGATAAGAGATGGATAAAACTACAAATGGCATGGCAAGTAAGATGACATGAAGAACAATTAAGACTTCATCAAATCCACGAAAACCTGATGATTCTGCTGCAGATCAAGTTTCAATACTGAAACAAACATAATGGAATTACAACGTGCAATAGAGACTTACCAATTTTCCGGCCACCAACCTTCTCCGTTTACCGTTCACCTCAGATGATTCCATTTCCTATGAAATTTAACATCAAACATCAGTCCTGCCTCACCCGTACCAAATTACTCATACAAAGTTGAAGAATATTACCAGATGATCACACACTCCCAAAATCAACGATTGTGCTGCAGCTTCAATAACCCAATTTCATGTCCTCTTCTTCGGGCGAGTACGTCTCTCGTATACTATTCCATCTCACCCGCGTATACCTGATGGTTGTGGTCTGCTTATGTGATGCTGTGTAGAGTGTTGTTGTTCGCCATTCACACACAATCGAGTTCTGCTTGGAGAAGAAGAAGAAGCAGATGAGAGACGATAATGGCTAAATGAGGTTTGCGGTGGATTGAGAAAAGAAGAGTTTCATTCACGAACTAGGGTGTGATAATTACATTGCACGTGCGCAGCATGATCGCTGTAACAACGCCCTTTTACCCATCGCTAACGCCTTATAACATCGCCGTCTCCCGTTATTTAACAGCCACGTCAGCATTTTTGGCTGGGGCATATGCACCGCTGGGTCACTGAATACTCTCTCTTTATACAACAGCCTAAGAGTTTTACAAGATCGCGATGTTGAAGTCTTGCTATAAGTGCAACTTCATTTTTGAATTCTTCAGTACCTTGTCCTGATGTTTTAGACAACCTTTTCACAGCAACCTTCTGCTCGTTTGGTAACTGACCCTGAAGTTTAAGATTAGTATAAAACTTTCACTAAATTGTTGATTAGTTAAACAAGAGTAGTTATATGTAGTACAACACAATCAAGAGAGAAAGAATTTTTGGTTCTTAGGAAATTGGGGTCACCTTAGACATAGCCAAAACCACCTTGGCCGAGTTCATTGACAGGAGAGAAGTTATCTGTGGCTGCTATTAGTGTGTTCAAATCGAAAAATTGCAATTCGGGGTGCCTCTTAGTTTCCTCAAGTTCATCTGCCTCCACAATTTCTGACAAGAAAAACAACAATTATTATATATACCTGTATTTGTTCCTCACAGCTAACTGCCTCCAGAACGTTCTGACATGCATGACATAACGACTTTAGTAGTGTAGTTTCTAAGATGCATTTGTTCTGGTTGGAGTTCTTTCATGTAAGTGACTTGTAGACTGCGCAAACTTTTCAGCTCATGCAAACTAAAGAAGATAACCAATCAAAATATATAAGAGAAAATTTTACCTGTTGTGTTCCTTCTTTTCTTACACCACCAACAGGCACACATAATGATCAGTACCAACGCTAGCAGAGCAAAGACTATTGGAATGGCAAGCATACCCCTTCTTTTAAAGAAACCTTTGGATTTTCCAGCACCCTCAGCTACATATATAGAGGTTAACAAAGGGTTAAAAAAGCATGAAAAACAAAGTAGGCAATATGTGTAGTCAGTTTTGTTTGCTTCCACTGCAAGATAATTAGTACATTACCTAGTTCGATTTGATCCACACGAACATATAGATCTCTTCCCGTCTCTGTGTACACAAGAATATCCATCAAATCATCATACCATGTCAAACAATCAACAACACCTTTTTCATTTTCAATGCTCATATATGCTGTGCAAGAACAATCTGCCAAGCACTCCTGCCTACACACTTTGTTATTCGTGCGTGCTGCAACTCGAGCTGCTATTGATATGTCTGGATATTTAACTCTTGTCACCTGCACAAACCCTTCTCCATTCCCACACTTAGAAACTTCCTTTCGTTTACTCACACATCCATCTGACCCATCATTCTGGTTCCACTCATTGATAGATTTTGGTTCAAAGCCAGGTAGACAGTCACACTCAAACAGACCGAATATGTCAGGGTAACATTTGCTGTTGGCACCACAATGTGCATACCAATCACACCGTACTTTGGGTGCAGCATAGACTTGCTTCCATTGATGGTCTCCATCACTCCATGTAAGGAGCTGTAACTCAGAACCATTCATAGTTAGTCTTGAAATTCCATTTGTTTCATTCATTAAATAACAAGTTTCCTCTTGATTATTGACAAAACTAGCAGAGGGCCGTGTAGCGCTTCGCCAATACTTACTCAAACCTTTATATGTAAAAAATTGGGGGAGAGAAGTCTGATTTTGATAGAGCCTATGTGTATATTCCCCAGCTCCAGGGTCATCATGTGTCTTCCAAGATGTTAAAACCCATTCTAGCCCAGTTTTCCAATTCACCCCAAGTTTCATACCTGGAATTTGAGTATCCAGGGGCGGAGGCATTCACAGGCCTTGGATGGCCTTGGCACCCTCCAACTTAGAATTATATACATACATTCTCCTGTTATTCTGATACAGATGATCTTCAGCTCAGTCTATCTCATGTGATGGCACCCCCAGACCCCAGCATTATGTAATGATTTTTTCTGGGTGCGCCCACTAACCTTATTTATATATATAATTGTGGGTTTTATTTCCCAATAGGCCAATACGAGCTTACTTCCTATTTGATTATGACACAAATCCAATATTTATATGTATTATATTAGGAATCTAGGTCCTTATCTATTATCTAATCCAGGATGAGAGGACGAGAGGAACAACCGAACAAACAATATAGGCCGGGTAGTTTCTTTGGTGCTCACTCTTCCTGTCTCAACAGCAACTACAGAGCGAGCATTCTCAGCTATGAAAATAGTGAAATCTAGACTTCGCAACCGAATGGAATACGATTTTCTTACAAACTCTTTGATTATGTACATTGAAAAAGAAATCGTTGAGAAGATTAGTATAGACTCAATTATTGATGACTTTCGCGATATGCAAACACGACGAGTCGCCTTTTGATATGTATATTCGGTCCTTTTGATATGTATATTCGGTTTAATGTTTTGTTTCATTAGATACTATGTTACTTCATTGGCTTATAATTTATCTTTTGTTCGTTGGCCGGCCCCTGTTAGTTTTAAATCCTGGCTCCGCCTCTGTGAGTATCTGTAGGATGATCAAAGCTTTGCCACATATAGATGTCATTTGTATAATCCTGGAACACTACTAATCTGTGCAGATAAAGTGCTATTGTTAACATTTTGGACCGACTGCGACACATTGGTGAACCATATAGGATCATTTTCCAAATTGTAAGCATAGAGGACCAGTTCTCCATACCTGTTGATTGTTAGCACACCAGAGGTATCATTGATGGGATTGTTCCTATTTGCAACCCACACCACTGTTCTTTCAGATACTGTAGTCTGAGAATACCAGATTCCAACATACCGGTAGCTAGAATTGCCGGGGCTGAAGAACCCCAATTCAAACTTGCTTTCCTTGGACACTAAGTAGTCTCCATCAACATCCTTTAGTTGCTCTTCGTTCCCTCTTATGGTGTCCGTGGAAGTGCAAGACTGAAAGAGCAGGAAGAGAAACAGAACTTTGGGAAACATTGCAACTATGTAGGTGCAAAACAGGGCGTTTTTTCTCACTCTCTCTGTTGGCTGATCGGAAATATAACACGTTGATCTTCTTATTTTCTACTAGGAACACATTTTGTCAAAACATGCACGAAAGATTGGACAATGAGGTATCTAGAATGCGATCAAAGAGGCACAACTTGGTGTTTATAAACTAAAATGGTCTTGGATGTTGACTGTATGACTCGTAATATTCAAACGAGGATGCAGCAACGAAGCATCTGATTACTTGCTTGTAGGAATAAAATGTATATATTTTGTTTTTAAAATTACATGCCTTCCTCTATCAACGTAATGATGATACCATAATGAAGTAGAATTTTCAACCAAATAAACTAGTATATTGATCGGATGGACTTTGACGCCAAAAAAAAATTAGAGAAGAAGAAGGAAAAGTAATCAAGAGCTAGCATGATAATGTACGTAATTAGACGAAACAGAGCCAAAACCACCTTGGCCGAGTTCACCGACAGGAGTGAAGTTATCTGTGGCTGCCATTAGTATGTTCAAATCGAAAAATTGTAATTCGGGGTGCCTCTTAGTTTCCTCAAGTTCATCTGACTCCAAAATTTCGGCCAACAGAAACAAAAATTATTATACACACCTGTATTTGTTCCTCACTGTTCTGACATACATGACATAATGATCAGTACGTGAAGTTCTTTCATGTACGTGACTTACAGACAGATTCACATTAGCCCATGTCTTTTAGATAAAGATGATCTTGTTGAAGTTCAGTCATGTGATTTACAGACGAAACAAGTGTTACCGGCTCATGACAAGTAAAGCAATTTAACTGGTATGTGATCAAAATAGATAACAACTTATGTCACCTTTTGTGTTGTGGTTCTTCTTTCGCCACCAACAGCCGAGCATGATGGTTAGTACCAATGCTAGCACAGCAGACAGTATTGGAATAGCATGCATACGTTTTCTTTCCAAGAAACCTTGTGAGTTTCCTACATATGCAGCTACACAAGAGGGTGACAAAGGTTTAGAGAACAATGACATAGAAATCAAGAAATTGTAATTCTAAATACTTATATGTAGGTAGTTGAGTTTTTTCCATTGCAAGTAGATTAGTACCTAACACGGTTGCATTCACATGAACGTAGAGATCTCGTCCAAGCTCTGTGTACCCTAAAATGTCCATCAGGTCATCGTACCATGTGAAGCAGCCATCAAGCCCTTCATTTTCAGTGCTCAAATATGCAGTGCAAGAACAATTTCTTAGGCACTCATGCTGACACTCTTTGGCACTCATGCCTGATTTTGACAATGCTGCTATTGATGTGTCTGGATATTTAACTTTTTCCACCTTCACAAACCCATCTCCATCTCCACACTAGAACAAACCAACCCGATTATTTGTTAAGAGTGTAATAATTGTATTACAAAAGGGTAGTATAGTCATCTTCTATGATTGTCTATATATTGCTGTAAACCTCTCTTGCTGATCTAATACAACAGTCACAATGTAGTCTTCAATCCTCTTCTGCGTTTTCCTTTACCTTTCTCTGTTTTTCAATTCAATAAACTCTGATTCCTTTCATTATTATCACATCCACCTGACCCATTTTTCTGATTCCAATCACTAATAGACTTAGCCTCATACCCTGGTAAGCATTCACACTCAAACAGATTAACATTGTCAGGGCTGCATTTGCTGTTGGCACCACACCGTCCATACCAGTCACACCGGGACTTTGGCGCAGAGAAGTCTTCCTTGCATTGAAGTTTGCCATCATCCCAAGTAAGGCGCTTCTGATACCGGGACTTACGGCAGGGAAAAGGTAGGTAAACAAACTTGATAGAACACACTCACCACTCCTTAGAATCTACCAAGGAAATAAGAGCAAAAATCGCCACTCTTAGGAATTCCCCTAGAGATAAGAGTTTTATAAAAGATTGGGAAGAACTTCTTCTCCAACTTAGAGTATATTTCCGATAAAAAAAAACTTCCTCTTACAACAGAAACTTAACCCTCCTTTTATATAAAAGGGTGGGAAAAACTAAAAGACTAATAACTGAAGAAATAAATATAACACTAGGAACTAAAACATCAAAGTTAAATGCTCCTTAATGTTTCTTAATTAGAACTGTTCACCTCCTTCAAGGAATTCAGAAAGTCCAGAGTCATCATCGGTGTCATTTGCTTCCGCTTCGCATGAACTCATCACTGAGTTCTCTTTATCTTCATCCTTGCAATATGGCGACAGATCCGCCACATTGAAAGTTGCTTGGACACCATAGTTGCCAGGGAGTTTAATTGATGCGTTGAATGACTTTAAAAGGACCATCAGCTCTAGGCTTCAACTTACCATATCGTCCTCTAGGAAACCTTTCTTTGCGAAGGTGAATCCACACCAAGTCTCCTTCTTTGAAAATAGCTGGCTTCCGGTGTTTGTTAGCTTGAGCATGATACCGAGCATTTTTCTTGAGTATGTTGTTTCCCACTTGTTCATGCAACTTCTTGATGTACTTGAATTGGTCTACAACATCACCATTGAACTGAATTGTTGTTGGAAAAGGAACTAAGTCCAAAGGGCTCATAGGATTCCTACCATAAACAACAAAGAAAGGGCTGGTGCCGGTTGTTTGACTAGGAGACCTATTGTAAGCAAATTCAGCTTGTGCCAATATCATATCCCATTGACGCAAGTTCTTTCCCACCAAACTTCTCAGCAAGTTTTCAAGGCTGCGGTTGACAACTTCAGTTTGTCCGTCAATCTGAGGGTGATGAGAGGAACTGAACTGCAGCCTGGTTCCCAACTTTCTCCATAAAGTACGCCAAAAATGCCCAACAAACTTTGAATCTCGATCAGAAGTAATGGTTTTTGGAATGCCATGAAGTTTAACAACTTCCTTGAAGTACAAATCATCAATGTGAGAGGCATCAGTTGTTTTTTTTGTAAGGTATGAAATGAGACATCTTTGAGAATCTATCAACCACCACCATGATTGAATCTTTATTCCTCTGGGTCCGGGGCAGACCGGTTACAAAATCAAGGCTAACATCTTCCCAAGGAGCTACGGAAACTGGTAGAGGAGTGTACAGACCTGTGTTCTGACCATGGGTCTTGGCCAAATGACAAGTCACAAGTCCTGCATCTGTCTACATGTCGTGTGACATCTCGCTCCAAGTGAGGCCAATAAAAATTTTCTTTAACCAAGGAAAGGGTTTTATCTCTTCCAAAGTGCCCAGCTAAACCTCCTGCATGTATTTAAGCAAGAATGTTCTCTCGCAGTGACCCGTTAGGAATGCACAGTCTATTTCTTTTGAAATGATAGCCTTCTTATAGTAGATAAGAGCCAACATGACCTTTAGCACATTCATCCCAAATTTTCTTGAAGAATAGATCTTCTGGGTACTGCTCCTTGAGAATTTCAAACCCTGTAACCTTAACTTGCATGGTACTCAGAAAGGAATGTCTCGTGCTTAAAGCATCTGCTACTTGATTCATCTTCCCAGACTTATGCTTAACATGAAAAGTGTAGGCTTGCAAAAATTCCACCCACTTAGCATGTCTGTTATTCAACTTGTGTTGCCCATTAATAAACCTCAAAGCCTCATGATCAGTAAAAAGAATAAACTCCTTGCAAATAAGATAATGCCTCCAGTGATTTAAAGCTCGCACTATCGCATAAAATTCTTTATCATAAGTGGAGTACCTGGTGCGGGAAAGATTTAGTTTTTCACTAAAAAAGGCAACTGGCTTACTCTCTTGACTGAGTACAACGCCAACGCCTACATTGGAAGCATCGCAGTCCACTTCAAACACCTTGTTAAAATCTGGAAGCATAAGGATTGGGGCCTCTGTCATCTTTTTCTTAATGAACTCAAAACTCTGTTGAGCTTTTGCATTCCACTAAAATTTTCCTCCTTTCAAACATTCTGTGATTGGGGTAATGATGGTGCTAAACCCTCTTATGAATCTCTGGTAAAATGACGCCAAGCCATGAAAGCTTCTGATGTCATGAAGTGTCGCGGGAATAGGTCAATTGAAAATTGCTTCAACCTTGGTTGGATCCATTGCAATACCTTTAGAAGAAATAACATATCCCAAAAAGGTTAACTAGGAGGCTAGAAACTCACACTTCTTTAGGTTCACAAACAACTCATGTTCCTGCAGTGTCTGCAATACTTGATGCAGCTGCTCAAGATGAAAAGTCTGGTCTTTGCTATAGATGAGAATATCATCAAAGTATACAACCACATATCAACCAATACAAGACTTAAAGACGTGATTCATGAGCCTCATGAACGTGCTTGGGGCATTAGACAATCCGAAGGGCATTACCATCCATTCATACAAACCATCTCGTGTCTTGAAAGCAGTCTTCCATTCATCTCCTGGTCTCATGCGAATCTGATGATAACGACTTCGCAGATCAATTTTGGAGAAGATAGTTGCACCATGTAGCTGGTCAAGAAGATCATCAAGCCGAGGAATTGGGAATCGGTATTTGATTGTAATCTTGTTAACTGCCCGACTATCCACACCCATCTGCCATGACCCGTCTTTCTTAGGAACAAGCAAAGTTGGTACGGCACACAGACTCATGCTTTCTCTTATTAAAACCTTAGACATTAGCTCATCCACCTGCCTTTGTAACTCTTCAAATTCTTTAGGGTTCATCATATATGCAGCTTTGTTATGAATGACAGCTCCAGGAACAAAATCAATATGATGTTGGATACCTCTCATCGAAGGAAGTCCTGCAGGGATCTCTTATGTGATTACATCTCTGAACTCTTCAAACATCTTTTGTAGCTGCGGTGAGGGAGCTTTGGAGTCGCGGGAAGCTTCTATGATCACCAGCATAAAAACTACACTCTTTCCCTGCAGCTTTTCAAGAAATTCTTCTCTTGACAGCAAATTTTTACTTCTCTCCTTTTGATCAGCTTCAACTTGCTTGTCACGGATGGACCTCCTTGAAACCTCAGTTTCTTTTGCAAGACCAAGAGTAATCCTTGCACCATCTTTTTGAAAAGTGTAAGTATTTTTGTACCCATCATGCACAGCTCTCCAGTCATATTGCCATGGTTTCCCAAGTAACAAGTGACAAGCATCCATTGTCACAACATCACACTAAACCTCATCTTTATAAATTGGCCCAATTGAAATTTGGACTAAACACTTTTGATCAACTAGTACCTCATTCCCCTTCCGCAACTAGGAAAGCTTGTAAGGCTGCGGGTGCTTTTCAGTGCTTAGATTCAACTTCTCTACCAAGGTGGTAGCAACCACGTTTTCACAGCTTCCTCCATCGATAATAACTTCACAGATTTTCCCATGAACAATGCATATTGTATGAAACAAATTGTTTCGCTACGAGTTTTCTTCTTTTGCAAGAGAAGTATTTAAGCTACGGCGTACCACCAAGCTTTCACCTTGATCCCCATACATAACTTCTTCATCAAAAATAGGTTCTCTGTCTCTGGTGAGTCCTTCTTCTTCAGACTCCTGCTCAACTTCTTCCACAAGAGACACGATCCTGCGGTTAGGACAGTCTGAGGCAATATGTCCCAAACCTTGGCATTTGAAACACCACTATAAGTTGATACTTGAAGAACTAGGTTGTTGCTTCTGGCTGGTTCCACTTTCATTTTTGGAGAGGGTCTTAGTTGTGGGCAACTTGAACTCCTTGGAATAAGACTCATTTCCTTTGCTGGATGAGGAAGCACGTCCAGAGTACCAAAAGCTTCCTCCCTACGCTCCCTTCTGCTGTTTTTCCACCTTAAGTGCCAACTTACAAACATCATTTAAAGTCCAATATTGCTGCAATTGAACCACATTACCAATCTCGGGTCTCAGACCTGCAAGGTACCGAGCTATAGTTTATTCTTTAGGTTCCGCCAGATCACATTTAATCATGAGATCTTCATATTCTCCTGTAAAATCTTCTACTGACATCTCCCTCTGCTTGAAATTGTGCAGTTTGAGGAAGTTATCTTGACGATAATCTTCTGGCAAATACTTTTTCTTCAACTCCCTTTTCATCTTCTCCCAAGTCGCAATCTTGCATATTCCTTCTCTTTCTCTTTGCCTCAAGAGTTTCTCCCACCATGAGGAGGCTCGTTTCCTCAACTTCACAGCAGCAATTTTCACCCTGCGGTGCTCTGCAACATCTTTTAAATCAAAAATCCTTTCTACAGTGTGGAGCCAATCAATGAATTCATTAGGTTGTGAATGACCCTCGAAATCTGGAATGTCAACCTTGATGTCAAAATCTAGTCGGCGATTCTGAATTCTTCGAGGATGACGGGAATCATCTTCACTACCGGAACTCTGACTTGGATCTTGGTGTAAAGGATTTCCTCCTTCTGCACTTCCACTAGACCTTTCATCTTCTGAACCACGAAGATTTCGTTGATCCAATTGCTCATGCAGTTCCTGCACTTGACGCTTGAGTTCTTCGATCTCAAAGTCACGTTTAAGATCATCATTCTGTGCTCGGCGACCACCGCGGCCACGTCTCGCACCACGACGCCTAGCCATCCGGTGCTCTGATACCAGAACTAATACCGGGACTTACGGCAGGGAAAAGGTAGGTAAACAAACTTGATAGAACACGCTCACCACTCCTTAGAATCCACCAAGGAGATAAGAGCAAAACTCGCCACTCTTAAGAATCCTCCTAGAGATAAGAGTTTGATAGAAGATTGGGAAGAACTTCTTCTCCAACTTAGATTATATTTCTGATAAAAAACTTCCCGTTATAACAGAAACTTCACCCTCCTTTTATATGAAAGGCTAGGGAAAACTAAAAGACTAAGTAACTGAAGAAATAAATATAACACTAGGAACTAAAACATCAAAGTTAAATGCTTCTTAATGTTTCTTAATTAAAACTGTTCACCTCCTTCAAGAAATGCAGAAAGTCCAGAGTCATCATCGGTGTCAGCTTCACCGCAGAATCAGTAATATTGATCTTGTAATTGCATCGGCATTAAAGGAATAATAAGTTTCCTCTTGATTACTGACCACATTAGGCGTTGGCCCAGGATCAGCTCGCCAATACTTACTCAAACCCTTATACATAATAAATTGGGGGAATGCAATCTGGTTTGGATAAAGCCTATAGGTAGAGTCCCCAGTTCCAGGGTCACATCTTGTGACTTCCAAGATGTTAAAACCCATTCTAGCCCAGTTTTCCATTTCACCCCAAGTTTCATACCTGGAATTAGAGTATCTGTAGGATGATCAAAGCTTTGCCACATATAGATGTCATTTGTATCATCCTGGAACACTACTAAGTTTCCTGAATCCAAAAGCTGTGCAGATAAAGAGCTAGTGTTAACATTTTGGACCGACTGCGACACATTGGCGTACCATATAGGATCATTTTCCACACTGTAAGCATAAAGGGCCAGTTCTCCATACCTGTTGATTGTGAGCACACCAGAGGTATCATTGATGGGATTGTTCCTATTTGCAACCCACACCACTGTTTTTTTCAGATACTATAGTCTGAGAATACCAGATTCCAACATACCGGTAGCTAGAATTTCCAGGGCTGAAGAACCCCAACTCAAACTTGCTTTCTCTGGACACTAGATAGTCTCCATCAACATCCTTCAGTTGCTCTTCGTTCCCTCTTATGGTGTCCCTGGAAGTGCAGAACTGAAAGAGGAGGAAGAGAAACAGAGCTTTGCGAAACATTGCAACTATGTAGGTGCGAAACGGGGCATTTTTTCTCACTTTCTCTGTTGGCTGATCGGAAATATAACACGTTGATCTTTTCATTTTCTACTAGGAATTTTCCCAATATTCCAATATGACACGTTTTGTCAAAACATTCACGAAAGATTGGACAATGAGGTATCTAGAATGCCGACATCGAGTACTAAACTAAATGGTCTTGGATGTTGACTGTATGACTCATATTTTAGTCTACGCAAATGATTTTCTTTACTAATTTTCAAACGAAGATGCAGCAACGAAGCATCTGATTACTTGTTTGTAACCTTTTATGAACAAAATGTGTATTTTTTGTTTTCATTTGATGAACCCCACAACTGCAATTGTTAAGTGTGGCCCGTCAATCAGTCTCAACTTAATCTTTCAAAAGGTTGAGTTTTAATCACAAAATGTCTTGATACAATATTAGGTTTGATCCGCTCATTTATAAGTTGTATTTTATTAATCACTTTTTTCTGATATAAGATATATTCCTCTCCAACGAAACAACCTTTGCTCATCATGATACTGATCGACCAACAAATCATGTAAACAATAATATCTTCAGCATTGAAATGTAGCAAAAGATGTTAATAGATACAGATCACAGTCACATTATGAACCCTAGGGGCATAGGGTCCAAAAGATGCATTTTCAATTTCCCTTTTCACCATAGAAAACTTCAATGACCTTTTCCCTCTATACGTATATCATAATGTTTTAGCTCACCCTTTTGGCTATATTTTTTAATTTTTTAATGTAATGCCACACAATAATTCAATAAAACCTGTTGAGTAACTGTAACTTTGATCATGGCCAGGTCAAGAATTATGCTTTATGTTAATTAGTCACTTCCGGATGTTGTAATATGCACCCTTCATATATAGTATCTTATTTCATGCTTTGATTGCTTAGCAGTGTTAGAGAAACGATTGAACGATACAAGAAGGCATGTGCAGATACTTCAACTAACGGATCTGCCTCAGAAGCTACTACTCAGGTATGTATACTTCACAATAGTAGATTTTACATAAAATTCTTCAAGAAATTGAAGCTTAATATACTCTAGTAATGAAACTGCTTTGTGTAAACAAAGATAATTTTTTGGGAAGTGGGAACTAGCAATACTTGAATATGTGTCAAGGTTAATAACCTTTTCATAACTTATTACTATAACGTTTATTATAACTTGATGTATGTTTATCTGCATTCAGAATTGTAAAAAATACAGGTACGACACTTAGATTTTAGTTTTCCTTAATAGTATGATGCTCTCTAGGTACGGCAGAGATCGTATATCCTAGTATGCAGTCTATCCAGTTACGGCATAAATTTAACACATAGGACTCGAGACGTTTAGAAAACAGAGAATCATGCAAACTACTATTCCAGTTACGGCAACAATATAATTCACAATCCTTAATCTCAAGAAGTTAATTAGAATTCTATTGCAGTTACGCCTCAAATTCGACTTCAGATAGCTAGATGCAAAACCTAAAGGTCACGAATCAATAGAACTTTAACACAAGCAACAATTCAAGTAGAAATTAAGAATTTATCTGAGAAGAAACTAATAATCCATCAATTAAATATCAAAACATGTAGACAATCATGTTAGAGCTTCATCCTAGCCGTAGAGAAAGAGTTTAGCTACTCATGTTCAGAGCAAACATATTATGAGTTCTTAAAAACATAAATAAACTAATTGAATAGAGATGGAAGTAGAAGACAGTGGATGGCAGCAGCTTCTTGGATGAAATTCTGATATGGATCGATTCCCTTTTGTGCTTGATAAACCTCCTTTTATATGATGTCTTTTTCCTTCTTGCTTCAAGCTTTGAGAACTCTTTAATGACATAGCCTAAAAACTACAAGGAAAACATGTGTTAGATTCTCAAGAGGCCCATAATGCTATATTAATTTTCCCGAAATTTTGCTAAGTCATTCAGATCTTGAAAACTCGAGCTCATAGAAACATGTTGCAGAATCGCGCGTACCGAACAGCATGTACTTAAACGGCCATATCTCCCTCGGGGAATATCGAAATCACGAACCGTAAAATTCTGTAGAAAGTAGACATCCAGGGATTTTCGTGCATATAAGGCTCACTCTCTGGTTCTTCCTGGATCAGTACAGTTAAATCCTCAAAGTTGGATGTTCTGCTTCAGTTGTCAGGACTGCAAACGACCTTCAATCCTTTTTGCTCTCTTTTTGCTTCTTTTCCTCATCTTTGCTCTTCAAACCTACAAACACACTAAACCAAGTAAATGGACTAAAAACAAGGAAAACTATACACAAATATCAAGATTAAAGAGTGTAAAAACATAGGAAAATACCAGCACATCAAACTCACCATTTACTGAATGAATTATCTTCATTTTGCTCACATTGAAATGCTCCTAATCGTACGTATATGTTTCTATATGATTATAAATCAGTACTATCAGCAAGAAGCTGCCAAGCTGCGTAACCAGATAAATGCTTTGCAGAACAGTAACAGGTAATCAATCTCTGAGATCCTAGCTCAATCCGGCCTATAATTAATTAACTATATAACAAGTTTCAGCGTGGCAAATATTGACAAGCTGTTGATATCCAGGGGTTATATGGCTGAGGGTGTAAGCAATAAGAATATCAAGGAGCTCAAGGGCATGGAAAGCAAACTTGAGAAAGCAATTACCAGAATTAGATCCAAGAAGGTATGGTATAGCTACAATCTGAGTATCTAATATTGTTTTCCTGGACATATGAGATAGGTTATGAACACATTTTTGAGCCTGTTGTAAGCAACTTATGGATCCCTTCTCTGTACTTAATCACCATATAAATTTATAGAGAACGCTGTTTTGCAGAACTGGTAGCTTCGTTTTCTCTATCACTTTCTTTTGAACCTTTTCAGTATTGTATAGTGTTGTTGCTATCAGTGTGCTTGATCTTGGATGTTGAAGGTGAAAGCAGATCTGGAAAGTGTGTTACAAGCTTAGAATCTGAACATGAAGATGTGCCAAGTTTATGGCTTTGTTAACGTTTCAGCAATAAAGTTTATGGCTTTCACTATTCTTGCATTGACATGCTTAACTTTTTCAACAATGTTTGAGATTCCTGGGGTGATTAGTGTGTTTAGTGATATTATATGTTAGTCAATTACTAAAAAATTCCTTATATTTACCATTTGATTCTGGTTTTTTGTTTTTGTTTTATATTTAAATGTAGATTGATAACTCTGGCCACGTTCCCTCACATCGATATTGATGTTAGCAAACGGATAAAATTGCAGAAACAGATACAGGAGACTAAACAACAATTTCTGATGAAAAATTAATGAAACTAATACAAGTACTTATTTTCAGAATTGTCCCACCATTATCAAGCTAGAAGACGATCTGTGTGAAAGTAAAGGATCAACATCGGTGCCAGGGTTTCTTCTGCAAACAAATGCTGGCAGCTTAGGAACGGGAAGAGGTGCTTCACCACTCAACATGAAAACAATGGCCGACATATCAGGTCGGTCATTTGAATCTTTCTGTACACACAAAAGTGCAACTTGTATACATCTCATAGCTTTATTAGGCTTATATGAATTCAGTGTTGATTCCACAATATCTAAGCTCTATCTTCTCTCCAAAGCTCCCAAACCTGTAGTTGATATTTAGTTTGGAAATCTACTGCAAGTATGCATTGCTAATGATTTCCTTCTGTTAAAATAATTCGGATTTACTGCTTTTCCATCTCCAAATACAGATTGATAACCCCTTTGACCACAGTTGGTACCCTTGACTATTATAGTCTGTAACATCCTAATCTTGTCTGGTCTTTGTAGAAACAGATAGAGAAAATTATAGACAAACGAGTAAAAATAGTCGGAGCTTCAAGTTTGCATCGTTATCGAGCTTCCATTATAGTTACTGTCATGTCGTTTGAAAGTAATGGATCGTCATCAGCATCGGAGTATTTTCTGTAGACAAATGCCGGCTGCTTAGGAGATGGAGGAGATAGAGGAGATGCTTCACCACTCAACATGAAAACAACAGCTGACATGGAAGGTCGGTCCTTTGAATCTTCTTGTACACACAAGAGAGCAACTTGTATGCATCTAAGGAGGACTTCATTAGACTGATACGACTTCAATGTCGAATCCACAATATCTAAGGCTCTACCTTCATTCCAGAGCTCCCAAACCTACGGTTGAAGTTTAGTTAAGACAAGAAATGAATACCAAGGGATATATAAAATGTCAGACATATATATATGTTGCTTACATGTCCTATCAAATTCATGGAAGGATCCTCTAGATCAGAACCATTGTTTTTCTGGCCACTTACAATCTCCAACATTATGATCCCAAAACTAAAGACGTCAGATTTCGTGGAAAATCTCCCAAATACTGCGTATTCTGGTGACATGTAGCCACTACATATAAACAGTATAAAATGTTACTTCCAAACAATAGCATAACTAAAGAAGATAATCTGACATAAGTGTTCTTACTATGTTCCAACAATTCGGCTCGTTTTATCTTGAATTTGGTTCCCATGGAATATTCTAGCCATGCCAAAATCAGAAATTTTTGGGTTCATCTCTGCATCTAGTAGAACATTGCTAGGTTTCAGATCTCTATGGATGATTCTCAATCTTGAATCTTGGTGAAGATACAAAATTCCACGAGCAATCCCATTGATGATCTCAAAGCGCCTTTCCCAGTCCAAGAAGGAACGTCTTGTGTGATCTACATCCAAAATGTAAATTGTTCCTTTTAGTAAGAAGGGTCAAATGTGTGCTTTGTATTTGAGAGTAAATGGCCAGAATTAATCATTATATCCTCTACTCATACCAAAAAGAAAGGAATCCAAGCTTTTGTTAGGCATGTATTCTAGGACTAAAATTCTCTCTTCTCCCTTTATACAGCAGCCTAAAAGTTTCACGAGGTTCCTGTGTTGAAGTCTTGCTATAAGTACAACTTCATTTTTGAATTCTTCAATCCCTTGTCCTGAAGTTTTGGACAACCTTTTCACAGCAACATTCTGTTCATTTGGTAGCTTACCCTGACGTTATGATCAGAAATAAATATTAATGTGTCAGATAGTCAACAGTTGAAGTTGCAAACAAACTGTGGATTAATTGATTAAGAATAGTAAACGAACCATTTATGCCAGAACTTAACATAGCCAGAACAAAAAGAATAATTTGGAGCTCACAAATGTTGAGATTATCTAAATTAGTTGCTTACCTTATAAACAGAGCCAAAACCACCATGGCCAAGTTCATTGATACGAGAAAAGTGGCCTGTGGCTGCTATTATTGTGTCAAAATCAAAAAATTGTAATTCGGGGTGTCTCTGTGTGTCATCAAGCGCCTCTCCCTGCAGCATGTCTATGCATAAACAATAAACAATTATTCACTACATCTTTTTATCCTTGCTGTTCTATGTGCATAATATCAACACTTTAGTCTATGTCTTTTAGGTAAAGATGATCTTGTTGAAGTTCGGTCATGTGATTTACAGACGAAACAAGTGTTACCAGCTCATGACAAGTAAAGCAATTTAACTAGTATGTGATCAAAATAGATAAGAACTTATTTCACCTTTTGTGTTGTGGTTCTTCTTTCGCCACCAACAGCCGAGCATGATGGTTAGTACCAATGCTAGCACAGCAGACAGTATTGGAATAGCAACCATACCCTTTCTTTCCAAGAAACCTTGTGAATTTCCTACATATGCAGCTACACAAGAGGGTGACAAAGGTTTAGAGCACAATGACATAGAAATCAAGAAATTGTAATTCTAAATATTTATATGTAGGTAGTTGAGTTTTTTCCATTGCAAGTAGATTAGTACCTAACACGGTTGCATTCACACGAACGTAGAGATCTCGTCCAAGCTCTGTGTACCCTAAAATGTCCATCAGGTCATCATACCATGTGAAGCAGCCATCAAGCCCTTCATTTTCAGTGCTCAAATATGCAGTGCAAGAACAATTTCTTAGGCACTCATGCTGACACTCTTTGGCACTCATGCCTGATTTTGACAATGCTGCTATTGATGTGTCTGGATATTTAACTCTTTCCACCTTCACAAACCCATCTCCATCTCCACACTTGAACAAACCAACCCAATTATTAACACATCCACCAGACCCATTTTTCTGATTCCAATCACTAATAGACTTAGGCTCATACCCTGGTAAGCATTCACACTCAAACAGATTAACATTGTCAGGGCTGCATTTGCTGTTGGCACCACATCGTCCATACCAGTCACACCGGGACTTTGGTGCAGAGAAGTCTTCCTTCCATTGAAGTTTGCCATCATCCCAAGTAAGGCGCTTCACCGCAGAATCAGTAACTATTGATCTTGTAATTGCATTGGCATTAAAGGAATAATAAGTTTCCTCTTGATTACTGACCACATTAGGCGTTGGCCCAGGATCAGCTCGCCAATACTTACTCAAACCCTTGTACATAAAAAATTGGGGGAATCCAATCTGGCTTGGATAGAGACTAAAGGTAGAGTCCCCAGTTCCAGGGTCATCTTGTGACTTCCAAGATGTTAAAACCCATTCTAGCCCAGTTTTCCAATTCACCCCAAGTTTCATACCTGGAAGTAGAGTGTCTGTATGATAATCAGAACTCAGCCATATAGCTATATCATTATTATCACCCTGGAACACAACTAAATTTCCTGTATCCAAAAGCTGTGCAGATAAAGTGCTTGTGTTAAAATTTTGGATCGACCGCGACACATTGGTGTACCATATAGGATCATTTTCCAAAGTGTAAGCATAAAGGACCAGTTCTCCATACCTGTTGATTGTGAGCACACCAGAGGTATCATTGATGGGATTGTTCCTGTTTGCAACCCACACCACTGTTTTTTCAGATACTATAGTCTGAGAATACCAGATTCCAACATACCGGTAGCTAGAATTTCCAGGGCTGAAGAACCCCAACTCAAACTTGCTTTCTCTGGACACTAGATAGTCTCCATCAAGATCCTTCAGTTGCTCTTCGGTCCCTCTTATGGTGTCCCTGGAAGTACAGAACTGAAAGAGGAAGAAGAGAAACAGAGCTTTGCGAAACATTGCAACTTTGTAGGTGCGAAACAGGGCATTTTTTTTCTTTCTATAATTGTTGGCTGATGGGAAATATAACACGTTGATCTTCAATTGAGCTAGCTAGTAGCTGAGATCTTAAATGCTATAATAAATCTCTAAGAACTGGATTTTTATCAAACTGAGGTCCACCTGGGTGTGGTTGTAAAGCGACCATGACATAGACTCAACCAGAAAAGTTTAACTAGCTGTGCATACAGTCATGCACAATGTGAAAGAAGTGTCCTGTATTGAACGGAAAGATTAACCTCAAAATCTACTTCTAACTTGACCAGTCCTACACCACTGATATTGTACTTGGAATGTACATAGATTACCGTAAACAACAACAATTAATCAGAAAAATAGCTTATAGAGTACGTCAAATTCATCGTGTCCTTGTGACACAACTTCTCTTTATCATATATACCCACATAATCAACGCTTTCATTTTACATGGTGTAAATACATATAGAGACCGATAACTAAAGAGCGATGCCGGCACTAGCTTGAAGAAAGGGCTGCCCTTGTTCCACGTTCTTTAGAAGCCGAGAAATTGTTAAGACTATGAAACTTCATAGTCATTATTGACATAGTATGAATAAGACTGAATACAGTCGAATGAAGTTTGGTTAATCATACTTCTTTTGCACTATTCATAATTCTAGTAGATTAACACACAAGTTTTTGGCTCCTTCTCTATGGTTTTGCCCAATATTGGCGTCGACGACAGAAGCGATCCTCATCTTCTCATGGACGAGAGCCACATTGCAGTCACATGCCTCTTTGTGCTTTGATTCCAGAAGATGCCTCAGTAAGTATGGGTATGCAAATTCTCTTTTAGTCGTTTCGGGCGTGCCACCGCGCGGACGCGGAATGTAATGGTTGTAGTAGCAGGGTGTGTTTAGCCTTCTGCTTCTCAATCAAGCGACTGAGGATGGAGAGAGCACCAACTCCACCACATGATTCTTCAGATTCGCCTTGCGTATTGGGCAAGGACTTACAGTATTACGCCTGAGCGTCACAATATCGATACTCGACATGAGATCGAGCAGAACATCAATTGGAAAGGCAAAGTTCTAGGGAGCGTACAGGGAAAGCAAAGCTCCTGGGAGCGTCTGGAGGTTCAACTGTGTTAACAACTGTGTTAAAGGTAGTATTGTATTTTTGTTGAGTTGTTGAGTGTGTTTTTGTGTGTGTGTCGCTAGTTGGTCCTTGAACTCCCTTATGTAAAATATTTTAAGGCCACATGTATTGGCCAAAGCATGTCAAAGACTTGTAAAAGTCTTCAACGTAGAGATGTCATAGGCGATGTTAATCACTATTTGATGTGATTATACTTGAGCGACATAACTAATTGTCTTCATGTAGAAGAGTAGGATATCTCATGAAGACCTAGACGTATGCTTGTGCACTTAACTACAATCAAGGAATAGAATCCTTAATCAATATGTATACTTCCCGACCTTCACATGCATGTATGACCATAGTCCTCTAAGCAATTAAGGATACTTGCCATTTATCCATTCACTCAACATATGCGGCCAATACCTTAGTCCTCGCTCATGCGAACTCTTCTCCTCTGTTTCTTCACGCGGTCTCCTACGTGAAGTCCCCTACGCGAAGTCATCGCCTCGTGTGCGAATATTCAACTCGTATGACTTTGTTTGCTAACGGGTCATTATTTATAAACATAATTATTTTTGGTTCGCCGGTGTGACGTGGACTATAAATTTAACTAATATTCACATAAACAAATATTATCTAATAAAATATTAATTTTAGGTGTAAACAGTCTCCTCGTGTTTTTTTTTTTTGGACTCCTCGTGTTTGATTTCACCGTTTTTGCACTGTTTTGAATTTGTTTGGTATGGGAGTTGTGTATTTGAAGACGAAAAATTTATTCACTCTAATAGAAACTGGATACGCGGAGCGGAAACCAGGGGAGCAACGGCGGGAGATAGAAGCGGTTGGCTGGGGAGGAGGTGAGAGGAGCACGGCGGTTATTAACAAGGACGAACGGCCGGAGATCCGCCGACCCATCTTGGTCTTCTTCTTTTGGTTCGATTTCAGAGACGGAGAAAGGTCTTCATTAATCGACTGGGATCGTGCCATGTTGATGAAATGGGTCGTCATGTTCATGTAATGCGTAAAAAAAATTAAAACAGAATTAATTGCTAGGGGTTGTCAGTAGTGAAGCACTGAAGCTAGCTTATAGAGGTGTTCATTTAAATGGTCGAAAAAGCTAAGGTATATGGGTATGTGTATTACAGAGGGTCTGACGTGGTTCTCGAATCTTGACATGTGGATTTTCATCCTCTTAGAAATTATGTCGAAATACATACATGTGAACCAACTATATAAAAGAAGCAAAATTTTCAAAAATCTTGTGAAATAGGATGTGATCGTTATGGTGAAATATAACTATGGTTGAAAAATCATATGTTTCCGGTAACATTTGATCCCCGATAGAAACGGTCAACATTATTTACGTTTATGCTTCCTTATGGGGAGCTCTATCATCAGGAGGTGAACATCCTCAAATTTTTACATAGGTGGTTACATCTCTAGTCTCTTCTATGTGAGAGTTTTGTTTGTGGAAGAATCAACCTAATTAGGTCATATATGGGTAGGTAAGAGCGTTTTCGTGTGGTAAATGACGTTGAATTAGGGTTGACCATTTTGATTGAGCCCCGAACGATACATAATACATTTGAATTTTCTGTCCTAGCCGTATTTCACTATAATGATACGGCTACGGTAGAAAAATCACTTTAATTTGGGCCCCGATTGAAGCGGTCAACCTTATTTACGCTTATACTTCACTCAGGGGAGCTCTATTCTCGGGTGGTAAACATTCTCAAATTTTTATATGAGTGGTTACATCTCATCTATGTGAGAGTTTATTGTGTTGAAGAATCGACCAAACTAGGTTACGGAGAGGTAGGTCAGATTGTTTTCGTGTGATAAGTTAAGATGGATTATGGTTGACCGCTTCGATCGAGTCCCGAACGTTGTCAAATCCAGTTAAATTTTATATCATAGCCATGTTTTACTATAATGATCATATCATATGGTCAATTTTCATTTTATGAAGTTTATCTCAATTAATTGCCTGAAAAAACAAACAAACGTACTAGTATAAAAATAAGCATGTTAAGACCTAACAACACATGTAACACAGGAAAAATCCCACTGCAATTATCACCCTGTCCAGAATTAACTCAAGAGAAGAATCTATTAATTCATTAATACAATCTATTTACAGATAATATAGGACAAAGCAATTAATGATTTCATGTCAATGACATCTTGGCGTTGCATTGTGGATAGTAGGTTTCAGGTACTCACCAACAGACTACGGTGTCATTTGTATTCAGTCTCAGCCTTCCTCAGTACTCCAGTAGATTCATCTGCATACCAACATACAGTTTTAGTCTTGCGATCTTAGCGACCTTTTCAAAACAAATAAGCGAATGTTCATATTCCAGATATACAAGCAGACCATAGAATTAACGAATCTTAATAAAATAATACCTCATGGCTCCATCAATGGAATATATATTATAAAGCTTTTCGCACCGACAATTTGGAGAAGAATCAAGTGGGAGAATATTGAAAGTTTGAAACATCAGATTTGGTTTTCGATGTTCTCACAGACGTTTTAGTCAGGGAAGAGCATTGGAAGAGCTGAGTTAATCAAACAAAGTTGAAGACATACATCTTTATCACATAATAGACAATCAGCTTATTCCAATTTTGAATGAGTCTTACTTGTTATTTCGATTATGGAAATCACAGAATAGTCAAAATAACTCTGCTGATTTGCACAAACCAATGCCTGAACAGTATATTTTATCTATGCAATCACTGAGTCTAAGTGCCAAACTTCAATTCAAAACTATTGACAATTTGACATATTTATGAAGCCCAACTTATGTTTCTATTTAGACCTAAAGCAAGATACATATGGAATTGACATGGAAGGACTTGCACTCACCAAATGTCATGAGTGTGCGAGCGCTTCTTTCCTCCTCCTGTAAACAGGCCATATATACATTCAATTTGTATTAAATGAAAAATTTAGAACATTAAAAAGAAATAAATAAATACAGACACTGACCTAAACCATTAGTTGACTAGTACGCCTTAGGCTCTCTGTGATGCTTTCTGCAGCATATGTCATGCCAGCCTTTGTCCTGAAACCAATGATAAATTACAGGCTCAGTAGCGAAATCATTTAAAAGCAACATAGAACTGTATTCACAGTGAAAATACATACTGCAAGTTTCGCCTGGGAGCTGTGGACTCTCCTCCATCAATCACACAATGATTTCTTCTCAATAACCACATAAATACATAACTCACAAGACATCAACTTCTTAAGTTCATCGATATCAAAACGCAAGACCCCAAAGCTACAAAATAGATGCTGTTCCATATAACCGTCCACACTATTTGGTCAAAGGCTATTTTGGCCAGGACCACCCACCAATTGATAATAATAATGAGAAAGGGATCCACGGAGGGAAAACACTACGTGCACTTTTGGTACCCAGTACTAGGTTAGACCTCTTTAGTTCTTAAGACTGTCTTGAACTAGTGTGGACTGCCTTAATTTATACTAATACTGGGCCACATTTAGTGTTGCATGGGATTAGGAAAAAAAAAGTTCTAAATAAGAGATGTCTCATGTATGGTGATGCATTGGACTTGACTACTCTAACATAACAATCTAAACAATCTTAGTCTAACAATCTAAACAATCTTGGTCATCTAGCAATAACAATCTAACATCTAACAATCTTAATCATTGAAATTTTGACATAAAATCGAAAAAAAAGAAAAAAATTGACATTAAATATGGATATGCCCTTAACAACTAATAGAAACACGTGAAAGAAATATGCAGAATCCAAAACAGAAAAAGGAAACCTGAGAAAGAAATGTGCAAAATCTCCTAAAGAACATAGAAGTTGAGTTGAAGATTCTAAAGAAGAAAACTAGAAGCTTTTACACACACAAAAAACCGTCCACAACTCCCATACCCTCCCAGAAACTTGACAGTTTGGATCTACACATTCGTATGTAATCAGAACAACACAAAACTATCAGCCTCTAAAAGGTACAATAAGTTTCAATTACAATTCATGTAATGTAATTGAAACTTAAATATCTAAAGAGCAATGCTAAACTTGAAGAACTTGCAGTGTAGCTACCAAACTACTAACTGCATTTTTCATTTAACATGAACAACATATAACCCAAACTCCCAGAGCACACACAAACGAAGGCCGCATTGATATAGAACAACATCATTTCATATAGAAAGCAGCCTTTGATATCATTTAAAGAACATAATCCATTCGATCCGAGGAGACCATAGTATCTATCAAATACTCACACACACACACTTGCACACTTAGGAGAACATAATGAATACTTCAAACCACTTCAGCTGGAATATATACTTCAAACCATAATGAACACACTTGCACACAGATTTCTTCCATCCATATCTAAAAGCAAAAAAATTGAATCAACCAACAATTCACAAGAATGACAAATTTATAAATATAAGACAAGGAACAATTCACCACAATCAAACTGATCAAAATCTTTGTTTTTTTTTTTTTGCTTCAAACGATTGACTATGGATTGAATAGAGAAAAATTGATTATCAAAGAGAGAAATGAAGAAATAGATGGACGTCCTTGCTGACGAATCCGAGAAGAAGATGGCGGTGAGCTTGGCCGTGGAGGTGTCGACGGCCTCGTGGTCAGGGCGGGGGCCGAGGGCATTGAGGACGAAGCGGATCTGGGAGACGTTGGAGACAGCGCGGTTCATAGAGGAGGTGAAGAAGAAGAGAGATGCGATGTGATGCAGAGGTTAGTGAGGAGGCGATGCGATGCGATGAAGAAGAACAGAGGAGGCGATGCGATACAGTGGTTAGTGAGGTCTTAGCTAAGGGCCTCTAAACTCCGTACCCACGCTAAGCCCTTCTAAGGAGGTGAAATCAGAAAACATGTGTTACCTAAGCCCATTAATATTAGTACCGAGAGAGAGACCAAACATGAGATTAGCCTTATTGCAATCCTTATTTAACACTGGCTTAGGTAATACCTGGTACCAAACGTTCCCTACAAGCCCTGATTTGAACGTGCGTGTTTTATCAAATTCCAAAAGCAGCTTCCCTTCATAACACTACATGTTTAATGAAAAATAACTTAGAAACCATAGAAACAAATCATACATAGATAGACTCATGAGAGAATCATAAGGAATCTAGATAAACTCATGAGAGAATCATAAGGAATCAAGACTTACTCGGGCACTCTAATCTCTTAAGTATAGACTACCCCACTTATCACTATTTTGGCTAAAACAGGGTTTGCTTTAAGAGCTTGTTTATAGGCAATCCATTTGTGTTCCGATACACACTTCACTATCTCGTAAAGACAAACCAATTGTGTTCCGTCCCTGAAAAATAGCTCAAAAATTAGTTCCAACAAACAAAATACTACAAAACATACAGAGACAAACCCCTCATTCAATGAGGAAAGAACTCGATATTGATTTAGCTCTCACCATTAAGTTCTGAACCCCACAAATACTAAACAGTTTATTAAAATCAACAACGGATTCATGATCAACTAATTTCAGCAAGACAACTTAGAACTTGATGAAACTAATCATGAACAAATTAAGACATTCCTAATTCATATTAGAAAAGGAAATAACCCAATTTTGGTTTAGCATAGCCATTATACTAAAAGTCATCCAACCTAAACAACTCCAAACTGGCTTAAGCCAAGTACAATTTCATAACATCATTACCCATTTCAAAGCTCACTACTACAAACACAAACCTAATTAAAATATGATGTAGAACGAGAATGGGCCAAATTTAGACAAAAAAATAAAAGTCAAGAAACGACGAATAATAAAAAAGAATGATTTGAAGATCGGTAATTCTCGTATCATGAGGTTTCTAGTCGTTAGAATATTCAAGAAGATGTTGTTTTAGACTTTTTGGGTTTGTCGCGCAAAATCTGTTAAATCTGATTTAGAGTAACTTTTGGCCAGAACTTCTGTTTGGAATGCATGATACCTTTCCGAAATGGGACCGACGAGATCTACAAGACTTACTTTAGTGAGCCCTGTCAGATTTAGGCCAAAGATATCGTTTTATATATCCGATTCGGCATTTAGTATTATTTTAGTTTTTTAGTTTATTTTGGATTTTTGTTTTGTTTTAACCTATGGGCTTTTAGGCTTTGTTGTTAGTTGCCCTAAGGTTTAGTTTCTCCTATATAAAGACCCTTAATCAGTTGTAGTCGTCATCTTTGATATTAATAAAACTCAAATACCTTGAGTTTATCTCAACTCTTCTGGGGGATTCCAGGAACTTCTAGTGGATTCAAGAAAATAGACTTGTGGATTCAAGTCGCCGTTGGTGGATTCCAACGTTTATATTTTCACTGCATCAATTAGCATTAGAGCAGGAATTTTTCCTAGTGGTTATGGATTCGTAGTCATGGTGATCAAGTTACTGTTACTTGCCAACCTCAATGACGTTGGTCGTAGAGTATCTATCCAAAATTGAAGAGGAACATACCAAGGGATTCGCCCTAGGTTAGCCTCATCAATTCAATTCAAAAAAAAAAGAAGAAGAAGAAGAAGAAGAAGATGAAAGATAGCATGGAACGTTAGGTATTCACATCGCCAGATTACAATGACTTTCGAACAACATGTTTCATCAAAGACAAGGTATGGTCAGCAATAATTAACAGCAGCCTGCAAGAGAATTTTGTAGCAAGTAAGGTTGTTGATTACTTTCGATTACCGACAATGAAGCTGAGCGATCCATATTGCATTGATGGTCATGCACAGGTAACAAAGGTTTGTAAAGTTCCCATCTATATAGGAGAATTTTATAATGATAATGTTACTTATCATGTGATTGACATGGACGACACTGATGTGCTTTTTGGAAAACCATGGCATGAAAATGTCAATGGTGGCTATTGCAAAGATGGTACAAATTTACTCAGGAAGGAGTTATGCAAGATCAAAATCAAGCCTGCAAGAATGAACATTAAGATTGACCATCTTGAGGTGTGTGAAAAGAATGATGAAGAAGTCACTTTAGAGATTAAAGAGGAAATTGCTCTTGTTGAAGAAACCTTGCAGCCTCTGATATATCAATCAGAAACAATTGTGATTCAAGGTGCAATATTCTTGAGAGCCGAGAAGAATATGTTCAAGTTGCATATGACAAACTCATCTACGGCGTTGGGTTCAAGGTTGTGCCATTCGAGTTTGCAGAAGAGTAGACTTACAAACCACAGGTTCAATTGTTTAATTTATTATTAAGTTTCACTTCTACAAGTTCTTGTTTTGCATTCAAGATGAACTCAAGGTTGAGTTCTTTCGCAATGGAGGAGACTGATGTAGAACGAGAATGTGCCAAATTTAGACAGAAAAAATAAAAAGAATGATTTGAAAATCGGTAATTCTCGTATCATGAGATTGCTAGACGCTGGAATATTCAAAAAGATGTTGTTTTGGAATTCTGTATCATGAGGTTGCTAGCCGCTGGATTCCAGGAACCTCTCGTGGATTTGAGAAAATAGACTTTGTGGATTCAAGTCGCCGTTGGTGGATTCCAACGTTTATATTTTCGTTGCATCAATATCTATGTAGCTTACTTGCATATGAGCATCAAATCCAAAATATAAAAACCAAGAACAGAATCTAAAACAGGAAAACATACATGCCTATAGTCATGGTCAATTGTGAGCAGCTTAGACACAACAAATGTCCCAAACCCCAAAACAATCAAAGCATTGATAGCTCTACTGGTCAACTTGTCCAAATTTTCCCCGTGTCCATTTCCTTTAGACCCATTAATCAGTTATCTTGCTCAGCGACCACCTTTCTGTCCTCTGTCAATGACGCAACGTTAAACCTGATGAATCAATCCCATGTCAACACAGCAACCGACTCCAACATATTACCGCCACATGAACCCGACAACGAAGCCACGACACTTTCTTACTCGATTTGGCACCCTAAACACCCATCAAACAAGATCTATATCAACAATATCAGAATAACTGAGAATTTAGTTTTCTCTCTCATCGCCCTCTCTAATTATCGACGAACCTCGCGCCATCAAACTTTTAGTCAAAGAAATTGACCATGGAGGGAGATGAAGATGACGTGGAGAGGATCTGGTCATGGTTACCGTTGGATGTCGAGGAGACAGAGGTGGTCAAAGAATGGGGGCATGTGGCAGCATATTTAAAGAGATCTGGATGTGGTTTTCAGTTTTGAGGAAGATAGGCAAATGTCTGATGTAATTAAGGGAGATGAGAGAGGAGACAGAAAGAGAAAAAGGACCATTCACAGCTAACGTCGTTTAGCTTGCACGCGCTCTTAGACGTCCTAGTGCAGCTGCACGACTTGTGGATGGAATAGGCTCGGCCCCATCCTATCCGGCTGTAAATTTTGTTGACTTTGACTGAGCCTTACTTGGCCCTATCCGGAGCCTTAAAATTTAAGGTAGGGCCATGATGACCCCTAGCTGGGTGATATGGGCTGTTTCCTCTTTTAATCGAATTATCATTTCATCAGCTAAGAAGTGAAAGAAAGATTTTGAAAAAATTAGATATAAGGGCCAATTACATATAAGTCCACTTTGAGACATTTTTTCTCACATAGATCCACTCCAACATTTTTACCCACATAAGTCCACCCTAATCTAAATAAGGTTTTGTATTAAGTATTGAAGTTCAACATAATTACAGACTGCCATCCAACAAAAAAAATTAGATTTTCTCCTTTATATTTACAAGAATGCCACTAGTATAAAAAGTCAACAATTACTCTCATTTCGGAACAGTCTCCGGCTGACCTCCGGCGAGGTTTCAGGCGGACCCCCGGCGAGGTTTCCGGCCGACCTCCGGCGAGATTTCCGACCGACCTTCGACGATGACAAAAATTACTACTACCAGCTATAAAAGCTACTACCACCAGCTACAAAAGCTACTACTATCGCCTATAAAAGCTACTACTGTGAGGTTTCCGATGAACACAAAAGCTACTACCACCAGCCACAAAAGCTACTACCACAAGCGACAAAAGCTACTACCACCGCCTACAAAAGCTACTACTATGAGGTTTCCGATGAACACAAAAGCTACTACCACCGCCTACAAAAGCTACTCTGTGAGGTTTTCGACGTTTCCGACGAACACAAAAGCTACTACCACCAGCCACAAAAACTACTACCATCAGCTACAAAAGCTACTACCACCGCCTACAAAAGCTACTACTGTGAGGTTTTCGACGAACACAAAAACTACTACCACCGCTTACAAAAACTACTACTGTGAGGTTTCCAATGAATACAAAAACTACTACTACCAGCCACAAAAGCTACTACCACCAGCTAAAAAGCTACTATCACCAGCTACAAAAGCTACTATCACCGTCTACAAAAGCTACTACTGTGAGGTTTCCGACGAACACAAAAAATACTACCACCGGCCACAAAAGCTACTACCACTAGCTACAAAAGCTACAATCACCGTCTACAAAAACTACTACTGTGAGGTTTTCGACGAACACAAAAAATACTACCACCGACCACAAAAGCTACTATCACCATCTACAAAAACTACTACCACCATCTACAAAAACTACTACCTTTAGCAACAAAATGTATCACCGGTTACAAAAGAGAGAAAGAGAAGATATGATGGAATCGGTTAGCAACAAAATGTACCACTGGCTTCAGCTTTATCGGAGAAATGATGGAATCAGAGGAGCAAGAGAGAGAAAGAGAAGATAGAGAGAGAGAGAGGAGGTGGACCACGTCATCGGAATCGGTTTGACCTTCGCGTTGATAAGATGCAGTCGAGGCCGAAGCGGAGGTCATCGAGGAGTCTTCGACAGTGGATCCAAAAGTCATCGTCGAGGCGGTGGCAACTTTGTCACGGCGGCGGCGGCGGAATCGAAGTGGAAGAATGGATAGAGAGAAGGTTCAAATCTATGGTTTCCGATCCCGGTCTTCTTCTCTGTCGCCGACAACTGGACCGCCATGAAGGACGTGCAAACCACGACGAACGACGCTTGTGGAGCTCTCAACTAATCGTATTTGGCTCTGGTCCTTATGTCCGATCTGAAATTCTGAATCCGTAAGAGAGAGAGAGGAACATATTTGATGTAAAAGATCGGAGGGTATTTTAGGTATATCGTAAAAACAAAATGACATATTTAGGCTTAAAAGTGGACTTATGTGGGTAAAAATGTTTGGGTGGACTTATGTGGAAGAAAATATCCCAAAGTAGACTTATATGAAATTTTCTATAGATATAAACCCCAACAATGAAGCTAGAAAAACTCATCTCTATATTTTGTTTCAATTTACACCCATATCAAATAATTGAACCTTATTCAGCATGGAATATTCGGCTTGTCTGATCATGCAGTTGGTCCCCATGGAATATTCTAGCCATCCCAAAATAAGAAATTTTTGGGTAAGCTTGAAAGGCGAATGGAGAAGGCGTTATGTAAAATTATGGAGCAAGCTAGAAAGACTGAAGCAAGTAAATGAAGGTGCATAAATAGTAAGCTAGCTAGAGACTAGTATATATTAGAACCCCGTCTCCATTGAAATATCTAATACAAAATTTATTTCACATAACTCGTTGTGTATTTGTCTTGGGATGTGAAATCCACATATTTTAATTTGAAATTCACACAATTTTTTTCTTTCTTAGTAACATAAATTTTATCATTTAGTGACTTAAACTTTATCTTTTTGTGAATGTGTTAACCCAAAAAAAAATATATGTGTGGATTTCTTTGTCTTATATTTTTTGAGTTTGCTTTAATACTTCGGTTATCAATCTGATGCATTGGTGTGAAGAGTACAAGCCTAATGGAGCATGACTAGACTAATGGTACTCGAGGCCCAGAAAAATAGAACTTGGGACCGGTTTCCGACGGGTCGGGTTGATGAAAATGGAGCGGCCCATGTGTCTCCCATCATATAAACACACACTAGGTCTCCATCCCTGTTGTGTTTGAGCCTACCAGATATCAAAACTGAAGTAGAGAGAAGTGGGTAAAGGGTGTGAGAGCTCAGAGCAAGTTGGTAGTTTTAATGGGATCGGTAAAAGTTTCAGACAAATCGTCTTCTGCATGATGTGATGAACTCCAGAGTAAAAAATAAAGGTAAAAAAATAAAAATAAAAATAAAAAACTGTGAATTTTAAAGAAGCCAAATGAATGCATGCTTGTGATAACTCACCTTGACTGTTCTTCTCATGGACTTGGCTTTCGCACCAAGTCTTCCTCTTTCACAATCACCACCGACTGAAAAGTCTCAGTCTGTTGGTTTGTCAACGTTTGCCTCTATCCTCTCAACCATAAACAAATTCTGCTTTGATGGCTAGCCAGGAACAGTGGATCAATCTTTGAATGAGTCTAAGAGCCAACATTATACAGCAAATATAAATCCTTCCTGCAATAATCAAATAGATATACAAAGAGCACAATAATATATAGGGAAATTTTACAATATGTTAATACATGTGAATGATATGATGCATCAATTTTGTAAATTAAGTTCTTAAATTAGTAATATTAGTCCTCGAAGTTGTAATATGAGTTCTTAGAGTTGTAAACTTTTCTAGTTACAACATTAGTAATCATGTCGTAATATGTGTTTTTAAAGTGGTAATTGAGTATTTAAAGTGATTAAATTTTTTTTTTTACAACTTTGAGGACTCATATTACAACTTTAAGATCTAATATTACTACCTTGAAGACACATTTTATAACTTGAGGTCAAAATGCATTAACACACCCTAGCCTTATCCATATATATATAAGTTAGAATTCATGATTAGCCTTAGCTAATAAGTGTGAAAGGGAGAAACCTACCCTCTTGACTTTCTGTGACTTGTTTGTCCAAAGATCGGATTTTTCTAAGACCCAGGCCACTACTGAGAAATATGTATGATAATGCAAGGTTAACCTTTAAATAAGATAAGTTAAAGTGACTAACTAACACACGTCTGGTTGAAAGCATCTAATTTTCCCAAGTGGATTTCAAGCTGTAAAAGCACAGCAGCTCCAAAGATTGACGACAGCTACCATGATCTCAGTTTCTTCGGAAATTCGAACGACAACGTTCCAAGTTGATGATCTCTAGTCTTTCTAGAAATGCAGTCATTTTCTTTCCTCGATTCCCAAGCTTTGCGACATTGATAGGTATACGAGACGTAGTGGCAAAGACTAAAACTTTTGCATATGTTTTGGACTTGGACACTAGATGTTCAAAGTCCAAAAGGGTGAGGGTGCACTATTTCTGTGACAATATTTTCTCCCATTTGGACCTTGTGGTGGTCCCGAATTGATTTTTCAATTAACAAAGATAATGAATGTGATCAGCCTCACTCTCAAGCAAACCAGAGCTCCTTTCAGCAACCATATGATCTGTTCTTGCAATTATGGATTTTCCCAAAGGCCTGCTGAATGCAGTATTGCTTCAGCTCCTTCTTCTCCAGATCTCCACTTCTTTAGACACCATCAGTTTCAACCAATCTATCAAAGATGGTGAGTTTCTGGTCTCGAAAAATGAAACCTTTGTGCTTGGTTTCTTTAGCCCCGGCACTTCTAGCAACAGGTACGTTGGTATATGGTACAAGTTCTCACCAGACTTGGTTGTTTGGGTGGCTAACAGAGACAACCCTGTCAATGACACCACAGGAGTTCTCAGAGTTAGTTCTGATGGAAATCTAGTGCTACTTCGAAATAACAGTCTAGGCCTGCCTCTGTGGTCAACTAGTGTTTCTGTCTCATCATCAAGTAACAACACTACAGTAGCACAGCTACTGGATTCAGGAAACCTTCTTTTGGTCCAACAAGGAAACCAGAACGTTTTGTGGCAAAGCTCGGATCATCCTACACATATTCTTCTGGCAAGTATGAAACTTGGGTTCGACAGGAAAAAAGGCATCAATCGGTTTATAACTTCTTGGAACTCAAACAATGACCCGGGAACTGGGAATTGTTCATTGAGGATGGAACCAAATGGGTCTCCTCAGTTAATCTTGTACAAAAATGAGGCAAAGTGGTGGCGGTCGGGTCAATGGAATGGGATTCAGTGGGGTGGCATACCAGGAATGACCCGGAACAATGTGTTCAACATTAGTTTTATCAACAATCAGAACGAGGTTTCTGTGAGATGGAAAGTTCTTGACCCTTCAATTTACTCTGTAATAGTGGTAGATGGGTCTGGACAGATACAACAGCTAGTATGGCAGGGAAAGCAGCACGGCTGGGTTGCAGTTTGGTCAGCACCAATGGATGCTTGTGACAGCTATGGGAAGTGTGGTCCTTTTGGGAATTGTAATCCCTACACTGTTAGTGGGTTCAATTGTACATGTTTTCCAGGATATGAACCCAACTCACCTCAAGATTGGGATATAAGAGACGGATCAGGTGGGTGCAAGAGGCAGGAGGGGTCAATATCAATGTGTAGAAATGGCGAAGGGTTTGTGAAGATGGACAATGTGAAGGTTCCAGATACTTCGGCAATCAAATTAGAAACGAGTTGGAGTTTGGAAGCGTGTGAGAAGGAGTGTTTTAGTAACTGCTCATGCTTGGCGTATGGGGTTGCAGATGTGAGGAATGGTGGGAGTGGATGCATGACATGGTACGGAGATCTCATGGATACTAAGCAGTTTACAGAAGGAGGAGAAGCTTTGTATGTAAGAGCTGATGCAATAGTTTCAGGTACTCTTTTTACTGAGGCTTGAGAAAAATACTAATTAAACTATATATTACTAAGTATTTCTTTTTTTCATTCTCAGCTCAGTATACAAATAAGTCAGGAGGAGAGTCCTCTGCCAACAATAAGAAACTAGCCATTATATTGGCACTGTCAATTTCTGTTACCTCATTTCTCATCATTGCTGTTTTATGTTGGTTTAAGAGAAGGAGAAATAAAGGTATGAAAATATTTTTCCCTTTTACCCATCTTGTAAATTCATTTTACAGATTTCTATCTGCTCAAGTTTCAATATGATGTGCATGTCAACTACTTATGCCAGCACTGTCATTGTTGTAAACCATTTCCTATAGGATACTGTTTGTTACTTCCTAAAATTGCGAAAATGTTACGAGTGAAACAGGGAGAAGAGGACAACCAAAATTGCTGCATGATATTGCTTCTGGTTCAAGAAGCCGTGAAGACTTGTCAAATGAAAAAAATGTTGATGAACAAAGAGGAAAGGCAGATTTACCCGTTTTTGATCTAAGCACCATAGTTGAAGCCACAAAGGAGTTCTCTTCTGCTAACATGCTTGGACATGGTGGCTTTGGCATAGTCTATAAGGTACGTTCCCTGAAACATTTTGATACATCAGTCCAGTGATAAGTTCAAAAATTACAATGATCAGAAATTTTCATAACATTTTGAGACTGGATTGTGATTTCAGGGAAATCTACCTGATGGACAGGAGATAGCTGTCAAAAGATTATCAAGAAACTCTGGACAAGGTGTAGAAGAATTCAAGAATGAAGTAAAGCTTATAGCAAAACTACAACATAGAAATCTTGTGAGGCTTTTTGGTTGCTGCATAGATAAAGAAGAGCGAATGCTAATTTACGAATACATGCCAAACCGAAGCTTGGACTTGTTCATTTTTGGTATGCAATCTCTGAAGCCTGCTATATACTTTCACATAACACAGATATCAAATGCACTTTCATCATTGTCTGACAAAGGTTTTCTGTTCTGGTTTAGATAAAAACAAAAGGTCATTGTTGGATTGGAGAAAGCGATTTCAAATTATTATTGGGATTGCTCGGGGAGTCCTATACCTTCATCAAGATTCGAGACTGAAAATAATCCATAGGGATCTGAAAGCAAGCAATGTGCTATTGGATTCTTCACTGAACCCAAAAATATCAGACTTTGGCATGGCAAGAATGTTTGGAGATGACCAAATCGAAGCAAATACAAACAGAGTCGTTGGCACATAGTAAATCTCTCTCTATCTTTCTCAATTCCCTCGATTCCTAACCATAAACATAGATACATGATGTACAAATGAAATGGATGGTCATAGTATTTACATATCAATGTTGTGTCATTGGCTCATTGCAGTGGTTACATGTCACCTGAGTATGCTATGGATGGACTGTACTCAACAAAATCTGATGTGTTTGGCTTTGGAGTGTTAGCACTGGAGATTATTTGTGGCAAGAAGAACAATTTCCAATTCGAAGATTCCTCTCTAAATTTGGTTGGACAAGTAAGTACACAGATAAGTTCATAGATTTCAGATGAAAAATTGCCCCGTAAATTGTCAATCTAAATATTACTCTCAAAACCATTTCAGATATGGGACTTGTGGATAGAAGGAAAAGCCTTGGACATAGTTGATTCATCATTGGGTCAGTCATATCCTACTCATGAAGCTATGAGATGCATCCAAATTGGGCTTTTATGTGTGCAAGAAAATGCAATAGATCGACCAACAATGTTGGAGGTGGTGTTCATGCTGGGGAATGAAACTACTCTACAACGTCCGAAAAAGGCAGCATTTAGTTTTAAGAATAATGCTCCAGATTCTTCAACATCTAGAGGAGCTTCTTCTGTAAATGATGTAACAGTTACAGTTATAGAAGCTCGTTGAGTTTCCAGGATTCTATAAATTAATTTTGACATTACTGTTACTTACTCAAATAAAATTCTTTGTACATGAATATTTGTCATAGGAGCTCATTATAATTCCAGCTGATCTTCCTATCTTTATTAGATAAGGGCTTCACACAAAATTATTCATTTATAGTTCAGTCAGAAATAGAGTATAGCAGATTACCATTTCAACAATATATTCAGAAATGAGTTTGTTTCATGACCCGCACCAATTGAATAGCTCCAGAGTGCCTCCTCTGCTTTAAAGACCAAAATGCAAACCTACAATAACAAATAAACATCACATGGCTAGACTAAATTACACAGTACTTGATGCAATAAATCAGTTTTTAGAAAGAAATATTAATAGCAGTAAAAATTATAATAAATAACTAACTAAAAATTTAAATAACCTAAGTTGAGTAAAAATCACCTAACAGTGCAGTTTAAATACAGTAACTCTCTTTTTTTAACTCATGAATACATGTGCAAAAGCTGAGTAGCAAATTGGCATGCTGAAATTTGTATCTGGCCTTCGTAGTTTCTAGCATCCAGCTCCCTGGTAATGGTTCGGATCAGTACTATAGAAAATTATATAGCAGTACTTGAATAAGGTAATTTAATACGAAATGTAAGGAATTCAACTCATTCAATCATTGACTTTTATAACATATACGTACTCTGAGTAATTGTTTAACTGGTGCAGATTTACTCTTAGAACTAGAATTGAGGGATGTCTCTGCACAGAAGTTTTAATGTCAACTATGGTGTTGCTCTCAGCAAAACTTTGATCTTCTGAAAATGATCAATAACATACAATATGCCCTCCTCTCATTTTTTAAGCCAGAAGCCAGTAATAAACTATTACTTCTATATAAACCAAAAACAAGGGTGATGAATCTTAAATTCAGTAACCAAGTCCTTCTGCAAACTTATGATATGCAATTATGCATTTTGCAAAAGACTTTCTGAATACATTGATTCAGTTTCTTCTTCTTCTTCGGCTGTGCAAATCTTTGGAAACAACCATCATTTCAAGCAAATCCATCAAAGATGGTGACTTCCTTGTCTCTGAAAACCAGACGTTTGTGCTTGGATTCTTCAGTCCCGGCACATCAAGCAACCGCTATGTTGGTATTTGGTATAAGTTCTCAAAAGAAATGGTTGTGTGGGTAGCTAACAGAGACAATCCCGCTAAAGCTGGACTTTCTCTAAATAATGTAACAATAACCATGCTTGAAGCCCGCTAAAGCTGCAGGACATACACCATACTCAATAATATTTTTCTTTAAGTATGTCTACTGTAATGTAATGTTATATGTTATCAAACTTCATAAACTTTCTATGAGTCAATCAACAGATAGGACAGTCATGTGAATTTACTAGAAGTACAGAATGGAGTTTTTCCACTGCCTTATTTTTCGAAGAAAAGAATATATGATAAAAACTTGAGAAATTTTATTCACAAATGGCTAAATACTGAATACACATCTCACACTTAATGCACCACCAAATAACTTTATAATATTAACATTTAACTAGATACACATATTTAAACTTCCTAGATTACCCTCATTCAAAATATACTGATACTACCATATATATTTTCTAAATACACATTCATTCTTTTTTTATATCATCTCGACCTGGAAAGAAATAAAAGCTTTCTCTCTCCTTGCTAAACAATGAGAAGACTACTTTTTTCTTTGCAAACTCAAGAGCATTCAAGCTGCTCCCACATGATTGATCAATATATGAAGAATACTTTGACATATTTATTATTTTGGACGTTTTGCACCCAAACATGTTTTAGATCATTGCAAAACAGATGCCAAACTAGATCACCAGTCTCTTCTGCTTGAAAACCTCGAGCATGGATACTCCACTTGTTTGCAGGATAGACAGTATCATTCTAAGTCTTTGCATGGTCGAAGCCAACCAAAAACCTTCATCTACATTGAGGAATCCATTAATATGAATCATTAAGCTCTTGCCCATGAGACCATGATTAATCATCGATCAATTCGGTTAAAAATATACCTATTGTCAAGTTTTAAGTTTGAAACTTCATTCATGTAGAGAGAAGAAAACGTTAAAGTGAGATGTAGTGTATTTTAAGTTTTCAATAATATTATCTAATTAATATAGACCTCTTTTGGTAATTTAAGTTTTTGGTGTTAGATATATAAAAAAAAGGTATGTGTATTTAGTATTTTGGTGTGTGAATAAAATTTCTCTAAAAACTTCAGTGCCAAAAAATTGCCCTCTGGTACCGTGTAGATTCTTAATTTGAATACAAAATATCTCAAAACTTTACCAACTAATTTAATTTTTTATGTTGAATCATTACTACTTGGACATATTAATGTCTGGTGGGGTGGTGGCTCCCTCAGTCACCCTCCCAACATACTTATTCATGCTGGGGAATGAACCAGTCTTCCACGACCAAAAAAGTCTGCATTCAGTTTCAAAAGTTGAGGCTTCTAAAAATGATTGTTGGGTTCTTCTATAAAGGCTTCTTAACAGATAGTCATCGAAGCTTGTTGGGTTCCAAGTTTCTATAGATATTCACATTTTCTTTGACTATTTCTACTCAAATGGTAATTTCACATTTCAAAACTGAACTTCTGTCTTTATTACATATAAGCACTGCACACTACATTGTTCAATTACTGGTTCATTCTTCGTAGATTACTGAGACCCGAATGGTATTTCATTCACTAATGCATACAGTATAGCAAAATACCTGAACAACATCTCTGTATATTTACTGAAAATCGAGAAGGATTCTTGTTCCAAGCAAATTGAATGCTCCAGCATGTCTTGTCAAGATGCTTTGAAGACCAAGATGCAAACCTATAATAATAAATAAAATAAAACAACAGTTGGCTTGAGTGAAATTCACCTAGCTGTTCAATTCAAATAGCACGACTCATAATTGGTCAAGTCATGAAAACTTATGCAGAAATGAGTAGTGTATTGATATGAGAAATTAATACAAAAATCTTGGCCCTGATATGTTTGTAGCATCCAGCTCACTGGCTGCTACAAAAGCTTGATACCTATACTAAAATAATAAAATGTGATGCAAGTAATATGGACTTAGATAAGATATATTCAACAAAGTATTTAAATGGTGTAGTGCAGAGCTGCTTATGTAAAGTGGAATGGAGTATGGTCAAATATGGTGTTAACTTCATGAAAGCTTGAATCTTCTGCCAATGGCCAGTAGCATACTGTAGCTCTCCTGTTATGACCAAACATCACATCAGGACATTCTGATAGTTCTAAATTTCATCATGTCAAACATTTCTAGAGGGAAAATGGTGAATCCGGTCCAAATGTTGTAAGTATTTCACGTACTGTCTTGTATAGTTTCAACTTCGGCAATTACACTGTTATAATCTAGCAGCCACAAATATAATATGGATAAAGAAGCAAACAAAACAAGAAGATAGAGTGATGAATCATAACTTCAGGAACTACATCCTTTCTCAGTCTGATGATATGCAATCATGTATTTTACAAAAGGCCTGCGGAATGCGTTGCTTCAACTTCTTCTTCCTCTTCTGTTTCTCCAGTCTTGCAATTCTTTGAGCATGACCATCACTTTTAACCAATTCATCAAAGATGGTGACTTTCTCATCTCTAAAAACGAGGCATTTGTGCTCGGATTCTTTAGTCCCGGCACATCAAGCAACCGCTATGTCGGTATTTGGTACAAGTTCTCACAAAACAAAGTTCTTTGGGTAGCTAACAGAGACCATCCTGTTAATGATACCTCAGGAATCCTCACAATTAGTACTGAAGGAAATCTCGTATTACATTATAATACCAGTCAAAGCCTTCCTCTGCGGTCAACAAATGTTTCTGTCACACCAATGAGTAGCAGCAATAGTACTAAGGTGCAGCTCCAGGATTCAGGTAATCTTGTTTTGGTTAATCAGCAAGTCCACAACCAGAGTGGTGTCTTATGGCAGAGCTCTAATCATCCTACACATATTCTTCTTGCGAGCATGAAAATTGGGTTCCAACAAGGTAAAAACATATTTATTACATCCTGGAAATCAAAAAATGACCCAGGAACTGGTAATTGCTCGGTAAAGACAGAACCAAGCGGGGCTCCTCAGATAATCTTGTACAAAAATCGGGCCAAGTGGTGGCGGTCAGGTCACTGGGATGGGCTCCACTGGAATGGATTCCCTAATGTAGACAGGCTAAGCAAGAATATTTCGTTTGATATTGTATTAGTGAACAACAAAGATGAGGTTACTACAAAATTTGTTGTTCTTGAACCTTCAGTTATCTCAATAATAGAAATTGACGGATCCGGATCACTCCAATTGCTAGCATGGAAGGGACAGCAACAAGGATGGGTCACACTTTAGTCACCAACGGATGTATGTGACAAGTATGGAACGTGTGGTACATTTGGTGTTTGTAAAGCATACACTGCTAACTGGGTCAAATGTGAAAGTTTTCCAGGATATGAACCCAACTCCCCAGAAGAATGGAGATTAAGAGAAGGATCAGGTGGGTGCACGAGGCTGCAGGGCGCTCCATCCATGTGTAGGAATGGAGAGAGGTTTGTAAAGATACAAAACGTGAAGGTTCCAGATTCTTCCACAATCAATTTGGACATCAATTTGACTATGGAAGCATGTGAGCAGAAGTGTTTGAATAACTGCTCGTGCTTGGCGTATGCCGGTGCAGATGTGAGAAATGGGAGAAGCGGATGCATGACATGGTATGGAGATTTAATGGATACTACTCAGTTTGCTCAAGGACAAGGACAAGATCTCTACATTCGTGCTGATGCAATAGTGTCAGGTAATGTGTCTTTTAAGGAATTTCTTTTACTTGGATTCGGCTCTCCAAATCCAAACGCATCAAATCAAATTCATAATTCCAAAGAAAAGCCATAATGGTCAATCATTGCATGTCTTAGTTCTTATGAACAATATGTGAGATTTAGTGTTCTTGTGTTCCCACTGTTTAGCCAAGTACACAAACAAGTCAAAGAGGTTCCTTGCAAAAAAGGGGATGTGGTTGGTTTTGGTAATCCCACCCCTCGCTATGATATTCTTGATCTTTTTTGGATTTTGGTGTTTAAGGAGGACGACAAAAGGTAAGGAAACTTCTTCTTGATGATTACTCACAATATTTATTTATTAGACTATAACTTAATACTGTGTGAATCAGCAACTCAAAGTGTTGATACTTCTCTTTTGCTCTGCAGGCTCTCTAATGAAGCAATATGGAAGTATAGCTCACAAAGACCTGGAATATTTTAACCTAAAGAGCATACTTGCTGCCACTGACAATTTATCCATTGCTAACAAGCTAGGTGAAGGAGGATTTGGCCCAGTGTATAAGGTATAGATCCCGGTAAACTTTAATCACTTGGAAATGAACAAAACTTATTGTTGGTCATTTGAATCACTGATTTATACAAGTATACAAATTTTCAGCAAGGATAAAGTGATATATTATATTGCCATTCCCTTACTATTTCAATTATTAATTAAACTAAAGGATGAACTTCACAGGGCTTACTAGCTAATGGAGAAGAGATTGCCGTGCAAAGATTATCAAAGAACTCCGGACAAGGTTTAGAACAGTTTAAAACTGAGGTTAAGCTGATAGCAAAACTTCAGCACAGGAACCTGGTCAGGCTTCTTGGTTGTTGCTTCAATTCAGAAGATAAGATGTTGATTTATGAATACTTGCCAAACAAGAGCTTAGACTTTTTCATATTTGGTATGCGTCTTAATTTAGAAGTACTGATTTATCTCATCTCACATTTGAAAGCTTTAACTAAATTGAAGCAAAACCAAATAAGAGAAGAAATTACATGTGTTTTCCTAACTCTGTATTAATTCTCTTAATAAAGGTTTCATGTCTTTTTTTTTTGTCAGATAGAAGTAGAAGCTTGTCAATAGACTGGAAAAAACGTTTTGACATTATAAATGGAATTGCTCGAGGGGTCCTATATCCCCATCAAGACTCGATATTGAAGATTGTCCACAGGGACATAAAAGCTAGCAATGTCTTATTAGATTCACAATGAACCCAAAGATCTCAGATTTTGGACTCACTAAATGATTGGGGAAGACCAACTCCAAGCAAATACAAACAGAGTTATTGGAACGTAGTAAGTTTTTCACACTTGACAGAATATCTAAGATCTGAACTAAAAGCATATAATGATTTCAAATGAAACAATATGCAATATGATCAATAGCTTATCTCATGTTTTGTTACTGCAGTGGCTACATGTCACCTGAATATGCAATATGAAACAATATGCAATATGATCAATAGCTTATCTCATGTTTTGTTACTGCAGTGGCTACATGTCACCTGAATATGCAATGGAAGGGCGATATTCAACCAAATCTGATGTTTTTAGCTTTGGCATCTTATTGCTAGAAATCATCAGTGGCAAGAGGAACACTGACCACAATCTTAACAGACCCTCCCTCAATTTAATTGGAGAAGTATGCAAATTATAAACACTATGAACCTTTACTGCATATATATGTATATAAACACACATACATTATTTATAATACTATAATTATATAGTATATGCAATTAATGACTTACCAGCTTGAAAATGTTTGGTCTAAAATGGTGTTTTGATTGCATCAGATTTGGGATATGTGGAGAGAGGGACAAGCATTGGGAATAGTTGATCCATTTTTGAGTTTGTATCCTGCTCATGAGGTTTCAAGATGCATCCACATCGGGCTACTATGCGTGCAAGAGTCTACAACAGATCGGCCAACAATGTCGGAAGTAGTTTACATGCTGGGCAAAGAAGCACCTCTCACTTCTCCTAAGAAACCTGCATTCATATTACAATCCAGCAATCCAAACTCAGAAGAAGCATCAATAAGAGGACCTTCAATAAATAATGTAACAACAACCATGCTTGAAGCCCGCTAAAACCGCAGGACACACATCATTCTCAATATTTCTTTCCTTCCAATAAGTCTGCTATACTTCAATCAACTCTAACTTTTTATTCTTTGTATATTTTCAAACTTAAGAATGTCTCTAACTATGCAATGCACCACAGTTTTCAACTAAATTTTCAATTTTTATACCCTGTGAATCAAACTAACTATCAATTTCTGGAACAACATTTGCTATAATCCTATATTATAGAATAGATTAACCAATCCCTGAGCACTAGTTTCTACTTTAGTTTCGAACCTGAAATTCAATCCAGCACTAGTCTCAACTTCAATTTCGAACCTGAAATTCAATCCTAAACTATAACTTAAGCAAAACCCTGAACTGAAATCTTAATCCAAGGCTGTTTACATCATAAACTAAAACTAAAACAATAAGACAGGAATACCTGAAAGAAGAACAAGAAGATGACCCCATAAACAGCAGAAGGAAATTTGGTATCTTAATTTGAAAACAAGTTTTTAAATGTTTTCAAAAATAAAAATGTGATTCAGATAGGATGCCAAATCATCACACCAGAAGGCTCATTTCTTAACGGGCCAAACCATAGCCCGACAAGCATGCATTCAGCGTCGGCCCATTGCACAGAAGCATTGCATTTCATATTTATTTTCAAAATTATGACGTACTCAAAGAATCACTAATACATAACAGAAAGATGGCATTAAGGACTAGATGCTTGTTGAACAAAGCCAAGGGACATATATGATGGAGTGAGCTTGGAGCTTCTTTCATGCAAACTAAATCATTTCTTCTTCAGCAGGCAAAGTGCTTTGTCAAGATCAATCATCCAGGTAATAATAGGACCTGGCATTTTGTTGTGCAGTATCCTTGGTTGAGTTCAGTTTGCTGATTCTAGGCCGATAGTTGGTCAGATCGCATCTAAATGTGATGTCCAAATGAGATAAAAAGATATTCATCCCAGCCAACAAAGACTGTGGAGCATTTGCAGTACAATCAACTGATGGTGTGCCCTCAAGACAATAACCCTGTCTGCCAAATGATGTCCAAATGAGATAAAAAGATATTCATCCCAGCCAACAAAGACTGTGGAGCATTTGCAGTACAATCAACTGATGGTGTGCCCTCAAGACAATAACCCTGTCTGCCAAATATGTAGCCATAATGAAATCATGCTCAACCACGAATGCTGTTTTCTGAGCGTATGAACCTCTTTATCACTTTTGCAGCAATGATACGCTGCTCGGAATCAAGATATGCACTTGGTTCATCTATCAGATAAATATCCGCCAGCTTTCCAAGGCATTGACATATTGCAACCCTTTGCTGCTCTCCACCAGAGAGGTTTTGGACTTGTTGATCTATTATCTCCTTAAGAAGAAGAGGCTTCATACCATCAGACACAAACTGAGGGTGAGTATACAAGTCACGAATTTCCGTGTGAAGCCAGTCCCTGACAGTTCCTGTAAACTTAGGACTAATCTTCTGGCGCTTGTAAGACACATTAAACTCAGGTATCTCCATAGTTGACTCAGAATCAGGTTTCAGTAGACCAGCCAATCATTTAATATATGTCGATTTCCCTGTTCCATTCTCACCCAACATCACAACAATCTGAGAATCGGTAAATTCACGCTCCATCACATGAAGCTTGAACTTTCCAAAAGTTTTAGTCATTGTTGAATATCTATATCGGTCATATGACTGAATTCCCTAGGCAGTTTTCTGTAGAGTCTCGGAAACCTTAAACGTCAAAGATTCATCCCGAATACCTACGTTTTCTGTAGGAATAAACCCGGCCATGAAGATGTTGATTCCTTCTCTAACTGAGAAAGGAAGGGTCACTACTCCATATGCACTTGGTTTCCCATACAAGCAACAAACAAAATCTGACAAGTAATCAAGCATGCTCAAATCATGTTCCACAACAATCACATAGCTGTCAGGTTGATCAATGACCAGATCACCCTGGCTGCCTTAAGCCTTTGTTTGACATTCAGGTAACTTGAAGGTTCATCAAACATACATATCTTGGCATTCTTCATGACAGCCACAGAAATGGCGAAACGCTGCAGCTCCCCACCAGATAAATCACCTACATTACGATCTAGAACCTGGTTCAGCTCAAGATCTACACACAGTTCTTCCTTCAGTCCCCTCTTATCTTCCCTGTTGAGCACCTCCCCTACAGTTCCTTGTATTTCTCTTGGAATGTTATCAATATACTGCAGCTTTAGAATGGCCTTCAAATCCTCTTCCAAGACAAGAGTGAAGTAATTCTGCAGCTCAGACCCCTGAAAGTAAGTCAAGATCTCTTGCCATTCCGGAGAATTATCAAAACGACCCAAATTTGGTTTCAGATGGCCAGCCATAATTCTAAGGGCAGTTGACTTCCCAGTACCATTCCTTCCAACCAAACCAAGAACTTTCCCTGGCCTTAGGACTGGTAATTAACCTGTGCAACTTGAAGAGTCAGCCCCATAATGATGGGTTGTATCTTTGTCCAGACCCTTTGGCAAGTTGATGATCTGAATTGCACTAAACGGGCACTTCTTCACACATATACCGCAACCAATGCTTACCAGATCGGACAACCGGACAGCTCCTCTTGCATTCCTGGCCACATTTTATAGGCTTGCATTTGTCAGAGTTTACTATCGTGATACTAGCCAACCGATTCTCCATTGTCTAATACTTCTGAACTTGTGGTTTTCTGATTTTAATGATGAGTTTTCCTACAATCTGAGGGGTGGGAGTTCTCTCCTTGATTTAGGAAAGTATACATAATCCTAATAATACGAGGAGAAGATTCCCTTTTCTAACTGGATTTAATTCCAAAGATGTGATCTTAGAGCTCGCTTAGAAAAACAATCCCTCCTTTTTCATAAGGTTATGTGCTGCAACTAATCCAAATACGAGTAAAGCAACTAAGCAAGGCTTCCTACTTCCTAATCTAAACGGGAAAAGCTCACCTAAATCCTTATATTGTGAGGAAAGTATAGAGTTCTATAACAACATTAACCTCTATTCTTTTTGTAAACCATTTCTTCTCTGATAAGGACGCAGACAACCTAACACGAAAGAATAAGGAGGTCAACCTACCAAGACCCACTAGGGTTAAGAATAAAACACCAGCCCCTATTCAAATCACTGTTACTTATATCAATTTCTGGACGCCTCCAACGATTAACCAATCCCCTGAACTAGTTTCAAGATTCAATTTTGAATCCCGAATTCAATACTTAACTGAAATTTTAAGCATAGCCGTGAATTGAAATCTTCACTCAAAGACATTCATATCAGAAACTAGAACAGAAACAAAATTAAATCAAACAAGAGGACCAGGAATACCTGATAGAAGAAGAAGAAGAAGATGATGATGATGATGATGATGATGATGATGATGATCCTATAAACAGCAGAGCAGAAGGAAATTCGGTATTCTAATCTGAAAACAAGTTTTTCATTTTGATGTCAGATAGCATGCCATGCAATCACCGTGTAGACAAGCGCTCTGAAGATCAGAAAGCAGAGGTGACACAGAGTCACTGTGAGTGAGAAAATTACCAAAAGGCTCATTTCTTAACGGGCCGGACCCATAGCCCGGCAAGAATTGCATTCAGCTTTGGGCCATAGCCCAGAAGCATTGCATTTTGTCAAAAACAATATTTATTTTTAGAAAATAAAAAGACAAAACTTTAAAATTATTGTTGATGCTTCTTCTTTTTTGATTGAAATACATTCAAGATAGAATAACACGGATATATATATATATATATATATTCCTCCATCATATCTTAAACAGGTTAAAAATTTGACATGCTAGCACCACTCATTACATGTTTAGTGTTTACTTTTTCTACGAAAAAAACTAAGCAAGGTAATTAAGCAGAAATTTAGGTTAATATGGTTTCACACTTTAAGTCCCTTTTGTATTACAGAGATTTCTTTATTTAAGGATTGAGGGAAGCCGACTTAACCATATATTTAAGAAAAAGATCCATTGACCTATTGATATAAGTTGTATTCTACAAGGCAAGCATGCATGTGATGAACAAGAGAGACCCACAATGCGTACATTGGAAAGTGACACTGAAGAGGAATAATTGAAAGTTTGAAACTAGTTAAGAGCATATATATATACAGACAAGGGAAAACCATTGATGTAGCAGGAGCTGATGGGCAGACGAGCAGTGTTTGAGTTCGGTGCTCTGGTGCTTCCAACAAGGTTGTGAGTTTACCCACCCCAACCCTGCTACTCCTTCCTTCTTCACCCATCGAAGTGCGCCAAAAGGGTCCTAAAGTAAGTAAGCCAACTCATACCTCTTCACCCTCACCCCCACAAAAGCAGAAAACCATCTCAACTCAACGTCACTTGGACACATCTCAATCTTTTTCTCATATATCCGATCTGCAATTGTTAACACCCTGACAACAATGGATTTCAAGGGCCCTCATCTGGATCACACATGTGAGCAAAGGACAGAAATGAATATGGGTATTACCATCCGAAGCAGATAGAGCACTACGTACGTACGAATTTTCAGTCAGATGCCCTTAGGTTTTTCTCCATGCCGCTTAAAAAAAGTTGGCATATGCAGTCTTTATACGGATTCTCAGTTACCTGATCATGTTGGCTTATACACAGCCCAACCCTTCTCTTCTATCTCCCTTTTAAATTCCTCCTCAACCCTCTACTTCCTTTGCTCTTCTATCTACACCTCTCCTCTCGCCTTTTACCCTTTTTCTCACTAAAAACAAAAGACAACGAAAAGATTAAATCTCCTTCCCCAGTTGATCGATCAACTTCTGAAACAAAATGCACAATTTTATCATAGAAAGCTTGATGATCTTGTTTGTGATGAGCTGTGTAACTGTTAGAGTGAACCTAATTTGCTCATCAAGTAATATGCCTTCATTATACACACTTCAACTTGATGGTCATTTCAACTTTGACCAAGTTGAGCATGCAACCCGAGATTTTGGCAACAGATACTACTTCCTCCCTGTGGCGGTATTACATCCAGAAAGTGTTTCGGAGATAGCTGCTTTAATCAAGCATGTTTGGGATATTGGTCCTCGTTCAGAGCTCACAGTTGCAGCTAGAGGCCATGGTCACTCACTCCAGGGTCAGTCACAAGCCCACAGAGGAGTCATCGTCAATATGGAATCACTTAAGCGGCCCATCGACATCCATGTTAATTTCACTGGAAATTTTGCATATGCAGATGTCTCTGGTGGTGAGTTGTGGATAAATATCCTGCATGAAAGCTTGAACTACGGGTTAGCACCAAAATCATGGACAGACTACCTACATCTAACTGTTGGAGGTACCCTATCTAATGCCGGGATCAGTGGCCAGACATTCCGACATGGCCCCCAGATCAGCAATGTCCACCAGCTGCAAGTTGTTACAGGTTTTGTTTTGGCCACACCAGTATGTCTGGGCGAGCAAAGTCTCTTTTAGTTGTTACGGGCGTGCCACCGCGCGGACGCGGAATGTAGTGGTTGTAGTAGTGGGGTGCGCTTAGCCTTTTGCTTCTAATCAAGCGACTGAGGATAGAGAGAGCACCAACTCCACCGTAGGGTTCTTCATATTCGCCTTGCGTACTGGGCAAGGACTTACAGTAGTCCGCCTGAGCGTCACAATATCGATACTCGACGTAGGATCGAGCAGAGCTTCAATTGGGAAGGAGAGGAAAAAAAGAAAGAGAAAGCTCCGGAGAGCGTACGGGGAAACGAAAGGAAAGCTCCGGGGAGCGTCTGAGGTTCGACTAGGTCGAGAATTGTATTGTACTGTGTAATTGTTGAGTTGTTGATTTGTTGTAGAGTTGAATCGTTGTCCTGTTTGTTGTGTTCGAACTCCTTTATATAGAGCTATTTAGGGCCACAGGTATTGACCCAAAGCATGTCAAAGACTTGTAGGAGTCTTCAACGATAAATGTGGTGTAGGCGATGTAAATCACTTCGTGGAGATGTAAAGGCCTTCTAGGCTTATCCTGTTAGATGTGCATACGTATCATGTATACATGATTAAGGAATAGAACCAACCCCTTTCCATGCAAGCAACACATGCACGTGTTGTCCTTCAAGCCAAGCATGGATAATTATCTCCTTCTTCAATTGAAATACTATAACTCTGGACGTGTATGCAAAATAGATATGCACAGCTTGCATGTATATCTCCTTAATCAACTAGAATTAGGAGTAATATATGCTTCACGTCTATGTGTCAAACATGATTGCACTCCCGTCCAAATCCATCTTAATCATACATCTCCTTAATCATATAGAAGTAGGAATGATTATATGCTTCTCTCCATGCATGCTCACGTACGGCTCAATCATGCAATTAAACACCGCTCCTTTCTTTATTCATGGGGACGACGGGATGCTGGCGAGATGCCTTTGAGATGCCATCAAGATGCTTATGTGATTAAAGGACCACAAGCCATGCACGTGCTCTTGTATATACAAGTTGGGGTGCGATGCCAAGTCGAGGCGAGGTGTTCCAAATCGGGGCGAGGTGTTCCCCCAGCAATTAAATTCCTCTTGTACACCAAGTCCATTATGCGGAGTTCATTCGTACGCGGACTGTCCAGCTCGCATGACTTTCTGGCGGGCCATCACTTGTAAACCCATTATTTCAAGCACGCCGGTATGACGTGGATCATAAATTTAACTAATATTCTCATAGACAATTACTGTCCAGTAAAATATTACTTTGGGTGTAAACATTGCCCCCCAGCCTCGAAGTCAGGAAATTTAATATTAGTTTCTAATGTTATTTTGGAAATTTTTAAGTAAGAGTTGTATGATTTTGTGGTTTAGTGAGTGGACTGGAAGTAGTCGAGTTTTTATTTCCGTGGAAATGCTTTATTTTGAATGGTTAAGAGTTGACTTTTTAATCTATTGGGTTTCTCGGAAAACTTTCTTCATAAAAGTTGTAGAGCACGATGATACGAGTTCGTAGACATGTGGCACGCGTAAAAGGGACTTCGTATGAGGAAGTTATGGTCAGCAGAAGTTCGTGGTTTTCGAGAATTTTTAGTATAACTAAAAAAAAAGTGCAGGCTTCTTTTCATTAATTTCCGGAACCATTTCTTCCCTCTTCTCTTTCTCTCCCGCGCCTCACCTTGGGTATCTGAGTTTTCCAGCCGACCCGACCCGGACCCGGCCTCCCGACCCGACTTTTCCGGCCAACTCCGGCCGACCCAGACGACGGCACCGGTCGGGTTCTCTTCCTCTCCTCCGTCCGAGCTGCCCTGTGGTGGTGACTTGCGCCGTTTCAACCCCGAATCGGTGACCCGAAGCTCAGAAGCTCGAGTTAGAGACCCGGTCGGGTTTCAGACCTCCGGCGGCGGTGACAAGGCGTGAGACTGGTCGGGATAGAAGGTCCTTGACATCCTGGTTTGACTTCTAGTGGTCTTGAAGCTAGACTCTCGGTGTAGAGTGGTGCTGGTGGAATTCGACGTTCCCGACGAGTTTCCGGTGACTTCCCGGCCGTTTTGGTTTCGACCTCAAGTATGGAAGTTGCTCTCCTTGCTCTGAGCTATACTTTTGGTGTTGGAAGTTTGTCCGTTTTCGAAGGTTAGTGGGGTGGCGCGTGGGGCCCACGCGCAGTCGCTAGGGGCAGCGCGTAGCGGCGCGTCCGTAGGTGGTTATGGTGTTTGTGTTGTTGGTTAGGTAGTACTTGTTGATACGATCATGTTGATTTGTGGTTTGTAGGTTTTGGTTACCGATGATGCATGCTAAGGTTTCCCTCTCGAATGCTAGGTTTCGTTCGGTTTCCATTTTTGAGTATATCTAATTTTTAGAAATCTGGTTTGTAGTTTTATAGGTTGTGTAGGTTGTTCAGGCGACCTTTTTGAGGTATAGGGAGAGGTTTTGTCTAGAGTGACAAGTTTGTGGGTTAGGACTTGAGTTTTGGTTCGAGTCGGTTTATGTTGTTTTTGTTTGTTACTAAGTGGAGATTCTATTCTAGGTGGTTGACGATACGTGTTCGCATCTTGCCTTTTTGCTAAGAGAAGACACAGCAGGAGTTTTTGTTTAAGGTGAGTAAATCTCACCAAGGTTCACTTTTGAACCTAATGATATAATGATAACGATGATGATGGTGGTTTTATTATTATTCTTTTAATTGTTTTTAAAAATATATATGAGCTTGATCGCCAACGGCTCATAGGTAAGATAAAAACAAGTCTTCTTTATATTGTGACGTTGAGAATAATAATGTGAGATATATCATTTTGTTGATGATAATAATTGTGATAATGTGTTGTAAGGTTAATGTTGGGAAATTTATTATGATTGTTTTGATATTAAATAGCCAAACCGGGTTCCAAGTCTTTAATCGGGTGATTGGTTGCGGTTCTAATGCTATTTATCATTTTTATTGTTGTGATATTAGACAGTCAAACCGGGATTCCAAGCCTTTGGCCGGGTGATTGGATACGGTTAGGAATAGAGCTCTAGTTCGTCTGTCAGTATAGGTCATGGGAGATACTTGAAGGTATCTGGGACCCATGGGTACATATTTTGTTGTTGTAGGTCATGAGGGGTATTTACTAAATATCTGGGACTCACGGGTACATGTCTTGTTAATGTGTGGTTTTTATTCATTTATCAAAATTTATTTGGATGTGTTAAATTGTTGGATGTGATAAATGTGGAGTTTACTTTGAGTTTACTCATACGGGTTTTTTAGCTTACCGGGTTTGTTATTCTACAATCCAGGTGCACCAATTCTTGGTGTAGGGGTTAGACCTGCAGGTGAGGATCAGCAGGGTTGAGGCGGAGGAGTAGTGCTAGGGTTTTCCCTATTTTTGTCATACTCTGTATTGTTTTAAAATTGAGTAGATTGTATTAAAATCATGAGATTGTTCTTATGTTCTTGTTTTGCACGTTATGTAAACAAGGAAGTGTAATATTATTTCAGTAATAGATTTTGTAGAAATTTCTATTCTGTAATTGAGATTTGTTGTTGTTGTTTGTTGTGGTTGTTGTTGTTGTTGTTTGTTCTGGTTGTTGTTGTCGTTATGTTGTTGTTGCCAACAGGTTGGGATGTTAAAATTTTAAGTTAGATCATGTCAAAATTTTTGAAAATTTCATTCGAAAATTGGGGTGTGACATGTTTGGTCCGCGCGGGTTAACAGTGCCTTTGTACTATTAGGGTTTCAGAGTCCGACTTGGATTCTGCCGCAAGTCGAATTGTTATATAAAGGGCTCGAGGGTTTACAGCAAAGAACAAGCCAGAGGCAAAAAAAATGTAAAACTGGTCAGAAACTCATGTGGTAAAATTTAAAATGAGGGGCAATACCTCATTTTCTTTTGGAACTGAGGTTCGAGATGTCAATATGAGAAGAATTGAAGATAACTGAATCTTGGAAAGTCACTTAATACAAATTAAAACAACAATTTCAATAGTTTTACAAAACACGGCACGCGTAAGTCGTTTAAACTCGATCGTGAGTAAATTGAAAAAGACACATATTTTTTAAGCTATAATATTTCAAAATATGTTAGAATGTGCCTATAAGCACACTCGAAAGGAAAAACCTGGAGGCTAAAAAAAGTGAAACTGGTCAGAAACTCATGTGTTATAACAAGAGGTTTTGGCTCGAATTGGGTGAAACTTAAAAGGATGGGCAATACCTCAATTTCTTTTGAAACTAAGGTTCCTAATGTTAATATGAGAATAATTAAAGGGAACAAAATCTTGAAAAGTCATTCAATACCAATTAATACAAAAATTTCAACAGTTTTACAGATCACAACACGCGTGAGTTATTTAAACTCTATCGCGAGTAAATTGATTAAAAAAACACGTATTTTTGAAACTATAATTATTCAATATATGTTAAGAGGTGTCTATAAAGAAATTTTCTTATCTATTCGTGGTGCATAATGTGCAAATTGATAGGCGCAAAAGCACCTACAAAGATACCCTATTATCAAATCAATTATATCAATGTAGTAAACGGCAAATAGGGGTCATTACCCGTAGAGGATTGGTGATACTAAGACTTAAACACACAAGAAACACAAACAGACGCGTAAACCAGAAATCTGGCAGACTCGACCTAGGATCAGAAACCTAATTAATTAGCTAATCTAGACTCAATAAAAAATTATGAAATTAAATACACAGTAACTAGACACAGTGGCGGACTACCACACAAATTTTGAGGGTATTCGGAGTTGTTTTGATTGGTGAACAAAAATAGATAAAACAGAAGTACTGCTGAAAACAGAATATTAAAAAGTGAATATGGATGTAAATATGAGAGAAACAATAGCTAGGAACTTCTCTCCACCACTAGATATGCTTCAATCACCCCAAAACAATGTCAATGACTAAAGATGAATGCACTCACAGTTAAGCCAATGTCGTTAGGTCATTAACCGTATTACGTTCTCTTACTTGTCATGTTAAGTGTCGGTATCAATTTAACTATATTCCCAATTAATTGACCTATGAAATGTCAGTATCTAGATCAAAATAACTGAAACCATGAAGATCTAAGAACGTTTGAGTAGCAACAAAGAATCTAAGGTCAATGTCGGTAGCCTTAGATTACCAAGGAATTACTTCACACAAGTACCTGCAAAGAACTTGTTATCTCTTATAGAATATGCAATGATATGTCGGTCATAAACACATTCAAGATAATAAATCCTAAAACATGCATCAAAGTGTCGACCCAATGAAACATGCAATAGAATTATCAATGAACAATCAGTGAAGAAATTCTCATCTAGAATTATATAAATCAATTGGGGTTTGAAATCGAAGACATATCTAGGGCTTTGATCAGCCCCTAACTACTAAGGAGTTTAGTTACACATAATCTTGATTAAGAACATCAGAGAATACATGGAAGATGAAATAAGGGTGAAGAAGAAAAACTTGATTGGCCGAGAGACCGGTCGAATTCTCCTTGGTTCCTCTTTTCTTCTCTCCCTCTTTTCTCTTTCTTTTCTTCTCCTCTGCGATCTCTTCCGTTTTTTCTTTCTTCTCTGCTATGATTAGGGTTATAAAACCCTCAAAACTCGTCCATGGGCTTGCCAATGTGGTCTGGGCCTCAAAACAGAAGTTTTGGTCTAAAATAGAAATTCGGGCAGACTGACCTTCGGTCATTTAAACGGTCATAACTTCTTCTACAAAATAGGTATTGACGATCTGTAAAAAGTTCTAGAAAGTAGACTCTTGTAGCTTTCCATTGATATATGACACATCTTCTAGATCATTGTGAGCTTATCACAATCTTCTGTCGAAATTGACTGACGATTTCTGACAGATTTTCTGATTTCTTTCCTTGCATGACATGGATTCCTTTTCCTTCAAGATTTCTTCTCTTTTGGGCTCCTCGGCTTTATTTATGACATTATAAACGTAGCACTTTGTGCTCCTATCACAAAACACCTAAAAACAAATAAAGTTAATTAAAAATAGGAAAACATCACAAAATTCTCAGTTAAGTCTTCAATTTCTCATCAAGTCCTTCCTCAGTTCATCATCTTCTTGCTTCCATTTCCAGATTCGCCTAATCAACATATCAAACAAATCAAACCTAATTCTATTCAACCAAAGCCGAAACCCTATTTGATCAAAAGCAGCAAGAAGCCCCAACCCAACAACCCCGGGTCGTCCGACGAGACTAACGATGTCCCAGTCGAAATCAATACCGACGCGGATCCCAACCCAACCCCGTGCTTATTTTCCACTCCTCCGTGCGGCGACGACACTGACGGCCGCGACAGCGGGTTTCCCTTGGAGCCGCCATCGGGAATCGGAACCCTAGAACCCGGACGACCACCCGCTTATAACCGTCCCCAAATCCTTGCTTCCCGCTCTCTAGACATCGATCTTAAGTTTTCTGGTGCTCGATGCATGCTATTTAATTGCTTCGATCTATTCAGTTTACCACGTTCTAGTTGAAAAGGCATCTTACAAGAGCACAAATAAAAATTCGCTAGTTCTGAGCATTCATATAAGCCGAGCTTGATTGTTCTTTTTTTCTTTTCTCGATACACTGTGGTTATATGTCACTTAAGTATGCAATGGAAGGACATTTTTTGTTTAAATTTGATGTATACAGCTACGGTATTTTACTACTGGAAATTATTTCTGGTAGAAATTTAGAATGTTGGTCATTACAATGAGGCGTGCTCCGAGTCAAATTTGGTTAAACATGTAAGTCAACTAGTCAATTTACATGCCTTTGACAAATTCATGTGATCTCGATAAAAAAAAAAAAAAAAACTCCAGTCAATTTGCATATATACATAGACCATTTATCAAGCTTCTTCATGCTGATCGACTTTATCATGAACTGTATTTTTTTTTTTTTTAACAGGTTTGGAACTTATGAAGAGAAGGTAATTCATTGCAAATTGTCGACTCATATATGTGTGTCGTACCCTGTGAATGAAGTTTTGAGATGCATCAAGATTGCCCTCTTGTGTGTGCAAAAGTCCGTGAGTGCAGGCCAACAATGTCAGCACAGTTGTTTCCATCTCAAGTAACGATATATGCAGCTCTTACTTCACCAAGAGAACCTCCATTTTTAGTAATGAATAGAACTTATACCAGGAGACTCAAGGAGCTAATTCTGTGAATGATCTCACATGTACAATGGTAGAGGCTCGCTAAATGGCTAAAGCCCATGGGAGCCAAAAACTTGTGTGTTAATCTACTATAATTAGGAATAGTTAGCAAATTAAAGAAGTATGATTAGTAAAACTTCATTCGACTTTGTTCAGTCTTATTCATACTATGTCAATGATGACTATGAAGTTTCATAGTCTTAACAATTTCTCGGCTTCTAAAGAACGTGGAACAAGGGCAGCCCTTTCTTCAAGCTAGTGCCGGCATCGCTCTAGAGTTATCGGTCTCTATATGTATTTACACCATGTAAAATGACAGCATTGATTATGTGGTTATGTATGATAAAGAGAAGTTGTGTCACAAGGACACGATGAATTTGACGTACTCTATAAGATTATGAATTTGAATATATTAAGCTATTTTTCTGATTAATTGTTGCTGTTTACGTTAATCTATGTACATTCCAAGTACAATATCAGTGGTGTAGAACTGGTCAAGTTAGAAGTAGATTTTGAGGTTAATCTTTCCGTTCAATACAGGACACTTCTTTCACATTGTGCATGACTGCATGCACAGCTAGTTAAACTTTTTCTGGTTGAGTGTCTATGTCATGGTCCCTTTACAACCACACTCAGGTGGACCTCTGTTTGATTAAAATCCAGCTCTTATAGTCTTATTGTAGCATTTAAGATCTCAGCTACTAGCTAGCTCAATCGATCCCTCCATATCAATCAATCTTAACCTCACTGAGCATAGAAACCTAGCTAACCATGAATTCTAGTCAATGGTCTATGATCGCTGCATTGCTCGTCATCTTCCTTCTTCACCTCCCCTCTTGCATTTCCACTGATTCCTTTACTCCAAACCAAACCATCAAAGACGGCGACGTTTTAGTCTCGAGCAGGAAGCTCTTTGCACTCGGGTTCTTCAGCCCTGGTAATTCCGGCAAACGTTACGTTGGGGTTTGGTATAACAAAGTTCCAGAGCAGACCATTGTTTGGGTTGCAAATAGAAACAACCCCGTCAATGATACCTCTGGACTTTTAGTTATCGATGGAGATCATGGAGGCCTTGTCATATATGGAAAGGATAGAGAAGTCCCTCTTTGGTCTGCTAATGTTACTCTCTCTTCTCCACAGAATTCCATGGCCAAGCTCTTGGATACAGGAAACTTTGTTTTGTATGAGAATGGGAGCCAAAGGGTTTTGTGGGAAGGGTTTGATTATCCCTCTAATACACTGCTTCCGTTTATGAAACTTGGGCTGAACCGGCTGTCCGGGTTGAACAGGTTCCTAACTTCTTGGAAGTCCCAGGATGACCCTGGAACTGGGAATTGTTCATATAGGATTGATCCAGGTGGATTTCCGCAGCTTTTTTTGTACAAGGGTCGAGCTCCATGGTGGCGATCCGGGTCTTGGATCGGGCACAGATGGAGTGGTGTGCCTGAAATGACTCCAAATTTCCTCTTCAACGTTAGCTTTGTGAACAATCAAGATGAGTTATCTGTTGTATATGGTATTACCAACGACTCAATCTTCTCAATGATGGTGCTTGATGAATCAGGAACCGTCAAACGGTCAACGTGGCATGATCAGGTACACCAATGGATCAAGTTCTGGTCTGCTCCGGTAGAGGTATGTGACAACTATGGAAAGTGCGGTCCAAATAGCAACTGTGATCCTTACCGTGCTGATAAGTTCGAGTGTACATGCCTACCTGGGTTTGAACCTAAGTTGCACAATGAATGGTACTTGAGAGATGGCTCGGGTGGGTGTGTGAGGAGAAAAGGAGTATCTCTGTGCCAAAACGGAGAAGGGTTCGTGAAGGTGCCACTAGTGAAGGCACCAGACTCGTCTGCTGCGACTGTAAACTTGAACTTGGGTCTGAAAGAATGTGAAGAGGAATGCTTAAGGAATTGTTCTTGCATGGCATACTCGAATGCAGATGACTTGCAAGGGGGACATGGGTGCGTGACATGGTATGGGGACTTGATGGATACAAGAACTTATACAAATGTCGGTCAAGATTTATATGTTCGAGTTGATTCAATTGAATTAGGTACGTCCGTTATTCTTCGATCATTCTCCTGTGTTCAAACATATATATGATTTTGTTTTTACACTTTGTTTTCTAAGAGTTGTTCATACATTTCTGAGTAGAATACATTTCTAATCATTTGATTCTTAGTTTCTTAATTTTATTGTGTAATTTTTCCACCATATATGTTTGTAGATAAATACGCAAAGAAGTCGAATGGTTTTCCTAGCAAGAAGGGAAAACTGGCGATTGTGATAACATCGATTTTGGTGTTCTTTCTTGTCATCTCTATCGTGTATTGGTACGTAAAGATGAAGAGAAAAGGTAAACATATGTCCCTTCATTATGTACGTCAACAGTTCGATTTACCAAGGTATTTTCAGTTTTACTTGTCAAAAAAAGAAGAAGATATTTTCACTTTTTAATGTCGACCAGTTTTGCTCAATAAGTTTATACCTTATAGCACACACACATAAATGTAAGAATTAGCTGCTAAAAAAAACCTGTTATTAACTTGAATTCATGGTTTCTTTAATTTGTTCTATATATAATTTCTTGGCAGGTAAGGAAAGACAGGATTTATTTTCATATGGTTCCACACCTTCAATCTACTTCGAAAATTCTCCTTCTAGAACAGATCCTGATGATAGCAGATTAACGCCAGATCTGCCTTCCTTTGATCTAAGCACCATATCCGCAGCCACGAAAAATTTCTCTTCTTCGAACAAGCTTGGAGAAGGAGGTTTTGGCCCCGTTTATAAGGTACATAGTTGTCCTCGATTATTAGTGTCAGCTCGGATTGATGTTCACTCTTTTCTGAATATATGCACTACGTAAAGGCACTATCAAGAGCTGAATATATGAAAATGATATCGTACTAGTAGTTTTTAGTACTACAAATAAGTAAGATTTCAATTTTCGATTCAGGGTGTTCTTTCTAGTGGAGCAGAAATAGCCGTGAAAAGACTATGCAAAAATTCTGGCCAGGGAAACGAAGAGTTCAAGAATGAAGTTGTGCTAATTGCTAAACTTCAACACAGGAACCTTGTGAGAATCTTGGGTTATTGCGTTCAAGACGATGAGAAGATGCTAGTCTACGAATACCTGCCGAACAAAAGCCTGGACTCTTTCATTTTCAGTATGTCTTCCTCTTGCTGCTAGCTAGTACAATAAATTAAGTTGAAATTAAGCGAGCAAGAAATTATATATATCTAAAAACATTTTGCAATTTTCCAGATGAAACGAAAAGGGCATTTCTGGATTGGACAAGACGCTTGGAGATTATCTTTGGCATTGCTAAAGGCATATTGTATCTTCATCAAGATTCAAGATTTATAATCATCCATAGAGACCTAAAGGCCAGCAATGTTCTATTGGACTATGATATGAACCCAAAAATTGCAGATTTTGGTATGGCGAGAATATTCGGAGCAAACCAAATTGAAGCAAACACAAATCGCGTGGTCGGAACGTAGTAAGTTTTCTCCAATTTGATCGATGTCATACTAATTTTTCAGCCCTAGCTAATTAGTCGTTGTTCTTTCATTTCCTCTATGTTATGACCACAAGCTAAAATGAGTTTGATCAATTTGAAACCACAACCTCACCAAATACATAATCCACAGACAACAAATTTAGTCGACTAATAATGAAATTATGAAGGGTATGACACTAATTGATAACATTTTTCTCTCTATATTCTCGTAGCGGTTACATGTCACCGGAATATGCAATGGAAGGACTATTTTCAATGAAGTCTGATATATATAGTTTCGGTGTATTGCTGCTAGAAATCATTACTGGTAGAAAGAACACTGGTTACTACCACGATAATCCCGACTCAAATTTGGTTGGACATGTAAGTGTGCAAGCTAGTCTAGCTATATTTTCTTAGCATCAATCACGACTTTAATTATGAACCTCCTCTGAAAATTAGCTATTTAACTTGATCCTCTGATGGCTTTCAGGTTTGGGACTTGTGGAAAGAAGGCCGAGCATTGGAAATCATCGACACAACTTTGGGTGAATCCTACCCTGAAAGTGAAGTTCTCCGGTGCATTCAGATCGCACTCCTCTGCGTGCAAGAGTTTGCAAATGACCGGCCGACCATGTCAACAGTTGTGTCGGTGTTAGGCAACGATGCAGCTCTTCCTTCACCAAGAAAACCGGGATTTCTGCTGAAGAGAAGTACCTATACCGGTGGAGACCCCAGCACAAGTACTGGAGATGTTAATTCCATAAACTTTGTTACATGCACTACTGTTGAAGCTCGCTAAAAAGACTGAGGCTCACTCTAAAACAGTAAAACCTACCTTGTGTGTTAAGAAAAATCAGCTTTAGCTTTAGACCTAAAATGTGGTTTAATATTTGTTAACTATAACTAATGCTCAGACAGGTGGCAATGTCGTGGATCATGTTCCGTTTTATATTTAGAAACACGTCTAATTCATATCCTATCTTTTTTCCATCTTTTATTCTCTATTCCTGTCACAGTTAATCTAACCATGCATATAAGGAAAATGAGTTCTAAAAACTTCAGATAATCTTTCGGTGCTTAATTAACCAAGAACAAAAGAAGTTTTACTCGTTCATTGAAAAAGAAGAGTCTAAAATCAATCAGGCAGCTGTGGAAAGAGTAGTGATGGACTGATGGGCACAGATTGTTAGATTGAACAATGGAGAGGAATAGAGAGTGATGGAATGAGACTACTCGAAGTTTCTCTACCTCATATATATGGTTTTGGTCGATCTCTACTGTGCTATTGTTTTAGGAGGGAAAAAGAATACTGGTCAATAAAAGATGGAAAAAGATAGGATATATGAATAAGACGTGTTTCTAAATATAAAACGGAACGTGATCCACGACATTGCCACCCGTCTGAGCATTAGTTTATAGTTATCAAATATTAAACCACATTTTAGGTCTAAAGCTAATGTTTCTTAACACACAAGGTAGGTTTTACTGTTTTAGAGTGAGCCTCGGTCTTTTTAGCGAGCTTCAACAATAGTGCATGTAACGTAATTTATGGAATTAACATCTCCGGTACTTGTGTTGGGGCCTTCATTTTTTTTTTTTTTTGTATTTTTTTTTTTAATAAATAAGGGATTAGGCGATATTAGCTCCTCGGAGGTGGACAATGTAGGGAACAAGTCCCACCCTCAAACCCTAAGGCGAAGGGTCCACCCCACTCTGGGAACCCACCCACTAGTGGAAAAAATCACTTAGCCGACGGAAAAATAATATTTTCGTCGCCTAAGATCTACTTAGCCGACGGAAAACCTTCCGTAGCCTAAGTTTTTACCTAGGCGACGGAAAAATATTCCGTCGGCTAAGAAAATCTTAGGCGACGGAAATTTTTACCTAGCCGACGGAATATTTATATATAAATATAAATGATTATTTATGATAACTTAGGCGACGAAAAATTATTCCGTCGCTTAGGTTATATCTTAGCCGACGGAAATATCTACTTAGTCAACGGAACCAAATTTAAAAAAAAATATAAAAAAAAAATTTTTTGGCGGGATAACTGCCGCTTAAATATTTTGAACTTAGGCGACGGAAAAATATATTCCGTCGACTAAGTTCAAAAATTTTAAGCGGCAGTTATCCCGCCAAAAATTTTGAAATTTTTTTCGGTTCCATTCTATAACTTTCAGCTCTCTCTCCCTAGCTCGTCTGCTGCTCTCTCTCTCCCTAGCTCGTCTGCTGCTCTCTCTCTCCCTCGTCTGGTTGCTCCCCCACCACAGCGGCGCCTCCTCCTCCTCCTTCGCCGCGGCACCTCCTCCTCCTCCAAGCAGTGCCGCCTCCTCCTCCTCCTCTTCTCGGCGGCAACTCCTACTCCTCCTCTTCTCGGCGCCTCCTCCTCCTCCTTCGCCGCGGCACCTCCTCCTCCTCCAAGCAGCGCCGCCTCCTTCTCCTCCTCTTCTCGGCGGCAACTCCTCCTCCTCCTCCTCTTCTCGGCGCGCGACACCTCCTCCTCCTCTTCTCGGCGGCACCTCCTCCTCCTCCCGGCGAGTTTAGCGTCGGAGGTGGAGTGGAGTTGTTCGGGAACACGCAAACATAACCGTCGTGGTCGCCGGAGAAGAGGAAGAGAAGGAAAAAAAAAAAGACCTAAAAAAACGAGAAAAAAAAACCGCGCCAATTATTCTAAAAAAAAAATTTAAATTTTTACTTCCGTCGACTAAGATCTTAGGAGACGAAATATTCCGTCGGCTAAGAAAAACTTAGTCGACGGAAAAATAATTTCCGTCGATTAAGTTCCGTCGACTAAAATCTTGGCAGACGGAACTATTCCGTCGGCTATTGTCTTAGCAGACGAAGCTTAGCCGACGGATCTTAGCCGACGGAAATTCCGTCGACTAAGATCTTTGCAGACGAAATATATGTCTTAACCGACGGAACGGTTCCGTCGGCTTATAGCCATAATCCAGTAGTGACCCCCCGTCCCCCTATTTAATTTTATTCGAAAAAACTTCAAAAGTAATACAGTGTCTGAAAGTAAAAAGTACATGAAGGAAGAAAAACAAAGAGAAAAGGACATTCCCATCTCTTGTACAAAAGCAGCAAAAGGAATGGAAAACAAGAAAAGTAATCCATCTAGAAGCTTCAAAAGCGTCGTTGCGAACTCCGACATGACCTTCATCATTCTCAATGCGCAATATAGTAAGAAGGAGGCACATTATCCTACCTTATAATATGGAATACTCATCGCATCCAAATATAAAGATGAGACCAGCTCTGGAGGGGGAGAATCATACCAAACTAAAGACGTGGATGCCACTCCTAAGCTTGTTATTTTATCAGCCACTGTGTTACCCTCACGAAGAATATGAGAGCAAAGGAAATTCATCTTGCGAATTTGCTCAAGACAGTTTACCCAAAGGACACGCAATGGCCATGGAGGACAAAAAGAAGAGGAAGAGAGACAAGACAAAACACTAGTTGAGTCACTCTCAAGCCAAATCTGATGCCACCCCAACTGGTAGGCTAATTCAACCCCGATAATGACCGCCATTAACTCAGAGAAGAAAGCAGTTTGATGAGACAGCCCTTGACAGTAACCGGCAATGAAATTTCCAAAACAATCCCTGAAAACCCCACCACAAGCAGCAGGACCCGGATTTCCTTTAGCAAGACCATCCGTGTTAAGTTTCAGCCAAGGGTAAAGAGGAGGATGCCAAATAATAAGACGAGGAACCCGCCGAATTTTTGGCACCGGAGTAACATCCAACCCAAGCAATAATTTATTGTCCAAGGTCCCATTATAATGGCCAGGCATGTGAGGAGCAATAAAGCGAATCCAAGCTTTAGTTGAGCGAAAGATTTTCATCAATGAAGGCTTTTTATTCTCAAAACGCAGCTTGTTCCTAGTCTTCCAAATAGCCATAAAAGAGAAAAGACCACTAGCAATCCAAAGATTCATCAACTGAGGAGAGAAAGACTTGCTAGTAAATGATCCCCAAAAATCAACAAGCGTACCTGAAGAGGGAAGACGGGTACCGAAGCAACAAGCAAGCCATTGCCAAACGTGTTGAGCAAAGGTACAAGTGATAAATAGGTGGGTCAACGTCTCCTCGTGGCCAAAAGTTGAGCACAGCTGACAAACTGAAACCACAGGAACACCACGCTTACGAAGTTGATCATCTGTAGGGAGTTTATTATGGAAAATACGCCATGTAAGCATAGAGAATCGAGGCGGAAAAGCAGCCCCCCAGAGATTAGAGACCCATACTTGCTTAATAGAGTGAGGCCGAAAGAAGCCAAACCGAATAAGAACTTGAGAGAGAAAGCTCCAATCTAACGTATCAAAGGCTTTAGCAATATCAACCTTGATTCCAACATTACCACCTCTGATCTTTCTATCCAAGATATTGAAACCCTCAGAGACAAGCCCAATACAATCTGAGATACGACGATTCTTGAGGAAAGCCGTTTATTGCGGAGAGATAATACGAGCAGCTATAGGACCCAACCTGTCAGCCAGAATCTTTGGAATAATTTTGAATAAAAAATTAGCCAGAGCAATCGGACGAAATTGGGAAATCAAATTGGCACCCTCCACCTTAGGAAGCAAAACGATGAAGTTAGAGTTTGCATTGGGATAGAGCCAATTGTGTTGGAAGAAATACTGCACAAAAGAGATGACATCTGAACCCACAATATCCCAACAACTTTGATAAAACGAACCAGGAAAACCATCCGGGCCAAGAGCACTAGCGGGATCCATGCTGAAAACAGTATTTTTTATCTCTTCTGATGTTGGAACCGCTGTCAACATAATATTCTCCTCCGTTGAAACCAAACTAGGAATGACACTGCAGCAATCAGCAATCCCTATCGGAGGGGTGCCTGGACCATAAAGTGCTTGATAGAAATGAACAACATGATCTGCGATAGCTTGCCGGTCAGATAAAAGAGTAGCCCCATCATTCAAGTAATTAATCTGAGCCCGGGCTTGTTTCTGACGAGCATATGCATGGAAAAAAGAAGAGCACTTATCACCCTCCTTAAGCCACTTTACCCGAGCTTTATCTCTCCAAAAAGATTCCTCACAACGCAAAGCCTCAAGAACCTCAGCTTTTGCCGCCACCTCTGCTTCAAATAATTGATCAGGACACCCATCAGAAGCCAACTGCTGCTGAATGTCTGCAAGCTTGTCACGGGCAGCCTTTAAATTTTGATGCACATCCCCAAACACTTCAACATTCCAACGCTTTAAACACAATTTCAAAGCCTTTAATTTTTGGAGCGTAACATACATGGGACACCCAATCGGAACAGTCAAACTCCAGCAATTAGCCACAACATTCTTAAAAGAAGAGTGAAGAGACCACATAGATTTAAACCGGAAAGGTTTTGGGCCACTGATAGCCAAATTAGTGGCCGTAAAAAGAAGACTATTATGATCAGAGACAACCCTTGGAAGAGCCATGCAACTTGTATTCGGAAAAGAGTCTAACCACTTGTCATCACAAAGAGAACGGTCAAGTCTTCTTTCCATATGTTTTCGACCTCGGCCCTTAGACCAAGTAAAGAAAGCTCCGGAAGTGTCTAGATGGGTAAACTCACAACGATTCATTGCATTTCGGAAATCATCACAAGAACTCCTTACAGGTAGACGACCCCCTGTACACTCATGAGCACCCAAAACAGCATTACAATCCCCAATTGCCATCCATGGGGACACAGTGTTCTGTCGCAATTGGTATAGATCGTCCCAAAGTTGCCTACGCTTCAAGACTGTTGTAGCTGCATAAATAAAAGTGTATTGGGCCAGAACTCCATCTATAGTGAACTGTGCGGTAATATGTTGCTCTGAAGGGAGGATAAGAGACGGAGCCGGACACTGCAAGGAACTTAGAAGCCATATATTCGGAATACTAGCGCCACGGTTATTCATAGTAATTAACTGTAAATTAAGAGAACTCCAAAAAGAAGCAGGAATTGAATGGAAGTCAACCATAGGTTCAGAAATACATACCAAATCTGGATGATGTTGACGACAAATGTTTGCCAGTTCGGATTGGGAATCATCATTACCGATTCCCCGAATGTTCCAATATAGTACTTTCATTGGAGACGTTTGGACTTCACACGAACCCTAGCAGGGTATGGCGAAGCACGCACATGAGACTCCCCAACTTGCACTAACTTCTTCTCACGAGCCATAGCTTTTTTCTGTGAATTTGTGAGCACAGGAATAAAACCTTCAATGTCCTCACCATTGGCGTATCTAGCAATTGCATCCATCTCTAGCACCGCCCTTGGATCCTTAGGCATGAATCCTGGAGGGTGATCATGCAGTTCACCGCTCACTTCCTCAATAACGTCATTCCAAGAACGAGGTGCAGAGTTATTAATAGAATCGCTGTCAGATTGACTAGACTCTTGATCAGATTGTTGCACGACATCCCCTTCATTGAAGACTTTGTCAGCTATCTCTTCAATCAATTCCGTTCCTGCTTCCACAACAATTTGGTTGACAAATGAGGCAATATTCAGAGGGTTTCCATCTTCCTCAGCATCAATAATTGGAGAAGCTGGCACCACCCCCTGATTCGGGATGAGATGCGCAACAGCAGAATCTCCAATCTCAAGGGTGTTGGTGTTATTAGCCATCTGTTCACTGCTTTTCGTGACTACAACATTGGGATGGTTATCGTCATTCGAAGCAACAATCGGAACAGAATTCTCCAATGGAGAAGAAACTGGAGCAGCTATAGGAACCTTCACACGATACTCTTGTCTAGCTGCCTTACGTTCCTTAAGTTTCACAGGAACTTCTTTCAACGGAGCCTCCTGTTTTTTTAATTGCCTGCAATTACCACGTTCATGGCCAATCACCCCACAATGACTGCACTGGGAAGGAAGGTGCTCATACTCAATTCTCACAGGAAAAGAATGATGTTCTCTTTCAACCATAACAGACGTTGGGAGGCCCCCAAGCAAGTTAATATCCACCAAAACTCGAGCATAGTATCCAAAGCGTTGTTCTTTGGTGGCAGCGTCCAATTGAAGAGGAGTACCCACACCATGAGCAATCTCCATAATGTGATGGTGATGCCAATACTCCTGACTGAGGCCATAGATTTTAATCCACACTTGCGCATGGGTTTGAGGCAACACCTCCCCAGGTTTAAAGTCAGGCTGCCATTGAGACAAACGGAACAAACCAAAGGCCAGGGTGCAAGTTCCACCTCCCCATACCTTGAGCATATCAGCCTCAGAATTGAAGTGAATATCAAAGAAACCCTTACCAATAGGGACCAGCCGCCAAGGACCCAGAGGCTGCCATAAAGAATGGAGCGCCTGTTTCAGAGAGTCGGTCTTCAAAGGCGTCGTTCCCTTTCGGAGAAGCAAACAGCCGATGAGGTTGGTTCGACACGTTTTGATTTGATCTTGGTAAATCTGCTCATTGATTTTCACATAGACAATATCACCTTTGAGCACAGGTGTTGATAACTTACTGATTGGAACCTGGGATTCCACTTCTCCAGATAAAACTGAAGCAAACGTTTTTGGTCGGTGCAAATTTGATGGCCCCGGCTTTGAGGGCGCCGGTGAATCTGAGAGGCGATCAAGAAAGCCCCATGGGCAGATGACCCTGGGCTCGTCCATGGCAGAGACGGAGCGGCCGCGGCCGCGATAATCCCTAACCAGAGACGAACTGGTTTTTTCCCTAAACCTCAAGTCTAGGGTTTTTCGTCAGCCAACTAGTTTAATGTCTATCTAACGTAGAGTGTTAGTGATGCATCAAGAGTTTCTTCACTTCTTGTGCTTCGAACGGATTCATGATTAAATATTTGGAAGATGAAGTTGGTGCAGCAACATCAGAAGGGATGTACCGAGTGCTTAGGATTCATTGATTCAATGAGGCCAGTGTTGGGGCCTTCATTAGTATATGTATTGTTTTGGTCACGATCCTCAGTAAGGAGTAGAGAGATACTTAGTTATCAAAAATAAAAAACGGGGATGTGGGCATGTCACCTCGCGGACGAGGAAAGAATGCGTCAGGTCTTGACTTCTTAATCAAACAGAGGGCTTCCGGTGCCACCTCACGGACGAGGAATTTACGAGCACTTCGCGATTCGTTACTCATCGCGTAGCGAGCAGAGCAACAAAAGAAATCAGGGGTGAGTCCGAAAAGGCTTTGAGCTAAGGCGAGGACGCGTTTAGAACTAGGGTTTTGAGAGACTCGAAGGTATCAACTGGGTTGAAGATTGTTTGATTGTATTGAGTTGTAAAGATTGTAGAGGTTGTAGAGAGAATAGCGAGCTTCAACATGGAAGCGAAAGCAAAGCTCCGGGGAGCATCTGGAGGTTCAACTGGGTTGAAGGCTGTATTGTATTTTGTTTCAGTAAGTTGTGAGAGAGCCTTCTGTAAGCCTTCGAGCCCCTTTATATAGTGACTCGCCTCACCAGGAGAGATGTAATTGAGTACCACAAGGACATCGCCTCTCCCGCTACTCAACTGTAGACTCCTATGCGGACTCAAACTTATCTCACGAGGTGTCACAGTCCTTGTAGAAACCTATCTCGAGAGCCGCAGAAGCTTATCTCGCGCGCCCTTGAAGCTCGTTTCTATCTCGCGGGCCCTTGAAGCTCGTGAGCCTTAAAATGTTTTTTTTATTAAAAGGGCCACATGTATTAGCCCAAAGCATATCAAAATTGTGTAGGAATCTTCAACGATAAATGTGGCGTAGATGATCACGTGCATGCGGACTCCACATCTTGCTTCTTTTTGAAGTCTCCTACGCGGAGCCCTCTCGCCTCGCCTTCATGTACCTCACCTCGCCTTATGACTCCATTTATACGCGAAGCCATCTCGCATCGCCTACGCGAAGCCCATTTCTCATGCGAACTCTGTTATCCAGCTCGCGTGATCTCGCTAGCGGGCCATCACTTGTAAACTCAATTAACTTGGGCAAACCGATGTGACGTGGATCGAGAATGTAATTAATATTCACTTAGACATTTACTGTCCAGTAAAATATTAATTTGGGTGTAAACATATACTTCTCTTCAGCAGAAATCCTGATTTTCTTAGTGAAGGAAGAGCTGCATCGTTGCCTAACACCGACACAACTGTTGACATGGTCGGCCGATCATTTGCAAACCCTTGCACGCAGAGGAGTGCGATCTGAATGCACCGGAGAACTTCACTTTCAGGGTAGAATTTACCCAAACCTAGAGAGCGTCTCTCTCTAACTCTCTAGAGAGAGAAAGTAGATCTAAACCAAAAAACCTCCCTCCCGTTTCTCTTTTGCTCTAATCTTGATCCGAAAGGATCTCGATTGAGGGCGTAAGAGTGGGGGGAGGCCTTTTCTTTATCCCTCTTAGCAAGCTATTGTTCTTATCTCCTCCTTTTGTGGTGGTTTTGTACATTTTGTGGTGGTTTTGTACCCCTTGTGGTGGTTCTGTACCCTTTGTGGTTAACACAAGCTATGTCCAGATCTTACCTGGTTCTATCCAGATTGGGAGGAACTTGTTCCTCATCCTTTAATTTCTTTCTTTCTCACCGTCAATCAATCCCACATCTTTCCAAATCAGTGATAATCTAACCCTAAAACAATTCTTCACCTTTTGCTGTCAACCCCATGTATGCTCTTATGGTTGCGATGTTAAAGTGGAATGCACTTACCTATTCAAGTATGGGTGCTCAAGCATGAGTTCATCACCCCCCATTCTCTATGGTTTTGGTTCTCGTTCTATTTTCTGGTACTTGGTCCTATTTTGACAGTCATTGCTATATCTTGGATTCGGTCTTGATGGTGGAAAGTATGGAGTTGTTTTGAGGGATTTCTTCTCTTTGGTTGTTAGATTTCATACGGTTTGTGTTCTGGGTTTTGATTGTCATCAGGTGTTCTTTACATTAAAACTTCAGTTTCTGCTTCTGGCGACTCGTCAAAGACTCTCAGTGGTTGGCGGCATGTGGTTGTCTGCGGTAGCTAGGTTTTGTATTGGATTAGGTTTGTATCTTTAGGCATGTCCATTAGTAGTTTTATTAGGGCAAATTATATCATTTCCAAAAATATATATATATATTATATCGTATACAAGAGCGGGGAAATTACCGTAAAGAAGAGGTTATGCATATTGAACTTGACAAATGAGGAAATCAAGCAAAAGGTTAAGTACATCCTAAAAGATGGTTTAGATTCTTATCTACTTATTGATTACGTATATCAATTTAGCTCCAAATTAAGTACCTCATTAGTGGAGACTTTTTAATTAGCTAGATCCAAATGTATGTTTACAAAAAGAAAAGCAATTAACAGAAAAAAGTGACTTACATACAACGGAACCCTAAAATTCTAACCAAAACACGAAAATTGGAATCTCTGAATAACTAGTACTTGATCATCAAGCATTGATCCTCTTTTAGTCACTTTTCCCTCTTTGTGCAAAGAAGAATTTTCAATTTATAAGCATGATATGAGTTAAGCAACAGATTTGTCTGTGATTAGCTCAACAAAGTTCTTGGAGCCTTTCCAATCAGATTGCCAAAATAAAATGTATGATTTGACATTTGATGGCTTTACACATATTCTAGATGAGCAATTAGCAAAGGTGGATGGTCCTACACTTATGTCCTAAAAGATGGATAATTTGTCCTAACTACCTATCTAATTAGTTAGCTAATACTTAATTAACTAAATCTAATACCCCCAAGAAAAGGAAATTTCCTCTCACATAATACTGCTTTTGTGTATTCAATGTCTTCTGCATCATCCATCATCTTCTTATATTACTTATGAAATAAGGCCAGGATTATCAAGCAAGTCGTATATTGTGCTTGTATCAGAAAACTTATGAAAGAGCCAAAGGGTCATTGTTGTAACTAAAATACTACATTGTGCTATTAAGGATAGTTACATTTGTATCTTGAGGCTTAAGACCCGTCGCATTGATTCTCCCACTAGAGGGTTTCGTTAACTTATTATTGTCAACGGTGTAGTCATCCATCAAACGTTAGAACCGTGCGGGTTAGAAATGTACGAAAATTATCTCTAGTAAAAACAACTTTCTTTGACACATCCGACTAATCATCAGTAATCAACCATATAACGTTATTGCTTCATTATCTTTGTGTTACATTTGCTCTTGTGTTATTCCTTGAAAATTCAATTTTAGCACTCTTGCTAGTTCTTTTGTTAGCATCACCTTCTCCCATACGCACATAGAGGCGAATTTTTTTGCGAACGCTATTGCTTCGGTTGATCATTCTCTTTCCTCACCGATGTGTTGGTATGACGGGATCCCTCCCCAAGCTCAGATGGTTTTTCTTATAGATTCTTCTTGTATTGGTCATCCGAGAGACTCTTCGTTGTGATTTCTTTTTCTTCTAAAAAAATAAAACCATATAACGTTATGAGAGTACGAAGAATTTGTGTAAATAATTTCAATCGATGATGCTAATATGATCGTCTGACCTTTTGCTCAAAAAGAAGAAGACATTCTTATAACGCTCGATCTGCACTCTTAAATTTCAGACCTTTATTGTCCGGTCTCAAACCGATACTCACTACTAAATTTCAACCCTTTCTCACGAGCCCTATTAGTACCGCACAACAACGTCCACGTCAAATGTCGATTCAACGGTTGAACAAAACCACAACCCCCATCTCCGGTGAAAGACGCAGAAGGGGGGCAAAACCGTAATCTCACTAACCCGGCCAGTGTATTAGAGTCTGTGAGGGAAGAAGAAAAGAGCGTTGTGTGCAGGATTTGGTGGAGAAAGTGTCTCTATTTTCTCTCCAAATCCTTTTTCTTCCTCCTCCTTTTTCTCTCTCTCTCTCTAATGGCGACTCAGTTCCCGGACGATTTCTTTTGCCCAATTTCGCTGGAAATAATGTCCGACCCGGTTATACTCCCTTCGGGTCACACCTTCGACCGGCCCAGCATCCAACGCTGGCTCGACGCCGGCCACCGCACTTGTCCACTTACCAAACTACCCCTCCCTGAACACCCTCCCTTAATCCCCAACCACGCCCTCCGCAGCTTAATTTCCAATTATACCCTCCCCTCTCCTCTACCGCACCCCGACCGCAAACAGAGCCACCACAACCACTCCCAGCCCCAAACCCTAATCTCCACCCTCACTTCGCCGGCGTCGAGCCTCGACTCCAAGCTCGACTTGCTCGACCGTCTCAACAAGATGGCCAAGGACGACGCGGCGTTCCGCGCCAAGCTGACGGAGTTCGGCGCCGTCGCCGCCGGTCTGAAGTGCCTGGACTCCGGCGAGCCGTGCCTGCAGGTGAAGGCTCTGACTTTGCTGCTGAATGTCAGCCTGGACGACGACGGCAACAAGGTGGGGATGGTCGCCGAGGGAGTGCTCGACAGAGTCGTGGCGGTGCTGCAAGGCGGCTCGCCGAAGAGCCGCGCCGTGGCGGCGACGGTGTTGACCAGCCTGGCCCTCGTGGAGGTCAACAAGGGCACAATCGGGGCGGATCCGTATGTGATTCCGGCTCTTGTTTCGCTTCTCCGGGACGGCAAGTGGCCGGAGAAGAAGGAGGCGGCGACGGCGCTTCATACTCTCTGTTCTTTTTCTGATAATCGGCGGCGGGCCGTGGAGTGCGGTGCGGTTGCAATTTTGCTCCGAATTGCGGATTCGGGTCTGGACCGGGCGGTTGAGGTTTTGGGCCAGCTGGCAAGAAGCAAGGATGGGAGAGAAGAGATGCAGAGGTTTAGTGGGTGTGTGAGGATTTTAGTGAGGGTTTTAGAGAATGGAACTAGCAGAGGAGTTCAGCATGCTCTGCTCACATTGAGCTCGCTTTGCCGTTTCAGTGAGAAAATGCGTGTGGAAGCAAGAAACCAAGGGGTGTTAGCGATTTGTATGTGTTTGGTTGAAGTTGATAATGAAAAGATTAGAGAAAATGCTTGTTATTTGATTCAGGTCCTGGATGGGAACCATTCCATGATTTGAGTCGTTGCGAAATCAGAAGCTCAGAAAAATGGAGGTGATATCATCCAGTGTAGGTGAGTCCGGAATTTTGATTGATTGGTTCTTACTTTTGCTGGGATAGTTCTTGTACAAAAGAAAGTGTTTAGATTTTTTTTTTGGGGGGGGGGGGGGGGGGGGGGGATATGGTTCTTTTTGTATGTTGTACATTGTTAATAAAGAGGACACAGATGAGCTAAATGTTTGTATTATGAAAATTTCAAAATTGGTTATTTGAACTGTAATGTGTCTCTCAGCCTATAGAAATTTTATCAGTTTCCCAGAATTGAAACCTTTACCTTCATTGCCAGCTCATTTGGACCTTTACCCCTATGATCATTGTAGCATTGTACTTTTATGATTAGAACTTTCAAATAGTTGTATGTGGGATTCTAGTAAGCTAGGAAAGTTTGGTCGATGACATTCTTTTGGAAATGATGAGATCAAGAGAAACTAATGTATGTGATCATAACACCAACACCATGCCTACACAGTGTTACAGCCTGTTACAGTGGGTTCGTTCACATGTCACATGGTGTTACGGGCACATACAATAATTTCTTGATCAGTAAGGTTACAAAAGGAAAGTACTTTACCAGTACCCTATTTTGGATGCAATTATAAATGGTTGGCAGTTGTGGCAATTTGGAAATTTGGTAAACAGTACTGTGTAGTCTCTTTGTAGTACTGGGCTCCTTTTCTGTTTGTTTCTGGAGCTTTAGTATTTGAATTTCAAGCTATTGAATTGTTGTTGTGGGAAACATGAACAAAGGAAAGTATTGAATTTCAAGCCTGGAGTGTCTACTGTCAGAAACACAGAGTTCTCTGAGTTCAAGGGCTTTTCTTGTTAGTCATTTTGACTTCTCAGGCCTCTTCTTTGTGTTTTTTGATTGCTGCTGTTATTGTGATGAAGCAGTTTGCTGCCTCTATGAAAGTTGACTGATTTTTTTTATGTTTTGGTGCAGCTATGTCCTGATATTCCCGATGTATATGTTGATCTTTTTTGTAGTGCTAAATTTCTGCATATCTGAAATTTGGGTGCTGCATTTTATGATATGGAATGGAGATACTGCTAATAATGTTTGATTCTTCATACCTGATAGGTCACTTAAAAATTTGATTCTTCTTGTTTCTTTTCTTTAAATATACAGTCCTTTTTCAGCATATGAGGAAGCATGGGGAGCTTCTTAAATTATTTCATGGATAGCTCTCCTGCTCTAGCACTGAAAAGTCGACCTTAATTTACATCTCTTTCCAGGGCCCCCTAAGAAACTTAATGAATGATGTGTATGCTTACATATTTGTGCTATTGGCAAGAACAATATAGAGAACTGGTTGCTCTGTTTGTGGTAAAAAAAGAAGAAGAAGTGAAAGGATTTGATTGCTTTCTTGGTCTTTCATGGGTTTCACAGGAAATATACTCTGTTTGACAAGTCTTGTTCTTTGCTTTAAAAAGGAAGAACACAGGTTTGATTCCTCTAGGAGGTGCCTCCCTTCTTCAGCTTTGGCTTTTTTTGGTTTCAAAACCTGCAGCAACATTTATTATTTGGTGAACCAAATGGGCTTGGTTGGGTATTCATTGGGATTGGGTGCCCAACACTGGATTGGGCTGCTTGAATATTCCATGTTTGAGATTTTGATCATGATTATGACGCATATGCATTTTACTGGAGAATTTGACCAACTCCATTAACAAAACTCCAAAACACAAACCGGTGGGTGGACGTGAGATGGACAGGCCTTTGACCGGTGAGCAGTGGTGGTGTTGGTGGTTGACCAAACCGAACGCGCTGTGGTAGCTACCGTTTACTGTGGGTTCTGATTTGTGAACAGTTAAACCCAGCATTGTTTAATAAGGAAGAAAAGCTTCTACAAACACAAATACGATGTCTAGTTGTCTTCTCGGATGAGAACATCCACCAACAAAAAGCTGCTAAAAGCAGAGCCATGATTGTGGAGTAAATTCAGGGCTTCAGCCTCAGGTGGCACTACTCTAGTTTATTTGAGCTCTGCATGTAAACGAACGGTTTTAGAGAGGGTTAACTTGGCATACTTCGCCAAATCAGAATGAAGGGTCATTGTCTCTTTACATTTGCGAGCCTATGAAAACAAGAATCATATGAGTTTAAGTCCGAAAACATGAGCAATTCTTGTAGCATATATCTCCTCAGTCCCTGTCTCTTTCTCTAGCAAGCAATACTCTTTCTCTTGGATTTGAAATGATCGAAGATCTCATTATTGCCTTAGTTACTAGCATCAGATTCAAATATAGAATAATAAGGTGAATGATCATAAATCATGGCTTATAAATCATGTGTAATAATAGCAATGCTATGAGATTTGAGGGGGGCATGGGTGGTTGTTACAAGAAGAGAAGCACGCTTCAAGACAAAGGCCATTGATAGCCTTCTTTCTGGGTTGTTCCTCCTAAGAGACAAACAATGAGCAAGGTTTCACAGCAAAGTCTCATCATTTGGCCTTGTCACACTTTGATGGCAAAATCATTTCATTCAAGGCTTTAAGCATTTCTCTGCATTGTATTAAGTAGACAATTTGGGCCCTTGGTCATGATTAAAGAAGTAGTTATTTGTTGAGACATACAATAAGGTGCATTACCCATTCAAATTTGTACAGGCAATCAAATCAAAATGTCTCAAACTCAAGGGGATCACTCCATTATCTATGTTTTGACCACACCATTTCTTATCACATAGTACTACATAATGTATCATAAATAATTCTCCAAACTGTGCTAGAAGATTCAAAATTTGCAACATTTAGGGAGTAGGGTGGCTCTGACTTGAAATTGTTAACCTTGAACTTCTGGGTTTTGGCATTTACAAAGTCAATCACCATTAGCATGATGGGATGCATACCTCACAGTTACGTTCATACAATTGTTGAAGCAATGAGATGCATTAAACCCTTGATTATGGCTTTGTGCTGAAATGCTTGATATGGTCAAATTCAAGGTTTTGTTCTCTAAAGAAATATGTAAAACTTGTTCATGTTTACTCCCTTAGTTTTTCTATTAGGGAGTAATGATGTGTGGTATGACCTCAAAATACCATGAATATTTGTAAAGATATTATTGTGCTTAATTGTGAAGTAATACACTAATACACAGAGGGCTTATGCTTCATTATAAATAGGGGTCCCTCATTTCAAAGTTTCCATTCACTTCCAATACATCTCTTATTGCTCCAAAGCACAAAGCGCATAAACCCAAAGAAAGACAGACACGGATTTTGCATCAATGGCCACCAAAGTCTACATTGTGTGAGTGTTCTGCTCCCCTCTCTTTCTTTCTTTCTTTCTTTCTTTCTCAGTGCTTGATTAATATGATATAGTGCTTTGAGATATAGATTGATTTCTGGGTTTTATTTCATTGTTTGACTTAAAGTGACTATGATCTTTGATCATTGAAAGCTATAACACTTCCGGGTTTTGTTCAGTTTGCTTCTTGGATGTAATGGAATGTGAATTGTGAGTTGAGTCATTGAAAAGACTGGTACTTTGTTTAAGATTGTGTTCAATTTGCATTGGGCATTTTAACCCAATTAACTTGTTATTTGGAAGAATAATTATTATAGAAAATGAGTCTAATCATCTTCTGGTTCCTCCCCTCTCTGTTTTTGGAGTGGTTTAGAACAGAAAGAACAATTATTTAGGATAATTCCTCTGGCATACACAATATTATGTTTAGAAAACCAAACAATCCTTTATAAATTTCTGTTCTTGTTGGTTATATCGTGCGATTTGAGATGCTATGAACTGAATTTCACCACTGTTTGGGTAGAAATTATTAGAGTTTTAGATCTCTATCCATTGCTTAAAAAGATTGTAGGATTATGATGTTAACCCAGCAACGATTAGAAAGTGATTGTGAGAACTGACCTACCTTGTAGAGAATTTAGAAAACCAAAACCAACATTGAAAGGTAAAGCCACTGCTTTTGATCCTTTTGTGGTCCCAGAATAATGCCTCATTATTTAGACTACTTCCTTGTGCCCATATTGCTGTCATCTTCTATCAGTATGCGTAGACATGCATTTTAATTTGGCACTCGCTTCTTGTCTTTTAGCCTTTCTGGATTTGCTTCTGAAGTGTCAAGCATTTCTTCAGTGATTTATGAAAACTTTGAACACTCAAACCATACGTGTGGGAAAGTAATTTTATGTTTTGACATCACAGTCGATGAAAGCTTAGCTTACCTTAAATTATTGATGTATTGAAAGTGACATAGTTTCTTATATTTATATACTTAGGCCTGACTTTGCTTTCCATAAGATTGCAACACTAAAATATTGATTTTCAAATAACATTTTACGTACTTGTACCAATTTGGGTTAATTTTAAAGATCCTTAATGCATATTGCAGTTACTATTCTATGTATGGACATGTCGAGAAGCTGGCTGAAGAGATTAAAAAGGGAGCTGCATCTGTGGAAGGAGTAGAAGCTCAACTATATCAGGTGTGAGAATTTATCGATCGCACTTCATATTATGATGTTAGTTTACTGTAAATACAATCTGCATAAACTATTTGTTAGCCATTGTCAACTGCTATTCTCAAAACATAGATTTCCAATGAAGTGAGATCTGTGTGAATTTTTTTAATGAAGGTACCAGTAGATATAGCTAACAGTGAACTCTCTGTATTACCAAGTATTTTGTACTTCTGACCTTGATTTTGAGGACCTAACTACTTGCTGACTAATTAAGCTTTCAGGATTGATATGGTACACCATACACTAATCCTGTTAGGAATTAGGAAATGGTTTTCCTTTTTTCCCCTCCCTGACTGGAATTTAAGAAGTGAACATCCTTCTCAGAGACTATTTCTATAGTGATTTGCGGCCTTTGCTTTAGTTGAAGTTCTTACCATGATGCTCTCTTGCTGATTATAGGTCATTGTAAGTCTATATTGATGTTAAGATGTATAATGTCTTTATGTTCAGAGCCTATCTATATTGTATTGCTTCGACCTCCCACTGTGTTGCCTTCTATTGAAATATTATGTGAGTTTTTGGTAAACGCTTACCGAGTGGAGTGGTGTTCTAAATGGTTTATTACAATAAATTCTTGTATTCAGTGACTTGCTTCACTGTGATTTGGGACTTTGTTTGAAAAGGATATCATCAGTTTTTCTTGAATGTGAGCGCCTGATTCAGCCTATTGGTCCCTTAACAGGTACCAGAAACACTGCAAGATGAGGTTCTTGGAAAGATGGGTGCACCACCAAAGAGCGAAGTACCTATTATTGCACCCAATGAGCTTTCTGATGCCGATGGTTTACTATTTGGATTCCCTACTAGATTCGGAATGATGGCTGCACAGTTCAAAGCATTTTTAGATGCAACCGGAGGTTTATGGAGGACACAACAGCTAGCAGGCAAACCTGCAGGAATTTTCTATAGCACTGGATCTCAAGGAGGTGGACAAGAGACTACCGCGTCAGTTTTCTTCTAAACAACTATTGCTTCTCTGTTACTGTAATCTCTCTTGATGCATTGCAGTTTAGTTAGTCTTAATTTGAGTTTGATTTTTGGTATGCAGCTTGACAGCCATCACTCAGCTTGTACACCATGGAATGTTGTTTGTGCCAATTGGGTACACATTTGGAGCTGGCATGTTTGAGATGGAGCAGATCAAGGGTGGCAGCCCCTATGGTGCAGGAACTTTTGCTGGTGACGGCACAAGACAACCTTCTGAACTTGAACTACAGCAAGCTTTCCACCAGGGAAAGTACTTTGCAAGCATTGCCAAGAAGCTTAAGGGGACTACTGCTTGAATATGAACTCTATTTATTACTCTATACATGCACATTTTCTTTGTTATTACTTAAATGTTAAATCCCATGGCAGAATATCCCTTTCCAAAATAACTTCTGTGCTTTGTTGAATATATATATGTTGTCATATATGTTGTCACAATATTTTTAAAGATTGAAGTTTGTATAATTCGTCTCAAGGTATAAAGCCCATTTCTCTCTATAGAGTTAGGGTACATGGTTTGCCTGTGTCCCAATCCGCTTGCTTGTTGTAAGTTGATGATCAAGTAATTTGAAACATTATTCTCAACTAGGAAGCCCAAAGATTGTTTTGAAAGATGGACTGCTGCGTATGAAAATGTTTGCTGGCAAAGCAGCTACACTCTTCTCATATACTCTCATAGTCAGAAAGGCCAACGATACAACATGTTCATCTGAATTCACGTACAATTATGAATTATGCAAAAACTACTACAGATCAATACTGAATAATAAACGCTACAAAATATTTCTTTGAATCTGAATACAAGACGGATGTCTCCTGAGATGATGATGTCTAATATGACAATCTCTGACAACTAATATGTAACTTGGGTGGAGCATTGGCTAGCTAGGGGAGTCTCTTATATATATGGAATTACAGACAATGTTGTATATATAATTATATATGAGCTTTCTACTGGAGCGGCAAACTGGAGGAAAATTTTCCCAATTAGATCTGTCGGCTCGTTAGATTTACGGTGAAACATTCAGGCATACAGACCTGTACAGAAACTTGCTCCATGATATATATATATATATTGTAGAATATCAACATGATAAGTGGTCCAGGTGATCTTATCATCTCTATCAAATAAGTTCATCATAGCTTCAGAGGATAGATTTTGGATGGAAGATCCATGTATCCTCCCCATTCTACCATAGATCATCATGATCATCTAATGAGCAGTGAGCACAAAGGAAAGAGTTTGCCCAATATCCAAAAAGATTTGGGTCCTCATATCAACCACTTGAAACCGGCCCCTAGCTAGCTTCCCCTTAACTCTAGCTGAATCTTGGTTATCTTTTCATCCATATAGAGAGCCTAGCTAGCTCTCACCTAGCATGGGTTCGAACAAAAATGAATATTGTATATATGGTGGGTGACAAATTCCAAATTCCAGTTTCTTAAGAGCTAGGTTATTAGTTAAGCTGTATGTTAAGCTTATTATAGTGTTTGTGAATGGCTGAAAGATAACGATTCAAAGTTGCAGAAAGAAATATGGCTTTAAGCTGGAAAACTTGAAGCAGAAGACAAAAATAGTGTGTTTTGATCCCTCCATTGATTAGCCAGAACAAGAAAAAGAAGTATCGATCTTTCTATTAAAGTATACAATACTGTAACTGCTGGGAGTCATATTTGCTTTATTTTAACAACACAATGATTCCTAGATGCTTTCCTTTTAAGTATTCCTTTCATGTTTCTTCTTTTCAGCTAGTATAAGTAAACCATATGAAATATATACAGCAAAGCTCAAGAACATCAAGAATTTAGAATTGAATTCCATGGAGTATACCCCAAAGAGAGCCAATGGTACTGATCCTGATGCTTCACACTTCACAGTAGGGTATGCATGCCACCCTTCGGTCGATCAATTCACGAGTCATAAAAAAAGAAAGATGGATAATAATTAAAGTGAGCGCCAGGAGATACTAATCAAACAGATCGTTTTTAACCATTAAAGTAGCTTTCTTTTCTTTCCCTCATGATTAGTCATCTCTAGCTTTTGAAGTTAAAGGGATTCTTCAACAGTAAGCTAAATATAGCTAGTTTTTGCATATCTGATTAGCTAGGCTCTTCAGTTGATTCTTTGGTATTTCTATCATTAAGGTTTGGTCTAATATATGCAGGAACTTTTATATGTATAGAATTCGATCGTATCTTAAACTTGGAATTTGTTCAAAGTATATAACATGCATGCATCAAGAACAATGACTGGTAATATATCTTATATCTTTTTTGGATTTTCATACGTCATATGTACATGGATGCTTATAGATGTTAGCTGGGAAATTGAACGAACTAATACTTTCTTGATCTGTTATTTTTTCTTGTTGATTAGATGAATGGTTTTCCCCTTCTGTGTGTTAGTTTGGTGGCATTTTCTACTTCGTTCTTCTCCATAAATAATTAGATCTTACAAATTTGTAAGGTCTCTAATATGTACAAAGTGGTAGCTGCTCTCTAACAGAGGTTGACCATCTTTACATATATAATTTAGATTCTTTACTTGGATTTAAGTTGTTTAGATTTTCTTATATGATTTCTAACAATTAAATTAAGTACAATATAAGACCGTAATGTCATCTTTACTCTATCTAATAGTTACAAGACATCCAAACAAATCTAAGCAACATAAATCCAAACAGAAATTCAGGATCTCCAATTTAGGGTACTCATAATAACGGTCTCATATTTGTTCATGCTTTGAGCAATATGAAAACATCCTATTTCTTCATGGGAAACGTTAGATGCAATTAATACAACGAAAATCAATTTACGTACTTTAACGACTAATCAGGTTCTAATTTTCTATCAATGTGCTACTTCACATTTTGTTAATCGAATGATAAAATTAGTCCTTAAGATTATTAATTTATAGATTAAAAATGTGATCCCCCTAATTGATCATATATATACGTACAATAACAACTCACACACTATAGAACTATCTCTAACTCTAAGGTTAGGAACTTGTTGAGCTAATCTGTAAGATAACCTATATAGCCTTGTATTATTATTTACCAGATATTACAAGAATCAGTAAGCTCTCGATCATCGAAGACATAGCAAAGGAATGATCAAAGATCAAATAGGTACACAATAATCTCTTAATTTATTTCATCTTTTTTCTTTTCCTCTGAGATAATAATACAAAGGTGGCAAAGGTGGTGCTGCCGGCCCTAGCTGACAACTTAACACATGAACAGGAACAAAAAGGGCAGTTTATCGAACCCCATCTGCTAAATTCAGCTATTGTTAACAAAAATTAACAACTACTAATTAAACTAATGTCAACACCTTCCGCTAAATTTAGCACCTGTTCCTGTTCCAAACCCCCCACCTGATCATCTAACTAATTAACTAAATACTTTTAGCGTCTCTGGTCTTTAATTACTTACAAGACATGCAGTAATTCCTTAGTATAAAACTTAAACTGGTTCTTGATCGAGTTGGCTCCGGCCTCTTCTTGACCACCTGTGACGGATCACCTGAAAGTCGTTGCTCCAAATGTCGGAGTCCAAAAGTCGGCCGTGGTCTCATTAGCAACTGGAAAGGTACTTGAAACTGGAACCAAGCACAATCCTCGGCTTTGTAGATCTTGTTTCCCTCCTTGTTCCGCTTCCTTCAATTTACCACAACCCTGTAAATTTGAAATAGAATAGTTGATGAGACGGTTTTCGCTATACATGAATGTACGCTTTCGAAGTAAATTGGCTTTTAGGTAAGTTTAGACTAACGATTTACATAGCAACTCGTGTTGTTGAGGTACGCGTGAACTATACATATTGGAATATGAAGAGAGAGTGAAATAGGCTTTTCATTTCAGTGATATTGGTTCTTAGTGTACCATAATTTGTTGTATTGTAGAAAGAAAAAAAACATCATAGCGCATATGCATGTTTGCTTAGTTTGATGACTTTGATCATCAATGCTGAAATGAACCTCATATATTGAAACATACTACGATCGACAAAGATGCAATAATGCGACCTGAATTATTACCTGTTGGTGTTGGATTGGAACTCCATTGTTCATATATGGAGTACTTAAAACCTGAAATTACATGAAGAGAAGACAATTCGATCATTAGCTAGGGTTTAGTAGTTTCGAATGATCTAATTATTCTAAAAATAACCGAAATTAATAAGAAACATACACCGACTTGATCGTGGAGGAATTTGATGTACTCAATAGCTTCGTGGAGGACAGAAGCTGTATCAGTCTGAAGAAAAGGAACAGAAGGAATGCTGGTAAGTTATAATTACATTTTATTGAACAGATTAAAGTTTTTTTTCCTTTCTCAATGTAATGTACTAGTCCTTGAAAAAGCAGAAGAGATAGAACAGAAAACTCCAAAACTACATCACCTTTCCGAAAGGCGAAACCAATTGCTGGAGAGCTGTGATCCGGTCCCCTAGCTTCTCTTTCCGAACCTAATTAATCATCATCCCACTTAACAACTTAAGCTTTGAATTAAAGAAAACTAAAAACAGCTCTGTCAAGGAATTCAAATTAGAAAAACAAAAACTCGATCACCGGAAAGTTTGGTTTGAACCTTAAAAGTTGGTAATGGGGAAGGTGTTTCAATCCGAGCTCTTTTGAATACGGGTTCAGTGCTACTACAGAAGCTGCTGCCGCTTTTCTTGACGGTGCTGGAGCTCGAGTCCTGAACATCTTCATTAGTGTTAGCCTGAAATTTCAACATCTAAATGATTATCCTCGAACCCTAGCTAGCTAATCAATACTAGTAGTCATCACGAGGAAATTGACTATATATTCACCTTAGTGAAGTTACTGGAAGTAATGGGTTTATGTTCAACATAAGCTGCTGCAGTATATTGTGACTGTGACAGAGAGGGAAAAAGACCAGTTGATCGGATGTCATGGTTTAGAGCGGCCGCGGGAGCATTCCAGAATGGTGTATTGATATTCGAAAACTGCAATCCACCGCCACTACCTCCTCCGGGTTGTTGTTGTTGTTGCGTTGGCTGCAGTGAAGGTCTTAGGCAGCTGGGAGAGTACCTAGGCCAACATGTGGTAGTAGAAGCTGGTGATGATAATAAAGCGTTGGAACTAAGTGTGCCATAATTTTCAGCTGAAGAATAACTCATGGATGAGGAGCCGTTGTTGAATAGTGATTGTAGCTGTGGTTGGGGTACAACTACTTCTTCCGGATCATACAAATTCTGCAACAATTGTGAAGGGAAGCCGCCGCTGCCGTAAGAATTATTAGCTGACGATGAGGTTATAGGAAACCCAGAGGAGGAGCTGCTTTGGTCTAATGAAAAATCTTGATTATTCATAGGCTGCTTGAAAGAACCCATATCTTCTGGGAGCATAGAATTATGAAAGTTGCTCTCACCTCTTCCACTACTACTGCGACTGCAAAAGAACAAGTGAAATATAGAATCTGATTAATTGAATCTGAAAAAGAAAAAAGAAAGTTAGAATCCTGCAAATTAAGATTGTAGGGGATTTATGGGAATATTAACGTATTGACTAATTAATCTGTAAGAGAAGAAGTTATATATAGCAAACTAGTATTACTTACAGGAGCAACGCTTGGTTCAAATCTGAGGGCACTGTGGACGACAATGAACTAAGACCAAAACCTATCATTTGCAAGGTTGAACGATCAGTAGTTGCAGAAATATCAGAATTCTCATGAGGGTTTCGAACATCATGATCTTGATCATGATCGGTTCTAACCGAGACTACATCTGATGAGTTAATATTAATCTCACCGCCACAAGTAGACCTTGACGACTTAATCATGTCCATGTCGTTGGGGCAGCCAAAGCTCCCCATATGATCATTGAAACCTACTGAACACGGCGACGCCGCCTCCACGAGCGCATGTCTCGATGCAGTGCTCCACCAGTTGCCACCGCAAATCCCGCCCTGATACTCCTCCGCCATAACCTTAATACTTAATTCTCTACCGCTTAGTAAGTACACGACGCTCGCTCTTTCCTCTTAATATGTAAGCAAAGCTGAAATATATGATCCTTTTGTGACTTGCAAAGTTGGATTTATATATCGAACGGTTAGGGGTACTACGGACAGAAGAGAATTATTTTACAGGAATCCGGTTGACATTTTCCTTTTTTTGAAAGAGGGTTGATGATTGGACAAATGAGAGAGGGCATTTTAATCGAATTTTTTTTTTCTATAAGCTTTCGATTAATTATTAATAAGGTGTAGTTTTGGTTATTCCAATTTTATCCGCTTCCTTTTTTTTTTATGCTTTGCTTTTGTTTTTCCATACTGTTATATATTGTATATGGGTTTATATATTCTGTGTTGTATGATGTTCGTGTTGAAAATTGCTGGTATTCCTTGTGAATAAAGCGATGTGGTGGTCGGATGATGATGAAGTTGGTATTTTCAGACTCCCCGAGTCACTGTTTTGGAGGAATAACGCTCACTTTTTAAACATTGTCCTTATTATAATCAGACGGGCGAAATTCGATGTTGGGTTTCAGAATAATAATTTAGACGACTTGCCATAGATCACAAATCTTAAAAGGTTAGGACCAAAGGGACATGGGGGGTATATATGTGTATAATCATGTGTTACGCTTTCACAGAGATTTAATTTGCTATTCGATATGTCTTTTTCACATTGACATTTAATAAGAAAATATTAAACAATTAAGCTGTTGGAGATATTCTTAATTTGTATTGTTTTATGGTTTCAGTAATCATAGTTTAAAGGCAACCGCACTGGTCCTTTTAAATAAGCCTAAATTATTATTTTTTATCGACAATTGTAATAGAGTCAAGTAGCTAGCATGATATATATACTAACATACAGTGAGATTTATTCCCTCTAAATGTATCATATATTATAGATGCAAAGTTATGTACCCAATGAGGTGATTGGACAACATTAAAACAACACTTTAACAGACTTTTTATTTTATTTTATTTTAGAGTGTGTTTAGCTTTTTTAGATGTTTTAGGAGCTTCATCAGACTATCTAAACTTATTTAGCTGTTATAACTTAAATGAGGCTAGCTATAATTTATTATATTCCTTGTAAGATATTTTATGTGATATATAAATATATTTAAATTATTTAATTTCTATTTAAAGAATAATGTTGATGTAATGCTAACTAAAATATAGAACATTGATGCAGCCACATTTATAAAGTGGCTAGCCAAAATGACATTTTAGTTAATTTTACTGAAATTTAACTTAAAAATAGCTAGCATTGCTAAAGATATATGCTTTTATCACTTGAAGTTTCGTATGGTTAAATCTCAGTCGATGTACGTCAACCAAAAGATTAAAAGGATAAAGACTCATAAGCCAACAAGTTTGGGACTTACAAGGAAATTGATTAATCAGAGGAAGAATATCGATGGCTCTAAACAGACTAAAACTCTTTAAAGTCAGCGAATGGTGGGTTGTTAATGAGTAGCTAGCGCAGTAGTGTGGACTTGACTAGCTACAAATTGTTTGCAATTGTGTGCTCCTCGAAATTTTTTTTCCACAATTAATGGAATTGAGTTTGACATTTCCCAATTTGGATGCCCTGAAACTCAAATTCTACAGCAAATAATTCCCTGATGAAGGACCGGTTCATGCCGAGATCGAAGGACCACATGATGATGATGCATGTACACTTGTACAGAATGAATATTATTCCTTCGATCAATCAACTTCGACATCAAAATCAAACTAAGCAAAACGTAATCTTCAGAAGCCAAAGATAGATATTGTTTGGCTGTTATGAACCATCAAAATTCTGCAAAACAAAAGTTAAAGAAGTTAAATTCAAAACGCTCAAATTAGGTCAGATCCATGCTGGAGTCTCAGGAGAATGAAGCAATCGATCTGTTTCGACTTTCGAGTCCTTTGATGACAGTGATTCTACTAAGAACTTTGTAAGCGACACACGAGTGGAAATGCTCTGGTTTTAGCTGTATCAGTTGTAAGATTAATCATATATATATATAATAGAAAATATAGATTGCTAATTTGGTATATTTGTGGTGGACTATCACCTAATATGGACTTTTAAATGGTCAACTACTTTGATATACTTGCTCTTAGCTTAGGTTTTATGCTCGAACTAACTAGCTCAATCTTTCAGAAGAAACGAGAGGAATGAACCTAAAAAAATTGATTAAAGAAAGTCTTAAACAGAAGCTTCATTCGTCAGATGAGTCGTCGAGGAAGATGGTATTGGATTAAATTTAGAGAGGAAAGTGCAAGTAGTTTAAGACCCGTGTCGTCGGAGAAACAAGATGATGAGTCAACTGGGGACCCAAGCGAGCACGCCGGCGTGATGAGACGTACTCCTGGGCCTCTCTTAGCTTAGGTAAGCCCTACCAGAGTCAAAAGGCCGAGAGTGACCGAGAAGTTTTTCCCGTCGGCTATATTTTGGGGGTGGTAAAAGTAATAAAAGAAGAAAGGCATATTTATCTTCACCTAGTTCCCTCCAATCACACAAGTGAATCTCCGACTGACCAGATCTTACGGTTTTCTACAGCAAATCTGCATACTCCGTGTGGGGCTAGATACTGACATGGACGGCTTTCAACAAGGACTTTCTTGGTTAGGGTTAAGCTCCATCCATCTGTTTCAACTGCTTAATGTTGAAATTCATAGAAATCTTCGAAATAAATATACTTCAATTATAAAACCTTAATTAAATGTACAAACTTTTTATATTTGAGGAAAGAAGTTGTGAGTAAGAAGATATTGCATTCAACATGCATAGAATAACGTACATACACAATATTATGTTTGGTCGTAGAGTGGTACGTGAAAATATAATGGAAGACAAAATGTCCATATAGCTGAAAGAAAATGAGATCTTCCGAAACCTCTGTGAATTACTGATATATATATATATATATATATATATATATATATATATATGTATGCGCTAAAACATTGAAATGAATTATTGCGTATATGCTAGCTAGCTCTAGTCACAACTCCAATCCCGATCGAATTTGTATATATGTTTGTGAAAGGAAGTGGTTAGTTTTTAGAGAAGAGTCGGCTTGCACTCGAGTAAGAATGAGACACACTATCGATCGATATATAGTGTTGAAAAGAAAAACGATATGAATAATTAGGGCGCGCGTCACCCCCATCCCAACCCTTTGGGATTTTCTTATTGTCTTCTCTTGATTCAAAAATGTTCCTTTACTGAAAAGAAAATGATCGCTTTGGACCCTCACGCTCGATCATGTCATATCTTGTGACTCTCTACCATATACCGCCGATCCATCCTATATATCTTTGTTCTTAAGCTAAACTAATCAATCCATCCTCCCCTTCTCAACGTACTCTTCCCCAACCCTAGCTTGATCCTATCTCGATCTCCATCTCTTTATATATCAAATTTAGTTTGCCTCCAAATATCCACAAGTAGTTGGCATGGTTAAGGGTTTAACCATGCATGCAATAATATGAAACTGATCGATTATTAATTACCTAAGTACATACACCGGAACTTATATTATCCATAGATAACAAGTTTTGGTGTAATACTTTATCATGTATATATATATATATATATATATATATATATATATATATATATATATATATATATAACACAATTATACCAGAAAATTGAGGTCATGCTGGAGTCAGCTTGAGGTGTGCATGATGACAAAAGAGATTAAGAGGTGGCTAAGACAGATTGGACCCATCAAAGGAGGTGTGACCTAGGAAAGGAACAGTAACCCCCCACGGGGATGCCCTAGCTAGCAAAACCTTGAAAATGATATTAATTCGAAAAAGGAAAAGAAAAAAAAAAGAATTAACGAACTCAGTCTAGGGTACTCACAATAGTGTTTACATGGTCAGTACTAAGATATTTATGGTCAGTTACCGTTATATTTACATTAAAGGGTTAAAAACGAATCAACTCAACTTAAAAATAATTATCTTCATATTTGGATTTACATCCAACGGTGACTGACTATGAATCTCTTGGTCAATTACTGACCATGAATCTCTTAGTCAATTACTGACCATGTAAACACTACGTACGGACTGAGGGTACTCATTATCTGATTATCATATTTATTCATATATGCGTTGAATATAGAAAACACGAGTCTAGGTTGGACCATTTTGCTTTGTAAATTAAACGTGTTTGCTCACCCATCTTGAGTCAACTCCAAACTAAGTGAAAGACGCACCATATTTCAAACCGTCCATATTGTCCCATATTGGTTTGTTGGTTTTATATACATGAACATTCTCTTCTAGCTAGCTTCCACCCGAAGAAGGATATATATGTTGTACGTAGCTAGGTTTTATATACGTATTTTTGATATTTCTATATTGTACGTAGCTAGGTAAGTTTCATATACTTATGTTGTGAATCTTGCTGGTATGGTTTGTGTCGGATTGTACATGATTGATGGATCTTCATATTAAACTAAATTATATATTGTACGTACGTAGACACACTTAAAGTATTCGCTAGCTATTATTTTGTTTCAAATGCGTGTGTGTGCTTCTTACGGTATCATTTTTAATTTTTTCTCTTTCACAATTAGTAAATTCTTGATTTTCGAGAATGTGTCATTCAAAATAATTTCTCAAAATCCTCCTTGTTTGATTATAAAGTGTATTTGTATACATAAGGTCAAGTACTATATATATTGTTTTTGTTTGACCTCTTTTTTCCATTTGCTACGATCGAACGTACTTTCCATTTGTCGATGACGATTGCTTAAACTGATAACAATCCCAAGTAAATCATCAAACAAATTTAAGGTGACGCAGCGCGGCAGTGATTATACTTTGAAATGGGGATCGAATTATGTTAACTAATGGTTTGGGGACAAACAATGATCCCACATCATGTTTTCCGAGTTAAGGTGAGCACCTAAAGCATATGATAAAGATGCGGATATGGCATGAGAAATCGATCGACATGATTAAAGCTCAAGACTATGCAGTTAGTTTAATTTCCTACTTCGAATTAACAGGTGTTACACACTTTATGTATAGTTGTTCTAATATTTGGATCCCTTACCTACTCTCTATCATTTAAGTATCCAAAATGTGGTTCGATCAAGATTGACTATCTTGCACGAGTCTCTGTATATGTATATAATTCAACTGAAATATTAGTAATGCATTTTTCACCAATTAAAGTGATCGATGGCCATCTCCTAATTCTAAAGAATATATGACAAGTCATGATTAATCATTGGCTTTGTTGAACTAGCTATTTCACGTCACCAAGTTGGTCTTCCTTCCTCCGGCCCTAGCTAGCTTGGCGATGGATGATTATCGAGTCCTTTACTCATTTTCTTAATTTTGATCTTATTTATCCTTAATTAACAATAAGGACATTGATTTAAATAAGGGTCACTCTTTGTCCCATGCGTGCTCTTCATGCAATCCTACAAAATCCTACAAAATCTTTTGATCCCATCATTATGTTTAGTGACTAGGTGATTTAGGTCGCTTAAATCTAATTAATTTCCAATTTTTGATATCAAACATTTCATACTCGTAATGTATGTGCACCAGCTGGTTAATTTCTCATTATAATGGTTAAAATTAGTACTAAATGAGCATTTGTCCTTATAATTTTGTGCACAAAAAGTAAATTGATGTATATCATGATAAACATTATGGAGATAATTTTGAAGATATATATGGGTCGTCATGAAGCAAGTTTAGATGGTTTAAAGAATCAACGTATCTATATATGCTGCCTGCTCTTTCTGTTTGAGGATGGTGAAATGGAGTTGAGAGATGGGTTGGACCTGCTCTTTCTGTTTCTTTCTAACTTCACAAATTTGCTCTATTTGTTTCCGATATGAAAACCAAAGACATGCATAATTTTCTTACGTCTGTTTTGTTCCCTATATCTGATATATGTATCACTACTTAATTAGTTCTCAAGTCTAACTTTATGCGCTCAAGTAATAATACATGTTTATCAAACACCATAGTCATGACTCCTGACCATAATATAGAATTGATCGAGCGAGAGTGATATCCCCAGGTTAGGTTGCTTTGAAAGAACAATACATGAAGATAAATATATAAATTGGAAACAGTTGCATTCTTGTAGCTGGTGAAGAAAGTTGGATGGTTAAGTGACTTGCCCTTTAGATATCTAATAGTTTAATTTCCTTTGCATGCATACATTTACTTGTAATATCAAACTATCAAGTAGCTAGAGTCACATACAACAGCTTTTTGTATTATGTGGGTTAATTAGACAGTTAAGAAATCAACCAAGAATGGGAAAAAGACGATCGAGCTAGACAGTATCATCATTTTTGTTAACAATTTAATCAAGTCAAAATCTGTGTTGAGACACCCCGGCTTAGCTTGTCCTATTGTATAAGGGTCAATGTTGCTTTCCTCCAAGAATTAAGTTCCAAAATTAAGTCGACCTATTCAAATTTTTTTAATCATGATAACATCGGAAGCAAAAGAATCAAACAACAGAATTAGCTAACTATGATATATATTAATTGACTTTAAATATATTGTGAGATTAACGACTACATATATGCATGCAAGATCGTTGCTTTCTTTCATTTTTTCCCTTAAGCTAGTTGGGGTACGTATATGCTTCATTTCCAATCAAAATTAGAGAATTATGCATGTAAAATGAAGAAAATATATATACTATATTGTGACTTATATGAGGGCCGCGCCGGGATGAGGAATCTGACAACTGTTTAATCACATATCAACATCTCCACCATGTAACCTCTTAGTATATATGAGTACATCATTTATAAAACTTTTCATCTAAATTAGTGATCGTTAACTACCTACTAACATAAACCGAATCAGAACTCATATTTCAAACTTGAACCACCTTCACTACCAGAAGAAAGGCTTTAGTCGACGAAAAAAAAAAAACCAGGCCGACGAAGCATTTTTAGCAGACGAAATTTTCTTTTGTCGGCTAAGTTAAATTTTCGTCGACTATGGTAAACTTTAGCTGACGAAAAAATGCTTCGTAACTTGAATGAAATAATTAAGTAACTTGAATGCTTCGTAACGAAAAAATGCTTCGTAACTTGATAGGTAAACAAATGTTCTTGTGTTAAACTCCAATAACTTGAATGAAATAAACAAATAAGGAGAAGATGGCATGGAAAATGCATGTGTTGATGAGCATTGAGAGGCAAATATGCATATCCTATCAAGAGTTCAAGACAACCCCAAAAACATGCAAGAAAAAAAAATGGAACAATAGTCTAGTTGGTTAATATATAATAGTAATCTATATCTTACATTATACAAGTTTCTTTTCAACAACTAATATAATTAAGATTTGGTCAAGTAAAAACCATAAAAATAAACATGAAGATCATACACAACCCTTTAGCCCCATATTTTTCAAGATACTGAATTATCATTGACGTATCTCAGTCAGGACTTTTCTTGATTTTCATAATTAACTCAACTATAGCAGACAATTTTAGTGATGCAATACGGAACCTAATCTTGTAGTTACTCAGAAAATTAAGTACCTTTGCTTAGATGTTGTAAAACGCAGCTGCCATGGTTGATCTAGGACTTTTTTTTTTCCCTGGGGAGAAAATCATTTCACGCGTTTTACTGGAGAAGACCTTGGTTTGAACTTTGAACACGATTGGGCTCAACCCAAATCGAGTTGGGCTCCTTTGTTTCTGTCATATCCACTATTCAAGTTAGTTGTCTGGGCCATTCTATATCACTGGGCCTTTTAGTAGAGATTTGCAATTGCAACTTTGCAAGGTTTTTGCAGATGGATTTAATCATTTCAATGTACACATATTTCAATAATCAGACTTGAAATCCTTATACAACATCACAAACATATGGCAGATGCATTGAAGTGAATATAGGAGTTCTGAATCATAATCATAGGGTAGATGCAATCCAGTTTTCACAATCACCCACCACCATTACTTTAAACTCCTACCAAGGCTAGGAAAGGATCCAATTTGCCTTCCATCCAGATGCAAAACATTCACATATCTCTATATGGAATTCTAATTGCTCCTGTATTTCGTCAGTAAAGTTTGTTCTACTATTTTCTTAGGGTGACTATTACGTAATGCCGAAACATTCTCAGAATAATATTTTAAGCAAATCATCAATAGGAAAAACCCTCATTCACCAAAGAAATATATGCCCCAAGATGAAGAAACAAGAAAAATACCAGAGGAAAAAGAGCTAATCACTATTGACAAATGATGTCATGGAAACCAAGAAGTGTAAAGGAACCGAGGAAGTTTCATGTTTTGGAACCATTATCCAGCTTGGAAAGCCAAGACTTTCTTCTTCGCTGTTATAAGATTTTGATCAGAAGTAGTATATTCTTCTCCTTCCACTGTGAATTGCATTTGCACTGTTCTAGCAACCTCAGCATCATCCATGTCCCGAACAGAAGTAAAGTTGGATCAACTGGACCCAATTTTTCTCAATGGGACCATGAATGACATAGACAGGCCACCATCAACAACTGACTTTAGTGCAGCCTCCACATGGTGGCACGACTCGAAAATTAAATCCAAAGACCCAATCTTTCTAGCCAAATTTCTCAGCTTTCATGGGTAAATTCACAGCTCATGGTTCAAATAGATAAGCTTTGGGTGGGAGGCAAGGATGGGAACCACAAGCAATTGATGTAGTTGATCCCAGAAATGGCCTACTACAGCTCCAGCCACTATGATACTGGTCATGGGTATCAGGGTGAGTATTACCTAACCTCTTATGCTCATAATCCTGATGATTCTGCTTCAATTTCTTATTCTAGCTATGAAGATCCCAGCTTTCAGAACTTGCTTGAATATCAATATCCAAACCCAACTCCATATTATCATGCCAATTATTTCTCTGCCTCTGCTTACAGCAACCCCATTTCTATTCAATATGACCCCCCAAAATTCTATGAACAGAGTTATGACACTGGTGTGACTCAGTTTCTAATATCTTACTCTGTTTCATCCCCTGAGTTTAATGACCCTGAAATTGATGGTTATGACGAGTATGATCCTACACCTTATGGCGGTGGATACAGCATTGATGCACAGTATGGCAAGCCCCTTCCACCCTCAAATGAAACTTGTTATCCTCGCAGCGGTTCGTCCTCTCCTCCTGATCCAAAACCCCCCAATCTCAGTGGCGCCATTGTTCCAGTTAGTGTTGGTGGTAATGAAGCAATTACTGATGAGGAAGCAGCAAAACCCATCAAAGAAATGAGCGTGCCAGTTCAAATGGGTAAGGAAGATGAGCAGCAAGAGAAGAGTGAGGAGCAGGCAAAAGAAAATGGGGATGACACTGAAAGTCAAGGAAAGACTAATCAAGGTGAGGTATACGATTCTAGGTTTGGAAGTGGGAGGGGGTTATATGATCAAGTGCCTAGTGGGTATGGATTGGAAGCCATGGACATTTGTGAGAGTCTATTTGGGTACTGGCCTTGTCTGGCTCGCGATTTGAAGAGATCAAACTGCGAGTCAAGCAATGAGCAGCGATTTTCGTGTGAAGATCCATGGAAAGGAACTGCAGATTATCTATTTGGGAGCTCAAATCCTTATATGGGAGAAAGAACTACTTACTATGAGTATGAAGACTACCGAGGATGATTGTACAAAACCACAACTTACTTGGACACATCTTTTCTTCTCTGAATAAGTGGAGCATTTCCGTTCATTAATCTTGATGTAACTTGAATAATTGTGTTGGTATTCTTTTTATGAGAAACATCTTTTTCTTAGTGCTTCTAATGGATTGTTGATCAGATAATGACAATGCTTAGGGCATGGTTGTGACTTGATTGTAATGCTTCCCCAAACCTCTCTTAACAATGCATCAACATCATCTTGCTTATAAAGTAATTGATTAAAATTATGTAGGAAATTGGAAACTATCATTTTGCAAGCAGTGTAGGTGTTGCAGAGAACTATTCTACAAGTTCACTTATATTTCATAATATGAAGTGATCTCTTATCTCTAAAATGTTACTTGAGAAAATTCAAAGGTGAAGAAAATTTCAATTTACTCATTATAGTTCTCGACATATAAATTTCTTATTTTCGTAACACTATAACCAAATACAAAGATAGTGCTAGATAATGCGACTAGACAAAAAAACTAGTGACAAATACTTGCAATAGTAATGTCAAGTAACTTCATTTTCAATTAATCATGATCTGCTAGAAATAAAACTTATGACGTAACTAAACCCGATAATGATCCAAATTCTTCACCCTCTTAAAAATGATCTTAATGAAGCATATATTTTCTCGTAATAATGAGAGAATTTTGGACCTTCTATATTATCAATCAATTCATTTACCTTCTCATCGTAACAGAAAAGGATAAAAATAAATTACCTTCCCATCGTAGTTGCCGAAATAAAAACCTTAAACATTGAGAAGTGAGAATCGCAGACACTCATCTCTGTCCCTTAGTTCTTCACAATGTTTCTGACACCATCTTTGCTCACACTCTCTCTCCTCCTCCTCCTTGTTCTTCCTTCCACAGCCACCTCCTCTCTCCACAACCTTCTCCAAAGCCAAGGCCTCCCCGGCGGCCTCTTCCCCAACACCGTCAAGTCATACAATCTTGACCCGATGGGCCGCCTCGAGGTCCATCTGGACTCTTCTTGCATGGCCAAGTTCGAGAACCGTGTCTACTTCGACAACACAGTCAGAGCCAATCTCAGCTTTGGTGTGCTTAATGGCTTGGAGGGTCTGATCCAAGAGGAGCTGTTTCTGTGGTTACCAGTCAAAGGGATCTCTGTTAGTGATCCATCTTCTGGTTTGATTCTGTTTGATATTGGTGTTGCCCATAAGCAGCTTTCTCTTTCTCTCTTTGAAGTTCCTCCTCTTTGTAACCCTCAAGGTAAATCCAAATTAATTAACTTTCTTTGTTCCCCAATTTGGAAAGATTGGTATTCTTGATTTGGATTAGAGTCTGATAGAATTGAAATTGATGCAGGGGCTTCAGTGAAGGAGGTTGTGGTGATGAGCAATGTATTTGTGGCGCAAAGATGAGAGAACTTCAGTCTATTTTGTTTTTGTGTGGTTGTTTTTGCGTTAAATAGAAACTTAATGTTTATAGAAGCCTACGGGGTTGTAAAAAGTAAGAAGATTTGGAATCAAATGATAGAACTTTGGAATTCTGTTCCTTATGTTAGTTGTGGTAGTTGTTTGTGATACTAGCTCTCATCTATTATGTGTGGTTTTTGCTTCAAATACTTAAGGTCTTCAGTGCAAGCAGGAAACTTGGAGCTTTGGAACTTGGATTTCCTGTCAGTATTTGGGTTCGAGTCTATCGACTTGGAAAGGAGGATGGGAGAAGAGACTGGATTTTTGATCTTTTCAGTGACAGATAGTTTTGAACTTTTTTATTTTGTGGTGTGTTTTCCTTGTAGTGATGGAAAAATAAGGGTTGATGTTCAATGTTCATAGAAGCTGTTGGGTTGTATGTAAGGAATACTGAGTATGATACTTGGAATCAAATGAAACTGTGCATTCCCTTATGCTGGTTGTGAGTATTGCACTGTTGCTTGTGATTTTATGTCTAGTTTATTTCGTCCCAACTTGGCTTGTGCTTTGAAATTTTCTGAAAGACTGAAACCAACACGTTTGGGGTTCAATCAACATCAACAGAAGAAGAATTGAAATTTATCTCGACCCGATGGGCCGCCTCGAGGTGTGTTTAACGGCCTTGGAGGGTCTGATCCAAGAGCAGCTCTGGTTACACACGCAGGATTCTCAGTCTTTTCTGATAGCAGGATTCTCAGTCAGTGATCCATATTCTGTAATTTTTTTTCTGTAAACGAAATGTCACTATTACCCCTATGATTCAATTTATTTACAGATACGTATCCGGCAGTATCGGACGCCTTGGGTTTTGGTCTGTGAAGTGACTGTGTCTGGGTTTCACAAGAGGAACAAGAAGAGAAGAGAAGAAAGGAGGCTGAGAAGAAGCAAAGGGAGGCTTATTGTTGGCATACACTTTTTCACACACCTTTATCACCAGTAATTTAGATTGCTTACCAGTTAAACCATCCAAAACAGTTTCTCATTTCTTTTTGGGTAATATGTTCATCTAATTGAGGGCTGCATAATACTGTCACCAGGATCGTTATATGCCACTAACACTATAAGCAACTTAAAATCTGATATCTGTTACTGTGATTGATTCAAAATGAATGTGTGTGTGTGTTGTGTGTATGAAGTATGAACCTTCATTATTTCTATGTGCTCTGTCTAGCACTGTAGCAAATGATGCTGCTTCCATCCCAAAAACCTTGTCCTGGATGTTTTGGCCACAATCCTTAGTAAGGGATAAAGAGGTAATTAGCTACCAAAAGTAAAAAAAGTGCGGGCGTGCCACCTCGCGGACGAGGAAAGAGTGCGTCGGGTCTTGACTTCTAAATCAAGCGGAGGGTTCCGGTGCCACCACACGGACGAGGAATTTACGAGTACCTCGCCATCGATACTCACTGTATGTAGCGAGCAGAGAAATAATAGGGCAGTAATCAGGAGCAAGTCTGTCACGCCCCGAATCTTAATTTTTACCTTAATTACTAGCATAGTAGTAATAAGAGTTTTTACCGTGTTCGTCACTAAGTGTGTAATTTTAATTAGTCCCCAGAGGGTGTTAAGGGACTAATATTTTGAAGGAATTATTTGAAGGAAGAAAATGTGACGACGGTAAAAATTGTAAATTTTGGCTAGTAAAAGGTAATTTTTATTAGGGTATTATTTTGGGGTGTTGAATAATTTTGGATTGGGGTTTATTTAGTTGGACCGAGCCTTGTTTTTGGTCAAAGCCCGGATTGTTTTTCTCTCCCTCCCGATTCTCTCTCTTCTCCCGGTTTTTTTTCTCTCCCCGAGCCCCTCACTGCCCGAATTCTTTCCAGCCGCCGTTCGCCGCCGTCTGGCCGGCCCAGCCCGTCGGACCGGTCTCGTTCGGACCCTCGCCTCTCCCTCTCTCTTCCTGGACCGGTGCCCGCACGTGGAACGCCGCCGTGAAGGAGCGGCCAAGCCCGAAAGCTTCGGCTGTCGGGAAGAGTTTCTCGCCGGAACTCCTTCCTCCGGCCGCCATAGCCGGCGAGCCTTGGCTCAAAAAGAAGCCCTCCTTCCGTGCTTCAATCCCTCCAAAGGGCTCGCTCCGTCTCGAGCTAGGTAAGGAGAAATCGGAATTTGAATTTTCTAGGGCTTATTGTGTTTTTGCGTTCGATTGGTGTGCTTAGGCATAGAATTGGAGTTTGTGGTAGTTAGGAATGTTGTAGAGGAGGTTGAGAGGAAGATGCTGCCAAATTTTGGTGACCATCGGAGGTCGTCGGAGTTGGTCGCCGACCGCCGGCGCCGAGAAAATGTTTTTGGTGGAGAAAAATGTGAGGAGTTTAATGGTATTAGTTTTAGAATTTTTGGAGGAGTTTTGGATAGGTTTGAGATTTGTTGAAGTTAAGTATTTTTGACGGATTATTAATTTATAATCCGGCCATTTAACTTTATTTGGTGAAAAGTGGTTCTGAGGAAGTTGGTTTTTTTTATGGAGATTTGTGGTTGGCAGTGAAGTTAAGACTTAAGACGATAGGCATGGTTGAGCGCTAGAAGCTCATAGTTAATTATGCCTATTTTATTTAAGCGTCGGTGTTTTATTTTAAGGAATTATTTATGTTTGGAACAGGACGCGAGGAGGCTCAAGCAGAGGAGACCTCCGACCGACGTCAGGCTTAGGCCTAAGTTGTGAGTGGACATTTGTTTTAAATAATGTGTTTAAATTATTTTATTGTTGAGTAATTTTCCTTTGTTGGATATTTTCCCAAAATTGAGAATTTCGGCGATTATACTCGAGGCACAATTCCGAGAATAGTATGTATGAGAGAGAATGCTAGCTAGCTATACGTGGCAGCCCCCGTTCTGAGGACGAATGCCAGTATGGGGTGACGTGAGCGTTAGACGTGAGCGTAGTAGCCTTGTACGATTTTCTACTTTTTGAGATTATTCTATGTTTTACATTCATTCATAGAAATCGTACAGGGAGTAAACACGTATTTATATCTACTCGGTCATTACCCCCATTCTAAGGAAAAATGCCAGTATGGGGCGGCGTGAGCGTTAGACGCGATCGTATTAGCCTGGTGTGACTATCTATTTTGAAGCTTATTCATAGATAGCATACATGGAGTAGACGAGTGGTTAATACATACTGATATATATATATATATATATATATATATATATATATAATTTGAGCCTGAGAGGATGTTTTTGTTTATGATTTGGAGACTAGCCAGAACTAGTCGTTTGCATTGTTATATTTCTTGGGGAAATATTATTGTTGTTGAGATTATTTTGTCCACTCACTCTGACGTGATGAAATATTTTGCCCTGGGCTTTTTCTTCGTTTTTAAATCCCCAGTCTGCAGAGTTCGGGTGGGGTCTAGAAGGAGGCGACAAGGCATAGTCACTCATTTCTCCACTACTGTTCATCATTAGGTCATCTGTTTAACCCACTAGGATTTCTAGTAGCTTCCGCTGTATTTCTTGTAGTAGTTCTGAATACTTTCGGAAAAATAACTGTGTATTATTTTATTTGGTTATTTGGATTAAGTTGAAGAATTTATATTATTAGTTAAAAGTGTTCTTTAATTTTTCCGGGTTAGGGTTGTCCATTTTCAAGGGAGGTTTGCCGAGTCTTTCGGTAAGTTTTCCTTGGAGGTGGTCCCCGCAGGACTCACCTGGGGTTTCAGGATGAAATTCGGGGCGGGTCTTGACAAAGTCCGAACGGGCTGTGAGCTAAGGCGATGTGCGCTTAGGTTTTGGGTTTCGAGAGGCTTGAAAGTTTCAACTGTGTTGAAGGTTGTATTTTGTAGGACTTGATTGTGTCGAGTTGTGTGAGAGAAAGAGCTTTGTGTAAGCCTTCAAGCTTTTCTTATATAGTGGCTCGCCCTGCCAGGAGAGATGTGATCACAGTCCAATTCAGACTCACATGCAGAATACCACAAGGACGCTGCTTCACCCACGCGAACCAATCATCCGTATGACACGTGTCAAATGCACCACAGACTTCGCATAAGTCATCGCCTCCGCACTGCTCAACTGTAGACTCCTACGCGGACTCAAACTATCCCGCGAGGTGTCACAGTCTTTGTAGAAACCTATCTCGCGTGCTCCTGAAGTTTGTTTCCATCTCGCGCGCCCCTAAAGTCTGCAAGACTCAAAAGGCTTTTCATTAAAAGGGCAACATGTATTGGCCCAAATGCTATCCAAAACTTATCATGCAATCTTGGACCAAAATGTCCACTGGGCTCAAACATTGCCCCCTGGGCCTTGAGCTTTGGATTGTCTAAGCTAAAAGGCCTTATTGAACATGTTACAGAAATTTAAAATTTGGAAGACACTGACGTTTCGGCGTCATCGTGCTCTTCATCTTGCTGAGGAGGACCAAAGTTTTGAGGTGTATGCTCCGAACCACCTCTCTAGACAGCTTGATTTTGTCCAAGGGGTTCCTTACTCACTGCTTCCTGGCATATGATTGGCGAGGCGAACCGAGTCACCCTGTTGGTGAACATTTTCCCGCTCACTCCAGGCCTGCCTGAGATTGAACCTGTGTTAGGTGTCGACCGTGCATACCTCTCCTGGTGGCGCTCCTTCTCCGATAATCATTGGGAGTATGAAAATGATGACATCTTTTCCGCCATCTTCTCCCCCTTGCACGACACATTGAGAGAATCATACCACGCCATCCTTGACGCCCTGAGTGGACAAACAAGGACAACACAAAGAGTAGCAGCGAAGCCCAGGCTAGCAGTGCCGACATGAACGTGTTTGCGTTGGTGCGACGCGCCCGTGAGGCTCATGGTACCTTAATCCGCCATCTTGCCTACAACAAACCCGTGCTGGTCCATCCCTTAAATTTGAAAAATGCGGTCGAACTGCAAGCCCATAGCGTCAGTGATGTGGATGCCCAATCAGCTGCTTAGGAGAGAGTCCGCTAGGCCTTGGTCGACCAAATGGTGACCCTTTTGAACCAGCTCGAAGATATGAAGATTCCTGAGACAGCCTCCTCACGTACCTTTTATACTAGGCAAATGGAGACGTTAGAAGCTCAGATAGCGAAGCTGCAGGTTCAGTTTGCTCAAGCTCGTCACCACGTCCTTTGGTCTGAAGGTGCTGAGGTGCGCGTACAGGCTGTGGAGAAAACTCAAGAGACTCTGGTCTAGTTTCATTTTGCTTTTTATGTTGCCCCCCATGTATGAACCTTTGCATTAGGCAACAATAACTGTTATGGTTCAGAACAAGTCTTCCATTGAGATTGGGTGAAGGTCTCTACGCGACTGTATGTTTGGAAAGCAGAAAGTCACCATAGATTCGCGCATTCACCTTTTTGTCTAAGGCCTATGCATGCAGGACACATGTCAAAGAGAGTGCGTCGGGTCTTGACTTCTAAATCAGGTGGAGGGCTCCGGTGCCACCTCGCAGACGAGGAATTTACGAGTACCTCGTGATCGATACTCACTGTATGTAACGAGTAGAGCAACAATAGGACAATAATCAGGAGTGAGTCTGAACAGGCTCTAAGCTAAGGCGATGTGCACTTAGGTTTTGGGTTTCGAGAGGCTTAAAAGTTTCAACTGTGTTGAAGGTTGTATTTTGTAGGACTTGATTGTGTCGAGTTGAGAGAGAGAGAGAGAGAGAGAGAGAGAGAGAGAGAGAGAGAGAGAGAGAGCTTTGTGTAAGCCTTCGAGCTCTTCTTATATAGTGACTCGCCCTACCAAAAGAGATGTAATCACAGTCCAATTCGGACTCACAAGCAGAATACCACAAGGACACTACTTCACCCACGCGAACTAATCATTCGTATGACACGTGTCAAATGCACCACAAACTTCGCATAGGTCACCGCCTCCGCGCTGCTCAACCGTAGACTCCTACGCGGACTCAAATTATGAATATTCTTATCCCGTGAGGTGTCACAGTCCTTGTAGAAACTTATATCGCGTGCTCCTGAAGCTTGTTTCCATCTCGCGCGCACCCGAGCCCACGAGACTCAAAAGGCTTTTCATTAAAAGGGTTACAGATATTGGCCCAAATGCTATCCAAAATTTATCATGCAGTCTTGGACTAAAACGTCAACTGGGCTCAAACACTGGCCGGAGGATGTTCACATTCATCTGCAGCTCCTGGGTATTTAATACGCAGTTTATCATATGTGCTAATCAAGGGCTTTGAGTACTTGCATCAGTAATAGCCGGTACTGATGATCCTTGTGTGAGGAACCTGTCATCGAGCTTCTGCCTTCTCCTCAACATGCAGGTTTGAACAATATTTCATCCTTGTTTTAATAACATAACAACTCTTTATTGTTCAATTGTACTTCGATATGGCGGAAGTCAAGGTAATCAAGTTTTATATGTCTCAAACTGTTAACCAAGTTATAACATCTAAATTAAACAGTCTGCCATTTCCTTATCAATATATAAATTTGCTACATAATAGTGTCTTTCAAGTTTCAAGGGTTGGCATATGCCAAATTGCCAACCAAACACAAATACCAAGTACTAAAGGCTCGACTATGAACTTCAAAAGAAAATGAATATAGAGTACTACTGTATGGTACTTCATTACTTCCATTAGCTCTAGCAGTCTAGCTATATGCCATTAATGATGTCCAGCATCAGTTCCCTGGTTTGCTCCACTGGAAGCGTATCGCAATGGAATCCCTGAAATTATTAAGATCTGTGTTAACTTCACATTATCCATCAAGCACAGTCAATGTGTTCTATCAAGCTATATTCATCTATCTCTATTATGAACTGTGCAATTGTGCAAAGCAACCTTTGAGCCTGCATGTAGATGAATAATAATCACAACTGAAGAGTACTTAGTTTGGGAGGTTTTTTCAGTACTTACAGTGACCCAGGAAGAAACAAGCATTGCTCCATTTGAGGTAGTGACACTGGTATCATTGAGTTCAAACCCAAACTCAGTCATGGCCTCTATCAGTTTGGTAAATCCACCTCTTTTCTTCGCGAAAACCACCTTTATCCAAAGTTTGTCCCCATCAATCTGAGTCACACTTACGTCTGCCTGCAAATCAAATCACCAATAACATTAACTAGGTGGAAGAGTTTCTATGTTCCAATGAGATGAGATGGTATATGCAGAACACTGTTACCTGAATCCCTGATTTCTTCATCTCTTCTGCTGCATCAGTTTCTTCTTTCCTCGGCTTTGGCTCCGGCACCTCTAGTGAAGACAATGCTTCCATCTCAAAGAGCTGTTCCTGAAGCATGTTCACCTCCTTCTGCAGCTCATAGATATAAGTAATCACGTCGTCAACGATCGTCGCTTTATTCATCTGAAACATGCAAGAAATGAAACGTTAGAAATTTTTTTTTCAAGTGCTAGTAATGAAGTTTTGAGTACTTGCATTTGTGATAATGGGGACTAATGAGCGTAGCTTGAGGAGTCTGTCACTGAGCTTCGCCCTTCTCTTCCTTTCGGCATTCAGATTCTTGGATTTGTAAATGGGAGGAGATCCATCTACTACATTGTTGTATCTCCTTCGACCCATCCTTCCTCCTCGGCTGTTGTCTTCTAGTTGATCAGGACTTAGGTATAGTTCATCCAAGGGAGAGCCTACAAATTCCATATCTTTCAGATAATAGTGAATAAGTATTTTCAAAAGTGGGAGTGTATCTCCTATTTGGGGCCCTAATTCATATATGTTGTGCTCACAAGGCTATCATGCCATTTTGTGTGTGAAGAGGGATGCTGCAATTGTAAAAACTCGCAGGCACTACAATTAGTTCAGGTTTTTCAAGTCATGGTCTTTGGTCTTTGTTTTTCATGTCATGGTCTTCCTGTTATTTGATTCCAAGCTTGAATTTCTGACAGAAATATGTACATATCCCAACTACTTTATATTGGTTTGTGAGTGTGAATTTATAATAGAGAAAATTAGATTAAAATCTAAAATATCAAGTTTGTATTAGAATATACTTATCCATATGTTTTCTTTCATTCGACACTTAAAATCTGTTTTTTGTTGTAAATATTATAATATATGTGGACGTCCTTATAAATATTCATTAGTTATGTCTTTAAGATATAAATTATATTCCTATATAAAAGAGCCTAATGAGAATGAAAGTGACATTTTTTCCTCCTTCTTCATTCTGTTCTCTCTTTTCTATTTATCTCATTCTTAGTTTATAACACGTTATCAACACGATATCACTCATTTCGTCACATAAACTCCATGATGATCTATGAGATATTGGTGCAACTTTTGTTGCTTATTATTCATACTCACAATTTATGAGTTCACTTCTATTTTGATTATATCTTGTCTACACATATATTTTGTTTATATTGCTCAATTCTATGTTTACAATTGCTTATGTTAGTAAGCCAGAAGTTTCACTAATAATACTCGAACCTAAAATTTTTCGAGATTATGAACCTGAAGTTCAAATATTACATTAGACTTGCAATTCTAATTGTTTGCATAAACCTGAAGTTTTGTGCATATACATATGATCAATTGTTCATAAGATTCGAACATGAAGTTTCGATATTGATATTTTTTTCTTATGAACATGAAATTCTAAACAGCATAATTGGATCCATGATGATCGATGTGGTTTATAACGCAAAATTATTGTTTAAAACCATGAACCATGATCTATGAGATTATAGGTGATTTGTATATTATTGATTTAGATAAATAATCTATGATTCTTATTCGCATTTGTTTGGATGAGTTTTGCAATATCATGGTACAATTCCATGCATTTTTGTGGATAATTTTATGGAACTTTTGAACACATGTTCCATATGCGATATTGAGAATCATTGTTCTACCAAGAGCCATGAATAGACGTATATGCGTTTTCTGATATATAACTTGATATGGCTATAGATGTGGCTATAGTAACCACATTATGTAAAATTTGGATTCTCATGTATTTATCATCCATTGTTTCACATGATATATATTGTGTTATGTTATTATGTACAATTGCTACATATACATTTTTTTTTGGGTATAATGTCGACCAACCGTTAATTTGTTTAGAATTCTATTATAAATACAATTAAATATATTTAATATGTTTAATATGTGACACACATTTCCATATAATTAATATGTTTATTATTGCAATTAGTACTAAATGACACTTTAGTACTAATTTAAGCTTCTTTTTGCCCATTTAAATGTTTTTAAAAGAAATATGCCCACTTCAATATAAGGTGTGTGAAATGTGCCTTATTGGACAAAACTTTTCTAATGGGCCTACTTTTAATGGTTTTTTCTGTCGAAAATACCCTCAACCCGTAGACTATATATACCAGACGAGATCTATTTTCAAATTTCTGTTTTGAAGAGAGAGAAAGTTTACGATCGGAGAGAGAGAGAGAGAGAGAGAGAGAGAGAGAGAGAGCGATCGGAGAGCCGTCGTTTCAGAGAGGACCGACGGCGTTGTTTCAGACGGCGATTTCGAGCCAATTTCCGTTGCGGTTTTCCGGCGGCAGCATAACCTCTCTTCCCGTAGCAGAATTACGTAGTAAATGGAGCTAGATCGGGCTTTGGATTGCTCTTCGGTTCCTACTCGGTTTGAATCTCTTCAATTCTTCTTTTCTTTATGTTTTTAGTTGAATTATATGTCGCTTCTTGAATGCGCTTCGTTTGCATGTTGTTTCGAAAATTTCTGGATTTTTTGGACTTGTTACTGGGGGTAGTAATGTTTGTGATCTATGTCTTATTGTTGTTTTTAATGTTTTTTCTGTGCTTTTTTTTTGTACTTCTAGCATATTACTTATGTTTTTCAGTCTGTTTTTGTAGAAATTGACATTTACTGGGGGTAGTAATATTATGATCTGTGTGTTTTTTTTTAATTGTGGTTAGTTGTTGTTTTCATTGCTTATTGTTTGTACTTCTAGCATATTACTTATGTTTTTCAATCTGTTTTTGTAGAAATTGACATTTACTGGGGGTAGTAGTTTATGGACCTGTGTGTTTTTGTTTTTTTTTTGCAGGAGCACTGTTGGTTCTTTGTGTGTTCAATTTGTTTGTTCTGGCAATGGCTTTGTTCTTCTCCTCAATGAGCTCATGAATTATTCAGACCTTATTCAATCCATCCGAAAACGATTTAAGTTTTCGTCCAATGATTCTTTTCACCTTGAGTATTCATCACCTGCTTGTTCTTCCGTCTATTTAGATAATGAATCTGATTTTAAGATGCTCTTCTGCTGTGCAAAAATTTATCATATGGATAATGTATTAGTGACAGTAGTCAAGGATGTCGGGAAAAGTTGTTCATCAACTAGTGTAGTGGTTGATGATTGTGCTGAGATGATAGATGAGAATGACTATTTAGGTGATGCTTTTAAGGATGGACCTCAGAAGTTTTTTTTGTCGGATGAATGGGGTTCATATTTGTCACATGCTGGGCAGAAGTTTGAGAGCATTGCAGACTTTAGAGATAAACTGAGGAAGTTTGCTGTTCAAAGTGGTTTCCATTATGTGCTATCTAGGAATGATTCAATTTACGTTAATGCTGTTTGTGCAAATCGTGATGTTGACCACTGTGGCTGGGAAGTACTTGGATCTGTTGCTTCTATTAATCAGTGCTTTTACATAACGCGTTTTAATAATGTTCATACATGCAGAGGTATGATAAGGAATCGTTCTCATCGGCAATTAGGGTCTAAAATTGTTAGGACCTGCATTGAGTCTACTGTCTGTCTGAATCTTGGTTTGAAGCCCCGTGAGATCATGAGCAATTTCAAGTCCACTTATGGTTATGAAATTAGTTATAAGGTTGCTTCAAGAGCAAAAAAAAGGTGTGTGGAAAAGATGTATGGCTCGGAATGTGATTCTTTTTCTATGTTAAGCTGGTTTAGGGAAGCTGTGTTGGAGACTAATCCGGGTTCTTCAGTTGTTCTTGAAGTTGATGAGAGTACCGAGAGGTTTAAAAGGGTTTTTGTAGCTTATGCCGGCCAAATTCAGGGTTTCAAGTTCAGCCTACCTGTTTTATATGTTGATGGTGCCTTTGGAAAGAGCAAATACAAGGGGCAGATTCTTGCTGCAACTGGAAGAAATGGAAACAAAGGTACCTCCTGTTATTTTACTACGCCTAGTAATTGTTAGTAATTTTTTCATGTTTTTAGTTGTACATGTTATGTTTTGGAGCGGAACGCTCCCGTTAGCGGTGCAGCGGCACGCTGCTTTTTATGTTTCTTCTCTTTTGTTAGCCTTTCGTTTTGGAGCTGAACGCTAGCCCTAGTAATTTTGAAAATCTTCATGCTTCTGATATTATTTTTTTTTGTTAGTCTTTAGTTTTGGAAAGGAACGCTCCCATTAACTGTGCAGAAGCACGTTTTAATGTGTATTACGGCCTTTGGGGATATTGTTTTGCAAGTTTACTACACCCAGTAGAAGATTACTAGGGTAGTAATCTCTATTTTAAACGATACTACCCCCAGTAAACTTTATTATTTCGCATCTAAGTTGATTTTTCACTGTTTTAATGTGTATAATAGCCTTTGGAGATACTGTTTTGCAGGTTTACTACCCCCAGTAGAAGCTTACTGGGCGTAGTCAATTGTATTTTTTTGCCTCTATATATTTTACTACCCCCCAGTAATTTTTGAAATCTTCATTCTTCTGATTCGAATATGTTTTCTTATAGTTTTATGGTTTGTTAGACTTTCATTTTGGAGCGGAACGCTCCCGTTAGCGGTGCAGCGGCACGCTGCTGTTTATTTTACTGCCCCTAGTAATTGTTTGTTTGTTTTTTTATTATGCAGGTTTCTTCCCTTTAGCCTTGTGTTTTTGTGATTCAGAGACTGAAGAAAACTGGTTGTTTTTCTTCAAGAACTTGAAGGCTTTGTTGGAACCGCAAGGAAGGATTATCACATTCATTAGTGATCGTGGTGTTGGTTTGTTGAAGGCATTTGATCTCATTTTTCCTGGTAATCCTCATCTTTACTGTTATCATCATTTGCGATACAACCTTGGTCGAAAGTATAAGAACAAAGGAGGGGAAATTGTTGTTGCTGATGTGTTACAAAAATTCTTTAAAGTGGCTTATGCATCGACTGAGAAGTCTTTCTACTTTCATTTAAAAAATTTGAGAGATGAGGGTGGTGCTGCTACTATTGATGAATTCATAAGGGAGATTCCATTGGAACATTGGTGCCGTGCTTTTTTTAAAGGTTGTCGGTATGGGATTATGGCAAATGGTATTGCTGAATCCTTTAATAACTGGATTGTTGCTGAGCGTTCACTGCCCCCTTTCGCTATGTTAGATCAAACTAGAATGAAAGAAATGAAGATGATGTCAGAAAGGAGTGTTGAGTCGAAATCTTGGACTACCAAGCTTACTCCTAAAATGGAGAAGAGGCTGAAAGAGCAGCTTGATAGGTCTCGTGTGTTCAGGGTGATTGCTTCCCATGAAAATGTTTATGAGGTTAGGAATGATAAGTACTCCTATTCAGTGGACATCTCTACTCGTACTTGTTCATGTGTGAAGTGGCAGATTAATTGCTTCCCATGCGCTCATGCACTTGCTGCTATACAAGGTGCAAGACTTGATGTGTATGATTTCATTGATCCTTATTTTACTGCTGAATACTATAGGATGTGTTATAGCTTTCCTATTGCACCTCTGAGTAACGTGGATGCCTCTTGTTCTTCCACTGAGGACTTTATACTACCTCCTGTTACTAAGAGGCCGGCTGGGAGGCCTAAATCAAAGAGGATAGCATCTGCTGGTGAGAAGAAGCTGATTCGATGCGGTCGTTGTAATAAGATGGGCCATCATAACAAGAAGAGCTGTACAGAACCTTTGAACATGTTGCTGTAGTTTCTTGGACATCCTTCTGGTTGTTAGTGGATGTTTGGAATTTGTTGTTTTTTGGATGTTTTTTGAACTATATTCAGATTTCTCTCTATTGTAAGGATTTTGATTGAAGATTTTTGTGATGTTTATTATTGTGGAATTCTCTTGACAATATTATTATGTTCATCTGTCCCAAGCATTAAAGTTCTAAGGGTCAATAACTTTACACAGGATCTTTTTTTTTTTTTTTTTCTGTTCTTCCCTCCCAAGTAATAAACTTTACTGGGGTTAGTAATGTTTCCAAGTGGTCAGATTTACTTGTTCTGCACTCTAACACATACTTTACTAGGGGTAGTAATGTTTCCAGAACCTCAGTTTTTGTTGTTCTGAACCCTAGAACATACTTTACTGGGGGTAGTAATGTTTCCAGAACCTCAGTTTTTCTTGTTCTGCAGCCTAACACATACTTTACTAGGGGTAGTAATGTTTCCAGAACCTCAGTTTTTCTTGTTCTGCACCAAGTAATAAACTTTACTAGGGGTAGTAATGTTTTCCAGAACCTCAGTTTTTCTTGATCTGCACACTAACACATACTTTACTAGGGGTAGTAATGTTGCCAGAAACTCATTTTTTCTTGTTCTGCAGCCTAACACATACTTTACTAGGGGTAGTAATGTTTCCAGAACCTCAGTTTTTGTTGTTCTGCACACTAACACATACTTTACTAGGGGTAGTAATGTTTCCAGAACCTCAGTTTTTCTTGTTCTGCACCAAGTAATAAACTTTACTAGGGGTAGTAATGTTTCATGAACCTCAGTTTTTGTTGTTCTGCACACTAACACATACTTTACTAGGGATAGTAATGTTGCCAGAAACTCAGTTTTTCTTGTTCTGCACCCAGTAATAAACTTTACTGGGGGTAGTAATGTTTCCAGAACCTCAGTTTTTCTTGTTCTGCACCCAGTAATAAACTTTACTGGGGGTAGTAATGTTTCCAGAACCTCAGTTTTTGTTGTTCTGCAGCCTAACACATACTTTACTGGGGGTAGTAATGTTTCCAGAAACTCAGTTTTTCTTGTTCTGCAGCCTAACACATACTTTACTATGGGTAGTAATGTTTCCAGAACCTCAGTTTTTGTTGTTCTGCACCAAGTAATAAACTTTACTGGGGGTAGTAATGTTTCAAGAACCTCATTTTTTTTTGTTCTGCACCCTAGAACATACTTTACTAGGGGTAGTAATGTTTCCAGAAACTCAGTTTTTCTTGTTCTGCAGCCTAACACATACTTTACTAGGGGTAGTAATGTTTCCAGAACCTCAGTTTTTGTTGTTCTGCACCAAGTAATAAACTTTACTGGGGGTAGTAATGTTTCCAGAACCTCATTTTTTTTTGTTCTGCACCCTAGAACATACTTTACTAGGGGTAGTAATGTTTCCAGAACCTTAGTTTTTGTTGTTCTGCAGCCTAACACATACTTTACTAGGGGTAGTAATGTTTCCAGAAACTCAGTTTTTGTTGTTCTGCACACTAACACATACTTTACTAGGGGTAGTAATGTTGCCAGAAACTCATTTTTTCTTGTTCTGCAGCCTAACACATACTTTACTAAGGGCAGTAAAGTTTCTAGAGCATAAAAAAACACATTGCTGATGGTAGTAAACCATTACTTTACTAGGTATTAAATTCCCTTAAATTTACATGAAAGTTTGAAAATAGAACTTAAAATTTGATCTCAATCATAGTTTAATTTCGCAAACTCCTCTAACATCTTCTTCCTCATTTGGTTGCCGCCTTCTTGGTTTGGATCCAACCCAGCACACATTGCCTCCATATAATGTAGAACAAATGGACCACAATCAGACCTGCAATAACAAACAATGATACATTTACCAAGGGTAGTAAACTCTCAAAGCATCTGGTTATGTAGTTATCAACCCTAACAAACAATGATACATGTACAAGAAGAATATTCATGTACTTACGATGATACATTTTGCTGGGCGCATGTGCGGTGTTCAGTCAGTTTGTATGGTTTATTATGGATGTTATTATCAATAATCCAACGTCTGGTCACCTTTTCATCGTCTGTCATTTTTACTATGTTGCTTTTTTTTCTGCCTTGACTGTCCTCAGGTGCGTAATCAATCGCATAATCTTCCCTGTATTCATTCTGGTCAAGGTCTTGGCTCAAAGTAAACATAGTTGTATAGTGTATACGTTTGATGAACTCCTTGATGTGCTTCACCTATATATTAAGCAACAAAACAATTTTTAAACATTAGTTAACCTTAACAATTGAATGCTTTGCATTTTTTTTTAATAAAAATGTTTTGATTGTTTACTCACCACTGCTTTTGCATTTTTGAAGTGATAGTTGTCTTTTTCTTTGTATGGTTTTGGCAGCAAAGAGTTCATGTGATAAAAGCATTTGTTGATGTTGTCAATCAGGAGCAAAGTGAAGTGAAGGCTAGACCCATGATGTAACGGAATGAAGACCATCTGCTTTCCAAACAGGGTCCAAAGTGGGTTATAGAAGTTTTGCTCCATACTTTGTTCATAGCCACTTTTGAAGTCTCCAGTTTTTCCTCCACTTTGCTTGTGCAATTCCAACATTGTTTCATGCTCTATCACATCTTTCTGCATTTAAAAAACAAATATGATAACCTTAGATCAACCAACAGATATAAATAACATTTTACAACCCATAGTAAACTTTACTGGGTTAGTAATGTTCCAAAGCATCAGATTTTGTTGTTCTGCAGCCTAACACATACTTTACTAGGGGTAGTAATGTTTTCCAGAACCTCAGTTTTTGTTGTTCTGAACCCTAACACATACTTTACTAGGGGTAGTAATGTTTCCAGAACCTCAGTTTTTCTTGTTCTGCAGCCTAACACATACTTTACTAGGGGTAGTAATGTTTCCAGAACCTCAGTTTTTGTTGTTCTGCACACTAACACATACTTTACTAGGGGTAGTAATTTTTCCAGAACCTCAGTTTTTGTTGTTCTGAACCCTAACACATACTTTACTAGGGGTAGTAATGTTGCCAGAAACTCAGTTTTTCTTGTTCTGCAGCCTAACACATACTTTACTGGGGGTAGTAATTTTTCCATAACCTCAGTTTTTCTTGTTCTGCAGCCTAACACATACTTTACTAGGGGTAGTAATGTTTCATGAACCTCAGTTTTTGTTGTTCTTCACCCTAGAACATACTTTACTAGGGGTAGTAATGTTTCCAGAACCTCAGTTTTTGTTGTTCTGCAGCCTAACACATACTTTACTAGGGGTAGTAATATTTCCAGAACCTCAGTTTTTGTTGTTCTGCAGCCTAACACATACTTTACTAGGGGTAGTAATGTTGCCAGAAACTCAGTTTTTCTTGTTCTGCAGCCTAACACATACTTTACTGGGGGTAGTAATTTTTCCATAACCTCAGTTTTTGTTGTTCTACAGCCTAACACATACTTTACTAGGGGTAGTAATGTTGCCAGAAACTCAGTTTTTGTTGTTCTGAACCCTAACACATACTTTACTAGGGGTAGTAATGTTGCCAGAAACTCAGTTTTTCTTGTTCTGCAGCCTAACACATACTTTACTGGGGGTAGTAATTTTTCCATAACCTCAGTTTTTCTTGTTCTGCAGCCTAACACATACTTTACTAGGGGTAGTAATGTTTCATGAACCTCAGTTTTTGTTGTTCTTCACCCTAGAACATACTTTACTAGGGGTAGTAATGTTTCCAGAACCTCAGTTTTTGTTGTTCTGCAGCCTAACACATACTTTACTAGGGGTAGTAATGTTGCCAGAAACTCAGTTTTTGTTGTTCTGCACCCTAGAACATACTTTACTAGGGGTAGTAATGTTTCCAGAACCTCAGTTTTTGTTGTTCTGCAGCCTAACACATACTTTACTGGGGGTAGTAATGTTTCCAGAAACTCAATTTTTCTTGTTCTGCAGCCTAACACATACTTTACTAGGGGTAGTAATTTTTCCACAAACTCAGTTTTTGTTGTTCTGCAGCCTAACACATACTTTACTAGGGGTAGTAATGTTTCATGAACCTCAGTTTTTGTTGTTCTGCACACTAACACATACTTTACTAGGGATAGTAAAATTTACATGAAAGTTTCCAGATGGTATCCTCACAGTCATTATAGACATCAAATGAAAGAAAAATAAATATACATAGCAAAAACTTAAGTTTACTACCCCTAGTGCAAAACAATATCTTGATGAAAATATAAGTTTTATTGCCCCTAGTAAACTTACCACAATCTCCATGTTCATGAATCCAACAGGAAGTTTGGCAGCTTCTGTCCTTTCCTTCAACAACCTCATGTACACTTGCATGCTCTGCGATCATAACATAAGTCAATATTATTAAATCTAAACTTCACTGAGTGGTGCTAATAAGGTGATATTATTTATTTTTTTATTACTCACACTCGACAATATGTCTGATTGTTCGATGATCCTTTGCAAGTCACTCTTTGATAAACAGTGCCAGCCTTCAGGACATGTCCAGTACGCTTCACTGTAGAAAAACATTGAATTCATACTCCAATTAAAACAAATATATTTTTGTAATTTTACATAAGCAAACTGTAACGTTTTATATAATTGAAACTTACTCTTCCTTTTTGTTCGGGCGGGCTTCAAACCATTGTTTGTAGTGCATTTTCAAATCGTCGCCCAGTGAATCCCATGTACTGTTGTCACACTTCAGATTCTTGATTATAATTTTTTTGTGGACCTGAATGTCTTTTGGAGTGCCGTACTCCCAGTCAGGATCCTTTGTTTTCTTGGCGTTTCTAGGGTTCAGCTTCACATTTTTTTCTATCGACATCGGTTCCATTGCTTTCCTCTTCTTGGAATAAGTATTCATCTTTTTATCCTCTGTTGTTGCTGTTTGTTTGATCGATGAAACTTGGGACTGAACTGTTGCAGAGATGACATTGTCCTTTTCTGTTGTTGATTGTCGGATGGATGCAGCTTGGGACTCAACTATCTTATCTAAATTAAAGATGTCATCATCTGTGAGCGGCAAGTCCTCATAGTCGATTACTGGAGATACGTGATTCAGTGGTTGTTCATCATGTATCACAGCCTTCACAAAATAAAATAACACATGTTATTCTCAGATTTTAAACAATAACAAAACGTTTACTACCCTAGTAATAGTTTTCCTGGGGTTTACTACCTTGCAACACAGTTTCCCTATTAAGTCTACTACCCCCTAGTAATTTTATATTCTCACCAAAGCTTCTGGTTGATCATCTGCAGATTGTGTTGTTTGTGCAGTTCCAACTTTGAACTTGACTATCACGCTTCTGTTCTGGTTTTCCTGATTTTTTAATTTTTTTAAAAAAAATATTAGTTAACATAATAAAGAAAACAAAATAAAGTAAAAAATAGTCTTAGTTATGGTGTAAAGTATCATCTTACATTCCCTTCTGTTTGTTCATCTCCTTGGCAGCCATACTCTTCCCCTCCGAATTGCCTTTTCTGCTCGGGAGGTCCATTTGCTGAGGATTTTGCTTTTTTAAGCTTTCTCTTCAGAGCCTTGATGAGGCTGTCTTGCGCCCTTTTCTCCATCTCCAGCTGCTTTATTTTGTCATCGGCAAGCTGTAACTTGTGCACATAATCATTGACTCTACTCTGGAGTTCTTCGTTTGCTTTGCCGATTTCTTTTAGCTTCTCATTCAAATCTTCTGGGATCTCCTCCTCCAAGTCTGTCAGCAGTGTCTTAAAATTGTCACCCACTCTTCTATTTTCTTCCACTTCCTGCTGGCTTGATAAAGGAACCTGAGACCAAATACATACATATAAGGATGAAGTTTACTACCCCCTAGTAAACTAATTTTTTCACAATCAGGAAAAAAAAAAGTGACTTACTACCCCCAGTAAAATTTTACTGGGGGTAGTAAACTATGCCAAACAGGTTTGCTACCCACAGTTAACTATGCCAACAGTCAACTATTGATTTAGAGATGATTATACAGTTTACTGCCCCTAGTAAACTTGATATCATACACTACTTATGCAATGAAAAGTGAAGTTTACTGCCCCTAGTGAACTATTACTAGGGGCAGTAAAGTATGCCAATACACTTTTATTTCATTCATTTTACAGACTTACCCATTCTTCAAAGCTCGGGGTGCCATGTTCGTCTGGGGTGCCATATTCCTCAGATCCAGAAGTGCTTTCTTCCTCATCCTTCCATGGACCTTGAGCAACCAGTTCCTGTTTTTTGCAAAAAATAAGATTTGTTCAGTTTTTTCAGAAACATCATCTAAGTACAATGCTGTATAATATTTGGAAAACCAAAAACCAATTTTTACCTCAAGCTTTTTCGGTCTCTTTAGATAGTGGCTTCCGTAGATGATGCCATTTGTGGACCATCTTACAAATCTTGGAATATCTGCTTTTTTCTTCTGGATCCTTTCCTTGATTTGTGTACGCTCCAGGAAGCAGTACAGAGCCAGAACTACACAACCATTCAGACCCTTTGGCTTGCCCTTGTCATGCTTTTTCACCCCTTCATGGAAGGCTTCAATCACCTTTCTTGACCAGTTGATTTTGTTTATTGCTTCTAGGTCCTCACATGTCAGCACCAATTGCCATTCAATTTGGCTTCCAGATGTGCTGAAGAAGAAAGTAGCCAGTAGGTACATTATGATCAAGGAAGCAATTTTCCTTGGTTCTGCCTCCTTGTTCTTAATCTTGTTGAGCTCTTCTGTCAACTTGTCGTGGATCATCTTCCTAAAGATGGATCCTTTCGTTTTGCCGAATATGGTTGACTGTTGGCTGCTCTTCTTTCTCCTGGAGATTTTCTCTTCGTCATTTTCACCTTCTTTTGTTAATCCAAACAAAAGATGCACATCTTCTTCTGTAATCTCCATTTCTTTCTCTCCAAACAAGAACTTTTTTGTCTCCTTGCAATAGTGCCTCAACAAAATTTCTATATCCAACTCAAATCGGCTGACCTGATCCGCACCGATTCTCATGGTTCTAAATGCATTAATCATTTCTCCAAAGCACGTTTGACTGATCAGCTGCCATGCTTCTGAGGGGATTTTGTCTCTGTGACTCTCTATTAATTTGAAGAATGTTACCAGAGTACACTTCTGTTGAGTGTGCGGAATCTTTTCCAAGTCCTCATCCTCATCCTCCTTCTCATCCTTCTCTATTTCTTCCACTTCTAATGTTCTCATCTCTACCAAATACTGTTCCACTTCTTCTTCTTCTTCTGTGTCATCTTCTTCTTCTTCTTCTTGTCTGGCTTTTTTTTGTGGAACCTTCAATTTTTCCCGTTTTAGATATGAGAGCAATTTCATGCCTGTGTTGACGGACGTAGACGGTGAGCTTTCCTGAGACTCTGGACTTGTAACAAGTTGCCTTCCTGTCATCCTGCATATGCAAAACACCAAAGTTTTACTACCCCAAGTGATCCTGCCTTTATAAACTACATATTACAAAGTTTACTACCCCTAGTAATTTTCAACTGGGGGTAGTCAACATGCAATACAACATCCCTCCAAGGCCAATATACACTCTGAAAGAGAAACAACTGATGTGCAAACCAAACTCTATTTTACTACCCCTAGTAACTTCTACTGGGGGTAGTAAACTTCTATTTCCAACACCATTATACACATGCAGACCAAGAAAACAATTCGCATTCAACAAAATCAAAGTTTTACTACCCCTAGTATTGAACACAGCCATTACACACATCCAGACAGTGGAAATTACTACCCCTAGTGATCCTGCCTCTTTAAACTTCATATTAAAAAGTTTACTACCCCTAGTAAATTTCAACTGGGGGTTGTAAACTTGCAATAGAACATCCCTCCAAGGCCAATATACACTCTGAAAGAGAAACAACTGATGTGCAAACAAAACTTTATTTTACTACCCCTAGTAACTTCTACTGGGGTAGTAAACTTCTATTTCCAACACCATTATACACATGCAGACCTAGAAAACAACTTGCATTCAACAAAATCAAAGTTTTACTACCCCTAGTATTGAACACCGACAGTGGGAATAACTGACATGCAAACAAAAATTAAAGTTTACTACCCCTAGTAAAGTTTTACTAGGGGTAGTAAAATTGCCACACCGTTTCTACATTGTCATAAAACACATTGAAGCAGAGAAATATGAACCCAGACAACATTATTAGGGGTATAAACACAGATTTAGGGTTTAGGGTTTCTTTTCACCTGAAATAGAAGAATATAGCGCGATGTAGTGGTGGCGATGGAGTGAAGCAACAGCGGCGATGGAATGAAGCAGCGGCGGCGATGTATTGAACCAGCAAAGCGACGATGTACTGAACCAGCAAAGCGGCGCGCGGGGATGGGTGCTAAGGTCTTGATGGAGTGAGGAGTGAGGCAGCGGCGTCGATGGATTGAAGAAGCGAAGCGGCGTTGATGGATTGAATAAGCGAAGCGGCGTTGATGGATTGAATAAGCGAAGCGGCGTCGATGGATTGAATAAGCGAAGCGGCGTCGATTGAGTGAGAACTGTTGAGAAGGAATTAAATTCGTAGTGGGTTCGGTGGACGAGGGAAGCGTTTATTAAGGCTAGGGTATAACTGTATTTTTACTAAGAAACATTGGTTTGGGCTGTGTAATCTTTTTTTGATTGGTTTGGGTTAGGAAAAAGTATTATTTGTGCATTAGGGCTTTTTCCCTTGAATTAATGATGTAACCGTTTCAAATTCTTTGACAGTTAACATCACTAATTTTTGAATACGAGATTTTTGAATTTACAATTAACATAACTAATTTTTGAATACGAGAATCTGGTAGTTACAGTTAACATAACTAGTTTTGAATTTTTATGGCCATTAATAACCTCTATTTCTTGTTTTATCATAATCAGTTCAGGTCTAATAATTGATTTTTTACAACCTATTATTTTTGGTCATTTTTAGTATGATAATTATCATACAATAATGAACTGAGCAAGCGAATCTAATGCCCCGAGTGTTTCTCTGTATTATATTTTAGTCTCACGTCGTATTTTATTATTGACTTATTGTTGTGTGAATTACTAAAAAGAAACTTAAGGCCCAAACACAATGGTCCCTTTCGGCCCAAACCTAGTCCAAAATATTTACCGCGACTTCTACTCCCAGGACACACTCGTCTCTCTCACACCCACTCTCACCTTAAACCCAAAAGGCCAAAACCCACAACCCCCTCCTCCCAAAACGATGTCGTTTTGCCGCCTCCTCCGCCGCGCATTTTCCACCGCCACCGCCACCCAGCCCAAACCCAAGAGCATCAGAGCCATCTCCGAAGACCTCTACAGAGAACGCAACCTCAAACTACTCGTCCGCAAGTTCAAAGAGTCCTCAGAGATCTACCGCTTCCGAACCAAAAGCTCCATTTACGAAGAAACCGTCCGCCGCCTCGGCACCGCCAAGCGCTTCAACGCCATCGAAGAAATGCTGGAGCACCAGAAGAAGTACCCGGATTTCGCCGACGAGGGTTTCGCCGTTAGAATCCTTTCCCTTTATGGAAAGGCCGGGATGTTCGATAATGCCCAGAAGGTGTTCGACGAAATGCCTGAGAGAAACTGCGCGCGCACTGTGCTGTCCTTCAACGCGCTTATGGGCGCGTGGGTGAACTCCAAGAGGTTTGATATGGCTGAGAAGATATTTAAGGAGGTGCCGGAGAAGTTGTCTGTTGAGCCGGATTTGGTGTCTTACAATATTTTGATCAAGGCGTTTTGTAAGATGGGTTCGTTTGATTCCGCGGTTTCGGTGCTTGAGAAGATGGAGAAGAAGGGTGTGAAGCCGGATGTGATCACTTTTAACACGATTTTGGATTGCTTGTATGGGAATCAGGGGTTTTCGGATGCTGAGAAAATATGGGGTGTAATGGTGGAGAAGGATGTTATTCCGGATATTAGGAGCTATAATGCGAAGTTGATGGGATTGGCTTTGGAGAAGAGGAGTAAAGAAGGGGCTGAATTGGTTGAGGAGTTGAGGAGTAGAGGAGTGGAACCTGATGTGTTTAGCTTCAATGCCTTGATTAAGGGATTTGTGGGTGAGGGGAACTTGGAGGAAGCTAAGCGGTGGTATGGTGAACTAGTGAAGAGTGGTTGTGCTCCGGATAAATGGACTTTCGAGACGCTTGTTCCCTTTGCTTGTGAGAAGGGTGATGTGGAGTATGGTTTTGAGCTCTGCAAGGATATTTTCCAAAGGCGCCGTCTTGCTAGTGCGGCAATGTTGCAGCCTGTGGTGGATGGTCTGGTTAAGGCCTCTATGATTGAGCAGGCAAAGGAACTTGTCAGACTTGGGAACACTAACTCCTACAAACGTTTTAACTTGAAGTTGCCTTCAGACGAGTAGGGCCTTTCCTTTCTTTCTGCTGCTCTCTTTTGTATGTTGAATTCTAATTTGGTTTTGAAGCACCAAAATGTAGGGTAAGCGAGGAACTCTTTCGGAGTGAGTGTGTGATCAATTTTCAGTTTTCATTTTTGTTGTTTCAGATAAGAATTCTTAGTAACATACCAATTTCTATAATGGCTAGAGAATGTTTATTTTTATTGAGTTTACTATTTCTCATACATAAATTTGTAAAGCAGCTTAGGCTTCTTGTTTCTCTTGACCACCTTTGAAGTTCAACTCCACTTCCAGTAGTCTTATTATTAATTACATTGATACAGTCTCATACACCATCAGTTTCATGTACTCTTTAAGAGATGGAAGGCATTGGTTGCCATCGTAGCTATACATCAAGGGGATCATTCTTGCGAGATTAAGAGAAGCCAATGTGAATGTTGCTGAAAATGGATTTGGAGAGATCAGTTCTCTGTTCAGTTTCTTCCATTCATCTGAAATCATATTAATCGTCTTTTCTCGAGCCTCCTCAATGGAACAGCCTTCATGTTCCTCTAAGTAGCACCTTACATACGACCCATCGTTCCCATCCTGGTTCTCATCCTTTGCACTGCCTAAATCGTCCCAGAGTCGAAGAATTGCTGCTGAGGACGATATAATGGCTGGAGTTTCATTCAACAACTCCACACTCTTTCTGGTTATGTTCTGACCCAAGAGAAAAAACATGTGGACTAGAACCACATTTGCCCCAGAAGAGACGATGCCATTCTTCAAGTACTCTTCTGACTTCGGCAGCTGCCCAGCAGCAAACCATTTTGCTTCCACCAAAAATGCATTGCAAAGACTCGCCCACTGCAACAGAAGTTACAGAATGAATGGTCTCAATGTAAACCTTGTAATGCAAGTTCACGATTTTAACGATAATCAAGTTAAATGTGGTAGATTAATCACAGTTTGTTTATATAGTTATGTACCGATATTTTCAAAGATTGTAAGGGGTTCCATCCATGCTTCTGATAGACCTTGCAGCTGAATTCGTTAGTCATATCATAGAGAGCCTTGAGGCATATCTTCATATAGTCTGGTAAGTGGTCTATAGCAGTAATTTCCCATCTGTATGTATGCAATAGTTTGTTGATCAATCATAAATTGGTAACATGACTGAATATATTTCATCACCGACGCATATATACCTATTAACAGCTTCTGTAAAGAGAATGAGGTCATCAAGGGTTCCATAAACATCGAAAATGTCATCTATCAAATAGACAAACGAGATGGGTTTTGTGAGCTCAACCCTCTCCTCTGATAACTTTGGATCTGTGAGGCCTGCCATGGACCAAGTGTACCATTTCAGTGGTTGATCTCTTGCAAACTTCAGTTCCTTAGCCAACCCAAGCTCCTTCCACCATCTAAAATGTCAAAAATACACACATAATTACACTATGTATCTCCTGTGTGAATTAAAGTATCAATGTCCTGATGAGTCATTGTCAAACTTACTTGGAAATTTGAACTATTTCATTCTGGTGCAGAGACCGGACCATATTGAAATCTGTTTTTGCTACTTCTTTTAGCAAATTTAACCATGAATTGGTGGCTTGAGAAGTAACGAAAAAGTTCCTGGCCATGAATGAGGCCAAGCTTCTGTGATGAGGATTCCTCAATGTATTGCCAACAATTCTGGCTCGACGATGATCAATATGTGACAGAGAAGTCTTTAGCAGATGGCCGCTAAACTTTTCAGCTTCAACCAGTGTATCTTCTCCTTCTGTACCTAGCTGCGAAGCTTCGTATAAGCTCATCAATCCCTTGATGTCTTCACCCAGAGCTTGCTTGAACGTTCCTTTGCTGTCCTTGAAGTTGTTAAACATATCTGTAACAAACACGTAGAAATATGTATTACTACACAAGTTTTACAACTGTTTATGAATGAAATAGTTTCATATCGTTTAGTGAACGAAAAATAGTACGTGTGACTAAACTTACCTTCAGGCACGGAGTAACCATGTTGTCTCAGTAGTCGAAAGCGAAGTGCAACCTCATGAAGATCATCACAGGCAGATACAATACTCATTTGCTTGTACAGAATTTCGTCGATTTCTCGTTGAAAGTGGTAATCGATGCCTAGCCTTTGAACCGCATCGATCATATTCAAACCTTCAAGGGCATCTACCTCTGCTACATTCCTCAAGACATTCCTGAGTAGTTCCAGCTTCTGAGAATGTTGGACAAAAATGTCATCCTGCAAGTAAGGCACAGTCAATTAACTATTGTTTAGTAGCTAGCTAGCCTCATTGAAGAAATTTACGTAGGAGAAAGTTCTACGTAAATTGTTTACCATAGTTCTAGTACGTAGGAGATGATATTTCTTTCGCTCTTCTTGATCTTGAACTTAAGTTGTAAGTTCTGGAAAAATGTTGGCATTATATATAGGAGAATAGTTGAGCGCGTCCATATCATTTGAATTCACTTTTTTCTTTTCTATGGTACTGTAGTGTCATGCATATATGCTCGGAAGAACTGAATTTTACTCACTCATTCATTATGCAATATTATCTTTCAAAAGTTAATCAAATCAAATGATCCAACCATCAAATTGTATTCAAGAAATTAACTGTTGCTTAACACTTTTCCATAATTGAAGTTCCTTAAAACTTGTCCATGAGGAATTTAGAAAATCAACGATTTTGATCTTATTCACGGTACGTATAAAGTGAAGTTTAAGATGACACTCTTGTTAGGAGGTAAATTTAGTTATACCATAGCTAATGCTAGCCAGATGGAACTTTCAAAGAGAGTTTGGTTTTCATGATTATAGTACAATGTGCTCCATATGCAATTCCCAGTTTCAGTGACCCCAATAATCTCATCATGCAAGATATTGTTTCGAAGAGTTGACCTAAGAGAAAACGCTTTTGTTTGAAATTAAACTTGAGAAAATTAATAAAAGAACACGAGAATCACAAGTTTGTTTGCTGTCAATTTCAAAGGCACTACCTTTGGATGGAATCACGAATTTGATTCTTTCATTCTTGGATTCCTTGTATATGCATACTGGGTTATACACTACCGATCCAAATTGAAATGAAATGCAGTCCATTCATCTGAATGAATGGACTGCATTTCATTCCAAGTATCATCTGAATGAATGGACTGCATTTCATTCCAAGTATACAGATAAGGAATATGAAGTATGTGATATGTGAACAAACACGATAAGAATGAGGAAGCTAAGGTTTGCAACATGATTATAACTTTGCTGAGATGCATCTACTCTAGAATTGACCCGACTGTTCAGATAGTCGGGTAAGCCACAAAAACCATATTATGTCACATCTGTGTTAAAATAGCCATAAATAGAAGAAAAAAAAAATCATACGAGCTACACGTCCTTATCGATCACCAGGGATGTTTATTCAGAAGGTAGCAGCAGGTTCACAGAAAATCTGGTGGCGATCATTTCGCTACCAGAAAAAATGATCATGCACAAATAAAGAAACATATCTGGTATGTGCTTAATCGATCAAGCAGATCGACATTATTGAGATGCAAGCGCATGACTACTGTACGTTTGAGCGTAGGAAAAAAGACAGGGAAGTAGGACGGAGCTGACCCGACCGATCATGCACAACTATAGTAGGGCTCCAATAGAGGCTACTAATGTCATCATATTTGACAATGTAAATTGTGAATGCTTATAGAGGCTTCACAATTTAATATGTTTCTTTTTTCATAAATAAAAATAATTAAAAAAATTAAAACTCAAATGAACTTTCGGTAATTACTTTTAAAAAAATAATGCTACGTGAACCAACTTTTAATAAACCATTTAGAACCCACTTTGGGTGGTAACTTATGCGACATAACTATGACAATTTTTTCTGGCTAGAACACTTCGCTCGTCCGTTCATGATACAGTGGAAAATAGGGTATGTATGGACAAATTCTGTCCTAGTTTTTCACATTCTTGGGAAATCTCACAAAGATCTACACTGGGATCTATATGTTTTGTTCTGCTTTTTCCATGCAAGAGCTTTTTTAAAGTGTGAACCACGCTCATCCTCAATCTTCGGGTTCAGACTGGATAATAGTGATGTCACATGACTCCCATCCAGATTCCTTGCTGGTCGCATACAATCATATACTGGGGTGGGTGTGTTGTGGGAAATAACACAGACCGATTTGTGCCAAAACACTTGCGATTTCTTCAGTTCATAGGAATCATAACACAATGCAATTGTCGCGTTATATCCTAGAGGTGTTGCTTCAAGAGCCTGCAATGGTCATGGGCATGCTATTTTGGGCTCAAAGAAGACCCAGTGTATTATATAGATAGACTTATGAATATCAACATCATTTTGACCTAAAAGGGATTAATGAGTTATCTCAGCTTATTACACATTTTCAGTGATACATTATCTGAAACACAAACATGTGAAAGTTATAACATCTTTGGTTCAGCAGGCAGGGAAGACACCTTTAGATTACAATATAAACCAATGGTTTATAACAATGGCGGATTTAGGAATAAAATGCGGTATAGGCTAAATTCCTCTCTTGTATGTAAATTTTTTTAGCCAATAATGTTTCGAAACAAAATCATGGAAACAATATTGTATTTTATCAAAATCATATTTCAATATCTCTTTAAACCCAATTCTCTTAAGGGGGGAAAAAAAGGAAATAAAATGAGAAGGAAAGTACCAAAAGTCCAAAACTGATAGAAAATAGAAAATTATTGCATGGAAAAAGAAAATAACAGAAAATGTATAATAAAGGGGAGAAAGGAATGCAGGAATCGAACCCATGCCTTTGGGGGCAGAGAGGTTCAAATCAAAAAGCACAACCAACTGAACTAACTTGGATTTCGTCATACAGCTCCTAAGTAGATCCGCCCCTGGTTTATAATTGATATACATGCCTAAAATGGGGAAAAAAAAATTGAAAAAGGGTCTATTGTATGTTCACTTTCAAGCCGAGGAATTCAGCTTCTTTTCAAGCATCTTGGCTCTTCGAAGGGCCTCCAAGGCCTCGGCTTGTTTTCCAGCACCTTTCAGATTTAGTGCCTTCACCTTCTCTGCCTTGATCTGTTCCTCTAGATTACTTCTATCGTGGATTACATTGTCACTCTTGCCAACATTGGGTTTTGAAGGCTCGGGTTTTGATGTATTGGCATCTTCAATTCCAATTGCTCTTAAGGCGGAAAGAATTTCAGGATCAAGAAGTCCCTCTACGGCCACATCATCCACCAGTGCTACAGTTGTGGTATCATGAGCAGCACTTTCCTCTAACTGAGCCTCAAGTGCCTTGGCCAATTCAAACTCTGCTTCCGCTTCTTCAGTCCGACCCTCCCTTCGCAGCTTCAGGGCTTGACGTTTGTGACCTAGAGACTCCTGTTGCAACTTGAAGCGATCACGACTGGACATTGGTTTCGGGCCCGACGACGGTGAACCATGTTGCTTTTGCACAGCTGGAGAAACATTGTTAGCAGGACTCGACATATCACTCAAACTAGTTTTGGACTGAGGACTGTCTTCCTCAAGACGCTTCTCCAACATTTTTGCCTGCTTAAGTTCTTCCCGGGCTTCTGTCAGTTTCCCTTCTCTCTTTAGAGCTAATGCCCTCCTCTTAAAAGACATTATTTCTTGCCGAATGGCACTTTCATTCTCCTGTGAAGGTCCAAGAACCAAATGAGCCTCTTTAGCATCTCGCTTATCATTGGCCACAACCGTATCGTCCTGTTTATGAATAATAGCATCATCTCTTTTTCTAAGATCTTCCTGTGACGATCTCAGCTGAATTGGAGGACTGGCATTAACGGAATCAGCAGAGCAAGTTAGGCTATCATATTGTTTTTCAGTGGATCCTGGAGAACCTCTCCAGTCATCCCCTGTCAACAAATCTGCAAAGTTCCCAGATTGGGCAGGTAAAGACTGAGTAGCACCTTGAGCAATTCTCTGGTTCTCTGGACGACCAGGACCCAATTCCATAGGTAAAGCCTTTGGGGCTTCCAACTCCTCAATCTGAACTTCTAGTACCTTTGCCATCTTCAGCACTTCTTCAGCTTCTTCAGTCTGTCCCTTTCGTCTAAACGCATGAGCCTTTCTTTTCAAATCCAGAAGCTCCCTTTGGATTTCACCCTTACTTCTTGGTGCAGCAACAGCAAGTGTGGAAGAAGATTGCGGAGGAGATGCATCTACAGAATGCTCTTCAGCCTCCCACCCAAAACTCTTTAGCACTGACAGTAGTGCTGGATCCTGCATATCATTTTCTGTTACATCCCCGACATCACCTTTTTCCTCTACACTGTCAAGTGGAGGATCAATGAAATTTTCCTTGTCCCTAGCGATGTCCGATCGAACTTTCTTTGGTGCTTCCATCTCCACCAACTGACCCTCTAATGCTTTTGCCTTTTTCAGCACTTCTTCTGCTTCATCTGTGTCTCCCTGGCGCCTCAAAGCAAGAGCTTTTCTTTTCAACCCTAATAGTTCCTTCTGAATTTCAGATTTACTTTTCCTCGATCCTCGGCGGGAGCGTACTTGGGACTTGTGCTGCAGAAGATTCAGTAGCCTGCATGTTAACAATTTGCTTATAAGGTTTTGACAAAGAGTTTGCAACTTCATTATCATCATTCCAACCCAAATTCTTTAGCATGGAAAGATATGCGGGATCATACATATCTTGATCTGTTACATTGTCTCCTTCCTCATCCGCAACAGACAGACTTCCAGAGACATTGGCATGCTGATGTTCCAAAACTGAGTTCTTACCATTTTCCATCTCTTCAAGCTGATGCTCGAGAATTCTGCCTTTCTTCATCTCTTCTTCAGCTGCATCTAATCGACCTTCCTGTCTCAGAGCACGGGCCTTCTTCTTCAAAGCCAGAAGTTCTTTTTGAATCATCAACTTACTCTTCCTCGCAGGTTTGACGTCAATATGTTCCATTGCACTAAAATTTCCATCACCCAACAACTTTGATGACCTATCAATAGTTTGATTATGAACTGTTGCAGAAGGTTTCACAACATTGCCCTTTTGAGACTCGATGTTTTCAAGGTCCCTTTCAAGCAGTTTTGCCTTCTTTAGCTGTGTCATTGCTTCTGTGACATTACCTGCCCGTTTATGAGTTAAAGCCTCTCTTTTTAAGGATTGAATTTCAGTTAACAGTGCTTCCTTGTCAACCAAAGCTATCTGGGGAGCAGAGGTTTCAGGAGGATTGTTTGAATCTTGAGTCCATCCCAAAGATTTTAAGGCAGCAGTTATTTCTGGGTCCTCCATATCTTCGTCTGTCACTTCAAAATTACTATCTATAACATGATCATCAGCAACATTAATAAGACTGTCGAAATTAAAGCCATCTTCCTGCTCATATTGAATTGAAAAACCTTCTTTGTCATCATCCATGCTACGAATCAGTGCAGATATTTCATCATCAGACTCTTCAGCCTCGGCTAAAAATTCATATTCTTCAAGTTGCTTCTCTAGAACTTTAGCTCTCTTTAATTCTTCCTTGGCTTCTGCAAGCTTTCCCTCACGCTTCAGCTGGAGAGCCTTCTTTTTATGTGCAACAACCTGTGTTTTGTCAATGGCACTAGTAGCCGTACTCTTATTGTTCTTTTGTGAGACTTCACCAAGAAGAGAAGAGAGCTCACCCTCCAAACTCTGACTCGCTTGTTTTTTGTCATCTTCATCAGACCAACCTAATTCTTTAAGCTCCGTAGACAGGTCATCTTTTTCTTTACCGACTGGATGAGTGACCCTGTTCCTTCTTCCAGATTGGGAAGGGTCATATTTAATCTGGCCCTCAGCCACATTGTCAGAGAGTAAATCTTTTTTACGCCTTTTCCTTAAGGATATTTCCAATGCATCAGCCTGCCTCTCAAGCTCCTTCCCTTTCTTAAAGGCTCTTAATGCTTCCGCAGATTTCCCTTCTCCTTTCAGAATTTTATACTTCTTTTTCTCATCCAAAGCTTGCTGACGCAATTCCTCAGGAGTAGCAGATTCACTATCATTCTGTAAATGACTAAACTTATCAACAGAAACACTTCTAAGTATTTCCCGCACCGCATCATGGCTGGAATCTTCTCGACTACTTGAACATGATGCACTACTAGCCCTCTGCATACTGGAAACTACATTATTGTTAACCTCTTGTCCTGATTCCTTCCCCTCATTACCAAGTATCTGGTTCAATATTTCATCCTCAGGCTTCGATGTCAACATTGAACTGCCTCAAGAGGGTTGAGACGTCGACACAGACTGGCACCATTTAGAGAAGCTCAACCATTTGTGTGTGCCACTAACAGAATTAAAATTAAACTCTACAATGACAACTCCTAAGTCCTAACAAATAATGCACACAACATTGCGAGAACTGAAGTAACAAAAAGTCATCAACAAGGTACCTCTGGCAGCTCTACTCTTGTGTCCATATCTCTCGAACCGTGCTGCTTCTTCTAGCTTCTTACAAGGCTCACATATCCGCACAGGCGAATCGCCTTGCCCACGCAAAAACATCCTTTGCTGTGTACAGCTGCCACAGAAAATGCCCCCACACCTCCTGCAATGATGCTGATATTCCACAATGAACATGATCAAGATCAACGAACAAACCCAACTACAAGCTTAACTACATTGTTAGCATTACACAATGTATATATATATTCTATCAACTTATCAAGAACATAACCCATTTTTCCATCACTTAAAGAAGCCCAAAACTTTATAACATGGGTATTCAAGAAACTTCAAAATCAGTGATGGGTATTCAAGAAACTTAAAAAAGCACAAAACTTTACAACATGGGTATTGAAGAAACTTGAAAATTAGTGATGGGTACATAGATCAGAGGCAAAAGAAGGAACCTTGCGATTGATGAAGGTGAACTGAGAAGAACATCCCTGACAGTGTGACGCGTCAACCACCCAATTGTTGCCTCTCAGTGATGGCTTCGGCGGCAACCCGATCTTCTCCAGCATCTTCGATTTCAATCACAAAATCCCTAAACCCCCAAATCAAATTCAATTGGATTCGCAGCTGAGAATATTCAATTTCAATTTTTTGGGTTTGAAGAAAAGTCGTCAACTCGTTATTAGGTGGAAAAAAAAATTCTTCGTTTTTTAAAGGTGGGACCCGTCTGTCCGCTAGGCCCACTGTGGTGGGTTCCGTCTAGGCCCATCTCAATTCTGCCTAGCCCACTATTTTCCCGATTTCTTTTGTTTTATTATTTTATTTAAACACATTCTTTTTTACCCTGCATTGCAATTATTACCGCAGCAGTTAAAAGTCAAAGGAAAACTTCTCTCTCTTTGGCTTGGTCGTTCCATTAAATGATCACTGCTTCCAACTAGTTGAAAGTCTAGTAATCTCACAGTAATCAAAAATGTTTTTGTTTAGAAAATGAGATGTTGGTCTTGGAGTTACCTCCAAGAAGCAAATGTTGGTCTTGAAGTTCATCCAGTAACAAGCTCTATTTCCTTGGCTAGCTGCAAAATCTATGGCTCTCACTAAACAGACACATACCCCCATTGCATTTTAGTATTTTATCACATCCATAGTTGACTGAGTGCCCTCTGAAATGTTGTTAATCATTAAACCATTATTATTACCAGTATTTTTGACAGTCATGAATTGGTAAAATGGCTTTGGTTTCTGCAACTTCAGTATAGGTTTCTGTACAATGGATCATCGTGCGCGCCCTTTACCGCACTTCTATATTCTTTAGAAACATCCAATTCCGGCGATCATCCAAACGCTCATTTGAAGTGTTAATTTTGGGTCTTGGTCCTCACACATTGCTCTATTGTCTTAAAACACTCAATGAGCAACTAGTAGTATAGTTATGCACTTTGGATTTGCATTGATGTTCTTGGACTGAGAAACTTACATGGAAAGCTTTTGGTAAATTTGTGTCATGGAAATAGTTTTGGCAAGTATCGAGTATTGTTCGCCCAAAAGGGCAACCTCGATTTTATTCCATTTGTCACTTGTATGTGTGCTGTCTCGAAAGCCTTCCTCAATTCCAATGTCTTTGAGGGCATGCTTTGTGAATCTTCTCTGAGCTTCTGAGCCTCTGCTGGGAGATCAAGACTATATGTGTCATGTAGGATTGATTCAATCTCCTCTTTCTTATCCTTGGTTCTCATGTAGCAGACTTCCTGGAGTAGGCTTCTGAGGTTGGATTGCTGTCTTTTGAAAGCTTCAACTGCTCTTCTCGATGGGAACTTTGTGCGACAGGCTTGTTTCAAATGTCTTGCTGAGAGCTTCTTATAGTTCAGTGCACAACATATGTTCAGCTGCTCTTGTTCATATAGACCAGTGTGGCACTGTCAAATACTATAAGTTAGTACTAGCATTCAACAGTAGAGAATACAGATGATGACATCTTCTAGCTTATTTGTATACATGAACACATTGATCAGGACTAGCATACCTTAAAATATACCGCAATGGCTTCATAAAGTCTGTCACGCGATTCGCGCGCAGACGCTGGTAACATCTTAACTAATGCTGAAAACTTTGAAGGTCTCAAATGAAAGTCTGGAGCCACTTCTGCAAGGTATAAATCCATCAACTCAGCTACCTTTGTAAGGCGACTCTCCTGGGATAAATGACCACCTTCTTGAAGAAGAAATGATTTTCCTAACCTCAAAATCAAATTCACATCATAAGCATACTTCTTCCCACGAGGAGGTGGAACAAGTAAATAATCAATTGTTGCTTGAGCCAGCTGTGAACCTATCATAATCTCCAACTTGTTTTTGTATTTCTTGCTTACTTTCATGTTCAAAGCCGCTTGATATAAATTGAATAATCCCTTGAAAGAAAGGGAGCTTTTATCAAGCAGAGAAAGTAAACCAATAACAACTTCTGTGATCTTGTCCTTCTCTTCTGGTTTGGCACCACAACACTTTGATTGATGATAACGAAGGAGAAACTTGCAAACGGTAGACTGTTCAATCTCCTTGGATATCAGGCCTCTTACAACCATTTCGACCAATTTGGTATTTAAGAACATCAAATCCTCAAACCACCATGTTTTCATAGAGCAATTGGTTTTCAGATTATAAATGGTCATCGTACGACTAGAAAACTGGAAACTACTCACATTCTCTGTCGAACTAGTATCATAGAGTGTTGTAACAAAAGGACAAGAAAGCTTCTCTATGATGCAGTCCATGACTATTCGCAATATCAATGAAGTATTTGAAGGGGGAAGTAAATCTTGGCACTGCTTCAGAGCCACTAAAAGCTCGGACCACGTCCAAGAGCTGATACCTCTGAGGGTGTTTTGAGCTTGCAATAGTATATCACCATCCATCTCCATGAAATCCGCGATGCAGTACACAAGGACCAAGTTGGAAGGAGTTATCTCAGTTCTTCCATTATTGTAACAAAACCTTGTCATGAGCTCAAAACCCTCTGCACCTCCAGGAAAGTCATGGAATATCACTTTGAGGCTCGCACTACCCATCAATTTACCAAATAATTTGCTGAATCTACAAGAGAATGATGCCAAAGTTTCCTGCCAATATATATGGCATAGTTAACTATTGCATAATAACATTATTTCCATTGATGAACAAGACAAGGAACTTTGTGAACAAGAAGCAATCCAAAATTTGAGAGGCAGATTGATCTTGAATAGCTATAGACCCAACAAAAGCATTAATTTGTTTCAGTGAGCAACAAAGAGGGACTCTATAGGAACATTTTGTGAGAGATCGCTTTTATATATTAAATTGTAGGGGTGGTCCAATATACTTCATTGGAAATTAGTGGATATCTCCTATTCTCAAATATCAATTCCACTGAATCCAGATAAAGAAAATCAAAAGACATGAGTCCTACATGAATGTTCCTCCTGCTGGTGAAATAGGAGGTGCAAATTAAATGGCCATGTAAAAAATAAAAAATAAAACGTGACTGCATAATCATGACGGAAAAACAAATTACTCTATGCAGAAAATCAAAATAAACAAACTTCTGTACAGGGGACAATGAATATGAAACTTATTGAACTCAAACAATTGAAATAGAGCACCAAAAAGAGAATCGAACATCAGTAGTGATTCCATTCAAAGGGCTGAAGAAGATACAAATCTAGCTTTGTTCATTGCGAGACAAACCAATATATAAGTAAATGTAGAAGCATTACCTTGTTCACCATGAAGACTTCTTCGCCATTGACGTCGACCTGGAGATCACAGCACATTGCCATTGCCATTGCCAGAGAAACAGCAAACAAGAAAATCTCAAATCAAAGCAGATCATCCATGCAAACTTGAAGAGAGGTTTTCGAGTCAGGAACAACTTGTGAAAGGGAATAAGAGAAGGTTGAAGTATTGGCTTGGGTTGAAATTTGAATCTGCTGTTTATGGCTGAATGAGAGCATAAAAGGCAATGTCTGCCAGTAGTGAAGAGACAATGGAGGGAATCAGATGAAATCAGGCACTTTAAAAAAAGATTAAAATCAAATTACTAAAAATTAGCTAAAAACAAAGGTTGAGGGACATAGTTAACCCAAAATCCAAACGTCATTAAGGTCCACAATCTCCAAAATAATTACATATTATATTCCTCAGTATTTGTCGGATCCAAATCCAATTAGCTTTATTGTGTTTAAATATCAAATCGCTAATTGTGCGATTCTCATTCAAAAAATTATTGTTTAATTTCTTTTTCTTTTTTTCTGGAAAAAAAATGAAAATAAAGAACTACTCTGAAGGGAACTACTGTTAAGTCTGTAACCATAATATTTCCACACCTTCAAATAAAAGAAGACTCTTTAAACAACAATTTAACTCTTGCTACACTCTGGCCTCATTCTTTAAAAATAGGGTAAATAGATCACTTCTTCCACTTTAGGTGAGAGCAAATACAGTTGACAATGGTGACAAATTGAACCCCGAAAAAGATAAAAGATAAAATGATTCAAGGGACAACATAGATAAAATGAGGGTTGAAGGGATGAGACACCACTCAGGCTAGAAGATTGCAATCAGTTTTGAATGGTAGTATTCATTCAGATGAAACTGGAAACTGGTGGAGGCACTCAGTCGCGAGAGAATGCAGTTTGTCAGCTAGCTTGCTTCTTCCAGCTACTTCAACTGAACAAAATTGCCAGTAAAACTCTCAATCTGTATACCGCGAATTGATGCCAGAAGGCCATGGAAATCATGCATATCTTAGTAACCATTTATCTGAGGCCTCGGGGTGGGCCCCATCAGCCGTGAAAAAGGTATTTGACCGCGGGTAGGAATGCCCCTTTGGCCTGAAATCTGATCGTTTAATTTTGGATCTGAGACTGATCTTGAAAATGCTTGCGCAAGCTCAAGAGCTGAAGCTGCTTTTCCATGGTGCAGGCCAGCACCATCAGGAGATGACGGTTTTGGCTGTTCAGGCTTCCGCCAGGTCTCTGGTGATGGTGGCCTCTCTGACTGTTGCGGCTGCCTCTCAGTCTCTCTGTTGTTCTTCCTCCCATCATTGCACCAGTTCCTCTTCTGCATATCAACTCTCTCAACTTGGTTATCCCTCCTATCAAATTTCTTTCCGGTCCTCTGATCGAAAGGATGATTATCAGCTTTGTCAGGGTGGCGAGTCGGATTTGCATTCCCGGGAACTCTATCAGGCTTTGGAGAGTGATGTTCAGCCCTCAGAACATGATGGTCAGCCCTTGGAACATGATTTTCAACCCTGGGAATAGCAATAACCATTATTGTATGAGAATATAAAGAATTTCTTTAGATGAAAGTGTATTGCGACCAGAAAATTTTAACATATAAAAGAAGCCGAACTTGTTATACTGTTGAACCACGTCAGAATTATTAATCACAACATCGTCAACTCCCCGCGCCTTCAGAACCTGGGAGTCAACATAATGATTTCAGTACTATTAAGTGATTAAGAGTCATGGAGATTAAAACCAGCAATTAAGAATGGTTGGATGCTTAAAGCAAGGGGCTGCAGCACGAATCTAAACTACAGAGTTCCTGTGTGGCTTGGACACAACCATGTGTTGGAGCAAAAAGGAACTTGCAAAAGTTCCCTTTAAAAACACCACTTATCTATGTGAACTCAAACCTCAAACTTGGTGTAATAAACTCACCAGTTCTCGAGGGCGAGCACCACCAAACAACGCATTCCTGCATGATATCATCAACTGTTAATGGCATGTACCAGAGTAGAAGCCCAATATTTATAGAAATGAAGCACAACTTCTTTTGCAAAGACCATCTAAAGACCATCTACAAACACAGAATAAAAGTATCACGTTCTCCCATATTACAAATTCAACGAAAAGATCTCTTCCATACAATAGACTTCAACCCCATGTATGCTCAACTGCTCAAGTTGCATGGATGAAATATGGTGAAGGGTTGAAGAATATCAACACATCTTTTCATCTGAAAGTCCTGAAGTAACTCAAATATCAGCCAAGGAATTACTTCCTTTCTAATCTTGTGGGATCGGAACTACTGGAATCCAAAACTTAAAAGACCACTCCCTTCCATTTCTCACAACAAGACCCACACAACAGTACAGTGCACACTAACAAAGTATTGTGTGTGCACATTGCTAACAGATGCAATAACTGTAGTGGGTGTGGAGTACATGAAAAGTCCTTCGTCATATTAGGCAGGATGTCTAATAGATGTAAAGCAGATGAGAAGAAGGTAAAGGTGAAACAAATGACAAACAAAATAACATATAAATCACAACTCATCAGAATTGTATAACTTAGACAGCATAACAGAAGATGAGAAGTCTTCATCTACAACTATGCATAAATGAAAACTACGTCATACTTGTACCTAAACCTCTATTCCATATTTTGACATGATAATCAGAGCCCTAGAAATTCTCTTAACATAATTAATGATCTCCCTTCTTCCCTTCATTGTAAGGGCATTTACCATATATCTTCACCAAATTTATGCAAAGGGTAAACTAGGGAGGGACAGATATGCAAATATCTATGATTTAAAACTACAACACTCCTAATGAGACTTATTTTTTCCAGTTTATTCAACAGAAAAGGTTAGGATTGAAAGAAATAGACACCATAATCTGATCTCTGTACTTATAAGATTGCATGTGCAAATGAGTAGACAGTCATGCACAGTACCAAATGATCTCTAACACTTCAATCAGCTTTACATCATTTCATTATCCCTCTTAATAGAAAAGGCATACATTAACAACGTATAAGGCAACCAATATCATTGCTAAAGAAACATTACCTCTCTCTTTCAGCAATTATATCCAATTGTTCAAGAGGCTGAGACCGGGGCTTTAAATTCAATTTTGGACGGTCCACGGCCAGTTTCCCAGTCTCAGAGCCAGCTGAACCAGGTTTTGTAGAATTCATATTTCCATACACTTCATTGACAGTTTCAACTTGAACAGGGTGCTGGTACTCCTGTAGTCGACCAAAGAATGTGAAACTAACTCATTAAGTGGAACTGAGTCATTATATCTGAGAAAAAAAAAAATACTCAAATACACATAAACAGACCAATTGGTAACCTTGTGAATACCTGTGTATGATCACTAACTGGAGCTTCCAAATGGTCCACTGGCCTTGTTCTTGGCAGTAACTTTAACTTAGGGCGCTCTATGGGTTCTGAAGAAGCAAAGGGCTGTACTTCTGTCTGACCATATCTACCATCAGCCTGAGCGGGTTGAACCCTGTTACTATACACAGTTGGCTTCCTTTCTCTTACTTCTGCAACAATGGGGATCCTGCCCCTCTCATAATCAGGTAACTCCTTCCTAACCATTGGGTTCCTTTCTTTTACTTCTGAAAGGATGGGCCCCCTAGCCCTCTCGTAATCCGGCAACTCTTTCCTAACATTCTGAATACCATCATCAATTTGTAGACCTCTTTCAGCTTGTCTTACCAAGGTGGCATCATAGTTCTGCCACTCAACCATCACATCCATCCTCTTGTAAGAGTCACTACCATAACCCCTGGAATGTACACCACTCTCTGTATCAACTGACCTAGCAACCTCAATATTATTTGTCTGATATTGGATGGAAGGCTTCGATTGCCATCTACCAGAAGACACCTTCTCGAGTGCACTAGCATGAGCCAACTTCACAACAGCACTCTGTCCGGACCAAACAGGTTGCACCAGCTCAGTCACACCTGCCATCTCCTTCCTCACTGCCCATGCATTCGGCTGAGCACCACTAACACCGCCACGTCCACCATTACCAGAATTAACCCCCTGCGTCTCGCTAACCCTCTCCGAGTAAGAACTCACTCCTCCCCTGGGGGATTGCGGCGCCGGAGCCCATCCCTGCACGCCTGATACTCCCCCAGGGGGAGCAAACACCGGCTTCAGCTCAGCACGGGCCGGGGCCACCTGAATGCTGTCATCGCTTATAGTCCTGCGCGGCGCCAACACGCCATCCAGAGGCTTCCGCTCATCCTCATCAAAGTTCCGGCCAATGTGCACAGAGTGCGTCAGAAACGGGGTCTTATCATCAAAGTGCCTGGTGGCGGGGGACGTATGTGGCCGGGAACGGTGATCGGGCCGTCCGATCGGGTTTCCCCAAGCGGCCGGCCGATCGTAAGTTGGACGATCCGTAGGCCTAACAATTCTGCCAATCCAAAATCCAGTTTGACCATTAGCTAGGGAACCGTGGATCCAATAAAAAAAACACACAATATCTAATTGCTTATGCTAATCTCTCATACATTATTACACTAATCAACACAACAACGACCAGAGTAATCGAAACCACCACGGAAAAAGAATAGGGATAAAAAGGGACTTACACACCGGGAGCAGAAGGGAGAGGGAGATCGGAGGGAATAGAACCGCCGTGAAAGTCCTTGAGCGTCATGGTGTTCCCGCTCACTTTCTTCTTCGACATCTTTCTCTCCCCTTCCTCCCTCTCTCTCTCGAAAATCGAACCTCTATTCCTTTAGCTCCGGGAGCTCTGTTTGTTTTCGTTTCAGGAATATTAACAGCAGGAGAAAAAGAGGCAAAACAACGACGTATCGGAGAAGAAGAAGCAGAGGGGTGGGGGGGCAGAAAACGGAAGCCTTTCAGAACCCGCCGGGGATCGCGCGCCTTTGCTTCTCTCTCGATGTTGCGACTTCACCACCACTATTTTTTTTTTTTTTTGCGTCCGTACTGTTCGTTAAAACACTACTCGAAATCAGATGACGGAGGCGTGTTTCTTTTGTCTTTAATACGCTCTCCTCAGCCGTCTGATCATCCACCGACCTGTCTAATAAAATATTATTATTCCGACCCAGCTATTCTCTCTCTGGTCTCTCCGTGTTCTTTTTTGGCACGATGCTTGATAAGTTGTCGGTTCCAACAACAAGGCCCAACGAAAGTTCTCACAGGCCCAGTGAGAATACAGACCTAGTAAAGAGAAGCCCTATAATATCATCCACTGTATTTGGGTCTGGGTTTTATGCTCTAAAACAATACATTTTTCTTTTAAACGAAACGAAAGTTTCATTATATAATCGGATGCCAGAATGGCTACATATAGTAACCTACTCTTTAATCTCATGCAACATCAAACATGAGTAAATGTTAGTACAACTTAAAACAGCCTACATGAGTCCATGACAATCTTACAAAATAAATAATTGTAATGTAGTAATGAGTACCAAACATACATACAGTGTACAAACATTAGAAACTACAAGGTACTAAAAAAGCATATAACCAAGCCTAAGCGCTCAATTGCGATACCTAAATAATATGCAACCATCTAAAAGTTGTCAGCTCATAAAACCAACACAGATAAAAACTGCACCTTTTTTTCTTTTTGAAAGTAATGATTTCATTATATAATCAGATGCTAGAATTGTTACATATAGTAACTTCTCATGTAACATCAAACATGAGTTAATATTAATACAACTTAAGACAACTCACATGAGTCTGTGACAGTCATACAAAATAAGAAGGTGTAATATAATCATGAGTAAACACTAAAAACTGCAAGACACTAAAGAAGCATATGCAATCATCTAGAAGTTGTCAGCTCATAAAACCAACACAGATAAAGTCTGCACCTTGGTTTTTGCCTTTAAGATACATTATTGACAATTCCCCGGGCTAGTTTAAGGGTTTTCTAATAGATGGAAAGCATGCATATCTCTCTCTAGAGCATGTGTCAGATCAAGCTAGAGGGAGTTTGGTGTTGCGTCAGAGCGCACTAGGGTCTTTAGAGAATGTTAAGCTTTTGCTCTAAAATAATACTCGTTAGATAACGTATGTTAGATTTAGTGTTTATTTGCAGTGGTAAAATAGTACAAAAACAGAAGATTGATGAAGCAGGATCACCTCGAACCCTCGGTTAGTTTAATCCATCCAAAGTGGCTGATATTGTCAATTTGACTAGCTATATATATACATGGGAAACATGTTGCGGCTGAATCAATGTCATTACCTAAGAGCCCTTTCTAATAAGGTCTAGTTGAGGAATTATTTGTTTCACCTAGGACATTGTCTTCTAATGCTCACTGATTTCTTTGCCTAACATTACATCTTTTCTTAAGTTTTGACTATATTAGAATTCAGAAGAGAAGTTGGGGTTGTTGATTGTAGAAAAATAAAGAACAAAATAAAGGATCATGATCAAGCCCAGACTACATTCCTGGTATACTTTTGGCATCTATGATCTCAGTTACCAAATTACGTACATAAATTCTCTCAAAGCATTGATTTTCACTCAATAAGTCCCTTGCACAACTAAGACGTCGTCAGATCACCCATGACACAACATCAATACTAAACCTCTGGTTCTCTAGCATCACGAAGGATGTAGAGTGGTTGCTAAATCGACTACTATTGCAATCGACACGAGAAATAGAAAAACCCTGTATATTTGCAGCAACATCGTCTTAAGCATTACTTACGACAGCTTCGACATGTACCCGTATGAGTGAGAGCTTGTACTCCACAATTGTAACAGAATGCATATCCACACCTGCAGCAATTTACATTGGTAAAATCCATCAGTAAAACAAAGAGACAATCTGGAAATCCACACCTGCAGCTAAACAACTACCACAACGAGGAATATTAAAACGAGAAACATTATATATACACCTCTAAGCTGAAGGATTCATCTCTAGTCTTAAGACACATTAAACTAGTCATTCCACATTTTAACACATTCTGATACTTGCGCTGCAAACACTTGTATATATATGAACCATCTACTAGCTAGCTGAAACAAACAATGAAACCAATATCAAAACCAAGCACTAGCACTCAATAAAATCAATCTCATGACCTGCATTTCATGTAGGAGCAACCAAAACTCTTTTCGACATAAAACTTGCAGCTGGGGCACCTCCTCCAGTTCTGGCTCTGCGCCAGGTTCCTCAACATAACATCCTCACTGGCTCTCTCATCCACACTGAGCTTCTGAAACTCGCCGCAATCCATCCCAACATGCCAAGCAACCCGACACTGAGCACAGAACATCCTCTGGCAATGCGGGCATGTCGACTCCCTCACCAACTCCTCCCCATCATAAATCATCATGGCGGAGCAGTCCTGATAGGGGCAGTAGAACTTCTCCGTTCCGAGAATAACTGCGTCACACATTGCCTTCCCCCACCTCTCGAACACCGGCGCCGGCAGCACAGAGCGGCAGTACTCCCGCTCCAGCAGGCCCGCGCAATTCGGAACAGGGCAACGAATTGTGGGCTCGTTCTCTTGGAGCTTGGAATCGATGTAGCTGATGACGCAGTCGGAGCAGTACACGTGGCGGCAATTCTCGATCGGGAAAGATTGGTACCCGAGCTTGTCGTCGGCGCAGATATCGCAGACGAAGGGCGGGTAGTCGGTGAGGGAGTCGGAGCACTGCCCGGGTTCGGGTAACGACCCGGTTGAAAACGGGTTTGTTCTGCGCCTTTTGAAGAGGGTTTTGGTGGGTTCGAAGCGGAGAATTCGAATCTCGTCGTCGTCGGAGCCATCGGAGAGGTCGATGAAGGCGGCGGGGGAGGGAGACGATCCGGGGGCAGAAGGGTCCTCTTTTTGGAGACGTGGGAGGATGACGTCAGCGTCGTCGTCGTCGTCGTTGTCGATGGTCAGGATTTGAACCGGGGAGTGAGAGTGAGAGGAGGGTTTGGAGGTGGTGAGCATTTTTCACGGAAATTGAGGCGTGTGATTCGGTGACCTTCTGCTACTACAACTAGTGCCGCCCTCGATCACCTCTACGATTAAGGTTTCTTCAAGTGGGACTCACAGGAGGTCTTCTTTATTGGAGTCAATTTTTCTTGGTGGTTTGGTGTTTATTTACAGTGGTAAATAGTGAAGATGTTTACTACCTAAAATTATAATTTGTTGGTTTTTTTTTTTCTTAAGCCTTTATTAATGAAACCATAAAACACAAAAGAGGACATAGAGCCTAAACCCCCAAATTACAAAGAGTAACGTATTTTAATATGCTTCAGTTAGCAAAGAGTGTATTATTGACAACTCTATTTGTTTTTAAAAAATGGTGACATAACAAAAATATAATTGTACTAAAAACAAACATTATGATTAATTTGTTGGTTTTCTATAACGATAAAGATTAGGCTTCTATGTAACAAAGATGTTGTTCTAAAATCTAACATTTGTTGGTTTTTTATAACAATGAAAGATCAGGCTTTACTATCATAATATGAAGCAAATGTCACACATCTTGTATGGGTAATAGACGTGTTGCATTTTCCAGTAAGTGGCAAATGAGGGTATTAGTGAAGAATGAGAGAAAATTGCAACATATATGAGATTTTATGGGATTGCAACACCCATATTACCCACATAAGATGTGTGGCCTTTGCTCCATTTTGTGATAGTGCTTCTATGTAACAAAGATGTTGTTCTGAAATTTAACAATGAGTTGTTTTGAGATAACTTACGGTAGTAAATGAGTGAAATAGAGTTTTGTATGTAATGGTGATGGGTCCACGATAAAATTGAAAGATGTATATTTTTATTGGATGATATATATTTTTTTTTAGAGTATCAACGACGGTATTCTCAAAAGCTTTTTATGTCCAGAGACTAATCTGCGTCGAGGGGTCTTGTCAAAACGTTTCCTCCCCTCTAACTACTAAGAATAAATTAAGATTTAACTCCAATTAACGTTGTCTGAGATTTGAACCTGAGTATGAGAGTTCCACACCTAAATTCTCACCAACTCGGCCACTTGTGGTGGTTTTTTTATTGGATGATATGTACACTATCCACATGCTTATTACATTGTGTACGACAACTAAATAGTGACATGTATCCCAACAATCTAAATCGTGAGCACCTAATTCGTACAAAATACCAGCAGATCATGAGAGATGGTATTAGCTAGTAACAGGTGGTATTAACCCAATTAAGAGAGAGGTTCAACTAGTAAAGATTGGATCAGTTCCCGAGTCCCTTGCTCTTGATCACCAAATCCATCTCCATCTTGGTAAAGGCTGTGCCCCACGCGAGCAATATTTGTAGTAATGTTTATGTATGATGAAGATATTTTGGGATTTCTGGTGAAGCAATTTTCATTTATTTTCTTCCATGTATTGTCTATCATGCTTTTGATGTTCTTTCGAGCTATTTCTTCTGAAACATTCATTTCTCTCATATAACATAGGATTGATGAAGCAGCATCGCCTCTCTCTTGCTCGGCCTGATATAAAAATTTAACCACTCAATTAGCATATATAATAGTCGATCGATCGGAACACAAATTAATTAGGCTCTAATGTATGAAGCAAGCAACAAAAGCAAAATTACCGCAGAAGTTCCCAGATCGTTGAGGAGTCGAAGTATCACCGAGATATTGTACACAAGATCTTCATTCATGTGCAGAAAATCATCTACTCCTTCCTCATGTTTTGTGGCGAAGAATGCATGAGTGAAAATCAGAGAAGCAGATGATGAAATGTAACCATTGCTAAGGTACTCTTCAAAGGATGGTGTGTAGGCCTCATTATACCACTCTGCCTCCACCAACAGTGCTTTACAAAAATCTGCCCACTGAGAAATTCAAAGCAAGAAAGAAAATTTAAATCCAAACATACTCACAAATATCATATTCATTATGGTCATAGTTAACATTTAACGGTTTAGATGATGTCTATAAAGTTTCAAGACTCGAGACAAGGCACTTTATGTGTACAAATTTAAAGTCTTATCTTGAGTTTGTTTTAAACATATGAGAGACGCAACTCATAAGCCTTAATTAATACTCGGGATCTTTGAATCGGGCAGAGGTCTTACCACTTTGCATAGATGAGGTAACACTTGGTTCCTCCCATTCTCCTCCAAAATTTCGTAAGCAATTTCACAAGTTGTGTTGTAGAGTACTTGGAAACAGATCTTCATACACTCCGGAAGCTGTTCAGTTTCCATAACATCCCACCTGATCAATTGATCGAAGACAATATATCAACTTTGGGGTGGAATTCTAAGCTAGCAAAAGCGCATACTATATATATATATATATATATATAGTACCACTTTCATGTATGAAACCTAATATCCTGCATGGACTACCTTTCAACAGCTCTGGTGAAGTGTTTTAGCTCTTCCAACGAGCCATAAACATCATAAACGTCATCTATGATAAGTATCAAATTGATAACTTTGGTCAGCCATTTTCTAAAGGACTTGTGATCTGTCTCGAAAGCCAATCCCACAGCACACATGAAGCATTCGACCATTCTATCTCTTGCAAAGTCCAAGTTCTTTGTGAGACCCAGATTGTACCACCACCTGCATGATCAAAGCACAATCATTCAAATAAGAAAGTTAGGCTGCTGCCACTAAGTTCCTAGCTTTCATTCCTCAAAACATTAAGATTCTTTTGGTTTACTTACTTGTATGCTTCCCTTAGATCTTTCTGGAGTGTGGCTTGAACCACGTTGAAGTTAAGTTTAGCCAACTCAAGCAAAGTGGTCATGTAGGGTTGATTAGTATGGTTTTGCTCGTAGGCTTTGATGTGCCATTTCACGTTAAACCACTGCGCTCTCCTTTGTGATGAAATCTGCAAGGCATAAGTCACATTCTTGGAAATGCTACTGTCTATTTCATCCCACATAGTATTGGTATCTCTGAGAGTGGCGATTAAGAAAGCCTGAGCCTTCTCTAGGAAATTTTCACCTTCAAAAGCTAAGTTTGAGGTCTCCAAAAGTTCAATCATTCCTTTGACATTCCCAGATGTGCTGTTCTTTAATGTACCCATTTCATCCATGAAACGACCAAATATATCTGATAATTAAGTTTAATAAACTGGATTAGTACGTTAGGTTGATTAGTTTGAAGATAATTCCATTAACTAAATAATCTGTGTCCGAATTAACCTTGTGAAACTTGATAACCCTGCTGCCTGAGAATCTTAAAGAATAATGCAGCAGCATAGAGATCATCACCCTCTGAACTAATGCAGGGATTTCTGTTGTTTTCGAGTTCAGCAGATGCTATGGCGTCGACGGCAGCCTTGATTTCCTGCTCAAAGTGGTTGTTCAGGCCTAGTTTTCGGATGCTGTCGATCAGCTCCAGCTTGGCTATTACATCTGATTCCTTACATTCAACAAACAACTTCTTTACATCTTTTATCAGCTTCTGCATCTGGATCAGATAACCTCCTCCCTGCTTGCATTTACATATAGTTAATTAGTAATGAGTTAATGTATTGATCGAACAAGTAGCTGTCAAGAAGTTAGCTAGAGAGAACTCACATCAAATTTGCTGTTAAGAGATTCAAGGAAATCATATTTCCAGATATTCGGCTTGTAATTCGCAGATCGTCGACTTTGATCATGTACCGAATGAGCAGAGAATTCGGATTTCGTCTGCCATTGATGAATTTGCTGCTCCTCGGCTTGAGGATTTCGCAATTGCTTACTACAATCCATGGCTATAGTTGAGACAATGGAAACGAAGTAGGTTTAAAATGAACTGAAGAACTACGTACGTGATCGACTCGAGCTAGCTATAGAATTGTTTGGGGGTGGCAAATGAACATATGTTTCATGAGTATTTATAGGCAAATTTACGCGCACAATTACGTACGAGACTTGTGTTCAGTGGTCTTAGTGGTAATGATCGAGCTCGCATTTCACGTGGAATCCAAGGTCTACGAAATTTCACCAGTTTAGTCTAGTACGTTATGTTATTGAGAAATGCTTCCCTAACGTCTAGCTACTCGCAAAAAGAGAAACTCTCGGCCACAAATTTGAATATCTATGTAACATACAGTCAGATATAGACCGATATATAAGAGAGCAATAATTATCAATGAAAACACACAAGATAAATAGTGAAGATTTATCATTTTCACTAGGATCGATCATGGTATATAATACTCAAAATGTTACGAGCTCGAGAACCATGAATTTACAACAACCATTTCTTCCTAAGTGCATAGTTATAGGATGATTTGGTGAACTCGTCATACCATTTGTTTTGAACATCAATTGTGCATGAATGTCGATCATGTAACTCCAATCGATCATTACATGATCTAAAGTGCCACTCTTGACATTTCTTTCATATAATGTTTCCATTTTTCCAATATATATACAAAGAAATAATCTTTCTTGTTTTGAGATACGCAAATAATTGGTATGAATGATAAAAATTAATTCGTTGCCTAAGATAAAAAGAGAGAGAGGAGAGATTTGCTCAAGGAATTAAGTTGTTTAATTTGCCCAAAAACGTACAGAGGGAGGAGGACAAATATATATTCCCTCCTTTTGGTCTCTGATTAATTGACCTGTGGCAAAATCCACGCGCCGCCGTGTGTAGTCGGAACTCATGGAAGGGTTAGAAGTTGCATGGGGAATACTGATAGGCTCCGTTATTGGGTTCTTACTGGCAGCGACCCTAGTAATCGGAGCTCTCGTCTGCCGCAAATGCCGAGCAAAGCTCCGTACGGGGACGAGTGTGTCCGCGTCACGGAGGATCACAGCCGCCAGCGCCGCCGAGTCGGACTCCAACCTCGGCCGAGACTCGCCGCGAAGTTCGGAGTGGAGCAACATGTCCATGTGGCTCGAGGCCCTCAAGAAAAAGAACGTCGTCTCCGCTTGTGGTATTCCCAAGTATTCGTACGGGTATGTCTACTGTATCTGTACTCTTTTGTCTACGTACACGTATAGGTATATATAGGTATAAGGTTTGTTGATGGTGGAGGGTTTTGGCAGAGACATCCAGAAAGCGACGCGTGACTTCACGACGGCTATTGGGCACGGAGCGTTTGGACCTGTCTACAAGGCCCAAATGAGCACCGGCGAGACTTTTGCTGTGAAAGTTCTTGCTTCTGATTCCAGGCAAGGCCAGCATGAGTTTTTGGCTGAGGTAATAATCTATAGATTTACTGGGGTTGTAAAATGTGGTTATTTTAGTGTGTCAGTGAGTGGTTTTTTGTAAACAGGTTTTGTTACTTGCAAGATTACACCACAACAACCTTGTGAGCCTGATGGGATATACTGCAGAAATGGACCAGCTTATGCTTCTTTATAACTACATGAGCAGTGGCAGTCTTGATTCACATTTACATGGTAAAAACCTTCATTTCTATGATATTTGAACACAAATTACCAAAGGAGTTAACTTGGAAGTTTTCATTGGGTGAGTATGTGCCTGTTTATGGTCTTATTGTGTCCTGGTGTGCCAATTTGAGTGCCACATTGTTTGAAGGGTTGTGCACACTAACCGCGGAGCAGCTCAGAGCTCGCGGCATAAGCTAGAGTTTACAGAAGAAGCTTAGCTTCCGTTATGTTCTATGACAAGGAGAGTTGTGGTAACTGCTGGTTGTTTTTGTGTCTTTCTGTTGATTGAGTTTATGAATAGATAAGAGTTTGCAATTTTGTTAACTCACGCCTCCTTCTGCTGACATGGTAACCTTATAGCTTATAGTCAAGTTCAAGACATCTATCTGATATTACGAGAACAAGGTTTGCTACTACTGTTGTTATAGATTTTCTACTCCAGTTATAGTGCACTTTTCTTAGTTTGCTTGGAAATGCAGCTGATAATCAGGTGCCGTTGAGCTGGGATTTGAGGGTTGCAATAGCTCTTGATGTTGCAAGGGGATTGGAATACCTACATTTTGGGGTACGCATTCGTGATAGTTTCCAGGTTAAGAACTTAAGATGCCTGATTTAGCTTCCTACTAATCCAGCTTCACTCCCTTCAATATTGCAGGCTGTTCCTCCTGTTGTGCACCGCGACATCAAGTCTTCCAACATACTGTTGGACCAGTCAATGAAGGCTAAGGTATGTGCCCTTTTGTTATTTTCGTCTAAACCTTTCAGTGAATTTCTTTCTAGAATGATTGTTTTGTCTACTTGCAATGTTTTTGTTATATAGTTAGTTCTGAACCTCATGCATCAAAACTCAAAACTTTAACACTGCAGACTGTAGATTGTTTTTCCTGTCCGTTTCTTCTTTTGAAGTGAAAAAGAATGGAACAGTTTTATTTTCTGAGATTCTTCTTACTGCTTTACTAGTTACTACCATCTTCTCCTGTTTCTAGTAGTATCTCCATTTTTACCATCTGGTCCGTAACTCTTAATAAAAAGAGCTTAACTATCGTCATATTGCTATCAGATTGCTGATTTCGGGCTTTCAAGACAAGATAAGATGAAATCACGTTCATCTGATATCAGGGGAACCTTGGGATATGTTGATCCTGAGTATGTGGTTACAAGAATCTTTACCAAGAAATGTGATGTTTATAGTTTTGGCGTGCTGCTGTTTGAACTAATTACAGGCAGGAATCCACAGCAAGGTCTCATGGAATATGTGGAATTTGTAAGTTGCATATATGCTTTTCACTCAAAGTCTCCATTTAGTAATGATACAGCATGATCATTCACGTTCTACGATTTTCCATGGTGATGAGTAGGCCACAATGGATGCGGCAGATTCACTTTCGTGGGAAGAGATTGTGGATCTTCGTCTTAATGGAGAATTTGATGTACAAGAACTAGCTCAGGTTGCTGATCTTGCTTACAAATGTGTTGGTAATGTCTCCAAAAAACGGCCTTCTATGAGGGAAATAGTGCAGACATTAACAGGCATTTTGATGAAGAGACGTAGCGCAAAGAAACTCCAGCATACTACAACTGCAGCAGCTGAAGAAACTTACATTGAAATTGAGCTGATTGAGAAGCAGGATCATTTAATTGAACGCTGAAGAGAGAGAAAAGTAGACAGCAAACTCATACAGTGAAGCATTGAACTTGTAGATGAACCTTCACTTTCACTTTCCTTTCCCTCCTTTGAGTATTTCAGGGGAACATTCAGATTGAAACTTTAACGCTCGCTTGATTCCGTTCAGTTTCTGTTGTTCTTAGTATATACTATATAGCTACTTTGTGTTGTTAGAATAAAAAAACTTGTGCTTTTCTTGTAACTGAGAAAAAAGTGTAGCATGTTTTGTGCGATTGTTGCTGATGTTGCATTTTATTATCAATTAGGAAAATTCAGATACACCATGCTAAAGTTCTCGGCATGTTATGATGCTATTATCTTAGTAGAAAAGCAAGAGCATAGCTAGAGTATGCATATATGATCCATGTAAACAGGATCATACTTAAACAACAAAGACCACCGGTTTCTAGTTCTAGTTCTGCAGCACCCCCTTAAGTTTCAAGTACTCCACACTTTGGTCATATATGTCTTCAATCCCGTACTTGAAAGTGAACCCCTCCTTCTTAAGCTTTTCCGAAGAGAGTATGGTCTTCGCCTTGGATGGAAAATCTCCAAACCTGCATTGCAAAAGGATTATAACAAAATGAAATGCACTTCAAGCCTTCTGTAAGTTCAGCCATAGTCTTAAAGGGCTATTCCCTTTGAATAGAAAACTTACTCAGTCGGGACTTTGTAGTCGGGATATCTTTTGCTGAGGAACTTTGCAACCTCAGGAACACTACTATTTTCAGCACAGCATATGTACCGACCAGAAGCAGATTCTTTCTCTGCCAAAAATATATGAGCTCGGCAGACATCCTCCACATGTGTAATGGATATGGAACCTGATAGCATTTGCATGCCTTTCAAGCCATTTATGAGGAACTCATTTCCTGAAAGAGTCAAAAAGGATCATTGGAAGGCCGCAGCGCATATTACTTTTCATTCAAGCTGTAAGGCCTTAAGTAACTAAGTTAAAGCAATGGACAACATATTCTAGCTTGTGGCATGGTTTGATACCTGTAATTAAAGACGTGGCGAGGCCTATACTGCTGGGGATATCTGGAGTGAGAGAAGCACCAGCCATGAGAGAAGGGATCACAGTGATGAGATCAATGTTGTTTTCTTCAGCAAATTTCCATGCTGTCTTCTCAGCTAGTACCTTTGAAACAGGATATCCCTGCAAATTTGAGGGAAAAAAAACCTTTGTCACCTGGTTCATTTATTTCAATGTAGGCCTTTTGTCTAGCATCAATTACACAAGTCAAATACTCTTGAAACTGAAACAATTTGGTGATTACCCAAGTAGGTGGCTTGGCAGTGGTCAAGAACTCAACATCAGACCAATCATTTTCGTCGGCGATCAAGCCTGTTCCACTAAGAGTATTGACAGTTACTGCAGCTGCTGATGATGTCAAAACGACTCGCTTAACTGTTTTTGCTTTCACACATGATTTCATAACGTTTAGTACTCCTTGGACTCCTGGCTTGATCATGTCATTCTGTAAATTAAAAGGGAAAAGAGTACATTGTTATAAAGCTGAAGAAAAAACATATAAAATACGAGTTTTAGCTTAACAATTCCTATGAAAATGTACCTCTGGATCCGGCGAGCCAAAGTGGACTGGTGTGGCTACATGGAAAACAAGATCAGAACCTGCTATTGCAGTATCAAAGCTCCCTTCATCGGTTAAATCCCCACGAAATATTTTTAACTCTCCCAACTCTTGTAGTGCTGTTAGGTGGGAGATCTTCTTCAGATTATCTGTGCCAAAAATGTACACATTAATACACAGTTCATACCAGCTAATATACACACTAAACTCAGAAATTTTACTCTCATTACTAAAATTTTACAGGGAGATTAACCCCAGTAAGTTCCTAGATCCTCAACTATTTCACTAACGCCCTCCTCACCTAGCTCATAATGAAGCTTCTAGGTGACAAGACTGACAACTATATTATGCATCCATTTCAAAACTTTATACCAAGTACTTATCCATTTTCCAAGCTAAGCAAAAATAGGGTAAAGCCAAAATATTTCGTCTGATGAAGCTAGAGCATATAGTTCTGACCTGGGTCTCTAACAGTGGTTCTGACGGCATAGCCCTTCTCTAGCAAGAGCTTGATCAGCTGAGACGCCACGAACCCCGTGCCGCCGATGACACAAGCAGACTTGGTTGAGATGATGGGTTGGGTGGTGGACATGGCTTAAACTCTAGCTTTGTTTATTGTGTCTAAGTTGATGTGGGTGTGTGCCTCATGAAGAGGTTTCAGTTCATATTTTATAGAAGAAGAAGAAGAAGAAGAAGAAGGATGACACTCACGTCTTGCTTCAGTTAGAAAAAACCAAAAAAAAAAAAAAAATAAGGTGAGCACGTGTTGACGAAAGCACCACCAACTCTCTCAAATAGGCAAAATCCACCATTTTGTCTTGTCACCTTCTGCATCTTCCTTTCTTTCTTTCAACCTTTGAGAATTTGACATTCTTTTTCAGATTTTTATGTTCGAATCTGTATAATCTATGTGTCCCCCTTTCTTTTCTTTTTTTTTTCTTTTTTTTTTTCCGATCAGTCGGTCCTCCTTCCCCTTTCACCCCGACGTGAATCTTAATAGGAATTATGGTTTTATTAAACGTAAATGTATAAATTATAAAAGAAGAGCAATAACACTTTGAGGTTATATTATGACTTTTTTTATTTATCGTAAAATATAGATTACAAAAGTTTACAACTAAGTTAAATAGCTAAAAGATCAAACTACCATCATGCTCTATATTGCTCCTATAATCAAATCTAGCGGTTTGAGAAAAAATACATAGTTTAAATTTGCTATCATTTCAACTTTTAAATTTTGTACATATGTTTGGAAAGCGTTTGTCTGTCACGGTTTTTTAAAATCATCTCTATAACTGAAAAGACCGTTGCTTACTTGAGTTATGTCAACATTGGAGACTAATTTGTTTGCCCTTTTTCATTCAATTTTGGTCAAATAGAGTCTAGATTTCGTTTCATCTAGCGGACTGATTATGTTCACTCACCATGACTTGAATTAAACAGTATATCATGTAGCCTTCCCAGATTCCTCACATATATAAAGATATTACTTGAGGAAGTATTTGGTGTAGCCAATGGGAAAAACATTTAAAGAGGAGAACTAGGTTACAAGAAGAGGGAACCTAGAGCAGAGCATGGAACACTCACTACTCCCTTGATTAGACATGAATTTTGTCCTCCCCGTTTCTTGATCAATTTGAGTTAGGTGAAATTTAGGGGGTTAGCTGACCACCTAAACCTTGTGCATCACGTGTACAACTTGTTATGTGATTTCTACTCTCAATACATTGCTACCTAGCTAGTCAGTTGATAGTCTAAATATGTTTGATCCTAGATGCCGCTGATTGAAGGATATGATTAAGGAACTCTACTTGTGCTAGATATTGCATTCCAGAGCAGCCCTTTTCACTTTATCAAGTTTTTGCAAGCAATGAGCTAGCTAGTCGTTCGATTATAAAGAGTTTTCTGTGTTTCTATAACTGTATTGTTTAAGGACCATTAGCATTTCTTGATCTAGATGTGTATCTTCTAGTTAGGCTCTCAGTGGACATATCTTGTGCTACTGCTTATGTTCTTTTTGCTATGCCATTTCGTAAGTTTTAAAATTTTGGTGTTTTAAGCAGCTGTCTTCTCAAGTTCAAACCAGAATGGCCCATCCACTGTAGATATTCATAAATACCAAGTGTAGTGATTGGTAGCAGACCCAGCTAAACTTGTGTTGCAAAAATACCTTGCTCAGTACTTAACAAATGGATATTTTGAAGAGTATAATGACAGGTAACGTTTCCGTATTGAAGGAGCTAATGAGTATGTCCCCGGATGTAGGATCTCATCTGAAAGTGGATGCAACACATCTAGCATAAGAGTGGAAAATAAAGACGGTACCGACCGAGAATTTAATTTAATGGAGAATACTTTTAATATTATTTTGAAACTGAAAACACTAAAATTAAGAATGAATCATTTCTCATGTACTACATATATGCGGTACCATAATTCATTCAATCATATATTCAATCAACATGCTCATTAGCTTATTGATCAATAAGGGATATATGGGCTCAACTGTGCCTTGGTAGAATTACTTGCTCGGAATGGGAGCGTGTGTGTGTGAGTTGCAGCAAGCTATGACAAAGTTGGGAGAGAGGGGAATATTCGTACGGACGGGCAGGACTATGTAAACCATACATGACAAAATGATGCATGAAATTTGGCATTCATAATGCAGGACATGCATACATGCAATTAAGCTGGAAACAACAAGAGTTTGAATACGATTAAACTTAGCCTAGCTCTAATCAAAGACATGCCTACATGGTTCATTCAAGTGCATCCACATCCATCTTCAAACAACTCGATCCTTGGCAAGGAGTACTAGCTAGCTACCTACTTGGCATGAGTAAAACCCACTCGCTACTACTGAAAACTCAAAAATGAAGACTACTGCATGTCTCTACTAGTACGACTAGTGCTACTGCTACTGCTACGCACTTGAAACTGAAAATTGCAAAACGTTCAAAAACTCAGAACTGACTCAGTGACAGAGATGAGCAGAGATAGGGCTATCTGGCTCATAAGCGAAGGGTGAGGTCCAGATCTGGTTGGCCACCATGAGCAGAATAATAATAAGAATCAGTAGAAGTACCGGTACTTGTAGTCGTTGGAGTTGGTAAAGAACGAGAGGCGGCATGTGGAAGAGGGTGAGAAGTGGAGTAGTAGTACTCCTGATGATTGAAATGAGGACCCAGATGATGTTGAAACGACGGCGCCGGAGAGGGAGAGGGAGAGGGAGAGGGAGAGTGCTGGAAGTAGGCTGCTCCTCCGGGAGATGCTCTGTTTCGCAAAGCGGCTTCTCGCTGGCGCTTGTGGATGTTTAGGTGGCCGCTGAGAGCGTGAAAAGTGGAGAACTTTCGAGGGCAGAAGAGGCATGGGTATACACGAACCGGTTTAGAGGAAGCAGAGCGAGATTTTGTGGGTCTGCTCGGTGGTGGTGGTCTGGGTACTGCTACTTGTGGTGTAGCTGGTGAGGAATTCTGCTGCTGCTGCTGCGGCAAAAAAAGGTGACGGTGAGGGTGTTGGGTATGAAGAAGGATGTCATGGTGGTACTCATACATGGCTGCTGCTGGGTCTGACATTGTTGAATATGAACCTGGTGGGTACGTGCTGCAAATAGATAGCTAGGCTCAGAGAAACAGATATGATTTTGCTTAGTGCATGTGATCGAGTGGCCGGGATATATAGAAAGAGGAGGGGGGGGGGGGGGGCCTTGGGGACGAGAGGAGAGGCGAGGCTCAACGCTCAACGCAAAAATTGTTCTGTGTCAGAAGACTGAAGACTACCTCCTTGAATCCAACCTGCACCATTTGCATCCGTAAAATAAAAATTTGCTTCTCGACAAACACAAGTGAACATGATGGAGGTAAAACGCTTAGCAAGTTTTTTATAAAAATAAAAATAAAAATGCTCGGCAAGTTATCTGATATCATGAACCATCAGAGGCGGAACTACATTATAAAATGTAGGGGTATGGACCCCTAGCATTATCAATTTCCAATTAATCACCATGTAAACCTCTCATAATTGTAGTAATTTGGTGTAAATTTATTAATGAAACCCCCTAATCAGTAGCAATGTCAACAAAAAAGAGAAAATAATAAGACTTAATGTGTATTAGTTACACCTAATTTATAGATGAAAATACGACAATATTAATTAGATCTACCATATTTTGTAATTTATTATCATTGATATATAGTTTATTCAATTGTTTTATTCTACTATCATGTTTTATATCTCGCCCCCCTTAAGGTTTAAATTCTGGCTCCGCCGCTATAAACCGTTATGTGAATACGTCAAGAAGTCTTGATTTTATTATTGATTAATCGATACACAATTTAAAATCACTCTCAACACGTACTTTAGTAAAATGAAGAAATGCATCAAGAATACATGCTCATAAACCCAAAGCTGCATATAGAAAAACATTAGCTTTACCTAAATTTGTAGTAAAAGCAAAAGAATATGTGATTTAATTTGTTGGAACTTCATTTACATGTAGGTTGCTTGCAATTGCTTATGAAATGAGGAAAATCTTCAAAAAGCGTGTACGTGTACACCGAGTGTGCATTCGAAACCTCACAAAATAACATTACTCTCGATTTAACAATCATGATCTTAATGATGTGTTCTGCACTTCTCACTTCTGTGACAATCTATCTGCAAAAGTGAGGTATAAGATATGTGAAGACGTTGATCTGTTGTTGTTGATTTCGGCAGACCTCTTATCTTGGTATGAACTGTCTACTTGAATGTTGGTATGTCTTCTTGAACATTGAGGTTTACCATAAATCAGTTAATCACATATCAAATCAAAACGCTTAGCTTATTGATTAGGCCATGGCCGCCGTTTAGTCGCTCAGTCACACAGAGGCACATCTCTAAAGAACAAACCATACATGCAATACTCCATCCATACATAGCCATACATAACAAAATGATGATGCATGGATTTTTGAGTTTGGAGATGCTTGCAACATACATTCAATCATAAGAGCACGACATGCATACATGCATGCATGATGAAACTGGTAATAACAAAATGAAGCTAGCATCGACGGTGAATAAAACTCAACAACAAGCTTGAATGCGATTAAGCTAAGCCTAGCATATATTTCACTCACTACTACTGAAATTAAAATCGAAGATAGAACGGGTCTCTACTCTCTACTACACTAGTGCTACTGCTAAACTGAACAATGCAAAAACTCAGAACCGACTTCAGTGACAGAGATGAGAGAGTGAGCGCTCACTACAAGCGAAGGGTGAGGTCTACATTTGGAGTTGGCGTTGAGATGATCAAAGAAGGAGAGGCCTGAAACGTCCCAAACCCATGTGGAGGAAGATGAGAGGTGGAGTACTGGTTCTGGTTGGCTCCTCCAACATGAAGAGATGCTATGTTTCGGAAATAAGCTGTTCGCTCGCGCTTGTGTGCGTTTTGGTGGCCGCCGAGAGCCTGACGAGTGTAGAACTGACGAGGGCAGAAGAGGCATTGGTATAATCGACCCGATGAGTTTGTGGGTTGGCTCAGTGGTGGTGGTGATGGTTCTCTGTCTCGCTTGTGGACGTTTTGGTGGCCGTTGAGAGCTTGACGAGTGTAGAACCGGCGAGAGCAGAGAAGGCATGGGAATAGTTTACTGGATTGGCTCGGTGGTAGTGGTGATGAGTGTTGGTAACGACCCATTTTGATTTTCAGAGATCAAGCTAGGTGATGAGGAGGGCTGTGTCTGTGACTAGGTCTGTTAGTTCTTTCCTTTAAAGGATCTGGAGTAGAGTAGAAACAAATTTCCAAATTCAATGGTGATCGAATTAAGGAGAGGGAGTGAAAGGTAAGGGCAGAACGGGGAAGAAAAAGACGAGGGAATCAAAAAAGGGGGCGAATCAGGAGAGGAGGTACGAGGACTCATGCAATTTAAATCTAATCTAATCACATCACATCCCCCAGAGACAAATTAAATTTATTATGATTTGTCTTGCGTGAAGGATGAGCTAACTGTTACTGCTCCTGCTGCTGCGGCTTTAAGTCTAGTTACTACTCAACTACTGCACTGCACCAAATACCAATTAGCTTTGTCAAGAAGAAAAGTACCACATTGTTCTTCCTTTCTGAGAACTCAATTATTATTACTATGATTCTGTACAAGGTGGAACAAGGACTAAAGCCGTTTGAGATCAAGTCATGGCAAACGAAACCATATGTGAATATATGACACCCGGACAAGCAGATTCAAGGATACAAATAACAGAGCATGTTGTCAGTTCAGCTACGTTTCATTCGATGTCGAAGTATTTTGGATCCTCTGGGAAATGGTATTCCACGTTTAACTGCCATTGAACAACCAAACAAAACAAACAGGCCTTTGTCAGCTAATCACATATGATATATACCAAACAATACATAGTGAGATGCTCGCAATTACCATAAACAAGCAATCTACATTGCCAAACACAAATTTCTGCTGTACGTGTGTATGCCTCATGTTATAATGCTTGGTACACTAAATATACACAAACCTTGCCCTCATCAGCATCTGACTGGCGCTGAGGGAATACAACCCTCAAGTCATTGTAGAGGTAGAATCTCCGCTCCCCTTCCATAGTTCCATATCTAAGTTTCTTCTTTGTATTCCACACAAGGGATCTGATTTGCATCTCTGAACTGACCTGGAACCTTTTCTAGGAAGAGGGCAAATGAAACGGGGATGCAGAGCATAACAAAGAGCGCACTATTCTTGAAACATAAATTGACAATGATCCCCTTTAATTAGATAACAGATTAACAAAGGCCTTTAGTTACCTGATTCCAATGCTCACATTAACACACAAGTGACTCTACATCCCAATAACAATGGAAGTTAACTTCCTCCCAAGAAAAATTCAGACCAGAAAAAAGTGGTTTGAGAGAGATGAAACAATACCAGCTGTATCCGGCCCTTGACAGGAATGCGCAGGCGGCTCTTGACAATCTGTGAATCATCATTACATAGTCCCCGTTTCAGCTTTTGTCCTGCACTCCTATTCAATGCTGAATTTCCGGCAATATTTATGGATGCATAATACAATAAGTAGCAATCTCCTTCTACACTAGTCACTGGAAAAGGAAGCTTTTGTAGCCGTGGTGAGAAGTTTCCCCCAGTAATGCTTAGTACACCCAGAAAACCATCAATTCTCTACATATATCAAGAGGTGAGCAGTTATAAAGTTACAATAAGGGACAATATGAAGGAGTAATACACAGCAAAAGTACCAACACTAACCTGACAGGGCTTCCCTGATAAGAACCGACCAGACAGTAGATTCTTCAAATGAACCAACCAAGGATCTCGTCACGGATAGCCCACTAAGATTTCTAACGAATCTCGAGCATTTGAAGAACCTAGTGCTATGTACCTACCAAAGGCATCCACCAATTCAAACATTCGAGTTACCAGTCTCTCCAAAGAGATATTGAAGCACATGGTAATAATGCGAAGATCACGAGTAGCACGGATATGGAGACCTCCATAGCAGCAGCCCATGGAACACATATTATCCATGATTTCCTAGAGAAACAACCTGTGCCTGAGACAGTCATGAATCAGTTCATGAATAATAATAATGCAACATTGGTTCCAAGTTGAGCAAATCGGACTACAATTCCCAGTGATCAAATGCAGATAAACCGCAACAATCATATACTGATCATAGAGAGTACAAATTTTGTTTAGCTTTTGGTCACAAAGCAAATCATCTAGCAGAGTTAGCTTAAAATGATCACACATTCACCAGAAAACAGCTCTCAAAAGCAAAGCAAAGCAAAGAGAAGCCACGTCTTACAGAATCATCAAGATTATATACAGAAATTCATGTTGAAAAGATACAATAACATGAGGATAACGCACCGAGGAAAGCTCCGGTCAAACAATTCCGGCAGAGATCATGAGGAGGAATCTTCCATCCAAATTGAAATACAGAAGCGATCGATATGATTGAAGGAGAAAGAGCAAAGAGGAAGAAGAGGAGAGAGAGGCTGAGCTCGTTACTTACGTGGGTCGAAGTTGTTATTGTATCTTAAAAAAAAAAAAAACGAAATCCACACTATAACTAGATTCACTGTTACATTTGCTTTACGTTTCCCTTTTCTCTATCTCTCTATTTCCATTTTTAATTTTACTGGCCGCACACTCTCCACTATGTCTCTGTCTCTTTTCCTAACATATTCTTCGGAAAATTATACAGCGCACCTGGGCCGTTTATTTTGACCCGCCAAAAAAAAAAATTAACGGTGGAGATGACGGGTGCGCCGCGCACCCGGGTGCGCCAAATAGGCTCTCTATATTCTTCACCTACACATTTTAACTTGTAATGATAATAATGCAAAATGACACTTCTTGTGTAGAACAATAGGAAGTGACTTCTAAAATCTCTATAAAGTACTCAAGTGCAGGGACGACGCCTTAACTAGCTTACACCATAAAGAAAATAAAAAGATATTCATAGATGTTCCGACCTTAGTACATTGCGTTTGTAAAATTTTAATAGCTATGTGATTAATTTTTTCATCAGATTAAAAGCGTTTCTGAATCAACTATCTAAATATAAAATCTCTTGTACATAAACAAAAGGATCAAGTAAAGTTTCAAACTCTTACCGTCTAAATTCATTATTATGTTATGTTATGTGCAGAACATAACATAACATACAAAAGACATAATATGTTTCAAACTGTAACAACGAATCACACAACAACAAAAAATCACCTATGTTTAGCCATTAATTCATGTCTTTCTAATAAATCAGCACAAAGCAAAGTAGAATGGCTCTGGAATCCTTTACGGATAGATCATCATCCTCCTGAGCCGCACTATCAAACTGTTCAAACTGATCAGCAGGGGCAACCTTCCTCCGAGAGCGCAGCCTAGGCTTAACCTTCCCAGCAATCACTCTGCACGCTACAACTGCCTTCTTTTGCCCTCGGCTTAACATTACATCCTTGTTTTTGAGCTTGGCCTTTCCGGCGGTGGAGGAGGTCACTTCCTGTCCCAACCCTTCTTTGAGAACCGAACATAGACCACATTGGTCCAACTCGCATAACTCTATGTTAGAAGTAGAACTACTCGAGCTGCTGCAGCAGCTAAGTGAGCATGTCACAGTTGTGCCATAGTACCTTTGAAGCTCATTCCCATTAGCCCCGCAATATACTGATTCGTCAGGCCTCCACGCCGCTTGTCTGTTTTCCTCTTCAAACCAGGAAAACTTTGCCTTGTTAGCCTGGGAAGGTGGTGCATTCTTTGCTCTTGCCATCACCAATTTTCTATATTCTTCGAACTTAGAACAGGTCGCCGGTGTGTTCATAACTTCAAACACCCTTTTGATCTTCAACGCGCATTGGCATTCGAGTTCGACTGCTTTCTTTTCATCTCCATATAGTTCAGTGAGCTGTGAACGGCAAGGATCATCTGAATCTTGCAGTTCTATCACTATATCATCATCACTAGGACCAGTATCATTGAGACCATCATGGAAGTAGGCTATCGCATCAGCGACGAATTCCGGCCGGACTCTTGACACTAAGGGATAACTATTTGCCCTCGTGGACTTGATACCACTGGCTTTACGAGAACCCCCATGCCGTCTTGTACTATTTGCTGGTCCTCGGAGGCCTCGCCTTCTTATGGTAATGCCTTCACCACGAAACAACTTCAAAATTTTCAGAAGATTTTGAAACCCCGCCATTATTTTCTGTGTGCAAAGTGTTATATGGTCTCAACCTCGGAACCAACCTCTTAAATAGAGCCAACATCATAGGAAAAGCAATATACCTAGATCGATTAGGATAGCTTGTTACTTCACTAGATCTCCAAGGTAAGTTATCTATGTTGTCTAAACAATTGTGGAAACTTTTCCAGTTTTGAGAAGCAGAATGCAGCCCTGACACTAATGCTAAGGTCATTAAGGTAGCAGCTGTCTTAGAATCGTTTTCTGTATGAAAATTCAAAGGGGATACTGTGACAAAGCAAGTTGTACTGAGCGAAAGTTTTCATTAGTGTTACAGACCTTGGAGGAATACATACTTAACAAAACATTATCCGCACAAACACACAAGACAACAGGACTAGATACAACAAGTCACATACAAACATAAGCGCACATATTATGATCACATCTCCAGTTTCTCCTTTTCTTTCCAGGTATGTCGACTGACAACAGTGTTTATAACAGAAAATATGAGGAGCTCAAGACAGATGCATGGTTTCTACCTAAGTTACGTCCCCGAAGGCACTCCAGGTCCATCACATGAGAGTGATCCACAAATAGATTGACCTGAAATTCAGCACAGTATCTGAATGAGAAAATGGTATATAAAAGAGAAATATAAATGACAAAGGTTTGTGAAAGGGAGTTCTACCCTTGGACCATAATGCTGTATGAACCACTCCGAGGTTCTTGGATTCGATGCTTCAAACATGGTCTTCTCCACACCAAGGCGCCCAATGACCTTTGCAATTATGTCTGCTCGCATTGAATCAGCTTGTTTACAGACATCATCAGCCTCGATCATTATCATGTCAGCCCCAGCCTCTAAGCATCTCTCAGCTCTTCTAATCAACAGATCAACATCTTCAACAAATTCTGCAGAAAGAAATCGAGGTAATGCTCATCTCAGAAGTTACAACCATACAAGTGATTTCAAATTTGTCCTACCTCACCATCTTGGATTCGAGTATTCTCAACATAGAATGTTATCAACTTATCAAGTCATTATCACAGTAAAAAAAAAACAGTGTTGAGGAGTTGAATGCAAGAAAGAACAAATATCACTGATAAGAAAAGACAGAACAGAACAGGTAATATCATTATCATCAACAAAAATTGTACTACAGAACCCAAAGATCCATACCAATACTCATAACTTATTATGTTATAGCGGCCTTTAAAGAGGAACACTAATAGTTATCAAAATCCCTTTTCCGGTGTACTATTTGGGTTTCTACCTTTAGAGATTCTACATTTGTTATTCAGTTATATCACATTGAACCCCATTTTCTTACCTTTCGCCTTTCATGTTTATCTACTTATTTGCGAAAAGAGGAAACATTGATACTTACGAGGGACAGACGAAAGCGGAGTGGCAGTTTTTTACTTTCTTTATGTTCTAAGGCTCTCACTATTAACTGTGCCCAACAAACAAACAAAACAGTACTCAGTTCTCCTGTGATCTATAGTAATTATGCAGGTAACAAATCGGCCATTTTTGGTCAGTGCCTTAGTGGCAACAGCATAATGGGGTAGCTTAAACTCATATTCTTCCTGCAGAGTCACTGCATTACACATGTTTAACATGTCTGCTAACCCAATTCAAACTAAAAATTCTCTGGAACCAACCTCACTATAGTTACGTAAATGTCCTGGTGCTAAAGAAGTAAAGATGATAAATGAATCTCAACTCTTCTTATTAGACACCTCAGTAAGACAGTAAGTGACAGATATAATGTATGTGACCAAGATACGCAAATGGCATAATACTAATAGTCTAATAGCATGAACGAAAGATTAGCAACTCTGGACCACCACTAACCAAATAGGAAAGAAACAGCAACAAAACATTTCCCAACAAAGCTCTGAAACTGTTTCAGGAAAGAGCGCATAACATACCAGACGATCTTGGTCTCGGCACCACATAAGCTCCAAATGCTCTATCACCAACAGGAATGTCAGACTTGTTAACCTTGACCGCAAACAAAGGCTTCACTCTCAAGCCGCCGCTCTTAATCAACCTCACAAGTCTCAGCAGCGTTTCCTCCGGCACTCCCAGCGAGCCCACATTCAGCTCGATTGTGTCAAATCCCAAGCTCTTGCACTCCTAAACAAGCACACATCTTTAGACACTAAACTAAATCCCCAAAAAAACAACACATTTTTCGACACTGAACCAAAACTCACCTCCACATACTCTTTGAAAGCCGAAGGGCCTTTTCGGAGCAAATTCTCAGCCCAATCACCAGTGCTTACATACACGTCATGCTGATGAGCCACATCAATCACTTCTTTCACAAACGAGTTGGGCATCAAGCTATGTGAACCTCCAGCAAACCTCAGCCCATCCACAATGTCCCCCATCGACTCGAAAATATCCTATAAACAAACACCGATAAATTACTACTTTTACCCCTAAAATCTCAAAGATTTCAACTACAAATTACACTCAATTTCAACTACTTAATCAATCAGATTAAACTCTTCATTCAAATTTCAAGTAGCTAGATCGACTCGATTTGAGTACCTGAAGGAAGTTTTGGCTTAAGAGAGAGTGATCGGGGCCTCTCATTTCTGTGACGCCGTAGCGGCGAGGCTTCTCCGGCCGGTCCTCGTTCTCGTGGAAGGTCTTCCATCTGTACGCCGACATTGTTGGAACCGCGATTTCAGAGAGAGAGAGAGAACTGGGAAATCGGAAGGTCGAAATCTGCAGAGGGTTTTGGTTTTAAAATCTCTTTGAAGTTTCCATCATTGGAGAGAATAGTTGAGCTCCTTCTAGAAACGGTTGTGATCATACATAAGGCAGCTGAATCTAACTGCCACTTGTCAAGCTCTCCGCTTTTCTTCTTTTACAAAAAAATTTTGATTTTTGTTTCGGATATAATAACGGTAATGTCCATTTTACCCCTGTATATCCGAGTTATTTACGTTTATACACTTTCTGATTGAAGTAGGATTCTTCTGGGCTGTCACACACGTTAACCCATTTCCCCCCCCCCCCACCTGGAGATGATTCTCTGCTTTCCTTCCTCCCCATTAAAACGAATCTGGGTTCAGAAAAGCAAAGAATACACAAAAGAAGCTAGAATAAAGTAAAAATGTAGAGACGAAAGAAGCTTTTAACTATAAAATCACTGCTATTTTTCACTCTCTCTCTCTCTCCGTCACATTATCCAGGCAATACCTCTCCCTAGCTCCTTTATTCCAATTCCCTCGATAAAACTCACAGCCTTCTTCTTCTTCTACTTCACCCAACGCTTCGAAAATGGCACGAAACATCGGCCCTCTTGTGTGCCTCTTGGTCATCATCATGGATGCTATTGCCGGAATACTTGGCATTCAAGCCGAAGTAGCCCAAAACAAGGTAAACAACTACGCATCATGTAGCAACATATTCCTAAAGGCTAGCTGATAGAAGCGAATACTAACAATATTGCATTGTGAAAACAGGTGAAGCATTTGAAGGTGTGGATTTTTGAGTGCAGAGACCCGAGTTACCAGGCTTTCAAACTCGGTTTGGCTGCGGCTGTGCTTCTGGTGCTAGCACACACCATTGGGAACTTGCTTGGAGGGTGGCTTTGCCTCTGGTCTAAGCAAGACTACGACAAGGCCACGGCTAACAAGAAACTAGCTTTTGGATCCCTCATTCTCTCATGGTATGCAAATTTCAACACCCAAATTCAATGACCAACTACTTCCAGATCCTAAATGGTTGCGATTCACAGGATAAATTTTGCAATCGGATTCTCATTGTTAATGGCCGGAGCCATGGCAAACTCAAAATCAAGAAAATCTTGCGCATTATCAAACCATAGAATCCTATCAATTGGAGGCATCCTCTGCTTCTTCCATGGATTGTTCACACTAGCCTACTACGTCTGGGCAAAGGCCACAATCCGAGACGAAGAAAAGCTCAAGAACCATACCAACCACAGCGACCATCCTCCGGCATAAAAAAACTTGATATTACGGCACAATTTTGGTTTGTAAATTGTAATTCAATTGTGAAATTTGATTGTTAATGAGACAGATTAAAACAAACAAAAATTGTGACCAATTAAGCTAACATCTCTGATTGGATTAAATTCGAAACTAATTAAGTACAAATTCCACCATAAACACCCTACTTTGGACTTTCTAAGGGAACTCGGAAAGCTCCAGCCTAGTGTTTCTTCACTCAGTCCTCGTCGACCGGAGCGCTCTTGGAGGTCTTCTTGGGCAAAAGCATGTTGTGGATGTTGGGTAAAACGCCGCCGTTTGCAATAGTGACAGATCCGAGAAGCCTGCCGAGCTCTTCGTCATTCCTGACGGCCAATTGGATGTGACGTGGCACAATCCGAGTCTTCTTGTTGTCCCTGGCTGCGTTTCCGGCCAATTCCAAAACCTAAAATGTCAGAGAGAGAGAGAGAAAGAAAAAAAAATCAGAATCAGATTTAGGTTTTCGGAAAATTTGAACTGACGGTGAGGATTAAGAGATTTACCTCGGCGGCGAGATACTCGAGGACGGCGGCGAGGTAGACGGGGGCGCCGGCGCCGACGCGCTCGGCGTACTTGCCGGATTTGAGGAAGCGAGCGATACGACCGACGGGGAACTGGAGGCCGGCTTTGCTGCTGCGGGAGGTGGCCTTCTTGGCGGCGCCGGAGCCGAGAGACTTGCCTCGTCCGGCCATTTTGAGAGCAGTGAAAGGATTAGGGATTTGAAAAGAGAAAGAGGGAGTTTTGGGGATGGAGATTTTGGTTTTGGGGTTTGGGGAGTTTATATAGGGGAGAGTGGGAGGGAGGAGTTGAGGAGCCAATGAGGGGGAGTCACGCGGATCTGGGTTTGTGGTCGTTGGATCTGTGGAGGGATGGAGGGTGAGATTGGGGTTCTTGAGAGTGGAAGGGAGGGGTTGAGGAACCAATGAGAAGTGTTCACGCGGATCGGTATCTGTGGCCGTTGGATTTGGAATGTTTGGACGGGTGGATGGGGGTGTGAGAGTTTTGGGGAATACCCAAGATTCAAGTTGGTCAATACCAGACCCAGCAATTTTTATCGTCTAAGCTTGCTCATATCACTCAAACACCAAAGCCCGGCTTATAGCACTCCTCGGCTCTTTCCTCGTAACTACCTCCACTAGCAGCAGCTCAACCACACGAGTTGCTGCCATCTCCTCACCCACCGCCATCTTGAGGCTTGAACGTTGTCAAATTTGACAGTATGAATTCTAAATTGTCATTCACGATCGATTTGAATCATGGGTCGAAGAAGTTGATCGGAGTCATTTGTATCCGTTGAAGCTCTACGATGGACTTTGACTTCACATTTAGTAGTTATTTTTTTTCCTACAACCTCAATGATCGCATCTTTCAATCCTTTGAAACAAGAAGCATATGACTTATGACTTATGAGAAGAAGAGTGTCTTGGTGGCTTTCCTTTTCATGAATATTATCTCAATATTATCCTTTCTCAAGAGAAATAACATTATCCATTAGTACTCCCTTGAAACTCAGAGCATATGAAGTAGTCTGATACATTTTCCATATAAGAACCTATTCCGCAAAAGCCATAACGCATACCTCTAAACTAATTCTGCAGCAACTTGAAACATGGAAAAGATATGCTAAAACTTGAAAGGGAAAAGGATTCATGGAACTCTAAAACTAATTTTTTCATTTACAGCAAAATTTGAAACAAGAAAGCACCATAAATAACAAAATAAGGAACTAGCAACACAGCTCTAAATAGGTAAGCAATAGACAAGCTACAGCTCCTGTAGACTAATGGTGAACAATCTTTAATGATAAGAAAATAAAAACAAAAGTACTACAGTAATGGAACTTGACCACTGAAGCTACCAAGACACAGCAATATTATTCTAAGATTTCCAACAATATGCAAATAGTTCCTGTTGTTTTTTTTCCTGAGGAAATCATACAACTACCACTGGTAGTGATTATATTTTCAATTTAGTTGCACTTTCACTTCCACACTGAGAGTACTGACTATTAACTTCCAATGCTATACTATATACAAACATGAAACTTTGGTAGTATGTGCATCCCTTCAGTTCTTAAGCCAAATTTATGTTCATATATTTACTCCCTTCAGAAACTCAGCCAGCCCTTACCAAATGTCTTCTTTATACTCCCAAAATCAAGTAAATATTGTTCCATAATCCAACATAATTTGTAACACACCATTTGATTTCATTAGTTTGCATAACCAAACAATTAAAACAACTAAAGATCACTGCAACATTAAGAATCCCTGAAAGCAATAATAACAAGAAAGGACTGCTACAAGTAAGAAAAAAACATTAACATTAGGCCAAATCAGTTCATGTAAAGGAGCACAACAATGGCCAGCTCTATCAGAGCAAGACTAGACAAATTATGCAGATACTCACTACACATCGACGGACACCTCAACAGGAAAACATAATCCCTAAAACAAGGACTTTCTGGATCATCTTTACTTATGGAGTTACCTGACCACCATTCTAATGATCTGACTTGATGGCCTCCAATATCATCTGGGCCTGATTTCTCATCAGCTCAGTCCTCTTGACAAAAAGTTCCAGTTCAGCAACATGCAATTCGTTCCACTTATCCTTCAGCGCAGCGCATTTCGATCCACCAATCAACTCAAGCCCCTGCTGCACAATAGTCTCAGACAACCCCAGCTCTTTGAAACCCTTATCGAACCCAATAACCTCACTCGACACACTCCCAGACGCACACTGTTTCATCGCTCCACTCTTCTCAGCTTCCTTTGAAGGCTCCGGGGACGCCAGCAGATCAGCTTTCATAGAAGCCAGAGTCTTGCTGTTACCCTTCTGATTACTCTTAGCCTTGGCCTTCCCATTAGCCTTGGGCTGTTCCGTGTTCCCAGCTAAATCCTCACCACCTCCCCAAACCTTCTTTGACAGCTCGTAAGTCTTCTTCTCATGAGGCTTAGTCGGCTCGTGCTTCTTCCTCACATTGTTCTCAAACTTCTTCCTCATTCTCCGAATCTTATCTTGCAATTGGACCCTCGAAACATCCACCTTCAGCGATTTCTTGATAAACTCATGGAATGCACCCATGTCAGCATAAGGATCCACTCCTTTCTTCGTAGCGTAATCATTCATCCCTTTCAGGATAATAATCTCATCTTCATCGCTCCAAAGCCTCTGAAACAGTTTCGATTTCTTCGAAGATTCCTCTTCTACTCCATCCTCCTCCTGATCATCTCCCTTCTTCTTCGCCTTCTTCGAGTCCTTATTCAGCTCGCTCTCGCCCCCGTTAGGCCGCTTGGTGCCAGATTTCGCTGTCGCCGGAGAAGCCTGGGGCTTCGATCTGGGCTTAGTGGCCTTCGGCGGCGGCGTGACCGCCTCCATGGGCTTGGAGGCGATCGGCTTGACATCCACTTTTCTATTGCCGAGATTTTCGCCGTCGGATTCGGATTCAGAATCGGTTTCCGTCTCGCCGGAGGAAGATGACCGAGGCTTTGCGGCGGCGGCGGATTCCGGCTTCTTCGGTTGCGGCTTCGCAGTCGAGGTGGTCTTCGGCGGCTCGGAAGCTTCGGTTTCGGATTCGGACTCCTCAGATCCGGATCCGGATGCTGCTTCTTCCGATGAGGCATCCTGCTCTTCCTGCGATGAAGAAGCGGCCGGCGGTTGGTCCAAGGGTGACGGGCGTTTAGGTGCCATGGAGGAAGAGATTGGGGGAGGTAGGGTTTGGGTTTCTGGAAATTTAGGGTTTGAATTGCAAGAGCTACAGAGAGTCAGAGACTGAGAGAGCTAGCTAGCTTGGGTTTTGTTTGCTTTTTACACTAGCGGGTCGGTTTCGGGTTCTGGTTGGGTTTATTCAGACCCGCCTTTTCCAGGTAGATAGTTGGGCTATTTGGGCTTGGACGAAGACTATGGGTGACGCGGAGATGTATACGAAGGCCCAAAGGCAAATTAATCAGTACTCTATCTTCAGAGAGTATTTTGCTATACATTAATTCTTCTGATGTTCTTGTAGAACTAAAAGCTCTCATTATTCTTGCTTTACCATTTTTGATTATAATTCCTTTTGATAATAGAGATTACTTGATGCTTTTAGAACAAAGGCATTGATTATATATAAGTATAGCGGTATTGCCTGTATAGAATGCTAAATAGCTAGGATCCCTCCAAAGTCCAAATAGCAAATATATGCAAATGAAAATTGTCTGATGAAATGTCAAGTAAAGTTTACATTATGGATCAAATACATAAATTCGATTTAACCAAGCTTTTTAACAACATCATTAAGGGTAGATACAGCTTCAGCATAGTACTTCTCTGCTTGTGGGGTGCTTTTGATCTTGGCTGCGTGGTCCAACTGAAAAAGAAGATGAAATTAGTACATGCATGTATTAAACCATTGCTGCTTCCATTCTCAGAGTACTTATAGCATTTTGCCTAAGTTTATGATCACTCACATTGTCAAGGTCCTGGAAGAGCTTTCCGGTGAGAGTCTTGAGTGACTCCTTCTCTTCCTTGGGCTTGGCAGAGATGACTGTTTTGAGATCATATCGGAGGTACGAAGATTTGAGACGAAGATCGTTCTGGACAGATGGCCATGCCTTCTTGTCTATGAATGACTTGACGCCAAGGATTTCCTTGGCCGACTCCTTTGCCCTCGCGGCAGCCTCAGCCGGAGTCAGTGGCTGCAAGAAGAACCTCTTGTTCAATGGCAGATCAAGGTCTCTTGCCTGATCCGAGTTCTCAGTTCCAGCTGCCTCAACACACCAATTGCGTTCACGTAAGTTACATTACCTCTTACACATAGGAACGCAAGACTTAACATGTTCTAAGTAAACTCCAGAGCAATTACATTTCATTCCATTAGTTAATCATTTTGCATCCATATGCTTGTTGTAACAATATATTAGATCTAATTCCTTCGTATATAATTAGACATTTTAAATATTGTGGCGCAAGTAAGCTATAATGCAATCCGTTAGTTAACATCCCCAATGTGAAAATGATCAAAATGTAGTACTATAAGAAAAGGATTCGTTTGCTTACGCAGTCCACCGGATGGCGGGGGCGGAGGGCCGACTTTGATGGGTTTAGCCTCAGCAAGCACAGCTTGAACGAAAGATCCAGAGGCCAAACCAACTGCCACAAGACCAAGCATAGCGCGACGGCTAGTCTCGGGCTCAGCAGACACCTGCTGGGCTCTAATGGCGAACCCGGTTCTGGTCACGGCTAGCCTGGTGTTGTTACCAACTACGTTCAAGCGGGATGAGCCACTTAGATGGAGGCTGCTGCCTTCCAACACAGCCTGGGAGGAACCGTGTAGACCAGCCATTGAAGCCATAGCTTGAGCCATTTTTGCTTCTCAGTTTTCGTATGTTGCAAGTGATAGTTAAACTGAGGCACAAAGGTGGAAATATATTTTTTGGTGGATGATATTCGATCAAGTTTTGTTCTATGCTTCTGTGATGTAGAGTGATTTTGGGCAACGACCTTATCTGCCATTTTCTGGTTGGATAAGTAAAGATGGAATTGGCCAATGGAGGGGGGGGGGGGGGGGGGGGGGGGGGGGGGAATGTGCTCCTTGTCGCGTTTTCTATTTGACAAGTTGGATAATGTCCAACATCGACTGTGTCAAACTGACACGTGGATTCCATCGGATTATGACGATGATGTTAATATTTTCTAGCTAAAGCATCATATACACTACCATCACCCCTCTCGAATCTCAATTATAGAAATGAGAAATCAAAAGATATTTTGGTTGCTTTGGATTGTGTAGTTTCAAATTGAAATTACTATCGTAATGAAAAGGGTCTACATTGAGTTTCAGTTTCTATGAAGATCAATATCAATAAAAAAATGTTATGTTTTAAGGTGGTACTATTAACACACCTCTCGTAATGTTATTTTTATTTTAATATAATTATATTCATAATCTACCTAAACTCTCCTCATTTTCAACGCTGGTCGGCTTCCGTTCAAAAACAGAAAAGATTTAATGTATAATCCATAATAGGTCTATGAGAATGATATACATGAGAGTAGATGATGATTACAATCATCAATGTACATTCTCCCTATAACAAGCCATGCATTTCAATTAAGGTTCATTGTATACATCTATGGTATATATACCTCCTGGGTCACCGCCAAATCCTTTCCATCACCAAATCCATCTAAAACACTCATGTCCCATTCCAACACGCACATATCTTGTCCTCTCCCATTTTAGCAAATTTGATAATACATATATGGTTTTTTCTATCGTACTCTACCACCACATTTTTGGATCGGGGAATACAAGAATCAGGAAAGGGTATGATCATTTTTACTACATTACGATGCTAGACTTGTCACTCAGCTGTTGACTGTCTCGTTGGATTCTTCGTACAACTCGTCAGAGGAATTTGGGTCAATCTGATGAGAGTGGCTTGTGCGTTTTGAGGAATTGGTTTAACTAGTTTTGGATGACGGAGATGGACGTGGATTTGAGTTTGGGGGCGGGTTTGAGACATGTAATTAGGAAGGGAAAGAGGAGGTGTTTTGATGTTCGTGGAGAATTTCAAGCCGTTGGAGATGGAGTACTGGATGATGAAGATGGCGTCCATGGAGTCTGGTGAGTTATTGAAGAGCGAAGGATAGTTTAGGCACATTATAAATATGATTGTATTAAAATAAAAACAAAATTCCAAGGGGTGTGTTAATAGCAATAAAAAGTGTGTTAATAGCACCATCCATGATTTATGGGTAGTTTAGACAATAATGATAAAATGTTCGGATAAGTTATCTTCCGTATGTTGAGTTTATCGCAAGACTATTGAATATACTGATTATCTTAAATCATCATAGTTAGTTGCTAGTTGTTATGGAGCTTACAGTAAGTAAGTCATCAAATTTGGTGTCTTTCTAGTTTGAAAAGCGATAATTGATTCATTTCTAAACATATATATGGAGGGGCGATCTTATGATGTGCATGACATTTCAAAGCCTTGAGGCGATGATACTATGATAGTCACTAGGTGTCAAGTTGAAAAATAAAGATTATGAAGTCGCGAAGGGTAATTGCGTACTGTCATCGTTTAATATGTTAAAGAAATTCTTACCACACGATGAATAACCTTTCAATCATTATTGTTTAGTAAACACAAATCTTATCATTTTCATTGATGAGATGAGTATGTGAGTAAAAACTCATTCAATTTATAGCAATAACAATGTTTTATGCCACGCTCTAGAATTCTTTTTAAGGGAAACAATTTTTTTAAAAAAAAAACTGTTTATTAAATAACTCACACACCCTACATATGTGAGATTTAAACCCATGACGTCAAAGTTGTTAGTTAACCACCTTAACCAACCACCTTAACCCATGACGTCAAAGGAAAACAATACTTGTTAAAGTCGTTTGTCCCAATGGAACACTTACTAATCAAATGCAAGCATGACTCGTTGTTGTATCTTTATCAAACTTCCATCGAGGTTCAACCCATTCACATAGTGCTAGTTGCAACTCGGGAACAATTTCGCTAATTATAATATTTTGTTTATTTTTTAAAATTTTAAATCATTTATACTAAACATATAGGATTTCCCAATTGGGAAAAGTGACCAACTACAATTCACATTATTTTGAAAAATTAGTCCATTGAACTTTACAAGTCATACGAATCAAAATTCAAAATAAAATCTATAACCATAAGAAATTGAGTTCCCATTTAGGATTGGAACCTAAAATGGAAAATCAATGAAAATTAATAAATAAAAAAAGGCTCCATTTCCACCTAATTTGGTTTTTCAAATAGCCCAACACAAAGAGCTGCACCCTTCACATTTTGCTCTCCCCCCCAATTCACAAGGTCCTTCAATTGCAACACATTGGTGTTGAAACTTTAGGTACTTTCTCAAATCTATTACATCACTCTCACTCTTTGTTTAATCATTTTCATTACAAGTGCTAATCCCACTTTTAAAGGTTGTGTTAGATTCTCAGAATATTAACCCCTAGTTTAATTACAACGTTTGAAAAAATTGGGCCCATAATGGACTGGTGGCCGACCCGACCCGAATAAACGCCAACGTCTTAGTTTTTGAAGAGCGTGTTAGACGCGCCAGATCCAATTTCAAATTTTGAGTCTCTCTCTCTCTCTCTCTCTCTCTCTTCACTCTTCGGCTCTCAAAACCCTAGCTTTTTCCCCCAATCGCCAAACTTCGATTTCTCTCGGGACCCGTTTCAGTACAATCGGAGATCCGAGTCCTCATACGGTCATCCCCGTCGCCGATTTCCCCAGATCCGCAACCGAAACGACGCCGGATTACGCAACTCTAGGTCTGAGGAGTGGGTACTCCGATTTGTGTTTTCCATGGCTTCGCGCAACCAGAATAGGCCTCCCCGTAGCCCATCTACTGTAAGCCTTAACTATATTTGTTGTGAAATTACGTTTTTGATGATGAAGTAGACGAAGCCCTAATTTGGGGTTGTGAGAAATTGGGGGAAATGATAGGAAGTGAAAGATGAGAGTGATTCTTTGTTTGATTTTACTTGGGTGGTTGTGGGTTTTGTTATATGGGGTATGAATCAGTGTGGAAAACAAGGAAATGGGTTTTTGTTTTTGGGTTGTGGGGTTTGTTAATTTGATCATGTTTGTGATTGTATTTCGTTTCTTTCGAAGCCGAGAAAGTGTGGGTTTCAATTTGTGACATACTGAGCTGCTGAATCGTTGTGTTAATGTTGATTTTGGTTTTGTTTTGAAGAAGAAGATTGGTGGTGACGAGGTCCGGTTGGACAAGAAGAGGAGGTTGACAGGAAAAGCAGACGGTCAGAGTAGCATGGGGCGACCGCGACTGCCATTTAAGTCTGTTAACAAGAGGCAAGAAGTTGGAGCTGCCGGTGAGACTGCCAGCGTGGAGGGTTCAGAGTGCAGTGAGGCTGAGAGAGAGTTCACGAAAGAAGAAGTTGACGAGTTGTTGAACAAGAAGTATATAGAGAAGAAGTTTGATCACAAGGTTTTCTTTTCTTGCCAACTGTTTTCTGGTTTATCTGAAATGAAGCTTTCTACTTGTTTTGAAATGTGAAATGTTGTTTTTATTAACCGATTGGTATTTGGTTGTGTGGCAGGGGAATGTTCAACAACGAGCTGCATACCATAAAAACCTAAAGGATTGCATTAAATGGTACCAGAAGGTCGAGAAAGAGCATCTTCTTGAGGTGGAAAGGCTTCAGAATTTATTGAATGCTTCTGAAAAGAAGTGTGCGGATACAGGTAATTGGGTTGCCTCACTATCAAAATTGTCTGCTACAGTAGCATATGCCCATTCGAGTGAGTCGAACTATTATGGTTTCCAGTGAATTAAGTTCCACATCTCTAGTTTTCTTAAAAAATATCTTGCTTTTGTTCAGAATCATGTGTCAGTGAACTGCTTGCCTTAGCATATTTGTTTGGTTTTCAATTCGGTCATCTTTTTGTAAGAGGCAACAGATTGGTAATTTGTTTAAATTTTGTTTTCTAAGAGGAAAAGATGAAGAACTTGGTTGATGAACTCAATGCCATAAATTTGAAGTTAGCTACTCTAGAAGAGAAACTCGCAAAGGAAGAATCAGAGAAGATGGTAAAATTTCATTCGTATTAATCTTATTTTATCTTTTTCTCCTTCTCTTCCTTTATTGCTTAAATGATCTCCATTTGACATGTAGGATGCAATTCGTAGTCACAGAAAAGGAAAGGAAGAAAGAGCTGCTCTCTCAGCCGAGCTTGAAAAAGTACGGGAACAGAAATTAGTCGTTGAGCAGAGGGTAATACAATTATTAAACCTCTTCCAGATTCTTTTTTATTTTCTTCTCAGATTTTCAGAACTGTGCATTATGTCTTCCTCTGACATTGCTAATCTCTGTAGGCTATCAAGTTTGAAGATGACTATAATCGAACACAAGAGTATAACAAGAGTTTGCAACAGTATAATAGCAAGCTGCAAAGTGATGTGAACACAATGGATGAGTCCCGGAAACGGGCAGAAAACGAGAAGCTGACTATGGTTGAGAACCTTAGCAACTTGAGGGGTCACAAGAAGGCATTGGAAGATCAATTGGCTTCACATAAAGTAAAGATTCATCACATATATCTGTCTAATGCTTTGAGAACTGCTGTTACATGGGTTTTCCCAGTTTTGCTAATTGACTTTTCGGGCTTCTTGCTTGTAGGCTTCACTTGATGATGCTTTGAAGCAAAACGAATGTCTTAGAGGACAATTGCAAGAGGTTAGAGATGATCGTGATCACCATGTAAAAGAGAATCATGATTTGAAGGCAGAGGTTGTGAAGCACTTTGCAGAGCTAGATAAATTGGTCCGGAAAACTAAAGACTTGGAGGTATGTGTTGGATACTTATATTCTGCATTGTCACCATGTTGGCTTTCTAATGTTGCAGGCACTTTTTCTTGTTGCAGGAGACATGTTCATCGCAAATGATGCAGGTAGATTCACTAAAGAATGAGAGAGATCAATTAAGACATGAAAGAGATGTTTTAAAGCAGGAGCGTGATGCTGCTCATGAAAAAGTTGAGGTACAATCAATGCACATTGGATTATGAAATTGTTGCTTATATATATCTATCTCATATAAACTGTTCTTTACTTTCTTTCAGATGGCTGATTTATCTGCTTCTGAAATAAGCACAAGATTTGAATTGCAAAAGCGAGTCGAGCGCGAACTCCGTGATCGAATAGCTGAATATGAGCTGAAAATTATTGAAGGAGATAGATTAAGAAAAAAGCTCCACAATGATATTCAGGTAATCTTTCTGAACTTAATTCCTTTTAAAATCAATACATTTTATTTGGTATTGATCTTTTTCTGTTGTAGGAACTGAAAGGGAATATTCGAGTTTTCTGTCGCGTGCGACCATTGCTACCTGATGATGCCACTGAAGTCCCAGTAATTTCATATCCTACATCGACAGAAGAGTTAGGTCGCAGCATTGACTTAGTACAGACTGGTATGGGTATATATGTTTTTATTTAATCAGTATCCATTGTCGTATGAATTATTTTTAATGGAAATATTCACTTGTTACTTAGTCCTTGCTATATATTTTTTGCAGGGCAAAAGTATCACTTTACATTTGATAAAGTATTTGATCACGCGGCATCACAAAATGATGTTTTTGAGGAAATCTCCCAACTTGTACAAAGTGCACTCGACGGCTACAAGGTGAATTTTTTTTCCTCTGCATTTTATTTCATGCACATTTTAGCTATTCGATAATCATGATTTCCTCTTTTTAGATGATGCGGTTTTCTATATTAAGGCAAAGATATGGACTAAAAAGTACTCAACTCTTTTCCTGTAGGTCTGCATATTTGCCTATGGTCAAACGGGGTCTGGTAAAACATATACCATGATGGGTAGACCAGAAAATCCAGACCAAAAGGGATTGATACCTCGGTCAGTAGACCAAATATTTCAAACTAGTCAATCTCTTCAAGCCCAGGGCTGGAAGTATACGATGCAGGTATGATATGTTACTTTTCTGTCTGTTACTTTGTCTAAATTTGCAGACTATTATATTTTAATAAATATTAATGCAGGCCTCAATGCTTGAGATTTACAACGAAACAATCCGTGACCTGTTATCGACAAATCGACCAAGCGGTACAGAGTTGACAAGGACAGAGAGTGGTGTGGGCAAACAATATACCATAAAGCATGATGTTAATGGAAACACACACGTTTCTGATTTAACTATCATTGATGTTTGCAGTAAAAGGGAGATTTCCTCTCTGTTACAACAGGCGGCTCAGAGTCGGTATGTTTGTTATCTACTATACTCACATTCTGCTTTTCCATCTTAGTGATCATAGTACATTTAAATTTTAATATGAAACTTGAATAAAAGTTTCAATGCTTAATTTTTCTCCGCTATAATGTATCAGGTCTGTAGGAAAGACTCACATGAACGAGCAGTCATCAAGGAGCCATCTTGTGTTCACTTTGCGTATAACGGGTATCAATGAGGTATGTTGAACTGTAGTCAAATCAAGTTCTTAGTTTCCTGTTGTTTAGTTGTTTGGCTTCATATTGTCATGTGATGATATACTTGTCCTATCAGAACACTGAACAACAAGTTCAAGGGGTCCTAAACCTTATTGATCTTGCTGGAAGTGAGCGATTATCAAGAAGTGGTGCAACTGGAGAACGTTTGAAGGAAACTCAGGTCTGTTCCTCTTGAGAATCTAATGCATTTCTGTTCTTGTTTCCTTAATGGCTGTCAGCTCACTTTTTGTCTGCAAAAATCAGGCTATTAATAAAAGTCTGTCATCCTTAAGCGATGTGATAAGTGCTCTGGCAAAGAAGGACGATCATATTCCTTTTAGGAATTCAAAGCTCACCTATCTTCTCCAGGTATGGTGCATTAGTTCTGTTTTAAGCTCAACCCCTAGTTTCTTCAACACATATGGTATTGTATATCAGTTGATAACCTCTTAACTTTTAATTTTATTACAAACAGCCTTGTCTAGGAGGGGACTCAAAGACTCTCATGTTTGTCAACGTCTCTCCAGATTCTACATCAGTAGGAGAATCTCTCTGTTCTCTCCGGTTTGCTCACAGGGTAAATGCCTGTGAAATTGGGGTTCCTCGGCGACAGACTACTGCACGGCCTACTACTTCAGATTCTCGCTTGAGTTACGGCTGATACTGATTCTCTATTGGTTTGTCTGTCTAAGCCTGACTGCCTTAGTCTAGCAGACGCGGAGTCCACTGTTACTTGTAATGAGGGCAAGGTCGTCTTGGGTAAATGTAATGGATTCAGATTGGGTTTTCTGTATTATTGACATGCAGATCTTTCTGCTTCAAGCTTCTACTAATTTGTACTTCTAGATCCATATGCTTTTGTAAGTGTAACATTCTTGTTAACATGTTGTCAATTGTCATCTTATGATTCAGAAGCTGTAATTCATGCTTGAATTCCAGCAAGAAACTCAGATGAATGTTTTTTTATAGAATATTATTCCAATATATTATATGGTGGTTCTGTATGACAATGAAATAATTGTGTTCTTAGGATATGATATTTATCAAATTAAAACACAAGTGAAGATATTTGTATATTGTCTTTTTATTTCAATAATAAGATTGATGAATACCCAAATCAGGGGGCGCCTTGTTTTAACTTCTAATCTAACAGACTGATTGAGTATAATATGAAAGTGGGTCCAATTCTATTTCTTCATATCTATCCAAATCTAGTATTCTGGGAAACTTGGAGTCTCTCACAAACAGAACATATAAGAGAAAGAAGCTCAAGGTTTTATAAGCAGGGGAAGAAGAAAAGATGGAAGGTCAAGTAGATGTTCAGCAGGTGCACACGTCTAGGGTTGTTAAGGTTGATTCTTTGGCGACTTGGGACTTGTCTGTAACTCAAGCCACCAATCTAGGCAGCCCTGTAAGCGATCTCAACCTTCTCTGATTCCTCTACCAATTTCTGCAATCTCTTGTGTTGATCGCAAATGAACAGTAATGAAAATATGGGTATTGATGTTGGTTTTTCTCATTTGGTTGGTTGTTTTTTGTAGATTGTTGTGCACTTCACTGCTTCATGGTGTATGCCTTCTGTGGCTATGAACCCACTCTTTGAAGAATTGGCCTCAAGCTATCCAGATGTTTTGTTTCTCACTGTTGATGTGGATGAAGTTAAGGTAATTATCCTCGCTTCTTCTAAAGCTTTGTTCTTGGTTTATATTAGATTAAGAAAAGGACTTGTCTTGCTCTCTCCAAAGTGAAAGTGTTTTAACTCTATCAATATATACATAGTAGTACATCAGCATATGCAAGAAGTTTTATTTACATTCTATTGAAGCCAATAAAAAGAGAAGGGTACTGATTATGACTACCACTCACATCAAACCTCTTTGTTTAACCAAATTTTGAAGACCAAGCTTGTTCTAGAGGGACCAGAAACTCGTTTTCTGGGAATTTAGCCTTTACATATTTGTCTATGATGGAGAAATTGATATTTATAGCTCGATGATTGTGATCATGAGCAGCATAGTCGTGTGTTCACTGTTAACACAATTCAGTGCTGCGTTTTTCGGTTATTACTATCATCTGATAACTACAGAGCGGGACTGAAAACTCCTATACCTGTAAAGGTTAATTTCGAATATGTGTATATATGAAAGCTCACTATCTCTCATTTGTTTTCTTAGGAGGTGGCGACTCGGCTTGACATAAAGGCTATGCCAACTTTTTTGGTGATGAAGGAAGGTAAACAGGTTGACAAAGTTGTGGGTGCCAATCCTGAAGAGATAAGGAAAAGGATCGATGGACATGTTCAGTCCATACGTATGTATGTTGCATAGCACTACAGTGGGATATTATACATCTTCAATTTGTGTGAAATAAGTGGTTGTCATGGTTTGTGCACAGATGATAGATATGGTTGATAAGTTTTCCTTTGGTTGCTGTCATTTTGGTGCTTTGTACTTCTTTTTAGTGATCATTCTCTTGAATAGTTACAGTTCATCTCAAGCTTTTGTAATTGGTTCTTGTAAATTCAGTAAGATGTTAAGAGTTGGGTGATTTGATTTTCAATGTGTACTTGATGATTCCTATTTAGAGGGGAAAAGGTTTCTTAGATAAACATGGCGGAATGTTGCTTGTGATTTTCAATGATTGCTTATGATGACATGGGGAAGGTTGAAATTTCCTGCCCAGAAAAGTTGACTGTAACTCAGATTCTCTCTCACCAGCCCTCCAATGGTTTTTGATCTGCTGGCCACTTTCAACCCGCGGCTACAGTTGAAGAGAATCAGTCCCTCTCCATTTTCACTAATTCTCGCTTTAATCCACTACTTTGATGGTTATATGCATTAAGTTATTTCTTGTCAAATCAATCACAAAACAGAATCGAATCAAGTTTCTTTACTGGCTCTTAAATATTTTTATTAAAAAAAAAAACTTTTCATCAAACAATCTGTTTGACTATTTCATCAGTAACAATTGCAAAATGTATTTTTCACTCAAAGATTATATCGACGAGAGATCATTTTAAGAAATCCAACTTTTCAGCCAATACTTTAAACGTGATCTAACTAGTAAAGCTTATTATACCCCAACATACCATTTTAGATAGTTCACAGTATAACAACATTCTCAATACAAATGTACCTGTAATAAATTACTATGAAATTTTTATATATAGACATGTAAGTACACGATGCAATATTAGCCGATTCATAATTAGTCAAAATTCATGTTATCTAATCATGATCCATATAACACGAGCACCCTGAAATGCCACGTACCCTGAAATCTGTGGATACTGTCACAAACTCCATGGACCGGGAAGAAAATTATTTCACCTTTTCGGACCATACTATTCAAAAAGGACGAACGTGCAGCACATGATCATGTCTTGTGTAGTTCTTCAATCCATTTCTCCTGTTTCTTCATGGATGCAGTTTGATTCATCTGTACTGTTTCCATTGCAGTGTGAGGTCCGGGTCATGCAATGTGTCTAGTTCTAAAGCCTGTAGAGAGAAAATGCGGAGGGACAGACTGAATGACAAGTTTGCTCCAGTTTTATCCTTAATGTTCATGCTCTTTCTCACTCTCTCACACATTAACTTTTGGCATATTTTGAAGGTTTCTGGAATTGAGTACTATCTGGAAGGCCACCTAAAACCGACAAAGCTGCTATATTGGTTGATGCTGTTCGAATGGTGAATCAGTTACGTGGGGAAGCCCAAAATCTGAAGGACTCAAGTGAGAGTCTGCAGGAGAAGATAACTGAATTGAAGGTGAGCCTAAGTTTGATCTTCACTTACATACGGTAATAACCTTAGAGAGAAAATTAACAATGCAGTTCTGGTTGGATGTTTCCTCTAGTTAAAATTTATTTGAGTAGACATCCAAATTTCTGTTGGCTTTACCGAGCGGATGTTCTTATGCGTTGTGTACATATTTTTGTATAGGCTGAGAAGAACGAACTTCGTGATGAGAAGCAGAGGCTAAAAGCAGAGAAAGAGAACCTTGAGCGGCAAATTAAAGCCTTGGGTACACAACCGGGCTTCTTGCCTCATCCTGCTGCAATTCCAGCTCCATTTTCTGCCCCTGGCCAAGTCGTTGGTGGCAAACTGATGCCGTTCATGGGGTATCCCGGAGTGTCTGGATACCCTGGAGTTTCTATGTGGCAGTTCACGCCACAGGCTGCAGTTGATACCTCACAAGATCATGTTCTTCGTCCCCCAGTTGCTTGAGATGGTTTGCTTTTATTTAACATTCGACTAGTGTTTAGTTAAGCACCGGCCAAATGTTTTACCTCTTTTTCTTTTCCTAGCTGTTAAAAGTTTTACATAAGATTTGATTTAGAGGATGACAAGGGAAGTGGAAAAATAATGCAATGCTTTGGATAAGTTGTACTTCTCATCCATCAATTTCATTAATATAATCTGGCAATTTTGACCTGTTAACTGTTCTTGAGCAAAGGTTTCTGTGCTTTGATTAAAAGATTTGAACAATCTCTTCAATAAGGTTTCCAATTGTAATGAAAACTATATCGTTTCAACTCTCAACACAGGATTGTGTTCTTGCCTTCTTGGTGATCGAGATGCTGGTAGATGAGTAACAGTGAGAAAGCTTCCAAGCTTGGATTGTTGTCAATTATTGGACCTAAGTAGCAACTAGAAAAATTGTTATTGAGATTTTCATTTTGTCAGGGGCTATTAACATTAACATTTAACATGGTGGTTTGAAGCCCATATATCTTCCAGATTTATAGTCACTCCATACATGAAGGACCCCAAAGGTTGTCATCAAAACTGTACTCAAAGCCATCACTATGCTGACTGAGAATACAATGAGAGAAGCCCTTCCATAAACTTTGATTGCTCTCTGCAGCACTACCAGTCCAAGAAGTGAGGCAACAAAACAAGCGACGGCGAATATGAGTGCAGTATCTACATGCTCTATGCCCAACAGCAAGTACTGAAATGCGGACATGGAAGATGAGAAAAACACCATGAAACAGCAAGTCGCAGCCGTTACCTCAGGTGCTATTCCAACCTGAAGAAGAAGAGGGTTTATGAGCATTCCTCCTCCAATCCCAAAGACACCCCCTAAAATCCCTGCTAATAGTGCCATTAGTGGGAAAACTAGCTTGTTTAATGGTTCAACTTTAGTCAGCTCCTCAATATTCTACAGAGTAACAGGAAAATATAACAAGAATCAGTTAACTGATGAAAGTCATGATTGAAAAGAAAAAGAAATACCAAACTTTTAACACACCTCTTGGGTTAATCCTATTGGCTGTGTTACCTTTTGGTTTGAAGTTTGGTGTTGATGGTTTTCTTTTCTGCATACAATCCAGGCTGTGTAAACTATTGCAAGAGGAATCTGGAGAGATGAGAGAACCCAATATCCCACTCCACAAGGCTCTATTGCTGTAATTCCCTGTAAGGAGTCACATTGATAAAATGTAACATGAGGAAATGTAGACCAACTGTGGATAAAATTGCATAAGCAGCATCTTTACCTTCTCATATTGACTGCCACGAAGAAGATAGACTAGGCAGAACGAGCACCAAACAAGAACCAAGATCCCCATTTTCAGCCATGGAAATCTTAGCATGCAGTTCTCTTGTGTAACTACACCTAAAAGCGGTTCTGTACTACCTATGTTCTCTTCTATTTCATCGCCTCCTTCGTCTTTAGTGACCCCATTTTCCAATGTCTCACAACCATTCCTCATCTCTATCTCTCGCGACTCTATTTTCCAGTGCGCCATCCCATTTCTACAACTCATTGAGGTAGTCCAAGCAAGAAAGAGTGCAAAGAGTATAGTGATCAGCCACTCTGGGAACACAAGGTTGCAAATCACTCCTAGACTCACTCCTAGTAACATGCATGGCTCTGATAGAAGTGCTATGTCATAATCAATCAGAGACTTGCCACCAAATTTTGTGCTACCTTTGATGCACAAGTTGTACATGACATTCGCGACCGAGCCCCCGGTGACCATGAAAGCTGAGAGACTAGAGGCTGTTCTGAGGTCCAAACGTGCCACTAAGGTCAGTATTGGTATGAACAGCCCACCACCGCCAATTCCACCAGCACTGGATATAGAGGCAGCTATGAAGCATAGGACTCCTGCCACCACAAGTGGTGTAGACAACTCGAGCTGTGTTTCATGGGGTTTTCTATAGAGGTTTAACCATTCAGAGGTGTTGTTGAGGAGGTTCTCAATTCTAAGGACATCTGAGATGCGTTGAGTTTGTTTTGCTTGGGAAGGAGGACTGAAAATGAGAATGGAAAGGGTTAGAGTTAACAATACAGCCTTACGGTTCTTCATCATTTGTTTGGGACAATTTTGATGGGATGCTGTTTTTGATGACTGAGTCTTTATATGTTGCAAAGAATTTGGTGAAGAGAAGTGGTCAGAAATCTGGCAATCATGTAAAAAGAACAATGTTATTAGGATGTTAATTATAAATAATAAATAGATAATCAGATCATCTATAACCGTTGGTCTAAAATCTATAATATGTTTGAGTTTTATGAAATTTAATCCTCGACTCACTATTCAAGTTGACATAATATAAGATTTACCTAAAATGTGTCATATTTTAACTCAACCAAATAAAACCAAAACCTATAATTAATGAGTGGGTGTGTCAGTGTGTTCTAGTGTCATAATTTATTAATATAAAATAATTAATGATTAAAACATGTTTGAGTTTTTACTCCATTTAAGATTAAACAATGATATAAAAATTAAAATAGGTTTGAGTCATGACTCTATGGATTAGAGATGCAAAACCCATATAAATATTTATAGGTTTGGTTGGCCTAAAATTTGAAATTAGGTTTGAGTTATAGATCAATAGTTGGAGATGCCCTCATGTGAATGTAATCTTCTTTTTCGATCCAGCTTTTCTATAGGTTTGGGTCTTGACTCTATGGGTTAGAGATGCAAACCCATATGAACATTTGTAGGTTTGGTTGGCCTAAAATTTGAATTTAGGTTTGGGTTATAGACCAATAGTTAGAGATGCCCTCATGCGAATGTAATCTTCTTTTTGGATCCGGCTCTTCTATAAGTTTGAGTCTCGATGCAAACTCATATGAATATTTATAGATTTCGTTGCCTAAAATTTGAATTTAGGTTTGAGTTATAAATCAATAATTAAAGATGCTCTCATGTGAAATTAATCTTCTTTTTAGATTCGGCTCTTCTTTTAAAGTGAGTGAATTTCTTAAATTTCTGACCTCTATCCGATCTAAGTAATTGATATGGATATTTTTAAGCCATTAAATTATATAGTCATAAATTATGAAATTCACTAAACTTCATGATAGACTTGTTCACTTTAGTTGAGTGGGATCCGTCATTTGTTTCTAACCAGATCATCATTACGAAGAAACTTCTATGATTGGCTAATCCTGCAAGAAATTATATGTATATAGTGGGCAATGGACCACTACAAGGTGAGTCACACATACTGTCACTACCTCCCATCTTATCTAAGCCTTATGCATGCAATATACAAACAAGTAGAGACTAGAGAGTACTATACGTGTTTTCTTCACTCTGAACTAAGTTACAGCCAACAGACATGACATAACAAGTGAGTACCTCCAAAGGTTACAACAGCGTTTTCACGTGATGGGCTAGAAAGGTTTAGCTGGTATCTCTACCTCCAACGGCCGGCTACCTGCACCAAAGTAGTGATCACTAGCTTCTTGTGGTTTTGTCTTGTAAATGATGACTTGTATCGCTGGATTCCGACTTCAAACAGGGAATCCGACGAACGTTTTTTCCAGTGTTTTGCATTTGGAGAAACTGAAGTTTGGTTGGAACATCGATGGAATATCGAAAAGTACTCTAATGAATGTCGACTCTCAAATGAAGTTTTCTGTAAGAGATCAGTAGCTAGTCGATCTGTTTAGGTGAGTGTTTCTTCATCAAGGGGTTAGTTCTTCTTGTTTTGTTTGGGTTTTCCGGTCTATGTGTTTTGTATATATCGCTCTCTTTATCCATTCAGTTATATATGATGCAACTTTTCCTCAACTGATTTGGCGAGACAAATCTCTACAAATACAAATACATGGAGGAGCTAATTTCAAGCTACAACGACGTTGAATGGAATTCCAAAATCACATTAGCTACTAGCAAGCGAGGCATTTGCCTTCTTTCTCTCTAGTACTAACTGATATACTCATTTTGTTGTTAATCTAGTCTTGGATCAATTAATCATCTCACTTCTCACTTGTAAGCTAAAAGCTAGCTAACTACTAAATCTAATGGCCGCCCGGCAGCCATTAGAATCTTGGATCTTATATCAATCACCATTGCGTTCGCTTCTTCAGAGACTACGACTGTCCCAAACTCAAAATGGTATTCCTAATTTCATATATCTCTACTATAATAAAACAAAACCTTCAATAACAAACATACCTTGATGTATAGTGGAAGATATATATTTTTTGTAGATTGAGTTGATTAATTTAAATAACACGATCTATCCTCGATGTCATGATTGATACTACTGTCGATTGATAGGTACCCATGTCTTTCGATCTCTTCTGCTTTTGTATGGCTTCTTGATCGAAATCAAAGTGAAAAAGTTCAAGAAATAATGTTTAGGTCGATCGTGAAACATTTTAATTAGCAGAACCAGATCATGGATCCATCAATTATTTGAATCTTTGAATAGCTAGTAGTACCAGTAGTGTTTTGATTTGTATTGCTGGCCACCCATATTTATACAAATAAATTTCAAGCTAGTACTTAATGTAAGATCAAAATCATATGCGAGCTAGCTAGTGCCTTCATGAATGGAGAAGAAGAGCTAATTATCATGCACGCGTAAACTAAGTTTATATGTCCAAATTAATTATGATATATATATGAGAGTGCATATATACGAGTTTGTGATCATTCTGGGAGATAATGATCAATTTATTTTTTATTTTTTATTTTTTGGTAAGCGTAAAGAGACTAACTCACCGTCTTTCTATGAAAATTTATTGATAAGAAAAAGATACAAGAAGCTGGAAGACTAGACCAATGACAACCATAAAGTACAAATAACATCTTTTGTAGATAAACAAATAATCTCATAAAAACAATAATGAGCACATGACAAAGACGTTAACAAATACGAAAATTCAGGAGACCAAGTGCATCTTGCCGGCAAAGATCAACGATGGAAGGAGGAGGATCATCCCACCATGACATGCTAGTCAATGACAACCCAATATTAGCAAGTGCATCTGCCACTTGATTACCTTCTCTGAATATATGAGAGGACCGAAAATGCATATGTGATATATGGTGCAAGCAATTACTCCAGGCCACCCGTAACCGCTAATGAACAAGATGAGGATCCCGAAGATAATGAAAGACAAGAGTCGAGTCCACCTCAAGCCATATATGTTTTCATTCTCTAACCCAAGCTAACTCAATAGCTTGAATTACTGTCATGACCTCAGCCTCAACTGAGCTAGGAATATTAAGATTAGACGCAAAAACACCAAGAAAAGAACCACAGAAGTCACGAAAAATACCACCATATCCGGCTCGTCCTGAAGCACGCTGCCATGCACCATCAGTATTAATTTTCACCCACTCAAGGATTGGAGGATGCCAATTAATCTCAATAATATGAGGAGCTCTACGTGGACGACATGAAATATTATAACTTTTCAGGACTCGTAACTCCTCCAAAGAGTTGAACATACAACCTGTAGCTAATCTACTAGCAGCTTGTATGTGCCCCAAAATAAGCCTACGTAAAACATCCACACCAACGAAACGACCATCATGCTTCATTGTGTTCCTTGCCTTCCAAATAAACCATAGGGTAGTAGTAAAACAAATCAGCCACAATTCTCTAAGTTGTTGCCTACGGCCATTCAAACCATAGAATAACAAATCCATAATAGTCAATGACATAACACCCAACTCAAACCAAGATACCCAGCATCCCCACAAGGAATAAGCATAAGAGCATGAGAAAAAAAATATGAGGCAATGATTCACCCTCCAAGCCACAAAGGACACAACGAGATGCCAAGGAAAATCCCCGTTGTTGCAACACATCTTCCGACAATACCCTACCTCATAACACTTTCCATGAATGAATAGAGATACGAGGAATAATATATTTAGACCATATAATCTTACCCCAATTCGTCTGAGGAAGTCGCGGACGTAGAAAGTGAAAAGCATCCTTTGCAGTTAACTCACCAGATGCAGATGAAACCCATATTAATTTATCAGGCATATTTGGGGACAGAGCAATAGGAACACCACTAATTAAATCACAGAGGCCTGGAAAATATAGTTGAAGCAATGAGGGAAAATTCCAAGCACCATTAAGAATGTAATCAGCTACCAACCCATCCATGAGAGCAGCCAAATCTGCATTATCATTCCCAAAATATTCGAGAAGAGGCCTACCTAAGAAATTATCTCTCCAGAAATGTGCTGATCTCCCACAACCAATGAGCCACCTTGAGTTTTCGTGAACTTGAGCCCAAAAACATTTCACCCCTGGCCAAATAGAAGAGCTTAACTACAAACGACGCAAGAGCCCATTACGCCAAAAGCGAGCTCGAAGGAAAGAGCTACCAACTGAAGAAGAAGAAAAAACTTCCCAGCTCCTCTTTAGAAGAAGAGATTTATTATGGAGAGCAAGTAGCCTAGCCCACCCTCCTCCAATGAAGTACAATAATTCTTCCATGCTACCTGTTTTGGCCACGATCCTCAGTGTGCGGAGCAGAGGTGAATAGCGAACAAAGAAAATGGGGAGTGTTGCGGGCGTGCCACCTCGCCGACGAGGAAAAGGTTGATTGCGAGATCTTAACTTCTTGATCAGGCAGAAGGGGTTTCCAGGTGCCACCTCAGATGAGGAATTTATGAGCACAAGGCGATCGATACTCACGGCGGCGTGAGTAGAGCAACTATAGAGAAATCAAAGGTGATCGGGGGTGAGTCCAAGAAGAACTCAAAGAAAACCTATGTGGCGGCGCGCTTAGGGTTAGGGTTTCAAGTAGCTCGAAGGATAACTGGTTTGCAGTTTGTTTGTATTTGTTGTGTTGAGAGAGAGAGTTTTCTGTAAGCCTTCGAGCATCTTTATATAGTGGAGCTCGACTTCTGCTAGAAGAAAGATAATCAGAATCCAAGTCGGACTCTGCAACGTAATAGAACAAGGGCACTGTTCCACCTGCGCGGACCAAACTTCTTGTGACACATGTCCAGTTCGCACACTCCAAATAGAATAGGTCACTGCTTCAGGCGCGCCGCTCAACTGTAGAGTCCTATGCAGACTGAAATTAGGAGCAATCTTATCCCGCGGGGTGTCACAGTCCATGTAGAAAACTAATCTCGCTCGGGCCGCGAACTCAAACCACCTCGCGGGATTTAGTAGGGTTTTTTTTATATTAAAAGGGCCACAAGGATTGGCTCGAAGCATCTCAAAGACTGGTAAAAGTTTTCAACAATTAATGTAGTGCGCGCGGATTCCGCATGTGTCTTCCTCGCGAAGTCTCTCACGTGAGCCAGCGAGCCAGTTCGCCTAGATGTATTCGGCCTCGCCTAAGCGAAGTGCCAAAGTCATTCCGCGTGCGAGCTATGTGTTCCGCGTGAAGCGCGCGAGCTCCCTACTCCGCGCGAGTTATATGTTGTACCTGAAGTCTGCTAAGCGCGTGAGATCTGTACTCCGCGCGGAGTCATTTCGCGCGCAGACCTTGTAATTCAGCTCGCGTGGTCTTGCTGACGGGCCATTATTTGTAAACTTAAAGAAACTTGGGCTCGCCGGTATGACATGGACCAAGAAATTAATTAATATTCACATAGACATTTACTGTCCAGTAAAATATTAATTTGGGCGTAAACACTACCAAAGGAACACCTCTCTTATCAATGGAGTCATACCACAAGTAGTTCCTACACCAAACCTCCAAACACCGCAGCAGATAAATGAGTCATTCATAAACTTGAAAACTATATACCAGCATGCTATTAAAAACAGACTTGAGCAATTGAAGCCTTCCAGCCATGGAAAGAATAGAACCCATCCAACTAGATAGGCGAACTCGAATTTTATCAACAATTGGCTGAAAGTAAGATGTTCAAGGCCTCCCACGAAAAATTGGCACACCCAATTAAGTAAATGGAATTCTTCCAATGGAAATACCCAGAGAGTTTGCAATGGACTGCCGGCAGTAATAAATATGTTCACTGACAAAAACCTGTGACTTGGCCTTGTTAATTATTTATCCTGAATTTTGTCCATACTCATCAAATAGAGACATAACCAAAGCTAAGTTACAGGTTGTTGATAATGATCAATTATATATACATGAAAGCTGATCGTTGATAAAGTCATTGGATTGTTGCATAGCGAATCGAATCTAGTGACACTTGCAGCGGGAACATGATAAGTATCGATCTCATCTGAGGACAAAATCAGGGAGGAACATGTCGATCTTTGTAAGGGCAGAATTTTCATTTTTATTTGTTTTGGATCAATTAACTAATCGATCGAAAGGGAGAACCAAAAAGATATGGTTGATAATATGTATGTATCTGCATTATATTCTAAATTGAATCAAAGGAGATGGAAAACTAATGCATGCATGCCTTAATAAGTTTGGATATATTGCATGCATGTGAGATGTACGCTTGTTCTGCTTCTCGACGATGTATGTGTATGAAATATAATCATCGAGCTTCAACAGTTTTGGTGAAAGTCTGTAGTCTTATCATTAGACGTCAATTTGTTTCATAAAATTAACTGCACAAACAATTGTTTGTCTTTAGTAATTTATCAAAAGTATACAGATAATAATGCGTCTAGTTTGACAGTTTTGTTTCATAAAATTAACTGCGCAAACAATTATTTGTCTTTAGTAATTTGTCAAAAGTATATAGATAATAATGTGTCTAGTTTGACAGTTTGCAGGTTCAGAAATGTATTTGATCGGAAGACCTTCCAGAATCCCTTGGAATGTTTCTCAACTCTACATCGTTTAGTCTAATTTTAGCTTTCATTTGTGTCCCCTGCTGTAATGCATTCTGTTTAAGTTGCAAAGGAAGTAGTTCTATTAGATTGTGCTGCAAATGAACAAAAAATGAGTGATGCCTACTGACAAGCCAAGGTGCATTTTGGTTTGCTAGGCCCGAGTTAGAGAGGACCCTCACAGGCTTGTTAATTGCTATAGCTTCTTCATCGAAATTGCTTGTATCAATTTCTTGACCAAGACATTGTGAATGATCATTGTGCCCAGATTTATGAATGCTTAATATGAAAACAATCAATAACTTACTATAAAACATAAAAGTAATCAATATTTTAGGTACAAACAATTTGCACTAGAATCATACTTCACACTAAATGTGCCGATTAGCTTAAGGAGAAGTACCAATGGTGCTAATAACTCGTATCTTCATGTTTATTTTCTGCATTCCTTCCGAGCAAAGTAAATTAAAGAAGATTTGGTTATCATCTGTGAGCCTCTTAACTCTTGAGATGTAGGTTGGCCTTCATATGAAATCCGCCTCCCTTCGTTTAGGATTATGATCGATTTGCTCTGATACATGAGATTATCAAATCATGATCGACTGTAATCGGGATTCAGATTATTTCCTTGTTTGCGTTATCATCCTTTCAATTTTACCTCTAGCCTAATTATCTCATTAAAATCTTGAATTTAATCATTCAAAGAATCATATCTTTGATTCATAAGTACTCTGAAGTCCGAACCTTATCAAAAATCAACAGGATTTTTTTTGGGTCCAATACCGTTGATATGTACAATCAAGTAATGTTCCTTTTCTTAGTGATGGATGCTGTGGTTTCATTTCTGACATTTCATATCTTGACGTACCATTAGCCTTGGGATATGATTATTGTCTGATAACCAGAAATCGGGTGTATGATAATGTAAATATTGCTTGATCAGATTTTATAGAGCAAATCTTAGATAGAGCTTTCTTACTTGGTTTACTTGTACAGTAAGTTTCTCTTGTGCTTTCATTAATACTATATAAAGCCTTGTTAGTACTTATGATCTGTTCTTCATCACTGCATTTTCATTGTTTCAAAACATCGATCGACCCTAGCGCAGAGCTCGGTTAATGGCTAGTTCACTTGATCAGACCTGTGGCGAAGTTGAGTTCACAAGAGATCTAACCGAGGCATTGCTGCATGAGAAGGTTGATGATGATAAGGTTCTATTTCTTACTTATTACCAGTGTACTTTATGTTCAGTTGAGTGAATTCTTTAACTTCTTGTACTTGATTAATGGTTATATGCGGCAGAGGGACGCAAAGAATTAGCTGACTATGTAAAGGACCTTAAGGATTGCACCACGAAATGGCATGAGAAGAAGATGTCATATCTTCTTGAGGAGGACAGGCTTCGGAGTTTACTTGATTTGTTCAAAACAGTGTACTGATGCTGGTAAGTCTATCTGCGTAGTTTGAATATAGGTACATTCTTGACAAATATTTGTGATAAGGTAAAGTATTACATTTTTTCTTAAGATGCGGAGGAGAAAAAGAAGGTAGATGAGCTCCATGCCATGCATTCCAACATGACAAAGTATAACTACATTAGAAGAGGAGTTGGGTAAGAAAGTGTCAGAGGAGACGGTAAGACTAGCCTATTCTGATTGTCCTATATTTGAATTTTAAACTGTCTCTTCCTTTCGTTTTTGGCCTCAAATTATTTCCTTTCTGCATGAAGGATGCAATTGGTAGTTTCAGAAGAGAAAGGGAAGCCTGGGAGGCTGCTGAAGTTTCTCTCCTAGGGAAGATTGAACAAGTGCAGGAAGAAATATTGTTTGCTAAAAAGAGGGTATAATTAGTTGAAATTACTACTCTTACATTTTGTAGGAGTTGAGCATGATGATGAAAATAGCTGTCGAAATTCGGCTGATTACGATGAAAAGCAAAACATTGAAGAAAATGAATTAGTCGTTGAAGATGGAGACTTCACCTTTGATACTCAAGCAGTTGAAAATGATGTAAATGAAGACTCAATTAGGATTTTGCAACAAGAAGACTTGGCACATCTGGACGTTGGAGTCGGTAAAAATAAAATGTGTGAAGAGTTCAATGACCTTATGTTAGCTAGATCAAGCTATGATGGTTCTGCAGAAATGAGTACTGACCGAAATGCTTCATCATTAATATCTGCAGAATTCGGATCTCCTTATAAATTGTCTCAGAGTACAATATGGGAGGTTTTCGAGCTCTTTGATGGTAACCACTAAACGTTTATGTGATTATCTGTTATGTATTGGTGATTTTGATATTCAAAGCATCTATAAGTGACACTATGAACTGAAATAGCTTAGCGGACGAAGGTGCTTTTAGAATAAATACCAAATTAATTTTTATTCCATGTTTTACTTATATCTATCGACTCCTATGCAGTGTGTACTGCAGAAGAAGAGAAGTTGAGGAAGCAATCAGAAGCTGTGCCTAAAGAGCATAAAGACAAGGGGCGTTCTTGGAGTTCATTATTGAAACCAAGAGATAGAGAATACAAGCAGCCTCAGAGAGAGAACAAGGAGAAAGTTGTGTTACCAAGAGATAAACAAGACAAGAAGTCTCGAAGGAAAAATAAAATAGGTGTTTTTCCAAGAGATGAGGGAAACAAGAAGCCTGAATGGATGAATAAGCATACCTGTTGTTTTCGCCAAGGTAACGAACCTGTGCTTGTAGACAGAATCAAATGTACTTAAAAAAATAAAAATAAAAGATTTCCCCCTCAAAAAATGTACTTATGTTCTTCTTAGTGTAATCGATAATGAGTTTCTTCTCAAAACAGATCAACAGTGAGATGTTTTTGTTAGAATTAATTGACAATGACAATTAATTTGGATATAATTCAAGAAATATAAGACTAAAACTAAGACTAAGCTATTGGCAACAACTTGATCAATCAAATTACTGCTAACTTTCAGTTCATCATTGAAAATCGATCACTTTCACAAAGTTTTTCATCCAGCCTGCTTATGTAATCCAACAATTTCCATTTCAAACGCTCTTTTTCTTCCGGACTAGTACAAGCCTCAACTTCAGAGTTCACCAAAGCCTTGAGTTCTTCAAAAGTTCCTGTAGCGGCGGTAGTGGTGGAAGAGCCAGTTGCTTCAAATGTGGTGGTGGAAGTAGCTGTGGAGGAAGAGGTAGCAGTGGTGGTGGAGGCAAGAGCTCGTTCAAGCAAGGAAGGAGAGCCGTGGAGGTAAGGTTGACCGGTCTCGGATATCACAGCAATGGCAATAGATGAACCAGATATGTCTTCGAGCTTCTGTGCTTTTTTGAAGAGACCTGTTCGTCTCCTGCTGAAAGCCACCATGCGAGACTGGTAGTCTGAGATCGGCTCTATGTCAATTTTTTCCTTTCCGCTACCCATCTCAAAACTAAAATAAGATCAAATGTCAATTAGAACACAACAAGGAATTGGTTGAGAAGATTTGAGAGTAGTTTACTTGCTAAAAGATCAAGATTTGGGGGTATTTATACTTGCCTATATCTTGTTTTGCATTCTGGATGAGAATCTCGCTGTTTCCTAATCTTATCAGGACTATTGAGAAGTTCCCTAATCGTATTGAGAAGTCCCCTAATCGTATCTGGAGATTTATTTCGATTACTTTGTGTTCTTCCGACTTTTTTGTGGCCCATTAAAGGCCCAATTGGGTACATAACATTTCAAGTTTTGTTTTGTTTTTCTCGGATTTTATTCTCTTAAAAAAATGACAGATTCAAAGCCGATCAAGAACACACCTGCATATCTCATCATTCTCTGTTAGTCGATTTTGGCTTCGTTGTTATGTTTTGTCCAAGCAACTTTTCGTCCTTCCTAAACCAATTAAAACGTACCACATTTGTATAGCAATGCAGCTTCGCTATATGATAACATGTTTTAGGGTTTCGTTGTTTGTGAAATCATCGACACCACAGCTTCAGTTCTTCAGTTTGCTCTTCTTTCACTATGGATTTGGATCTTCAATACACCAGAGACAAGTCTCATTCAGGTATATATGTATATGCAAGAACTTTTTTATTTGATTCATCAATAATCGAATATCAATCTAGCTTTGTTGCGGCCTGTGTTAATATATTTAGGAAATTTGAGATGGAAATCGCACTGGACTGGAAATAGGTTGTGGACTATACAGGAGATGACTACTTGTAGTTCAATCACTTTGTTTCAAGTGCGAGATTATGACCTATATATTGACTTGTTTTCCTTGTGTCCTAGAATGAATATATAGTGAGGAATTTATGCATGAGTACTGTCTCTAATGTTCATGAAATTGAAAATAATGTAGATAAAGAATCCTTAATGAGGAATTTACGACGACAAGACTTGACACAGTTGGACGTTGGAGCCAATAACAATGAGATATGTGAAGACGACAGTGATTGTATTCCAAATAAATCTTGTGGTGATTCTACACAGAAGACTACTCAAAGACGACCAACATTGAAAGAACTGCTGCAGCTGCCTGCAGATTGTGGATCCCCTTCAGTAGTAATGTCTCAGAGTAAAACATTTAAACATTCGGAGCACCAAACAGGTAGTTTCTAAAACGCTTGCAGCAAGAGAGCTAGAAGGCTAGATGTGTTGGTGTTTTATGATGCATGATCGATTAGTTAAATCAGCATCTATATAATGTAGAACTATGACATAAACAACTAACAGATGACAGATCATTGTTATATCTTGTTTTAAGTCTATTGCCTGCTTTAAACTTAATGATTGGTAGCTTTGGACCTACCATATCTTATGGTTGTTTTGTTCATATATACTGAGACCTATGCGTTGTATGCAGAACAAAAACAGTTGGAGAAGCAAAAATCTGTGTCTAAACAATATAAATGGTGGGGACTTTTGAAAACTAAGGGGATTTCTTGGAGTTCCTTGCTTAAACCGGAAGATAGAAACAATAAGCCACAAAGGAAGCATGAGAATGGTGTTTTTGGCAAGGTAACAAACTCTGCAGAAAGAACTAAACTCCTAAAAGCAAGTGATCACATAGGATGAAATCTTCATGCTGCTCAATCTGGTGTGTTAATCCAAGAAGCAATGAGGATACTATAGTAAGTGACCAGTTCTACAATTCAGTATTTCTCTTTTACCCTTCTACATATCAAAGGAAAATCACACATTTTATATATAGTAGTCGAGTCTCTTTTTTTATACCATATATTTTGTTGTTCTATTTTGTTCATAGTTTCATACACTTGTTTTCTCTTTTCTTCTCAATTTTTCTTGTGGAATGGAACAGTTTATATACTGTTACTTGCTCTATGTGCTACTTTCACTTTTTTATTTTTCTCTAATCTATAATAAGTTTGATCCGGTCTATTTTTCGTCTGAAATAAGCTCATGGTCTGAATATAGCACAAGAAAAATTCAATAAAACCGTTGTTGACAAGTGAACAATTTTTATGACTACTTGAAGTTCAACTACAATCACTTTACTTCAAAGTGTGTAAATATTACTAGCTGCTGCGGGGACTTTCGATACTGCAACATGCCATTTTTTATGGTCGATAAATGCTGTATCAGTTATCAACTTTGCTTGAAACAGAGTAAAATCCTTATTCTTAGCTTTACTATGACAATGCACTGTAATGTTCTTGTTTCAATGAACTGATAACGATCATTCTGTAATTACAAAGATTTGTGAACTTGTTGATTGCAAATTACTGATAGACAACAACAAGAATGTATACATCTACCTTGATACATGTGCATTGTGCTAGCATCTGCTGTGCTTGTTTTGAAGGATACTACAGAAAAATATAGAAGACAATCATCTTTCTTCCTTAACATCTTTAGTAATGTTTGTGGCAAATTGCCTTATGTAATTAATAAAATCTACCCATGAGGAATGTCATTGTTGTCCATTTTAGCTATAAGCTAGTCAAACCCCACTATACAGAATTGTTGTTATATGAACATGGTTCTGAAATCAATTTGCTGATGGCCATGGCCAATGTTCTGAAATCAATTTGATTATAGCCATGGACATGGTTCTAGAATCAATCCATGCCCTCAAGATATGCCGACATAATAGTCATCTATTAATAAGCCACACTAAGAGTAGAGTAGTTAGCAACAACAAATAATAGATTTAGAAAAGAAGTAATAACATATACTGATGATATAAGATTGCCAATTTAATGGAAGTAGCCGATAACAGTTACCAAGTATGCAAAAGGCAGCAAGCCAAATAACTAAAAACCACAGCAGAACTACAAATCACTCTTGTTCATTAAAATTAATTAATAAGCTTAAGGGCACAAATACTATGATTGTTTAGTACAACAATTTATCCTGCAACTCAATGAAACTCATGTTTAGACTGCAATTATAACTGATTATAACTGCATAGTTGTTATAACGCAGATTAATTATAACCAGTAGTCTTTACCTCATCAACTGTTGGATCAGGTATGTTTCAATCCATAATGGTTATCTTCTGCATAGACTTCATAATTGTCTCGCCCAGTCCATAGGAAAGCTGTTGTTGCCTCTGGAATTGTAAAACTGCATCATTAAAGGAAAAATATAAGTAAAAAAAGAGTAGCTTACTGGCTTTGACTTTTTAGGTATGAGAGCTGGAAATGTATTATGTCAATTTTGTGCCAAAGCTAACAAACAATATCCTTTTCAAACTTAAAATATAAACAACAGATAAGATAATAAATAATCTGTTCTAAAGAAATGCTCCAGTGTTAGCAGGTAAAATATTTTCGATCAATAATTCTTCTATCAAATATCTCATATGATTCAGTATAGTGAGTATACTTACAGGCAGTAATATCAATTTCAAACTAATCAGGACCCAAAATATATTCTTCTAAAATGTCAATGAAATTGATGCACATATTCATGTACGTAGCCGAACCAAATTCCAAAAAAAGAAAACGGAAAAGGTATATATATACTGTATATGAAAAAATAAGATCAAAATCAAATTGGAAGAGGCTAATCAAACCTTTTGAAGTATAAGTATTCACAGGTCTTGTAATTCGATTAAGACCTTTTGGAGCCATGGCGCCTTGCCCATCAAATCAACCTGAAAGAAGAGTTTATCTTTAATATAAGATTAGCTTTCCTATTATTCAAATATCCAATACAAAGAATAAGAGTCACTGCAATGGAAACTAACTAATTAACAATTTTTAATAATCACCCCATATCTTGTGTTTTTGCAGCTTAAAATGTTAAAGTTCTAGCATACATGAACACCTAGTTTACCTCTCTTTTTGATGTTAAATCCTCTCACTGGTTTTCCCAAGCAAGTGGCTGCAGCGTTGTCATATGCCTGTATTTTATCAATAAATGCAGAGATATTAGATCTTTAGCCATGCTACTCTACTGCTAAAGTAAATGTAAAGATGTTCAATCAGATATCCCAAATCAACATACTTCAGGAAGGTATTTTCGAAACTGACATCGAACTACAACAAACATAAAAATACTTATAAAAAGACATTCTGATTTTTCTAGTATCATGTCTACTGAAAGAGGCAAAATTCCTATTTGAGTTGCTTTTAGTTACTCAGGTGCAGATATTGCTTGAAGTAAATGACTAGATTTGAGCTCATTATGATAAGCAAATGCAGTTCCTTGATCAACTCTCTGATCCCTGAAGAAAAGAAAATATATACCAACCTACCTTCAAGCATCAGTTGACTCAGTACTCCTACTACTAAGCTAGCTGGTTGATTAATTATTTACAAATTATAAATATAATCACACTCAATTAAAGACTGAAAAACTTTACTGCCCTATATTTCAGCTTGAGTTCTTTCTACTATATCCTTGTTCCTTTTTTCTTTTTTCTTTAGAAAGCACTTTGGTTCTTATGCACGTCTATCCCAGTAACATTGAACAATTACAATTAAAACTAAATACTGAAACAATGAACCCATCAACAGTTCAACAAATAAAAGAATATAACGGCAACAAAAAAAGTGTGTTACAGGGACATCTAATTAACAAAAATTGATTAGAAGCTCAATTATAAAAACATATTACAAGATACATGCTGCCTTCTTACCAATATTAATCCAGAGCTGAAATTTGCACTCCTTTTGCTTCTGTTCCTCCCAATTTTGAGTTGATTTTTGATTCTGCAGCAAAACAGATATCACAGATAAACAAAACTGCAATGTTGTATTTGGATTTGATTATATGAGTGTCCTACAAATGACACTCACCAAATTTATTTCGTATCTACTGAAGCAAATCTTCTTCATCTTTGTACTGTTTTTATTGAGTAGGATCTCACAGGTGAATCGAAAGAAGGTATCACCTAGTTTTCCCATCAATTTAAGAATAGCCACATATTCAGAATCTTTTAGTCATATACACTCAGACATCTTTTTCGAAATACAAAGAATGAAATAACAACAATAAAAACCACTGATATAATCAATACCAATCTAACAACATATAACAAAAGAATATACTACCTCTAGGGAACCCGTTTAATTCATTATCATTTCCATTGGCAGAAATTGGTGTGAGAAGTAGAATGAGAAGAAGGTTCTTACCATAAGCTTGCCACAGACCCTGCAATCAATTGCCCAAAACCACTTGTTCTGAATGCATGAAACTAAGGAGAGCAGAGGGCTACATTTGAAAGAGGGAGCTCGGTTCCAGTCTGACGAAAGCGAATACAGGAAAAATTAGGACTAGGATTGATGAAGCGGTGGAGCAATGAGAGAGGAGAGAGAACAAAGCAACGAAAGATTGATCTCGCAAGAGCAAAAGAGAAGGCTGCGGCTGATCTCGGACCAGAAACTGGACATAATCTGCTCTGCGAATAGTGAGGGTGAAAAATGGTATCGCACCTCTAAACCACACATATTTCAATTGTAGATAAAGAATAAAAATATGGAAGAATCTAGACATCAACTGTAGAAGAAAGAAGAAAAAGATGGAAGAATCTAAGTAAAAGAATAGATGAGGGCACACGCGAAAATCTACCTACCAACAGCAGGGGCAACACCGGAAGCACATTGTTCCTTGTCAACAGTTCCTTGAACAGTCGCACAGTGCGACAACAAATAGATACGGTTAAACCAGTCTATCACCCGCAGTGATTAAGAAATTTTTGACAATCACCGTGATTCAATTTAGTCTATTTTAAGGTAATCTAAACGGATAAAGTGAAATAGATGTCATGTCATCTCTCATCGTTGGCAGCCGTTTTCCTTTTTCCCTCTGTCTCTCCTTCTTCTTCTCTCTACCTCTCCTTCTACTTCGCCACCGTCACCTCTCTTTCTTCCCTCTGCCTCTCACTACCAGAAGAAAGACTTTAGCCGACGAAAAAAAAAAAACCAGGCCGACGAATTTTTTTTTTGTCGGCTAAAGTCCACTTTAGCCGACGAAATTTTCCTTCGTCGGCTAATTAAAAATCTTCGTCGGCTATGATCAACTTTAGCCGACGAAATTTTTATTTCGTCGGCTAAATAATTTTTTTCGTCGGCTATAGTCTGTGAACTTTAGCCGACGAAAATTTCAAAAGTTTAGCCGACGAAATTTTCAAAACTTTAGCCGACGAAATTTTTAGAGTTTAGCCGACGAAATTTTTAAAAGTTTAGCCGACGAAAAATATAATTTCGTCGGCTAAAGTGTCTTATATTTATTTACAAATTTTGATGCAATATAGTCCTACGCAAAAAGGGGTGTAACTTTTGATCCGTCCGTCAGAAATTGCTGAAATTTTGACAGCAGCTCCGCAGGCCCAAATCCAAGCTAACTTACTTTCGGGGCCAATCCGACCGTCGGATCTAGCGATCCGAGGCTTTTTATGTAATTTTCTGTTTTTAGGGTTTGGTTTTTTTCTTTTAAAACTGCGGTCAACCCTATTTACCGTTAAAATTTTTATACGACTTGTTGCGTGTCATCGGTTTAAAACTATTTTCAGTTGGAGGTCCGGCCAAAATACGTAATTTAGACGGTCGAACGACCTTTTCCGTGCGTTTAGGGGTTTGACTTACGAGATTGACCGTCCGGATCGAGTCCTTATTCTTTTCGGATCAAGTTGAATTTTTTCCCATACATGTATTTTATCATGATTGTCAGATCTGACGGTCGGAATTCTGTTTCTCAAGTTTGATCATCACAATCACAACATGCATACTAATGTTGTATAACTTGTTTACCAAGTGTTATGTAAATGTTCCGTTTCAAAAACAAACTATACGTAAAACCTTCAAACTCTAAAAAGTCATGAAATAAGATATGACGAGAATGTTGAAATACATCCACGGTTGAAAAATCACACTATTCCGGTAAATATTCGGTGCCGATAGTTGCGGTCAATGCAATCACAACATGCCAAATGTATAAAAATACTTTTAGCCGACGAATTTCAAAGGTTTAGCCGACGAAATTTTCAAAGGATTTTAGCCGACGAAAATATATGAAAATTCGTCGGCTAAAGTCGAAAAATTTTCGAAATTTTCAACCAAAATTTTTTGGCGGGTAACCAAAATTTTCAAAGGACTTTAGCCGACGAAAATATATGAAAAGTCGTCGGCTAAAGTCGAAAAATTTTCAAAATTTTCAACCAAAATTTTTTGGCGGTCAACCAAAGAGTTTAGCCGACGAAAATAAATAATTTCGTCGGCTAAAGTTCTTTATATAGCCGCAAATAAACCCAACACTAGACATATTGCGGCCCCTCCTCTTCTTCCTCCTCCTCCTCCTCCTCCTCCTCCTCCACACAACCACCACAAATAAACCCAACACTAGAAATATTGCGTCCCCTCCTCCTCTTCCTCCTCCTTCTCCTCCTCCACCTCCGCCACTCTCTCTCCTCACCCCACCGTCTACTCTCCACCCCCACGCGCCCAATGGCCACCTACCGCGCCCTCCTCTCCCTCAAGTCCTCCCTCGACGACCCCGACTCCCGCCTCTCCGCTCTCCGCCTCCTCAACCTCTCCAACAACGTCTTCAACCGCACGTTCCCGCCGGAGCTCTCCAACCTCACTAACCTCCGTGTTCTCGACCTCTACAACAACAACCTCACCGGCGTGTTGCCAGTTTCGGTGGCAACTTTTCACTGTATATCACAGTTTCTCTGTCAAGATTCTCCACACACAAAAAAAAAATAAGAAAAAAGTTTCTGCAGTTTTTTTTTTCAAAACCCAGCAACTTTAGCCGACGATATTCAAACACAATATTCGTCGGCTATAGTATTTTTAAATTTTTTTAATAAGGTTTAGCCGACGAAATAACCTAATATTTCGTCGGCTATAATTATTTTTAAATTTTTTTTATAATGTTTAGCCGACGAATAACCTACTATTTCGTCGGCTATAGTTATTTTTTAAATTTTTTTAATAAGGTTTAGCCGACGAAATAACCTAATATTTCGTCGGCTATAATTATTTTTAAATTTTTTTATAAGGTTTAGCCGACGAATAACCTAATATTTCGTCGGCTATAGTTATTTTTTTAATTTTTTTTATAAGGTTTAGCCGACGAATAATCTAATATTTCGTCGGCTATAGTTATTTTTTAAATTTTTTTACAACGTTTTGCCGACGAAATACTTCGTCGGCTAAAGTCTGGGACTATAGCCGACGAGATTTTTTTCGTCGGCTAAAGTGGGACTATAGCCGACGAAAAAAAAAAGTTCGTCGGCTAAAGTTATTACAGACGGCCTTTTCCCGACGACACTATAGCCGACGAAGGCTCGTCGGCTAAGGTCTTAGCCGACGAATTTTTTTAACAGGCCGACGAAAATTTTTCGTCGGCTAAAGTGCCTGTTCTGGTAGTGTCTCCTTCTTCTTCCCTATGTCTCTCATTCTTCTTCCATGTGCCTCTCCTTCTTATTCACCTCATGTCTCTCCTTGGCAGCTCATGGAAGGACTAATTTTCCTCCTCTATAGGACTCCGCGCCCATTTTGCCAGCGGACTCTGCGCCCATCTTGTTAGCGGACTCCGTGCCCATCTTGTTAGCGGACTCCGCGCCCATCTTGCCAACGGACTCCGCGCCCAGCTCGCAAGAGGAGTCCGCCCCCATCTGCCAGCGGACTCCGTGCCCATGTCAATTTTTTTTTAACTTTTGTTTTCTAGTTTAACGACGGAATCCAATAATTCAATTTTGCTAACAGACTCCGCGCCTATGTCAATTTCACCAAAAACACTAAGGGCAAAGACCAACGCTTTTATACCTAGCCTAAAACACTGAGGGCAATTATGAAAATTTCTAGATCAACAAAAGGGGTAGCCAACGGACTCCGCACCAAATCTCGTCAGCGGACTCCGCATCCATCTGGCCAGCGGATTCAGCGCCTATGTCAATTTTTATTTAATATTTTTTTTTAGTTTAGCGATAGAATCCAATAATTTAATTTTGTCTTTGGACTTCGCGCCCAGCTCGCAAGAGGACTCCTCGCCCAGCTAGCGAACTCCACGCCCAACTCGCAAGAAGAGTCCGCGCCCA